>OU426968.1:2620000-3870000 GCA_911387765.1 Pyrgus malvae | reverse complement strand
CGAAGGGTCCCGGGTTCGATTCCCGGCGAAACAGAAATTTGAATGATGAGTTTAAATTTCTGTTCTCGGTCTGGGTGTTTTATGTTTCTGTCTTTCTGTGTGTCCATGGTACCCACGTGCAAAATAACTGCCAGCCCTCTGGGCACCCGAAGCAAGGACAAGTCTGGTCGACATATCTTTGCAGAATTTACACTACTATTTAAACTACCTTTTGCTAACTGTGAATTTCTCATAAAATAATTCAAAATAATTTCAGACAGAAAACTACTCTATTACTTACTATTTCTACAGGAGAAAAATAATTTCTGTTAATCTACAAGTGAAATATACCTAGTTTACTCTTATTTATGAATGTATGCAATTTAAAAATTCAAGAAATTCAAATTCAAAAACATTATTATTATTCATTCGGAATACAGATATTCTCTTAAGGGGCCGTATACGAAATTTTGCCGATTTTGCTTATTTACCCGATTTAACACATGAGATTTTGCAGATAAATTACAGTACTTCTACAAGTATCATTGCACAATATAGGTAACTTTTCATTTCATTAATAATCTAATACATTCGACACTTTTATAGCTTGCGTCAAGCATTATAATGCGAGATTTAGGTTACTTTAAAAGATGTTTAATGCCGAATCATCATTATTAATAAGATTTTTTTTTCAGCAAACGGATTGATTATAAACTGAAGAGTATTTATGTCAAATAAATTTTACGAAAGAGTATTCCATTTTGCCGAAATCAAATGCAATTTCTGGCCCATTTTCTCCCAAAAATTGACTAAGTTCAATGTTTTTTTACTAATATTTTTTGTATGAGAGTGCCAAAAAGTGGCTCATACACTATGTATGTGATTTTTACAGCAATACATGTCATTTTTTCGATCTGTTTAGAATTTAAAATGATCCAGAAATATGTGATATTCTATCCTACCTATTACAGTTATATTAACAAAACTATCACCGGCTTCAGGTCTATTAAGCAAAATAACGAAATAAAAATTAAAAAGTGGCTCATTTAATAGTTTATTATTGAAATGATATTGTGCAATAAAACTTATGAAAATACAGTATTTTAACTGTAAAATCTACTGTATAAAATCAGCTAAATTAGCGAAATCGGCAAAATTTCGTATACGGCCTCTTAATGAACGTTAATATTTTCGCGGCAATCGGCTCAAGGCGCACGTAGTCCCTGTAGCTTCGGGATTAAGAATAGAGCTACGGTATCCCCTGCCTGATCGTAAGAGGCGACTAAAAGGGGACTTCCGGGGTTGTGGACAGGGAGGGTGGGAGCTCGATCCGTCCAGCCAGCAGCCCCGGGAAGGGCGGCGGTGTGTGCGTGGCTGCATGCCGCCGTACACATCGGAAGGTGCAGGAGAGCACATCTACTCCGAAGATGTGCCCATTCTGGGCTTCGTGCGTGGAGGATACCGGTGCGTTCCCTCGGAGATCCCGGAGTCCTCCCAATACGCAGACGCAGGTCACCGAGGGGGTTTTAGTGCGGTCAAATCCCACATAACCCGGTATTCTTTCCCAAGGTGCCGGGTACCTTATGAAGGTTTCCCCCAACACCAAAAAAAGGGCACGTTGAGCTGAGAGAGAAGAGCCGGAGGAGAAAAATGAGAGTTTTTCAGCAGCACTCCTTTTTATGACAGTTGTTACTAAGCCTTAGATTTAATGATGGTCTTTATTTACAGTTGGAAATATGTTATTTCCATGGCTATAGTCGTAAACCAATCGGTAGCCCCGTACATAAGTTAAACGGATTTTGAAAATCTCCTGCGATACCGTAAAATAATCCGTAATATAAACGTAACTGTCCAAAATAATTGAAAGGGAATGGGAATATATCTTCTCTATTAGCTCTGGATAAGGATAATTCTGGATGAGGACTACTTAATTTATTCTAAATCTTTAATTCGTAAAATGTAAAAGTGGTTGACGACCTGCGTGGCGCAATGGTTAACAAGCCGGACTGCCAAACGAAGGGTCCCGGGTTCGATTCCCGGCGAAATAGAAATTTGAATGATGAGTTTAAATTTCTGTTCTCGGTCTGGGTGTTTGTGTTTCTGTCTTTGTGTGTGTCCATGGTACCCACGACACAGGGTATATCTACCCTACTGTGGGGCTCTATGAGTGTGAATCGTTATTTATTTATTTATTTATATACACGGCATTAAATCTAAATCTAAATAGGTTGAGTTTTCTTTTCCATTTTAATGCTAATTAAGTACTTATTTTCCTTTAAAGATTAACTGTCGTAGTTGTATGGAATAATAAGTTATTTATTAAATAATTTATTAAAGTTAAAGTCGATAACTTAATTTGTATCAAAAGATAAAACCATTACTAAATATTCAAATCGCTTCTAGCTATTTTTTTATTTTATACAACATATAACACTAAAATCGCATTTAAATTAACTTGAATTTCCGTCATGTTTAGGGTTTCAAGAAAAAATCACAAGTTTCATTTAATAATTATTTTTAAGTTATTTTTAATTAAGCTTAACTTGAATTTGCCTCATATATATTTTATTATTTAAAATTTAGTTTCTTACTATTTCCAATTTTGAATTTCTAAATTATTCAAACTTGTCTTTTATTCTTAATTTTTTTCATTGTATAATAGTTATGTAAAATTATTTAAGTTTAGTATTAGGTTAATATTGATCGTGTCGCTATAACTTTATGTTGTCACCCTTAATGTAAAAAAAAACAAATTTATTAAATTTCCCACTTCTGGTTTTCCAAGTCCTAATGTCTTATCTTACCGCTACAAAGCTTCCAAAACTCTGTAACTAACAAAACAATCGTAATAAAAATGCGTAAGTCAACTTACATTCCACACCGGAACACGACACTTCGCGAGAACCGGGACACCCGACCGACCGGCTCGGGAGCGGTGTGGCGACTGACTCCCGAATGTTATAATATGTCCCCGGTACTCCCGGTATAGATGTGTAATTATGGAATATAGTAGAGATACTCTATCAGTGTAAGTGAGATAATATAGTAGAGATGTTGGATTTCTTGGGCTCCTAACTGTAAACGAAACAATTAGATGTTAGAGTGACGACTGAAGAATTCCCGGTCTATAGACGAGTACCTACTTGCTTGTGGAATATAGTAGAGATAGATACTCTATCAATATATTGGACCTCAATTCTTGCTCTATAGATGTTTATGTGATTTTACATTATAGATTCACAAATAAATTTGATTTAAACGCTACACATTCATAGCCCCACAGTAAGGTAATTAAAGAACCTGTGTCGTGGGTACCTAGGACACATACAAAGACAGAAACACAAACACCCAGACCGAGAACAGATATTTAAACTCATCATTCAAATTTCTGTTTCGCCGGGAATCGAACCCGGGACCCCTCGATTGGCAGTCCGGCGTGATAACCACTACGCCACGTGGGTCGTCTATTTGATTTCATATGATCACTTGTCTTTTATAACTTATAACTTGTAGAAGAAATGTTATGGAGCTCTGTAAATGTAACGATTATATTACCGAAGTAAATATGTATCCGAAACCGTAACGTATATGAACGTAAATCGTATACGTAATCGTATACGAAATGTAAATCGCGTATAAATTTAAATAAAAAGTACCTGGACGCCCGAGCGTTGCTCGGATAAAAACAATTGCTTTTCTTGGTTTATTTTTAAGCAAAATATTCATTGGCTTATTGTTACTTAACAAAGCCTTTTGAAATACCTAGCTCCCAATTGAAAAAAATTGTCACAAAAATAAAAAACTCAACTTGCCTACTTAAGGTTTGAACCCGGGTCTCTAGCTCCGTAGTCAGCTTTCGTAACCATTCGACCAAGAAAGCTTTAATTCCGTTGACGAAATTTTTTTAGAGGTCTTTCATATTGACATTGTCAGTTGAAGGGCGGATTGACGGTCGACTTTGACGGCTTTCTACGCCACAATATTATCAATATTCTCCAATAGATGTCAGTAAGAGTAATTTTATATTTAACGGCATAAACATTAAATAAAACGACAATTTCTATCAATAAAAATTTGCTGGATCGATTTATCATTCCCGAAACCAGGGTACTAAATTTCATCAAAATCTTTGGAGCCGTTTCCGATATTCAAAAAATATATTTAGATATATACAAGAATTGCTCGTTTAAAGGTATTAGATAAGAATGATTTAAAATAATGACTCTACCGTAATCATAACAAAAAACCGGCCAAGTGCGAGTTGGACCCGCGCACCAAGCGTTCCGTAGAACGGTTTATGATTTATGACGTATTTAAAAACTACTTACTAGACTCGTTCAAACCAATTTTCGGTGGAAGTTTACATGAAAATGTACATCATGTATGTTTTTTAGTTTTATCATTCTCCTATTTTAGAAGTTCCATACACACACACATTTTACCACTTTGGAAGTGTCTCTCGCGGAACCTATGATACCCCACACGTATGGGTTTTATTAAAAAAAATATTTTTCAGATTCAGTTCTAAGTATGGGAACCCCAAAATTAATTCTTTTTTTTCAATTCTTGTATGAAAATCTTAATGCGGTTCACAGTATACATCTACTTACCAAGTTTGAACAGTACAATACAACACATATTATGTAGATACCCCACACGTATGGGTTTTATTAAAAATATTTTTCAGTTTCAGTTCTAAGTATGGGAACCCAAAAATTAATTCTTTTTTTTTCAATTCTTGTATGAAAATCTTAATGCGGTTCACAGCTTGCAATACATCATTCATTCATACATCTACTTACCAAGTTTCAACAGTGTAGAACCACAGTAGAACTTTATAGTTTCGGAAAGTGGCTGTGACATACGGACAGACACACAGATAGACAGACATGACGAGTCCATAAGGGTTCCGTTTTATGCACTCTAAAATTTTCAGCGTGTTTTTTTTTTGTTGTCACTTGATGTGCAATTGAAGTCAGTATAATCATTTTTAAATACTTTTTTAATTTTTGTTGATAGATAATGTGTACCATCATTTGGTTCTTACGCAGCGATTAATCTATGATTCGAGTTACTTTTGTGATTTGAGTTACCTACTGTTTGTTTGCTGGTTCTGATTTTTTCACATACTATAAGGGCTTTGTCTTTTAGTATTTTTTTTATTTGAATAAAAGGGCTCGGGCTGTATCAGCCCAGGGTACTTCAACCTATAAAGATTGCTTGTACCCGTAGCCAGATTACAGATCACCGTCCAACCCGATAGCCTTGATAAAGGCTAGGATTTAATGGACGGTGATTTGTTTGGCTTCATCTGGCAGCAACACGTGCCTCCCAAGATGAATGCTACGCTTGTGGTTTAGCGCACCACAATTTAAAAGGAGGTGGCGTGGTGTCTCGCTCTCCTCCCCACAGTATCTGCACGTGTCGGTTGGACTTAGTCCTAAAAGCGACATATGTCTTCCGAGCTTACAGTGTCCAGTAAGGACTCCGGTTACCGTGCGGATATTTGTTCTGTTGAGCTAAAGCTCAACTAACAGCTGAAGAGCTATTAAAATAGCTCTTCAGCATAACTCCGATCCTATCCTCGTATTAGAGCTTTGGAGTGGCTGTGCCCTGGTCCTTCAGTCCAGTCCCTCATCGCCTCCTCCCTGCACCGAGTGAGAATTTGTCTTTTAGTATTTTTTACTCCTGATATAAAGAATGGTATTTTCAGAAAGTGTTCTAAAAACCTTTTGTTAATGCATATTTTTTTTATAAATAAACCGAACAAAAAGGCAGACGGACCGCGTGGTGTTAAGCGATCACCGTCGCCTATGGACACGGGCAACCCGAGGGGAGCCACACGAGCATTGCCGGCTTTGGAGGAGAGCTTTTTTACAGCTTTCTTGAAGAACCCTATGTTATAGTCCACTGGGAATGCCTCAGGTGGAAGGTTGTCCCATAACCTACACGTCCGTGGTAAAAAGGAGCGTGCAAAGCGGACTGTTGAGGACCGCCACGAGTCCAGATGCAACTTTAACCTTCGTCTGGTGGTACAATCATGGAATGATGATGTAGGCATCAATAAAAACAGTTGTTAGTTTTTACAAATTGATTGTTTTATGCATATTAAAAGCAGTTGTTTGTTTTTAAAAACTCGTTTTTAAAACATTTTTTTTATTTTAACTAAAATTTTAAATTTAATTTAAAACAACTGCGAAGATAGCGCTGTCGATCGCCTATTTTGCTAAAAAAATTGAAGCTTAACAATTCGCATTCGTAAATTTCAATAGAGAAGAGAAAAAGAGAATGAAAAATCGACCCAAAGTTTAAATTTCACACTCCAGTTTAATTGCACTTTAGTGTTTCTTTACTCCTGTCTTAAATAATGTTTCAAAAGACTTCTGATGAAATTGCTTATTTTTACACTAAAGTAACTTGAAAGCTGTTGTTTATTTTACAAAACAAGCTATCTAGTTAGCGCTGCTGCCCTCGCCCTGTCAACAGAGGAATTTGTTCACCTTAGAGTATGTTCACACTGACCGGCGCATGATTTAAAGTTAGCAAGTTTTTGAAGTGAAAACTTCTTTAGCGGCGTTGTGTACTTTTTTGGGATGGGTAAAAAATGTTAAACTCGCGTCAGGACACGTGGTCTGATCGAATATTCGTAAGACGGAGGGGTTACTACTTATGGCTCGACTGTATACACTTGTGAAATTCGTTTATATAAGGTATTTAAAATATGGACATTGAGCATAGTGCATCTATTAATGAAAAAAGTGACGAAGAAATAGTGAAAAAAAAATTTGTGAGTACTTTATAAAAATACTAGATGAAAACCTACTGACAATCCTAGATGAAAAATAATACTGATAATAAAAGTAATTCATGCGAAATTATTCCCTAACCATTCCAAAATATCAAAAATGCACAACGTTTATGTTCAAGTTTTCACTTCTGCCGGCACTATAGGAGTGCAACCCGTTGTTTTTTTTTATATATCCTACTGTTGAGGACATGTCTCCTTAGAATTTTTCCTAATATAAATGTGTGTTGGACATTGTAAGAAAGGAGCTCTTTGTATTGCGACATTGTGGTACAGAAAACAGTTAATAAACACTGATAATTTTACTAAAGAACGCTAAAAGATGTCAAATACATACTAATATTATAAATTCGAAAGTAACTCTGTCTGTCTGTCTGTCTGATACGCTTTCTCGCTTAAACTACTGAACCAAATGTAATGAAATTTGAAACACAGATAGAATCTTTAAAAACGGATCCATGCGGGCGAAGCCACTGGCGGAAGGCTAGTATCAAAATAAAATAACTAAAGTGTACATCAAGTTTAATTACTTTTATAATTTATTAATTCTCTGTGTTTTCACAATTTAATTTTGTAAGGCGGTCCGAATAAGTCGGATTTTTTAAAACTGAAGCTTCAAAACAGGTATAAATTTTTTTAAAAACAAGACTTCTAGTTAGCACTTCCGCCCTTCCTTTATCAACAGGAGCTCTTACTCTAGGGTACAAACACACTGACCAGCACGAAATTACGAAGTTTCTCATACTACGATGACAACCCGCGGGGTGCAATGGTTACCATAGCGGACAGCCGATCAGAGGGTCCTGCGGTTTCTATTCCCGGCGTAGTAGATATGAAATTGTCATCCATAATTTCAAACAAAGGCCTAAGCCTATTTTTCGCAATCAAAACTAGCCCATGTCTTACGAAATTTTTATTAAAATTGGTTCAGTAGATAAGGTGTGAAAACGTAACAGATAAGTTCAGATAACACACACACCCACAGACAGATTTACTTTTGTATTTAGTAGAATTTATTATGGATAAAAATACAAAAAATAATATTAAAAATAATCCACAAAGTATTCCTTTATGTTTTTTAAAACTCGTTAGAGGAAACGCGGGTTCAGCCGAATTTGAAAATTAGGTATTTTGGAATAACTATTGCTATCGCGCTTCGCCCTGCGCTATCCGCCGCGTGCGATAGGGACAGATGCAGCTCAGACCGATTATACCTACAAACTTTCTTACTAAATCGAGGTTTCGTATTCTCCTCTTCCCTTCTTGAAAATTAAGTTTTTTAATTTTTTTTTCACAAATCTCAAGAAATAGAAGAAGTCTATGGCCCTATGTTTTTATTTGGTCGTAAAAACCTTTCAAATTTGTTTTGCAGTCGTTGGATTAGGGCTGTATGAAAGAGGCATTTTCTACGATTTTTGATGAGTCATATTTTCTGATCTAATTATTTGATTGAAAAAACAAAACATAGGGGCATAGCTTTAGCAGACTTAGACATTGTCACAAAAAATCATTCCTCTAGAAGCATTATCCATGGAGGAAATAGGAGAATACATTTGTATGGAAAAACTGCGCTAGCGTTTCCTCTTAAATCCAAATACAAAAATATACTGATCATAAAAGTTGCAAGTACTCGTATCATTTCAACGTAAGATTGCGACGGTAGATAAAAATAACTTCTTGCCCACAACAAAACATGGCACTTGATATGACATGTGTGCGTCCCCCGCGGCGCTCAGATATACTCGTTAAAGCCAAATGTACTATTAAAAGTGTAACAAAAGAAGGTAGCTTACTTTAAACAGCAACATACTCGCAGCGATTATCTATACTAATAGTATTTATTTATTTATTTATTTATATGCTTTATTACACACCATAATAGATGATCACATACAGTTTTTTACATTTTGTTTTTTTTTTTTTTTGTGAAATCATTTTAATACTTTTTAGTGAAGTTATTATAAAGAGGAAAGATATATATTTTTGTATGTTTGTAATGAATAAACTCAAAAACTACTGTTCCGATTTCAAAAATTCTTTCACTATTAGAAAGCTACATTCACCATGAGTAACATAGGCTACTTTTTACCGCGGAAAAATGCTTTATTCTTACGTGTAAACGAGTAATAGGGTCAACGCGGTTGAAACAACTGGCTAAACGCCTATGATCTTAATATAGTAATGAAGCGTGGAATAGCACATAGGCTATTTTTTATCCTACGCGGACCCATTAAATGGGTCCATGCGGGCGAAGCCGCTGGCGGAAGGCTAGTTAGTTATAATTGAAAACAGCAATAAAAACTTGCCCGGAGGTAGAAGCGATAGCAGCTAAGTCAAACGAGCGCGGTTGGGCGTGAGATGGGTGACCGCTAGTGGCAAACATTTCATGCATGTTTCCGTGCTTCGGAGGATGCCCTCCGTTAAGCCCCGTTATCGACGAATAATTATTATTGCCGTTAAACCTAGTCTAAGGCATTATGGGCGGTTTGAAAAACATTTGACAGTGGGTTGGCCATAAACCCGCATCTCCACCAATCCGCATTGGCCCCCAGGACCCGTGTCCAGCAGTGGGACGCAAAAAGGTTATTCCTTTTTTTTGTATCGGGGGGAAACCTTCAAAAGATACCCGGCACCTTGGGAGAGGATACCGGGTTATGTGGGATTTGACCGCACTAAAACCCCCTCGGTGGCCTGCCTCTGCGCTTGGGGAGGACTCCGGGATCTCCGATAATACCTCACATATTTATATCCGTTGTTACATTAAATTTGTAACAAACACGGGCTACACACACCAGCGTGCATGCATGCAGACAGGTACTTATTTACAAATATACATACAAATAGAAATACAAAGACCGAGAGAGAGAGAGAACTAGAGAGAGAGAGAGAGAGAGAGAGAGACAGAGAGAGAGGACAACACAGACAGTGAACAACGAAATGATCATACGTAATACATACATAATTATTGTAGCGGGGTTTTCCATTCAATTTCTGACCAGCTCAACTTTGCTTAACCTTATAAATAGTTTACAATCTACTTAAAGAAACTACAATGGACTTACAGTAATAACGACAATGGCATAATGCTTATGTATTATTGGAATACGCTTTTGTCAAAAAAAGTCACCGTAAATAAAAATAATAATAAGGAGGGTATTGAGAAAAATATTTTGTATATGTTTAACAACGTGAATTTTAGTTCTGTTGAAAGTTAATCTCATAGTATTTTGTACGAAATTCTCAAAATGTGTTTGAAAAATTATAACATTTCGGCTTTGGGACCATTGTGGCGTGCAGCTTACAGTTTTGAGGCAGAAAATAATAACTTGGCGAAATTATGGTAAGATTTTTGATACTAAGTATTTTGTAGGGTGGAGAAGTTGTAGTGAGTGTATGTTTTATTTATATGGAGTATAATTAATAGAATCAGGCGTTACTTTGCGGAACACCATTGTTATATATAAAGTTAGGTAAAAACTACTATGCAACAATCCGCAATCAGAACGTACGATGGTGTATACTTTTTTCATGCAATACCACCTCCCTCCCTACCTCTCTCCCACATAGGATACATGCACATGCAACAATAAAAATATACACCAACATACGTACCACCGCCACACACATGTTTCGACCCAAAATAGAGTATCATCAGGGTAATCGTAGAGTCTATATCCCATCATACTATCATACGTTCTGATTGCGGATTGTAATTGCAAAGTAGTTTTTACCTAACTTTATTATAGGAAGTAGCAGACAAGGACCCAGGCCACGTGATGATAGATGGTTGCGGCAGTCAATGGACATATACGCATGACCTCAAGTAAGCCTGGGTTTTTTGTGAGGTCACTATTCAGTCGTATTCAGTTACGCTGCTATTCCAAAAGCTGATAGTCGCCTCATGTAAGTCGCTGAAGCCACCTTTTTTGTATCGGGGAGAAGCTGTCAAAACGTACCCCGCACTTGGGAGAGGATACCGGGTTATGTGGGATTTGTACCGCACTAAAACCCCCTCGGTGGCCTGCCTCTGCGCTTGGAGACTCCGGGAGCTTCACTTGAACGCACCAGTGTCCTCCACGCGCGGCACCCTAGAACGGGCCCATCCTCGGGAGAGCAGATGTGCTCTCCTGCACCTTTCGATGCTTACGGCGGCATGCGGCCACACAGTTACCGCCGTCCTTCCTGGGGCTGCTGGCTGGATGGATTGAGCTCCCACTCTCACCGCCCACAACCCCAGAAGCCCCATTTTAATCGCCTCTTACGATCAGGCAGGGGATATCGTAGCTCTATTCATAATCCCGAAGACACTCGCTCGCTCATATAACTTTGTGTATGTTTTCAATGTAGATATATCTACAGAATCGCGTAACTAATTGGACCACCCGCATTGTAGATTTACCGCATACCAGTTTTGGCAAAATTCCTGATTGGGGTAAATATTTACATTGCCATTGATTTACTTGTTTCTTTTTATTTGGGAGCTAATTGGTACTGTCCAAACATTAAGCAAATATTTTTGTCTCTTTCTCATTAGATTATACGTTAGTACGTTTTAACCAACTCCAAAAAAGAAAGTTTTGTGTCCGAGACACCTATTTATATTATACTAGCGGCCGCCCGCGACTTCGTCCGCGTGGACTTTGGTATTAGAAGAGTATTTAGTGTTACATACATGATGTTATATAGCCTATAGCATTTTTCAATAAACATACTATTCAACACAAAAAAAACAATTCGAACCAGTAGTTTCTTAGATTATTAGTGCTTTCAAACAAACATTGTATATTAGATTACATTTTCCCCGTTTTTGCAACATTTTTCACTAATAGTCGCAGCGTAATTTTATATAGCCATAGCTTTCCTCGATAAATGGACTATCCAACGCAATAAGAATTTTTCAATTCGAACCAGTACTTCCTATGATTAGCGCGTTCAAACAAACAAACAGACTCTTCAGCTTTATAATATTAGTATAGATTAAAGAATTCCGAAAGAAAAGATATAATTGTATAAGCGTGTGCATAAAATATCTTGATGGCATGATGTCCATCTATCCACACTCGGCCAGCGTGGTTAATTATTCCCAAAATGCCTCAACGAGACATTGTTGACGAAATAGTTGAAAAAAATAGTGACGGCAGAAGTGAAAACTTGAACATTAACGTTGTGCATTTTTGATATTTTGGAATGGTTAGGGAATAACTTCGCACGAATTGCTTTTATTATCAGTATTATTTTTCATCTAGTATTTTGAGCAGGTTTTCATCTAGTATTTTTATTAAGTACTCACTCATTTTCTTTCACTTTTTCTTCGTCACTTTTTTCATTAATAGATGCACTTTGTTCAATGTCCATATTTTAAATACTTGATATAAACTAATTTTACAAGTATAGTTTATTTAAGTTTACAGTCGAACCGTCATCAGCTGTCACCCCTCCGTCTTACGAATTTTCGATCAGGCCACGTTTTTTACCCATCCCAAAAAAGTGCACAACGCCGCTAAAGAAGTTTCACTTCAAAAAGAAACTTAGTATTATTTCGCATACTAAATATACATCAAATTAATTATCAAAATGTATTATAACAATGTCCTATATAACATTATTATTCAATACAATTTCGACAAGGTACATGCATAAATCAACATTTGAGCTCTTCAATAGTATGACCATACATTCTGATCTCATTGGGATTTTATGTTTCCATATACGGCCGAAAAAAGGATACAATCCACAATTTATGACAACAATCTGTGATTGAACCTAGTAAAAAGTTAGATCTACTATCATGTATGTATGATATGTTATGGCTATCGGCGAGTTAGAATATAGTTTTCAATATTCAATCTCGCCCCTATTTGTTTTAAATAATCTAGAAAAAAAAATGACATAGACATATTATATTTTTTAATAATTTGTTCTTTTACTTATCAAGGATAACGGGGGTACAATAACGTTAAGAAAACAATTTTTTTAATTTTGTTCTTTTAACGTCATTGAGCGCCCGCATTTTTTTTTATTTTGTTCTCTTAACATTATTGAGCGCCCGTTATCCTTGATAATGAATTTCTGTACATTATTGAGTACAAATTAATATGAATATGGAACGTTCAAACTAAATGAGAATTTTCCAAAGATAAACGATTAATTGAAACAATTTAATTAAGAAATCGTCCACCTGCAGTTGCCCCGTGTGGTGGAATCTACTACTTGGCTAGTAGTCATTTTTTTAACCTTTTTTTATGTTCCACTGCTGGGCACTGGTCTTTACAAGTGAGAGAGATTTAGGCCATACTCCAAGTGCGGATTGGTGGACGTCATGCCTTCGAGAAATTATGATTTTTCTCAGGCATGCACGGCATCGTAATCAATTAAATGTCATATTTTCCATCACCATGGAGCAGTGATAAATGCACATATTATAGGTACAAATTTATTTGTCAGAGGTGCGCGTCGAGGATCTGAACCTGGTATCGGTCATGTTGGAGACCGAGGTTTCTTACCACTCGGACATCGCTGCTATTACCATCTTTTTATTAGTAGCCATACCATCTTTTTATTATTAACGAATCGTGAGTGTAAACTAACATTGTAGTTGAATATCATCAGGCTGTACTCATTGTACCTAACGTCACGTCACGTTACCTACCATCAACATTGTCTCTAATAAAAAATTGAAGCATATTCTTCTTAAATACAATCTCATGATCAATCAAAGCACACGGCATGAAGTTTTAACAAGTCCAAAATCCAAATGTTCATTCCTTGTTCGAAGTTGATTAGTAATTTTGCCTATATTCGTGCTTGTGTTAATTCGCGCCGTTAAGTATAAATAGGTCTGAATCTGTTAAATGCCTTTCAATAACCAGTTTTAAGAAATAAACTTATTTTAGGACCCGTATGGCGTATGTAGAGAGCAGCGATGGCTGAGTGGTAAAAGCCGCGGTCTTCTACGCGACTGATCCCGGGTTCAAATCCTCGGCGCGCACCTCCGACAAAGAAATTTGTAATGTGCGCATTTATCGCTGCTCCACGTTGATGGAAAATATCGTGATATTTAACTGATTACGATGTTCTTCATCGCCGTGCATGCCTGAGAGAAATTCATAATTTCTCGAAAGCATGACGTCCACCAATCCGCACTTGGCCAGCGTGGTGGACTATGACCTAAATCCCTCTCACTTGTGAGAAGGAGACCTGTGCTTAGCAGTGGGACATAAAAAAGGTTGAAAAAAAATGGCATATGTGGTTACTATGTCGGACTGCCGCTCGAAGGGTCGTGGGTTTTGCGAGGCTGAAATTAAAATCAGTTTAAATTTCTATCTTAGTCTGGGACAACAAAGTGGATCCTAGTTTAGAGGTTAAAGCATTATTTATTGTAATTATGTCTCGTATCCGTTTTAATAGACATGAAAATTAATATCACCGCGTTGACGAACAGCTGAATAGCGACTCAACTTGAATCTGTCTTAAATAAAAGATCAACTGGCAAATTTTAATTAGGAATTGATTTATTTATTAAAGATAGCGGTCGTCCACAACTTCATCCTCGTAGATTTTAGTTTAAGAATTTTTCTTAAATAAAAGTTACTTAAGCTACTTCGTATTATATTAGCTACCTGCCAGTGAAAGACCCGTCAAAATCGGTCCAGCCGTTTCAGAGATTAGTCTGAACAAACAAAATGGTAGAAAATGTTATTTTGGTATATGTACCGTAATTACATTCAAATGTAATAAAAAGAAGTTATTTAAATATTACAAACAGACGCTTCAATTTTATTTATTGGTATAGATTCGTACTACGGATGACGATTTGACACCCTGCGTGGCGCAAAGGTTACCATGCCGGACTGCCAATCGAAGGGTCCCGGGTTCGATTCCCGGCGAAATAGAAATTTGAATGATGAGTTTAAATTTCTGTTCTCGGTCTGGGTGTTTGTGTTTCTGTCTTTGTGTGTGTCCATGGTACCCACGACACAGGGTATATCTACCCTACTGTGGGGCTATGAGTGTGAAGTGTTATTATATTCTACCTTCTAACTACTTTCAAAACATAAACATGTCCTTTTTAAATACTATCTCATGGTCACACGAAGCACACGGCATGAAGTTTTAACAAGGCCTGTCCAAATATTCAATCCTTATTCGAAGTTGGTTAATAATTTCGTCTTCAGGCGTGCTTGTGTTATGCATGTTCTTTCCCCAAAGTAAGTAAGGCCAGGATCTGTTGAAGACGTTTTGCTGACTACCTTTCATTTATAGCTTCGAATATAATTTAAGCCCTGTGACTAGCGTAGAAAGTAAGCGATCTAAGCTGAGTATTAAAAAATAAAATAAATAATGCTTCACACTCATAGCCTCACAGTAGGGTAGATATACCCTGTGTCGTGGGTGCCATGGACACACACAAAGACAGAAACACAAATATCTAGATCGTGAACAGAAATTTAAACTCATCGTTCTTTCTGTTTCGCCGGGAATCGAACCGGGGACCCTTCGATTGGCAGTCCGGCATGGTAACCATTGAGCCACGCAGGTCTTAAAGATGACTGTAAGTAGACATTCACGTTTGATTGCTTTGGAGGGTACATTAAACCGTCGGCACCTTGTTGGAGGTCTTAAGGGTATTTAAAGACATCTGACAGCGGGTCGGTTACTAACTCGCATCACATCTTCACCTTCTGCATTGGAGAAGCGTGCTTTAAACCTATTTAACATTTTTTTATTTAATCAAATTATTAACGACCCGTGTGGCGCAACAGTTACCATGCCGCACTACCAATCGGAGGTCCCGGGTTCGATTCTCAGCGAATCACAGATTGAAACGATGTGTTTCAGTTTTAAAATTTACTCAGTATAAATAACTGAGAACTTTCTAGTATGTCGTCAGTGCCATAATAATATGGTTAGCTAAGTTGGCTTCCTGTACATACGAGTAACTCGGTTTCCTTTGAAACGTTTGTAACCGTAGTGTTTCTGAGACAATGATTGTGGACATACTGCTATGTTAATTTAGGGTTGCCATCTCTAAAATTTGTCAACCAGGACAAGACGCGTTAAAACCCCGGATTTTAGAGCCCAAAACCCGGACATATCAACAGCGGGGGGACGGTGAATTTAGCGAGTCGGTTCGTCGGTTGTCCGCAGCGTGCGGGCACAGTGCGTGTGTCGCGGGTGACCCAATACTTTATTCTTTTTAAACCCGGTCTACCAATGAAGTCCGGCCCGGACGCTCCCCGGACGCCCTCTAAACTAGGACAAATCCGGGGAAACCCGGACGGATGTCAACCCTATGTTAATTTGATAAAGTACCAAGTATTAACGCAAATCAAAGAACTTTCACTGTCGTATTTTAAAGTTAGTGGAGGAGGAGCACACATTTTAACAATTTGGGAGTATCTACCTACAAAATTTCAACTGTGAAGTAGATAGACAGACAGACAAATATGTTGAAACTATAATGGCTCCGTTTTTTGCCTACGGAAAAATTCGGCTACGAAACCGTAAAAAATGGCATAAGTAAGTTTATTATTGAATAAGACAAGTGTGCATCGTCTATCACTTTCCACTAGTTTTATAAATGTAATAGTGTTTGTTTGTTTGTCATTCTTTCACGGCAAAATGGTGCTACGGAGTGATCTAACATATGTATGAAGATAATTTCTAGTTGAATAGAGACATAGGCTACTATTTACCCGAAAAAAATATCCCATTCAGCTAGTAAAATTAATAAAGTTCACGCAAATAAAATCAAATAAAAGTTTATAAAATCACTCAGTATAACTCTAACTGAGAACTTTGTAGAAGTCGTCAATGCGGTCGGTAAGGTTGAGTGCCTTCCTATACCTAACTCAGTTTCCATGAAACGTTTGTTGGCAGGAGCTCCTGCTGTGTTAGCCTACACTGTGTAGGCTTACCACTTAAGGCATACCAGTAGTGTTTCTGAGACAAAGATAGTGGACATAGTGCTTGTTAATTTATCAAAGTACGAACTATCTATAGGCTAAGTGGAATTGAGTGGTCGCAATAGTTAAAAGACATCTACACACAACATCAAGCTAGCGCGATTTTTGCCTGAAGCCATGTGCAGCTACCGAAAGTTTTTATTAAGCTATTGCATAGCTTTTATCGCGGACTTTGGAAAATAAAACCTTTTTTTTTTTGGTATCGGGGGGGAAACCTTCAAAAGGTACTCTACACCTTGGGAGAGGATACCGGGTTATGTGGGATTTGACCGCACTAAAACCCCCTCGGTGGCCTGCCTCTACGTTTGTGAGGACTCCGGGATCTCCATAGGAACGCACCGGTGTCCTCCACGCGCGGCGCCCCATAACGGGCCCATCTTCGGGAGAGCAGATGTGCTCTCCTGCACCTTCAGGTGTTCACAGCGGCATGCGGCCACGCATACACCGCCGTCCCTCCCGGGGCTGCTGGCTGGACGGGTCAAGCTCCCACTCTCACCGTCCGCATCCCCGGAAGCCCCCTTTTAGTCGCCTCTTACGATCAAGCAGGGGATACCGTAGCTCTATTCTTAATCCCGAAGCTACAGGGACTAACGAAAATAAAACCTAACAATCGTATAAGTTCGGCAGACTTCGGCACGGTGATTGTGTGCGTGCGACTAGACGTATGCGTGTAGACTAGCTGCTAATATGTATTTATATGTATGTCGCAGTCGGATTGTATATTCCGCTGTTTTAAATTACGTCTAGCCATTTCCTAAAACAGCCTGTTTTGTAATGCATCTCGTCCAGCCGGATTGCATTTCAGCTAAAGAATGGAGTAGCAGACGAACAGGCCACGTGGTGTTAAGTGGTCGCTGCAGCATGGACATCTACATACAACCTAAAGCAAGCATAAGTAAGTCTTGTCTGAGGTCATATGCAGTTGCGCTGCTACTCCGGAAGCTGGTGGTTGCCTCATGTAAGTGTGACCGGCAACTGCACCTTTCCACCGAAACACAATAGAATTGGTTCACGGCAGAGGTGGGTGCAGCGGTGGTACTTCCCCGGGCGAACCATAATGGTTCTACCCTACAAAAGCTACACCTACAAGTGATTTTTTAAAAGCTATTATTTAACTTGCAATGTTGCTTGTTTGTTCGGGTGGAATCTAGCTGCTCAATTTTGAAGTAGATATCTTCAACCGATTGAGTTGAAATTTTGTATACACGTTTAGTTTGAATGACAATACACGATAAGCTATGTGACGTCATTCTAAATCCAATATGGCGGAACACCGTTCTATGGCGGAATAGTTACTTCTTATGACTTCTGCAATATGGGTATCAAGTGAAAGGGCTTGCAGAGAATAATTGGAAATAACTAACAAGAAAAAATAAATTAAAAGCAACATAAACTTTATTTA
Source organism: Pyrgus malvae (assembly GCA_911387765.1). Lineage (NCBI taxonomy): Eukaryota > Metazoa > Arthropoda > Insecta > Lepidoptera > Hesperiidae > Pyrgus > Pyrgus malvae. The sequence goes on along the minus strand of OU426968.1, from coordinate 3,851,849 downwards.
AAAAAAAAAATCTATTTAGATTATGCTTTAAAAAGAAGACAATATAATTTTCCTTTAAAATTTTAACTTTCAACTTATAACCTCATTATACAAAATTTATACGAGTATGATCATAAAAGCTTGTCGCGCGATTTAAATACTTACAGGTAATTACGGAAACCTCGCGACAAGCCTTTATGATCATATAAATTGTGTATAATGAGGTTATAATTTGATAGTTAAAATTTTATTTTCTTCATAAGACCATTTAAATAAAAGCTTTAAAAAATCTTTTTTCTGCTTTCAATTTTGACACTATAACGAATTACACAAGGACACACGATCGTTTCACTGATGTTTTAAAACATGAACGAACCAATTAAACGTACGGTCCACTAACGGTTAAACTGGTCGAATTCAATAAATGTTTAAGTCTGCAATCAACCACCGCGGTAGGCTTATAAATAAATTAAGCTTTTAAATCAACCAGTCTGTATTTACAGAACTGTAGTTCAGTGAGAGTAACCTGATTGGTTTGTAAAACATGGGCCTTATTTGGTTATGTTTGGTATTTTTTTTAAATTAAAGTTTCAACTTATAAATAATTCATTTTATTTAGGTTCCGTACTTTATCGTTTCTGTTGTTTTGCGGGATTGCTTTTCTATCTCCGAGCTTAAGTCTGTTATCAACGACAATAAAATTGGTTCACAGCAGAAGTGGGTGCAGCGGTGGTACTTCCCCGGGCGAACCATAATAGTTCTACCACCTACAATTACCATAAACGTAAAGTGACTTACCATAAGTAAAGTAAAGTTACTAACCATATAATACAAAATCTTTATTTTTTTATAAATTTTCCAATAAAAGTTATTTACCACTTCTATGTTCCAAACAAATGGGAATGGTAAGTTTACCTTCAGTAGAAAATATAAATAATCATTGTTACTCAATCTTTCTCTTTTTCTGTTTTTATTTTTATATGTTCTAGATATCTTTGTATCTTTTTTTATATTTTTTTTATATCCATTTCTTTATCCATCTATATCTTTGTACTGTCCACAGCCACCATCTTGACACCTGGATTACTGACCCCGCAGATAGACCAGTGCAATCACTTGGCGTGTCATCTATACTTCTGAATGGAGCTTGTAGATTATACAAAACTGCTTTAGAAGAATTGTTTGCAGGTGAGTAAAATACTACTGGCTGCAAACGTTTTTTGAGTCGTACTGGTGGACACGGGTCCCTGTTATTAGGGAGACATGGTGCTTATTCCACAACGTTGATCAAATATGGATTGCGGAGTAGCGGGTTAGTTGCCAACCAGTCTTGCGATAATTTAAAATCGCCCATAAGGCCTCTGACAAGGTTTAACGAATGTATTCTATCTATAGCAACCGGGACCGGAGTGGCGGACTTAACCAGATGGCTGCGATATATTTATTAAGCCCAAGAGAAAATAAGGCTATTAAAAAAGGTTTTAGAGTGGTTCCAAACCAGCTGATTTTTCGAACGTAATACTCTAACCCGCATCTCAACCCACAATGGAGCAGCGTGTAGGAATAAACTACAGGCCTCCAGACGCAAAAAGGGTTGCAGGTGTGTTTGTTTTCCTTCTCTAACGTCGCAATGTGTGATCTAATGGAACGATTATTTTGTGTAGATATATATATAGTTGATATAGACATCTTTTTACCGCGCTAAAACCGCGGGGTACAGCTAGTATGACAATAATAATAACGTTTCACACTCATAGCCTCACAGCAGGATAGATATACCTTGTGTCGTGGGTACCATGGACACATACAAAGACAGGAACACAAACACCCAGACCGAGAATAGAAATTTAAACTCATCATACTTCTGCCTCGCCAGTAATCGAACTTGGGACTCTCCGATCGGCAGTCCGGCATGGTAACCATTGCGGCATACGGAACGTCAAAAAGTATAATCGTAAACGTTTGGTAAAGCTTGACAATTTATTGTTCTTTGTATCAGCGCCTGAATGTAGCGAAAGCTTATTAAGTGGGTACAAAGACATTCACGAGAAATCTACATAATTATATGCAAACATCGCTTTATCACTCTTCTGACGCTCAATTTGTCACTGGTCTTGTTGTACTGCTTGCTGGTAACGAATATGACAGGTATATACGAGCAGCGATGGCCTAGTGGTAAAAAACCCAGGTCTTCGACGCGAACTATGCCAGGTTCCATAGACTTATCATATACGTACTCGTACTATACAAATCGCTGCTCCACGGTAACGGAAAATATCGCAATATTTAATCGATGACGGTGTTGTCCATCGCCGTGCATGTTTCGAGAATTTCATAATGTCTCGAAAGCATGACGTCCATCAATCCGTACTTGGCCATTGTGGTGGATTATGTCCTAAATCCTTGTGACATGAGACCTGTGCCCAGCAGTGGGATATAAAAAAGGTTGAAAAATATATCTAATACCTTTAACGAGCAATTCTTAAATACAAAGTTTCAAATGTGTGCGTAAATGATGTCAGCACACATCACTACTACAACCAGAGCCCATTGAACTTCGTAAAATGAAATATTTTTACTTCATTTTGTGTTTAGTCCATTTTATTTATTTTTACTTTATAAAAGGAAGTAATAAGAACGTCTTAAATCATTAAGACATTTAAATAGTCTATGTAAATCAGACTATAATAATATATGTATAAATGCATGTCTATGACGGTCGGTCACTTCAGAGCGCCCGCCATATTGAATTTAGAATGTTAATTTTTACTGATTCTAGCCTTGGGTGACCAGATGGGTGGCAGCTATTTTTCGCAAAAAATTAGCTTATTAGTTCAGAGGAGAAATGCTGCCAATTCTGGGCACAATGCCACAAGCGCAACTTTTGGATGGGGTTTCTTTTTACAGTTAATTTTTTTTAGTTTGTATTATTACTTTCAGTTTTTTAAGTTTTTTTCTGGATATATAAATGTGAATATATAGAATTTAAGATCTACCTCCTAATAAATATCTCTATCTCTTCAAAAGATCTATCTGAATATATCAGAATTTAAAAAAATAGTTTACCGTATGTAATGAAACCAGTCCTAAAGCGTATGTACAAAACGTAACCATCACAAACAACACATCACTTGACGAGCAAATTAAATGTAAACATAAACATAATATATTATTTCACCGTTTCAGACTGTAACGACCTATTAATGGATATGGTTTCGCCGAAAACTGGCAAGATGATATTTCAAACGATTGAAGAAGAAAGCTCGAATAGTTCAGGCAACGAAATTTCATACCAATTTCCGACTATTGATCATGATAATAGAAAAGATCAACGCGACATTCCAAACATGAGGTCTAAGTTTGATAGTTCTAATGTTGCAGGAAGCGAAGGAACAGTTGAACAAAGCGAAGAAAATTCAAGAAGTCCAAATTTTTCTGGTAAGAATAAAAACCTGTATCCTCCATTTGTCAGATACATAGGTAACTTGTTAATTTGTAATTTTTTACAGTACCTCTTCTAGAGTCTATTTTAACAACCAACATAACAAACAACAACATTTTAATTACAGATTCCAGCTCATCCTCTAGAAAACGGCAAGCATCATCAAAATCAGCCCAAAACGAAAAGAGATCTCGTACTAACGTCACTGAAGTTACTCAAGAGTCGGAAGAATCTGATCAGGGATCTCAAAATCAGAATGACGGAAGTAGTAAAACTCTGTCTGAAGAACAGTCAAGGTCACAATCTTGTTCTACTCAAAGAAATGAAGCGCAGTCTGATATATATAACCAGAAATCTCCAAATCAGAACGACATTTTTGGCAAAAGTATTAGCGAAAAACAAAAAAGTGAAGATTCTTGCTCATCCCAAAGAGCAGAGGAATTTAGAGTGGGGGACATAAGTAGCCATTGTTCTGACCCTAATGTTACTGTTGTTATTGAACAACAAGAAACATCCAACACTGGACAAATATCTGAAACTAATCAAGAAGAAATCCGATGTGATTCAGCCCCAGATAATGACGATGTCGAAGAAGCAGTTCATGAACTTGATGGTTCCAAAAGCTGTGAGAGTAATGATCGCGTCACAGATATTTTGTCCATGCTGGGGGTACGTTTCAAATTTATTTTTCATTTAAAGACAATTAAAACATTGTGATGTAATTTGATGATAAGTGATCATAAGATGATCACCTTATGTTTCACCTTATGATCATTATTTTTATTGTAGAAATGCATGTGTAATAGATACAGGCCGGTTATGAAAATAATGAAAATTAAAATATTTTATTCTCTGTGCTGTTCTTTTCAAATTACTATAGAAAATATCAGAAGGCGAAAACCTGAGCTTTTTTAAATATTGTATACAATAGTAATGTTAAAATTTTTTTTGCTCAGTTAGCTTAGTTATTGAAAGGTAACACAAACTGATACATATTCATATTTTTTTTTCATTTATCTTTCTTTTACGTCGCAACGGTAAACATAAGGTAATCCATAGACCTTATTTTTAATACAAATAAAGTTAGCAAACATAGGCTACTTTTTAGCCAGGTACAATATCTTATTCCTATGGGATAAAAACACGTACATCACGAGGGCCACGCTGTGGCTGGAAAGCTAATATCGAATACCATTGATAGTGAAAATTAATTCAACTCCATTTCAGGAACAAACCGAGGCACCCCCACAAAAGACCACGCGTGATGTAGAGAGCCAAGCTGGTAGTTTCCTATCGAAGCAACGAAGATTATCTAAAGAAGATAGTTTTGATGAAAATCTACCGTTCGGTTTCATTATGGTTTACGACAACTTAAATGATCGATTTCCTAGTAAAGTCATATTTACTTCAATGAATGCTGACGTTACGAATTTATAGAGTAAGTTTTTAATGAAATGAGTTTATTAATTATACCCAAATTGACAGGCCTGACCTGATTGAAACATTGATCCTTCAGAGTTTATGAGATACAAGATTATTGTCAAACTACCGAAATGAAGAAATGTGAGATGGAAAGAATGAGTAGGACTAAGATATACTACTAGTCCCTGTAGCTTCGGGATTAAGAATAGAGCTACGGTATCCTCAGCCTGATCTTAAGAGGTGACTAAGCGGGGGCTTCCAAGGTTGTGGGCGGTGAGAGTGGGAGCTCGGTCCGTCCAGCCAGGAGCCCCGGGAAGGACGGGGGTGTGTGCGTGGCCGCATGCCGCCGTAAGCATGGAAGGTGCAGGAGAAAACTCCCGAAGATGAGCCCGTTCTGGGACACCGCGCGTGAAGGACACCGGTGCGTTCCACTGGAGATTCCGGAGTCCTCCCCAAGCGCAGAGGCAGGCCACCGAGGGGATTTTAGAGCGGTACAAATCCCACATAACTCGGTATCCTCTCTCAAGGTGCCGGGTACCTTTTTAAGCCCAGGTAAAAAAAAGACGGACTAAGATACACTGAATCTTCCAAATATTACGAAATATGTACGCCGATTTAACAAATGTAATGTGCTGATACAATTACTCACACCAACGCATTTCATGGTTAGTACGCGACTTGTATATGTGTGTGCTTTAAGATATTACAATAACATGCGCTTACATTAAATATACTGTTAATGCCACGTGCAAGCTAACAGTAATCGACCTGTAGAGAAATCTTAAAGCATCAAGGTATGACAGGTATGGCACCCGTCAGAGGAGTGGCCTTTACGGGCGAACCCCTCGTCCCAACGTGCATGCACAATGTGCCTTCTAGTTATACAACTAGTGTGTCTAATTGTTAATTGAAATTGACATATTTAGAAATGTATGCGTCTGTAGCGATGAAAGAATATTTGTGAATGTGTGACAAAATTAATATGTGTGCGTTCTTTCCCCGCACCAGATTTGGCACAAAAATTATGTATCGAAGCGAGGCGCTATGCCGTCTTTCCTGAAGGGTGAGTCAGTAACTTTGATGCTCTAAAAGAGAAATCGATGAATAAATCATCAAATTCGCCCTTAGAGCATCAAAGGTACTGACTCACTTGTCAGAGTATTGTCTCTGACCTGACCTGTGATGCTCTAAGAATCAGTCGAAAGTGGTGGTTTATTATAATAATATTATATATATAGAGGACCATGAGCAAGGGACTGGGAAATGCCAATGATCATTTATATTAGTTGTAGGGATAATACTTTTTATTTGCTTACAGAATAAACTTTTTGTGTTATTAATGTCGACTTTATGTTTCTTTATCATTAAACGAAGGTAAAATTTAAATGTAGTTTTTTCGTTTCGTGAGCAATAAATCGATCTAGCTGTTTTTTTTAAATTCGTTTTATCCGTATTTTCAGCGATAATTAACTTACACATAAACTGAAAAATATGACTCTTCCTGACATAAATATTATATAATTATAATTCATCATATTATTCATTATTTAATCATATTATAATTCATAATATATAAAAGTAAAATATTCATATAATCATTAAAATAGCAATGCCATCTATTGAAATAGCTCCCAACCAAAAAAAAAAAAACTATTTTTTCGGTTCTATTTCAATAGATGGCATTGTTAACTACATACTAAGCCAATGAGTTTATATTCGAACTTATAAATCCAAATCAAACACTCGCGCCGTATGTATCTCTTATTCTCCACAGTTCTCATAGATAGGTAGTGATGATGGTAGTGATAGGTGATGATAGATTATCGTACGTCTTGACGTAGTCAAAGTCATAATAAAACAGTACAATAATTTTACAGCTGCTATAAAACTTGATGAAGAGTGTCCACCATTTTTATTTATTAAGCTTTCTGCATTTGCATTGTTGAAAAGCGGTAGACCACGAGTATAAAAATTGTGAACCTTTGCCAAGTTTTTCGTAATGCCACCGCGTGGTACTGGCAAAAAATGTTTCCTACGACTTTGGAATGGAAGTTGCTACCCTTTTATTTTAGCTAAGTCGATGACAGGGCCCGCAGGATTGTCACATGTAATAATATCGAAAAGCTCTCAGCAATTTGGGTGTAAAATGAAGACATTCGGAATCAATTTGTTTCCGTTTGTGAAATGTGTTGAAGTAATATTGAGTTCAATGCAATATAGCAAGGAATATCGGGAATAAAATTGACAAATCGGGATTGATATGTTTTTTATAAAATGAAAGTTTGAAAGAATTATTATTAATTTAGCTTGGACACCATAAAACATTAAGTAATATGAGTTGTTGCTGCAATACTACTGCGTAAAAACCCACAAAAATATTTTCATATACGAGTAAAATGCTACTAAAACGAGGTTCTAAAGATCAAATTTTCAAAATGTTTTCCAAAGAAGCCAAAGAAGTAAGTAGTAACTCTAGAAGCTCTAACTTCCACATCTTAGTTAAAATTCGTGGCCGTTTTACTGTGATTTTTATTTGGTACTTAATAATTTCTTCATTTTATACTTTAATTTAGATATTAGAGGCAGATTGTTAATCAACAGTGGATCAAAACAAAAAAATATTAAGGAATTTAACTTTGCGATTTTGATAATAAATCAATATTTCGAAAAATTCTGTGCGTATTCTATGTGTAGGCCTATACTTATAGAATGCGAATATTATTTTGTAAAAATGAATTAGTTTCGATTATAACTTATTATGTATATAATAACAAGGTAACAGCCCTGTAGCGAAAAGTTTTTGGGCATTTTATTCCGTATCGAATACGGATAAAACAGAAAAGTTACCCCACCATCCATTTCCAATGTTAGTTTCATTTATTTTGCATACGGAATTTTTTTACTGACCTCCGGGGCTCAGAACTGATTCAAATTGGAAAAGTAAGACTGAGAGAAACTTTGGGAGATATATATAATTTTTTCTTTTCTATTGTTCGAAGATGAGCATCGAAATTATTTATGAATCAGTTTAGGAAAAATCTCTTACCAATTGTACCGACGGTTAATACCTACTGAGAATCATGGCAAGGTGACGTATTAAAATTGTTACACCACAACATCTATACAAATAATATATAATAATAAATAAATAAAACTGGAGTATCTGTTTGTAATATTAAAATAATCGCTTTTTACTACATGCATTGAATGTTTATACGGTACATAAACCAAAACAGCATTTTTTACAATTTTTGTCTATCTGTCTGTCTATTTGTTCCTGCTAATCTCTAAAACGGCTGGACCGATTTTGACGGGACTTTCACTGGCAGGCTGATGTAATAAATAGTAACTTAGGCTACGGCGTCGCGTTAGGTCACGCGCACCGCTAGTTGTAAACTAAATTAAATAAATAAATAATAATAAATATCTTTGGACAATTCACACAACGCCATCTAATTCCAAACTAAGCAGAGCTTGTACTATGGTAATCAGAAAGCTGATAAACATACATATATAATTCTAAATAAATACTTAAATAGATAATTAGATTATTTAACACCCAGACACAGAACAAAATATAGTCATGTTCATCACACAAATATTTGTCCTGGGTGGGGATCGAACCCACGACCTCACGCTTCGCAGTCGGCTCATCACCCACTGCGCCACGGTGGCTGTCGGAGGAATTAATAGAATATAAAAGAGTGCTGCTGCGAAATTAATTATTCCCCTGCCTTTTTTCTTTTGGATCAGATTTATCCTACACGCGCACCTAAAGACGATAACCTCGAAAAATTACATTCCTTAAATTAATATTTTTCATTACTTGTATGAAATCAATGTTTTTCCGAAGAGAAATATCTCTTTCATGTAACGTATGTCCAAAGTCGACGTCAATTAAATCTTGGGAAGGTTCTTTTTAGACACAGAAAATGAGAGTTTACGGGACATTGTTCCCATACAATAAACGTTACACACTCATAGTCCCACAATAGGATAATTAATACCCTGTGTCGTGGGTACCATGGACACACACAAAGACAGAAACACATACACCCAGACCGAGAACAGAAATTTAAACTCATCATTCAAATTTCTGCTTCGCCGGGAATCGAACCCGGGACCCTCCGATCGGCAGTCTGGCATGGTAACCATTACGCCACGTGGGTCGTCATATCGACCTAAAGACGATAACCTCGAAAAATGACATTCCTTTAATGAATATTATTCATTACTTGTATGAAATCAATGTTTTTCCGAAGAGAAATATCTCTTTCATATAACGTATGTCCAAAGTCAACGTCAATTAAATCTTGAGAAAGTTCATTAGACACAGAAAATGCTTTGTTATCATAAAATATAATCATACAATCGTTTCATCACTATTTTTTTTTCACCCTTTTTTTTGTCCCACTGCTGGGCACAGGTCTCCTTCTCACAAGTGAGAGGGATTTAGGCCAAAATCCACCACGCTGGCCAAGTGCGGATTGGTGGACGTCATGCTTTCGAGAAATTATGAATTTCTCTCAGGCATGCACGGCGATGGAGAATTTTCCATCGATGAAATATTTTCCATCACTGTGGAGCAGCGATAAATGCGCACATTACAAATTTCTTTGTCAGAGGTGCGCGCCGAGGATTTGAACCCGGGATCGCTCGCGTCGAAGACCGCGGTTTTTACCACTCGGCCATCGCTGCTCATCATCACTATTTACATAAGCATAATCTAATAGAAGTATACAATCATACGGAGTACGGAGGCATATAAAGCCGATGTATTTAACGATTTAACATCTTGCAGTGAGTTTTCAAAGAGAATGTTAATTTATTTTGGGGGGTTCTCATTTAAAGTACGTATTTTTGTACAAGAAACAATCTCATTTAAATGCAATCAATTTGAATTAGAAAGCGTTCGCTAACCTACAAAACAAAATGGCGTCATTTCCCGCGTTCGCCGGACGTTTTATAAAATGGCGGACGACGGCAACCATTTCGCGAGTACGTGACCCGAATGTAAACAGGAGATGTAAAAAGATTTGCTATTTGGAAAAAATACATTAAATTTGGAATTCCATCCAATTATCCTGTTGGATTTGTTTAGCAAATGTTTGTTCGCGTTTCAATGATGGTGTGTTTAATATTCAGCACGATCTTTGTCTTGTTGTTTAACATTACTTCACTTAAATATGTTGGGATATAAAATAAAGCTTTAAAAAATTCAGTAGGTATATTGATGTGAGCAGCGATGGTACAGGTGTAAAACTCGCGGTCTCCGACTCGCTGATACCGGGTTCAAACCCCCGGTGCGCACCACTGACAATAGAAATGTGTGAGGTGCCTATTTATCGCTGATCAATCGTGAGAGAAAATATTGTGATATATTAATTAATTACAATTTTTTCCATCACCGTGTATGGCTGCAACCCTTTTTGCGTCCCACTGCTGGGCACGGGTCTCTCCCACTTAGTGGGGAGGCCTGGAGCTTACTCCACCACGCTGCTCCAACGTGGGTTGGTAGAGATGCGCGTTAGTGGCCAACCTGCAGTCAGATGTTTTCAAACCGCTCATAAGGCCTCCGACAAGGTTTAACGACTGTTATCTATCGACAACAAACAGGACCGACAGCTTAACGTGCCCTCCGAAGCACGGAAACGCGCATTAAATTTTTGCCACTAGCGGTCACCCATCTCACACCAGACCGCGCCCGTTTGGCTTAGCTGCATAGACATCTTGCATTCTATGGTAGCCGCCGAGCCATGCGCGCTTCACCTTCTCGCAGGCATTTATCACCGTGTATGCCTGAGAGAAACTCATAATTTCACAAAGGCATGATGCTTTTTCGCACTTATCCAACGTGGTGACCTATTTCCCTCTCACTTCAAAGCGCAGACCTGTGCCCAGCAAGCATTAGGACATTACTGAAGCGCTCATTGCATTGCGAAATGAGTGCGGTTCTATGCTTTGTAGATTACCTACGTTAAGCCGTCGGTTGCGTAATATTAAAACATACAGAAACGATTGCCAGCTGCCAGTATTGGTTATTTCTACAACATAGGCTTAAAATCCTCTATTTCAGTAAAAATGTTGATTGAACTGCACGCTTTCCGAACGCCAAAGGTATGAAAAAACTCTAATAGTGATAGTGCAGCGTATACCGTTCTGAGCAATTAGTTACGTGCGAATGTACCTATCTTTTGGAAACGGTGCACCTTTCATCAAAGCCGTGCGTCATCCAGTACTTAGCTCTATTTGGCTGGAATGGCTTTGACAGAAATGTTATGTACTTAGCAAACAAGAATATAGGCTACGGGCATGGGCTTCGCATGTGAACGTGGTTCTAAAAACCTCTTTTTACATCACGCAGCACTGGTTTTTGTCTATAATTCGACAGACGTGAAGCTTACTTCATCATGCTGCTACAATGCGGATTGATTACTCCCAGATATCCAACAAGGATTAACAATTAACAATGTCGTATAATCATGGTAGCTTGATATTTAAACATTTTGATAATATTGGCAGTGTTAAATAAATAAAAAAATAAATAACGTTACACACTCATAGCCCCACAGTAGGGTAGATTATATCCGGTGTCGTGGGTACCATGGACACATACAAAGACAGGAACACCCAGACCGAGAACAGAAATTTAAACTCATTCAAATTTCTGCCTCGCCGGGAATCAACCCGGCATGGTAACCATTACGCCACCGGGTCGTCGAGTGGTCGCGTCATCGATGTTGGTTTCAGTAGTACTATAAAAATCCAATAAAACTTTTTATTTCGGTAAAAATGTGATTGCACTGCACGTTTTTAGAAGCTGAAGGTATGAAAAACTGAAATAGAGATAGTGCAACATTTTGTTACGTGTGAATGTATCTTTTAGAAACAGCATACCTTTCATCAGGGCCGTGCGTCATCCAGTACTTCGCTCTAATTGGCTGAAATAGCTTTGACGGAAAATGCTATATGAAGCAAACAAGAATATAAGTGTGTTTTGGCGGGAAGTCGGAAAAGACATGTTGTGCTCTTGTTTTATTTTCATTTTCTTTGTGTATTTTTCAGTAAAGAATGTATTACATCACTAACCAACAAAAATTAATGGCGTTTTGTTCGATATAGGCTAATTACAGGACACGTGTGTTGTGAACTAAAACAACAGTGCAAAAACATGTTTCTTCAGCTTTTTTTTTTTAAATAAACCTAACAATAAGGCATACGGGCCGCGTGATGTTAAGCGATCACCGTCGCCTATGGACACGGGCAACCCTAGGGGAACCGCCCGAGCATTGCCGGCTTTGAAGGAGAGCTTTTTTTACAGCTTTCTTGAAGAACCCCATGTTATAGTCCACTGGGAATGCCTCAGCTGGAAGATTGTCCGATAACCTACACGTCCGTGGTAAAAAGGAGCGTGCAAATCGGACTGTGGAGGACCGCCACGAGTCCAGATGGTGCCGGTGGAACTTTAACCTTCGTCTGGTGGTATAGTCATGGAATGGTGATGTAGGCATCAATTTGAAGAGTTCCTCGGAGCACTCACCATAGTAAAGTCGGTAGAACACGCAGAGCGAGCCTATGTCTCTTCGCAAGCTAAGCGGTTCTAGCCTGTCAGTCAATCTTGGGTCGTTGACGATTCGGACTGCGCGCTTTTCAACGGAGTCAAATGGGTGTAGCTGGTACTTCGGTGCTCCTGCCCAGAGCTTGCTTCCAGGCCTCCTAAACTCCATCGGACACGTTACGGTAAAGTAGCCATCACTTTACTTAAACATCTGACTCACTAGACTCACTGATAACTGATGACTTACTTATTGTTTCTATGACTACCTACAGAGTGATGCAAAAATTATACTTCACGTTGGCAATATGCAGAGTTTGAATATTGAAAAAATGAAACAAATGAAAGAAAACAAGTCACATCAGTTTAAGTGTAAGCTTAAAATCTTTTAAGTTATAAAACTTGTAAGGTTTTCGGGCAATACCACTGCAGCTTCCGCATTTTCCGTGAAGCAACCTTATTGATTGTGTCGGTCGTCCCCAAGCAGCAAAATTATCCTATAACGCAAAGATAAAGGCCTCCAGCACTTGTAATATCTTCATAACGGTTCTTGTATTTGCTGCTGCGCTTATGTAAGCTTGGATAGATGAGCCTTATAGTATACCTACTCTTATACGTTAACTTATAATGACTTATAGGTCGAAATTAAGGGTACAATAATTGTAGTGTGCGGTAATCTCAGAGTATACATAATCTTTTGATATGTTTGGTTTATGTATAATGTTTGAATTTGGAATGTTAGAATGAATTGTGTCATGTTTGTTTATTCCGTGACAATCTTTTGAATAAGATACATGTATAGCTACCTGACATAATTTTCCTATTTTATAAAAATACGTTTTAATAATAAGTAAATTCTAAAATGTTTAAGTTCAAATAAATAGTTTGCCTATGAATCCTTAAGTGTCTTTTTGGTTTGAAAGTGATCCCATTAGCCACATCTACCATTCAAGAACAATAATATATGTATAAGCGTGGGTGACCTATAAAACTATCGCTCGGGTGTAAATGCACACAGAAATGCACAATAAAGTGGTAAGCTATACTTATAACTTGACGACCCGCGTGGCGTAATGTTTACCATGCCGGACTGCCGATCCGAGGGTCCCGGGTTCGATTCCCGGCGAAGCAGAAATTTGAATGATGGGTTTAAATTTCTGTTCTTGGTTTGGGTGTTTGTGTTTCTGTCTTTATGTGTATCCATGGTACCTACAACACAGGGAATTTTAGTGTGGGGCCATGAGTGTGTAGCGTTTATTTATTTTATATTCATTTATTGATACATTCATTCATTCGTTCATTCATTCATTCATTCACTCACTCACTCACTGATTTATTTATTTATTTACGGGTTGCAGCAACCACTTAACACGACTTGTCTTTATTCTCGGTAAATGTTCCAATGAACTTCATATTTTCTTTTTTGTAATTTACTCTAGATAGATTAATCTGGCCTCTATGTACATGTTATAGGAGTCAAGTTTATGATACTCGCTTTATATTAAAACGACTTTTTTGTATCATGAATTCTGTTGATTTTACATGTCTAGCGCATGCGCATTTTCATCGCTAAAAATATACGAGTACTAGCTGTGCCTCGCGGTTTTCCCGTGTTATTTTTTAAAGTATCCTATTTTACATCTGACAACTCCAAGAATATATGTACAAAGTTTCATGATGATCGGTTGAGTAGTTTTCGCGTGAAAGAGTAACAAACAAACTTACTTTTGCATTTATAATATAAGGTAGTAGAATGTACGCACAAATTATCAAGGTGCGTGATGCGATCTAACTTTAGTCAAAGGCTAATTAAATGTTAATTAAAAAGAAATAAGAAAAACAATAAATTTATGCGTAAACACATTTATTTTTCTTAATAATAATAACAACATCAAAGTTCTACACCATAATTTTAATAAATATATATTTCTATATATTTCCAAATGATATTATATACCTAATAAGATTGAACTCAATAATACCTACATTTAACACAATTCACATGATCCTTAACTTAATACAAATGAAGAAATATAAAAACAGATTTTATTGACTTTTGACTATTTCATTGAATAATAAAACTAAAAAAACCATTACAAGTTGGCCGACAGCAAGTTGGCCACTAACTTGTATCACCACCGCAATCTCCATTGCAGCGTAGTGGAGTAAGCTCTGGACCTCCCCAATAATAAGGGGCAATTGTCAGCAATGAGATTGCCAGCAAAGCGTACCAATAATAAGCTTCATTATGCTTTCAATTAAATATTTACCAAATTAACATTGAAAACCCTTAAGCTCTGAAATGAATGTGTCTGCACGTATCGTCTTATTAAGACGTTAGATATTTATTTATGACGCTAGCACATTCTTTATTTTGTAAGATAGAAACATGATCGCCTTTCAACGTATAAACATCAACAGTGTTACTTGTAAAATCCTCCAAATTGTAATTTTCATGTTGAAAAGGTAAGCTGTTTTGTGCTCGAAGCAGAACTATTGGAGACTTTATTTTCTTAATATCACCAAGTTTAAATTCTCTGATGATATTGATTCGGTTACAAAAGCCAATAATTGCGTTTCTGTTGTATTCGTTTGAATATTTCAGATCACTTGCCTTGGCTTTAATAATATCATTTACCTGTTCCACAAACGAAGTTTGACCACCTTTGTTCATTATACTGTTGTTTAAATCTGAATTACCTTTGAATGTTTCCCATTTATCGCTTTGTGCTTTAGCCCACGTTGGTGATCCTTCTATACTAAAAACTCTGCCAGTGTAACCTGAAAGTAAATAACATAAAGCGATTTTAGATATTTTTAACCCACACTCCCATAATAGATCTTACTTAACTAGTTTTAAGAATCTGATTTATTGTAATAAAAAAGGTCTGAATTTAATTTTTTCTCAAATACTACTCGTATTTTCATACAATTTTATTGTTACTTGCGAAAAAAAATACGACATATTTGCCGAAACCCCCAGGGAAGTAAGATGATATTCGATTTGACTCCATCCTTGGAACTTGGATAATTTTATGGAAAATTAATAATGTTGTAAAGTAAAAACAAAAAATACCTTCACTTTCAAGTCTAGCAACGAGATCCAGAACAAGGAGCATACCAAAACTGTAGCCAAGTATTTCGAAAGGTTTTCCAGGTTGAAGCAAAGGTTTTAAAATCTGTAAATCAATAAGACAATAATGATTTCCGTAGTACCGATGTAAAAACGCATTTTGTGGCAACTTCTTATAACTACCATTACCAAACGGCATTGGAATAAGCTCCGATCCTTCCAATTGTGGGAAGAGACCCGTGCACCGCAGTGGGACGCAAAAAGCATTGCAGTCACTAAAAACTACGCTAAAAACTGTCCTTTTTGAAAAGAGGATTATAAAGGTTTATTATAAAAAATAAAATAATATTTTTTCCCACCATTTCCATCCCACTGCTGAGTACAGGTATCCTCCCGGAATTGTGAGGGTTTTAGGCATGTGTGTGTTAGCAATGACAATGGTACCTATATAGTGATATTAGTGATATAATAACAGTGAAATACAATAAAAAATAGTTAGGAGACGAGATTTAGTACCTGGTACATTTTATCCACCAAATTATTCAAATTGTCGATGTCATTGTATAGTGAATATTGCAGCACGCATGCATTTATATCAAGATCTTGACAAAGATTTTCGAAAACATGTGAAAATCCTTCAATTCCAGGCAACAAGAACAATGTCCTTTTTGATGAGAGCTGCGTTTCCTGAAAATAAAATTAAACAGTAGGTACTTACAATAAAAATAAAAATATTTTTCATTTTAATGAAAATTTCGTCACTGGACACACTGATGAGCATAGGAAATTGTGAGCTAGGTATGCTCATCAGTAAAGTTAGTAAACTAATATAAACAACAACGTTAATTAAAAACCTAAAACTTTTGTTCCCCAACCCCCAAAATTGAAGAGTGGAAATTTATAAGATTTTCGCAAGACTCTGACACTTCGGACTCTTTGTTACAAAAAAAGGTACAGGTACTTTTCATGTGTCAGAATTTCACAAAATTACCTTTTAACCGCCGAAATTGTATGGAATTACTTCCGATTAGCTGCTGATGTACAGCAAATACACCCCAAAAACAGTTAAAATAAATACAATAAATATTGCCTTATGCAAGTTGCAAAATGAAATGAAATCCCCCAAAACATTTTCACGTAAATTGTTGCCAAGACGAGTGCAATGGCTTACTCTGTTACATTAGACCTGGTAGAGGAAAGCAAGGGTTAGGGCTGGTAGACTTAGGGTGTGAAGATTCAGGACCTTGGCTCTCCATTGGATCTGATATATCTTTCACATGATAAGCCGTCATTTTATTATTTTGTCGTGGCTTCATTTTGCATGTAAATGTTTTGATGGGATATCATCATATCTTGTTGATCGTGTACTGGATCATAGAAACCGTACTATTATTAAATATACTTCCTCAGTTACCTCCGGTTTAGATACCTTCGTGGGCATAAAAACGAACGGTGTATATGCCTTTTCTTCATCGCCTAATATCGTAGTGATGATATGGAAGATATCAGTCACCGTGTCAGATTTTGCAGTCTCTTGAGGAGTAGGTTTAGCTTCGGATTCTTGACGGTCTCCTGATAATATTACTAACCTAAAAATATTATTTAATTGTATTTGTATAATATTAAAATATCTTGTCATACGTTCGTACACATGCCCCATACTAATAAACGTTGTATACGCCTGTTATAGTTATTCAGTGTTTTATCTTGTTTTGGCATACGTCATTTTGTGCGCATCAGAGTAAGATAAAACAGTTACAGTACAGATAAAACAAAAACTTATTCAACGTTTATTAGTAAGAGTGGTGAACAACTTAATAGAATGTACCACGCAATAACTTATACTTAAAATTTGACTCAACTATTGTGAAAGAGCAGCAGAAATAGTAGATATAATAATATTTATCGCTGATAATGGCTTACTTCAGTTATTAACACCAACTTTATTTTTCAGAGAGAATGGTTCGGTTACTAGCCAACGTTACATGAGAAGACCATCTGGGAAGACTTAGACCTGCTTGAGTTTCTGGTTAGATGTCCATGGACTGCAGCGACTACATCACGGTATTGTCTGCTACTCAATTGAAATAAAAAACGGCCAAGTGCGAGTCGGACTCGCATACCGAGGGTTCCGTAAAATATTTTTAATGTGTATTGTAACTAAAAATTTACGGTTTTCGCAATTTACCCTTTATCTATGCTATAAGACGTTGCTTCGTACCAAATTTCTTCTGATTCTGAGATTTTGAGATTCTGAGTTCACGGGAAGCACTCTGTAGATTTTGATTCCCTTGTGAGTGTCGAAAATTTGCGGAAATTTGTGGAAAGCATAAACGGCTGTATCGTTTGATTGCGCTGGCTTAGAAGTTTGATTTTTTCACAGCTCCAAGGTACATTAGACCTGAATATTTCATATAAATTCCAGCGTGTTAACTTCACGCGTTCCTGAGAAAAAGGGTCTTGACAGACAGACGGACGGAAAACAAAGTGTTTCCTCTCAAGGTACGGAACCCACAAAAAGGTATATTACACTAATATTTCAGGTAAAAACATAAAATAACATCTTAAAATAAAGGTCCACTTACTTAGCAAATGTCAGTGACCTCAATTCATCCGGGGTTAATATAATTTCGAAATCTCTTTCCAAGGTCTGCTTAATTTCTAGCGCCATCATGCTATCCATTCCGAGTTCGGCTAACTTGGTTTGATACGATATGCTCTTTAGATTTTTTATGCCTTGAAAGTAGATGAACATTATATTTCATTGAAAAAATAAAACTAACCATCGATGCTGTCTCAGTACATAATATTTTGTTTTTATGATGCAATATATTGATGATCTACATTTAGTACACATATTATTTATGAACTTTTATGTATCGTAAAGTCAAAAATTGTAATTAACGAGTGAAAGTATTTAATGTAAGTTTTTTTTAATACAACAAAGAGGCAGCCGGACCGAGTGATGTTATGCGATCACCGTGCATATGGACACGATCAACTCCAGGGGAGTTACCTGAACATTGCCGGCTTTGAACGAGAACTTTTCATAGTTTTCTTGGAAAATACCTCAGCTAAAATATGATCCCAAAGTTTACACGTCTGTAGGATAGTGGAACGTACAAAGTGGAAGACTGCCACAAGTCCAGTCCAAGGAAAAATGTTTTAATATTTCCAGTCATCCATCAGTCCACTGCTGGACATAGGCCTCCCCTAATTATATCGCTCCGTCCGGTCAAGTGCCTCTGAATCCGCAGTGGATTTCTGCCTTCGCTTTCAGTTTTGAAACTTATTTACTGCTCTGTCGAAAAATCTAATTAGCCAAGAATTATTCCAGAACATACCCATTATATCTGCAACTGTGTCAACGGCGACTTTCTTTTGGTTTTCCCTCACTTTCCTCTCAGCTACGACGTAGGTTGATGCAACAGTAACGCCTAAGGTGAGGAATCTATCGAGTGTATCTAGGCACGATTGTATGCGTTGCGGTATGATACCACTCATTTCCATGTTCCTATCTTCAATTTGCATATCTGCTATTAGACCCACCTGAGAAAAATATTTTAAAATTTAAACATCGAATTAAAGAATAGGCAGGTGCTAGAACCTTTTTGGTCGCCCAGGGAAATAGCACCGCTGCACCCACTTCTGCCGTGAAGCAATTCTATTGTGTTTCAGTGGAAAGGTGCAGTAGTCTGGCCGACTTAGATGAGGCGATCATCGACCTTTGAAATAGCAGTGCGACTGCATAGGACCACAGGCAAAATTCAGGCTTGCTTGAGAATCTATATAAATTTCCATGGACTGCAGGGACCACTCAACAACACGTGCTGCATTCTCGTCTGCCTACTCCATTCATCTATACTATTATTATAAAAAAAGTTACATTCACCCTGAGTAACATAGGCTACTTTGTACCGCGGGAAAATACTTCATTCCTACGTGAAAACGGATAATAGGTTCAAAGTGGTTGAAGCAACTGGCTAAACGCCTATGATTTTAACTTTAAATTTTGACAGCCTCCGTGGCGTAGTGGGTGATGAGCCGACTGCGAAGCGTGAGGTCGTGGGTTCGATTCCCACCCAGGACAAATATTTGTGTGATGAACATGACTATTTGTTCTGTGTCTGGGTGTTAATTTATCTATTTAAGTATGTATTTAGAATTATATAAGTATGTTTATCAGCTTTCTGATTACCATAGCACAAGCTCTGCTTAGTTTGGAATCAGGTGGCGTTGTGTGAATTGTCCAAAGATATTTATTTATTTATTATTTAATATAGCAATGAAGCCTGGAATAGCACATAGGCTATTTTTATCCTACGGGGACCCATTAAACGGGTCCACACGGGCGAAGTCACTGGCGGAAGGCTAGTTTAAAATAAAATAAAAAACGGTACCTAATACGGCTGGTTTTACCAATTTTCGACATGGCGTCGTATGGCTCCCTTCTTACTTTAAGAACCTACGCAGTAACATCGTTAGCGTGATTCATAATACAAAAACAGGGAACACACGTACAAAAATTTTCATGGTTTGTCGGTTGTCTGGGAAGGAAGTACCAACGCTGTACCCATTTCTGCCATGAAGCAACTCTTTTGAAACTTACAACCGACCATAAGAAACCAAAGTAGGCAAAAAAAAGTTAAGCTTACATCCCCAACGGGTCCCCACTGTATCGCCAGACCTGGGAACCCCTCTCGTCTTCGCTTCTCACAAATTCTTTCCATCACTGAGTTAGCCATGCCGTAGTTGCTCTGTCCAGTGTTACCGCGACCGCAAGAGAGTGAGGAGAATACCACGAAATGCCTAAAATATTTTAATGCTTTGAAACTTGATCCGTGACATTAGACATGTTGTGGATGAGTGTGAAATTACAGTTCGAAACTTGTTCTACGAAGTGATGTGTGTTACAATCAAAATAACAAGGGAGTTGACGAGTTTAATATGAGGGCGAGGGTGTCATATGCCAGATTTCAAGTAGAATTATTAATCGGCTTTAATATCTCCACATTTTAATTGATCTCGTTGTTATTGAATAAAATTGAAACTTGATCAAAATTATAATTGCGACGGCCCATATGCCGCAATTGTCACCACCTTGGCGTTCGTGCTAGGCACAGGACCAATAAATAGATCGGATAGGGTCTGGATTCTAATACAAGAAAATATTATTAAATTCTATCATTTGTTAGAATAACTAGTGTTATTAACAATTTTCAATGGATATAAATCGGCTCACTTTTGTTTATAAAGAAGTGGAAACCTTCAAAGAGCATCTTGGGAGAGTCACTGGGTTGTGTGGGAACCCAGTGACTCTCCCAAATGTGGGAGTGAAGTCAAATACTTCACTAACACCCCATCGCATGGATAGTCCCATCCACGCTAATGAAGACTCCTGAATTTCCAGTTTAACAAACACGTAACACATAATTCAGCACCGAATCTAAATGCAATATGCCTCTTTCGCAAACCGAGATGTTCTTACCTTAATTCTGGACATAATTTCCTCGAAATTTGATCTAAAATATTGGTGGCTACAGCCTTCGGCCCAAACGATGTTTTAAATGTATCCGACGTTTGCTGTTGGAATAGCGCATCTCTTAATACTGCAGCAAGGTTGAAAATCGCATCTACACGACCCATTGAGTTTGCTTGTAGTAACATGTTTGTACAGCCATCGTGAGTAGTAATATCATGGGTACAAATTTGAATATCGCAACCATAGGATTTCCAAAAACTGAAACAAAATTTTATTGTACTGACTGATTGGTAGCAGTATTTTTTTTATCTATACCAATATTAGTTTGTATCGAATAGGTGCCGATATATCAAGACTACCCTTAATGTAATCTATATAAAAAGTGTACGAGCCCAAGGATATACCTATGTATGCTAGACAACATAGACAATTCTTTAAAAGCTTATAACTCTGCTGCTTATCAAGCAATATTAGTTTCGATTTGAATTTATGCGACAGTAAGAGAACTATATTAATATTTTATTGACAAATAAAATCGGTCAACTACCCAATTATTCTCGTGTCACAATGTAAGTTACGTACTCCTCCGAAACGGCTCCAATTTTTATGAAATTTTATATGCAAATTCAGTAGGTCTGGAATCGGCTACTATCTATTTTTCATACCCCTAAGTAATAAAGGGTGGTCCGCCTTAAACATTTAAACGCGATACGGAGTTCGCGCGGTGAGCTAGTAAAGGTATGTTTTATGGTTCATTCGGGGAAGTACCACCCCTGCACATATTTGCCTGACGTGACACGGTTGCCGATCAGACTTAAATGTGACCATCAGCCTCCGAAGTTTCACCACAATAGCAGGTAAGTCAGGCTTGCTTGAGGATGTATTTTTAACAGCACGTGGTCTGCTTATCTGCTACTCTATTTAAAATGTAGCGGCGCGATACCTACAGTAATATGACCGCGCGCCTCACATGAAATGCTGACCATTTAAGACGATACAAGCAGCTATCATTGTAAACAATAGAGTACTACGTCACACGCGTCATACTGAACTGGCCAATCAGAAGAAGTATCCTGAATCACGCTATCATAGTTTCCTAGATTCTCAGTATATATACAAATGATCCTAAGTTAGCATTCAGACTGCGGTCCCCAGGCAGTGATATCGGCTGGCGGGAGATCTCCCCTTTTCCTCCACAAAATTAATAAAAACTAACTTTATTCTATAAGCTTGGTATCCGGTAGACATCCCTTTGCTGGAGACAATGAGGAGCTTCTTAGCTCCTCTGAGCACCAGCCAGTCAGCCAATTCCAGCCCGAAGCCTCCAAGACCTCCAATGATTACGTACACATAGTCCCGTAAGCATAAGAATCTGAAAAGATGGTTTTGACTTTACAAATCCAGTCACCAAAATTATTTTTTGTATTTTGAAATACAAACGTCGAAATACAATACTTGGTTGGAAATCTATTTGTTAAGGTTATGTTATAGATTGTCTTATTTGCGCGTATACGGTCGTTTCGGAAAACGCAAATCTCGACGTTTTGCGCGTACATGCGCTTCAAAAAACCCGAAAAATATGGTAATTTGAAACCGCTCTAAGCATTCAAACTTATTACCTTATAAGTGTCATATGCAATATTTAGTTTTAACACAATAATATTTCGCATTTCAAAAATGCACGATTCATAAAAACCAGTAACCGCCTAAAATATCAGCATAACCAAAATGTGGCTTTGCGGAATATTCTAATTCGGGTTAATCTATAAAGCCTTTCAACTTCAAAACCAACAAGAGAGAAGCGTCAAGTGTTGCAAAAAGGTGGAAAATTAAAATAAATATTTAATTAAAATAATGTTACTTTAAGCTGTTTACATCTACTTTTTAAAGTGGTGCGGATCAGCTAGTAAAAATAAAATGATCGAGAAATTATAATTACTCACCTGCGATGCGCATCTACTAAAATTGGGGTTGGTTTCTCATTTCTATCCATTGGCTCGTCTCTGATCTTAATGACAACCTAAACATAATTGTTTATATTTCGTAATGTCAGCAAGAGAATACCTTAAATTTACTTCAACTTAAATCATAATATTTAGCAATGTTACCTTTCCTATATGCTTTCCGGCTGCCATAAATCGATTAGCCGATTCTACTTCATCCTTTTCAAATGTACAGTAAGTTAGTGGTCGGACAGCACCTTCCGAAATACCCTTTAGGACATAGGCTATCAGTTTCTGTAAATATGAATAGTTGTCAGATGACATATGCCTCTGTGATGCAGTATTTTACTGTTAGTTTTTTCCACAGGCTCAAAGTCGCTCAGGGATTGAAAGAGCTTGACATCTCTATGCGACAGAATCAGAAACGGTGACATCCTAAGACGAACGAAAGTCATCGATGTATCTCCCGCAAGCTAAAGTAGCAATTACAGGCCACATTATTAGGAGAACCGATAACGGATGAGGAAGAAACGTGGTCAATCATCCTTGATAGACAAGGACGATTGCAACCACGTCTTGGCAAAAGAAGCACCGAGAAGAAAGAAGTTGCACTGACAGCAACTGGGAGGAGTAGCGAATGTTAGGAAGACATATATCTAGTGGCCCTGTAATGTCTAATTGACAAAAAAAGGGTAGAAACATAAAGGATGATACCTTTTGTAAATATCGATATTCTGCAATATAGTCAAACATCACTCCGTGGAAAGATATTTCTTTGTCATGGAAACTCATATCAATGGTGGTGTTTTTAAATATGTCGTATTTTCCAAGTTCCAAAAATCTGCCACGGTATCCAAGGCAACGGATGGAAGCCTGAAACATAAGGGAGATAAGTCAGTAGTCAAGTCAATTAATCAATCTGTAGCAGTCAAAGATAGTTGGTATAATGATAGACTCTGTTCAGAAAGAAAATTGGAATGGAACTTATGCGCTGTTTGTAGTTTCTTATAGCTTTGACTCTTGTTTTATTAAGTTTCTTATTATTTTAAGAAACCCGCCTTATTTTTTCTTTTAATACATAATTTTATTTAAAAGGAGAAACAGATGAGTGTGCGTGCTACATAATGTTAAGAGATCGTTTTTTTAAATCTTTAAATTATTTAAAGGGGTTTTGTTACAATGTGACTGTTTCACCCCCGTACAGGCTGGCACTTAAAATATTGAAACTATTTCAATACAATTTATTGTAAAGTTTTAACAGTATCTTGGAACCATGACGGTCTAAGTCCCTCGGACAACGGGGTACCCAAGACACTGTTACAACTTCCAACTTATAAGTATTTTCTGTGTCATCAGTTATTGTCTTAAGCTTTCATTCCGTGCACATTCCATCAGCACATGATACACAACTCCAATCACGTTGCACACAGTACAATTTGGGGATTGAGAACGGTACACCAGATTTTTAAATTTGTTTGATGGAATAAGCCCGGATCGGAGTCGCCTCAGGGATACAATGTCCCGCCTGTTATACTGTCCCTGTTCGAACCATGTGTAACTAAGTTATCGTTGCAGACTATAAATATCAAACACAAACTCAAGCAAAGCAAGTAGTAGGTAAGTAGGTCATGATGTACTAAAGACATATTCAATTGTTTTTCTTTTCCAGAGACTATTATTGTCTGTTTGGCCGGTAACTACACCTTTCTGGCGACACACAATAACAATTTCCAAAAATTATAGATAACATTTTACAACAAATTATTACATAACATTTTAGATAAAATCACGATAAGATTATAAACGTGGACGCCGAGTGCAAAACACAGCTGCGCTCAGTCCAGCAATTTGATCCTCCGTGTCATTTTATGGACATTTCTGAACGAATACAGAAACATTACTAGAGATGTTCTGTAGTTTTCATGGAAATTATAAAGTACGGCGACCCTCAGTAGTAGCGGCGAAATCAGATTGCTCTGTGCTTCTACAAAAACTTACCAAGAGTTTGTCATCAGCTAATGAGTTGAGGACCAGATCCACTCCTTTTCCATTGGTTTCACGGTATATAATTTCTTCAAAATATGTATCTCTCGTCGATGCAATGTGGCTATCTGTATATACATCGTATATAATTATATAAAAAAGTTTAGAAGGCGAAATTTAAAAAAATCAAACAAAACACCTTTTAAAAAAGATATAAATGTTTAAAATATTTATTGGTCTTAGAACATCAAATGTATCGACACCCATCATGACATGCTCGTCAATAGCATTGTTCAAGCAAAATCTAGTAAAGTTGAAACAAAATTTTGTGTTATGTATAAAAAAGGAAGAAAATAAGCGAAAGCGTTAGTATGGAGAAGAAGACGACGTTTCTCACCTTTAAGCTGCGGGAATAATTTCTTGATGAGGTCTCTCTTCTCCGGAGAACCAACTGTGGTAAATATTTCGCAACCGTAGTGCAAAGCTACATTGATAGCTGCCTGCCCTATTCCTCCAGTCCCAGCGTGGATCAAAACGGACTCACCACGTTTCAATTTTCCTAATATGTCCTGAAATAATGTCCCTAACAGATCTTGTAGGAACATTTTCGATAAAATAAAGGGGAAAAATTGACCACAGTAGATAGAATAGAAGGTAAAGTGTTTTGTTTTATTTTTATTTATTTTTTATCTGTACTTGGGAAACAAACACTACAATATCGGGCATAAATATAAAGATACAAAAATGAAATGAAATGAAATGAAATCTACGAGTAAAACTAACAATAAAGTTAGCGCTGTGTTAGAGGAACCACTAACCTAACTATAATTGTTTATCATTTGCCGTAATTTCATAGGATGTGTTATTTAAGTAAACCAAATCAACGGTCCGATAATTCGATCAATTTCTATATACACTTAGAAAATTTTCTAATCAAATTGTAAAAAAGAAATTCCATATGCCACACTAGCTGAGCTGTGAGAGATTTTAACATCGCATTTTTTTCGCAGCTCAACAGATAAAAATGACAATTCCAAATATGGAATAAATATTTTTCCTTACTTCTATGCCTGGGGTCCTACTCTAAGCGCTATCGTCCGTTGTATCGTGTATTTTCGAGCAATTACTTTGTAAAAGTTTAAAGGATTATAATACATATTATTTTCTAAACAGCATCATATTTTCAATAACTTTGCTATAGTCAAGTCAGTCATGCTGAAAAATATGCGTTTAGAGAAGAGGGGGCAACAAAAACGCGTACAGGAGGTACAGGAGTCTTACAGGAGGTACAGGAGGTACGCGATTTTGTGACTCGATTTTTGCAAAAAGAAACCAATATGTCAATTCCATGGTCGATATTCCATATTTAAAAAATTAAATATAAAAGCGTGTTTCTTTGTTTCTTATTATTTTGTTGGTCTTTCAACAGCAGATTAACATTTTATTGTAAAGTATATAATATAGTTTGGAGCATAGAACATTATTAAGAGAAGTAGAACGGCAATAATACGCCGTTTGTATGAAGACTGGTGTCGCCGATTAAGCCCCGCCTTTCACCTCCATTACATCTGTACTTAAATAAATACGAAGCTTACGCACATATTTGCAATTTCAAATCTAGCCAATCTTAGCGCCGCACAATCACGCGATTTCAAATGAACGAATCACACCCAAGCACGCACACAAGCACGCATATTGTAGCACGATCGCGTGTTTCTGTAGAGATTTTGGAATTTTGAGCATTTGCTCAAAACTCCTTGGCGACGTCTGCCCCGCCCACATTTCCATTCTAACTTCTGTTAATAATGTTCTGTGGTTTGGAGTCTGGAGAGTCACATAGGCTACTTTTTACCCTCGGAGAATATCTCTTTCCTGTGGGAAAGTCGACTAGTCGTACTAGGGAAGCTAGTAATAATAGTACTGATATGGCTGCAGCCCTTTTTGCGTCCCACTACTGAGCACGGGTCTCTCCCTTTTATTATTGGGGAGGCTTGGAGCTTACTCCACCACGCTGCTCCAATGCGGGTTAGTGGCCAACCCGCTGTCGGATGTTTTCAAACCGCCCATAAGGCCTCCGACAAGGTTTACCGACTGTTATCTGTCGATAACAACCGGGACCGACAGTTTAACGTGCCTTCAGAAGCACGGAAACGCGCATGATATTTTTGCCACTAGCGGTCACCCATCTTACACCTGACCGCGCCCGTTTGGCTTAACTGCGTAGATCGCTTGCGTTCTACGCTAGCCGCCGAGCCATACGCGCTTCTATAATTTACTTTTATAATAAGTACTAATATAAAAATATGGAAATCAATACGCACAAACGCCAGGTAAACAGTGGAGTACGTTACGGGAATGGTGACAGCTTCTTCCATGCTCCACTCGTCAGGAATGCACATCAGAAGGTTATGCTGACAGTATGCAGTTGTAGAAATCCCTTGACTGTCCACAATGGTCATAACGCGTTTACCACTGGAAATAATAAAAAAACATATCTTTATCGTATAAAAATTTCGTGTCACAGAGTTTGTTACCATACTCCTTCGAAACGGCTGATACGATTTGGATGAAATTTTATATTCAGACTTGGTAGGTCTGAGAATAGGTTGTTATCTATTTTTCATCCCCACAACGCGGTACGGAGTTCCCGGGGTCAGCTAGTTTAATCGTATTTATGGACGACCTGTACGTGTGGCGCAATGGTTACCTGACGGACTGCCGATCGAAGGGTCCCGGGTTTGATTCCCAGCGAAGCATAAATTGGATTGAATTTTGACAAGTGAAATTTCAAGCAAAAATTTCTGTTTGGGTATTTGTGACACAGTGTATATCTACCTTACTGTGGGGCTATGAGTGTGAAGCGTTTAAAATAATAATAATGAAAATTCTAAAACACCTTTCCACCGAAACACAATAGAATTAACGGTAAAAGTGGGTGCAGCGGTAGTACTTCCCCAGTCAAACATCAGATCAAATAAAAAAGTATAGATGGAACTCTGCGAACAACAATGTGAGGCCAGTTTTGTAAACATATGTTACGATCATAAATATCATAATTCAACTTTTATAATAATTATTTATTAATATTATTTTATATTAGAACTATCGTCCGTAAACCGACTTTACAATCATTTTTTACAATACAGCAAATTTTAAATT
The DNA here is from genome assembly GCA_911387765.1 of Pyrgus malvae. Classification (NCBI taxonomy): domain Eukaryota; kingdom Metazoa; phylum Arthropoda; class Insecta; order Lepidoptera; family Hesperiidae; genus Pyrgus; species Pyrgus malvae. The sequence goes on along the minus strand of OU426968.1, from coordinate 3,823,811 downwards.
TAAATAATAATATTGTGTATAAAAAAGTGTAATTACTCAGAAGTCTTGCCGGCTAATTCTATTCCCTGTATGTACTGCTGCCGAAGCCTGGTTCGCGATACTGCGTCCACTGGCACCCGACCACTAGCGACCACTACGTCTCTAAAGTTGAGAGATGCACAATGTACCTTTAAATAAAATAAAAATACTGTCAGTTGGATAACTTTTTTTTATTTATTCATTTATTTAAGGCTAAGGCCCATAGAAACTAATACATATAAAGGAAATAAAATACAATAATACAATACGAAATAAAACTGACTTAAAATAAACACTATACGTACATAGACAATAATTTATCTATATAACATGAGATTTCGGCGTTACGCGCGGTTATGAATCGCGGATGGCCCAGCGGCTGGCTTATAACGCAAGCAATCCACGCTGCTAAGTCAAACGGTCGCGGTCAGGTGTGAGACACTTCCGTACTTCGGAAGGCATGTTAAGCCGTCGGTCGCAGTTGTTATCGATAGATAATCGTTAAACTTTGTTGAAGGCCTAATGGGCGGTTGAAGTAGGAAGAAATATGGCTGCAACACTTTTTGGGTCCCACTGCTGGGCACGGGTCTTTGGAGCTTACTCCATCGCACTGCTCCAATGCGGGTTGTTGGAGATGCGATGCGCAGGCCAACTGGCTGTCGGATGTTTTCAAACCGCTCAGAATATTTCGGGCAAAGTTTGATGACTACTATTTCGATAACAACAGACACAGACAGCTAAGCACGTAAAAGTGCATAAAAGTCACAACTAGCGGTCATCCATCTCACACCCGTCGGCTTACTTATTGCTTAGCTGCATAGGTAGCAGTCTGTGCCACTATGCTAGCCTCCGGGCTATGCGCGGAAAAAATCAACATACAAGAAACTAACGCAAAAATGTGAATTACTTACATGCACAGGTATGAGGGTGGCATCTCTTTCTATGTCGCCATAAAAATAACCCTCAACCCATTTCAGCGTAGATAGATCGCCTACAGTCCCAACGTTTACGAAAGCTTTTTCCACTGGCTCTACAAGATCATGTTCTTTGATGATGAGATGTCTGTAAGTGCCCCATTGGCCCTGTAAATAAAAATTCATGTACTTACCTCACTTTTCAAATATTTGAGGCCGAAAATCAGTATCCAACAGATGAGAATATTTTCATAAATATGACCATTGGCAGTATAATATTTATGAGCCTAGAATAGCTCAATTTTCTCAATTCACTTTAAGATGAATAAATAAATGTATAAAAGAAATAAAATCTTACATCTTGGAAAACGTTAATTGCCAAGTCCTTTGCAAGCTGCTCCTTGTAGAATTCCATATTGGGATCAAACGGAGGTGCCTTTGGATCAGTTATAAGCAATCCTTTTACCAGCTTTCCCCCTTGTTCCTTTCTCAGACATTTAACAAGACCTAAAACTCCACATAGTTCATCTTGTCCATAAAATACAACTTTTGTACCTTCTCTTATTTTCTTTTTGCCTTCATCTATCCACGAAAACGACTGATCTTTGTTAGTTACATTTATAAACACTTTGTTATCAAACTTTTGCTTCTCTCTGAGCAGAACCATATAACTTTGGTTAATAGTTTTAAATGATGTTATAACGTCAAATTTGTTGTTTGAATGCTGGAGATCTGGTTGAGCGTGTTCGTGGCTTAATATAAATCCTTCTTCTCTTAAATAGTGCTTAGAATATTCCTGTACCTGTTGGTTCATATTAAACGTTACTATTAGTAACAATTGCATTAATTAACAATTTCAAGATCAATAATTAAAAATTAGAGCACTCAAGATTAAACAGACTTAACCTAAAAAAATATTTGTGTATTAAAAGGATTTTTGGCATTCATAATACAAAAAAAATCCAAAATTATGCTCATTATTTCTTAATTTACTGTGGCATAATTATATTTATTAAATTTGCTTACATTAACGTCATATTATTACCTACCTTATTAGTTTGCATTAAGTTACTTCCAATGACAAGCATGCTACTTTTTTGTTTAGGGATATTTTTTGTTACAGTTATATAGGACGGTTCTTCAACAGAATCTTCAGTGACCAAAGTTAGTTCTGTCCGTACATATGGTATGTCGCTTAGAATTTCACCAAATTCTGCTAATAAAGGAGTAGAATTAATACTACTGTCTTTCTCCGCGAATTCAGTCACTTTAAATTTCAAATCTTGTATATTTTCAAGTATGACTTCGATGCTTGATCGCACGGCGTCTTCGAGCTAAATTGAAAGACCAAATTATTATCATGATAATACTTACGGAGTAAGTAGAGAAAAGGTTAGAATAGAGTAAATTAAGAATTTTAGAACCATTATTACCATTTTCTTTAAGGTTCTTATGGAGCTTTAAGGTTAATAAGGTTTAGGTGGTTCAACACCAAAATAATTAAAAAAACCAAACCAAACCAAAATAAATAAAACAAACAGGAAATATTAATGCAAAGAAGAATGTATCGTTCCAATTTAAGATGTAGAAAAACTAGAAGTAAAGGGAACGAATACAGCAGACTAGAACAAGAGATCATAAAGTCATGAGTGTCAAGTCAAGCTTGTTCATATTAAAATATTGAAATTAATCGTTGGTTAAATAATGATTTGAAATTATTGGGTTAAATAAATTATTGTCATCAATGAAAAAATATATTTAATTTAAAATTATTGAAATACTTATTTTTGAAGTGAAAACTTCTTATAGCCGCGTTGTGTACTTTTAATGGGATGGGTAAAAAATGTTAAACTCGCGTCAGGACACGTGGCCTGATCGAATATTCGTAAGACGGAGGGGTGACATCTGATGACGGTTCGACTGTCTACTGTATACTTGTAAAATTTGTTTTATCAAGTATTTAAAATATGGACATTGAACAAAGTGCATCTCTTAGAATAATTACAATTACATTATAGAAAGCAAGTTCGCGCGCCCAAATTGAAGCATGTTGATTGGTGCCATTAATGGCACCAAACGCCGGGCCGCTCCGTAAGACTTAAGGTTTAATTTTATCACAACACTTTTTAAAAACAAAAGAAATCTAATAAAATTACTTTTTACAGTGTTTTCAATATTTTGTAGTATTTTATAGTTAATTTAGTCAAAATAAAAATATTTTGTTTGTCAGATGTGACAGTCTATTTAGTGCTTCAATTTTGACAGCGCGCTTGTATGAAGACTGACGTTCTTAACGTTATTATTCTAAGGTGCATCTATTAATGAAAAAAGTGACGAAGAAATAGTGAAAGAAAATGAGGGAGTACTTTATAAAAATACTAGATGAAAACCTACTGAAAATACTAGATGAAAAATAATACTGATAATAAAAGCAATTCGTGCGAAATTATTCCCTAACCATTCCAAAATATCAAAAATGCACAACGTTACTGTTCAAGTTTTCACTTCTGCCAGCACTACCGGAGTGAAACCCGTTGTTTTTTTACTTACAGTCATTGGGCTTTCGTAAATATTCGGAACAAAGTTGTATGTTTCGTATACAGGTATATTTGTATTCGCCTTTTGTGGAACGAACACAGTATTAAGGCCACGAACTTCTACACCACCACACCTAAAATGATATTAAATACTATGACCTATAATATAGTATAATCTCTTAGGGCCTCGTTCACCATCTACAAGTTAAGTGTTGAATAGTTGGCTGCAACCCTTTTTTCGTCCCACTGCTGGGCACGGGTCTCTCCCCTTATTGGGGAGGCCTGGAGCTTACTCCACCACGCTGCTCCAATGCGGGATACATCCCAAATAAAGTTAATTGGCAAGTAAAAACTATGAGTACGGGTCAGTTTATCATATGATTAGTGTTACTCGAACATTGTGAAATTGAAAAGGTGGTAAACGAGGCCCATCAAATTAATCTGAACGCAACCATTTAAGAAAATGGTGTCTCATCGGAAGTGGCCACGCTTACGCTGGCCAAGTGCGGATTGGTGGACATCGTGCCTTCGATAAATTATAAGCAAGTCGCGTGCGCGATGGAGATAGAGGTGATGGACAACATCGTCAATGTTTTCCCTCACTGTAGAAAAGCGATAAATACACTCTAATCAAATTTCGTGTTGATTTTTTCATTTTGTATTACTTAACTTCTTGCGATTCTCAAATGGACAGTATATTGTTGTAAATTTGTAAGTGACCAATTCGCTGTTGGATATTATTATTCAAGCCCCCCCCCCCTCCCCAAAACCATTCCGGTTCACCCTTGACAAACCTCTAATTCCAGGAAAGGGGGAAGGGGGGGAGTCCCTTCCCCGTTGACAAAATTAAATTTTTGCCTCCTCCAAAATTTTTGCCATCAAGCCCCCCCACCCCAAACTGAAATAATAGATCCGCAACTATCTATAAAGTTAAAAATGTTTACCTGAGAATATCAGCACATTTGTCATAATAAACGTCTATGGTAGATTTAATGCCTGCGGATGTTTTAAGACATTTATAATGAAGTTCAGGGTCAATGGCAAACTTCTCAATTCTGGCTGGTACGTAAAGTTTTCTGGTGTCGAATGCAATAATGGTACATTGTAAAACATAGTCTAGGAATACGTCCCAGAATGTACTCGTTGGCCAAGATACTATGCTGTGATAACAATTGACGTCAGTGCTGAGAAAGCCTTTGAATATTCCGCTGTAATAAACAACACAAAATGGTACTTTAATTTTATAATTTTACTAGCTATGCCCCGCGGTTTCACTCGCGGTATAGCTTGAAAATAGGGTCTTGATCACTGCACAAAAAAAAACAAAATATAAATAAACGCGCTTGGTTGGTAATTCGTTTTTATAAACGATTTTAATTGCATTTTAATGCCTGCATCGACAGCATCTTTGAAGGCATTTATAAAGAAGTTCAGGGTCAAAGGCAAACTTATCAATTCTGGCTGGTACGGAGAGTTTTCTGGTGTCAAATGCAATAACTACTGTAGAGAATCATGTTTGCCTTATGCCTAAGCCTAAGTCTGGCTAGCACCAGCGTCTTACCACCGAAACACCGACAACTTTTTGTAGAACTTTAGTGGTTGGTTTAACTTAACACCGACTTCTGCCGTAAGCAAGTATATTTTGTTTCGCAGGATAGGTGCAGTTGCCGGTCAAACTTACACGAGGCCACCATCAGCCTTCGGAGAGCAGCGCAACTGCATACGACCACAGATCAGACTTATACTTGCTTGAGGTCGTGTGTACATGTTTATGGGCAGCAACCACTTAACACAACGTGGCCTGCGTGCTCGGCGACTTCGTTCAAATAAACAATTTATAAAGATTACCCGTGTTCGTATCCTCTAATGCGAATTTCTTTGTAGTAGTCCTTCTGCGATATGCTGGTGGGGTCTTTACATTTACATTTGGATGCAAGATCCGCAAAACTATCGCCAATATTTTTCTTTGCGTATATAATACCTGTTACCACCGTTGTGTTCTTCTCTGATAACTACCCCATGAAAATAATCACAAGTAAATATTACTATTTACAATCATGTATTAATTATTTTTTATATGTTGACCTTTGTTAAAACATTCCTTCTATAATATGCTTTATAAAAACGCGATCGAAATCGGATCAGTGGTTTTTGAGAAAATCGCGGACAAACCTGAACCTCCCTTTTTTGAAGTAGGTTAAAAAAAGAGCAAACATTTTCGCTTATGTTTAATTTTTTTTATTTTGGAATAGTGCATTAACCAAGTGTTTAAGGAAAAAAAATCGGATTCTACCCATTTAGAAGTGTAGTCTAGCTAGCTAGAGTCGTACTAATACAAAAATACACATTTAAATTATTGTAATAAATTAATTGTTACTAAACGTAAAAGTACTATCAACTTAATTAATTTTTTTTTCAATAATGTTGCATTTTAGATAGGATCAAATCTTTGATAAAATTGAGTGTATCAATATTTTTTATGTGTTATTACCTCAAACTCGCCAGTAACTGGTTGTATACTTATATTGAAATGCAATTCTCCTTTATTGGGAATGGTAGTTGCTCTGTGGAATCTGAGATTTTCAAAAACTACTGGAATTTCAAGGTACTCTTGTCCCATCATCAAACCCAGCGTCCTCCAAGCTAGTTCAAGGTATCCAGTCCCCGGCAATATAATACGTCCTAAAAACATAGGTGTTTATTATGTATAATAATATGTTTATTTCTAAAGACACATAGGTTTTTATTTACAAGGAAAGACGATTTTTGTAACTTCCTAACTCGATATCCTGATCGATTATGCCTACCGATAACCAAGTATGAGATCAAAAAAACTGCTATCACATGTGCGTCAAGATACACAATAAGCTAACAAAAAACCTTAAAAATCTCACTACAGATAAGTTTAAAAAACGTAGGCGCGATCGGGTGTGAGATTGGTCACCGCTAGTGGCAAATTTCATTCGTTTTCGTGCTTCAGAGAGCACACTAAGCCGCCGGTCTCGGTTATCTCGGTTATCAGTTATTGATAGCACATATTTGCGCCAATAAATCATTTTGTCTTTGTCGTCAAATCTTGTCAAAAACCTCATGGGCGGTTTGAAAACACCCAACAGCGTGTTAGCCACTAATCCAAAATTAGATCATTACAATGTTAGTGGTAATCCCTATTTTTTAACATAAAATATAGCCTACGTTACTCGCTAATAATGTAGCTTTTGGTAGATGACATTTTCATAAAACACAAAACTGAAGCTATTTAAAAAAATTAGGACTGGAATTGATTTCAAGAAACTGTCATTTAATTATTACATCATCCTGACTTACCTCCAATTACGTGTCCTTTCAAATATTCATAGTTCGGATCCTCCAATGACAGCGTTATCGTATGTTCAAATGACGATAATTTAGGCTTGAAATTTTTGGAGATCATATAAAACCTGATGAAAAATGTGATATAAAATTATGAATGCAAACAATAGTGAGAAAATTTGAGTAACAATCGGATGGTTTTTTCATAATAAATAATAGGATAAATAAAAAGGGGCCTGCAGCCCTGTAGCTTCGGGATCAAGAATAGAGCTATGGTATCCCCTGCCTGATCGTAAAAGGCGAATTAAAGGCGGCTTCCGAGGTTGTGGGTGGTGAGAGTGGGAGCTCGATCCGTCCAGCCAGCAGCCTCGGGAAGGGCGGTGGTGTGTGCGTGGCCGCATGCCGCCGTGAGCATCGGAAGGTGCAGGAGAGCACATCTGCTCTCCCAAAGATAGGCCCGTTCTGGGCCGCCGCGCGTGGAGGACACCGGTGCATTCCACTGGAGATCCCGGAGTCCTCCCCAAGCGCAGAGGCAGCCACCGAGGGGGTTTTGTGCGGTCAAATTCCACATAACCCGGTATGCTCTCCCAAGGTGCTGGGTACCTTTCGAAGGTTTCCCCCCGATAACAAAAAAATGGCCAAGTGATGATAATTATTCGGAGCAGTTAAATGTTTTAATCTCATCAGACCAGTATGATGTCGTATGGAAAAGATCTACTACTCTGGAGGCTAACAGTGGATCCCTGATACTAAAAGTCTGGTCGTTTGAAATGTCTTTAGAAGATTAAAAAAATATACTAGATGCTCCCTCAATAATGCTTTTATTATTACAATCCTTACTTCCTTACTTTCTTTACTAATATTATAAATTCTTAAGGAACTCTGTCTGTCTGTCTGTCTGCTACGCTTTCCCGCTTAAACAACTGAACTGAACCAATTTTAATGAAAGGAACACAGATAGATTGGACCTTGGGAAAGGATATAGGATGGATTTTATCCTACGGGAACCTATAAAACGGGTCCAGACTGTCAAAGCCGCTGGCTAAACGCCTATGATTATAAAATGCCAATACCGCCTTACGTCGTGTTTCAAATGGATTGATAAAAGTTAGAGAAATAGCCTGGAATAACACACAGGCAATTTTTTATCCTACGGGGACCCATAAAACGGGTTCACGCGGGCGAAGCCGCTGGCGGAAGGCTAGTATACATATAAAGGTATATATTACCAGTCTCCTCGATGATCCCATTCCACTAAATGCGAAAGCATTGGTGTCCCTTGTGATACGGGAAATGATATTGCAGGGTATATGTTTGCCAACTTCAAGTTTATACCTTCTTCGTATAACCTGTATTAAATAAATGAATAAATATCTTTGGACAATTCACACAACACCATCTGATTCCAAACTAAGCAGAGCTTGTACTATGGTAATCAGAAAACTAATAAACATACTTATATACTTCTAAATACATACTTAAATAGATAAATTAACACTCAGACACAGAACAAAATAGTCATGTTCATTACACAAATATTTGTCCTGGGTGGGAATCGAACCCACGACCTCACGCTTCGCAGTCATCACCCACCACGCCACGGAGGCTGTCAAACATCAAACAAATAGGTAATAAGAGAATCATATTCATGAAATTTCATTTCATTTCATTTACTTTTTGGTGTTTTAAAGTTAGTTTATATGAAATAGATTTCGCGTTTCCGGAAAATCAACATTTGAAAAATAAAATCATAAATTAACTTAAAACTAGGCTCCGCACCAAAAAACAAAAACTTTTATGACTTACTAGCGGACGCCCGCGACTTCGTCCGCGTGGACTTTGGTACTAGTCATAGCATGATGTTATATAGTCTATAGCCTTCCTCAATAAATGGACTATCCAATACAAAAATATTTTTTTCAATTCGGACCAGTAGTTCCTGAGATAAGCGCGTTCAAACAAACAAACTCTTCAGCTTTGTATATTAGTATAGATTCAAGTACTCGTATATTCACTTCATGATAATAATAAATATCTTTGGACATTTCACACAACACCATCTGATTCCAAACTAAGCAGAGCTTGTACTATGGTAATCAGAAAGCTGATAAACATACTTATATAATTCTAAATACACATTTAAATAGATAAATTAACACCCAGACACAGAACAAATATTCATGTTCATCACACAAACATTTGTCCTGGATGGGAATCGAACCCACTACCTCACGCTTCGCAGTTGGCTCATCACCCACTACACCACGGAGGCTGTCATCTGTCATCATGATAATGGAAAGAATTCCAATGCGGGTCAAATCGCAAGTAGTTATATAGTGTCTTCAAAATATTCACTTTGAAGATACTATATTTTATTTAATATACACTATATTTTAATTTGTATTCACAAACCTGCCTAAGCTGCGAAGCAGATCGTGTAAGCTGCTTACAGACGTGTTTTTAATCAAAGCTATATGAATTTCATTTTTGATAAGAAATCCATTTCCATTGTGATTGTTTTGGCTCTCCATAACGTCTGTTGGACCAACTTCTATAGTAATGGCATTATCAGGAATATTTAATGCTGCTTCTACTGGCTTCTTTGAGTTCTGAAATAAACATATTTTTTTTAAATTACAATCGACTCTTGTTAATTTGAAACTCGAAGGACCTCTTAAATATTACGAATTATCGAGTTTTTGAATTATCAAATAGTTTGAAATTTTTGAGAGAAAAGCAATAAAAGATCGAATTATTGAGTAATTATCAATTATGTATTATTTATGTTATTTTTAACTGTTTTTAATATAACCTGAAACTTAATTAAACAAACCATTTTGTGCGGAAATGTGTATCAAACTAATCATTACAAAAACAAAGGCGCACGTACGAGTATAAAAGTTTGAACTTGTCTCATAATTTATATACCTACCTACCTACATACGTACTACCTCTGCAAATTCTGTAATCTTTCTCTCTCTTTCTCGCTGCAACTTTGAATTGTCGAGAGTTTGACGTTTAAGAATTCGAATGTTTATTCGAATTAAATATGACGAAATATTGTACGCGCCGTTTCGTTATGTAGCCATGATCTTTTTGTTCGAATTACCAAGTGCATAAAAATGTATTGATTTACTTCGAAGTGTAAAGAAATTTTCTAGGGAACTCGTGATAACTTTGTTTTATAGAGATGTTTATATAAAGGTTTTCGAATTATCGCTGGTTTTAATTAACGCGAGTCGACTGTACATTCTACTTCATTTGCTGTCGCAAATCTGGTCATAGATATTTAATTCCCATAATAAAAAATAAAAAAATCTCATAATTGACAGTTTATAGTCGTGCAATATTGCCAACCATTCACAGCAATTGAAATTATTGTAATGGAATAATTTATTAGATTTTAGAAAGTTTTCTTTATAAAATGGGAAGCCAGATAACTTCCCACTTTATAAAGTTTACTAATTTGTTTAAGTAAATTAATTTGTTTACTAACATTGTGACACAATTTAAAAAAACCGGCAAAGTGCGAGTCGGACTCGCGCACCGAGGGTTCCGTAAATATTTTTAACATATTATGTGAATAAAAATGTACGGTTTTCGCAATTTTGCCTTTATCTGAGCTATAAGACGTTGCTTCGTACCAAATTTCAAGATTCTGAGTTCACAGGACCCTGTAGGTTTTGATTCTCTTGAGAGTGTCGAAAATTTGATTGTGCTGGCTTAGAAAATTTATTTCATAGCTCCGAGGGACAGTATACCTGAGTATTTGATATAAATTCCAACTTAATACCTCCACGCTTTCCTGAGAAAAAGGGTCATGACAGACAGACAGACGGACAACAAAGTGATCCTATAAGAGTTCCATTGTTTCCTTTCGAGGTACGGAACCCTAAAAAGCTCAGAATATTAGGCGTCAATTAGGCCCCGAAATAGCAACGCACCTGTATTTAACTATAGAGTTTGCTAACAACAACTACCTCCATAAAAAATCTTTAAAAAAACAACGGGTTGCACTCCGGTAGGGCCCGCAGAAGTGAAAACTTGAACATTAACGTTGTGCATTTTTGATATTTTGGAATGGTTAGGGAATAATTTTGCACGAATTGCTTTTATTATCAGTATTATTATTCATCTAGTGTTTTCAGTAGGTTTCCATCTACTATTTTTTAAAAGTACTCACTAATTTTCTTTCACTATTTCTTAGTTACTTTTTTCATTAATAGATAGATGCACTTTATTCAATGTCCATAATTTAAATACTTGATATAAACGAATTTTACATACAGTCGAGCCATCAGCTGTCACCCCTCCGTCTTACGAATATTCGATCAGGCCACGTGTCCTGACGCGAGTTTAACATTTTTTACCCATCCCAAAAAAAGTGCACAACGCCGCTAAAGAAGTTTTCACTTCAAAAATTACCATCAATGCATGGAGTAAACTCTCTGCCGTCAATGTTTCTTGCTTCTTCTGGGACTCTTGTGAAAACAGTAGCGATTTTGAAGACAGCGTTTTCGGTTTTGGTATTATTTTTTTCAAGTATGACAACAGTGAACCATTATTATCCATACGATTCACTTCATAATAGTGAGCTACAGAAATGGCTTCTTCCATATTCAGTAGACCTTCTGCGTATGCACAACATATTTGTCCCTCTCCAAAACCTATAAAAAGGCGTCATTATAATGTTGTGTAATTAATATATGTATTTCGTTTTCCATCAGCATGCATGAGCCAACTAGCCAGCCAACTTAATAATAATAAATAAGTAGGTAATAACGTTTCACACTCATAGTCCCTCAGTAAGGTACGATTAAATATACCCTGTGTCGTGGGTGCCATAAACACACACAAAGACAGAAAAAAACACCCAGACCGAGAACAGAAATTTTAAACTCATCATTCTTTCTGCTTCAACGGGAACCGTACCCGGGACCCTCCGATCGGCAGTCCGGCATGGTAACCATTGCGCCACAGAGGTAAAGTTCGACAGGAACTAGTTACCTGGCTGGATGCAACTCTTTTTCACTACTGAGCATGAGTCTCTCATGACCTAACTCACTAACTAACTCACGCTACTCCAATGCGGGTTGGTAGATAAGCGGGATAGTGGCCAACCCGCTGTCAGCTGTTTTCAAACCACCATAAGGCCTCCTACGAGGCTTAACCATTATTATCTTTCAATAACAACCGGGACCTATAGTTTGACGTGTCCTACGAAGCACGGAAACACGTATAAAATCTTGCTACAAGTCACCCATCTCACAACCGACCAAGCCCGATTGTCTTAGCTGCGTAGATCGTTTGCCTTCTATACTAGTTGCCGAACTATGTGCGCTTCACTATTATGTCCCGGATTCGATTCCCAGCGAAGCAGAAATTTGAATGATGAGTTTGAAATTTCTGTACTCGGTGTTAATTGTGTTTGTGTTTCTGTATGTGCCCATGGCACCCACGACACAGGGTATATCTACCTTACTGTGGGGCGTGAGGCATGAGTGAGAGACTTCTATTTTAATGGGATACTAAAAAGTTTTAAAAATATTTTTATACATACCAAAGTAATAATCAGGTTCTAAGCCAATGATTCTCAAAACATCAGTAAGAGCAATCTTTATAGCAGTACTAACGGTGACACTGAATGGCATATTATCCATAGATGTCAGTTTGGCATCCAATAATATTTTTTTTAAATCTAATCCTTTCTTGAGAAGTACGTCGTGGCATCTACAATGTAGAAAAAACTTTTAAAATACCAGCTAAGCGGATTTTTTTAAACCAATGCTTGGCTGCAACCCTTTTTGCATCCCACTGCTGGGCACGGGTCGCTCCCCATTATTGGAGAGGCCTGGAGCTTACTCCACCACGCTGCTCCAATGCGGGTTGGTGGAGATGCGGGTTAGTAGCCAACCCGCTGTCGGATGTTTTCAAACCACCCATAAGGCCTCCGACAATGTTTAACGACTGTTATCTATCGACAACAACCGGGACCGACGGCTTAACGTGCCCTCCGAAGCACGGAAACGCACATGAATTTTTTTGCCACTAGCGGTCATCTCACACCCGACCGCGCCCGTTTGGCTTAGTTGCATAGATAGCAATACCCCAAATATATAATTTACCCGCAGGGTAACCGTCGTAGAGTCAATAATCCTGTTGATGCTCTGTTTTGGGACGAAACACGTGTTGGTGGTGGTACGTATGTTGGTGTATACTTTTCGTTGTTGCATGTGCATATGTCCTATGTGGGAGGGAGGGACATACGTTCTGATTGCGGATTGTTGCAAAGTAGTTTTTACCTAACTTTATAACAATGGAGTTCCGCAAAGTAACGCCTGATTCTATTAAGCTTAGCTATATCCCTACTAATATTATAAATTCGAAAGTAACTCTGCGTGTCATCTGTCTGTCTGTCCGTCTGACTGTCTGCTACGCTTTTCCGCTTTAACTACTGAACCAATTTTAATGATATTTGGAACACAGATAGAGTGTACCTTGGGAAAGGACATAGGATGGTTTTTATCCTATGGGAACATGATAATATAAAACGGGTCCACGCGTGCGAAGCCGCTGGCGGAAGGCTAGTACCGTAATAAGCACAGAATCGCTTCAGGGAGAAATGGAGAGAACTGTCCCGATTGAATTTGTAAGTTTTTCCACATATATTTCTAAAATTACTGTACTCTATGGGCAGTTTAAAAACATCTAAACACCGTAATGGAACATAGATGGAATCGAGCTTGCTAGCTAAATAATGTTTTCAACTAAACGAAGAAGCAAGCATACAGGGTAAGTAATGTTCAATGGTTACTGCACAATTACTGCAGCTTACAGAAATCTGTACAAGCACAATCGAGCGTTAGCGAGGCGCTTTGTAGGAGGTACAAAACTGTGCAACTTCGTAAGCTGATCGCCTCATTTAAGTCTAGCCGGTAACCTCATTCTTCTATAATATCATAACACAACAGAATTTCATGGCAGTAATGGGTTCAGCAGCGATGGCCGAGTGGTAAGGACCGCGGTCTCTGACGCGGGAGATGCCGCGTACAAATTAGGCGCGAACCTCTGACAAAAGAAAGTAATGTGCACATTTCATCGCTGCTCCCACTTGTAATTACAATGTTGTCCATCACCGTGCATGCCTGAGCGAAACTCATAATTTCTTGGCGGATTGGTGGACATCATACCTTTGTCCGCACATTATCCGCGCGGTGAACTATGGCCTAAATCCCTCTCACTTTTTAGACTTGCCACTTGCCCAGCAGTGGGACATAAAAAGGTTGGTAATAAGTGGGTTCAGCGGTACGCTAACCAAACCAACCACCAACCAAACGAGAGAAAGTTCAACCATCTAAGATCCCATCAAGTCTCAAATTGTAGAGACTTCCGTGTATAAAGATGGCTGCATGAAACGCGCATGTAATTTTTGCCACTAGCGGGTGAACATCTCACACTGGGCCGCTCCCATTTGGCTTAACTGCGTAGATCGCTTGCGCTTTATGCTAGTCGCTGGGCCATGCGGGCTTTAATATCAATTCAATTTAATTCAATTCCATTTATTTCAAATAACAATGATCCATTTATGTATGAGTACGAAACTTATTAGCATATTATATTAAAACATTCTATACAGATTAAAAACAAAATGTAATTAGTTGAACTATGTGCTCTATTAGTAATCCGGTAGGTGATGAATACCCGGTTCGGCCTCCAGAACCATTTTTGATACGTCTAAGCGTCTGATTAACTAGAAAATTTGCACTAAATGCACGAATAAAAATCCAACTAAAAAATAAAAAATAAAAAATGTAGTTTAAAAAACTAAAAAACACGCTTTTGTGAAAATACGAACTAAAAAGTAAAAAAATAAGAAGAAAATGTATTTTACTGTAAAACAGCGTGGGGTGGTTTTTAAGATACCTACTGTTGAGAGACCATGCACCCCACGCTTTTTTACAGTAAAATACATTTTCTTCTTATTATTTTACTTTTTAGTTCGTATTTTCACAAAAGCGTGTTTTTTAGTTTTTTAAACTACATTTTTTATTTCAGTTAGCGGATTACTATCCGCAGAAAGCTCCGCCAGATAGGAGATATAAAATCCTCTCCAACCTTTTCAAGAATGGTATTGCGACTGGCCCGAACAGCTGTCATCAAAGTCGCGGTTTTCTTGCGTATTATCGCGTGACTATCGCGAGTCATTTGTGCGCTGGAGAACCAGGGCAATCGCAACATCATTCTAAAAATATTGGTTTATAAGTTCATAATACCCAGTTGCTATTAAAACATTAATAAAACATACCTTTCTATAGCAGCAGCAAATGTATGTATTTTCATCAAATCATCAGCTACTTTAGACTGTAGTTCTAAGTCAGAGTATACCAAACAAACTGGACGTGGTTGTTGAGAATAGCTTCGGATGCTACGTGAAAGTCCTACACATCCTGTTGGAGTAGACTCTAAAAGGAAACTCAGATTTAAATATTAATCTCAAATGACAATTTTATTAAAATTTTACCATGTATCTAAAACTTTAGACAGTATAGATCTTAATCTTGATGGGTTTAGAATTTTTTAATACCTATATCTTTTTTTTTTGGTATCGGGGGGGGGGGGGGGGGGGAACCTCCAACCTTGGAAAAAGTGTTACTGGGTTATATGGGATTTGTAACCGCACTAAAAACCCCTCCTCCTAGTTGCCTACCTCTGCGCTTGGGGAGGACTCCGGGATCTCCAGTGGAACGCACCGGTGTCCTCCACGTGCAGCGTCCCAGAACGGGCCCATCCTCTGGAGAGTAGATGTACTCTCCCGCACCCTCCGATGCTTACGGCGGCATACGGATACACACACACCGCCGTCCTTCCCGGGGCTGCTGGCTGGACGGATCGAGCTCCCACTCTCACCGCCCGCAATCCCGGAAGCCCCCTTTTAGTCGCCTCTTACGATCAGGCAGGGGATACCGTAGCTCTATTCTTAATCCCGAAGCCCTATTTGTCGAATCTACAGGGACTGTGAGTACTGTCCTGTGTGAATAAAAAAAAAAGTGTGTAAAAATACCTACTCTTATGAAAAAAAACATACCTAATATAACATATCCTCTAAAGTGGTGACCATCTACATTATGCTCATGTATGGCATGCCAAAGCCGTACTTCTTCCACATCCATTGGTTTGGATTCCAGTGCATTTAGTATACGTTGGACCGCTGAATGTGTTCGTCCTGACACACACACTAAGCGTGGCAAATCATCAGTTGGCAGACCGTTGTTGACCTGAAGATTTCAACGCTCATCACGCACAGTAATGTAACAAACACTAACACACACACACACACACACACACACACACACACACACACACATTCACACCACATCCACACGCACACATACACACATATAAGCTTGCACACATACACACACATACTGACTATAGCCTTATAAGGTGATCACTATGTTCCGCTATTTTTATTGCTTGCAGGGAATTCTGGTGTGCCAAAATATAGACTACAGCTTAGCTTGGGCGCCAGGTCTCGCACCAGCTATTAAATATTACGAAGGAATTAAATGTGAGGTGGTAGAACTATTATCGTTCGCCCGGGGAAGTACCACCGCTACACCCACTTCTGCCGTGCACCAATTCTATTGAGTTTCGGCACATTTATTCTTATGGTTTCGGTGGAAAGGTGCAGTTGCCGGCCACACTTACATGAGGCGACCACCAGACTCCGGAGTAGCAGCGCAACTGCATACGACCTCCGACAAGACTTACCTTTGAGGTTGTGTGTAGATGTCCATGGGCTGCAGCGACCACTTAACACCACGTGGCCTGCATGCTCGTCTGCTACTCCATTCAAATAAAAAAAAAAATGTATGTCATGTAATATGTGTGTTGAGACAATAAACATTTTTTGAGTTTTTGAGTTTGGGTTAATAACTACATCATCAAGAATGTGAATATTTACTGCAGTTGTGTACAGTGAAGAGTTGAACAAATTGAAAGACAACCCGCGTGGCGCATAGGTTAACATACCGGACTACCAATAGAATAGTCTCGGGTTCGGTCGATCTGGGTGTTTATGTTTCTGTCTCTGTGTGTCCATGGAACCCACGACACAGGGTTATCTACCCTGCTGTTATGAGTGTGAAATGCTACAAAAAAAATATATAAAAATATTGCCAGCGCGCACGCAGACCGCCAAGCACGCGCCCACGACCATAGCAGTAAAGCTGCTCAATGCCTTGATAGCTCACAGCCCAGACGTTGACTTGTTCCATATGCCTATGTCTTAATTCCTAAAACATTTTCTTCTTGATAATCATTTTAACAGTCTTTATGATTACTTTGATGCTAAAACAAGATAAATATCGACTATCCTCTGTATTTAAAATTATTAAATCTATAATAAAATTTCATTGCCATTGAATCATTTAATTTGAATTGAAATTTTGAAAAATGACTAATAATTTTGACTGGTATTGTTATTCAATAGATTTAAATTCAATAATTAATGTTAATTCAACTATTTCAATTTGAATAATTTATTGTAATTTGTAATCAATACTTTAATGTTAACTATTGTTAAAGTTGGTAGAACAGAATGTACTCGCAATACTTATATTTAATTTCTTTACAAAAATACTGCATTCTCGCAAATAAAAGGTCTGTATTTGTATTTTTAAGTGCCACGATTTGATTTCTTTTCTAATTGGCTGCAACCCTTTTTGCGTCCCACTGCTGGGCACGGGTCTCTCCCCATTATTGGGGAGGCCTGGAGCTTACTCCACCACGCTGCTCCAATACGGGTTCGTGGAGATGCGGGTTAGTGGCCAACCCGCTGTCGGATGTTTTCAAACCGCCCATAAGGCCTCCGACAAGATTTAACGACTGTTATCTATCGACAACAACCAGGACCGACGTCTTAACGTGCCCTCCGAAGCACGGAAACGCGCATGAAATTTTTGCCACTAGCGGTCGCCCATCTCACACCTGACCGCGCCCGTTTGGCTTAACTGCATAGACCGCTTGCGTTCTACGCTAGCCGCCGAGCCATACGCTTTTCTAATTAGCATTTCAAATATAAAATGAAATAAATTAATTAATTAATGGAGAAGTTCGCCCGTGTCCAACCAGCTCTGGTCTTTCGGCTCCACTGCATAAAAAAATAAATTTTAATTTGTACTTAATTAATTTTAATTAATTCGTACGTCAACGCGCGACCTCCTGTATAGCAGACGATCTCCAAGTTGCAAGAATTGCGGTAGGAAGTTCTTCGTCATTCATCGTACTCACTAGACTTTGCCCTTACAGACTTTTTTTTCAGAATTTGTACACCTTCTTGGCAAAAAGTACCCAACATGACTTTTATGTACTGACGTACAAAATGCCTTTAAGATTATTTTTTTCAATTATGGCATGGCAAACTCTGTGCATACTGCCAGCGTCAAGTATAATTTTTGCATCAATTTTTTGCCAGTTTCAATGAAACTGGACGAAGTAATAACAAAGTCAGTAAGTAAGTCGTCAGTAATCAGTCAGTCTAGTCAGTCCAACATTCAAGTAAAGCGATGGCTACTTTACTAGAACGTGTCCGATGGAATTTTGTAGGCAAACAGAAAAAACATATTTTAGCACTGTTATTCTATTTCACAAACACTCGTGCACTTTAATTAACCTATATCAAACAAAATGCCATCAACTTTATCCGATATAACTCAAAAATACATCAAGAAAATGAAAATAAAACAAGAGCACAATATATCTTTTTCGACTTCCCGCCAAAACTCCCTTTAAGAATTTGTTGCTTCCCATCCAGTAGACATTTGACGTGACAACGTCTCGTAAATCGATGAACGCCGGCTGCACGCACGAAAAAGGATGACTCATTGTACGTTACGCTCATTGTACGTTACGATCGGCGATTGTACTTTACGTTGAAGCTTGAGCGTTGCGCTTGCGCCGTTCGTCGACTGTTTATAAAGTGAAGTTTATAGTTAATGTGGTTTTCATTATTTAGTTGATGTTGTCACGTTAAACTATTGCCCGCATAAGTACATTATTCTTAGTCTAAGATTGCCCGTAAACCGATTTTACAGACAACCAATTTTTAAAGAAGGACATCAATACTACGTTGACAAAAAAAGAATTGAATGCATGGGTAACTAACTACCTTGATTAATTAAAAAAAGTACGTTAACTTTTTTTATTTGAATTGAGTAGCAGGCGAGCATGAAGGCCACGTGGTGTTAAGTGATCGCTGCAGCCAATGGACATCTACATACAACCTCAAGCAAGCATAGGTAAGTCTTGTCTGAGGTCGTGTGCAGTTGCGCATCTACTCCGGAGGCTGGTGGTCGCCACATGTAAGTGTGAACGGCAACTGCACCTTTCCACCGAAACACAATAGAATTGGTTCACGGCAGAAGTGAGTGCAGCGGTGGTCCCCACGAACCATCATAGTTCTACCACCTACAATTACACTTATTTATAATAATAGTTTATTTGCTCAAATGTGGACACAAAAGATGAAATAGTTTTATAGTGTAGGGTCTCACATTTACCACATTTGGTGTACAAATTATAATTATAGTTTATTGGTTATTATAATAAAATTAACAATAAGTAATATTATTATTACAAAACTTATTAATTTCAATTGCATATGTCATTTCTATTAGAATAAAATTGTAGACTGATTGGAGTCATTAAATATGTATATTTATTTATTCTTACTTTATATAAATGACCTGCCGGATGTGACATCTAACCCTTGTACATTATTAGCTGACGATTTATCTCTGATCTTGACTAGTAATAATGATCCAAGTAATATCTCATCTGACATTATTAAATGTATTGACAATATTAATGATTGGCTTAATGATAATAATTTAACTTTGAACTTAACAAAAACTAAAATAGTTCAATTTCATTTAAAAAAAGTAAGCGTATCGAAATCGATTTTTGCTTTAATGTCCAAATCATAAAAGAAGTGCCAGAAACTACGTTTTTAGGCATTAAGATAGACAAGAACTGTGTTTGGACATCCCATATAGATTACGTTTGTGACAAACTACACAAATTTATCTATGTTTTTCACCGCCTTAGAAAAACCTCTGCGCCAAGCACACTGCTTGCGGCTTATTATGGATACGTAGCGTCTACTCTATTTTACGGAATTATAATTTGGGGAAACTCTTCGGATATTAACAAAGCATTTATTTGCCAAAAAAAATGTGTACGAGCCATCTGCGGAAAACCCCCGTGGGAATCATGTCGTCCTCTGTTTAAAAAGTTGGGGCTTCTTACTCTACCCTGTATGTATATCTTGGAGGTTGCCTATTTCACTAAAACTCATCAAAGCCTATTTGTAAAAGCGGTAGAGGCATATCCTCATAATACAAGGAATCCAAATAGGTTAGTTCTACCAAAAAATCCTCGGACGGCGTTTTACCAAAAAACTGTATTGCAATGTGTATAAAAATATTTAACGCTGTTCCTAAGGACATTAAAGATTTACCTAGCAAAAAATTTAAACACAAATTAAAATTATGGTTAATAGAAAAATGTTTTTATTCGGTTAATGACTATTTAACAGGTTCAATATGACATTTAAAGTGTATATTGTGTATAAGTTAGACTGGATGTAGGTAATAAAATACGCACTTTTGTTGATTTTAATCCGATTGACATTATCTAATATAATTTTTGTAAATTTACTCCACAATACAATTGGTTATTTTTATATATGTATACTTACTGAATTTAATAATTTTCAACATAAATATTTTATCGTGATTATAATAATACTTTTGACATTGTGTGATTTTGACATGGATATTGCTATTGTTCCTATTAACATTTTAATACTTATGCAAATGCTGATGATTTATTATAATAATTATATTTGGTATATTTGTATGTCAGTGATCTGACAAGTACATCGGCTGATATTTTATTGTAACATCTTTTAACAAATAAACGAATTGAATTGAATTGAATTGAATATAAGGTCAATTAAATTATTACGCTGTCATGTCATAAAATTCCTTTAAACTATAAAACATTTTTGCTGGTGCTTTTTGAATTGAGATAGTTTTAATTTTTTAGATTTTCAGGTAATTTATTGTATACTAGCATTCCGCCAGCGGCTTCAACCGCTTTATAGGTTCCCGTAGGATAAAAACCATCCTATCCTTTCCCTAGGTCCTCTAAAAGCGGGAAAGCGTAGCAGACAGACAGAGTTACTTTCGGATTTATAATATTATTATTATTATATTATAGTAGGGATTTTAACACACATGTGAGGAGAATTTATTGAACTATTAATTGTTCTTGACCTATTAACTGTGTTTGTTATTTCATGAAAACCATTTATACATTTTGAAAACGATAAATAATTTATTAAATATACCTGCACGTTTTTTTTTTTTGTTAAGGTCAACCGTTTGAAATCATTTGGACGGCATATATTATTGAAATGAAATAGTTTATAAACATCCTTGGTAATAATATACACTTGATGTTTTTTTTTTCTTCAATTATGGCATCGCAAACTCTGCATATTGCCAGCGTCAAGTATAATTTTTGCATCGCGTTTTTGCCAGTTTCGTTGAAACTGGACAAATAATAATAGGTAAAATCAGTAAGTAGTCTGTCAAGTCAGTCAGACATTCAAGTAAAGCGATGGCTTCTTTACAAGAACGTGACCAATGGAATTTTGGAGGCAAGCCGCAAAAAACATATTTTCGCACTGTTATTTTAATTCACAACACTCGTGCACTTTAAATAACCTAAATCGAACAAAATGCCATCAAATTTATCCGATATAACTCAAAAATACACCATGTAAGTAAAAATAATACAAGAGCACAATATGTCTTTTTCGACTCCCCGCCAAAACTCTACACTAACTTGATGTTTGTCATTGTTGTACGACCATCGGCTAACAGTCATCAGCTTCGGGTGCACTTATATGGGCTTGGAAAAAAGTGGGCGGAAAAAACTCCAGCCCGGTTTTAAATAAATTTTCAGGTATTGATTATGACAAACATAATATTGCCTATGAATTCATAAAAACTTTAACGTTTACACGTTTAAGTGTTTATAGATTCTACCGTAAGTTGGCGCAACCCTTTTTGCGTCCCACTGCTGGGCACGGGTCTTTCCCCATTATTGGGGAGGCCTGGAGTTTAGTCCACCACGCAGCTCCAATGCGGGTTGGTGGAGATGCGGGTTAATGGCCAATCCGGTGTCGGATGTATTCAAACAGCCCATAAGACCTCCGACAAGGTTTAACGTCTGTTATTTATCGACAACAACCGGGACCGACGGCTTAACGTGCCCTCCGAAGCACGGAAACGCGCATTTTTTTTATCCACAAGCGGTCACCCTTCTCACACCCGACCGGGGCCGTTTTCCTTTGTTGTACAGATCGTTTGCGTTCTACGCTAACCGCCGGGCCATGCGCGCTTCAATCCATGGACATCTACACTTAGATAAATACAAAAGGGAAGATACGGCACCGACCTACAGCGCGTGGCACTGGTAAACTGAGTAAAAGTTGGTTTAAGCGATCGGTCCCGGTTGTTGTCGGTAGATAACAGTCGTTTAACCTTATCGGAGGCCTTATGGGCGGTTTAAAAACATCCGACGGCGGGTTGGCCACTAACCCGCATCTCCACGAACCCGCATTGGAGCAGCGTGGTGGAGTTAGTTCCAGGCCTCCCCACCCGTGCCCAGCAGTGGGACGTAAAAAGGGTTGCAGCCTAGATGTCCATGGAGTGCAGCGAATAGTACGTGACCTGCTTGCTTTTGCTAAATAAGTTAAATAAAAATAAAAATAACCTTTTTTTTCATAAATAAATGAAAAACCAGCCAAGTGCAAGTTGGACTCGCGCACGTAGGGTCCATACCATTATCAGAAAAAATGACGTTTATTGTATGGGAGCCCCTTAAATATTTATTTTATTCTATTTTTTAGTATTTGTTATGATTTATGATAGCGGCAACAGAAATACAGCATCTGTGAAAATTTCTAATATCTAGCCATCACGGTTCATGAGATACAGCCTGATGACAGACAGACGGACAGCGGAGGCTTAGAATTAGGGTCCCGTTGGCACCCTTCGGGTACGGAACCCTAAAAAGAGGTTATCAGTCATAGTAAAAGAGGTTATTAGTCATAGTAGTAGTTGATGCTAAATATGCTAAAAAAGAAAACTAAATGTTGAAATACCTTTTCCTTGGCTCCATTTTTTACCACTATATGAGCGTTGGCACCACCGATACCAAAACCACTAAAAGCGGCCATTCCTCGATTCCACGGTTGCTTGTCAGTAACAATTTTTAACTTGCCGTCATTAATATAACGTTCAAACTTTTCTTGGGGATGCTTGAAGTTCAGATTAGGTGGAATATACCCGGAATGATAGGCTATGCACAGCTGAAAGAAAACCGGACTTAGAAGGTAATTCTTTTTTGTAATATTACAGTACAAATACAAATTTTAATATGCTTTATTATACACCAAATTAAAAAAGTAACATACAAAACAAGCTTATTGAAAATAATGTTACTATAGCGATCTCTTCCAGGCTGCCTTTGGGTAGAGAAAAGAAGAAATTCCTTTATAAAATCGGGCACCAGTGCATAAGATAAATATGCAAGCCTACCTAAGCAATTTCTTTGTGTTAAAAACTATCAATTGAGATAAAACTCATTCGGTTATCACAAGAGTGAAGGTGATATGAAAAAAAAATTGATTAAAATTAATTAAATTAACAGCTATGAACACTTTTCCATAGGCAAGTTATTATATACATATATTTTTATAGATTGTATTTGATGAAAAATATGTCTCATCGAGTTATCAGATCGGTGAATGTCGATCTTCCACGTCTCCTCTACTATCTTACGAATTTTCGATCAGGCCACGTGTCCTGACGCGAGTTTAACATTTTTTACACATCCCAAAAAAAGTGCACAATCATCCTCGAATCCATTTGAACACACACAAAAAATTTTATTAAAATCGGTCCAGCCGTTCAGGAGTTACTATCAACACACGTACAGAAAAATTATATATATAAAGATACTCAATTAAATTAATGTTTCCTTTCATTATTTAAAAGTCAAAATAATTTTTCATAATTTAGAAAAAATATGCCTACCTTTCCTTAGTTAATTAAAATTAAAAACTAAAAGAGATAATATTTTTTATATTATAGTAACGAAGTAGAAATTAATTGAAAACTAACCTTAGCTAAAGCAGGTACTCCCGACGCAGCCTCGGTATGTCCCAAATTAGACTTAAGAGATCCAAGAAGAAGTGGACCTTTACGTTTAGTAGAGAAAAATAAATCAAAGGACTTCAATTCTTCGGGGTCACCAGCGGCAGTCCCTGTGGTATAGAAGGTAATAACTAATAAGTAATTTCAGTAAGAAGTCTTATAATACTCGTATTTAAGGTAAGATTAATTGGGATAAAACATACAAGTTATAAAAGTTATGTTGTGTATTTAGAAGAGAAAAATCTGTTTCTGGTTACTTCGGAAACTAGATATTTGCATAACACAAAAGTGTAAAATCCTTGCCACTGGCTGGTAAGTAATTATAAATAAGAATTCCATTGATATTGACGTCCAATGTTAATCGTGAAAATCTGGTTAGTGTGTTGTGTTCAGCGAGGTGCCGTGCATCTAAATATATTCAGCCGTGCTGAATAGGTCTTTTGGAAACTTCTACCTATTCGGTAGCCCAGAGGTTCAGCCGAGCTATCACCTTCAAAAACTCTGACTAGTTTTTGACCTCTCGGTGCCGTGGTTCAGCCGTGCTGTTTGCGAGTGTCCAAATATACGTATTCAAGACCCATCGGCCGTGCCGAATAAATAAGTGAAGAACGCTAAACGCTTCCTCCAGATCGACTTTGAGGTTATGGTCGGTGGTTTAGAATTACTTATTAGTTTCAGCGGGGTTTTGAACATATCTTCTACATTCGTCTTCTATGTAGATACATATCACATAGTCCACTCCACACATCTAGTGCGATTACCCATTATGCAGGGTTGGTGAAGTTAGGGATGGTACGAGTAGATTATGGCACAGAACATATTAAAAGAGCTAGAAAGGCAATAATGCGCCGTTCGTATGAAAACTGGTGTAGTCGATCAAGCTCCACCTTTCACCTCCATTACATCTGTACTTAAATAAATATGAAGCTTACGCACATATTTGCAATTCCAAATCTAGCCAATCTTAACGCCGCACAATCACGCGATTTCAAATGAACGAATCGCACACAAGCACGCATATCGTAGCACGATCGCGTGTTTCAGTAGAGATACGAGCGTTTGCTCAAATCCTTGGCGCGTCTGCCCTGCCCGATTTTCCATTCTAACCTCTTTTTAATATGTTCTGTGGATTATGGTATATAGACTCAGAAGTTCGGTTTTACACGAGAGAGAGGTTCAACATCTTTTTCACAGAATATGCTATATGCACTCGTCTTACCCACATTTTACATGAATCTAAAAACAGATGGGATGGTTATAATGTTATAAATATTTCTGTGATAAAATATTTACTATCTCTGTATTTATTGGTGATAACAGGTTTTTTTTTAAATAGTAACACATTTTTCAGTAGGGTAACGAATACAATGATTGGCCCTTTAAGCTAACTTCTTACTTTGACCACAAATTACTCTGAATTATGGCCTAAAACTTACTGCTGACTTATGAGTTACCGTTCAGAAAACTATTTAAAATATAAACAATATTTTACTAATCTACCAACTAGAGGGGCGTCATCAGAGCGTCGAAGGTGTAGAGTGAGTGAGTAGAGAGCTTTTTACAGCTTTCTTGAAGAACCCAATGTTAATACTGGAAATGCCTCAGCTGAAAGGTTTCAATACACGATAGATAAAGATAAAAGAACAAACCTGTTCCATGAGCCTCCAAAAACTCCACATTATATGGTTCAACCGAACACTCTTCGTAGCATCCTTTGATAAGGCGTCGTTGCATGTCTCCAGATGGATGAGTGATACCATCGTCTTTGAAACCATCACAGTTAGTTTTGGCGTATAAGAGCTGTGCATAGGCTCTGCAAATACATATATACAATCATGTATCGACCGACCACCGACGCTAAAAGTACCTAGTTAGTGTGACCTGGGCAAAATACGGCGCGTTACACAGATTTTCGCCACGGCATACGTCGCCACGTTTATAACAGTGTGAAATGTGAAGGCTACATTTAAACCTATGTATAACAATGTTACTGGTCTCTGTGGCCAATCCTGCAATGGACAGCAAGTGAATTAAACAATTATTTTCATTTTATTAATTAAACAATAAAATTTATAACTGTAGTCTGTGCCATAGGTAAAATATGATCACACAATAAGGGCACAGTCTGTACAAATGTTTTTAATGTGTAAAAAGTCTTATTGCCGTATGAAATGTCTTTCCAGTTAGATTTTTTTCGGAATTATTGATATAAAATATAGCGGCCGCCTGCGATTCTGGCTGTCCGATCCGCGTGGACATTGGTATTCGTCATAGCATGATGTTATATAGCCTATAGCCTTCCCCAATAAATGGTCTATATTCGAACCAGTAGTACCTTAGATTAGCGCGTTCACTAGAACAAACTCTTCAGCTTTTTATATTAGTATACATAAAAAATACTTTTACAATTACAATAGTAGAGTTTAATTACTTGCCTCCGAGAATCCTTGGCTTTCTGCAAGAAACATACAGCCGCAGCCTCTGAACGGACATAACCATCGGCATTCTTATCAAATGCCTTACATCGACCGTCGACTGATGTTATGCCAAATCTGAAACGATAAAAGTGATATGCCGGGACCATGAACATGCACAAAGTAAAACATATTTTAAAATGTTTTGAAGAACAACCAGTTATTACATGCTTTTTAAGCTTTTGTAATTAGTTATTGTAATAAAACGATAGGTGTAATTATGGTCTCTCCAGAATATGATTATAAGTTATGACATCCCCTGCCTAATCGTAAGAGGTGACTAAAAAGGGACTTCTGGGGTTTGCGCGCGTCGATAGTGAGAGCTCGATCCGTCCAGCCAGTAGCCTCGGGAAGACGGCGTGCAACCACGCACACACTACTATAGTGCGGGAGCATAGGAGAGGTATCCTCTGCCTGATCTAGGAGGGATTGCGGTCGGGAAGAGTGGGAGATCAATCCATATTTAATGTGCAAGGCAGACTTTTGAAGGTTAGCTACATGCTCTCTTTGTGTTGTGCACTTTTTTTGGGATGGGTAAATATGTTAAACTCGCGTCAACTACACGTGGCCTGATCGAAAATTCCTAAGACGGAGGGGTGACAGCTGATGACGGCTCGACTGTCGATACTTGTAAAATTCGTTTATATCAAGTATTTAAAATATGAACATTGAACAAAGTGCATCTATTAATGAAAAAAATGACGAAGAAATAGTGAAAGAAAATGAGTGAGTATTTTATAAAAATACTAGATAGAAATTAATACCTACTGATAATTCAAGCAATTCATGCGGAATTATTCCCTAACGATTCCAAGACATCAAAAATGCACAACGTTAATGTTTTCACTTCTGCCGATTGCTATGATTTTACCTGCTAAACTTTACCTGCTAAACTTTACCTGCTAAACTTTACCAGCTAAACTTTACCTGCTAAAATCTTCCGACGCTTCCGGCAGCAAGCAAAGATGTGCGCCACAGACCAAAGCGGCATCGCACTCTCCAGTCCGTATAGCTTTGAAGGCTTGTTCTATCGCGAATGTCGCGCTGGAGCAAGCCGAATCGGCGTTGTAAGCTGGACCGGTAACGCCTAACCATTCAGAGATACGTGATGATAGCAAGCTGGGTAAACACCTGAGAAACATGAAATAAAGTAAAATCTAATTATATTTTATTCTTCATCAGCCAACTTTGCATGTGGATCTCAAGGCGAAGATGTTAGATGACGCGGTCTTTTGGAAGGCTTGCATGGGCACACTGTTCCAACATGAAGAGGCTCTTTCCATTGGAAAGCAATAAAAATTCAAAATGGTTTACGGTTAAGCCATGTACCTATTGTGTAATTAAAGAAAATGCGCTTATTTTTTGCGACTCTTCTTTTAGGTTTATCCTTATTCAATTTCTTCTATAAATTATTGCATTAAACTTGATACTACCAGTCACCCATTGAAATCGCAATCACATCCATTTTGCTGCGTTTTATAGATAGATAGCTACTATTCCACACCAGCCCCTGAGCTTTTGTACTTAAACTACTGTAGCGACCTTCCGATGCTCATCAAGAGATGGCACCACGGGTATTCCTGAATCACGCCATAGAAGTTTTCCGAATATCCGAACATATATACGATACTAGCTCCAAAACGAGTCAGTTAGAGCGCGGCCGCTCCCCGGGCATGACTACCTCGCCCGGCGTGAGATCTCCCCTTTGCCAAACTACAGTACCCGGATGACCGAGAGTTGCTCGGATATATAAACTTATTGCCTTAGTGTTACATTGCCATCTATTGAAGTAGCTCCCAATTAAAAAAAATATAATTACATACTACACGTCAATAGATGTCGAATTACGTAAGTACATTATTCTTAGTCTAAGTCGAAGGAACAGTTAATTTTTCAGTTTGTTCAAGATGATTATCGCTGAAAATACGGATAAAATAATTTTCATAAAATGAAACCTACTTAGATCGACTTATCGCTCCCGAAACCCTCTAGTACGTACTAAATTTAAATAAAAATCGCTGGAACTGCTTCCGAGGAGATGATGATGACGAGAAGATTTTATACAAGAATTGCTCCTTGAAAGGTATAACATAAAATGTACAGAATAACAATATATGGAAGTAATAATTGATTTATAAAATCAACTTACCCAATCACTCCATTTTCATTAACATTTAGCTTGGTACTACGCAAAGTTGCATCAGATTCGAAATAGTAAGCCCCAGTAAATACTCCAGTCCTTGTATTACGAAGTTCCGCGGGGTTCACACCTGCAATAATCATTGTGGTATAATAATTTAAAAACTTTATCATCTTAGAGCATTAAAGGCACTGACTTTGTCAATACCTGTGATGCTCTAAGGTTATCATGCGTATTTAGTACTGTTCTGTGGTAAGAGCATTCTTTGTAACATTTTATTACGATGTTTTCCTCTTCGTGATTGAAAGTTACACGAAATTTCTTTAAGGCAAGTTCATCTCGATCAAGACTACTTGGCTAACGTACTGTACCTAACTTATCCTTACTGAGAGGTGACTTGTGCCTATCAGTGGAAAATTTAAAAAGGTTGACAAAAAGGTCTTCCACTCCATTCAAAGCTTACAACCGAGTGCGATTTTACTCTTGACGCCTGTACGTTGCATATTTAGCTTTCAGCCGCCTCTTTATCAGACAAAATGATACACTCGTGTTCATTTTCGCTCCCTATGTCGCAGGTACAAATGTAGGAGGCAATAAAATGATTTTGATGTGCAACATCTATAGGCTCGGGTAAGCCGGATAGTTGGTGTGCCGACGGGTCGCCACAATCAGTTGAAGCAACTTGAAATTAATTGTTTTTTTTTTTATAAATGTTTATTAAACAAATAGTCGTCAGAGAGATGTTCTTAACCAGGCCGAGGCTCATAACGGGCTGTAGCGCCTAAGATGATGATGATGAGGTGGTGGAACTTTTATGGTTCGCCCAGGGAAGTATGTATTACCGCTGCACCCACTTCGCCATGAAGCTATTCTATTGTGTTATCGTGAAAAGGTGCAATTGCTGGTCAGTCTTACATAAAGCAATTATCGGCCTTTTGAGTAGCGGTGTAACTGCATATGATCACAGACAAGACTCGGGCTTGCTTGAGGTTGTGTGTAGATCTCCATGGGCTGCAACAACCACTTAACACTACGTATCCCTTTTTATATCGGGGGTAAAACCTTCAAAAGTTACCTGGCACCTTGGGAGAGAATACTGGGTTATGTGGGTTTTGACTGCCCTAAAATCCCTTCGGTGGCCTGCCTCTGCGCTTGCGGTGGACTCCGGGATCTCTAGTAGAACGCACCGGTGTCATCCACGCGCGGTGCCCTGGAGTGGGCCCATCTTTGGGAGAGCAGTGCTCTCCTGCACCTTCCGATGCTTACAGCAGCATCCGGCCACGCATACACCGCCGCCTTCCCGGGGCGGCTGGCTGGATGGATCGAGCTCCCACTCTCAACGTCCGCAATTCTGGAAACCCCTTTTAGTCGTCTCTTACGATCAGGCAGGAGATACCGTAGCTCTATTCTAAATCCCGAAGCTACAGGGACTAACACCGCGTGGCCTACATGCTGACGAGCATGTATTGTATGCTATTCCATTCAACAAAAATCTTACCAGCATCAATAATAGCTTCGTAAGATCTTTCTAGAAGCAACCGCGACATCGGTTCAAAGTAGTGTGCATCCTTGTAGTCAATGCCAAAGAAGGATGCGTCAAAATTTTCAACGTTCTTGATTTTTCCCGTTCTGTGCGGAGCCTCCATGTAGAGATGGCTCCAGCGACGATCATCATCGCTGATCAAGTCAACCTGATAAGCAGTAGGTATTATTATGTATATACGAGTTAGCATGACGTAATTAATAATTCTCCGTAGATTTCATAGGCTTTACTCATGTCGTGTCTGTGTTTTTCAGGTCTGCCGAACTTGTGGACGGTATATAGACAGTAGAAGAATATGATTAAGGTCAAAGATAAAGAAATTTATTTGCACAAATATGGGTGTCTAAAAAAGTTGTTCTTATATATTTGGTGCGACTTCGCTATACCTTCATTAATTTCAGATATATAAACGTACATTATTATCATTATTTGTACCCATATTGCACCTTTTTTTAATTATTTTTTATGTCTTTATTTATTATTCAAGCATCATATTATGCCTTGAACAAAGTATTTTAGTACAGAGATAATAAGAAATAAAAAACGTTTCACACTCATAGGCCCATAGTAGAGTAGATATACCCTGTGTCGTGGGTACCATAGACACACACAAAGACAGAAACACAAACACCCAGGCCGAGAACAGAAATTTAAACTCATCATTCAAATTTCTGTTTCGCCGGGAATCGAACCCGGGATCCTTTGATTGGCAGTCTGGCATGGTAACCATTGCGCCACGCAAGTCATCATGTGGATATGGATTGGAGAATTCAGTGATTTACTATAAAACTGTATTTACAATAAAAAAACTTTTGTTAACAAACCTTATTAAACAGTTTCTCCTGAAGTTCAGCTACAGAATCACAGTCTGGAAAGTAGCCAGCGAGGCCCGTAACCAAAACCTCTTCGCCCGGGGCTGGGTGTGACAGATAATAACCAAGCTTTGATTCAGACATTGTCCTGAAAAATCAGAAATATTATAAAGCTGGTTGGCCTTTTTGCGTTCCACTGCTGGGCACGGTCTCTGCCAATTATTGGGGAGGCAAGCTTACTCCACAACGCTGCTCCAATGCGGATTGGTGGAGATGCAAGTTATTGGCCAACCAGCTGTCGGATGTTTTCAAACCGGGACCGACGGCTTAACGTGCCCTCCGAAGCACGGAAACGCGCATGAAATTTATTGCGCGCTAGTTTGGCTTAGTTGCATAGATCGCTTGCGTTCTACGCTAACCGCCGGGCCATGGGCGCTTCATTAATTAATTACGCATTATAAAGTAAGGTTAAAACTACTTTCCAACAATCCGCAATCAGAACATGATATTGAAAGTCAATCCCACTTAAAACATAAATGTAACAAATGAGAGCCAAGTTCAATACAAAAATTATGCTTGGCTGTGGGCTCGCCGCAAAAAGAATGGAGATCTAAATGAGTGCCAAGTTCTATGCAAAATCCAAATATGTAACTATAGGTACTCTCTTATAAGTCACCCGCTATACCCGACTTAGTTGCAATTTTAATTTCAACATTTATTTTTCTATATTTTCAATAAACCACAAACACACCACTCACCTAAATAGCAGTGGCAATCAATAACTCGTTATTCGCAGTTTTAGCCCTTTTTATCGAGGATTAATTGGAGTTAATATATTCAAAGTATAGAATAAAATTATGTTAAATAGTATGCCTTTAATGTAGGGCTGCCCAAAACTATGTGTGGTACTTCTGTTATTATTTTAGACAAAATTATTGTATTTATTCTTTGAACTGTTTGAATTGTCAAGGTATTGTGACAGCGCTCCTTTTTATCCGTTCTTCGTTCTCATAGGTACCTATGAAATTGCCGTTCTGCTATTTCAAATCAAAATATTTTTTTCGCTATGAATTCTAATTTCAAATAATTTTTATTTAAAAAAATAGAACGACCCCTGAGGCGCCATGGTTACCATGCCTGACTGCCGATCGGTGACTCTCGGGTTCGATTCCCGGTGAAGCAGAAATTTGAATGATAAGTTTAAGTTTCTGGGTATTTGTGTTTCGATCTTTGTGGGTGTCCATGGTACCCATGACACAGGTAATCCTTGTGGGACTATGAGTGTGTACTGTTATTATTTAGTCAGTAACAATAGTCATTTGTTTAATGGTTTGTGTTCTGTTTTTATCGCATTTATCTATAGTCTTTTCACTGTAAGGTAATGTCCGTGACACCTTCATAACCAGAGCTTCAAATACCGCTATGAAATCATAACTTTATTATCTATGTCCGTGACACCTTCATAACCAGAGCTTCAAATACCGCTATAAAATCATAACTTTATTATCTACTTGTGCCCATATCGTTATAAAAAACATAACGTTTTACAACTAAACGTTATTTACGATATTTCATAACGTTATTCTTTTAATACCGCTATTCGTCTTTTCGTTAGTAATGTCAAATAATAACGAAACGAAATACGTATAACGTTATATAAAATTATATTTTGATATTTTTTATAACGTTATGAAGCTCTGTTCATAACGTTATAAAAAATATCAACCTAACCTAACGAAAGTGGGTTTTGGCGGGAAGTCGAAAAAACACATGTAGTGCTCTTGTTTTATTTTCATTTTCTTGGTGTATTTTTGAGGTATATCGTATAAAGTTGATGGCGTTTTGTTCGATATAGAATTACAGTGAACATCTAACTGGCTAGACTGACTGATTACTGACGACTTACTGATTTTTCTATGACTACTGAGTGATGCAAAAATTATACCAATATGCACAGAGTTTGCTTTGCCAATATTGGAAAAAAAACCTAACGAAATTTAATGTTTTGATTTAAAATATCGAATAAAAACAATAATAAAAAACTGAAAAACCGAAAAACTTAGCAAGAAAACTCAACAAACACAGTGACAAAAGTAAAAATAAACAATACGCAAAGTTGACGTCGCGACTCTAACACAAGTCGCATACCACTTGATACCACGCAGACGCACGTAGTATCATCGTATGACTCGAATGACGCGATCACAAGTTGGCCGCTCAGCACGAAGCACGGATAGATCGCTGCGTTCTATGTAATCCGCCGGGCCATGTGCGCTACAACTAAAATGAATGCAATAATTATATAACAAAAATTGATTAGGCACCCCTGTCGAGATATTTTCAAACTAAGCCCTATGCTCACCTTTACTGGACTATAACCTCTCTCCATTACTTAGGGTAGAGCGGGGCTAATTGAGCATAGGAGCAAGTTTGGCAATCGATATCTCTGAAACTATTCACCGCAAGAGTAGGTACTCATCGTGTGACAGCTAATGGGCTTGCGATTAAAGAGTGAAGGACACGTGTATTATATAATCCTCCTCTCTCTCCTCTCTCCATTACTTAGGGTAGAGCGGGGCTAATTGAGCATAGGAGCAAGTTTGGCAATCGATATCTCTGAAACTATTCACCGCAAGAGTAGGAACTCATCGTATGACAGCAAGTGGGCTTGCGATTAATGAGTGAAGGGCACAGGTATATTATATTCCTTCTCTCTCCTCTCTCCATTGCTTAGGCTATAATAAAAATTGATTAGGCACCCCTGTCGAGATATTTTCAAACTAAGCCCTATGCTCACCTTTACTGGACTATAACCTCTCTCCATTACTTAGGGTAGAGCGGGGCTAATTGAGCATAGGAGCAAGTTTGGCAATCGATATCTCTGAAACTATTCACCGCAAGAGTAGGTACTCATCGTGTGACAGCAAGTAGGCTTGCGATTAACGAGTGAAGGGCACGGGTATTGTATATTCCTTCTCTCTCTCCTCTCTCCATTACTTAGGGTAGAGCGGGGCTAATTGAGCATAGGAGCAAGTTTGGCAAATCGATATCTCTGAAACTTTTCTCTGCAAGAGTAGGAACTCATCGTGTGACAGCAATTGGGCTTACGACGAACGAGTGAAGTTTACGGGTATATTATATTTTGTGACCAAAAAGTAAAGAAATCTTTTACCACAACTTTTCGTCTGTACAAGTCAAATGTTATGTGTTTTCAAACAGGTAAGTGTTCTACAAATTTATTGAACGTTTAATATGTATAGAGGAGCTAAGTATAATTCTTATCGTTTTTACATAACCTTACTTTTGTTTTAAAATTCGAGAAATTCGAAAATTCGAGTCGGGGTTAGTTGAGCAACTTTATCTAAAGTTGATCGTCTAATACCACGACTTAAAACAAAAGTAATATTATTACTTTTTCATAGGACGATTCATCCGTTGGTAATGCAACACCGAGGCAAGAGTATTTGTTTAAAAATTGTGATGTTTAACGGAAAAACTGAATATAGTTAAGAATTAAACAGTTTGTTAATCAGTAAATTATTAAAGATTATCTCTTATTAAGAATAACTGTTATTTAATTTTATTTCTAGTCAATATTGCTCCATGGTTTGGTTAGAAATACTAAGTGCTCAACTTGCCCCATACCCTTGCTCAACTTACCCCACCTATGGGGTACATTGAGCATGACTAACTTTCTGAGTTTAAACTGCAGTAGCTCTTTAATGCAACTTGAAAGTAATAAATACTATAGACAAGGGGGATAAATTACTAATCTATTAGATTGCATAACAAAACGTAGAGGCTAATCGCTAAGGAGCTACGAGTATATCAGCAAAAGTAAAAATTGCTCAACTAGCCCCACTCTACCCTATACTAAACATTATAATACATTACGATTGTTACTTTTTTCTCCTATGAGACAACATTTATATTAACTTTAAGACAACTCTTCTCCCCTGTCTGTCGTTTGTTAATACAGTCTCTCAGAGCATTTAACCCAAAGAAGTTGCCTTTACGGGCAAACCCCTCGGTCGAAGGTCAATACAAATGATCATGTTCGTTATATAAAACTTTATCTATACATATAATAAAACTGTAAGCAGGGTCAATTCTGTACATTGCATATAAATTTAAAAATATACTTCTAGGGGTCTTTTTATAAGTAACCGAAGCTAAAAATATAAGTTTTGAAATTATTGTCTGTCTGTCTGTCTGTCTGTCTGTCTGTCTGTCTGTCTGTTGTTAGCTTTTCACGCAAAAACTACTGGACGGATTTTGATGAAACTTTTTTTGTTTTATATATATTGGTCCTCGCTAACATTTAGGCTATAGATAATTTTAAAAATCACCCTTTAAGGGTGTGAAATGAGCGATGAAAATTTGTATGGAAAACTTGGATTTTTTCAATACATTTTCTTGAAATTTGGTATAAATATTTTCTAACCAAACTAAAAGAATACGTGTTTCAGCATTTCCCGAAATTCACCCTTTAAATGTCAATTTTCTTTGAAACTCTTTGAAAATTGAGTGTCGAAACTTGATGTACAGAATATTTTTGTGCAGAGTAATATACTTATAATTTTGTATTTGTAATCTTTACTAACATAGTAAGAATTCTATTTAAGCTTTTTTCAAAACTACCCCTCAATAGCAAATAAAATGGATTCGAAAGTTGGTATCTCAAGCGTACAATAATTAACCTTAACTTAATATTTCATTCTCAAATTCTTTTCTCTTCTTTGAATGATGTGTTTACTGATATATTGTTGAATGAATTTCCGTAACATTAGTGTGTATTTCATATCAATCGGGTGATAAACAAACGCGACATAAACTTAAAAGGCACTTTTTGGAATTTGTATGAAAGTTTCGGTAACAGCCCATTCAAAACCATAAATAAAAGTTTAAATTTAAGTAAAATTATTTTGAACTCTCACTAATATTGTCGACTATCTATATCTATTCTATACATATAATAAATCTGTAACAAGTCGGTTTCTGTACATTGTTAATTGTTTGAAAATATAGTCATGATGTCAAATGTAGGACTACCTATTGTATTAGGTTGGTTAGAATATAGATTTTTTTGTTTTAAGGTTAGAATCAGTCCCTTTTCCCGTGGCGGCAATAACGTATGTATTAAAAAGTAAAAAGGTGCGACAAGGCTTTTCCATTTAGCGTGCGGAAAGCAATCGAGGTGTGTCAATTCGTTATACCTTTTACCAATTTTATTCTTCTAAACGGAGAAATAATATTTTTTAGAATCTGTAAATAAAAATAATAGCGCAATACAAAAAGCGCTTAATAGATTTAACAATTGTTTTAAGAATAACCAATAAACAAAAGACCAAACTATGATTTTATCGTAGACTAAGAATAATGTACCTACTCTTAAAGTTTTCGTTAAGAACGTCAGTCTTCATACAAGTGCGCTGTTAAAATTGAAGCACTAAATAGATTCCTACAGCTGTCACATCTGACAAACAACTGAAAAAATCTATACAAATAAATAAAATTGGAGTGTCTGTTTGTAATATTAAAATAACCGCTTTTTACTACATCCATATGAATGTTTATTGTGGTTAATGTACATATACCAAAATAACATTTTATACAATTTTTGTCTGTCTGTCTGTCTGTTCCGGCTAATCTCTGAAACGGCTGGACCGATTTTGACGGGATTTTCACTGGTAGGTAGCTGATGTAATAAGGAGTAACTTAGACTACTTTTATTTTGTCTGTCTGTTTGTTCCGTCTAATCTCTGAAACGGCTGGACCGATTTCGATGGGACTTTCACTGGTAGGTAGCTGATATAATAAAGAGTAAATTAGGCTACTTTTATTTTAGAAAAATCCTAAAACTAAAGACAGTAAAGACCATACGGACGAAGTCGTGGACGGCCCCTGTCCTCCATACAAAATGTACAAAAACTTTACAAGACGAGACTACTGCAGACATCTAGGTGACGATTTAGGACACATGAAATCTGCGGAATATATTCACTTCATGCTAATTATTCTTTCTAACGCGGGTGAAACCGCGGGGCACAGCTAGTTAACTATAAAACACTACAAAATATTGAAAACACTGTGAATAGTTATTATATAAGATTTCTTTTGTTTTTAAAAAGTGTTGTGATAAAATTTAACCTCTTAAGGAGCGGCCTAATAAGCAAATAGTTAAGAGGCCGTATACGAAATTTGCCGATTTCACTGATTTACCTGATTTAAGACATGAGATTTTGCAGTTAAAAAACAGTATTTGCATAAGTTATGTAGACCGACTAGCAAAATACCACGGAAAGAATCATGCTCGGGACGAGCATGACTAAGGAAGGTAATGTTACGACTTTGAGCACCTATATCTCGAAAACAAAACGTCGTACAGCAAAACCCCAAAAACGCATAAACAGGTATTAGGTCTACTATCGAACAGTGAAGAAAGTTCTCGAAAAATCAGTCATAAGAAAAACTTCGATTTCTACGAGTAAACGAATTCGGGATCCACGGCGAGTGCGTACCTATATATAGCGTACATGTATAGGTTGTTTACATCGCGGGCCGCGGCTATTGTTTGACTGTACATAAGACTGTACATAGTGTGTAATAACATAAAGGAAGGTTCGGGACCGGCCTATTGTATTTGGTGGTTCGGGAAATTTCTAGAGAACCATGGGTAGCCGTATATAAGGCACGCGCCGAGCCGCGACTGACGCAGTTTAGTTCCGGAAGTGAAATCGAAGCGATCTCTACCCAGCGACGAGGAGGAAATATTTCGACGACTCAAGCAAAGATATTGGACTATAGTGATTGTGTTTTGCTATTTGGACTCTATTAAGTGGATTTCTGTGGAAGCTGACAATAAACGCCTTCTACGTCACAAACGGCATTTTTATTACCCAAAGCGCGTAACAATATAATTGATCATTTCATTAATAATCTAATACATTAGCCAGCTATTTAGCTTGCGTCAAGAATTATAAAGCGAGTTTTAGGTTACTATAAAAGAATTTTAATGCTAAATTTTCATTAATAATTTGACTTTTTTTTCAGTAAACGGATTGATTATGAACTGAAGTGTGTTTATATCAATACATTTTATTAAAGATTATTCCAATTCGCAAATTCTGGCCCATTTTTTCTCAAAATTGACGTAAATTCAATGTTCTTTTACTAATGTTTTTTGTATGGCTGCAACCCTTTTTGCGTCCCACTGCTGGGCACGGGTCTCTCCCCATTATTGGGGAGGCCTGGAGCTTACTCCACCACGCTGCTCCAGTGCGGGTTGGTGGAGATGCGAATTAGTGGCCAACCCGCTGTCGGATGTTTTCAAACCGCCTATAAGGCCTCCGACAAGATTTAACGACTGTTATCTAACGACAACAACCAGGACCGACGGCTTAACGTGTCCTGCGAAGCACGGAAACGCGCATGATTTTTTTTGCCACTAGCGGTCACCCATCTTACACCCGACAGGCATAGATCGCTTGCGTTCTATGCTAACCGCCGGGCTATGCGCGCTTATTATTCGTTAATTTTAATTAATAATATTGTATGCCACAATATGGTAGACTGTTTAAAACTCCACTAATTATATGTATGTAAACAGTCAACAATTTTCATTTTCATTTTCATTTTGAACTCAAAAATGGTTGCGGCCATATTCACTTTATGCTAATGGATCATTACTTACGCAGGTGAAACAGCAGGACACGGCTAGAAACTGCATATTTTTCATAATTTACCTTCACGTTAACCTGGTCAGGTCAATTCTGCGGCATTTCCATTATGAATGACTTTTAAACAAAAAAGAGCACTGGACCTTTATGTGTAACCTTGGTTTCTTATTTAATTAAATGAATAATATTAATGTTTTGTGAATATGTAATTATCTGAATATTAACACGCTTTTATTAACTTGACCTGTATGTATGTATGTATGTATGTATGTAACGGAATCTTTTAACTTCATTTTCACTTACTTCTATGAGTCTGATTAACTTGAAAATTTGCACAGGGGTCAAGGGCCGATGACAATACAACAATCTCATAATTTTATATTAAAGTCCTAACTAGGATCATCAGGATAAAAAAATATACCAAGAGTGGCTGATAAGTTCGTGGCCTAAGGTACTTAATGAAACAAATATAATTTTATATTTTTAAGCGTCTGACTAACTTAAAAATTTGCACAGGGGTCAAGAGCCGATGACAATGCATTATTATGAGAAATCAAAATTCAACTAAAAAATTAAAAATAAATAATGTAGTTTAAAAAACTAAAAAACACGCTTTTGTGAAAATACGAACTAAAAAGTAAAAATAATAATAATAAGTTAATAATAAGTAATTATTTATTTATTTTTTGAATACTAAGTCTCATGCACCGAAAAATATTGGATTAGGAATATTGGATTGCATTAGGAATTATGAAGTATTAGCCTTCCGCCAGCGGCTTCGCCCGCGTGGACCCGTTTTATAGGTTCAAGTAGGATAAAAACCATCCTATGTCCTTTCTCAAGGTTCACTCTGTTTGTGTTCCAAACTTCATTAAAATTAGTTCAGTAGTGTAAACGCGAAAGCGTAGCAGACTGACAGAGTTACTTTCGAATTTATAATATTAGTAGGGATAAATTGAGAACAATGACCTTATAAGGATATAATGTACGTCCCGGGATGCCTGTCACATGCAAAATATCTAAATTATTTTATACAGCCATGGCCGAGTGGTATAAATCCGCGGTCTTCAACGCGATCGATCCCGGGTTCAAATCCTCAGCGCGCACCTCTGACAAAGAAATTTGTAATGTTAATATTTAATTGATTACGATGTTATCCATCACCGTGCATGCCTGAGAGGAATTCATAATTTCTCAAAAAGCATGACGTCCACCAATCCGCACTTGGCCAGCGTGGTGGACTATGGCCTAAATCCCATTCACTGGTGAGAGGAGACCTGTGCCCATCAGTGGGACATAAAAAAGGTTGAAAAAAAAAATTATACAGATAATATTATTATGCATAAAAGGATAATTTAAGCTGCAATCCTTTTTGCGTCCCGATGCTGAGCTCGGGGATCTACTCAGTAACACACTCCTAAACTGTAACAGATCTCCTTATCTGGATCTTAGTCGTCCAAAATGCTCCGATGCAGGTTGGTGGAGATGCGAGTAAATGTCGAACCCGCTGTATGTAAGCCGCTACACGCGCGAGTATTTTTCGAAGTGCAAATAATATGACGCGTGTAGGCGCGTACCATGAAACGATTGTATTTTCCAGCACTTTTTGTGATCCACTCTTGGGAGTGACAGGGATGTGTGCTTAGTTATACCACGTCAAAGGCAGCGCCTTCGTATGAGTAACACATACACACATATACAGCCATACATGATGGAAAACATGGTAGGTAATTAAATACCACAAAGCTTTCCCATGCCGTGCCAGCGATAAAAACAGACATAACAAATGTATTTGTCAGAAATGCGCGCCGGAGTTTAAACTCTAGTCAATCATTCGTATACGCACAAAACTCTTTTCTTAGGGTGTGCTTAATGCTAATGACAATGTATCCTTAGGTTAACCTTAAGGTTATACTATAAGTTTTGAATAAATAAATAAAATAAATAAAAAATACCATCCATCGGATTCATCAGGGCCTTTTAAAGTACACTGCTGGATTTGGATAGAATCCTGCGGTTTCCCGCTGTCTTCTTCAGATCGTCATTCCACCTGGCTGGAGGGCGGCCTGTGCTCCTTTTGCCGAGATGTGCAAACGAAGTTAGGCTGGTCTGAAACCGCTTTTACGCTGTAAAAACCATTTTCCTATTTTTCTATACTGTATACCTTACTTTTATGCAGTGCATAGGTTGCAAAGATTTGCAATTTACGGGTAAGTCGGGTGACGCACGGTCATATTGTATGTAATTAACAGTGTACCTACCACTTGTGGCTGT
Source organism: Pyrgus malvae (assembly GCA_911387765.1). NCBI lineage: Eukaryota > Metazoa > Arthropoda > Insecta > Lepidoptera > Hesperiidae > Pyrgus > Pyrgus malvae. Next base: position 3,782,817 of record OU426968.1, on the reverse strand, counting down.
AATAAAATGCGTGGACATTCATCGCCGTTTGATTTATATTGACGACCCGTGTGGCGTATTGGTTACCATACCGGACTTCCAATCGGCGGGTCCCGGGTTCTATTCCCGGCGAAACAGAAATTTGAATGATGAGTTTAAATTTCTGTTCTCGGTCTGGGTGTTTGTGTTTCTGTCTCTGCGTGTGTCCATGGTACCCACGACACACCTTACTGTGGATATGAGGATATGAGTGTGAAACGTTGTTTATTTATTTTATCGCCCGATTACCCGTGCCTCACACTCTATTAATATGCAAGTCAAGCATTTCTCTAGCAGTTTGTATCCAGCGAATCTAAGGTAAGTAAGTAGTGTTTGCACAAATCACGTCGAACTTTTGCCATACATGTAATGGTTGGGCTTTTAAATAAAACTACGGGTTCGGAATGTGCATCGGAATCAGCATCGGAAGGTGCAGGAGAGCACATCTACTTTCCCGAAGATGGGCACGTTCTGAGACGTCGCGCGTGGAGGACACCGGTGCGTTCCGCTGGAGATCCCGGAGTCCTACCCAAGCGCGGAGGCAGCCACCGAGGGGGTTTAGTGCGGTCAAATCCCACATAACCCGGTACCCTTTCCCAAGGTGCCGGGTATCTTTTGAAGGTTTCCCCCCGATACCAAAAAAAAGTGTAAGTGTAAAAAGTAACACGCGTGTAGTCACTTACGGCCATATACGCGCACAAGAACACGATAGTCTGAAACCGCTTTTTTTTCAACCTTTTTTTATGTCCCACTGCTGGGCACAGGTCTCCTTCTCACAAGTGAGAGGGATTTAGGCCATAGTCCACCACGCTGGCCAAGTGCGGATTGGTGGACGTCATGCTTTCGAGAAATTATGAATTTCTCTCAGGCATGCACGGCGATGGAGAACATCTTAATCAATTTAATATCACGATATTTTCCATCACCGTGGAGCAGCGATAAATGCGCACATTACAAATTTCTTTGTCAGAGGTGTGCGCCGAGGATTTGAACCCGGGATCGATCGCATAGAAGACCGCGGCTTTTACCACTCGGCCATGGCTGCTCACCGCTTTTACGCTATTAATATTCAAGTCAAGCATTTCTCTAGCAGTTTGTATCCGGCGAATCTGGGGTAAACAGGTAGTGTTTGCACTTCGCTCGTTAATGAAAACTACCTTTTAGCTTACCGTACACAATCTTGGCCTTACCACTTGTTCTCGAAGTAATGTCGAAGTAAAAACGAAAATGCTTACAAAGTAATGAAGTGATATTTCACCCATGACACTTTTGGAAGTGGCTATGCACTATGTGGTACTGGTAGTACCAGGGCCACGGGCAATTAAATAAAGTACCTGGACGACCAAGCGTTGCTCGGATAAAAACAATTAATTTCCTTGGTTCAGTTTTAAACGAAACACTCATTTGTTTAGTGTAACTTTTTTTTTTCAACCTTTTCTTTATGTCCCACTGCTGGGCACAGGTCTCCTTCTCACACAATTGAGAGGGATTTAGGCCATAGTCCACCACGCTGGCCAAGTGCGGATTGGTATTTAGCGGAGCGGAGTGTTACTTAACAAATTTGAAATAGCTCCCAATAAAAAAATAGATGTCACGAAGAGTCATATTTTTATATTTATATTTGTTGATTATCGCTGATTTTTTTATAAATATTTTTTTTTAAATGAAACCAAACGGGATCGATTTATTACCCCCGAAACCAGTGTACTAAACATCAAAATCTTTGCAGCCGCTTCCGAGATTAAAAAAATAGATTAAGGTTTATAAAATAATTGCTCGTTTAAAGTGACGAGTATTAGATAATTGCATAGTGAGCACCGTCACGTCAATGACTAAACTATTACAATAAGGAAACAAGAGCATTAGACAAAATTTTAAGGTTCAACTTATTTTAAACATGGGATACAGGTTTCTTGATGGAACTAATGAAATAAATACCTATTTTAGTTTTTTTAGAAATACTTACAATGTTTGAAATAACTAGCCTTCCGCCAGCGGCTTCACCCGCGTGGACCCGTTTTATAGGTTCCCGTAGGATAAAAACCATCCTATGTCCTTTCCTAAGGTCCACTCTATCTGCGTTCCAAATATCATTAAAATTGGTTCAGTAGTTTAAGCAGACAGACAGACAGACAGAGTTACTTTCGAATTTATAATATTAGTAGGGATAACCAGCAACTCAAATGAAATGAAATGAAATATTCTTTATTCACTGTACGGTTCATTTACAAACTCTTAGTGAACGCTATTTTTTTTGTTCTGTCTGCTCTGGGTGCGCTTAGGCAATGAGCTGAAGAAATTAAAGCTAAATAAGATATATATAAAAAATAAATTGGTAAAGAAATATTTCTTGAAGGCAGCATGAAAGTTGATGTCTAAGAGGTTGAAATAGCGGTTGAAAGTTTGTATAGAAAAACTTTTTTTTTAAATATCCTTATATTTTTTTTTAACTTGACATTAATACGGTATGGTATAAAATAGTAAGGATGATGTATTTGAGGGTTGGCGATAATGATATTCTTTTGAATACCTTGGTTTCAAAAACGTATTTTTTATTTATTTAAATGATGTGGTGGACTAAGATGCAGGCCACGTGGTATCCAGTGGTTGCTGCAACCCTTACATCTACATACAATATGTAGTATAAACGTATATACGTACAGTACATATACATACATACAGTATATACGTACTCGTAATTGTACTTACATGGTAAACACAGATCGTACCTACATATTGATGAGTAGAAAATGTAAGTTGACTATTAAATTGTAGAAGAATACGCAATTTTTTTTTTTTACTTTTAGTGTACATTAATTTGTTTTGGAATAGTATTATTTTAGTCCGTTTTTTTTAATTTTTGTTATTTTATTTTTAAGTTTTAAGATCAAACTTGATTATTTCTGATATTTTAGGGCAGTACAACATCTGCCGGGTCTGCTCGTAATATATAAATGACTAATTATACAAATTTCTAAAATACTATCTTAAATAGAGTCGAGCCTCGATCTACTTAGTATCTCTTAGTAAGAGATTTGTTTACTGTTTTCCGTAGTCAACTTGCTACGTCGGCCTACGCCGTAGGCGGCTACGACGTAGCTAAATTGGCCCAGACTATTTACGTAGCCCGTAATGATGTGGTTAGTAAAGCCTTGCTAAGCGGTATGAAAGTTTTAATGTAAAGAAAACTCATATAAATGGTTCTTAGTAAAAGTTAAAAAAGGGCGGTATAATTTTGCAATGTAAAGCTTAATTTATTGCTGCTCCACTTTGAAGTAAAATCATATCATCATCATTATTGGCGGTGACGTCGTCGTGACGTCGTGTCGTCGAGACATGTAAAACCTTCCTCAATAAATGATCAGGAAATGATGAATGATGATAATGATGAATTTGTGTTAGATCACACAAAAGTAATTGTTCAAATTGAACTAAAATAAAGCCAACGAGACCAGATAAAGAATGTAAACGAAGTTTCAACTAAACAAATTTTGGATTCCACATTCTAATCGCATCTTAAATAATTTGACAAAGATATCTCATCAGAAGAATCCGAATCAGCCGTATTTATGACAAAACTACCTATTGTACTATCAATCATGTTGTCAATATGGCTATAAAAATTGTCCTTGACTTTTATGATAAATAAACTTGTTCACAAAATGGCGGACCAAATGTTGACAACTGCGGTACTGGCTGCTTTCCTGTACCATTAAACACGCAACGACAGCTGTCGTTGACTAATTGACGCCATTACTGCATACGAATGATAAGGACAGAGATAATAATAGCTTGCTATCGCAATGTAACTTGGTAATGGTTCGTTTGTTTACATTCTTTATCTCGTCTCGTTGGCCTTACTTTAGTGATTACCGAGATGAGCGCGTTTAAAAAATCCTTCAGCTTTTTTTTCTTTTCAATTATGGCATCGCAAACTCTGTGCATACTGCCAGCGTCAAGTGTAATTTTTGCATCAATTTTTTGCCAGTTTCAATGAAACTAGATGAAGTAATAACAAAGTCAGTGAGTAAGTCGTCAGTATAATCAGTCAATCTAGTCAGTCCAACATTCAAGTAAAGCGATGGCTACTTTACTAGAACGTGTCCGATGGAATTTTGGAGGCAAGCAGAAAAAACATATTTTAGCACTGTTATTCTATTTCACAAACACTCGTACACTGTAATTAACCTATATCAAACAAAATGCCATCAACTTTATCCGATATAACTCAAAAATACACCAAGAAAATGAAAATAAAACAAGAGCACAATATGTCTTTTTCGACTTCCCGCCAAAGCTCCTCCTTCAGCTTTATAATCTTTAGTATAGACTATACGAGTAGCATAGCTTTTTATTTGCCTAGCAGTGGTACCCAAAACATGATTGCAACTAAAATCGTCGGATTGCTGCTACACTTACATAGGTAAACAGTGAAGTAGTGTAATGTATTATTATTTGAGTTGATGGGGAAGGGTACAACCTTAAGGCCACTACGACTAGTAGGTGATCTATTGAAGCCCAGCCCCGCGTTTATATCTGATTCCTAAGGCTTACGGTTGTTAGGATAGGAGGACCAATATTTTCCATCTTTTCCACCTTAATTTGCCGAGCATATTGTACCCTTCATTATTATACCCCTTCATCTTCTTAATATATATATATTTCTTGTGTTCGTGTGTATGTCACTTAACTCCTCCTAACCGACTGGACGGATTAACATGAAATTTTCGTGTGTGTTCAAGGGGATTTGAGAATGGTTTACATTCACAATTGAGGTCACCTGACTTTTTTTTATTTATAAGTAGTTTTCCCATATATCTTTTTTCTACCTGTCAATCGTTTGTATTGCGTGCCGTGTCGTTCTAAACTTTGACACAGTCAGAATAACATGAGAGTTCGTATGTCATTATTTGTTTTATATATTGTTTAATAAAATCTCTTTAAGATAATAAAAAAAATCCGCTTTCAATACTTTTAAGGCAAAACAGCTCGAGTAAATTCATATTCAGCATCATGAGCTCTTATCTCATACTACAAGGTTATGATTGCGTATCATGCCCAATGTTTCGAAAATCAAAAACTTGTTTTGTGCTCAAAATGCCATAAGGCAAAACTTATAGGCTAGGAGTGCTATTTTTATATAAAACATTGTAGATTATTAAAATGCTCCAATCAGGGCCGAATTTAGAGGTCTGGAGGCCTCGGGGCAACAAAGGACTGGAGGCCCCTTGGCCCCCATATTCAAATAAAATGTACATTTTTTCAGTCAGTGATATGTATTTTACTGATTGCCTGATTGGAGTGAACAAAATTAAATATTGATCGATGATTTCTGTTAATATTTAATGTAATCATCTTTGTACAAAGTTCTGTAAAACGTGAAAAAATATATGAACGGAAAAGTTGTTTACTAGTCTGAATTTGATTTTTTTTTCGGAGTCTATTGTGGGGGCCCTTCTTTTGTGGAGGCCCCGGGCTTTAGCCCCGGTTACCCTCCCCTAAATCCGGCCCTGGCTCCAATCAAAAAGATTTGATTGAATTTTTGTATATATTTTAATAACAGTCCCTAGTCAATTCAGACTCTCAGATGTCTAAATATCACGAAGCAATATTTAGGACTTTTAAACACTGTAATAATGTGTACTTTATGCAAAGTAGTGTAATGGTATTAAAATTAAAGAAGACACAAAAAATTGTCAAACATAATATATTTCCACAACCACGCAAAACGCCCAAAGACAGTTACTGATATAGACACTGATCCAAACAAGAGAATAAACAACAATCCAATTACATTAAACAATGTTCCCTATAAAAAATAAAACATTACATTCCCAAACTCCAAATAACAAGGTAACACAACCACTATAATAAACATTAATCAATTTAATTACTAATGAATATTTATTTGGTACTGGTCTCCGAGCGAGAAAAATACTAACAACTACAAATTATATCTAACAATTATGTTAATAATAAATACTATTCCTAACTAAGTTACTTACTGGATTTGCTTATAAGACTTACTTTTTGACTATAAAACTTAATTACTTATTATATTATTAAATACGTCCGTTTTAATAACTTACTAATACTAGGTTGCTAAAACTGTACCTTGTGGAACCCCATAAACGTCAATCTTAAAACTATTGGGAAGTCAAATATGATAATGTCAGTCCGCCGATTTAACAATATCTTAGAAAATCGATAAAAATAATAAGAATAGCCAAGTAGTCGACAGTTAAACTTGCATCGATCTTTCCCTTTCGACCATACCAGTAACTATATTCTGTGGAGTTTTACCAACTTGGCTATCACGGTCTAACAGCACCCTATTGATTATATTAGCGCAGTCCTTATTTTCAATTATACTGACATGATTGCCTTCGAGGAAGTGAACTGTGACAGGAGTTTCCGAAAATTTGTCAAGACCGTAGTTTTCTTCTATAGTAATATTTGGTGGATTCTCTTTGGGGCGTAGCAGAACGACCGGTGACTTCAATTTCTTAATGCTGTCCGGTTTGAAGTTGTGAACTACTTTTAGTCTGTCGTATGTTGTAACAGCCATCATGCCGATGAATTCTCTTGAATATCTCTCTTGTACCGGGCAGGTTTCTACAGCTAGCTTAATTCTCTCTTCGAATGACTCGATGGCATCGAGTTTTTCTTTGAGGCTCTTGGTGACGTCATTGTTAGGAGCTACAATGTCAATGCTGTGGCATAGGAGACTGTTCTGCAAGTCTTTATCACTTTTCACGTTTAGGTATAATGTGAGCAGAGCGAGAAGGAAGTCGGGTGAGCCGTCCAGGCAGAAGACCGTGCCTTTATGACCTGTAGAAGATTTATTTACATTTAATTATTATGTTAAAAAAAGCAAAGCCACACAAAGACACGATCACAGACACCCTATTTTGGTATCGGGGGGAAACCTTCAAAAGGTACCCTTGGGAGAGTATACCGGGTTATGTAAGATTTGTAACGCACTGAAACTTGGAAGACCCGTGTGACGCAATGGTTATCATGCCAGGCTGCCAATCGACGGTCCCCGGTTCGATTCCCGGCGAAAAAGAAATTGAAATGATTAGTTTTAATTCCTGTTCTCGTCTGGGTGTTTGTGATCGTAGTCCTTGTACCTTCGGGATTAAGAATATAGCTACGGTACCCCTGCCTGATCGTACTGGGCAACTTAAAGTTGGTTTGTGGTTTCAAACCCGATACAAAAAAGGAGCATAGAAACGTGCATGAAATTTTTTGCCACTAGCGGCCGTCACCCATTTTATTTCTAATCGTGCCCGTTTGGCTTAGCTTCGAAGGTTGCTTGCGTTTTACGCCAGCCGCCTGGCTTTCGCGCTTCAATTGTTAGATTGTTGTTACCCTATATTTTAGGCTTCTATAGAAAAACCTTCATTATCTCTTTAACAATCTCATGATGTAATGTAGAATGAACAAAACTAGCTCACCTTCGCTTTCCAAGATGTTAGCCAACTTCAAGAGAGGAAGGCATCCGAAACTGTAGCCAAGAAGAATGAACGGTGCTCCAGGGTTCAATCGCGACCTTATGGACTGTCGAAAACAGAAAAAACAATGAGTTACAGCTTGGTATATTTCTTAGTGGGTTTGCAGACAAGAATGCAAGTCACATGGTGTAACGTGGTCGCTGCAGATGCCAAATCAATTCCCAAAACGCAACATTCTCATACATTTTGTATGAGAAAAATATTTATGACGTCATAAGGTGGTACAGTCAAGTGACAAGTGATAGTCAATTATTTTTAACGAAATTAAAATAATTTACAAAGTTAACTAACAATTATCCTGGTTTCCAAGCGTAATTCAGTGCAACCTTTTGGAGGTATGCATTTTGAATTTTTCTGTATATAGTAGCCAAACGGTGCTGCCATGCTGCCATGCTATATTGATGTCTCCCTTCAGCCAAGCTAAGCCGCAGCTAATTAGGAGGAAGTTAAATCTATATAAACCAACGCCAGCCATTATACTATGTCATTCTGCTTGTCAATATTGACAAACAAAGCAATTATAACCAACATTTACCTGGTGTAGTCTTTCAACGATGGTTTCCAATGTATCGTTTTTGTGCTCAATTCCAAGCTGCAGACCACACACCTTGACCTTCAGTCTTCGGCACAGAGGTTCTAAACTGGCAACACAACCTTCCACTCCTGGTAGTACGAACATGACGTCCTCAGAGTCTCCGACAGTGTCTTCACCCTGTAATAACAATTTTTCGCGTTAAGGTCTCAAAATATGGGCAGATGTGAAATCAAAGAAAACCCTGATAAATCATTGGCGATCCACAATCAAGCGTGCCCTGAACATTGGTGACTTTAATTTTTTTATGATAAAAATGATTTGCTATTTATTAGTTTAAGTAAAACTCGAGATTGGCTGGACTGATGTAACTAGTCCCTATAGCTTTGGGATTAAAAATAGAGCTACGGTATCCCCTGCCTGATCGTAAGAAGCGACTAAAAGGGAGCTTCCGGGATTGCGGGCGGTGAGAGTGGGAGCTCGATCCGTCCAGCCATCAGCCTCGGGAAGGACGGCCGTGTGTGGCCGCAAACTACCTTAAGCTCTGCTAAAGATGGGTCCGTGGCCCGTTTCAGGGCGCCGTGCGTGGAGGACACTGGAGCCTCCCACTGGAAATCTTGGAGTCCTCCCCGAGGCAGGCCACCGAGGGGGTTTTAGTGTGGTCAAATCCCACATAACCCTTTGAAGGTTTGTGGACTGATTGCGGAACTAGGGACCCGAGTTCAAACCTCAATCAAAACCAGCGTTTAATTTTTATTTTTTGTGATTTTTTTTATTGGGAGCTTTTTCAAATGGCTTTGTTAAATAACACTAAGCAAATAAGTGTTTCGTTTGAAATTAAACCAACAAAATTAATAGTTTTTATCCGAGCAACGTTTGGTCGTCCAGGTAGGTACTTAGTATCAATGTCACATAGATAATGTCAGATTGACTCCATGTTTTATATATCTTGAAATTCATGGATGCATTCATTTGATCGCTAATCGATTGCGACACGCGTTGTATCTTCACGATTTTTGACAAATTCCATCTTAAAGAACAGAAATTCGGTTTTGTTCTAAGGTCGGATACTTTTCACCGCGAAGGTTGAAATAACATCACACTCCTTACTCATAGCTTATCACCTTCCAACAACACTAACCTCAGTGCCATCGCTGACCATGGTAGGCATGTACACGATGGGTTCTGACGCCATGTTCTCATCACCGAAGTTCCTCACCAGGACCCTCAAACCAGCTGAGCTGTCCACTGCAGCTGGTCTTGCCGACGCGGCCGTTGATGCTGCTGCTTCCCTTTGAGCTGTTAGTTCTACCAGCCTGATGGAAAAGACGTACATGACAATTCAAAAGAAAGAAGAAAGGCCAATTTCACTAGTTCAGCCAGTTGAACTTGTAATTATTTTTAGATGTAACCTGAGATGGGATGATAATGACTGACCCTAAAGCGACAATGTGGGCAAAGTGTTTTGAAATATACGAGTAGATATTTAAAGAAAATCGTGGGAGTAGTCAATATTTCAGTTTAAAACTTTGTTAAAGTTTGTCGCGAAATGCCATGAACTTTTTCCGATATAACTCAAAAATACACCAAGCAAATTAAAATAAAACAAGAGTAAAATGGTTATCTGGTGTATTTTTGAGTTATATCGGATAAAGTTGACGGCATTTTATTCGATATAGGTTAATATCAGTACACGTGTTTTGTGAAATGCAATAACAGTGCGAAAAATGTTTTTTTTTTGTGTTTGCCACCAATCTCCATCCCACCCGTTCTGGCATACTAGGCATTGTTTACTTGAATGTCTGACTGACTTGACTTTGCTCAACATTCTGTTACTACTTCGACCAGTTTCAACCTACTTATATTTTATCGATGAGTTTCAACGAAACTGGCAAAAAAGTGACGCAAAAGATATACTTGACGCTGGCAATATGCACAGTTTGCGATGCCATTTTTTGTTATTTCTTGTTACATAACACTTGGCCAGCGTGGTGGACTATGTCCTATGTCCTATGTCCCACTTGTTGTGCCCAGTACAGTAGTGGGAAAAAAGGATTGAAAAAAATCCAGTTATGTGGTTGATAAACATTGAAATAATTTATAGGTATGTAGTTTAATTTTAGATTGATAAATAAAACGCAAATTTTAACTAAATATAAAATATAATATCAAAAGTTTTAATGATTACGAATTATCTCTGAAGCGAAGAATTTAACAAGAAATATTCATTCTGTTGTAATTTTCTATTAAATTTCAATGAATTCATAGAAGATTTAAATAATTACAAATTGTCACGTACGAATTAGACATATATTCTCAACTTTGAGTGAATACGATTAAAATATCGTGTTCTTCATTACACATATCCGCTTGACATGTTCATAATGAGAAATTTTAATTACATCTCGCTGAATTAACGAAAGGTTTTCGTGACGAATGGAAGATTACTAATGTCAAGATGAGTTTGTCTTTCACGGCATTTCGTCATTAAATCTATACACAATATAAAGACATGTCATTGAATACACTTGTTTCTTTCATTTATTTTCTTGGTGTAATTTTGATACCTATTTTGATACCTAATGAGTATATTCTTGGTGTGTTTTGGGTCATATTGTATTGGTTAATTACAGTATATAAGTATTAAAAAGAAAATAACAGTGCGAAAACATGTTTTTCGCGTTGCTCCATAGATTTGACGACCTGCGTGGCGCAATGGTTACCATGCCGGACTGCCAATCGGAGGGTCTCGGGTTCGATTCCCGGCGAAACAGAGATTTGAATGATGAGTTTAAATTTCTGTTCTTGGTCTGGGTGTTTGTGTTTCTGTCTTTATGTGTGTCCATGGTACCCACGAGACAAGGTATATCTACCCTACTCTGGGGCTATGAGTGTGAAATGTTATTTATTTATTTATTTATATTACGATACGATGGTTGCCTCTAGAACGCACATCGAACACGTTCTGGTAAAGTCGCTGTCATTATTTAACTGATTACTAACTGACTCTATAACGAAACGAACAAAAACAGGCTCAAATATTTTTACTTGCCACCGGCAGTAAGCAATGATAGTGTGATGTCATTACTAAGAGAAAAAAATATCTACAAACCTTGCAAAGGTCAATGTTCTTATGTCCTGAGCGGTGAGGAAGATTTCAAACTCTCTCTCCAGGGTCTGCTTGATCTCCACGGCCATCATACTGTCCATACCCAGTTCGGCCAGTGACACTTGTTGGGACACTGTCTTCAGGTCCTTGATACCTGGTGTTGATGAAGAAATATTAAGTTTTTATGGTATGACTAAATGGATACATTCGATTTTTAAATCTTGATCCATAAAATGAGGGCCTCTTTCACCACTTTCAATTAAAGTGACAAGTAAGCTACCTAATTGTGGGTTAAAGTCACCTTAAACTTAAAGTTCACCAGTAACTTCAATTTCAATTTCATGATGTTCGAATAGCACTAATCATATGTAAGTATGATAAATTGATAAACTAACTAAGTCAACTTTTTACTTGGACATGGTAAAATTATTCGAAATGAAATGGGTGGAGCACATGACCGAACATCACAAAACAAAGGGTATGTATGATCTACTCTTATGTACCTATTCTGTCCTTAAAACAAAAAGAGGAAGATACGGTTCGTTCTTACAATCGTCAACTAAAAGTTGGGCCAGCGCGTGCCAGCGCCCACAACTACATACATACGGATTCACACAGACGCCCAAACGACAAAGACAAAGCGATGAACTTCTGCAACAGTGCGAGCAGTGGCGGATTTACAAAATTGCTGCCAGTAGGCTATTCAGTTATTGCCGCCCCTACTAACCTCCTTTCATGCAGTCGGGTTCTGATTTAATTTTTCTTCTTTTTTTAATTTCAGTTTTGTCAGACTTAAATGTTATTATTTAATTAATTTATTTATTTATTTATTTATGCACATTACAGCTAACATTACAGGTAGGGCTTCCAATACCGGGATCCCGGTATCATCCAATACCGGGATCCAGGACATTTTTTCGAGTTTTTGAATACTGGTATTGAAACGTTGAATACCGGGATCCCGGTATTAGTGATTTTATTTTAATTTTAGTACAAATCACAAAATAATAAACTATCAATACCACACATAGACATTTTTATCCATTTCTTTTATTTTGGAATAGGTATATCAATGATTGTAAGTCCAAAAACAAGATAGACTTCATCGTTACGGACTACAAGCGGATATTTAAAGACGTCTCTGTGATCAATAGGTTTGATGCCTTGGAACCCGCAGTGGATTTTGACGAGGACTAAAAAAATGTGGGTTAAGGGACGAAGGTAACAGGTTTTGTCGCACGAAGCATAAGGCCCGGAAGTCTTAGCTTTCGGATAGGACTCTCATGCTTATGAAGCAAAGACGCGAAGACAGAAATGCCACCTCATCAGAACTCCGATGTTTCACAAGAGATATTCGAAAATGCATACGCAAAGACCTCCGGCGCTTCAACACACTTGTTATAAAACAGGCAATTGAGAAGAACCGGGGTCTAAGATATTCACGCATCGTCTGGGTATAAGCTATCTTACAAAACTTAAGACGTATGACTGCAAAACGGTCGCTTCTAAGCTAGAGATACTGTCCGAGGTTGATTACTTCTACAGCCGATTATATGCTTCACGTATTCCGCAGCCTGAGTACCAATCCACAGATCCCAGAGCCACTTTAAAACGCCACTACACTGACGAGCTTCCCGAAGTCAGTTTTGAGGAGAGCGTTGACCCTCAGACAATTAAAAACGGAAAAGCCCCTGGTGAAGACGGAATAACAGCAGAGCTTATTAAAGCCGGCGGTACACCAATCCTTACACAATCAGCCCGAATTTTTAATTCCGTCTTGCAGACGGGGAGAACTCCGCAGGCATGGAACAGGAGCATCGTCGTTTTGTTCCATAAGAAGGGGAACAAAACACTGCTAAAAAACTATCGCCCCATATCGCTCCTGAGCCACGTCTATAAGTTGTTTTCGAGGGTCATAACGAATCGAACCACTAAGCGACTAGATAAATTCCAGCCATCGAAACAGGCCGGTTTCCGACGACACTTTAGCATCATAGACCACATTCTCAAAGTGAGGCAGATAATACAGAAGACACATAATACAATCAGCCCCTATGCCTAGCTTTTATGGACTATGAGAAAGCTTTTGATGATCTGTTCTGGATTCCCTGCAGCGATGCCAAGTTGACTATCGATACATCGATGTGTTGAGATGTTTATACAACTCAGCCATTATGTCCGTCCAAATCCAGAACGTCCAAACACGACCTATCCAGCTGCACAGAGGACGGATCTAACTGACACTTAATCTTATATGTAGGTATATAAAATTCTCGTGTCACAATATTAGTTACCATACTCCTCCGAAACGGCTTGACCGATTCTCATGAAATTTTGTGTGCATATCGGGTCGGTCTGCGAATCGGTCAACATCTATTTTTCATCCTCCTAAGTGATAAGGGTGGCCTACCCCAACAGCGGTACTGAGTTCGCGGGGTCAGCTAGTATTATTATAAAAATATATTTTTACATGTAAATAATCGACAATTTACATTAAAACTTTGTTTATTAAAATTACCTGAGAAAATATCTTCTAAATAGGCACTTCTAAAAAAGAATTACAATTCTGAAAAAAATAAGCCTTCTTTTTTTTCTATCTTTTTCTTGTTTCTGTGGCACACCCACACAGAAATATCTATTCGTTATGCTATTATAGCAGGACGCTACCATCCGAGGTCTTGCCTATTAAAATTCGCGACATCACAGTTTGCTTTAGTTGGAGCTGATTCGAGGTGCCGATAAAAATCGCAACACTCCTACTCCAAATTAGAATATGGGGAATTTGATTACAATGATGTTTATGTAATGTTTCGTAAATTTGGGTTCGCATTTACTGACTCCACACTACATATTACAGAGAGTGTCTCGCTCGAATCACGACGCAATATTTTATATTTTTTTGCAAGGGCAAGGTTAAAACTTGTGGTTTTGTAGTTTCGTGCCTTATTTTCTTTTGTTCCGATGTCGTTTTCGTTTTTCGTCTCGATTTGTCTGGATAACCGGGGTAACCCACACAGTTATTGGAATGGAGAATGGGCCTCGCCACGTAAACGTGCAAGATTGACGTCATTGATAACATTGTAGAGTTAAAAAAACACCGCATGCGGGGAAAAAATATTTATTTGACTTAAGACTATTTTGCTATTACCGTTCAAGCTTTTTTCACAATTTTAATTGAATTTTCTAAAGCTAGTGCATGTTCAACACATATTAGTCGATACATAAGATTGAAATCGGTAAAATTAATCGGTAATATCACTATATTCGAATTAAACTCACAAAATTATAATATACAAACCATCCAGTTCGCAGTTTCCAACCAGTAGTAGGACTGGCATATATGGGTTGATAGTGGGAGGAGGGAAATACATTTTCTACATTTTCGCTTTTTTCTTCTTCACCCATACAAAGTGTGGGCAGAGGGCGCAGAGGCCGATTACTGGTTGGGGGCGGCGAACTAGCTGTTTTACTCTAGAATATGGAAGTTTGCTACTCTCGGAGTGTGCATAGACAAGTGAGAGAGGAAATTCATCAGCAAAATTTGTTGCAGACTTCTATCTCTAAGACATCGGAAAACCGTCATGCAAAAATCTTTTTGATTTCTATGAGGTAAAAAAATGGGTCGGCAAATTTGCCGCCCCGAAAATCTGCCGCCCTAGGCTCAAGCCTACTCAGCCTGCTGGTAAATCCGCCACTGAGTGCGAGCGAGAAAAACACGTTCCGATCGGCGTGATCGGGCACCGTCGGTCACTGTTTCAATGTAGACTGGAACAAAGCAGGTCTACTGGACTCGGTTTAGCAGGACCGCGCGCAGCTAGCGTGTAGCGTATATTCCTCTTTTTGTTTTAATCTATGATTCTGTCCTATTTCCATATCAAAGTGATTCTATTTTGTATCCGTAAAAGGTGCGGTTACCAGACACACTTAGACAGAGTTCTTCGAAAAACCATAAGCAAATTAATCTCTACATCCATCCCGGCAACGTTCCAAAATATATGTATGTATATAATAATATATGGGAAAGATATCACTGGTATACCCTAATAAGGAAACTAGCATTCAGAATCTACACACTTAGTTTGTAGGTAATATTATTCTACAGTATACAGAACTATCTTTTACCCATAATAGCGGCAACAGCGTCCACAATATTGCCACATCCAGACCCTCCGGCCTTCTTCTCAGCGACCACTATGGACGACACTATGACGGCATCCGACTTCAGGAACTTGTCCAAGGCAAGGAGACAGGAGGAGATCCTCTGCTGCAGGGTTCCTCCAATCTCCAGTTGGACGTCGTCGTCTTGCATGTCTGCGACTAAACCAACCTGGAGGGGGAATGATTTAAAAGTGATTTTGTTAATAGAACTTAAGAGGGTGAGCCCTAACCATTTCTGCCGAAAAATAACAATGCTGATTGATAAAGATACGACACTTCTTCTCGTTCAAGAGATCAAATTCCCGAAGACGAAATATCCTAACAATTTTAATATTTTAAGTACCTAGGTAAAATAATATATTTTCTTGGTTTTATTTGAAACAAAACACGAATTTGCTTACTGTTACTTAACAACGCTATCTGAAATAGCTCTTAATAAAAAAATCGCAAAAAATTAAAACTAAATGCAATATGGTTTTGATTGAGGTTTGAACCCGGATCGACATTTTCATTTCTTTGAACGTCGGATCGGATGGCGTTTGACGGTGTTCTACGCCACAATATTATTAATACTCTCCTATAGAGGTCAGGAAGAGTCGTATTTTTTAGTTTATATTTAAGTTGATTAACACTGAAAATGATTTATAATAATTTAACATTTCTGGAAATGAAACCAGCGTACTAAATTTCATCAAAATCGTTGGAGCCGATACCGAGATTCAAAATATATATTTAGATATATACAAGAATTGCTCGTTTAAAGGTATAAGATACTATCAATAATGCCCTAAAATAAAGTAACAAGTGGCATATCATACAGAAAGGGCCATATTCATGTCACATTGGATGGCAATTTGGATTAAAATTACTTTGCTGCAGTCCGCCATCAATACGTTTAATTGAAGTGTAAATGATAGTGTATATTTTTTGTAAATGTAATAGCAACGCCCTCCCTCCAACGTAATTTTTTGAGCTTTAAAATTGTTCTGGTACATATAGAAATATTCTGTAATCTCAGATTATTTTCAACAAATTCTTATTAATAAAAGAAATACCACCAATTCGCACTTGGCCAGCGTGGTGGATTATGGCCTAAATCCCTCTTGTGAAAAGGAGACCTGTGCCCAGCAGTGGGACATAAAAAAAAGGTTAAAATAAACATGCGATTTAACGTCTCAGGGCGCCTTAAATTATAAAAATATGTACATGAATAAAAAGAAACCACTAAATGAACGTACGCACGGAGGTTATATTTCAGAAATGAAAAAAACATTCATAATTTCAGTGGCTTTCGTTATTACTTAGGCAACGGTGACAGCTCCACATTAAAGTGATATTATGATATTAAGTAATATAGCTGAGTAAATGCATATTTCATAATAAAATATTCCGTTCCAATATGTGGCAGAATGAAATATTATTTGCTACGTCAGTTGGATAATAAATAAAAGAATATTAATTAAGTGTATAAAATATTGTTAACGGTTGTCATACGAGAAGCTTAATTATTCTGAATACGCTGTACAATGGGTTTTTAATTATGGAATTTTGAAAATCAACAAAGTAGTTTCATTTTAATTTTTTATACATTGAACACAAACATCAGGGCGGGCGTAATGTTAAGCTATCACCGTTGCCTGTGAACATTTGCAAGTGGACCATGAAAGTCACCCGAGTATTACTGTCTTTGATGATTCTTTACGATAGAAAACCTCATGATTTATCAAGGATCCCAATGTTTTTTCTATATTTTTAATTACCTACACCTACTCCTAAAAAGCCATTTTTTCAAAACAAAAATATAACCGATAAAATTTTCTCATCATTCAAATTTCAGCCTCGCCAAGGCCCTGGAGTCTGGCCTGGAGCCTGATCGAAAGAGACGACTTCTGGGGCTTCCGGGGTTGAGGATGGTGAGAGTGGGAGCTCGACCCGTCCAGCCAGCAGTCCCGGGAAGGACGGTGGTGTGTGCGTGCCGCTGAGCGCGCCTAAGGGTGCAGGCGAGCGCATCGGCTTTCCCGAAGATTGACCCGTTCTGGGGTGCCGCTCGTGGAGGACACCGATGCGTTCCACTGGAGATCCCGGGGTCCTCCGGAGTACAAATCCCAAATAACCCAGTATCCTCTCCCAAGGTGCTGAAAAAAGGAACCGAGCCCTGGACCCTTCGATTCGCAGTCCGGCATGTTAACCATTGCGTCATATGGGTTGCCAAAAATGGATGAACGCTTGTTGCAAATAAGGCAAATACTTGCTTCTGAGGCTCTATTAATTCGTCCTAGTTTTTATCGTGAGCAATATTTACACCTTGTTGAAACCTTTATGGTCGTCTTTAAATCCAGCTGTAGAAACAGGTACAAAGTATACATATTTGCTATACGTACGTCACCAACGGCACCCCACTGTACAGCCAGTGCCGGGAGTCCCAGTTTCTTCCTCCATTCACAGATCCTCTCCATCACTGAATTGGACCAGCCGTAGTTCGTCTGACCGGCATTACCTCTTCCACAGGAGACGGATGAGAAGATCACGAAGTTCCTGTGAAACAAAGAGTTAAATAAATACAAATACAAACATGCTTTATTGTGCGCTATAAGAACCTACACTGAAGACATAAAAGGCGGTAACCTTGGAATAATTACAATTACATTATAGAAACCAAGTTCGCGCGCCCAAATTGAAGCCCATTAATGGCACCAAAAGCCGGGCCGCTCCGTAAGACTTAAGGTTAAATTTTATCACAACACTTTATAAAAACAAAAGAAATCTAATAAAATATTTTTTTACTGTGTTTTCAATATTTTGTAGTATTTTATAGTTAATTTGGTCAAAATAAAAATATTAATTTTGTCAGATGTGACAGCTGTAGGAATCTATTTTGTGTTTCAATTTTGACAGCGCGCTTGTATGAAGACACTCATTCTATACGTATTTATTCTAAGGCGGTAACGTTTTTTGCGTCGTTCCGCTGGTCAAGGGTCTCTCCCGATCATTGAGGAAGGCTGGGACTTAATCCACTACGCTTCTCCAATGCTGTTTTGGTGGTGATGCGGGTTAGTGGTAAACCCTCTGTCGAATGTTTTCACACGGCAATCAAACGACAAAAATCGCGATCGATGCTTCTGTTGGAAAACATAGAAATGCATAAGTGATTTTTTTTATTAGAATGGAGTAGCAGACGAGCATGCAGGCCACATGGTGTTCTGCATCAAATCGTGGGACGGGAACCATCACCAAGGTGTCATGAATGTGGCGCAGTGGAAGACACGGCTTACCACACATTAGTGGAATGCACTGCCTGGGCACCTCAACGTAGTGAGCTTATTGCCATAGTAGGCGGTGATCTCTCACTTTCCAACATAATATATAAGATGCTGGAGAGTGAGAGATGCTGGACAGCAATGGCCACTTTTTGCGAATCCGTGATCGCACTTAAGGAGGCTGCGGAACGTGAGCGGGAAGCTAATGCCAGCGACAACCCGCTCCGGCGACGACGTACCGGGGAAAGAAGGCGGCGCTATGCGCACCTTCTAGCCCCACCTTAAAGAGTGCAGATCCGCGTGTAATGTGATGGGCTTTCGTCGAAATGCCGTGGTAGAATGCGCAAGCGATCCCGCGACACTTCAATCTGACGCTGACGGATCCGCTGGGTTTTAGTGGGTATTGTGGCATCATCGCCACCGAGTCCCACACGCCTCTGGTGCAAGAGTCCCGGAGGTGTGCGTAAATGCATTTCCCAGCGTTAAAAAAAAAAAAGGCCACATGGTGTTAAGTGGTCGCTGCAGCCCATGGACATCTACATACAACTTCAAGCATAGGTAACTATTGTCTGAGGTTGTATGCAGTTGCGCTGCTACTCCGGAGACTGGTGGTCGCCTCATGTAAGTGTGGCCGGCAACTGCACCTTTCCACCGAAACACAATAGAATTGGTCACCGCAGAAGTGGGTGCAGCGGTAGTGCTTCCCCGGGCGAACCATAATAGTTCTACCACATACCAAAAAATGAAAATGCTTATCGCTTCAAATATTTCCTTCAAGATTACCTTAGGTTAGAGGTAAAAGGCAGTCTCTAACGGCAAATATACCATTTTCAGTTAAAAGACTTTTTTTGTGAGCAGAATCTAAACAAGCTTCTAAAGCCTGCCTTAAAAATTGTTTTTAAATACTCCTCAAGTAAACTGTCAATCAAAGATCAATACCGAACAGTTTTAATCAAACGCTGCAGAGTATTTATTTCCAAAACTGCTTTTCTGAGAGCTTCATATTGTTTGTTTTGTATCAATTGGTGCAATTTTTCTAGAAAGCAGGGTTGTTTCGAGGTTGTCTATTGCTGTTTAGTTTCCTAAAGTTGTCTATTGAACTACGACCACGATTACGGTGTAATACTCTGTCATTGTCAATTGCAATGATAAGTGGGACGGATGCATCGCCGTTCTCATCCATGTGTGAAATACTATTTATTAGTAACTAGCCTTCCGCCAGCGGCTTCGCCCGCGTGGTTTCGTTTTAAAGGTTAAACTACTGAACTAATTTATAAAATTTGGAACGCAGATAAAGTACCGTGGACCTTGGGAAAGGACATAGGATGGTTTTTATTCTATGGAAACCTATAAAACGGGTACACGCGTGCGAAGCCGCTGGCGGAAGGCTAGTTTTATATAAAACAATGCCTAAGAGCTAGCGCATACATACAATTTTTAATCGAACAACTGTTTTGTTGTGTTTCATATGTATATAGGAACATATTGAAGCGCACATACTATAAACTCGATAGTTGCTCGACAAAAAAATCAAAAAGCTCTATCGATCTGCATTCGATTAAAAAGTTGGACAACTGTCGATCAAGCGTTCAATTTGTATTGCATTGATTGATGTGCGCATACCATCGACTAAACAGTATATATTGTACCCACCCACTAATGATATTATTTCATTGAAAGTCTCTTCACTCATTCTATAATATTTAAAAAAAAAAACTTATCTGGGTGCTCTTTTAGCTTCGAATGTAACGTATGAAATATTCCACACGATAATCTGTCAATGTATATAGGGTGTACACAGATCTCCTTTTTTATATTTTTTAAATTGTCTATAAAGCAAAGCACAAACTAGGACTTTTTTGTTAAGTGACATTGTTTGTAGCACCTTGACTTGACTCGAGCGCTACTGAAAGAAGACTATAAGAAAATTTACCATTGATTTTATCGATTGTATGCGCAACTCAATCGACTAAACAGTTTGATTGTGTACAAATCGCGGGAAGTACACAACTCGACTAAACAGTTTAGTCGATGCAAAAGTTGTATGTATGCGCTAGCCCTAACTATAAAACATTATTTTACGTCCCTAGTTATACGCCTTGAACCTTTTTAACATCGTCTACACTATGTACCTCTACGATATTTAAAGTTCGTTTTTAAACTCTTCTAGTCACTTCTAACTGTCAGTCAAAGAGCTAACCGTTACCGTGTTACCAGCAGTTTTAATTCGCTTCAGAGTAAAGGTTTCTATTTTCCACTTTTTTTTGTGCACCCATTTCGCTCAGTTTAAAAGGCTAAGCCCGTCGGTTACTGAACAAACGGTAGATTAAACTGTAAGCTTCATATTGTTTGCTTTAAATTGAACGAATCCATTCTTCTATAGGTTTGGTAGCGAAACGAATAGTCATGGAATTGCACATGGCACCTGGCACCTTGGGAGAGGATATCGGATTATGTGGGATTTGAACCGTTGTATCGCACTAAAACCCCCTCGGTGGCCTGCCTCTTCACTTGGGGAGGACTCCGGGATCTCAAGTGGAACGCACCGGTATTCTCCACGTGCGACTCCCAAGAACGGGCCAATCTTCGGGAGAAGAGATGTGCTCTCCTGCACCTTCCAATGCTACGACGGCATGCGGCCACGCACACACCAGCGAAGTCCCACGTCCAGCCGTGGACTTCTAAAGTGGATAGATGGATGGTAATTGGAGTAGCAAACGAGCATGCAGGCCACGTGTTGTTCAGTGAATGCAGCCCATGGACATCTACACACAACCTGAAGCAAGCATGGGTAAGTCTAGTGTGAGGTCGTTTGCAGTTACGTTGCTTTTCCGGAGGCTAGAATAGATAGAATTGATTCACGCCAGTAAATCCTGCCACGCAGCGGTGGTACTTCCTCGGACAAACCATTAAAGATCTACCACACGCAATATTCTTCTTCGATCTTATAAAACCGACTAGCAAATTGTCTTTTAAAAATAATTTACGCAAACATTTGCTTCTTCAAAGTAGTTAGGGTCATAAAAGCTATTTTTCTCCCTCATTCTTTCTTTTTACTTTCTCCTCTCATCTAATTCTTATATTTACATGTATCTATATATGTATATTCAGCTTTCTGTAGTTATACATGTTCTATGTAGTTGTATCTACCTATATTATATTTTACATATTAGTTCATCTTCTGCTTGCCGTTATTTTCTCATATTTAAAAATAAGCCACCCATCGCTGCTTTTCTCACTACCCGAAGGTTGACTGGTAAAGAATGCTCATAGAATTAAGTCCACCTTTACACCTAGTTTAGAGTATGTACATAAAACATAAATAAATATTATCTTTTAATTATTTAAAATGTATGACCTGAATCGGCAGAAATAAATTATTTTTCATTTTTATAACATCATCCCATAAGCCACCCCACGCCCTAGTTCATAGCTCAATGCACCAAACTCCGTCGAAGCGGCGAACGAACATCCAGGACAGCCTGTTTTTATATGAAAATATGGATATGAGGAAATTATGAGAGCGCGAAAAATATTATCTACTACGACATTTTCTAGTATAAAATTGCGAGTCGGAGAGATGTTTGTGTGGATTTCTCGCGATAAAAGGACGTTACTAAATTATGTTGTTGGAATTTTCCATGTTATAATGGAATTGTTAATCCATTTCATTACTTTATTTAGTCTGAATCTTAGTCTGAATATATAACTATAATATTGAGTAACCTCTATCTCACTTTTTGTTAAATATTTTTTTTAATTATTGCCTCACAATAAAATAAGATACCCAAAATTAATTTATACATTTATCAACATATTTTTGTGACAAAAATATTATATCTCTGTAATAGGTATGAAATTATAAAAAAAAGACAAATAAACACAAAAAAAAGAATTTAGCAACAATAATAAATCATATACCTACTAACTTTTGTGTTAAACATGTAATATCCATCTTTTTAAAGAATATACGAAACCCGATCTTTGTCCATTTTATCCATATATTACAGATACAGTACCATAGACACAGTACCATAGATGACTTTTTCTGAAGAATTCTGAAAAATATTTTGTACTTACTTTAGTCCAGGACACAGCTTCTTCGACAGTTTATCCAGATGCATTGTCGCTAGGGCCTTAGGTCCAAACGAGGTCCTGAAGGTCTCTGGGGTCTGGTTCTGGAAGATGGAGTCCTTCAAGATCACAGCCAAGTTGAAGATTGCCTCGACAGGTCCCATGGCGTTGGCCATTTTCAGCATTTTCTCGCAGCCTTCTTCGGTGGTGACATCGTGGGTTGAGATCTGGACATCAGCACCGTAGCCTGCCCAAGCCCTGGAGAGTAAATATTTTTTTAATAACTGCGTAAATTTTACTTAGATGACACTTTAAAAATAGAAAATCAGTGGATAGTGGCTAAAGGTTCTTTTAGCTTTTTAAGTCTATGATTTAAACCGATGACGCACAAGTGACTTTCGTAGTGTTGCCGTATAGATAGTTTCGGGATTAAGAATAGAGCTACGGAATCCCCTGCCTGATCGTAAGAGGCGACTAAAAGGGGGCTTCCGGGGATGCGGACGGTAAGAGTGGGAGCTTGACCCGTCCAGCTAGCAGCCCCGGGAGGGACGGCGGTGTATGCGTGGCCGCATGCCGCCGTGAACACCTGAAGGTGCAGGAGAGCACATCTGCTCTCCCGAAGATGGGCCCGTTTTGGGGCGCCGCGCGTGGAGGACACCGGTGCGTTCCTATGGAGATCCCGGAGTCCTCACAAACACAGAGGTAGGCCACCGAGGGGGTTTTAGTGCGGTCAAATCCCACATAACCCGGTATCCTCTCCCAAGGTGTCGGGTACCTTTTGAAGGTTTCCCCCCCGATACCAAAAAAAAAAAAAAAAGGTACCGATAGTAATTGGTTATCACGCGGCTTCAAGACTAGACTTTTGTAATGTAAAAAAAATATGCACGTATAAACATTGTTTTTTCAAGTTTGTCTGAACTCTGTTAAAAGTAGGCACGAGCTGAGCATTGTCTCGTTATCACATAAAAAAATTGTCTGAAATTATTAAAGTACTACTTAAATAATATGTTCTTGGTTTACCCAATTTACCACCGAGCATAACAAAAACAACTTAAAACTAGGTAAATATAATAATAAAAAATAAGAAGATTTCAGCTAATTAAAACATTTAGCCTAAACATTAGTTCAGTAATACTTAGGGCCTCTTTAACCATCATCAAGTAAAGTGACAAGTACGCTAATTGTCGGTTAAAGTCACCCGTAACTTTCAATAATAATTTCACGATGTTCGGGTAGCACTAATCATATGATAATAAATAAAAATAATAAATAATAGCTTTTACTTCCCAATTAACTTTACTTGGGACGTAACTAATCAATACTTTACTTGGAGATTGTGAACGAGAAGTATTACTATCTATGAAAATACTCTTTGTATGTACGCTAGAATACACAGACACACACACACACAGTACACAGAATGTAACTTAAATTTACATTACGGTATAAAAATGGGAATAATATGGGTATGGCTGCAACCCTTTTTGCGTCCCACTGCTGGGCACGGGTCTCTCACCATTAATGGGGAGGCCTGGAGCTTACTCCACCACGCTGCTCCAATGCGGGTTGGTGGAGATGCGGGTTAGTGGCCAACCCGCTGTCGGATGTTTTCAAACCGCCCATAAGGCCTCCGACAAGGTTTTACGACTGTTATCTATCGACAACAACCGGGACCGACGGCTTAACGTGCCC
Organism: Pyrgus malvae; assembly: GCA_911387765.1. Classification (NCBI taxonomy): domain Eukaryota; kingdom Metazoa; phylum Arthropoda; class Insecta; order Lepidoptera; family Hesperiidae; genus Pyrgus; species Pyrgus malvae. The sequence continues at coordinate 3,758,460 of OU426968.1, read as the reverse complement.
TCCGAAGCACGGAAACGCGCATGAAATTTTTTTGCCACTAGCGGTCACCCATCTCACACCCGACCGCGCCCGTTTGGCTTAGTTGCATAGATCGTTTGCGTTCTACGCTAACCGCCGGGCCACGCGCGCTTCGTGGGTATAATGGATACTAACCTGAGACGTGAAGACTGGTATCCGTTGCTGATGCCTCGTCGCGAAGTGAGGAGGACCTTCCTAGCACCTCTGAGGATGAGCCAGTCAGCCAGCTCGAGGCCAAAACCTCCGAGACCTCCGACCACGATGTACACGAAGTCTTCGTGGCACATGTACCTGAAGAAAAGAAGATGTAATTATAAAGTAAATAGTAATAATGACATAATTTTTAGTGTTCGTAATAAGTTAAAATGAAATGAAATGAAAATACTTTATAGTTGACTGTTTGGCTGCAACCCTTTTTGCGTCCCACTGCTGGGCACGGGTCTCTCCCCTTTATTGGGGAGGCCTGGAGCTTACTCCACCACGCTGCTCCAATGCGGGTTGGTGGAGATGCGGGTTAGTGGCCAACCCGCTGTCGGATGTGTTCAAACCGCCCATAAGGCCTCCGACAAGGTTTAACGACTGTTATCTATCGACAACAACCGGGACCGACGGCTTAACGTGCCCTCCGAAGCACGGAAACGCGCATGAAATTTTTTGCCACTAGCGGTCACCCATCTCACACCCGACCGCGCCCGTTTGGCTTAGTTGCATAGATCGTTTGCGTTCTACGCTAACCGCCGGGCCATGCGCGCCGGGCCATGCGCGTTGACTGTTTACATACATACAAATAGATGTTTAAAATTATTATAAGAGTTTAAACAGTCTACCATGCTCTGGCATACAATATTACAAGTTAGATATAGATCAATTGCAAATACATACATAGCCATAGATAAGTACAAATTTTAAGATGATCAAGTCAAGATATTATCAGAGAACAATAGTTTTTTTTCGAAAATGGCGCCAGCGTTAATTAATTGAATATTATTATTGTTTGTTGTAAGTTTATATTATTATTTTAATATAGCGTATTGATGTATAAGGAATAAGTAAAAAAAAAACTTTTTCGTCGCATTTTTAATTCTCCACTCAGCTGATTAAGCTCAAACAAATGATCACCAAAAAAAGTGGAATTCAGTAAGTGAATATTTTATATTTTTAATGATGTATTTTTTTCTATCTTTATAAATAAATCATCAGTAAGATACTAGAGAAGGCATACTCTAAAATAAAAACCATGCATACCCCACAGGGCGTTGCTTATCTTTATCATCTTATACAAGTCTCTTTCACCACCTTCAAGTAAAGTGGCAAGTACGCTTATTGTCGGTTAAAGTCACCCGTAACTTCAATTTCAATTTTACGATGTTCGAGTATTAATAAATAATCATATGATAAAGTCAACAACTCATAGCTTTTACTTGCCAAACAACTTTACTTGGGACGTAACAAATCAACACTTTACGTGAGATAGTGAACGAGGCCCTTATAGTTTTTGTTAATAAGTGTTGGTAAGTCCAACAGAAAATGCATCTAGATTTGCGTCCTTGTATTCGTGTTGTATACCTAATTGTCACTTCTAGTAGGAACACTTGGAGTTGGCGATTTAATGTGTCATGTAAATCATTAAATAATGTTCTCACCTTGGTAGGGCATCTAATGGCATTACTGTAGGCCTGACTGGACGGTTGCTACGTTCTTCATCACGAATCTTGACAATTACCTATTCGCAAAAAGAAAAAGAATAAAAGAAAAGTGTTGATGATGAGGTAAAACGAAAAACTAGAAAACTGGTTATTAAGTCACCAGCTTTACTCATGAATAATTTAGGGGAAATCGACTAGTTCCGGACCATATCGAGGCCCTTGATGAGCTATCGCGTACGGGCGAGGATCAAGCTAGTCAAACTAGTCCGACTCCCTCATCTCGAGGGAAAAACTGACTATGATAATTTTTAGTTTTATTATACTCACGTTATGTTTTGTACCTTTAGAAAACTGTATTATGAAAGAGACTGATCTAACATAGAACTTAGCAAATAAAAGAAACTAACGGCCCCCCGCGACTTCCGTAGCCTTCCCCAATAAATGGACTATTCAACACAAAAATATTTTTTCAATTCGAACCAATATTTCCTGAGATTAGAGCGTTCAAACAAATAAACAAACAAACAAACTCTGCAGTTTTATACATAATTTCAACAAACACAGTTTCAACTATCTCAGGGACCAGAGACTTCATAAGATATCATGTGCAAATATTATATGTATCAATAAAGATTATTATTATTATTATTATATTATATAGATATACTTAGGTAAAGGAAATAAATCGTTCACATTACAACCAGTACCAGTATTTGAGTACAAAAGGCGGTCTTATATGATAACAAAATTATCACCATCTCACTTGTTTCTTGCACTTTTTAAGCTTTGCTTTTCGAAACAATACCTACTCCATGAGTGTTTCCTTTTAGAAGAGAAACTAACAAATTCGGCAACTCACCTTGCCGATATGTTTGCCGGCAGCCATGTAACGGAAGGCAGTTTCAATTTCGTTTTTCTCAAACGTACAATACGTCAGAGGACGTACTGCACCACTCTCGATACCAGATAGGAGGAGATCTTGTAGCCTCTGGTGAAAGAAAATATTAGAATTAGAAACAAAAGAAAATTGCAATAAATCAAATAATATACTGCTAGCTGAATATAATAATATGTAAACCTAAATTTATTTCACATACCACCTGTTGATATAAGAATGATTTTGATGTAACATATTCAATGCAAATAAAATATTCTATGCCATAAAAATATTTAATTCAAATTTGGAATACAAATATTCTCTTAAAGAACGACAATCTTTTCGCGGTCTTCGGCTCTTATGGACCCTTATGGGCGATGAGTTGAGCTGACAGAAAAGAACCTAGGAGAAAAACTCTCTGATAGATATTTTTGAGAAAACTCAGAAGTATGCTTTTAACGTGACAATGTCTAAATAATCGATGAACACCAGCTGCACGCACATAAAAGGATGATTGTAAACGTAACGTTACAATGAGCGTTACGCTCAGAGGCTAGAGGCTAGAGGCTTAAGCGTTTTACTTGCGCCGCATCTGGCGGGCGGCGTTTCGTCCACTGTTTATAAATTGAAGTGATATGTTAATGTCACGTTAAACTATCGTCCGTAAGCCGACTTTACAGACAACCAATTTTTTTTAAATAATAATTACGTTTAACACACATTTAGGTTAGGACTACAAAGCATGGTAGCGTTTGGTCAAGTTTCGCCAACATGCTTATAGCATTATTGTCTGTGTTCTTAGCGTGTGTGATATACACATACAAGTAGAAGGCCATGTCTGTGAACAACAAATTGACACGATAGTTTTTGAAAATGCTACCTTTTTGCACCGTTCTGTTCCACTCACACACAAAGACAGTACAGTATACTATATATATGTATATAGTATATATTATACTCATGACATACTCATAACATCTACATTGGATGAGCGCTTGCAACATCCCACTTATTAGAGATTATGATGGTATGATAAATAATACAAACCTTTCTAAACTCGAAGCTCTGGTCGAAGATATAGTCCAACATGATGCCGTGGAAGGAGGTCTCCTTCAACAGGAAGTACATTCCAATGGGTGTGTTGTTGCTGATGTCAAACTTGCCGATCTCGAGGAATCTACCGCGGTAGTTGAGACAACGCACTGATGCCTGTGAAGAAATAAAAGCAAAATTGAATTGATGAACGAGTCACTCACCATTTGTCACCATGGATAAGGACAACTAAAAACTAATACCTTTAAATGAGCATATATCGAATCGAATGTCGTAAACGGCTCCTAATATTTTCATGAATTTTACAGTGCAGGGATTTTCGGGGGCATTTAATCGATCTAGCTAGGTTTCATTTTTAGAAAATATCGTTTAATCTGTGTTCTTAGCAATAATCAACTGAAATATAGATTGAAAATGACTCTTCCTGATCTATCGGCAAGTATATGTAATTCATTTTTTATTGGGAGCTGAAGTAGATGGCGTTATTAAGTAAGCCAATGAGTCTGAAGAAAATTTATTATAAAAAAATATTTTTATCCGAGCAATGCTCAGTCATCCGGGAGTAATAAAGCGCGCGTTCCCCGTGGACCAACCGATGGACCAACTAGTTGGACCACGGGGAATTTTTTTTCCCGCTGGACCAACTACTCGGTGGTCCAACTAAAATCGTTCCCGTTAGTACAACTAAACAAAAGTCACTCGTAAAAATTGACGAAAGGTTATCATAATATGGAATGGTTTTAGTGTTAGACCTATAAGTTAATGTATTCGGCTGTATGCTTTTTTAGTTATTATATAGCCAAGAAGTAAAAAATATAACTTGTAGTTATAATTGAGTAACAATAAAATGTTGGGATAGTAATTAAGTATTTGATAAATTTATTTGTTACTGTATCTCTAGAAAAAGAAACCAAATTTATAGGTATATTGTGTAGACTCATTTTCAAAAAACACGAAGACAAATCTTTAAAAATTAATCTAAACATTACGATAGCTAAAATTTATTCATTCATTCATTCATAATCTTTATAATAAGGGTTACAATAAAGGTCTTAAAAGTAGTAGGTATGTATAAGGTACTTTCCACTTATTCTACCTTGTCGGCATGCAAATTAATGTAATTTTACACTTTAAATTCTATGACACAAATTTAATGTAATCTGTTATTATACTACTTCCCAAATTACAATTTAATATCAATCTATAACATCAATCAAATAAATTTCGGTTATGTATTAAATTAATAGAATAAAATTATCACATGTCAAACATTTAGATAGTTACAATTATATATTTTTTTAAATTATAATTTATATGATTGATTGAATCTATTGAAATTAGAGATTCTCACCTGTAGCTTTTCATCTGACAAAGAGTTGAGGACAATATCAACACCTTTTCCTTGGGTTTCTCTACGGATCATGTCCTCAAACGATGAGTCACGAGAGTTTCCGATATGGCTGTCTGTAAATAAATTATTATTATAAGTATAATTTAGTCAGAGGCCAAAAAGGATCACATGCGTTATACTTATCCCTTTCTATCTTTAATTTATAGAAGCGCGCATAGCCCGGCGGTTAGCGTAGAACGCAAACGATCTATGCAACTAAGCCAAACGGGCGCGGTCGGGTGTGAAGTGTGTGACCGCTAGTGGCAAAAAAATTCATGCGCGTTTTCGTGCTTCAGAGGGCACGTTAAGCCGTCGGTCCCAGTTGTTGTTGATAGATAACAGTCGTAAAACCTTGTCGGAGGCCTTATGGGCGGTTTGAAAACATCCGACAGCGGGTTGGTAATTAAACCCGCATCTCCACCAACAAGCATTGGAGCAGCGTGGTGGAGTGAGCTCCAGACCTCCCTAATAATGGGGAGAGACCCGTGACCAGCAGTGGGACGCAAAAAGGGTTGCAGCCAGGGAATCGAACCTGGAACCCTTTGATTGATAGTCCGGCATGGCAAGCCATGCGCCACGCGGGTCTTCAAAATTAAAACCTCTTAATTAATTATTTGGGTGTTGGCAAGAACTTAGAAGATTCATTCATGTTGTGCTCTTATTTTATTTATGTAAACTTTGTGTATTTGTGAAATTTAAATGATGAGTTTAAATTTCTGTCCTCGGTCTGGGTGTCTGTGTTCCTGACTTTGTATGTGTCCATGGTACCCACGACACAGGGTATTAATTACCTTACTGAGGGGTTATGAGTGTGTAACGTTTAAAAAAAATATACACACCCGTGGTTGTCTTTGTGTGTGTCCGTAGCAACTACGGCACAGAATATCCTACAGAAGGGTTATGAGTGTGAGGCTGTGGTGTGAGGCATGTGAAGCAAATCGTTTAATCTTACCCTTCAGTTGCGGGAACAGCTTCTTGATGAAGGCTCTCTTCTCAGCGGTACCGACGGTGGTGAACACCTCGCAGCCGTAGTGCAGGGCCACGTTGATCGCGGCCTGACCTACACCGCCTGATCCGGCGTGGATTAGTACTTTCTCGCCGCGTTGCATTTGACCCACCATTACCTTTAGAATAAAAATCGGTTGTCTGTAAATTCGGTTTACTGACGATAGTTGAACATGACAACGTCATAAGAAAATACTTGTTGCTATAAACAATTGACACCACATCGTAGTACATTATTCTTAGTCTAAGCCACATTCACTTTTCACTGCACTTCATACTTGACGAAAACATGTAAATGTATTATTGTAAAGCAGCTGTCCACGTGGATGCATCGCTCACTCAAGTAGGAGAGAGACAGATGTCGAACGCTGCCGAACGCGGAGGCCGATTGTGCCTCTTTGTCGCTCGTTCCGCGCTCTCGCTTGCACTTCAAGCCTTAAATGGAACGCCTCAGAGTGAGGTAACGCCGCATCAGTCATGTTTTTTCGTGCGTGCAGCCGGCTCCATCGAATTATAAGACGTTGTCACGTCAAAAAACAATAAAATAACAAACTTATCCAATAATATCATCATATTGGTAACTGTTTACAGAACGGTTATCAAAGCGATTCTCGACAACTTTAGCCTATATCTAAATATTACAACGATATTTAAAATAAGGTTTTGTTATAATAGACTATTGTATTTAAAGGTAAATTTTAATGTAGGTAAAGGATAAATAAAAAATATATAAATAAATAAAAATAAGAAAAAAAATTGGTAAAAATTAAAAAAAATGAGAAAACCGTAAATTTTTAGTTACATTATACATATTAAAAATATTTCACGAAACCCTCGGTGCGCGAGTCCGACTCGCACTTGGCCGGTTTTTTTTTTTCAATGTGCGTCACTCTTTTTCATTCTTATTTTATAAAATTTTTGACGAAATTAGCTTTGTTTCTTTTATATTACTGGTACGTCTGAACTAAAGCAAGCAAATTAAAATAAAACTATTGCCATAACTCACCATAGCGTAGTAAACAGTTCCGTAAGCGACTGGAACGGTAGCCGCTTCTTCGAAGGTCCACTCGTCAGGCACCGACCAGATCAGGGCCTTGTCTCCCTCCACCATATTGGCCATACCGCTGTTGCGTACCATGGCCATCACGCGGGTACCACTATGAAAGAAGAAATTAAAGTATTTATCGGGATATGGAATTGCTAGAATGAAAAAAAAATTCAACCTTTTTATGTCCCACTGCTGGGCACATGTCTTTCCTAAAAAGTGATAGGGATTAACGCCATAGTCCACCACGCTGGCCTAGTGTGGGTTTGTGGACATCATACCTTCGAGAAATTATAAGTTTCTCTCGATGGCGATGGAAAATATCGTAATCAATTAAATATACAACAAAATTCAACACATTACAAAATTCTTTTGTCAGAGGTACGCGCCGAGGATCTGAGCGTCAAAGACCGTGGTCCAGTGCCGATGACAATAAATGGTAATATTGAATGAAATGTTATGAAAGAACAGGAAATAGTGGAGAAAATTGAAGTGGTAGAAGTCTAGCAGATACTGATAAAAATGAAAGTTTAAAAAGTTGAAAACTTAATATTAAAATTAACTTGCCCCATTCAATAAATTGCAAAAGTATTCTACAATGCGTGATAAATGGATATCAAGCTTAAATTTAAAATAAAGTGATGCCTCCTCCGTACCAGAAGGGTGCCTCATTCAATAAATTGCAAAAGTATTCTACAATGCGTGATAAATGGATATCAAGCTTAAATTTAAAATAAAGTGATGCCTCCTCCGTACCAGAAGGGTGCCTCATTCAATAAATTGCAAAAGTATTCTACAATGCGTGATAAATGGATATCAAGCTTAAATTTAAAATAAAGTGATGCCTCCTCCGTACCAGAAGGGTGCCTCATTCAATAAATTGCAAAAGTATTCTACAATGCGTGATAAATGGATATCAAGCTTAAGTTTAAAATAAAGTGATGCTTTTTAGGGCTCCGAAGGGTGCCAACAGGACCTTATTACTAAGCCTCCGCTGTCCGTCCGTCTGTCTGTCATCAGGCTGTATCTCATGAACCGTGATGGCTAGACATAAGAAATTTACACAGATGATGTATTTCTGTTGCCGCTATAACGACAAATACTAAAAAATAGAATAAAATAAATATTTAAGGGGGCTCCCATACAATAAATGTGATTTTTTTAAATAATGGTACGGAACCCTTTGTGCGTGAGTCCGACTCGCACTTGGCTTTTTTCATTTAATTTAAATGAGATAGCAGATGAACAGACCACGTAATGTTGAACGGTCGCTGCAACCCACGGAGAAAATACCTCAAGCAAACTAAGTCTTGCCCGAGATCGTATGTAGTTGCACTGTTACTCTGGAGTGGAGGCTGTTGTCGGAAGATGGTACTTTACTGGCAACAATAAACGTAAAATACCACCTGCAAAGCTATCATCCATCATCCATCCATCAGCCTTTTTAAGTCCACTGCTGGACATAGGCCTACCCTAATACGCCACTCCTTCCGGTCCTGCGCTCTCTAAGTCCAGCGAATCTACAAAGCTATAAAAGCCGACAATCGTAAGAAACCCTTAAGTTATAAACCACTCCTTTTTTATTTTTTTTAAACTGTGTGTGGATAATTTTAAGCAGATTATACAACTTTTCTTTAAATAGAAATAGAGAATACTAACTTCACAGTTCTTCCAACGATTTCAAAGCCTTGTACGCATTCTTGGGCCAACCGTCCTCGAGCTACGGCGTCCACGGTTACACGACCCGTTGCTGTCATTATGTCACGGAAGTTCAAAGCAGAGCAGTACACCTAGGAGTAATGATTAAAATTAATTATGAGTAAGATCAAAATAACCAAAAAAGGAACCAAAAAGTTCAATGAGGAAAATATACGATAGAAATAAATACTACAATAAGACCAACATACAGTTTTAAGAAAGTTATTTAAGAAGATTTATGTGACCAAATTGTGTTCTAGCTTCTTCTGCAATATCAACACGATTAAACAAATATTATTTAATTCAAAAACTGTCAAATATTTTAATATTGGTAATTAGATTTTTGTATAAGAGCCTCGTTCACCACCTTTAAGTAAAGTGACAAGTACGCTATTGTCGGTTAGTCAACCGCAACTTCAATTTTAATTTCACGATGTTCGAGTAGATGTTATCATATGATAAACTGACCCGTACTCATAGCTTTTACTTGCCAATTAACTTTATTTGGGACGTAACTAATCAACACTTTACTTGGAGATGGTGAACGAGGCCCTAAGTATAATGTATAATATCGCCGATAATGTAACTTTCTGATATCTTTTTGATAATTAAAATGAACAAAATTTTAAAAAATATAACAATAATTTTGTAGTATTATTACAACGTCATAAAAAGCTATTGAAAATCAAAACTATTGATTTAAAATCAGAGAAATTGAAAGATATATACGTATCGTTACTGCGATAAAGGAACCGACAAATACTTACATGAATAAGAACGCTCTCTGGGTTCTTGAAAGGTTTGTCAGGCCTGATGGGTCCTTCTAGCCATCTCAATGAGGACAAGTCACCGATTGTGATGGTGTTTACAAAGGCGTGGTCAGCTTTTACAGTTTCTATGTCTCCCAACAACAGATGGCGGTATGTTCCCCATTGACCCTTTAGTGGAAAGAAAATTAAGTTACAGTAAAAAACTTAATAAACGAACGAAAAGAAAAACTAGTTAAAATATGTTGATACCGTTATACTAGTTCAGTAGATTCTAAATAGTAGGTTTAAAAAAGTGGATTGAAAAAAATTTAGGTTTTCAACAGGAAAGGATTGTCAATTTAAAAGTGACCTACGACAGAACAGAAACATTTATGTACAGTTCTTTTTTAAATTCTGTAGTTCATTGTTCTAATCAATCAAGGCCGCGACAAATTCGAAATTCAAATAAAACATAGCATAGAGCATTTACGAGTATTGATCCTAAAAATTAAATGACAAATATTTGTATAAAAGCACTTAAATTGCTCTGATAGTTATTAGAGATACTTACATCTTGTAGAACATTAATGGCAAGATCTTTGTCGAGCTGTTCTTCGTAAATTTCCAAATCAGGATTAAACTGAGGTGCGGAAGGATCGGCTATCAGCATTCCATAGACCACTTCACCACCAGGCTCTTTCCTTAGACAGTTAACCAAACCTAACAAACCGTTGATGTGCTCATCTTGAGTGTACAGCACAATCTTTTGTCCGTCTTTGAGCTCCTCCTTGACTTTGTCGATCCACGCATACGTCTGGTCTGCTGTCACGATCTTAATGAATTTAGCTGGCTTAGACCCAACCCTCTTCCTTAGGAGCACAATGTATTCAATACCAGTATCCTGAACTGTGATGATGTCATATTTGTCATCATGATCTTTGGGATTAGGACGTTGTTTTTCACGACTGATAATAAAGCACTTGTCTCTTAACGTCGCAGCAGCCTGCTGTAGGACTTGAGGCCTTTGAAGGAGATTAGCACCAATGAATACAACTGTGTTAGATTCTCCAGAGACTTTCTTGTTTTCTACAGTGATATGGGATGGCATTTCTACGGGGTCTTCCGATAGAACTAGAAGTTCAGCTTGTACAAGTGGTAAATCTCCAAGGACTTCCCCAATCTCTTCTATGATTGGCTCCAATTTGTTGTTCTTATACTCCTCATCTACCAGTTCTATGCTCTTTACTTTGTATGTCTGAATGTTTTCAAGTACAAGCTGGATATTTGCACGAAGGATATCTTCGATCTATAACAGAAGTTTATTTTATTAAGCATAAATATACACAGTGAAGTAAGACAAAGCTAATAAATATACTTTTTTAAATATTCTAAGTATACCTTCATCTTCTGTTTGCCGAAGTTGGGAATGAATTCATTCTTCTCTAGTACAGGAATTCCGAGAGGAATCTTCTTTGAGATCGGCGTTGCATGTAATCCTCGAATTTCCACACCACCAGCCCTAATGAATTAAGATATTTAAAATAATGAAAAAATAATGAAAATAGTGAAAATAATTTATTTATTATATATTATATCACAAAAGTTATTTTATGTACATTATTAGTTCGCCATATTTACCTCAGCGAGGTATTCAAATTTAATAGTAATAAATATTTAACGTTCTTAGAACTTTATATTTTATATTTTTTTACTTTATATATTTTATTAAATATATAAAGTTTAAAACTTTATATATTATTATTTTTAGAACTTTATTACGTTTATATTAATAAAACTCTTACATCCGTAAAAACTTAAAAGCCAAAGAGACGTTTAAACTATACTTACCGAATAACATCAACATTAGGATAGTAACGGATTTCAAACGACTGCCTGGTCGAATCAGGATTCATTTTGGAAATAGCATCATAATGCATGTTAGCATCAATGCAAAGTTTCTCAATTCTCGTGGGGACGAAGAGACCACGGGTGTCTTGTCCAATGATCTTCAGCTGCAACATGCAGTCCATGAAGGTGACCCAGTTGTTGACCCAGGAGAGACGGCCGCGAGTTCCCTCGATGTTGCATCCAAGGACACCACGGAAAAGACCACTGTATGAAAATTTTACCTTATGTTAATCAAGTTTTAGATGGCGTGGATAGGACCTAAATTAAATAATTTTGTTCTTAATAGATAACAGCGGAGCTTCAGATAAACATCTTAAAATTATTGCCTAAAATCAAGTACTGCTGAGACTTTTTTCCTCCAGCTTTTGTTGTCCAGTTTAAGCTCAAACTGACATCTAAAGGCAATCACGGCGAAAAAATTACATTCATCAAGTGTATATTTGGCTCATTCCCAATAATTCAACCGACTGTTCGTCATATGAATTTTTTCATATTTCTGTATTGGTTAATCCTGTCAAGCGTATTATACCAAATAAGCAGCATAATAAAGCTTAATTAAAATCAATTCTAACCTGTACTGGTATCCTCTCAGACGTAGTTCTTTGTAGAAATCTTTTGTCAGTAAGTGTTTGATGTTGGGTCCAGTAGCTTCTGGATGAGGAGGTAGCAATCTGTAGTCTTGGCCTACGTTCTTCTTGGCGTAGATACGACCAGTCACAATTGAGGCTCCGCTTTCGACGATCTATGAAATTTTATTTCATTTTATTTCATTAAAATAAAAAAAATTGACGAAAAACATTAAATCTTTTTGCTATATGATTCGTTAAATTAAAGGAAAAATAAACATTTTGTCCTTACGAGGCCCAGAGGCTTCCTCGTATGTAGAGAAAGTGAAGCTTACTCCATCATGTTGTTTTACGAGATTTGTACCCTATTTTCAACCTTCGGAGGGCACAGTCGCCCCCAGTTGTTATCGATAGATAAGAGGCCTTAAACCTCGTCGAAGGCTTTATAGGAGGTTTGAAAACATCCGACAGCGGGTTGGTCACTAATCCGCATCTTTCCGTAAGATCACGAATAATGGGAAGAGGCCCGTGCCTACCAGCAAAAATACTGCACAAATAAGGTTGCAGCCAGCATCTTCTGCTCTGATAAAACATCTCAGTAATAATTTCTGCAACTTACCTCGAAATGACCACTGCCTTTCTGGATCATGACGATGAATTCCAAAGTGCCCTCCTTTGGGATGTTCGTGGCTCGTTGGAAGCGTACGTTCTCGAATACAACGGACACTTCGGTGTAGAGTTCTCCCATCATCATACCAAGGGTTTCCCATACCAAGACCAGGTAGCCAGTCGCGGGATACAGATTACGACCTGGTTTGATAGTAAAAGTTTATTACTATTTAGAACTTAAATCTAGTGGAATCATCGTGTAAGCAAAAATGAGAACAAAATAACTACTAAATAATTTACAAAACTTAAAAACTAATTTCAGAAACACAAAACGGAAAGTCAACTCACTATAAATGTAAGAGTTGCTATTAAAAAATGCGCATTATGAATTTTCGATCGATTGGTACCAACATACAGCAGTAATTTTATAGCCTGCACTACCCATGATTTTTTCTAATAAGCCATAACGACCTAGAGGTGTTCAAAATGTCGCGGATATTTTTCTACCGAAAACTAGGTATTACGATTTTATACATTTCCTTATAAAAACGGTGTTTAAGCTTGTATTTCTTTAGTGGATGTTTGTTTTTCAAACAGACAATCTCTATAAGAAGAATATATTGTCGATCTATAACCACACAACTGGTATTTTGTTGCTGCTAGGAGATTTTCTCCTTCGGCTCTTTTCTCTCAGTTCTCAATCAATCTATCACCTATAAGAGCATTAAGAGCCGCTAACGTAGAAATATTTTCATTTTTATTTTTTATTTTTTGAGTGAGTGAATAAGTTGACCCCTATCTGGTTACCTACTCATTTTTCTATCAGCGTTCAGTTTCCTCTTTTTAATGTCTAATTTATTATACTTTTGCTATGGTGATAGCTTACCATCAACAACGTGACCAGCCATGTATTCGCTGTCCTCATCAACGATGGACATTCTGACAGTCCTCTCTCCTGACTTCATCTTCTCTTGCGCCTTGTATGACGTCACGTACCTGTTTAAATGCAATTTATTGTAATTTACGTATGTATACAAATCAGAAATTATTTTTACATTAATTTATGCAATTAAAGGTAAGGCAGACGTGGTGAGGAGTGATCGCTGCAGCCCATGAAAATCTACACACAACCTTAGCAAGCCTAAGTCCAAAGGCTGAAACTATAATACTAATAAACTATACTTATAAGTTATTTCGTTATTTCCGGCGGTAGAAATTGGTGCAAGGAGGTAATGTTTTAAATATATAGACCGGTGAAGTTGGGGTCAACTTCGAACCATAGAATTTGTACCACCTATCATTAATACCTTTAAAGGAGCAATTCTTGTATATACCTAAATATATGATTTGAATTTTAGAAACGGCTGCAACGATTTTCATGAAATTTAGTATGCAGGGGTTTTCGGGAGCAATGAATCGATCTAGTTAGGTTTCATTTTTAGAAAATACCGTTCAATCGGTGACTGATATATGACTCTTTTTGACATCTATCGGCGAGTATATGTAATTCTATTTTTTGAATTGGGAGTTGAAGTATTAAGCGTTATTGAGTAATAATGGCCGACCGCGGTCTTCGATACGAAGATACCGGGTTCAAATTCTCGGCATCTTTGACCTACGATGTTTTCTAGCACCGTGAACGAGAGAAATAATTTCTCGAAGGATGTCCTTTGCCCGCACTTGGCCAGCATGGTGAACTATGGCCCTTTCCCTGTGCCCGGGAGCCAAAAGTCTTGAAAAATATATATATGCGCAAATATTCTCTTGTCGGTTCGAAGACACAAAATTAACCGTAATTCTTAATATCGTGACGCGTAGATAGATGGCGCTGTCAGCGGTGGACTATATTGCAGTCAATGAACAAAGTGGCCGCAATAGATCAGCGGCGAACGATTTGTTTGTGGCTAACTTTTCTCGGGAACACACGGGTGAATATAATGACGTTTTGTTGCAAAGGACGTGTTGTGTTCGATATCATAGTTTTTGTTAATAAATTTTAGTGTATAGTATGGACTCAAAGTTACATATATATTCAAATAATTAACCTTTTTATGTCCCACTGCTTGCACAGGTCTCTTCTAACAAGTGAAAGGGATTTAGGCCTTGGTCCACCACGCTGGCCTAGTGCCTATTAGTTAACGTTAAGCGATACGTGCCCATAATATATGGAGTACACAAAGTACATTATTTATTAGTATTGTTTCCACGACTAAACCACAATATACAGGACGGCAATACGTTTATAACAATAAGATTTCATGTAGCATGTTGATTGACAGGAGCGTTTAGGAGTGAAATATACATCCGTATTTTTCAAAATTGTCGGTTGAGTGGCAATTAATATTCGGTTGGTGGAGTCCTTATTGCTTTTGAGGCAGTTACGGGGTGAACTATGCGTGAAATACGTTTTTATATATGCATAGGGTATGTGCATGGGCACAGATTATTCATTGGTGACCTGAATTAAGCTAGTCCTGGTCTGCATTTTGCATGTATGTAAAATACTGGTTGGCTAGAAAATATACGCGAGGCTTTTAGAAAAAAGAGCTGTCCAAATAACTCAAGTAATTTAGAGTGTATTGGTACAGAAGAAAAGTTAAATAAATAAATAAAGTTTCACACTCATAGCCCTACAGTAGGTTGGATATACACTGTGTTGTAGGTCCCCGGTTCGATTCCCGGCGAAGCAAAAATTTGAATGATGAGTTTAAATTTCCGTTCTCGGTCTGGATGTTGGTGTTTCTGTCTTTGTAGAGGAGTACATGATAACTATGACGTCTATGACCCAGGTAATCCTACTGTGGGAGCGTTATTTTTTTATTTAAATTATTAACAGGAAAGCCTGGTACACGGTAGCGCCATATAACATGACTCTGATAAAAAGCATTATCCGTATCAGAATAAATCATGTTGTCAGCCCCTACTTCTGTACCGCAAAATCCATGTAAATATTTTGCGCCTATGCCACATATCGTAGGTACTAATTGCTAAGAGAAAATCTATCTAAATTTACTCAATTAACTTCAGAATAACTTACCAATCTTCACTGTGTTCCCATTCAACCAGATGGGCCAGCATGGGCGTGCCTTGTGACACTGGGAACGGAACTTTGGGGTAGATGTTGGCCAAACGTGGGTTCAAACCGGCTTCGTACAACCTTGAAAAAAAAGGATGTAAACAGACAATTCTTCTAAATTTGAATGTTTATAAATAAGTGTAAAAAACTTTAGTTTAAAAAGCATCGTAACGATTCTTTTAAAGACTTCGCAATGAATTTTGTAATGAATTCTTCTTTTTCTTTTTATTCTTCTAACTTTCAACTGGCCAGAAGAACATAAACGAAAAATTATTAATTATATTTAAT
This sequence comes from Pyrgus malvae, assembly GCA_911387765.1. Classification (NCBI taxonomy): domain Eukaryota; kingdom Metazoa; phylum Arthropoda; class Insecta; order Lepidoptera; family Hesperiidae; genus Pyrgus; species Pyrgus malvae. The sequence continues at coordinate 3,742,532 of OU426968.1, read as the reverse complement.
AATTGTTCGTTTGCGTTAGACAAGTTGTGCTCTTCATTTATTTTCATTTTCTTGGTGTATTTTTAGTTATATCGGATAAAGAATAAAGTTGATGGCATTTTGTATGATATAGGTTAATGACAGCGCACGAGTGTTGTAAAATAAAACAAATAGTGCGAAAAGATGTTTATTCGGCTTGCCTCCAAAACTCTATCGGACATGTTCTGGTAAAGTAGCCATCAATTTACTTGAACATTTGACTGATTACACTTACTGATTTTTTTTACGACTACCAAGTGATGCAAAAATTATACTTGACTCTGGCAATATACACAGAGTTTGCGATGCCATTATTAAAAATGAAAAAAAAAACTTTTTTCTTTTCTCTTGTTTGACTTTTACTAAATTTTTACGTAAAAATTATTTGAATTTTAAAATAAGAACACATTTTTTAAATTTAAATGGAGTGGCAGATAAAAAAATCTACACACAACTTCAAGCAAGCTTGAGTATTGCCTGTACGTTTAACAAATTAATCTATTCAAAACAATGTAAAAAATATATATTGACATAGTTACAATATTTTTTTAAATAAACTAACATTTATGAAAAAGTGGCTGCATAACTGCTCCCAAAGATAAATATACTAAATTAACTGACTTGGTTTAGATTGGATTTCAAACCTTTTTACGGCAGAAGAACTGCGTTGCGATACTTATGCATTTTTTAAACTTAAATCTTTGATACACAGGCACTGCGCTACTGTTAGGTTAGATTCCTACTTATTCTCAATACTATATTTTGGCTCAACGTGCTAAATATTGTACATTGAATAAAGGGATCCATGATTTCACTGATGAATTTAAGATTCTGTCCTTAAATGATTCATGATTATTTTTCTTTTCTTTTTAAGCTATTTCTTCATAGAATGTATTAGTTTTAGTAATTACTCGCATCTTTTAGCAGGTGGAAGTGGGTTGATAGTGTCTCACACGATCAGCTGTCACGTGTGCCCACTATCGACCCATAGCCATTCTGTTATCTCAAATATATAAATGTACTTTTATTAAAAGAGTGCTGCTGGGAGTTTTTTTCCACCGCCTTTTTTCTCTCAGCTCAACATCTAGCCCTGGTCAAATTGGCACCGAAAGGCGATGACCGGGATAAAATGACATTCATTAAGAGAATATTTTGTATTCCTAATATGAAATAAATGCTTATTATTTTCTATTTTTCTTTTCTTTGATTTTTTTTCATGCAAAACCTGGCGTATTTAATTTTTATACAGTTCTTTAAGTGTAGTCAATTAGAGAACTAACTAAAACCACTTAAAAACTATTATAATACAATTTCTCTAAATAGATACATACTTTCCTAAAGCAGTGAACAGCAGTTGTACATTGTCGTCATGCTTCTTCATCGTCAGAGGGATGTTGAGGACGTCTTTCTTCAGAGATCTTCTCAGGATGGCTTGGAGAAGACCGTGAGGTGCTATTTCGATAGTGATCGCGTTAGGCTGAATCAGGCGAGAGGTCTCTTCGAAGAGTACGGGGCTCTGTTGAGAAAAATATTTAGAAATTATTTTAACCTAGAGGTCCCCCCGTGGTTTTACCCGCGTTAGAAAGGATCAGTAAATTACCAATTTTTATTGTAGTTATGCTTCATTATTTTGGCTATAATGGCTTACATATAAGACATAGAAATAATTTGGCGAGCTTTTTTGTAGGACTACTTATGATAAACATTTCCATCATAAGTACATTAGTTTCATTGAAATCCATTCAGTAGTTTTTACGTGAAAGTATAACAAACATCCATACTTACAAACTTTCGCATTTATAATATTAGAATGATTTCTCTATTGTTTATAATTTATTTTATTATTTATTCGCGTTTATAATATTAGTATGATTCTATATCTAATATTTTCATTTTCTTAACTCATTTTTAATACCATATTGAAGTTATTATGGATTACTTGCTTTGGAACATTAAATGCGTCAAAATAAAAGAAAAATTCGACAATTTCCATTTGAATCTATACAAATAATAGTTTAGGATAGGGTTGCCATCTGTCCGGGTTTCCCCGGATTTGTCCTAGAGGGCGTCCGGGGAGCGTCCGGACCGGACTTCATTTGTAGTCCGGGTTTAAAAAAAATAAAGTCTTGGGCCGCTCGCGACACACGCACTGTGCCCGCACATCGCGATCAACCGACGAGCCGACACGCTAAATTCACCGTCCCCCCGCTGTTGACATGTCCGGGTTTTCGGCTCTAAAATCCGGGGTTATTACGCGTATTGATAGCGCGCGTAGAGATGGCAACCCTAGTTTAGGAACTATTTGAAGATGCAAGTCATTGCAAGTTACCTATATCGTTCATAAATCATAAATCATATTAGGATTTCGATTAACTCTTTACATAAACTGGATTCTATTGTGAGGAGCTTATTATTAAACGTTCCTGTAGTATTAAGTAAGACAGAATAATTAAAGGTATTGTCCTTGTAGCTGCGGGATTAAGAATAGAGCTATCCCCTGCCTGATCGTAAGAGGCGACTAAAAGGGGGCTTCCGGGGTTGTGGACGGTGTGAGTGGGAGCTCGATCCGCCCAGCCAGCCGCCCCGGGAATATTTGTACGGGTGTGTACGTGGCTGCATGAGGCATACCGCCGTAAGCATCGGAAGGTTAAAAAAAATTAAAAAGTAGTTCAGTAAAGGTTAATGAAAGTTTTTCTATAATCACGCACGCTCGTTTTTGGCAGTGTGTGTTGGCACATATAGGGCGAATTTTTGCTATACATGTTACATACATTGTAACAGGTCTGCTCCGCTCTCATTCTTAAATACACTGGCAGTAAAATCCATCAAAAACCATTCAACTTACTAAGAGGTTGTTGGTGTGGTATTCAGCTGATGACACTGCGGCATTCGCATCCTTCCAATTCAACTGAGCATAGGATGTGGACACCCAACGTTCTGAACGTGGCTTTGGTACAGGGATCACTTCTTTGAGATATTTGAGTAGTTTAGGACCTGAAGAAGAAGTAATGAATAAACATACAAAAGACAATAAAATTGTGACAAGAACGAAAGCAAACTTAGAAAAAATACTTGTAAAAACCCTCGGTGATAATAGGTAAAAAATTACATGTGAAAACCCTCGGTGATAATAGGTAAATATAGTTTAATAGCAGCCGCACGCGACTTCGTCTGAGTGTACTTTGGTACTAGTCATAGCATGATGTTATATAACCTAAAGCCTTTCTCAATTAATGGACTATCCAACACAAAAAAGCTTCTAAATTCGAACCAGTAGTTCCTGTAATAGCGCGTTCAAACAAACAAACTCTTCAGCTTTATATATTCGTATTTTTTATTTATTTGAATGGAGTAACAGACGAGCATGCAGGCCACGTAGTGTTGAGTGGTCGCTGCAGCCCATAGACATCTATATACAACCTCAAGCAAGCATAGGTAAGCCTGGTCTGAGGTCGTATGCAGTTGCGCTGCTACTCCGGAGGCTGGTGGTCGCCTCATGTAAGTGTGGCCGGCAACTGCACCTTTCCACCGAAACCCAACAGAATTGGGTGCAGCGGTGGTACTTCCCCGGGCGAACCATAATAGTTCTACCACCTAATATACAAAACTAAACGAAGTTCTGAATTTCAAACCTGAGATAAAGTCATTATTTAGTTGAACTTGTCGCTATTTTTTTCATTATGTCATAAGAGGAACAACAGTGATAACATTTATTCCACGAATACTTTTATCTGTGGATTGGAAAATCGCCACTAATAGAGGAGAGTAAAAATACATGTTTTGCATATTTAAGGTAATAGGTACATTCTAATTTTTTTTTTAATTAAAATCGTGTCAAATAGCTATTTTACAAGGAAATAGAATCATAACAGAACAGGCTGATAATGACGATATTTCTTAGGACCTCTAAGTTTTAAATGACGATGATTCAAAAGCATATTAAAAAAATAACGTTTCACACTCATAGCCCCACAGTAGAGTAGATATACTTTGTGTCGTGGGTACCATGGACACACACAAAGACAGAAACACAAATACCCAGACCGAGAACAGAAATTTAAACTCATCATTTAAATCTCTATTTCGCCGGGAATCAACCCGGGACTCTCCGATTGGGAGTCCGGCATGGCAACCATTGCGCCACACCTTAGAGCATCAAGGTATTGACAGGTATGACACCCGTCAGAGGAGTGGCCTTTACGAGCGAACCCCTCGTCCCAACGTCCATGCAAAATGTGCCTTCTAGTTATACAACTAGTGCGTCTGTGTGTTGGTGTCAGTGTTGTCGGTGCATAGAAAATGACGTTGTTAATTGAATTTGACATATTTAGAAATGTAAGTATGCGTCTGTAGCGATGAAAGAATATTTGTGAATGTGTAACAAAATTAAAATGTGTGCGTTCTTCCCCCCGCACCAGATTTGGCACAAAAATTATGTATCGAAGCGAGGCGCAATGCCCTCTCTACTGAAGGGTGACTCTGTACCTTTGATGCTTTAAGCGCCACACGAGTCGTCAAATTGTCATTATTGACACCTTTTAACAAAAGAGTAAACATACCAGCTTCAGCAATATATTTTGAATGATACGCGATGTTGGAGCAAGGGACTTCCTTAGCGAAGACCCCCTGGGCAACCAGTTTGGCAACGAAGGTCTTCATGATCTCAGCTGGTCCGGAGATCGTGCTGGAGTCCGGACCGTTGTGGCAGGCAACTTCGATCTCCGGTGGACACATAGTTTTGATCTGGAAATAAAGATGATATTACGCACTGTAAATGTTACGTGTGGTCCTGCCAAGTCAAGTCAAAACAAGTCGTAAGTATAAAAAAACAACGAGTTGCACTTCGAGTGCCGGCAGAAGTGAAAACATTAACGTTGTGCATTTTTGATGTCTTGGAATCGTTAGGGAATAATTTCGCACGAATTGCTTGAATTATCAGTATTAATTTCTATCTAGTATTTTTATAAAGTACTCACTCGTTTTCTTTCATTATTTCTTCGTCACTTTTTTCATTAATAGATGCACTTTGTTCAATGTCCATATTTTCAATACTTGATATTAACGAATTTTACAAGTATAGAAAGTCGAGCCGTCGTCAGTTGTCACCCCTCCGTCTTACGAATTTTCGATCAGGCCACGTGTAGTTGACGCGAGTTTAAATTTTTTTATCCATCCCAAAAAACGTGCACAACGCCGCTAAAGAAGTTTTCACTTCAAAAAGTCACAGTAAACGGCCAAGTGCGGGTCGGGCTCACGTACGAAGGGTTTAGTACCATTATCCACAAATTACGTATCGGCGCGGTTTTTTATTTTGTGCATTATCTATGAAAAAATCACGTTTATTGTATGGGAGCCCGCTTGAATGTTTATTTTATTCTATTTTTGTCGTTATAGCAGCAACGGAAATACATCATCTGAAAAAAATTCTAATGTCTAGCCATTAGGTGCTGTTCTTGAGATATAGCCTAATGAGAGACAGACGGACGGATAGCGAAGGCTTAGTAATAGGGTCCCGTTGGCACCCTTCGGGCACGAAACCTTAAAAAAGGGGCCGTCGTAGTAGTTAATTTTTTTTTTGTAGTTTTAGGAAAATATATCTCAATATTTTTTGTTTAAAGTTTATAAGTATAGTATTTTATAACGCTATTATTGAGCAGCGATGACCGAGCCAGAAAGACCGCGGTCTCCAACACGAAAACACAGAGTTCAAATCCCGGTGCGTGCCTCTAGCTAAGGAATATCTTACGTGCGAATTTTCATAAAAAAAACCAAATCGAATCAAATCAACGTGAACATCATCGTTGCTCTAAGTCCATTTAACCGAATTTCAGAGCAAAAAAGTAAAAAGCAAGAAATTTATTAATGGCAATATCAGGTTTTACAAAACGTGAAAGTTAAGTGGCGAAAGAAATATAAGAAGGTACAAGAGAGGGAATACAGATTAAATGAATGCATGAATGATCGCTTCACACTCATAGCCCCACAGTAGGGTAGATATACCCTGTGTCGTGGGTACCATGAATACACACAAAGACAGAAAGACAAACACCCAGACCGATAACAGAAATTTAAACCATCATTCAAACTGTTTCGCCGGGAATCGAACCCGAGACCTCTCGATTGGCAGTCCGGCATGGTAACCATTGCGCCACGCAGGTCGTCAAATTATTAATAAGTTCTCATGGATGAGCTATTTACCTGATTATATCCAAGGCCAACAGCAGCCATCGAACCCCTGATGAATTTAGTCTCAATTGACGCGAGGCCGCGACTGTATGCAGATAGGATCATCTGTTCAGCGGTAAAGCATCCATCGGCGTAGGCACAACCCAGCTCTCCTACACTGTGACCTGCAACGAAAATTTATGATATGTAAATGCAGCTAAGTGGAACATGTGCGGCCGGGTGTGAGATGGGTGACTGCTAGTAGCAAAAGTTTCATACGCGTTTCCGTACTTTAGAGGACATGTTACGTCATCGTCTTGGTTGTTAGCGATAGATAGCAATGGTTATAGCTAGGGCTGGTCACTAACCCACCAATACACATTATAGCAGCGTGGTGGAGTAAGCTTCAGATCTTTTCGCAATAGGGAGGGACTCGTGCCCTGCTGGGATGTAAAAAGGGTTGCAGCCACTATAATAAATGAAATAAATTAGGATAATTTTTTTCCTGCTTTTAGAAGCTATAATAAGTGCCAATAGTGCCAAAAATTTACTTCTCGTCATAAATCAATTAAAATAGTCCTTCTGTTCTTTACACTTTGGATAACCCTTATTTATAATTAAATAAGATGAAAAAATATAGTTCCGTGAACAGTAAATTTCTACTATTAGATAATATTTACGTGTTTTTATTAATGCCATGAATGGTTCTTTTTAACACGCTTATATTAGATTGACCTGTGTGTATGTATGTATGTATGTAACGGATCATTTTCACCTTCTTCTAAGCGTCTGAATAATTTGAAAATTTGCACAGGGGTCAAGGGCCGATGACAATGCAATAATATGGAAAAAAAGTGTGGGGAGCTTTTTGAGATAGTATTGACACCGTGCACCCCACGCTTTTTTTTTACAGTAAAATACATTTTCCTTATTTTTTACTTTTTAGTTCGTATTTTCACAAAAGCGTGTTTTTTAGTTTTTTAAACTACATTTTTTTAAACTTACCAATGATATAGTCCGGTTCAATACCAACAGTCTTCAACACGTCGGTCAAGCCGATCTGAACAGCAGCGATGCCGATGAAGGAGTTTAGGATATTGTCGTAGATCTTCGGGTCTGGGTCCGTGACTATCTTCGTCAGGTTGATGCCCTTAGGCTCCAGGGCTATGTGGCACCTGAGAGAAATGATTTATGATAGTAAATATTTTTTAAGCAACTTCAATCGGCTGTAAGGGCTAGCGCATACATACAACTTTTGCATCGACTAAACTGTTTAGTCGAGTTGTGTACTTCCCGCGATTTCTACACAATCAAACTGTTTAGTTGATTGAGGTGCGCATGGCCACAACCGTTTTTGCGTCCCACTGCTGGGCACGGGTCTCTCCCCATTATTGGGGAGGCCTGGAGCTTACTCCACCACGCTGCTCCAATGCGGGTTGGTGGAGATGCGGGTTAGTGGCCAACCCGCTGTCGGATGTTTTCAAACCGCCCATAAGGCCTCCGACAAGGTTTAACGACTGTTATCTATCGACAACAACCGGGACCGACGGCTTAACGTGCCCTCCGAAGCACGGAAACGCGCATGAAATTTTTTGCCACTAGCTGTCACCCATCTCACACCCGACCGCGCCCGTTTAGCTTAGTTGCATAGATCGTTTGCGTTCTACGCTAACCGCCGGGCCATGCGCGCTTCAATCATAGAGGTGCGCATACAATCGATTAAATCAATGGTAAATTTTCTTATAGTCTTCTTTCAGCGGCTCTCGAGTCAAGTCAAGCTGCTACAAACAATGTCACTTAACAAAAAATCCCTAGTTTGTGCTTTGCTTTATAGACAATTTAAAAAATATATAAGGAGATACTGTGTACACCCTATATACAGTGACAGATTATCATGTGGAATATTTCATACGTTACATTCGAAGCTAAAAGAGCACCCAGATAAGTTTTTTAAATAATTTAAATATTATAGAATGAGTGAAGAGACTTCAAATGAGCTTCAAATGATAATGCGAGACTAACAGCCGCCGATCGACTGTTTAGTCGATGGTATGCGCACATCAATACAATGCAATACAAATTGAACGCTTGATAGACAGTTGTCCAACTTTTTAATCAAATGCAGATCGATAGAGCTTTTTGATTTTTTGTCTAGCAACTATCGAGTTGATAGTATGTGCGCTTCAATATGTTCCTATATACATATGAAACACAACAAAACAGTTGTTCCATTAAAAATTGTACGTATGTGCTAGCTCTAACGCGAAAACGCAGCGACCTAGGACCTTAATTGACTGGACCAAATCAATTCGTACTGACGTAAACTGCAATCTACCTCGATGTGAAACTTGTGCAAATCATATATATAAATGCTCACCAGCTCCCTAACTATAAGTTACATACGCAGTAGTGTTTTGGAAAAGAAAATTAGGGTGCATCTAAAATAAGGTGCGGCGTGGTCATTTTATGAATAAGGCTGCTATCCCACTAGCGTTTTACCAGCGTTGACGACTGTCCAACGTAGCAGCGATAACGCTGCACAGACGCAACGTTAACGTCGCGCTGATGCTGCGATTGACCGTAACCCCGCCTCTGCTCAGATTGTAACAATTTGCAAAAAAATTGTTTGTAAAGTAGGTTTACGATCGAGATGTTTACGTGATAACGTCCGCACGAGAAAATCTCCATTCGTTTGTATGCCGCTAGAGTGAGAGAGACGGAAGATCGGTCCACTCACTCGAACGCTATGCCAGCCTCCGCTCGTGAGGATTCCGCGTGACAAGTTTCACGGAATGACTGGCAGCGCTCGAGATGAGACGGGAGATCGGTCCGTCTCTCTCTCTCGTTATACCTGCGATCGCGCTCGTGAGGTTTTGGTGTGACACAAGTTTCTGAACATGTCACCCGACTAAAACGATTTTAAAGACGTTATCACGTCAAAACGCAACGGGCGAAGTCAAACAGTGAACGCATGTCGTAAGAAACTCACGACGTCAATGTCGCGTTCGCATAGCGACAACGTCGGAGAAACGCCAACGCTTGTAAAACGCCAGTAGGGTTGCCGCTTCAATTGAGCCTAACTGCGGTTTCCCACTAAGGGTCGTTTCGGTAAATGCGCTCAAACGGAAGCCCCCTTTTAGTCGCCTCTTACAATCAAGCAGGGGATACCGTAACTCTATTCTTAATCCCGAAGCTACAGGGACTGAGCTTTATAAAACCTACAGCTATACTAAAGTAACACGAGAAATTAAAATACCTATGAATTGCAGCAGCGAACACTGGGATCCTCATGAGGTCCGTGGCCATACCGGCCCATTGGGATCCCATGCCGGAGTACACGAACCATACTGGGCGGCGGACCCCGGAGAAGTACTGGATATCACGAGCTAACGGCACACTCTTTGTAGGAGTTGAACCTGTAGACAAAAGCAATAACAAATTATTTATAGTTCCGAAAATTTTCTTAACTTTTAAAATACGATAAAAATGGAAAATCCATACTAATATTATAAATTCGAAAGTAACTCTGTCTGTCTGTCTGCTACGCTTTCCCGCTTAAACTACTGAACCAATTTTAATGAAATTTGAAACACAGATAGAGTGGACATTCAGAGAGGACGTAGGATGGTTTTTATCCTACGGGAATTTATAAAATGAGTCCACGCGGTCGAAGCCGCTGGCGGAAGGCTAGTAATATACTCGTATAAACATACGATTAAAAGAGAATGTAAGGGAAAAAGAACAATGACATTAAAAAAAATGTCTATGCATTCTTTTTTTGGAAATGATTGTGAAAAGATGCAGTGGTCACCAATATGCCGAACCAGAAGTCCTGAATTTTAATCCCAGGGAAAGCAGTTTTCTAATCTGGGTGCTTGTATGTATTTGGTGATACATTTGAACTACTCGGTTTTGTCTTAACCCAGCATTAAATAAAAATAAAAATGAAGTTTTTTTTTAAAACAACAGCCGCAGATTCTACCAAAAATTCTAACTGATCAAACTTAAATTCAATATCCAATCCATACTAATGTTGTAAAAAAAATAACGTTTCACACTCATAGCCCCACAGTAAAGTAGGTATACCCTGTGTCGTGGGTACCATGGACACATACAAAGACGGAAACACAAACACCGAGACCGAGAACAGAAATTTAAACTCATCATTCAAATTTCTGTTTCGCCGGGAATCGAACCCGGGACCCTCGAATGGCAGTCCGGCATCGTAACCAGTGCGCCACGCGGGTCGTCAATCATTAGATTTAATGTTGTAAACGTTAAAGTGTGTTCGTTCTTCTTTCACCCAGCAAAAATATATCATTCCTACTTGATGACGTGTGGTCCAAGCGAGCTGAGTCGTGGGCGGAAATATGGTTATAATGGAATATTTCACATTCTCACCTAATAAAGTGTATCCTCTAACAACGTGACCAGCAATATCTTCTTCATGGATAGCGTGCCACAGTCTGATTTGCTCCACATCCACGGTCCTGGACTCCAAATCATCCAGGATTCTGGCCACAGCTGATTCCGTACGCCCTGACGCACAAACCAGGCGAGGAAGGTCGTCCGATGGCATACCGTTGTTTACCTGAGGAATAATTATAATCGTTTAAAGATCATTTAAAGATTTAAAATTTAAATATTGAAGCGCACATGACCCGGCGCGGCGGTTAGCTTAAAACGCAAACGATCTATGCAAGTAAGCCAAATGGGCGCGGTCGGGTGTGAGATGGGTGACCGTTAATGGCAAAAAAATTCATGCGCGTTTCCATGCTTCGGAGGGCACGTTAAACCGTCGGTCTCGGTTGTTGTCGATAGATAACAGTCGTTAAACCTTGTCGAAGGCCTTATGGGCGGTTTGAAAACATCCGAAAGCGGGTTGGCCACTAACCCGCATTGGAGCAGCGTGGTGGAATAAGCTCCAGGTCTCCCCACTAATGGTGAAAGACCCGTGCCCAGCAATCGGCCGCAAAAAAGGATTGCTGCTAAAGATTTAAAGAGTTTACCTATATCTACTTAGATGGCTTACTCTAAGTGCGGTTTCACATCAGCATATTTTTCGGCGCGTACACGCGTCTTTTGTTCATTTTTTGAACCGCGTGTGGCCTCGAAACGTCAAAATTTGACATTTTCCGACAGGATCCGAAATATCGTTTGTTTTCGAGCGGTGATTTTGAAAAGAGTTGAATGAGTTCTAAACAATATATTTTTTTATTTGAATAGAGTAGCTATTTAGGGGTCGCTGCTCCCATGTACATCTACACAAGCTCCAGCAAACTTCAGTCTTGCCCATGGTCCTATGCAGTTACGCTGTTATTCCGAAGGCTTATGGTTGCCCTATGTAAGCCTAGCCGGTAAGTGTTTCCACTAAAACACTATAGAACAGAGAACTTTCATGATTGTTTTATTGTATCTATCGTTCCTATTTAGCATAGAGAGCAAGTGTTCATAAAGGACAACATCGATTGGAGCATCCCGAAAGACCGAAATATGAGCCAAAGTTAAACCACATATAGTAAGGCCAAGGAGACGAGATAAAAAATGTAAACAAAGTTTCAGGAGCTCAAAACATTTTTATTTGAATAAATTTTATACATAGCATATACTAGCGACCCGGCCCAGCTTCGCTCGAGACATATACATTAAAATCTACTTTACAAAAACCCATTTAAGTACTAAAGGCAAAAAATTGACGCGCGATGAGAATGCGCGCCGGGGGATGTGATGATTTTTGGTAAAACAAAATATCATCTCCAAAGTATTTATTTGATTACATTTTGTACAATTTTAATCTTAATTGACGAAGCTAATTAACGTTTTTATTTAGGTTAGAATTAATACTGAAAAGAATAAAACAGCTTCGAGATAACGTTTCATTAACATTTTACACATAAAAGTAGTTATTGTAAGTCAACCGTAAGAGATAGAGTACACTAATGCGGACTTTTGTATAGCAAATTTATATCTCCAATTCTCTAGAACATCACTTTAATGTTTTTCCGCTGGTTAACGCGGCGCAAGAGAATATAACTCTCCCAGTAGGCAAGATTTGTGACAAAAATCGTTATGTTTTTGTCTAGTTACATAAAAGCATATCAATTATACACCTAAACCTTCCTCAGAAATTACTTTATCTATTTAAAAAAACCGCTACAAAATCCGTTGGGTAGTTTTAAAGATCTAAGCATACATTGGAACGCGGGAAAGCGGTGGGAAGCGAATTTGTTTTAAAATATGTAGTGATTTATTATTTATTACAACACTTCTTCTAAATACCTACTTGAGAAAGTGACACCGCAATTCTAACAATCATATTTTTGGAGCAGCGGAAAATACGCACATAACAAACTATTTTGCCAAAGGTGCTCGCTGAGGGTTTGAACTCGGTATTTCCGTGTCGGAAACCGCGGTCTTAACCGCTCCACAATCAGTGATCGAATGAATTGATTAGTTGTATGTTTATGAGTACGTGGCTTTATACCACTGCGTCTTCTAAATCCCAATTACAATTACTCAAAGATATACCAAGAACATGAAAATAAAACAAGAGCACAACATATTGACTGTTTCGACTTCCCGTCAAAACTCGACCAAATGTTGACAACTGCGGTACTGACTGCTTTCCTGTACCACGAAACAGCTGTCATCGACTAACTGACGCCATTACTGCTTATGAATGATAAGGACAGAGATAATAATTGCTCGCTCTCGCAAAAGTAACTTGGTAACGGTCCGTTTGTTTACATTCTTTATCTCGTCTCGTTGGCCGGACTATAGCGTTAAAAACGGCCCATATTAACAAAGCGACAGATATGATATCACCGTCCGAGAACGCAGTACCTACCAAAATTAAATACTATGGGAAAAGCAAGTGATTTGTAATTTTAACCGTTAAAAACTGCGTTTAAGTATATAGTTGTAATTTTTTACTTGTTATGTAGTAAGTAAGTTATAAGGATTCTGAAAAAAATATTAATAAATTATTATTAAAAACATTTTTGGATGAAGAAAAAAATAACAAAAATGTTCATATTTCATATTTCCTAGAGTTTTCGAAAAAAATCCATTTTGTCATTATTATTTGTAATTTTCTTATTGAAATATACACATTTTAAGTAAAAATAAAATTTATGTCTATTCCCTTTTGCTTCAGGGCAGAGTGGGTGCAGGGGTGGTATTTCCCTGACCCATTCCCTAGAACCATTAAAGGTCTATCGCCTCCTAAAAATCCTTATAAATATATCATGTATGTATTCTCGATAACTTTACTAAATAGTTAAGACATCTGATCTTGTACTTATTAAGAACGAGCCCAAAAATGTGTTCAAAAATATCTTCCCCTCAAAATATCGAACCGTGCCCAGCTGTGGGAAATAAGGGGTCAAAAAACTTCTCCATACCTTCTCCCTGGCAACATTCTTGAGCAGAACGTGAGCGTTGGCGCCACCGAAGCCAAAACTGTTGACACCAGTGATTCCTCGGTTCCATGGCATCTTCTCTGTGACCACCTTGAGGCGACCTTCGGATAACGCCGCTACTCCCTCTCTCGGCACCTTGTAATTCAAGTTTGGTGGCAGGTAGCCCGTTGTGTAGGCTATGCAGAGCTGCAGAAGAATTTTTTTATTATAATTTTTAATCGGTTTTTAGAATGTGTAGAAACATTTATGAAAAAAGAGAAATTGTTATGTGGAATATTTCATTAATTTACAAGATGCCCGTAAGTTTTCATATTATTGTGATATTCTAAGGTTCCCATTAGTTACTGGCCGAGGTACTTTTAAAAGAAAAAAATATTAATTTTCTTTTCAAAATCTTGTCCCTATTTTTATTACTCTCAGAACTGAAAAACCGTGTCAGTTAACAGTACTAATAAAATCATTGTAATATAGCTAAAAATCTGTTGATAGAAAATAAGCGTAGGCATTCATTTCATTTCGTTTTACAATGAATCATAGACCAATAATCACTAAGTACATTATTCTTAGGACCTGATTCACCATCTCCAAGTAAAGTGTTGATTAGTTACGTCCCAAGTAAAGTTAATTGGCAAGTAAAAGCTATGAGTACGGGTCAGTTTATCATTATGATTAATGCTACTCGAACATCGTGAAAATGAAATTGAAGTTACGGGTGACTTTAACCAACAATTAGCGTACTTGTCACTTTACTTGAAGGTGGTGAAAGAGGTCCTTAGTCTAAGCAATGAATACCCCAAATAAAACAAAAGAGAGCTTATGAGAAACAGTAAATAGTGACGCCACACACTAATCTACCCACTATAATCCTGATATTTTTCTGAACAGACTATAAACCATTTTTGTTATAAAACTAAAAGCATAAATTGATTGAACTTTGATTAATATACTTAAAGCACTAGCTAAAATGCTGAACTTTAATTGTAACGTATGACATTCAATTTAATTGAACCTGTTTAGTGGTAGCTGCCAATTCAATTTAATGCATGACTGTTTCATACGTGTTCTAATTTAACGAAACGTGAATGGTCGATACAGCATGAATCCAACGTATTGTGTTTAAAAGTCGCACTGAATATTGAATGCGTCAGACTTGAATTTATAACAGGATTAATTCACTGCGGAATTGTCCATTTTATTTTGTAAAGCCAGAAAAATAAGGGAGTTTGAATTTAATATTGTTGACTATTCATTGTCGTAAAGCGTCCATCTGTGACGATTTATTATCAACAATACGAGTACATAGTTATATTTCATCGCACATAAAACAGGATTATTATATAATAATAATAATAACGTTTATTTTCCAATAACTTGTACATACACATATAACAATATTATAGTATCTGATAAATTATTTTCGAACACAAGTGTTTTGTTGAACTCTAGTATCCAATATAAGATTTAACTTGAGTTATGGATACCAGCGCTCGTATACAAACATTAATCAAGGTTTTAAATTTTATCAGAACGGTCTCAGACAATCTGATGTAAATATAAATATACAATTTTTCTTAAAATATTAATACTATCCTATTGTTTGCGTGCGATCATGCATGTTTGTGCGTGTATGGGCGTGTATGTGTGTGTTTGTTTGTGTGTGTGTGTGTGTGCGTGCGTGCGTGTGCGTGTATGTGTGTGTGTGTGCGCGCGCGTGTGGGTGTGTATTATATAATAACTACTTAGTCGATGATTTTATCTGCTTTATAGGATAAAAGGATCTTTAACATAATGAGAAAATACTCTGAATAATCACCGATTTATTATTTACTAGCGGCCGCCCGCGACTTTAGTTTTAGAATTTCTCTAAAATTAAAGTAGTCTAAGTTACTGTTTATTACAACAGCTACCTGCCAGTGAAAATCTGGTCAAAATCGGTCCAGCCGTTTCAGAGATTAGCCGGAACAAACAGACAGACAGACAAACAAAAATTGTAAAAAATGATATTTTGGAATAAATGTACCATTATAAATTCATATGCTTGTAGTAAAAAGCAGTTATTATAATGTTACAAACAGACACTCTAATTTTATTTATTTGTATAGACTAGCTGTGCCCGCGATTAAAACTGCGTGAAAATCACTATCATGAACGTAAGAATATCTAATAATGATTCCATCCATCAGCCTTTTACTGTCCACTGCTGGACATAGGCCTCCCCTAACGTTCGCCACTCCTCCCGGTCCTGTGCCTTCTGAGTCCAGCGACTACCCGCTGTCTTCTTCAGGTCGTCAGTCCACCTGGTTGGAGGGCGGCCTGTACTCCTTTTACCGAGACTGTATGTGAATAATGATTAGTAAAACCTATCTGCGGCAAATAGCTTAAATATTTCTGTAAAACTATGTAATAAAAACACCTTATTAGTTTCTCTTCAATATCTGTAATTTACAAACATCGCCTGCTTAATATATTTTTGCCTTTGATTACAAAAATGAAAAAAAATAAGCAGACATGAATAAAAGGCAACGAACTGAGAGCTGGGGGCCCTCCTTGTACCTGTCATCCCTTGTTGATTGATTCTCCAAATTCATTTAAATAAGAATAATAATATAATAAAATTGAGAATTTTAAGAAAATGATTCCATTAAATCCATCAAAAACAAAAGTTCTATATTAACTATCAAACTTTATTAAAAAATATTCCTATGTATATATAATCCTTAATATTATATCTCTATCTTTAGTATTATAGCCTCAGCGACGATAAATAAATCGGCCAGAATTATTTCTATTACTTACTTTGGCAATAGAACAAAGTCCCGACGCTGGCTCACTGTGGCCCAAGTTGGATTTGACGGACCCGATCCAGAGAGGCTCCGAGCGGCCAGTGCAGAAGATTTCGTCAATCGCCAACAATTCTTCTGGATCTCCCACTCTTGTACCTGAACAAGAATATTATTATTTATTATTTACGCGTGAACTGTAGTTTTAATTTTTTTTCTAAAATAAAAGTAGCCTAAGTTACTCCTTATTACATCAGCTATCTGCCAATGAAAGTATCGTCAAAATCGGTCCAGCCGTTCCCAAGATTAGCCGGAACAAACAGACAGACAGACCGACAGACTGACAGAGAAAAATTGTTACGTGGGATTTAACCGCATTAAAACCCCCTCGGTGGCCTGCCTCTACACTTGGAGAGGATTCCGGGACCTCCAGTGGAACGCACAGATGTCCTCCATACGCGGCGCCCAGAATGGGCCCATCTTCTGGATCGGTGGCATGCGGCCAGGCACACACCGCCGTTCTTCCCGGGGCTGCTAGCTGGACGGATCGAGCTCCTACTCTCACCGCCCGCAATCCCGGAAGACCCCTTTTAGTCGCCTCTTTCGATCTGGTAGGTGATACCGTAGCTCTATTCTTAATCCCGAAGCTACAGGAACTGTCTCATGACGTCTAGAACCCGATTACAATCCCACTTAAGTGTGACATATAAATTTTAACAAACATAAAGGCAAAGTAAATTTAAGGTAAGATTAAAACCACGATACAAAACAAATCCACAAACAAAATATCGGGATTTATTCATCTGAACAATGTCAAAATATGCAAATATACTAAGAGCTTTTTAATAAGTAGGAAACAGGCTGAGCTGAAGAAAATTAGTTAATGGTACGCTTGAACACTTAGATGTTATTGTCACTTTTTATAATAAAATCCCTAAAGCTTTCTAAGTTTTTACGTATTAAGAAACAATTCTGAGATATTTTCGAAGAATAGGTGTTTTGACAAATGTTACTGGCTGTGTATTACTACTGGTAAGTACTTACCCGTGCCGTGAGCTTCAACGTACTCCAAACTCGAGGGTGGGATGGAACATTCTTCGTAGAACTCGCTCAGCAGTAGCTTCTGAATGTTACCAGCAGGATACGTGATGCCCTGTTCTTTGTAGCCATCGCAGTTGGTCTTTGCGTGAAGGAGCTGTGCGTATACTCTGAGTGGAGAAAAATTGATGAAGATAAAGAATAGTTGTGCATTACAGTGCATTTTGCTTGAGACAGATGATATTTTAAGTTTACAAAGTTTACAAAATTGATGTCAATGTATATTTTTTTGTAATTGTGTTATAATTAAGTTTTTCTTTTAATCTTTCTAATATTTGTATGCATATTTTATGAAGCAAGTATTATAAAAGTGAATC
The DNA here is from genome assembly GCA_911387765.1 of Pyrgus malvae. NCBI lineage: Eukaryota > Metazoa > Arthropoda > Insecta > Lepidoptera > Hesperiidae > Pyrgus > Pyrgus malvae. The sequence goes on along the minus strand of OU426968.1, from coordinate 3,724,733 downwards.
ATTTATTTAAAATAGTATATTAACAACTTTTGTTATCACCCATATTTGTGAAAATAAACATCTTAAGGGGACTTGTAGACAAAGACAAAGACAAATTCTTTGTCTTTGTCTACAAGTCCCCTTAAGCTAAGTAAAAAATCGTGGGCAGGTTCCTCGAAGTGCTAAAATTGGCTCTAATTTAATGGGACCTTTATTTTATAAATAATATTATAAAGTCATACACATGTTTATGCCTAATGCCTTTACGTTACTTATTAACATCAGCAATTAAAGATATCAATATTATGTATAGACCCTACGTATCATTTTCCTTATGGAAAAAAATAGTAGGTAGTGCACGCATGGTGGTTTCTAATAGGATCATAATTATTTTGTCATGGTGTGTTTTCGGAGATGTACTTTAAGTGGTCGAAATGGAAAAAAACTTTATTTATTTTTTATTTGAATGGAGTAGCAGACGAGTATGCAGGCCACGTGGTGTTAAGTGGTCGCTGCAGCCCATAGACATCTATATACAACCTCAAGCAAGCAAAGTTAAGTCTTATGTGAGGTCGTATGTAGTTGCGCTGCTACTCCGGAGGCTGGTGGTCGCCTCATGTTAGTGTGACCGACAACTGCACCTTTCCACCGAAACACAATAGAATTGGTTCACGGTAGAAGTGGGTGCAGTGGTGGTACTTCCCCGGGCGAACCATAATAGTTCTACCACCTTTCAAATAGTTAAAAATTTACCTTCTGGAGTCCTTGGCTTTTTGCAGGAAGACAACGACTATAGCTTCTGAACGAGCGTATCCGTTTGCGGAGTTATCGAAACACTTACACCTTCCATCTGGTGACAGAACTCCCAGCCTGAGAAGACGAGCAAAGAAAAATTCAGTGATATAGTAACAGAGTATTATTTTTTAAATTAATTAAAGTAGCAAACAATCATGCAAGCCATGCGGTGCTATGTAGCCATAGTAAGATCACAAGGTTGAGAGCAGCGATGACCGAGTGATATAAATCCGCGGTCTTCGACGCGATCGATCCCGGGTTCAAATCCTCGGCACGCACCACTGACAAAAATTTGTAATGTGCGCATTTATCGCTGCTCCACGGTGATGGAAAATATCGTGACATTTCATTGATTACGATGTTCTCCATCGCCGTGCATGCCTGAGAGGAATTCATAATTTCTCGAAAGCATGACGTCCACCAATCCGCACTTGGCCAGCGTGGTGGACTGAATCACTTGTGAGAGGAGACCTGTGCCCAGCAGTGGGACATAAAAAAAAGGTTGAAAAAAAGGTCACATGCTGGGGGGGGGGGGTGCGTGTTATTCGGAACTCCGTGGTCAACAACAGGGAATTCTTACGCTGGACACACAAATAAGAAAGATTCATTTGAGTCTGCTTAGTAAAAAAACTTACCTAGAAAACTGTAGAGATACATAAGGATGCAGACACAAGTTGGAACCGCCTACAATAGCGGATTCGCAGTGGCCATCTCTGATAGCTCTGAAGGCGTGTTCTAAGGCGTAAAGTGAGCTGGAGCAGGCAGAGTCGACCGTGTACGATGGGCCAGTCACTCCCAGCCAGTAGGAGATACGGTTGGCCAACATGGCTCGCGAACACCTGGAAATAAATGAAAAATAAAATGTTGTTCACGATAAATCATAAGATGAAAGATGATGAAGCGCGCATGGCACGGCGGTTAGCGTAGAACGCAAGTGATCTATGCAAGCCAAACGGGCGCGGTCGTGTGTGAGATGGGTGACCGCTAGTGGCAAAAAATTTCATGCGCGTTTCTGTGCTTCAGTGGGCACGTTAAGCCGTCGGTCCCGGTTGTTGTCGATAGTAACAGTCGTTAAACCTTGTCGGAGGCCTTATAGGCGGTTTGAAAACATCCCACTGCGGGTTGGCCACTAACCCGCATCTCCACCAACCCGCATTGGAGCAGCGTGGTGGAGTAAGCTCCAGGCCTCCCCAATGGGGAGAGGCCCGTGCCCAGCAGTGGGACGCAAATAAAGGGTTGCAGCCAAATCATACAACTGAAGGAATGATGATGTTACCAATCCTATTTGTATTGTATGAGGCCTGGAGCTTACTCGCATGATGCTACAATGCAGGTTGATGGATATACGGAAAAATGGATAACCTGGTATCAGACATTTGCTGACTGACAGACTGCTATTTGCAGATTCCGCAATCGAGATAACCTGATACATTATCAGGTTATCAAGTGGAATTTAAAAAGTGTATAAAATCTGTTAACGTAATATTTGAACGACCTCTATGATAAGTGATGCGGGTACAATAGCGTTCCATTAAAAAGGGTAAGAGATTTGAAATGAAATGAAATGAAAATACTTTATTGTTGACTGTTTACATACATACAGGTAGATGTTTAACATTATTATAAGAGTTTAAATAGTCTACCATGCTCTGGCATACAATATTATATTACTATTTAAAATTAAAGTAGCTAAGTAGTAGTAAAATAGTTTTATTTTAAGATCTGCTAAGAATATTCTTAACGGATCATCGGCTTTTGATGCCTACCCACCACTGGGTCAATGAGAGAAAAAAAGCCGGCGGAAAAAAACTGTCAGGCATTGTTTAGAGTTAATATATTACGCGGAAGCCCCCCAAACCATTTTAATGGAAGATGAATTTAAAAACTAATTATAAATAAGAAAGTTTGTTCATTAGTCAGACTTGTCGCAGTAACGAAGCATCAGTTTGATGCTATTAATTGCACAGAAATAGTTTCCGTAAACTATCTCAATGCAATAAACTCGAGCTGAATGGAAACATAATTATACTAATTATTTATCTTCCTGAATAACCGTGCAATAATTGAGTTGTATTAATTACTATTATAGTGGTACCTAAATTGTTTGTATTCGTTACAATACATTGGACGAACCCCCATAATTTAAGATTCAATTAATCGATTTCGCATTATGTGCGTGTAGAGAAAGAGCTTACAGCATCACAGGTACTGCATCAAAGGTACGGACTCACTTTTACTTATTGTAAGTAAATCTAATAGAAGTACAATTGCATATGATTTTTGAAGTTTTGGCGACAAGGTTGAATGTTTTCTTGAAATTATCAATGTTTTATATTTTTATCTTTTTTATGTTGTAATATTAAGTAGCTTAAAATTGAATGAGACACTTAATCAGAGTATGTTCTTTTTTTTTCAATTATGGCATCGCAAACTCTGCATATTGCCAGCGTCAAGTATAATTTTTGCATCATGTTTTTGCCAGTTTCTATAAAACTGGACGAGTAATATTATGTAAAGTCAGTAAGTCGTCAGTAATCAGACTAATCAGTCAGTTAAGTCAGACATTCAAGTAAAGCGATGGCTGGTAAAGAACCAGAACGTGACCAATGGAATTTTGGAGGCAAGCCGAAAAAACACATTTTCGCACTCGTGCACTATATTTAGCCTATATCGAATAAAATGCCATCGAATTTATCCAATATAATATAATAATAATAAAATATAACTCAAAAATACACCAAGAAAGTAAAAATAAAACAAGAGCACTATACGTCTTTTTCGATTTCCCGCAAAAACTCTATGTTTGCCTTATATTTTTCTTTTCAATTATGGCATCGCAAACGGCATACTGCCAGTTTCGGTGAAACTGGACTAGTAATAATGGGTAAAGTCAGTAAGTCGTCAGTAATCAGTCAATCAAGTCAGTCAGACATTCAAGTAAAGCGATGGCTTCTTTACCAGAACGTGACAAAGCGAATGTTCCTCAGTTACTCAGAAACGCAGCAATTAAGGGGCCGTATACTAAATTTTGCCGATTTTGCTTATTTACCCGATTTAACACATGAGATTTTGCAGATAAATTACAGTACTTCTACAAGTATCATTGCACAATATAACTTTTCATTTCATTAATAATCTAATACATTAGACACTTTTATAGCTTGCGTCAAGAATTATAATGCGAGATTTAGGTTACTTTAAAAGATGTTTAATGCCGAATCATGATTATTAATAAGATTTTTTTTTCAGGAAACGGATTGATTATAAACTGAAGAGTATTCATGTCAAATAAATTTTACAAAAGATTATTCCATTTTGCCGTAATCAAATGCAATTTCTGGCCCATTTTCTCTCAAAATTGACTAAGTTCAATGTTTTTTTACTAATATTTTTTGTATGAGAGTGGCAAAAAGTGACTCATACATAATGTATGTGATTTTTACAGCAATACATGGCATTTTTTTCGATTTGTTTAGACTTTAAAATGATCCAGAAATATGTGATATTCTATACCTATTACAGTAATATTTACAAAACTATCACCAGCTTCAGGTCTATTAAGCAAAATAACGAGATAAAAATTAAAAAGTGGCTCATTTAATAGTTTATTATTGAAATGATCAGTCATATTGTGCAATAAAACTTATGGAAATACTGTATTTTAACTGCCAAATCTCCTGTATAAAATGAGCTAAATCAGCGAAATCGGCAAAATTTCGTATACGGCCTCTTAAGATGTGCTCTTGTAAAGAGTCGCTCTATTCGAACGATGTGGCCTCTGTGACTCACGGGGCGAATGTAATTGCAGTAGGAGTGAATCGAAGTGGTCCGAAGTGGTTTTAAGAGTAAAATAAATAATAATAAACGTTACACACTCATAGCCCCCCACAGTGAGGTAATTAATACCCTGTGTCGTGGGTACCATGGATTCATATAAAGACAGGAACACAAACACCCAGACCGAGAACAGAAATTTAAACTCATCATTCAAATTTCTATTTCGCCTGGAATCGAACCCGGGACCCCTCAAATGTCAGTCCGGCATGGTAACCATTGCGCCACGCGGGTCCTCAGATCTATTTATACATTACATACATTAAATCTATTTCAATCCCTCATAATAAAATTAAACAGCAAATAAGGCCTAAGTTGGTTTAAGGCTATTACCTACAGCAAAAAGGGATCTTTACGAGAACATTCTGTTAAATTCGAGGAATCCCATTAATTCCAGAATTTCCAGATTCGGAGCAAGGATCAGCTAATCACCAATGTCGTCACGTCGTTATCCAATAAGGCTTTAATTGAATGAGAATAATGCCGGTAGACTAATTTGGAAGAAAATTTACGTTCTTAATACTGTTAAGAAACTAATTAAGGAGTTTTTTCATTTCCTCCGTTTTGGTGAAAAGACGCGTAGACATTACCTATATAGTACGACCCATGTATAGGTATTATCTATCATCAACATTTTATTCAGCTCAGTACTAACCTTATAGCCTTTTGCCTTTGTAGGCAAATTTAAACATTGGGTTACATTAATATAGTTTTTGTTCGGATCACATTTTTTTAAATAAATTTTGATGTTGAGTAATATTTTTTTTCAAGTCAAAGTCAAATTCTTTATTTGAACGAAACATTTTTTGAAGTGAAAACTTTTTTTTGAGTATTGGTTGAACAAGAAAGTAGTCATTTAATAAGCTTTTAAAGACTTATTGTCTATACCAATGTAGCAAAATTAGGTTTTACTAATTTTTTGTACTGTGACGTCACGATCCGGTATAGCTCTCTCTATCTTTTTTTTAATGGAGTAGCAGACGGGCATGCAGTCCACGTGGTGTTAAGTGGTCGCTGCAGCCCATGGACATTTACATACAATCTCAAGCAAGCATAAGTAAGTCTTGTCTGAGGTCGTATGCAGTTGCGCTGCTACCCGGAGGCTCGTGGTTGCCTCATGTAAGTATGGCCGGCAACTGCACCTTTCCACCGAAACACAATAGAATTGATTCACAGCATAAGTGGGTGCAGCGGTGGTACTTCCCCGTGCGAACCATAATAGTTCTACCATCTAATGTTCAATTTGAAACATCTCTGCATGTTGTTTATTTCTTTAACTTATTTCATTTATTTTGAATTCCGCTAACAAAAATACTTCGAACAAAAAAAAAACAACGGGTTGCACTCCGGGAGTGCCGGCAGAAGTGAAAACATTAACGTTGTGCATTTTTGATGTCGTTAGGGAATAATTCCGCACGAATTGCTTGAATTACCTATCAGTATTAATTTCTATCTAGTATTTTTATAAAGTACTCACTCATTTTCTTTCACTATTTCTTCGTCACTTTTTTCATTAATAGATGCACTTTGTTCAATGTCCATCCATATTTTAAATACTTGATATAATCGAATTTTACAAGTATAGACGTCATCAGCTGTCACCCCTCCGTCTTACGAATTTTCGATCAGGCCAAGAGTAGTTGACGCGAGTTAAACATTTTTTACCCATCCCAAAAAAGTGCACAACGCCGCTATAGAAGTTTTCACTTTTTTTTGTTCGAAGTATTTTTGTTAGCGGAATACAAAATAAATTAAATAAGTTAAAGAAATAAACAAGATGCAGAGATGTTTCAAATTGAACATTAAATGGTAGAACTATTATGGTTCGCACGGGGAAGTACCACCGCTGCACCCACTTATGCAGTGAATCAATTCTATTGTGTTTCGGTGGAAAGGTGCAGTTGCCGGCCATACTTACATGAGGCAACCACAAGCCTCCGGAGTAGCAGCGCAACTGCATACGACCTCAGACAAGACTTACCTATGCTTGCTTGAGGTTGTATGTAAATGTCCATAGACTGCAGCGACCACTTAATACCACGTGGACTGCATGCCCTTCTGCTACTCCATTAAAAAAAAGATAGAGAGAGCTATATCGGATCGTGACGTCACAGTACAAAAAATTAGTAAAACCTAGTTTTGCTACATTGGGATAGACAATAAGTCTTTAAAAGCTTATTAAATGACTCTACGTTTTTGTTCAATCAATACTCATTCTTGAAAAGCAAAATGAAAAAAATGAAAAGAAAATGCTTATAATGTTGCAAAATGACACATTGGCATTCGATCAAAAAGTAGCCTTTTTCTCTGAAAAATAATAATAAAAAAACTCCTAAAGACTTTTCTTTTACAACGTAAAAGACAACAGTCTATTGAAATTTTTCTTCAATACGAAAGCTGTGAAGAACTTTTGTTCTGATATTCTTGTAGGAGATAGGCGGTTGTTGCTTGAGATAACAATTGTAGAGAACTTACAATAGCGAGGTATAGTCGGTTATTGTTGCTTTAAACGGTACGATGGGGCCGTGTTCTAGATCGAAATATTTCAGGCAGTGAATATTAAAAGTGTACATTAAGAGGCCGTATACGAAATTTTGCCGATTTCGCTGATTTAGCTCATTTTATTCAGGAGATTTTGCAGTTAAAATACAGTATTTCCATAAGTTTTATTGCACAATATGACTGATCATTTCAATAATAAACGAGCCACTTTTGAATTTTTATATCGTTATTTCGCTTAATAGACCTGAAGCCGGTGATGGTTTTGTAAATATTACTGTAATAGGTATAGAATATCACATATTTCTGGATCATATTAAAGTCTAAACAGATCGAAAAAAATGTCATGTATTGCTGTAAAAACCACATAAGTACATAGTGTATGAGCCACTTTTTGCCACTCTCATATAAAAAATATTAGTAAAAAAACATTGAACTTAGTCAATTTTGAGAGAAAATGGGCCAGAAATCGCATTTGATTTCGGCAAATTGGAATACTCTTTCGTAAAATTTATTTGACATAAATACTCTTCAGTTTATAATCAATCCGTTTCTTGAAAAAAAAATCTTATTAATAATGATGATTCGGCATTAAACATCTTTTAAAGTAACCTAAATCTCGCATTATAATTCTTGACGCAAGCTATAAAAGTGTCTAATGTATTAGAAATGAAAAGTTATATTGTGCAATGATACTTGTAGAAGTACTGTAATTTATCTGCAAAATCCCATGTGTGAAATCGGGTAAATAAGCAAAATCGGCAAAATTTCGTATACGGCCCCTTAAACGATACGATGGAGCCGTGTTCTAGATCGAAATATTTCAGGCAGTGAATATTAAAAGTGTGCATTAAAATTATATATCTTTACATATTTCATAATTAATTAATCCGTACTAACAATATTTTAAATATGACAGTTTGGATATTTGGATGGATGTATGTAACTCAATCGCTGAGAAACGGCTGTGCGGATCAGGATGAAATCTGCCACAGAGATAGATAATAGTCTAGAATAGCACATAGGCTGCTTTTTATACCAAATAAATGAACTGTCCCCGTGTAATATCCATGCTTATAATATTATCAATTCGAAAGTAACTTTGTCTGTCTGTCTGTTACGCTTTCCCGCTTAAACTACTGAACCAATTTTAATGAAATTTGGAACACAGTTGGAGTGAACTTTGGGAAAGAACATAGGAACATAGGTTTTTATCATACGGGAACCCAAAAAAGTGGTCCACGCGGACGAAGACGCTGGCGGAAGGCTAGTATTAGTATAATTATATAAACTCTAAGTACCCGCCCGAAGCCGGGCTGGATTGCTAGTTCCAAATAAAAAATAATTGCAGCGCCCACACCGCTTAGCTAAGAAAGCAACACTATGCCAACGCATAGGGGAAATCAAAGGGCATAAAGTAGAGAACAGCAGTTTCAGCAGCATAAAGTAGAACAGCAGTTTGGTTGTCATGAAACCTATGGCTGCAACCCTTTTTGCGTCCCACTGCTGGGCACGGGTCTCTCCCCATTGTTGGGGAGGCCTGAAGCTTACTCCACCACGCTGCTCCAATGCGGGTTAATGGAAATGCGGGTTAGTGGCCAACCCGCTGTCGGATGTTTTCAAACCGCCCATAAGACCTCCGAGAAGGTTAAATGACTGTTATCTATCGACAACAACCGGGACCGACGGCCTAACGTGCCCTCTGAAGCACGGAAACGTGCATGAAATTTTTGCCACTAGCGGTCAACCATCTCACACCTGACCGCGCCCGTTTGGCTTAGCTGCATAGACCGCTTGCGTTCTACGCTAGCCGCCGAGCCATGCGCGCTTCATGAATTGAATGAAACTTATGGAGAGTAATAACTTCATTCCACAGATCCTTACTAATGCGGGTAAAACCGCGGGGCGCAGCTAGTGCAAATATAAATTTAAAACTTACCCAGTGACTCCGAACCCGTTGACCTGCATTTTCTCGTAGAACCATGTCTTTTCTGACTCCGAGAAACATGCTCCGATGAAAACACCTGTTTTCGTGTTCTTCAGTTCTTTGGGATTTAGGCCTGTAGACAAAAAAATGCCGTAAATAATCAACAATAATGAGAAATAATGTAGAGCTTAGAATAAATAAGTATAGATAGAGTGTCTTCATACAAACGTGCTGTCAAAGTTGAAGCACTAAATACATTCCCACAGCTGTCACATCTGACAAGCAAAATATTTTTATTTTGACCAAATTAACTATAAAATACTACAAAATATTGAAAACACTGCGAAAAAATATTTTATTAAACTTATTTTCTTTTCAAAAAGTGTTGTGATATTTAACCTTAAGTCTTATGGAGCGGCCCGGCGTTTGGTGCCATTAATTGCCAATCAACATGCTTCAATTTGGACGCACGAACTTGGTTTCTATAATGTTATTGTAATTATTCTAAGGTACAGAGGCATTGTATGTGGACAGGTGGGCTAACCCGTTTTACAAATCTAATACCTTTAAACGAGCAATTCTTGGCTGCAACCCTTTTTGCGTCCCACTGCTGGGCACGGGTCTCTCCCCATTATTGGGGAGGCCTGGAGCTTACTCCACCACGCTGCTCCAATGCGGGTTATTCTTGTATGTATCTAAATATATTTTTTGAATCTCGGAAACGGCTCCAAAGATTTTGATGAAATTTAGTACCCTGGTTTCGGGGATCATAAATCGATCCACATAATTTTTATTGATGGAAATTTTTAGCTGTATAAAAATATTTTCAATGAAAATCAATTTAAATATAAACTGAAAAATACGACTCTTCCTGACATCTATTGGAGAGTATTAATAATATTGTGGCGTCAACGCTGTCAAACTGGGGAGCCCACAAGGCTCATTGTGGATTTCCTCAAGCGTCATCAGGACCTTGTGCTTTTTATAGGTTGGGTGGTAGTAAGATTAAAATATTATATTATTTAATATTATTATACTTCATGACGTTTTGCGTTTAACCGGTGGAGAGAGCGCCTATAGGTTTTCAAAAACTTTATACGAAAGGTCCAGGTAAATTAGTAGAATAAATTAAATGCATGCTAAGTCATATTTCAGTAACTTAAATGCATGGTAAGTCATATTTCAGTAATCTGAAGATTTTAGTATGAATGTATTCAAAACAGCGAAATAAAAAACGGCATTTTGGCAAACTCTTGGAGAGTTCGAATTTTTATTATTTAAAATTCATGGCTCAACGGTAACGGGGTTTTCTAATGTGACCATTTTGACATCCAGAAATAAGAAAAAAAAAACTGTACCTACATAGAAGGTCTTTTTTAATCGTGGCAGCACTGAACAGGATGCAAGGTGTACCCCATATCTTAATCTGACGCGCTCGAGTAAATCCGTAAATCCCCTCTTGGGCTCCCCTATTACCATACGCCAATCCGACGTTCAAAGAAATGACAATGTCAGTTTGAAAGAGCACTATGAAAATTTCGTCCATTGAATTAAAGCTTTCGTGGTCGAATGGTACTTAGCGTAAGTTGACTGCGGAACTAGAGACCCGGGTTCAAACCTCAATCAAAACCATATTGTGTATTTTTTAATTTTATGAAAATAACTATTTTTATTAGGAGCTATTTCAGATGGCGTTGTTAAGTAACACTAAGCAAATCAGTGTTTCGTTTGAAACTAAACCACATAAACCAAGAAAATAAATTGTTTTTATCCGAGCAACGCTCGGTCGTCCAGGTACTTATAATTTAATCATAACAAACGCGTTACAATTTAAACCCAATACTAGGGGCCTCTTTCAACACCTTCAAATAAGTGACAAGTACGCTAATTGTCGGTTAAAGTCACCCGTAACTTCAATTTCAATTTCACGATGTTCGAGTAGCACTATCATATGAAAAACTGACCAGTACTCATAGCTTTTACTTGCCAATTAACTTTACTTGGGACGTAACTAATCAACACTTTACTTGGGGATGGTAAACGAGGCCCTAAATGCAAAAGACGTAAAGTATTAAAATAAGTTGAAAAAAATCAATTAAAATATTTGTTTTGCTGCTTTATAAGCGTAATAAAGGATAGACAGATAAGATATTATATAATGGATATCCCATGAAATACAAAGAGTTATCAGGAAAACAATAAAATACAACAAAAAGCGAAGAATACAAAACTTTAAAATTATCACATTGAGTAAATCGGAGTACGGGAAACTACTATGTTACGAATATTAAGTATAACTTCGTATGTCACCTACTTAAATCGGAACATAAATTAACATAATGTGAAGAAAAACACGAACCTCGCGGTCAAACAATGTAAAGGAAATCCTTTAAATTTGGAATATTAAACTACGGAGTTTGAATGTTTAAATTTAGAAGGCACTCAGTCCGACCAGAGACAATATTGAGTTATAATTACTGGCTGCAAAAGTTTTTAATGGTTTCCCAGATAAGAGGTCTGTTTCCGCCAATGGTCCTATCATTGAATTGTAAAACCAAGAGCTAAAGGTTCGGACAGACTTGACTCAGTATAAACTTACGACGCCGGCAAAATGAACATTACAATATTATTTTTCACTAGCTTTCCGCCAGCGGCTTCGCCCGCGTGGACCCGTTTAATGGGTCCCCGTAGGATAAAAAATACCCTATGTATTTTACCAGGCTTCATTGCTACATTAAAATCATAGGCGTTTAGCCAGTTGCTTCAACCGCGTTGACCATATTACCCGTTTTCACGTAGGAATGAAGCATTTTCCCGCGGTAAAAAGTAGTCTATGATACTCAGGATGAATGTAGCTTTCTAATTGTGAAAGAAATTTTGAAATCGGAGCAGTAGTTTTATTCATTACAAACATACAAAAATACAAATCTTTCCTTTTTATAATTTTAGTATAGATTATTTTTTGGTTGATGTTAAAAACATAAGCTTCTGATGCTTTTATCATTATGAAGTTTGGCAATAATACCATTGAGGTGGTCTGATTATAGAGCCTGAAGATGAGAGACGAAAGTGTATTACTAGAACCATATAGTTATAACTCTTCACATTGTGATCGTTGTGTCCATTTCTCTCGATAACGAGCTCCTGATGGTGGACCTAGTAGGTGACTGATGGAAAGATTTTCAGTGGAACCCTGGAATGCCTACTGGTAAAATCATCTAGATTGGGCTCCTTAGATTCGTCTTAATAAATTCTGTTCACTTGTATGTGTGTATTTTTAATATGAACCAAAACCAAAAAAAAAAAACTAACAAAACCAATACCAGCGCGGTCGAAAGTAAAACTGATCGTTACTAATAAAGTTTAGGCCCACCTTAGAAATGACACTCATTAAGCAAATGTTTTGTATTCCTAATATGAAATTTAAAAAAACTTTCTTTCTTTTATAAATTAAAAAATGAATAGTCAACCTACTCGTAGATAGTGTTGCAAAGCATTTCGACTCCGATTTACTGAAAGAATTTGTTTTTTGTCTTTTACTTTCTAACTAACTGTCCCCACTTTTTCACTTTTTTTTAACCTTTTTATTGCTGGGCACAGGTCTCCTCCAACAAATGAGAGAGATTTAGACCAAAGTCCACCCCGCTGGCCTAGTGCGGATTGGTAGACATCATACCTAGAAATTATGATTTTCTCTCAGGCATGCACGGCGGTGGAAAACATCGTAATCAATTAAATATCACAATATTTTCCATCACCGCGGAGCAGCGATGAAATGCGCACATTACAAATTTCTTTTGTCAGAGGTGCGCGCGGGTATTCGAACCCGTCGGAAAGCGTCGGGGATCGCGGTCCTAACCACTCGCCCATCCCCGATCTTATTCACTTAATACACACTTTTTAATGAGATATTTTCCCTCTCCATACTTACGTACTCTCCAATCTCCATACAAAAAAAAATATTCTGCCTAATATAAACCAAAATAAAGTAAAACGTGTCCTTATCCAAACCACAAAGCCGCCGAACACGAATGACGTCTCCAATGACCACAACGAATTTAATCTTCAAGCAGCCGCCGAATTTTCGGATCAGATAAATTGGCCTCATTACTGGAGAGGTAGGAATAATGGAATCGATGGATATTGGGGATTTTGACTTTTTTTACAATAAATAATATATAATTAATACTTTTTTACAATTATTATTAAGAATATATAAAAGGAAAATACAGTTTTTGTCAAAACTTGAGATATCTGAGCAATTTGGGTACTTTTTACCCACTTTCAAAAGGAAAAGGTACTGTTCGGTTGTATTTTTTTTTTTATTTTAAGAAGTTCGCTGAATACTCTCTTGAAAATTCTTTTTTCATTGTCCACCAATCCGCACTTTGCTAGCGTATGGGTTGAATCCCTCTCAGTTGACGACCCGCGTGGCACAGTGGTTACCATGCCGGACTGCCAATCAAGGGGTCCCGGGTTCAATTCCCGGCGAAACAGATTTGAATGATGAGTTTAAAATTCTGTTCTCGGTCTGGGTGTTTGTTTTCCTGTATTTGTATGTGTCCATGGTACCCACGACACAGGGTATTAATTACCTTACTGTGAGGCTATGCATGTGTAACGTTTATTTAGTTGTAAGAGGAGACTTGTGGCCAGCAGTGTGACATTAAAAGGGTTGAAAAAAAAAGTACGGACGCCCCTTTTGAACTGACTGGCCGATAGAATGAACGATATTGGCACATGACAGCAGAAAGTTAAAACCATAGACTTAGCATAATGGCTACAATAGTGACTAAGCCCGTCCTATAAATTGAGTTATCTTATGGAAGTTTGAATGATGAACCTAAATTTGTAATTTCTGCTCCTTGTATTATTTTAGAGCCAAAGCAGACTATAAAATAACGTTCATTAAGAATTTACAAAAATAAAACCGCCCAAGTGCGAGTCGGACTCGCGCACCAAGGGTTTCTTAAAATATTTTTTTCCTTTATCTGTACTAAGATGTTACTTCGTACCAAATTTCAAGATTCTGAGTTCACGGGAAGTACCCTTTAGGTTTTGATTCACTTAGTCCCTGTAGCTTCGGGATTAAGAATAGAGCTACGGTATCCCCTGCCTGATCGTAAGAGGCGACTAAAAGGGGACTTCCGGGGTTGCGGACGAGGAGAGTCGGAGTTCGATCCGTCCTTCAGCAGCCCCGGGAAGGACGGCGGTGTGTGCGTGGCCACATGCCGCCGTAAACATCGGAAGGTGCAGGAGAGCACATCTACTCTCCGAAGATGGGCCCATTCTGGGCTCCGCGCATGGAGAACACCGTTCCTTAGGAGATCCCGGAGTCCTCCCCAAGCGCAGAGGTAGGCCACCGAGGGATTTTAGTGCGGTCGAATCCCACATAACCCGGTATCCTCTCCCTAGGTGCTGGGTACCTTTTGAAGGTTTCCCCGACACCAAAAAAAAAGGTTTTGATTCCCTTGCAAGTGTTGAAAATTTGCGGAAATTTGCGGCATAACCGGCTGTATCTTTTGATTGCGCTGGCTTAGAAGTTTGATTTTTCCAGTTCCAAAAGACAGTAAACCTGAGTATTTGATATAAATTCCAGCTTGATACCTCCACGCGTTCCTAAGAAAAAGGGTCTTGACAGACAGACGGACGAACAACAAAGTGATCCTATAAGGATTCCGTTCTTTCCTTTCTAGGAACGGAATCCTAAAAACGACACAGTTAATAAAATATTTTTCATTATTTTTTTCATTGTGTTTGTGGTATCCCCGACGAGAATCTCAGTGGAGCGTGTAGCATTATTTACTTATGAACAAAAAAACGTTATTCGTGATCTGTGAAACGCATCTTTATCCAAACAACAAAACCTCCGAACACGAATGACGTCTTCAATAATCTTCAGGCAGCCGCTGAATTTTTGGATCAGATAAATTGGACTCATTATTGGAGAGGTAGGAATAATGGAATCGACGGATATTTAAACCTACTTGGGGATTTTGACTCTTATTACAATGAACAATACATAATTGAAGAAAAAGTTATTCTTTTTTTAAACAGATTTTAGTAAAAAAATTGATAATTGAAAAATATTTATAAAAAACGTTCTCTTTTTAAGATATCTGAGCATTGACGAGTGTGGTTTACGAAGCAGAGATTAAATTGAAACGATGAGTTTCAGATTCCGTACTCAATCTGGGTGTTTGTGCTCATGTCTTTGTGTGTATCCATGATATCCACGACACAGGGAATCTTAGTGTGGGGCTTTGAGTGTGTATAGCGTTAATTTCACCTCTAAAATTACTCATGGCCCAGCGGCTTGTATAGAATATCAGCGATCTACGCAGCTATGAACACCGTCGAGTGTAAGATGGGTAATCGCTAAAAATAAACTTGATGTGCATTTCCGAGCTTCAGAGGGCACGTGAAACCGCCAGTCCAATGACCACAACGAATTAAATCTTCGCAGGCAGCCCCCGAATTTTCAGATCAGATAAATTGTCCTCATTACTGAAGTGGGAAGCATCGACGGATAATATATAAACCTACGGAGATCGAGCTACTTTTACACCGAATCGTAACGTACTTACGTAAATAATTAGATATAAGTAAATTGTAACATCACGTGAAAAAAAAACACGAAGTTCACCAAACAAATAGAATGTTTTTAAACACACACTCTAGAGAGAGGGGATGAGTGCCTCTCACAAGGATATCTTGCGTGTCGTGGTTACCATAAATCACCAAGACAAAGAACATATTATTATAATTCCAATTTCTAACGGGAATCAAAACATCAATTCATCCACTACTAGATAAAGATAGCTAAAATTTAACGTTTTTCGTCAATAAAAACCTATTTGGGTATAGAAACCCTTATACTGTAGCGGCGATCGGGGATGAAACTCCTAACTCCCAAACGACGCCTAAGGGAGAGGGAGAGGCTGAAAAACAGCGCTGCACGAGGCTTTTCGTGACAGCACAAGCTGAGTCTTTTCCCTTTGCCCACAAAAATGTTATTTGTAAAAAAAAATTTTTTGTTGTATTCATAATTAAGATTTTGTTTTGTGCTCTTTTTTCTGTACTTATTATTATTTTGTTGTGTGGCAATAAACCATTTTATTATTATTATTATTATTATTAGAAAAATAATGAAATTATTTGCAACTAGCACCCGTTCATGTCCTAACCACAGCCGGTGTTACTCAATCTTTAATTATTTATCGAAATAGCTTGGCTCTAACTTTCTTGAGTCTCATTGCAATTCTACTGAAAACAGGTAGTGCAGATGGGTTATTATTATTATTATTAGAAACGAATATTTATTATTATCGACTGCTTATCACCATCGGTGTAATGTGAACCCTGAGCAAAGCAATTTCATTTGTTCTCCCAGGAAAGCGTGACAATCCGCCCAATTCGTACAAACTATAGTGATATTTATTGCGTTCCAATAAAATTTATTTTGCCGTGACCTCTGATCATCCCAGATCACAAAACCGTTGTATTCGAGATTTCCTGTATTTGTCCCAAATGAAAAGCTCGTGATTTGATGGATAGTCAATATCGTTCTATACTAGTTAGAGATCGCGCTTTTCTTACGATGTAAGATGGTTATAAGGTTATAGGCCACTGGTGGGCTTTTATAGTTACATAATATCTAATACCCTTAAACGAGCAATTCTTATATATAACTAAATATATAAATTGAATCTCAGAAACGGCTCCTACGATTTTCAAATTTAGGGGGTTTTTCAGGGGCAATAATTCGATCTAAAGTAATTCCAACGAGACGAGATAAAGAATGTAAACAAAGTTTCAGGGGTTCAAAACATTTTTATTTGAATAAATTATATACAAATTTTGGATTTTACATTCTAATTGCTGTCGTTTTTATTAGACAAAGATATCTTGTCAGAAGAGTCCGAATCAGCCGTACTTATGACAAAACGGTTGACAAAAATATTGTACTATCAATCATGTTGTCAATATGGCTATAAAAATTGTTCTCGACTTTTATTATAAATGAACTTGTTCACAAAATAGCGGACCAAATGTTGACGACTGCGGTACTGACTGCTTTCCTGTACCACGAAACACGCAACGACAGCTGTCGTCGACTAACTGACGCCATTACTGCGTACGAATGATAAGGACAGAGATAATAATCGCTCGCTATCGCAATGTAACTTGGTAACGGTACATTTGTTTACATTCTTTATCTCCTCTCGTTGACCTTACTATAGTTAGGTATCATTTTTTTTAAATACCGTTTGATCCGTGTTTTTAACTCAAACATAAACTGAAAAAAATGACTCTTCCTATCATCTATCGAAACATCTGCAAATAATTTCATGCACAAATCGTAAACACTTACCAGCATCAATAACAGCTTCGTAAGCCTTCTCCAGCAGAATCCTGCACATGGGGTCCATGGTGTGTGCTTGCTTGAAGTGGACCCCGAAGAAGGAGGCATCAAACTTATTGACATTGTTGATCTTGCCGGTTCTCTGCGGGATCTCGGGATGTGCGAGCTTCCAACGTCGTCCATCACCGGAGATTAGGTCCACCTGGTAGACGAGTATTATATAGTTTACGATACTTATAGAGATTATAGTTTACGATAGTAGGTGGTAGAACTATTATCGTTCGCCCGGGGAACCTTAAAGTCACCCGTAACTTCAATTTCAATTTCACGATGTTCGAGTAGCACTAATTATGTGATAAATTGACCCGTACTCATGGCTTTAACTTTTACTTGGAGATAGTGAAGAAGACCCTAAGTTTTTTTTTATTTGAGTGGAGTAGCAGACGAGCATGCAGGCCACGTGGTATTAAGTAGTCGCTTCAGCCCATGGACATCTACATACAACCTCAAGCAAGCATAGGTAAGTCTTGTCTGAGGTCGTGTGCTGTTGCGCTGCTACTCCGAAGGCTGGTGGTCGCCCCATATAAGTGTGGCCGGCAACTGCACCTTTCCACCGAAATACAATAGAATTGGTTCACAGCAGAAGTGGGTGCAGCGGTGGTACTTCCCCGGGCGAACCATAATAGTTCTACCACCTACAACTTATATTAGGATTGCTTGAGGTTGTATGCTTGCTTGATCTAAACAAGTTCAGGTACTGACACATCTTTTATCTTATCAGCTAACTACCTGATATTATAGATTTGTACACATATACTATACGAATTTTTATGGAACAGGGATGTACGCGGGGTTCTTCATAAGTCGTTGAGGACGTCGATTATTGCGAGCGTAAACTTGTATTAACTCGTTAATATTAACTTCTGTGTTTTTGTTAATTAACTACTGGTATTGTAAAGAGAAGACGTCTTTGTTGCTAGTGTGGAAGCAAGTCAATGTAGAAGCACGAATGGCCCTGCGGCTGGTGTAGAATGAAAGCGATCTACGAAGCTAAGCGAAAGATGGGTGACCACTAATGGCGCGATTCCATTCTTTACCGACCGACGGCTTCATGTGCCCTCCGAAGTAATGAAATGCGCATAAAATTTTTGCCTCCAGCGTTCACCCATCTTACGCCCAAGCACACACGTTTGTCTTAGCTGCATAAATTAACTTAGTAAATGGAAGAGTTTTATATAAGTAAATTGATTGAGAAAGACATAAAGAAACGTTTATTGGGTGTTAATTTATCTATTGAAGTATGTATTTAGAATTATACGTATAAGTATGTTTATCAGCTTTCTGATTACCATAGTACAAGCTCTGCTTAGTTTGGAATCAGACGGCGTTGTGTGACATGTCTAAAAATATTTATTTATATTTATTTATTGCATCCAGTTAATTCTGCAACTATACTGTACACTTATCTTAATATATATAAATCTCGTGTCACTATGTTTGTCCTCAATGGACTCCTAAACCACTTAACCGATTATAATAAAATTCGCACACCATGTGCAGTTCGATCCAACTTGAGAGATAGGATAGCTTACATCTCAATTAATAGTCGCAATATTATTTTATTTCTGATATTTTAAGGCAGAACAACGTCTGCCGGATTCGCTCTGTTAGTAACTGTCAAACATTGATTTTGCGCCATCGTCCAGAAGTTTGACATTGTCTGAATAACAATACATCTGTCACTATTTGTTTTATATTTTTTATTTGGCAGTAACATAAAAACTCTTTGAGATGATAAAGAATCTAATCCTCTTTCAATATATTTAAGGCAGGACAACGTCTGCCTGGTTCACTAGTACTATACTGTATAAAAACACACGCAGTAGTTGCTGACAGAAACCATACCTTATTAAATAGATTCTCCTGAAGATGAACAACGGAATCGGAGTCGGGGAAGTATCCAGATACACCGGTGATAAGGACCTCATCGCCAGGGGGAGGGTGGGAGAGCCGGTGTCCCGACGTCAGTCTGTCCTCGGAAACTACTATTGGAGCCATCTGAAATGATAAAAGGTGGTTAGGAACCATATTAATGCATTGCTGATACCCTTAGAGCATCAAGGTTTGACAGGTATAACACCCGTTAGAGGAGTGGCCTTACGGGCGAACACCTCGTCTCAACGTCCATGCACAATGTGCCTTCTAGTTTTACAGCTAGTGCGTCTGTGTGTGTCGCTCTCAGTGTTGTCGGTGCATAGAAAATGACGTTGTTAATTATTGAAATTGACATATTTAGAAAGGTATGCTTCTGTAGAAATAAAATAATATTTGTGAATGTGTGACAAAATTAAAATGTGTACGTTCTTCCCCCCGCACCAGATTTGGCACAAAAATTATGTATCGAAGCGAGGCGCTATGCCGTCTCTACTGAAGGGTGAGTCAGTAACTTTGATGCTCTAAGGCCTAAGCTTATACCCCACCGCACTCGTTTGAAGTTGCGTTTACATATCACTTGCGTTCTCAGATCAAAAAAAGTACTTATGGAACTCTGTGAACAAAAATGTGAAGCCGATTTTGTAAACATTACTCTTTGTAAACATTAAATTACCCCATTATTGTTATTATTATTTATTACTAATCATTACACCCTTTCACAACAAAATTCGACATTTTTTCTTGTATTTTTTTTTATATTTTTCACAACGTATTGCTGGATGTGCCGCGATATTCATATTATTCATATTCATTTTTTTTATTTGAATGGAGTAGCAGACGAGCATGCAGGCCACGTGGTATTAAGTGGTCGCTGCAGCCCATGGATATCTACATACAACCTCAAGAAAACATAGGTAAGTTTTGTCTGAGGTCGTATACAGTTGCGCTGCTACTCCGGAGGCCGGTGGTCGCCTCATGTAAGTGTGGCCGGCAACTGCACCTCCACCGAAACACAACGCAGAAGTGGGTGGACCTACTAAATTTATTTTTATTTATTGCAATCCATGTTATTGGGAAAGAAATAGATGTTACATATTACGTTTCCCTGAGTATTATATGGACCATGTTGGGCACAGCAATTTGGAAAGAAGAGAGTATTGATACTATATAGGCACTGGCAAAACTAGCTGCAGTTTCGTTGTACGTTTTCGTTTTGCGTGTACTATAGTTCATTCGCGTTAAGAAAATAGTGACTCATCAGTGCAACTGCAGGGTAAGGGTGTATTCATAATGGAGAAAAAAATTAAACATTTTTTTTTCAAAACATTAAATAAGTTTAATAGAAAAATAATAAAGTATCAATGATTTTAAACATGTTAAAATATTCCTATTAAGGTAATTTTTAATGTCAACTTAAACGCTATATTAGTAGAGTAACACATATTTGGATTAATGGTAATAAAATAAGTACTAAGTAAAAAAATACAAAATTGTCTTAAAACTAAGTACTTAAATCGCTAATCAGTATCGCTAGATTCTCCCGTTACATTTATTACGAATGAATTTTGTTCTGCATGTTCCATGTTATAGGTGCAATTTAAACCGGCCACACTTCGTTGTTCGCAGCGTTCTATATATATATATATATATATTTGTTCTATCTATATATATATATATATATATATATATATTTCGCAGCGTTCTATCTATATATATATATATATATATATTGCGTTCCGCAAGGTGGCGTGTTGTCCCCGCTCCTGTTTACAATTTTCATTAACTCAATTTGTTCCCAAATCTCTTCTTCCTACCACCTATATGCTGACGATCTACAAATTTATAGTCAGGCCTCACTGAACTCGCTTTCTGACGCTATCGACACAATTAACAAGGACCTAACTCGAATCTCTACCTGGAGCCGCTCATTTGGACTTAGAGTGAACCCAATCAAAAGTCAAGTTATTATAATTGGCAGTTCGAGGCTGGTTTCTAAAGTTGATTGGCCCCAGCTTCCTTCGGTAATTTTTGATGGTGTTCATATTCCTTATTCCCAAGTTGTCAAAAATTTAGGTATCCTGATGGACTCCACGATGTCGTGGTCTCCTCAGGTTAACGAGGTCAGCAGAAGGCTATTCTCCACAACTGGAAGTCTTCGTAGGCTTAAGAACTTCCTTCCGGTGTCCACTAAAATTGCGCTTGCCAATTCTTTACTCTTACCCATTCTTGACTACGCGGATATCTGTTATTCTGATCTTAGTGAGGAGCAACTTAATAAGCTTGAGCGTCTTCAAAATCTCTGTATCAGGTTCATATTTGGCCTTCGCAAGTATGACCACGTTTCCGAATTTCGTGCAAAGCTCAAGTGGCTCCCTATCCGACTTCGCCGGAATACTCATATACTCTCCGCTCTGTACAACATTCTGTTTAACCCAAACACTCCATTTTATCTTCAGAACAAATTTGAATTTCTTGATCAGTCTCACAGCCGTTTGCTTCGCTCATCTAACAACTTGATCTTAAATGTTCCAGTACACTTTACATCCTTTTTCGATAAATCTTTTACCATATCAGCTATCCGCTTGTGGAACTCCTTACCAGTGACGGTACGAAAAGCACCAAATCTCGCTTCCTTTAAAAACTTGGTTAAGGAGCATTACCTTGATACTCTGTGAATACTTACTATCATAAAATTGCAGGTGTGTGTATTCAAGTTATTATAATAATCTTTTTTTTTTTATTTTATAGTTACTTGTAATTTTTTTTATTTTTATTTTTATTTTAATGTTACTTGTAATGTTGCATTACCTGTATGTTTTTAACACATTGTTCTTTTGCTTTTTAGGGTTGCCTGGAAGAAATCGCTTTTAAGCGATAAGGCCGCCCTTTGTTTGTTTAAATGTTATTTTGTATTTTTATTTTATGTCATAATGATTGTTGTGCATTACAAACAATAAAGAGTTTATCTATCTATCTATCTATATATATATAATAATGCCAGCCAAACATAATATGTACATACGTGTGGCCAGTGGGACGGCAACCTTTCCTTTCTACTTAAAGCGATTTTTCGGAGCGTATACGACTATTTTGGAAAACGCGCCTTCACGTGCGCTTCGTTTCGTACCGAATATTTCTACATTTATGACGAATAATACTTAACAAATACGCCTTATAGAATCTAATAAACATGGACTTAATTCGTGTATTGTTCCTTATTAGGTCCTTTAGTAAAATAGCGTATCGTTCGTTCTGAATGAATGGGCACCGAATAAAATAGTTTTAAGAGTCATTACCACTAGCAAGAAAAAGTAGTATCATAGTAAGTATAAGTGCAATGAGGTATCACGACTTTCTTGTTTTAGGGTTTTTACATTTCCAAATTACACAGAAACGCAGTTGGGTTTTTTAGTTTTTTTTTCAACCTTTATTTGTCCCACTGCAGACAGGTCTCCTCTAAGAACTATGAGAGATTCAGGCCATAGTCCACCACGCTGGCACTAGGCTAGCGGATATGGCGGATGAAGTAGTATCATAGTAAGTATCATAGGTGCAATCGGGTATGACGACTTTCTTGTTTTAGGGTTTTTACATTTCCAAATTACACAGAAACGCAATTGGGTTTTTTAGTTTTTTTTTTTCAACCTTCGTTTGTCCCACTGCAGAGCACAGGTCTCCTCTAAGAACTATGAGAGATTCAGGCCATAGTCCACCACGCTGGCACTAGGCTATGGCGGATGAAGTAGTATCATAGTAAGTATCATAGGTGCAATCGGTTATGACGACTTTCTTGTTTTAGGGTTTTTACATTTCCAAATTAAACAGGTTTATCCCACTGCTGGGCACAGGTCTCCTCTAAGAACTAAGAGGGATTCAGGCCATAGTCCACCACGCTGGCACTAGGCTAGCGGATATGGCGGATAAAGTAGTATCATAGTAAGTATTATAAGTGCAATCGGGTATGACGACTTTCTTGTTTTAGGGTTTTTACATTTCCAAATTACACAAAAACGCAGTTGGGTTTTTTAGTTTTTTTTTTCAACCTTCGTTTGTCCCACTGCTGGGCACTGGTCTCCTCTAAGAACTATGAGAGATTCAGGCCATAGTCCACCACGCTGGCACTAGGCTAGCGGATATGGCGGATAAAGTAGTATCATAGTAAGTATCATAAGTGCAATCGGGTATGACGACTTTCTTGTTTTATGGTTTTTACATTTCCAATTTACTCAGAAACGCAGTTGGGTTTTTTAGTTTTTTTTTCAACCTTTATTTGTCCGACGGCTGGGCACAGGTCTCCTCTAAGAACTAAGAGGGATTCAGTCCATAGTCCACCAGAAGAAAGGTCCTTGAATGGAGACCACGTCTCGGCAAAAGGACTACAGGCCGCCCTCCAACCAGGTGGACTGACGACCTGAAGAAGACAGCGGGTAGTCGCTGGATTCAGAAGGCCCAGGACCGGGAGGAGTGGCGAACGTTAGGGGAGGCCTATGTCCAGCAGTGGACAGTAAAAGGCTGATGGATGGATGGATTTTATCTCAGCTCTATTTCTAAACAGGCTTTACCTACGTAAGTATATGCTAAGTCATTGGCTTCACCTATTTTTCAAAAGGTAATGGCTAGATTTAAAACATTAAAACAGAATCAAGACAATTTAGTTATTTGTTTATTCCGCTTTACATTTACAGTAACATTTTCAAATTTATATGTTAATACATTTTATACAATACTGTATAAGGGCAACCAAGTGCAAGCTGATTTGAAATTCAATCAAGCAATTTACGTATTCTCCATCAGTTCATAATAACCGTTTTCGTATTAATTCCTGTATTCTATATTTAATGTTCAATCGCATTTTTAATTTACTACGTATGAAGATTTGGTAGTAAAAGTATTTAGCCTAATTATTATTGTTTTCACAACAATATGGACGTGTTGGCGACGTCATCGTGACATCGGCGAAGGTGCTCGGGCGGCGCGCGCGAAAGGGAGCCGGCCCTGAAATTCGGGAGAGAGGCGGGCGGGACGCATTCTGAGATGGACAATTGATTAGGCATGATGACACTATTAAAGAATCGGAGAATAAATGGTTTTACAGAAAAATATATGCTAAAAAAGTTCTAAAATATGATCCCGTTTTAATATAAACATTCAGATTAATAAGATTTTCAATAAAATAAAAGTATTAAATACAGCAATCGGCCATGTTATCTGAAACGCCAATCAAAAGGAATGACGTCACGTCTCAGTTAATGTCATCGTGTTGCTTGAAGTTTGACGAGCAAGCCGACGCCATGACACCTACGAGCGTTTTCGTACTTAATTCAAATAACTTAGCAGAAAATACATAAATTTTCGTTAAAAGTTAAGTTTATTGCTGAAATAAACTTTTTTTCGAAATTAAGAGACGTGTACCTACAATAAGGAAAGGTATTTAAAAATCTGTCATCATGCCCATTAAATACTTATAGTGTGAAAGTGAACCATAGTATTTTTATAATAAGTAGTTTTTAATAAAGACAATGAAAAGATTACATTTGACGACTATTTTGCAGTCTTAAATATATGATACAATGACAAAATAATGAAGCAGAAAAGGCATATACTGAGATATAATGATATGAATAAATTTATTATAAGAATTAAATAAATAAATAAAATAAATAACGCTTTACACTCATTGCCCCACAGTAGGGTATATACCCTGTGTCGTGGGTACCATGGACACATACAAAGACAGAAACACAAACACCCAGACCGATAACAGAAATTTAAACTCATCATTCAAATGTTTCGCAGGGAGTCGAACCCGGGACTCCTCAATTGGCAGTCCGGCATGGTAACCATTGCGCCACGCTGGTCGTCGTTTTTCAGTTTAATAAAGACGGCGATGACCACATATTTATTATGACTTTGTATATATAAAAAATTCATGCTACTAACGATGAGGGAACATATTACTATTGTGATAATAATTAATTACCATGTTTTCCATCACCATGCATGTGATAGATATATAAAATATAAAATGTATTGATATTTTATTTATCTTCTACATGTAATAAAAGTTGTAACAAAATATTTCATACGAAAAAGGTTTTTAAATAAAATGTTTTCATTATTTCAATTTCAATTATGGCATCGCAACCTCGGTGGATATTACCAGCGTCATGTATCATTTTTGCATCACTTAGTAGTAATAGAAAAAATCAGTAACTCAGCCAAATCAGTCAAACATTCAAGTAAAGCTACTTTACCAGAACGTCCGATGGAATTTTGGAGGCAAGCATAAAAAACATATTTTAGCACTGTTTTTTCATTTCACAACACTGTAATTAACCTATATCGAACAAAATGCCATCAAATTTATCCGATATAACTCAAAAATACACCAAGAATGAAAAAAAACAAGAGCACATTAGGTATGTCTTTTTCGACAACCCGCCAAAACTCCTGATAAAATGTTAATGAAAAGACGTCTGTTCATATTATTTTTTTAAACTTATTTCGTTGAAACTGATATTTACAAGTTTCATTATATGCTGGGGATAAATAAAATATCAATACATATTTTTTTATCACATGCCAAAGAGAAACTCCTAAACCATATCGGCACTTGGCCAGCGTGGTGGACTATGACCTAAATCTCCCTCGCTTCCGGAGCAGGACATCAAAAAGGTCGAAAAAACAAAAGGCACTATTATAGTCCGATCATGTAACAGCCTTAGTTACAACCAAAACTTGTTAAGTGACATTTCAAAAAACATAAAACAGCTTATTTATTTGAGTAATCAGCTAAATATTATGATCTAAATAATTCATAATTTGTAAATACAATTTACAAAATCGTACTTCGTTTATTGTACTGTTGAAGGAAAAGTTTTGTCATAAATTATTTATTTAGTATCGATGAAATCATTGGAATGTAATGAATATTATATTGTGTATCCTAGCGTATGTGGCATAATTACCTATATTCACATTGCTTATTTATTAAATCACAAATAGGTAACTGTGTAAAATTGAATTTAAAATTCGCGAAGAATCGGCAGTTATAAAACTTAATTATAAATTTTAATAATTTAATTGAAAATCAGACGTAGGTGGCGTGATAGAATAGTTTTCCACCGAACGAAACATGGTCTCTCTGTATGTTAGTTAACTAGTGTTGTACTTTTTAGTAATTTGAATAGACAGTATTATGATCCGATTTTCATTTGGTGGATGTATTTTGGAAATAGTTGATAAATGCCAAGTGAAGGAATTTTTGAAACCTCTAGAAAACCCTACAGAACAAACAGTACTTTGCGTGCACTTTGCTCAAAAATTTTTTTTATCAATAAGGCATGCAACAAATATTAACAAACTAGTGATCTGACCTAACTTCGCTCGGATGATTTGAGTTTATATGATTACACTAATATATCCTATGGGAACTGTACATTTTCCGGGATAAAAAGCAGCCTATATGATATGCTTCTAATAAACAAAGAAGTAAATTGTGATGATTCTAGGGTGGAGAAACGTAGTCCCTGTAGTTTCGGGATTAAGGATAGAGCTACGGTATGCCCTGCCTGATCGTAAGAGGCGACTAATAGGGGGCTTCCGCGGCGGTGTGTGCGTGGCCGCATGCCGCCGTTACCATCGGAAGATGCAGGAGAGCACATCTGCTCCCCGAAGATGGGCCCGTTCTGGGGTATCGCGCGTGGAGGACACCGGAGCGTTCCACTGGAGATCCCAGAGTCCTCCCCAAGCGCAGAGGCAGCCACCGAGGGGGTTTTAGTGCGGTCAAATCCCACATAAACCGGTACCCGGTGCCGGGTACCTTTTGAATACCCCCCTGATACCAAAAAAAGGGTGAAGAAACGTGAATCTTTATTTCTGTTGCCTCAATCGCAGCTGTGTGTAAGAGCATTTATTTAAGTACACTTTAATGATTTAAATTATACCTACTGATATTATTTACACGGTAATATTATCTACCGCTATTTACTTCAAAACACTGTTTAAAATACAATGACCTTTTTAACTTACAAAGTATAATTTACTATTTTTTTTTTTTAAACATTGGAAAGATGTATTATACTGCTGGGCACGGGTCTCTCCCATTATTGGGGAGGCCTGGAGCTTACTCCACCACGCTGCTCCTGCTCCTGCCACTCATGCGGGTTGGTGGAGATGCGGGTTGGTGAAGATGCGGGTTAGTAGCCAACCCGCTGTCGGATGTTTTCAAACCGCCCATAAGGCCTCTGACAAGTTTTAACGACTGTTATCTATCGACTACAACCGGGACCGACGGCTTAACGTGCCCTCCGAAGCACGGAAACGCGCATGAAATTTTTGCTACTAGCGGTCACCCATCTCACACCCGACCGCGCCCGTTTGGCTTAGTTGCATGGATCGTTTGCATACTACGCTAACCGCCGGGCCATGCGCGCTTCTTCATGCGCGTTGTTAGGATGCCTTTATAATTAATAAATATATAAATAATAAATGTCTCTGACATTATGACCTCTGTCTTAAATACGTATTGTTATTACTGATTTTGAAAGGAGTAGGTATTCAGTAATGAATATTTATACTACAGCATTTGTTTGATTTCCGCTTGACGTCGTACTTAATACGATTTTAGATTCAAGTCGCAATCCGGTCTTGGACTACCAAGTCAATTGAGATACTTTTAATGAGCTGTCAAAAGGTCAAAACGTGACATCCCCATACATTTTGTATGAGAAAATGATGTGACGTCACTTATCATATATAGTCAATTGACCTCATTATTATTGATTTAAGCAGTAATATAAATCATGTACAAAAAAGAATTAACAATTAAGTAGATTGCTTTCCAAGCGTGATTTAGTGCAACCTTTTTAAGGTAAGGATTTTGAATTTTGAAAATTGAATGGGGCAGCAGTTAATGAAGTCGTGTTATGAGATACATATCAGAGAGTCATATCTCAAGATGTAAGATAATAATAGGTGAACTTTTAAGCCTAAAACAATCGGTGCCAAACTAGGGCTCTAGGATCTAGGGTCAATTTCAATTAAGTATATAATATACAAAAAAATGTTATAAGTACGAATTGTCTATATCTTTGCAATGTTAAAACAAAAATAATAAAAGATACTTTGTAAGTTAAAAAGGTCATTGTATTTTTAACAGTGTTTAAAATATAAAGTATCCAGTATAATTTAAATCAATTTATTCAAAGCAAATGAGATATGATACATATAGCGGCGGTTAGCGTAGTACGCAAACAATCTATGCAACTAAGCCAACGGGCGCGGTCGCGTGTGAGATGAGTGACCGCTAGTGGCAAAAAATTTCATGCGCGTTTCCGTGCTTCGGAGGGCACGTTAAGCCGCCGGTCTCGATTGTCGATAGATAACAGTCGTTAAACCTTGTCGGAGGCCTTATGGGCGGTTTGAAAGCATCCGACAGCGGGTTGGCCACTAACCCGCATCTCCACCAACCCGCATTGGAGCAGCATGGTGGAGTAAGCTCCAGGCCTCCCCAATAATGGGGATAGACCCGTGCCCAGCAGTGGGACGCAAAAAGTATTGCAGCCATTCTAACAACAATTTACAGTGCTTGCTATGACTGTATAACAAAATTATTTATTCTAGGTTTATTTGACAACAACAACATCGATATGATACATATCTCTTACGGTACATAAATATTGCAAAGGGGGCATCATCGAATTGTTTGGTCTAATAACGACTGACTGTTTGTTTAGTAACTTATTAAGATCAACTAGTTGTTTTACTTTTATATATTTATTTATTTATGTACACACAGGTGAGAAGAAAGAAATACAAAATAAAAATAATGTACAAGAAAGTTTGTACAAAGGAACTACATATTTCCGTCGAGAATCTCTTCCAGTAGCCTTGAGATTGGAAATTGATTAAGCTAAAAGTAGAGCGTGTAAGTACACATAAAAAGTAACAACTCAAAGGTAGAAACAAATAATAATATGGCCGCAACCCTTTTTGCGTCCCACTGCTGGGCACGGGTCTCACCCCATTATTGGGAAGGCCTGGAGCTTACTCCACCACGCTGCTCCAATGCGGGTTGGTGGAGATAGATAATATACCTACACATAAATAAATACATATATACAAACACATATATATAAACATACACGTATACATATACATAAATACACAATATATACTATAGGTACATTATTACAAACTCAATAAAATACTTTACTTGAAATAAACTTTCGATCGAAGAATCTAATTTAATAAATTAATTGATGTAAATGTCTATAATATTTTTCTTTAAGATTAACATTATTAAATTAAATTTTAAATAAATTAATTGTAATTGAAATAGTGATATTTTGTATTTGCAAGTATAAATTCATTTATTATGTAATAGTAAAAAAATCAAATGTTCTCTATAAATTTGCATACCATTTTGGGTTAGGATAAGAGTACTGTATTCACTACTTGTAACAACTGTTTGACCTTATCTTGCAAATAAATGAAATTAAAATTGAATTCCTGGGCCACTTAATTCAAGATTTCAGGAAAATCAAACCTTAAATCTGTAAAGTAAGAGATGAAATTCTGTATCGAGAAATGCTTACAACTAAAACTGAATACCGACTTCAAAAAGAAAAGAAACGTTAATTCACATAATAATATGTATAAAGGTAATGCTTTTTCTTGCGAAAACCGAAAAACTGTTTTGGGGCCGAGTCTTTAGCAAAATGGTATACATATGTACCATTCTTTTGGAATGTCGAGTCTTTAGCAAAATGGCATACATATATGTACATTTCTTTCGGAATGTCGAGTCTTTAGCAAAATGGACATATGTACCTTTCTTTCGGAATGTCAAGTCTTTAGCAAAATGGCATACATATATACCTTTCTTTCGGAATATCGAGTCTTTAGCAAAATGGCATACATATGTACCTTTCTTTCGGAATATCGAGTCTTTAGCAAAATGGCATACATATGTACCTTTCTTTCGGAATGTCGAGTCTTTAGCAAAATGGCATAATAGGTACCTTTCTTTCGGAATGTCAAGTCTTTAGCAAAATGGCATACATATGTACCTTTCTTTCGGAATGTCGAGTCTTTAGCAAAATGGTATACATGTACCTTTCTTTCGGAATGTCGAGTCTTTAGCAAAATGGCATACATAATAATATGTACCTTGTTTGAATGGACTCAATGGAATTTTAAATCAACCTGCCTATAATTATAAGAGGTTTTGAGAGAGTTCTGGATACACTGACTTTGATTATTCCTGCTGAACCATGAAATAATCAATATTTAATAGTTAGCCAAAAGGATGAAGTGCCTAACTAAAACTAACAAGTCCTCCAAACAACGTTGAGTTCCTTGGCTTCCAAGATCCCTTGAAACTATAATAATAACGGCATGCGTAAGGCGCGCATGGCCCTGCGATTAGCGTAGACCACAAACGATGTACACAGCTAAACCAAACTGGTACGGTCGAGTGTAAGATGGGATACCGCTAGTGTATATGACTATGAACTGAACTATGATTGAACTGACTGACCGAACTGTAACTACGAAATATTGAACTGGCCTCACCCTGTGCACCAGCGCGACGCGCACCGCTTGCGCATGTACGCATGGAATGGACGCAATCGGTGCGCGCCGCGGCGAACATTACGAATGCGCTGCACCATCGAGGCAGTCCGATCATCGCCCTGAAAGCGTTGTTGAATTGGACGCGAAGGGCGTGATAGCATCGTTGAGTGTAGTTTTCCCACAGACTGCAGATATACAGTGACGTGCAGTAGGCCCGAAAAAGCGTTACCTGCCACTAAACACCTTGCGAACCTACGAGCTAACATATTAGCTCTTTTTGAAAGTGCCCTTCGCTTCCGCTCCATACCGTCATGATCTCCGAGGTCGGCTGTTACTATGCGCCCTAAATATTTAAAATCTCTTATTATCTCCAAGGCGACACCTCTGAGGAGGACGGGTAGTATATGTTGGAGACGCCTAGCCCTCGCACCTTCAATGACTAAAACATGACTCTTATTTACGTTATATAGCAACCCATGACTACTTGCGTACTCCTCAACAGAAAGTAACGTTTATGTAGTGCAAAATTTTATCTCTATAGGTATATAAAAACGAATTGATGTTCATTAGTCTCGCTAAAACTCAAGAACGGCTAAAACGATGTGGCTAATTGTGGTTTTGAAATATTATTCCAGGGAAGGTTTAAACGGTGAGAAAAATATGAAAAAATTATGAAATTAATAGTTGAACAACCTTTTTTTCCTATATAAACTGTTAATAACTGTCAAACATTCTTCGCGCCATCGTCCAGAAGTTTGATATAGACTGAATTACAATTCACCTGTCACTATTTGTATTATATTTTTTATTTGACAGTAACATAAAAAACTCATTGAGATGATAAAGAAACTAATCCTCTTTCAACACTTTTAAGGCTGGACAACGTCTGCGGGCTCCACTAGTAATAAATAATAATAATAAAAGTTTTCAGATAGAAGTACGCGCTGACTCAGACTTCGAACCCGTTAATCAAGACCCAATCATTATCAACCAAAGCGTTTGGCCTTTTAAACCACTTACATTCTGCTGTAAGAACAACCACTGCTCTTTTCAGTTCTTTGAACACCTTAAAGTCTAAAGTAATACAAGAGTAGACCTTACCTCAAATAATTTCTTCCGCGAATGACAAAAGTCAATATTCTGAACTGAACTGGTAATCTGCGCGTGGACACCGGCTGATGGTCAACACGCGTTTGACCAGCCAACCACCGCGCGATGTTTATAAAAAGCTGGATATAAAAATTGTATACAGCATGTCCCAGAAAGGACTATTTCTATTGTATTGATTATGTTAATTCGCTAGCGGGACTGGAATTGAATAAGCATATTTTAGGAAGCTATTTCAATATGCATAAAGGTGTCTTTCGGCTATAAATAAATTTAAGTTATCAATCTTAATGTTGAAAAAACAAATAGAAATATTTCGTCTTTTTAGGTTCGCTAACCAAAACCATATCACTAAGCTAAATTTCTGCCCGCGGATTTCTCTGGTGGACCACACGTTTTATCCCATAGAAATGAGATTTTTCCTGAATAAAAATTTACCTGCATAATATGTCATTCTCCAGCCTTTTACTATGTATGTACATATAAAAAACATCAAAATTAATTTGTCCTACGCTATGGATTAGCCTTGTGCTAAGGATTGATCTGTTTTTTTAAGTATGTAGTTAATTATGAAGCAGGCGCGGTCCCAGGGGGAGGGTCACAGGGGACATGACTCCCCTCCCCAAAATCCGTCAGTTATACGTAGATGGAAGGCGAAACAAGCCAATTTGGGACACCTCTTCCCCCAAATTTCTTAGTGACCCTCCTCCCCCCCAAATTGAAGGCTGCGACCGCGCCTGTTATGAAGCTGGAAAATGACATAGGCTACTTTTTAAGCCGGTAATATATCTCATTTCAAAAAACAAACACGTGTTGCATACGCGGACGGCGCAGCGAGCCTAAAGCTAGTGTACAATACTGATATAGAATGTAACTTTTATTGACCTGCAGCAGTGACGGATATAGGAAATTAATTTGGGAGGGGCTTTGATTTATGGTTGGGGTAGGTACGGGCTGAAATTTTGGAAGAGGTCAAAACATTGTTAACGGAGAGGGCGTATCTGACGCATGACGTGTACTCGGACCGCGCGTGGTTTGGGGGGCGGCTTGATTTTAATTTCGAGGTATTACCGTTTTCTCAAGGGTGAACCCGGATGATTTTGAGGGGGCTTGAATCCCCTAGCCCCCTCCCCCTGGATCCGCTAGTGAACTTTATATTGCCACCCGACTCCAGAATTTTACCGCGAAGTAAACCTGTGTTCATTGGAGAGGTGTAACTCTTGTTCACGGAGGAGGAGGTTCTGTGTAAAATTTACATCTATTATGCTATTTTCTCTCAGTCTCAATAATTATGCTATTTTCCATAGCCTAATAGTTTTTAAATGTACCATTTACCTATTTTATTATTAAATCATCCTATGTGTAACAAATAGATTCTGGAAAAATTCGATGTAGGCACAAAAATAAATGAAAATTTATTTTAATATGTAGTTATTATAATAATAATCACATACATAAATTGCAGAATTTATGAAATTTTAATGTATTTTTTTAATGCATTTGTCTTTTGTGTGTGTGTTGTGTTGTGTGTATTTTTCTGTTTGTGCATTTCTCAGATATATTTTTTTTATTAATTTCACACAAGAAATTACAACCGTCTTCAAAAAGTAAAAAACTAAAAGTTCTATCATCAATCACAAATTTTTTTTCCTAAATTTTTGCTAAGGGAATAGATTACAAATAATAATATACTTTTAAATGTTCATGTACTTGATGTTCATTTTTAGCATTCATGGCCCAGCGTCTAGCGTAGAGCCTGATCGCGTGTGAGGTAGGTGCGTTTCCGTGCTTCGGTAGGCACGTTTAGCCGTCGGCTTATAAGTAGGTTGGCCATTAGCCCGCATCTCTAATAACCCACATTGGAGCAGCGTGGTGGAATAAGCTCCAGGCACCCTTAATTACGGGGAGAGAGCCGTGCCCAGCAGTGGGATGAAAAAAGGGTTGAAGACACGTAAACCAGCAAAATAAAGTAGTTTTATTGTGTTTTAATAAAAACAACCTTTATCAGTGTCGCAGTAAGACACCATGCACGGGAAAAATGAAAAATTGGACATTATCCATACTTTCTAAATTTTAGCACATGAAACCAATAAAAAAATGGATGCTACATTCATCATAACCCGGCAGTAGGATTCCCTATGTATACATTGACACACTTGAAGACTTTTTGCTCCACTGGGAATCGAACCCAGCACGCTAGAACTATTCCGGCATGGTAATCATTGCGCCATAAGAATCCGTCCGTTGCGCAGTCCGAATCGTCAACGACCCAAGATTGACTGACAGGCTAGAACCGCTTAGCTTGCGAAGAGACATAGGCTCGCTCTGCGTGTTCTACCGACTTTACTATGGTGAGTGCTCCGAGGAACTCTTCAAATTGATGCCTACATCACCATTCTATGATTATACCACCAGACGAAGGTTAAAGTTCCACCGGCACCATCTGGACTCGTGGTGGTCCTCCACGGTCCGCTTTGCACGCTCCTTTTTACCACGGACGTGTAGGTTATGGGACAACCTTCCAGCTCAGGCATTCCCAGTGGACTATAACATGGGGATCTTCAAGAAAGCTGTAAAAAAAGCTCTCCTCCAAAGCCGGCAATGCTCGAGCAGCCCCCCTAGGGTTGCCCGTGTCCATAGGCGACGGTGATCGCTTAACATCACGCGGCCCGTCTGCCTTATTGTTAGGTCTATCTATAAAAAAAAAAAAAGAATCGTCTACCAAATTTTGTAATCATACTTTAAATGAGAAACATATAAACCGTCGGCAAATTATATTAATACTTAAGATGCTTTTCATACACTAGAATTCCGCAACGGCTTACATTTTTTTCGCGTTGAAATAGTGTACAGTACGTATTCTCAAAAAATTCACATTATTCCTCTATATTTTCTGAAAATATAAAATTGCATAACACTAATTTCCTTGACCTGGATAGAAATGTGACTATGCAACTAACTCTACTATTGTATTTGAAGGGAGACAAAAAATATTTGCGTCCATTTGCAAAAAACTACGTTTTAAAATAGCCTGCTTGGCTCACATGTCCCTTTCTTAAAAACGAGTCTTAACCAGATAAAGAAATCAGACAATATATTATTACTTTTATTTTCGAGAATTTTCTGGAACTTTCTCGAACATTCTCAATAAAATTACAATTAAAATAGTTTGCTAGATCATCCCAGAAATTTTAAGATCCACCCAGTAGTCCCTTTTGGTTAGAAAAGTACAGATATTTCTTTTTTCAGATTTTTCCACCCACTTCCACCCACCGCGATCAAACTGCCTTACTATCATCTACGTACTACTTTACCACCCCAATGGGAAGTTGATTGGAGTTAATGATAATAGAGAAAACCGTGTCTTTACTTGCAAAGAAAACCCTTTACTTTTTATATATACTGTATATTAAGATTTCAGGCCGTACAGCGTCAAAATTGACAGGTATGACACCCGTCAGAGGTGAGCATAGAGCGTCAAAATTGACAGGTATGACACCCGTAAAGGTGAGTACCTTTGTTGATCTAAGCTACTGGCATAGAAGGTATTTTACTGTCGATCTCTATGTTTTTATTTTACACTAATAAAAGCGAATCCTGGTCCGAAACTAGGTAGAATAGCCTAGATAGATATGTTAGTCAATCAAACATGTTTTATTCTAGGCGCTTCAAAAATCTACCGATTTCACCTCTACCAGTAACATAAACATGTGAACATTGTATGTAAATTGACTAGGAGTTTTCTGAACCGTGCTTGACCCTTATAGCATTATATTAACTAAAACTGAACTCTCATATATAACTGGGAATTAACTTTAGGTTCGGTGAATGAAGCAAAAAATAGGTTGTTCAGTAGTATTCAGTGACGCAAATAACGCTTCACACTCGCCCCACAGTAGGGTGGATATACCCTGTGTCGTAGGTACCATGGACACATACAAAGACAGAAACACAAACACCCAGACCGAGAACAGAAATTTAAACTTATCATTCAAATGTCTGTTTCGCCGGGAATCGAACCCGGGACCCTCCGATTGGCAGTCCGACATGGTAACCATTTCGCCACACGAGTCGTCATGAAAAATGATATTTTTTTCATAGTTCTTATGGGTTTTAAACCTGAGTATTTATATTTGCCTATATGTGGCTATTATGCGACCCACAGCTGGGCAAGGCTCTCTCTTATTGTGGAGGCCTGAAGTTTACTCCACCGCGTTACTCTAGGTAGAGATGCCAGCTTGTGGCCAACCCGCTGTCGAATGCTTTCAAACCACCTTTAAGGCCTCCAACAAGGTTTAACGATTGCTACATACCTATCGAATTTACCACAAGCATCCATCTCACACTCTACCTCACCCGCATCGCTTAACTTAGATGCGCGATTGCGCGTGTTCTACTCCAACCACAAGAGTTCACAAGATCAACCAAGGGAAAAGTTAAAATTATTTTTCATAGACGACCTGCGTGGCGCAATGGTTATAAGTTATGGTTAATGGTTATGGTGCCGGACTGCCAACCGAAGGGTCCCGGGCTCGATTCCCGGCAAAAGAGAAATTTTGAATGATAAGTTTAAATTTCTGTTCTCTTCCATTTCTGGTCTGGGTGTTTGTGTTTCTGTCTTTGTGTGTGTCCATGGTACCCACGACACAGGGTATATCTACCCTACTGTGGGGTTATGAGCTATTAATTACATCCTTTCACAACACAATTTCACATTTTTTCATGTGAATTTTTATATTTTAAAACCATTTGGCTCAATTGGTGCAGTTTCGTTGTACAAATGTGCGTGTCATACGTATGGACAAGATGTGGTGCAGTATAAACCGACCTCGCCACGTTGTTCGCAGCATTCTATATATACTTTTTAAATTGATCTGAGGATGCGATGCAACGCTACTGGCGGATTCTTGAAGTGTGAAATCAGTTTTGTAGTTATTTTATCTCACGTATGGCGAATGCTTACCATATAGGGTAGTAGGGTACACGCATGTAAATAAGGTGTCTGTATGAGTTCCTTAGACCTGTCAATCAGTCCTAAGTTAATACAATCAAGTTGGTATTAGAAACCTTGTCAAAAGTCATATGGACGGTTTACCAAGGAACTTGCATACTAACGAATGTAAGTTTCTTGCGATTTACTAATAGCGTGTTGGCCTAATTGAACCCGTAATTCAAACAATCGACAATGGAACATTTTTCACGTAAGTTATAGATTTTCAAAGCTAGGCAGCCTAGATATATAATATACAGCGTGAGCCCTATAAATTAGGAGCTTGGAATAATCCACATCTGGACTAAATCTAAATGCTAAAATCAGTGAAATTTAAAAAGGTGTTAAAGGCAGGGATTCCGAATATAATAGGGCCATGAAACTCTTATTATCCTACTATTTAGTAATTGCTTCTAAAGAGAATAAAATCTAAAAAGGTCTACTGAGAATATACTCCTAAACTCGGTTCGAGATTTATGATAAAGAAATAAACCTCCCATCATAAATCTTCTATTTTCCTATTTTAATCCGGTCTTGGACTGCCAAATTGATTGAGATACTTTTAATAAGCTGTCAAAACGTGACATCCTCATACATTTTGTACGAGAAAATGATTTGTGACGTCATAAATCAAAGTCAATTGACTAAATTTTTTTTCATTTAAAAGGCAATAACAATCACTTTTAAATATTAATTAACAATTATCCTGCTTTACAAACGTAGTTTTATGTAACCTTTTTTAAGGTATAATTTTTTTGAGCATAGTGTCCAAGACCCTATTAAACCACGTAGGCTGTGATCGCTTATTAATAAAGGATAGTAAAACAACGATTTTAAAGATGCACAAAAATATATTTACGATATCACAAAATCATCCACATTTCAGTACAATTCAAATACAAATCCAGAAACCAAAAGTCATGTCACCAAATTGAAACAAAAATTGTTTAAATATTTTATTCAGGACACGGAACGAATAAGAAAGTGTTGCCGTTGTACAAATAAGTATCACATAGATTATTCTTTTCGAACAGATCCAATACATCTTCACTAAGATTTTTATTAATAAGTGTCGTACAACGAATATCTTGGGCTATATCTCCCAAAGGAGAATCTAATTCGTGAACAGTTATTGGCTGTTTAGAATAACGCTGCAACATCATTGGATCGAATGTTGATGCTGAATGTAGC
Organism: Pyrgus malvae; assembly: GCA_911387765.1. Lineage (NCBI taxonomy): Eukaryota > Metazoa > Arthropoda > Insecta > Lepidoptera > Hesperiidae > Pyrgus > Pyrgus malvae. The sequence goes on along the minus strand of OU426968.1, from coordinate 3,686,534 downwards.
ACCACTATTTTAGATTCTAGTTCAAAAGGTTCATTATTGTATGCTTGGTATTGTTGTATTCTTCCAAGTGCTGCATTAATGACTGCACGTAGATATTGAGCAGTATGTCCATTATGTCCTGCGATTTCTTCTACACAAATGTCCACTTTTTCCTGCCATGTCCGAGCTCTTTTTACTTCGGCTTCTATTTTCACAAAGGTGTCATCATCGTCTTTAATCAAATTCACCATATGTTTTGCTACTGCATCTTCTAAGTCCATATTACGGTTACTCAGCGTCTTAATTTGATTTTCAATTTCCTTTTTAAGCTCTTCTGGAGTATGACCAACGCAAAAGATTGTGCCTTTGCCACCTGTAAGAAGAAAAACTGGTATTTTAAAGTCAATACAAGCAGCGATAGTCCAGAGATCAAGAACTGGACCCTCATGTAGTGATCCCGGATTCAAATCTCTGCGTGACCTTTTACTAGGATATCTTTTATAATAGCGGTAATAACGTTTCACTCTCATAGCCCCACATTAAGGTATATATACCCTTTGTCGTGGGTGACATGGACACACAAAAAACGGAAACACAAACACCTAGACCGAGAACAGAAATTTCTCGGTTTAAACTCATCAGTCAAATTTCTGCTTCGCCGGGAATCGGACCCGGGACCCTCCGATTGGCAGTCCGGCATGGTAACCATTACGCCACACGGGTCGTCAAAATGTTAGTGCGTATTTATCGCTGATCCACGATAAAATATAACTTTGTTATATTGAATCTTTGTTATATTGTTTTCTGTCCCTGTTGTCTGAGTAAGCCAAGATTTCTTTAGGTTAGTCATGTCCACCAATCCACAACTGTTCAACGTGGTGAATGGTCAAAATCGACTTCAATTGAGAAATAGTATCTGTACCTAACAGTAAATAATCTAAAGTCTTATATTCTTCCTGTGTTTTTAAAGTAGGCTAAACTTAATTTAATAATACGAGGTCTTAAATTCCTCAAATTTTATAAAGCATTGTCAGCAGCAGCCTCATTTTATAGCTTACCATTTTCTTCCAAAATCCTTGCTATCTCCAATGCTAATAACGCTCCACTTTCGTATCCAAGAAGATAGAAATTGTCTTTGACTTTCATCTTTCTCATAAGAGTCTGTAATTATAATAGCTATATTAGTCAAATAATTAGGAACTAATTCGTACTTTTATTATGGTAAAATTAAAATTAATAACTTCATGCTTTTGTTTTTATATTATTTACATTTAAAAACACTTGGATGTTGTGTAATATGTGAGGTTACATATTGTAAATGTACATGTTTGAATGTTGAATAGTATATATATCTTTAAATCACGTAAAGATGTTTTCGTCCAGATCTGCAAAAATAAAGAATTTTACCAATTTTGGACGTAACGTAAGCTTATTTCATACAATTTTGACACTGAGTTTTTGACAGAAAAGTATAAAATTTCGCCATTTGGGAAAGAGCAAACGTCAAAGCACGTAATTTAATACAATCGGCAGTGAAAAAAAATGAAAATCGCATGTTTTGCACTTAGTACAATCACAATACAAAGAGCGCCTTTGTGCTAAAACCATAGTTATTATGAATATCGTCTTAATACCGTCGACAAATTCAAATCAAAATTGGTTGAAACCAATCGTTCAACAGCAGAGTTATAAGCTTTATTTATCCCTGTCAAAACGAATCTTTATTAATATTTTGTACTCTGATACAGGCAAGTGACGTCACAATCCAGTATTGCTCTGTATGTCTTATGTGCAATTTGATACGTTTGTATCTGCATATATTTCAAAGTAGTACAAAATTTGATTTTTGTGTGCTAATCCTCTTATTAAAATGATTCGATTGAATCAATAAAAAAATATAGTAAACATCCCAATACCTTCATTGAAGCTCAACTAAAATCAGCTCGAGATATACCTGGGCAAGTCTTTGAGCCATATCACGAACAGGCTCCTGGGGTTTCACATATCCTGGTTGCAGTACAAATGCTGGCACCTTCAACCTCTCACACAAAAGTTGGAACCGGTGGTGATTTCCTTCAAATCCTGGTACTACACAGAGGGATGGTTTTTCCGCATCGAATTCCAAGTCTCTCTGAAAATGTAATATTTTTAATAATATGTGGACTCCTGTGGGAAGTCATTTCAGAAAGAGTGATTCCAGGAATTGTTTTTCTTGGATTATTTTTAGTATTATCGATTTAAGTTAATGGAATTTTTCGTTATGAATTAATTATAGTGCCCTCGTGTTATGGAATATTTAGTTACTGAAATATCTCACTGACTTGACTAATTTTACTCCCACATTTTGTCCATAACAACAGATAAGAGGTATTTAATAGGAACTTACAGAGTATTTAGCGCGAGTGTTCAATATAACAGTGGGTGCACTCGCAAGAACTTCATCGGGATCGATATAGGAATAGAAAACTTGCAGTCCCTTCCTGTCTTCGAAACCATACCAAGAGGAATTCTTCTCAATATTCTTAATTCTGTAATAAAACCTTTAACATGTATATTCTTATAAGGATTTAAGATATTTCTTATAAGGTTTTAAGCTTAGAGCATAAAGGTATGATATGATTCAGATACTGTTCGCGTTCTACTAAAAATTCTCTCCAACAGCCAGTGTTGACTGGTAAAGAATGCCTCCAGGCATTAAGTCCGCCCTTTGTACAACTTTTTTCGTTGTAACAATAAAGTATAAATAAATAAATAAATAAAAAATTTCAAAAACAATACCATTGCATTGTTATATCCATACTAATATTATAAATTCGAAAGTAACTCTGTCTGTCTGAGTGTGAAGAGTGTGAAGCGTTGTTGTCTGTCTGCTACGCTTTCCCTCTTAAACTACTGTACCGATTTTAATGAAATTTGAAACACAGATAGAGTGGACCTTGGGAAAGGACATAGGATGGTTTTTATCCTATGATAATCTTTAAAACGGGTCCACACGGGCGAATCTGCTGGCAAAATACTAGTTGACTATATAAATCAGCTAAGTTTCATTTACACTAACAAACTCTGAGTTATCGTTATTTTAATGTTTCATCTACTATAGGTGCTGAAGATAAGGAAGAATATCTTTCGCTCCAACTTTTTTTTTTCATATTGTTATCCATATCCATACTTTTTTAATTATAGATTTGAAAGTAACTTTGTCGGTCTGTCTGTTACTCTTTCCCGCTTAAACTACTAAACCAATTGAAATAAAATTTGGAACACAGATAAAGTAGACCTTGAAAAAGGATATATGATACTTTTTATCCTACGGGAACCTATAAAACGGGACCTGTAAAGCCGCTGGCAGAAGGCTAGTATTAAATAATTGGATACAATAATTGCTTGGAATAGCCTAAATCCTCCTCATGGGAATACAACCAATCAAACCTCCAAGTCATATTGTGCACACATTTAAAGGCGGTCCGGAGTTCGCGGGTTCAGCTAGTATTAAAAAAACGCATGAAAATTATGAATATTTAAAATAAATAATTATTATAGATAATAATAAAGTTAATCTGTATAAATGTTACCTACTTACTTCTTTAGAGTTAACGATGGAATAACATTTTCTTCAAAGTATGTATTATAAACATCGCGTAGATATGCTTTGATAGCTTGCATTTTACTATCGGGGAACCTCAGTTCTTGAAGAGTTGCTTCATCTGAAGGATTTGTTGTAACATCAACGCCTTAAAATAAGAAATACCTTATATTATAATTATAGACTACAGGCCCGTGTCAAAAAAATGGTGGGTCATTTGAACCACCAGGTGACCTATCTAGAACGATATAAGAGCATAAAATAATAAGATTCAGCACTATGCCGTCACTTGTAAGCTGTCCAACTGAGTGCAGGTGAGAATTCAAAGGTACAGGTAGAGTGAGTACATTTTGGTCATATATTTTTGTACGGCATTCTTACCATCTCACCATTTTTTTGACACGGACATTTCAAAGTGAAGAGTTCATAGCTCATGTTTCTTGTATAAAAATATGATTATGTGATGACAATAGGGAAATTTTAAAATCAATCCATTCAACTCTTTTTTTTAAATCATAACACGAACATTTCATAGCATAGCACATAAAAATAAACCGTACATGAATTCATAATAAGTGAAGGGGACAAAGCAAAAAAGCAATGTCCCTAATATCTGATCTGAAATCAGTATGAGATTAAATAAAATGACAAATTAAACTAGCAAATTCCGAACTTTGTCAAAGGTAGAGTATTTTTGTGCGTGGTAATAATTAGATTTTTTTTAAATGGTCATAAAAATAATAGAAGTTTTTTATGGATAAAACATCTAGATATGAATTTAAATTACTGTGTTAAGTGGCCGTATACGAAATTTTGCCGATTTTGCTTATTTACCCGATTTAACACATGAGATTTTCAGGTAAATTACAGTACTTCTACAAGTATCATTGCACAAAATAACTTTTCATTCCATTAATAATCTAAAACATTAGACACTTTTATAGCGTCAAGAATTATAATGCGAGATTTAGGTTACTTTAAAAGATGTTTAATGCCGAATCATCATTATTAATAAGATTTTTTTTTTCAGGAAACGGATTTATTATAAACTGAAGAGTATTTATGTCAAATAAATTTTACGAAAGATTATTCCAATTTGTCGAAATCAAATGCAATTTCTGGCCCATTTTCTCTCAAAATTGACTAACTTCAATCTTTTTTTTACTAATATTTTTTGTATGAGGTTGGCAAAAAGTGGCTCATACACTATGTATGTGATTTTTACAGCAATATATGTCATTTTTTCGATCTGTTTAGACTTTAAAACGATCCAGAAATATGTGATATTCTATACCTATTACTGTAATATTTACAAAATTATCACCGGCTTCAGGTCTATTAAGCAAAATAACGAAATAAAAATTAAAAAGTGGCTCATTTAATAGTTTATTATTGAAATGATCAGTCATATTGTGCAATAAAACTTATGGAAATATTGTATTTTAACTGCAAAATCTCCTGTATAACATGAGCTAAATCAGCGAAATCGGAAAAATTTCGTATACGGCCTCTTAAGCACAAACCTAATATTTTTTCAGTAACGTGTACCACAAAAAAGCTTAGGTTGTAAGGTAGTTTTATCTACTTACAATATATTCCTGAATCTAAAAGGAAAGAAAAAGAACTTTGTAGGTGGTAGAACTCTGGTTCGCCCGGGGAAGTACCATCGCTGCACCCACTTCTGCCGTGAACCAACTCTGTTGTATTTTGGTGGAAAGGTGCAGTTGCCGGCCACGACCGTACGACCTCAGAGAAGACTTACCTATGCTTGCTTGAGGTTGTATGTAGATGTCCATGGGCTGCAACGACCACTTCACACCACGTGGCCTGCATGCTCGTCGGCTACTCCATTCAAATAAAAATAAAAAAATAGGACGAGAAGGGATGGAAGAAAATTTATACTTATTTGATGTTTTTATTACCTGCAATGGAAGCCAATTCATTTATGAGCGAAGTGCGTTTCTTTTCTTTCGGACAAACATAAACATTTACACTTGAAGATACAATAACTTTAACGATAGCTTCAATAACTGCCCGTTTGGACACCTTTGCATCATCCTGAAAGATAAATTTTATTATTTACTAGTGAATAGACTAGGCTTCGCTCGGATAGTTTGAGTTTATATGATCAATATGATCATATACTGTTCCCACGGGAACAGCACATTTTTCAAGAGATATAACTATCTTATGTCCGTTCTTAAGGTCCACTCTATCTTTGTACTAAATTTCATTAAAATTGGTGCAGTAGTTTAGACATGAAAACGTAACATACACACGCACACACACAGAGTTATTGTCGCATCCATAATATACATATGTATGTTATGGATTTTATGAAAGATTATGATGACGCTGTTCAAATGTGGCGGGAAGTCGAAAAAGACATATTGTGCTCTTTTTTTATTTTCATTTTCTTGGTTCATTTTTGAGTTATATCGGATAAATTTGATGACATATTGTTCTTAGGTTAATTACAATGCACGAGTGTTGTGAAATAAAATACATTGCGAAAATATGTTTTTTCAGCTTGCCTCCAAAATTCTATTAGTCACGTTCTGGTAAAGAAGCCATCGCTTTACTTGAATGTCTGACTCTTGACTGACTGATTACTGACGACTTACTGACTTTACCTATTATTACCCGTCCAGTTTCACCGAAAGTGGTAAAAACGTGATGCAAAAATTATACTTGACGCTGGCAATATGCAGAGTTTGCGATGCCATAATTGAAGAAGAAAAAAATTTAAATGATGATACCTACATTTATGAAGAAACTGGAGATTGGGCCCGGTTTCATTAGACTGGTTTGATTTTATATGATTATACTAATCAATCCCATGAGAACTGTACATTTTTTCGGGACAAAAATTTGCTATTCCAGACTACATTGTATGTCTGTATCAAATTTTATTGGGATCCGTACCGCTCTCGTGTGATTGAGCAACAAGCATCCAAAACTTTCGCATCTATACCAATACATAAAGCTGAAGAGTTTGTTTGTTTGAACGCGCTTATCTCAAGAACTACTGGTTCGAATTGAAAAATTAACATTTGTGTCGAATAGACCATTTATTGGAGAAGGCTATAGGCTATATAACATCATCCTATGAGTAATACCAAACTCCATACGGACAAAGTCGCGAGCGGCCGCTACTTTATAATATAATACACCTATATGTATCCTATACAGTTTTTATAAGCTTGCTCAAGTTATTAATACAATAATAATTAGTTAGTTATATCCATTCTAAACGTTAATTACAGCGCAAAAGTCGGTTATAAAAATTCTATAACTCGCCATGAGGTGGCAGTTATGGCTTCTAAAAATATCAACTTTACTAATAATTTTCTTTGATAAATATAAAATTGATAGAATGATATAAAAACATACTCACTCCCGTAAATTGAGGCAAATGAATCACAGAAACAGGCAACTGTTCCTCTGTACGAGTATCGTAAATTTGATTCCCAAAAGATTGGTCAATAATAGCGATAACAAAATGTCTGAAATCAAAACAAAAATACAACGTAACGTAAAGGCATAAAATAAAAACGGCGGCCTTATCGCGTCTGCCTTTTTCATAAAATGAAAGGTATTCAGAGCAGGGGGAAATCGTGAATGAGAGGTTTGGACATGGATGAGAATTTTATTATTTTTTTATTTGAATAGAGTAGCAGACGAGCATGCAGGCCACGTGGTGTTAAGTGGTCCCTGCAGCCCATGGACATCTACATACAACCTCAACCTCAACCTCCGGAGGCTGGTGGTCGCCTCATGTAATTGTAGCCGGCAACTGCACCTTTCCACCGAAACACAATAGAACTGGTTCACGGCAGAAGTGGGTGCAGAGGTGTTACTTCCCCGGGCGAACCATAATAATTCTACCACCTACAAAAAATAAATATATTTTTTTTAATGCGCCCTTAAATATATATTTTTTTAATTCTATTTTAGTATTTTTTGTTAGCGGCAACAGAAATACATCATCAGTAAAAATTTCTAATGTTTAGCCATCATGGTTCATGAGATACAGCCTGATGACAGACAGCGTAGGCTTAGTAATAGGTCCCCATTGGCACCCTTTGGGTACGGAACCTTAACAAGCTGGTAAAAAAAGAAATAAAATCGAACCATTATATAAAAACTTCTAAAATACTTACTTCAGCGACGGACATAACGTCTTAGATATGTCGTTCAGTTTATTGATACTGGCATCAGTATCCTCGCAAGCAGTATTCGTTAGAAGTATAAATATTCCTTCTACGGGTCCTTTCTGTGAGATATCACGTAACATAGCTTCGACTACGTCAGCTTTAGTGAAATCTCCATATGATATATTTGTAGCAACACCAAGCTTTTCCCAAGATCTAGAAAATGGTTTTCCGATTATGCACGTGTATGTTAATCATGCCAAAAATATTTTCATTAGAATAGGCATGATGACACTATTAAAGAATCATAGAATAAACGGTTATACAGAAAAAAATATGCTAAAAAAGTTCTAAAATATGATCCCGTTTTAATATAAACATTAAGATTAATAAGATTTTCAATAAAATAAAAGTATTAAAAACAGCAATCGGCCATGTTATCTGAAACGTCAATCAAAAGGAATGACGTCACGTCTCAGTTAATGTCATCGTGTTGCTTGAAGTTTGACGAGCAAGCCGACGCCATGACACCTACGAGCGTTTTCGCGCTTAATTCAAATTAAATAGCAGAAAATACAATACCTAATTTACGTTAAAACTTAAGTTTATTGCTTAAATAAACTTTTTTTTCGAAACTAGGAGACGTGTAACTACAATAAGGAAAGGTATTTAAAAATCTGTCATCATGCCCATTACAAGATTTACCGAGAAAACCATCGGCAAAGGAAAAAATGCTTAAAATTATTTCAAGGTGCCGTCGATACCTTTAATATATACTATTAATATAGTAACGCGAAAGAAGCGCGCATGGCCCGGCGGTTAGCGTAGAACGCAAACGATCTATGCAACTAAGCCAAACGGGCGCGGTCGGGTGTGAGATAGGTGACCGCTAGTGGCAAAAAAAATATTCATGCGCGTTTCCGTGCTTCGGAGGGCACGTTAAGCCGTCGGTCCCGGTTGTTGTCGATAGATAACAGTCGTTAAACCTTGTCGGAGGCCTTATGGGCGGTTTGAAAACATCCGACAACGGGTTGGCCACTAACCAGCATCTCCACCAACCCGCATCTCCACCAACCCGCATCTCCACCAACCCGCATCTCCAGCAACCCGCATCTCCACCAACCCGCATCTCCACCAACCCGCATCTCCACCAACCCGCATCTCCACCAACCCGCATCTCCACCAACCCACATTGGAGCAGCGTGGTGGAGTAAGCTCCAGCCCTTCCCAATAATGGGGAGAGACCCGTGCCCAGCAGTGGGACGCAAAAAGGGTTGCGGCCAATATAGTAACTAGAACTAATAATAATAGTTCATAATAGTTGATAATAGTTCAAAGTTTTAGCTACTTTATTAATATATATAACTCGTATTAGTATAGTAACTAGAACTTTGAACTAAGTATTATCATAAGTCTTCTATCTTTGATTGGCACATTAAAGAGCTAACTAGTCTTAACTAGTTAGCTCTTTAATGTAATTTAAAGTTACTCAGTACTAAAGAAGCATATAGTTAATGTTCAAACTAACACACAAATAATAATATGATACAATTGAAACTACATATAAAAGGAAGAAATAATAGACATATTTTACAAAATGTATATGCCATCCAAAAGTCCTGATTGCGGCCCAGAATGCTGGCAGCTTTTCCTCTTGGAATGAAAAGAGAGATCAAAATTTTTTGTGTAAAATAATTGCCAGCTCTGTGGTCACCCGAAGCGAGGATAAGTCTGGTCGACATATCCTTGCAGAATTTCTTTATATCAGCCTCCATTGCAAGCGCCGCATATACGTATTTTCCATTATTGTACAATATTTGCGGCGCTTTAGAAACTGGTAAGCTGGTAAATGTGAAGGGAGGGGGAGAAACGGTCAAAAGGTACCTTGAGAGAGAATACCGGGTTATGTGGGATTTGTACCGCATTAAAAACCCCTCGGTGGCTGCCTCTGCGCTTGGGGAGGACTCCGGAATCTCCAGCGAAACGCACCGGTGTCCTCCACGCGCGACGCCCCAGAATGGGCCCATCCCCGTCAGAGCAGATGTGATCTCCTGCACCTTCCAATGCTCACGGCGGCATGCGGCCACGCACACACCGCCGTCCTTCCCGGGGCTGCTGACTGGACTGGTCGAGCTGCCACTCTCACCGCCCGCAACCCCGGAAACCCCCATTTAGTCGCCTCTTACGATCAGGCAAGGGATATCGTATATCTATTCTTAATCCCGAAGCTACAGGGACTAATTATGACTACCTAGCAAATACTAACCCTGCCCAAATCATTCGATGACTACTCTGCCACATCTCGACTAAACAACTTTGAAGCACGCATCTGTTCCTTACAATCACAAGAATATGGTGCCCACTAGTGGTGAATAGGTTTGCATCAATTGGAAATTTGGCGGCAAGTTATAAGAGGCATGTTGTTATATTGTTTTTTTAAGTTTTCTTGGTGTATTTTTGAGTTGTTTATTGATGGCATTTTGTTTGATATACATTAATTACAGTGCCCAAATGATACGAAATAGAATAAATGTGAAAAAACATGCTTTTTCGGGTTGCCTCTAAAACTCCATCAGACACGTTCTGTAAAGTCTGATCTGATTTTAATGGCTGAATATTAAGGACTCGCTGATAATAGCAATAATTTGAATTTATATTTTACTTGAGATTGGCAAAATGCAGTTTACCTCATCTTAACAGGAAGATGGCCGAGTTTACTTGAACAATTAATACGTAGTTTTTTTGCTCCGTGGCTAATAAGCTTCTCAGCAAATTGTATTCCCAGGACATCATCACAGATCACCAGTTGAGATTGGTCTGGGGAGCAGGCAAACCTACAAAAAAAATCAATTTACACTTCGCTACGAAAAGTTGGACCGCCAATTGATTAACCTCCATATTTATAGGCAATTAATATTCTTAAGTAATTACTACGACTTTCTCTTACTATGGCTTTAAGTTCATAAGGATAATATTAATTTACAGCTGAAACCTCAAGTATAATACTGTTAACCAAAAATTCGAACAAACATTCAAAGTGCGTATGGCCCTGTGGTTAGCGTAGAACGCAAGCGTTCTATGCGACTAACCGGGCGCGGTCGAGTGTGAGATGGGTGACCGCTAGTCGCAAAAAATTTCATGCACGTTTCCGTGCTTCGGAGTCGTTAAACCTTGTCGCAAGCCTTATGGGTGGTTTGAAAACATCCGACAGCGGGTTGGCCACTAACCCGCATCTCCACCAACCCGCATTGAAGCAGCGTGGTGGAGTAAGCTCCAGGCCTCCCCAATAATGGGGATAGACCGGTGCCCAGCAATGGGACGCAAAAAAGGTTGCAGCCATGGGTAGATTAGGAGGTCATTAGGCATTAAGTCCGGCCATTCTTATCCTAGTTTTTTGATAATTACAAAAAAAAAACATTAAATAAATAAATTTAATAATGGTAAATACTGCATGCAAAAAAGTACCTTGACTCAGCCTCTGGTATAGGATCTGACATTCGTATCAATACTCTCCCAGTTCTACGATTCGACTCCAAGTGTTTGAAAGCTGTTACCACGTCCTTCGGTCCGTATGTCACGCGGGTCAACGGCTTTACATAGCCTTTAGAAATACCCTCGTTCACTAAACGCTTCAATGTCTAAACAGAAATGTTAATATTGATCATATTATTATCAGAAAATTAAATGTTTTGTCAAGTATTGATATGTTCAGGCATCAACACAGAGAAAACGAATGATAGTAGAGGTGCCTGTACCTACTATTTGTACCAGAACCAGTGTCGCCATCGAATAGCGTGAGCTCAACAGAATTTGGACAAGGCAATTTAATTGTTTTAGAATTTGTTCACATAATCGTAATTAGCTTATTCTTCGAGTGTCAGCAGTAAGTAAGACTTTTTTTTGTAATTATTGTCTAAGAGCAAATGCGGCCCTAAAGAGTGCAGTGCTAGCGCAGCGTGATCGCGCTCACCTATACTCACGCTAGCGATGCTTTGTGCCCTCTTGCGTTATTTGAAACTACATGGCCATTAATTAACAATGGAGTAGCATAGCAAAGTAGGATCCAGGGCTCCCGAATGATGAGGGGAGACCCGTATTTAGTATTAGGACGCAAAAAGGGTTGCAGCCACAAAAAGTGTGTTAACAATACCACCTGCTTATTCTAAACAAACTCCTAGAGATTATAAAGAGTATTTTAAAATTTTATAAAATACACCTACGTATAGTTTATAAAATTTTTAGTTTTTGGTGCACCCATTTCTGACAAAGCAATTCTATAGTGATTGAGCACATGGATGCGAGTGCTGGCAAGACTTCCATGGTATGACCATCAGCCTCGGGAGTAGCCTTTAACAGCTCGGGGCCAGTATGCTCGTCTGCTTAGACAAAGATATAAATCTATATTAAAAATAATAAAAACTTAAGAAAACTAATTTCGACCTTTTATTTCCCGCTATATCGCGCTAGGATTTGGGTTAGATCCGGGCTCGCGCATCTTACCAAGGATCTTTTATTCTTGATAGGTATGTAGTACCTTTAAACGAGCAATTCCTGTATATACCTAAATATATTTTTCGAATCTCGGAAACGGTTCCAACAATTTTGATGAAATTAGAAATTTTCAATTATTAAAAAATATTTACAGCGATATCAACTTAAATATAAACTGAAAAATACGACTCTTTCGGACGTCTATTGGAGACTATTAATAATATTGTGGCGTAGAACGCTGTCAAACGCCATCCGCCCATCCGGCGTTCAAAGAAATGACAATGTCGATTAGAAAGAGCTCTATAAAAATTTCGTTCATTGCATTAAAGCTTCTTTGTCTGGTGGGCTGACTGCGGAAGTAGAGGCCCGGCCCGGGTTCAAACCTCAAGCAATAACCATATTGCGTTTATTTTTTATTTTTTGAGTTTTTTTTATTGGGAGCTATTTCAGGTGGCGCTATTAAGTAACACTAAGCAAACCAAGAAAATAGTTTTTATACGAGCAACGCTCGGTCTTCACCAACCCGCATTGGAGCAGCGTGGTGGAGTAAGCTCCAGGCCTCCCCAATAATGGGGAGAGACCCGTGCCCAGCAGTGGGACGCAAAAAGAGTTGCAGCCAACGCTCGGTCGTCCAGGCACTAGTTAATAAATTAGGGTATTAATTTATAGGTAAGTAATGAATTGGCTAGGTAATTAAATTTTTAGTTCATTTCTGTGTTCCCAATACCGCGATTTGAAAGGGAAGAGGAACGCATTATTGGTTCGAACGATCTACAATATTTACCTCCATATCCTCAACATTGTTTCTTGTGAAGATGGATGAGAAATCGACGGTCACGTAGGAGCGTTGCTTCGTAAGATGATGCAACCCGAAGGCGAACTTCTCCTTACTGTTTATTTGTACTGTGTCGATGGTGACTCCCGAGAACGCGCAGCAGGTTAGTGCCGCCTGATAGAAACGGTATTAGTTAAATTAGGAAGTAAAGTTGAAAATGTGTCAAACCTTTTTTATGACAATTGAGAATGTGACTGAATTTTTTTATCGGTATCATCGTGTTGAACACCAAAGATTTTTAATAGCTCATAAAATATGCATGAAGATAATGTTTGAAATAAATCTTCAGAAAGATAAGACAGCAATATAGCAGTATAGAGCAGAAAGTATATGAGCATAATAATATGCTCATATACTTTCTGCTCTATACTGTGTCCTGTTCAACTCATCTAGTCCAAATTATTTGAAAGAACGTTTCGAATTTATCGGGTCATCATCATCCCACAATCTGACACTTCGATCTTCGTCCAATAGAATTCTTGGTATTCCCGCCCACTCCTCGGCGTACTATAGCAAATCGCACAATGAGCATATACTCATATACTTTCTGCTCTATACTGTGTCCTGATCAACTCATCTAGTCCAAATTATTTGAAAGAACGTTTCGAATTTATTGGGTCATCATCATCCCACAATCTGACACTTCGATCTTCGTCCAATAGAATTCTTGGTATTCCTGCCCACTCCTCGGCGTACTATAGCAAATCCTTTACTGTGCACTCTGTCAAACTATGGAACTCCCTACCTAACTCCATCAGACGTGCTAAATCCTTGGGTTTGTTTAAAAAGTTGGTTAAGGATTACTATTTGTCTTTATAAGTATTTATCTCCTTTCTCCTTTCTCATTCTATTTGCTTAGTCTCTCCTCACTTCTACATTTAAGTTTACTTCTCCTTTTCTTTTTCGCTGTCATCTGTATCCTTGGTTGTCTTTGTTTATTCTTTGCTATTTTTTACTATTGTTTGTCTCACTTCTGTTTTAATACGTTGTCTAATGCACCCTACCCACAAATTTTGAATTGTCTTTTATATATTTCCTTCTAGGTTGTCTGGAAGAGATTGCTATTTGTAGCAATAAGACCGCCTTCTGCTTTCTTTACGTTGTATCTTTTATTGTATGTATTATTTGTATTGGTGCAATAAAGAGTTTGTATTGTATTTTATTATTATAGCAATATGATACTGATGTTGCTTTGTTGTATTGCCGTACAAAATACTAAGAAATTTGTTTTGCTACAAAGGGATGGACAACAGATAGGGAGGATAGTAGTTGCAATAATGACTAAAGGAGCTTAGGCCAACCAATAAGGTGATTCAATATCAAATATACATAAATAATAAAATTGAAATAGAGATAAGCGAAATTCTAAAGAGGATTGGATGGAAGTGTGGTAGTTTCAAAACATAAAAAGTGGACAATATTTTTTTTGATGTTAAAAAGGTGTTTGCGCTCACATTTTTCAGTTCTCCGCCAGCGCAGCACAACACAATGTCACATCCTTCGCCCTTCGTAGCTCTTAGTACCATATCCCCAAATAGGACTTCACGAGAAAATCCAATGTTGTTCTCTGGAAAATTATCGTCAATTTAACTAATAACGTACAAATTTTTATTGATTTCCAATTCAAAGTAGAAAATTTTTACATAAAATTCCAATTTCCAAGTAGATATAAACATCGAGTTAGTTCTGTTAAAATTATTTGCCTATGTAGACAAAATTAAATAATCTAATACTGGCCCTTTCGTGATTAAAAACAAACTTATATTCATCCAGTCCCGTTGTCAAAGAATAAAATTATATATAAGAAATTAATAAAATTACTGCCATTGCTATCACATCCTATGTGGAATGCAACAAGTTGGTGAAATCTATACTAATAACAAATCTGAAGAATTTATTGGTTTTTGTTTTGAACGTGCTTATTTCAGAAACGACCGTTCGAATTGAAAAATTCTTTTTGTGTTGAATAGACAATTTATTGAGGAAGACTAGGCTATATAATATCACAAATAGGAGTGGAGCAGCAATAAAAAATGTTTTGTTTTGTTCCTTGCGTCCGCTGAGTAAACGGCAAAATTTACGGTAAAATCATGTTTTACAAATTGTTCCCCTCTAAAAGTTCCAATGTCTAGGTTTGAAGGCTGATACACTAACGGCCACTAGTCATTCATATCATTATTATGATTGGTCGGAATTTCTAAACATAACTTAAGTGTAATTTATATGAGCTTACCTTCTAATTCAGGGTACAGTTTCATCAACATCTGTTTTTTGTTATTGTCAGCAACGGTTGTGAACACCTTGCAGTCATACGCTAGAGCTATGGATATGGCCGCTTGACCCAACGCGCCTGCTCCTCCCAATATCAGAACAGTCATACCATGAGTAATTTCGGCTTTGATGCTCTGTTGACAAAATATGCAGTAAAAAGTATATCAGTAACTGGCTAAGTAATTATACAAGAATTAGATATTAACAAGTTTTAACAGCAGTCGTTTGACCTGTGAAATATAGTTAATGATAACCGTTCAGACAAACCAAGGTAACAATCTGATGAGAAAGAGAATAAGCGTGGCAATTTTTTGAACTAATAACAAATGTCTGCCAAGTCTCTGAGAAGCAAATGAGGATACACGTTTGGCAAAGGGAGATCTCCCGCCGAGCGAGGTGGTCATGGCCAGGGAGCGGCCGCTCTCCAACTGACTCAATTCGGAGCTTGTATATTTGGTCGGATATTCAGAAAACTTCGATAGCGTGATTCAGGAATACCCGTGGCGCCATCTCTTGATGAGTAGCGGAAGTTTGCTACAGAAGCAATAATATAAAAATAAGCAAGTTATCTCAACTTTAAAATTCTTTTAAATAGTTGGAAAAAAATTAAGCAGGAAGACAGCCCTAGCCGATTCTGCAAAGCATAAAAATAAATAAATCAATTTACTTACAAGGCAGTAGAAGGCCATAGAATATGCCAATGGTACTGTAGCTGCGTCTTCTAAGGACCATTTCGTTGGTACATCCCATAACAGTTCAGGACGAGCTAGGACTTTCGATCCAACAGCCCCGCTACCAACGACTCCCATGACACGATGACCACTACGAACATGAGCTTTATATAAGTTTTGTTATGATATGGATAAATAATAAAGAATCATAAGCGTAGTCTATATATATATATATATATATATATATATATATATTTATATATATATATATATATATATATATATTTATATATATATATATATATATATATATATATATATATATATATATAAAAATGAATGTTTCTTTGTAGGTCCTTTATAGAATCTTAAACTATGCATTTGATCATGTCATGATCTTCAGCGTTGTGCATGAGCCCACAAAGTTTTCTGAGTTGGTAGTACCAAGTACCGTAGCAACGCACGCAGGGTACAGCTAATCACCATATCTAAATCATAGATATGATTGCTTGGAATCTTAACAAATAAAGTAAATTTGATGAAATTAAAATGGTATGAAAAATTAAATTAAGAAACTCTAACAAAGTTACATAGCCATAGAAATGAAATAGAGCGTGATTTTATTACACTAATTTGTCAAATAAATGTTAGAAGAATAAATTTATCTGGGCATATAAAAATCTGGTCTCAAGGTTAATTCTAAAAGAGATAAGTGTTTTTATGAATCGACGTGTTAATAATTCTAATTGAGGTTCACTTTTTCTTCTTTGATTTTAACTTATTTAAATTAATTAGCGCCGAAATTAAACTTTTGAAATTGTTTTTGCTGTTACATGGTTCATATATTTTCTTGTTTTTTCATAATTCATAATCTTTATTTGCCAGAATAAGGGTTACAATAAAGGTCTTAAGGTTTCCGTGCTTCGGAGGGCACGTTAAGCCGTCGGTCCCGGTTGTTGTCGATAGATAACAGTCGTCAAACCTTGTCGGAGGCGTTATGGGCGGTTTGAAAACATCCGACAGCGGGTTGGCCACTAACCCGCATCTCCACCAACCCGCATTGGAGCAGCGTGGTGGAGTAAGCTCCAGGCCTCCCCAATAAGGGAGAGACCCGTGCCCAGCAGTGGGACGCAAAAAGGGTTGCAGCCAAAGGTCTTAAAAATAGTAGGTATGTACACTTTCCACTTATTCTACCTTGTCGGCATGCAAATTAATGAAATTTTACACTTTAAATTCTATGACACAAATCTACTGTAATCTTCTACTATACTGGTTCCCAAATTACAATTTAATATCAAACTATAATATCAATCAAATAAAGTTCGGTTTCGGAAGTGGCAATGGGCAGGCCATATAGTTAGGAGGACCAACAACCGATGGGGAAGAAAGGCCCTTGAATGGAGACCACGTGTCGGCAAAAGGAGTACAGGCCGCCCTCCAACTAGGTGGACTGACGACCTGAAGAAGACAGCGGGTAGTCGCTGGATTCAGAAGGCCCAGGATCGGGAGGAGTGGCGAACGTTAGGGGAGGCCTATGTCCAGCAGTGGACAGTAAAAGGCTGATGGATGGATGGAAATTTCGATTATGTATTAAATTAATAGAATAAAATTATCTTGTTCTATGTTATTCTATGTTTTTTGATTATTATTGATTATATACCTTTCCATTTTTCCACTAAAGTCCATACCGTAGACGTAATCTTGGCCATCTTTAAATGGAATTACGCCCGTTGCTCTCTTAATATCGCAGTCGTTTAGGCCAGCATAGTGAACCTTAATAAAAAAACAATTTTACTTTCAATACATAAATAACATTTCACATTCATAGCGCGTTAAGGTAGATATACCCTGTGTCGTGGGTACCGTGGACAAATACAGAGACAGAAATACAAACACACAAATAGAAATTTTAGGCTCATCATTCTAATTTCTACCTCGCCGGGAATCGAACCTAAGACCCTCCGATCGGCAGTCCGGCAAGGTCACCATTGCGTCATTCAATTCCATAAAATAGATAACGCTAAAACACAAACAATAAAATGCGAAGTTCTTTACCGTAATATATTTATGGAGGTCTTACGTAAAACTAATATACAAACATTGTCAATTGTTCTTTTAAAATAAAAAAAATAATGATATTTAATGACGTTTTATTTCGCTCGTTTATTTTTAAAAGATTTCTATTCACTTGTATTTCTTGTGTGGCCAAAAAGTCAAATCAAGTAATTAAAATTCTTATGCAAATAATCCAGTACAATTACACGTACAACTCGCACTCCAGTATTATGTTTACTTTTACTCACATCAATAATAACACCAGGTCCACTAGGTTTCGGTGCTTCAACCCATTTCAAAGACTCCAGATCACCAATACGAGTACTCTTAAGCTGTATGCCATGATCTGTTGTGGACGTTTCTTTCCATGGTAAAAGATATTCATTACCCCAGACTCCCTAAAACATATACATACATGTTGATCATTCAGGTTCATCATTAGGACAATCACTAAATCCATACCAATATTATAAATTCGAAAGTAACTCTGTCTATCTTTCTGTCTGTATGTCTGTCTGTCTGCTACGCTGTCCCGCTTAAACTACTGAACCAATTTTAATGAAATTTAGAACACAGTTAAAGGGGACATTGGGAAAGGACATAGGATGGTTTTTATCCTTCGGGAACCTATAAAACGGCTCCACCGTTGCCGCTTGCGGAAGGCTAGTAATTTAATATTACCTAATACTCGCACTTTTTATTTGTACTGTATCCAATTCAAAAGAGGAAGAGGCAAACTTACCTTCTTCAACTGACTGAATGCTAATTCAGGGATTTGATCCAAAGTTTCATCCCCTACCATATCTCTGTCTATCATAACCATGGCTATTTTACTTTCTTTCATTTCTCTCCGCCATTTTTGAATTAGTTCTTTTAGCCGTGGTACAATCGGAGCGATAGCTACCACAAGCAAACCTTTACTTAAAGGAAGGTTCTTAAGCTTTGCATGCAACATGGAAACGTCAGCTTCAGAGGCAATAGTGACAACTGCTGCAAATTCAAGTTTTTTAGGTCCAACTTTCATCAATTCCAATACAGTGGTTCCGGTATTGATTGAAGATACTACGCGGTATAAAGATGATGGTCGCTCCACAGAATCTTCTTCCTTTGAGTGAGGTTTGAAGTTTAACACAAAAGACTCCGAACGTTTTAACTCGTATAGTTTTTTAAAAACCTGTTGATAAGTACATTAATTTTCATCCAATTTATTTTATTGAGGTTTATTTTCTCACAAAAAAAAAACAGTTAATAAATTAACATACCTTTTCATTTTTCGTCAATTCATTTACTAATATCAGATCAGCATTACTTAAAGTTTGATAATGTGTTCCAAGATTCTCTTCTGAAATCTCCCTGTAATTTATGTTTTTATCTTGCGCTATGTAATCTTTGAATTTAGTTACCGCGTCAATGTCCTGCCCATTAGTAACACATACTACGTTTATAATTTTTTTATTACTATTATCAAACACTATATCACGGTTAATTTTGAAAGCTGCGGAAATCTGAAACAGATTAGTTAAGTACAGTATTTTTTTTCAAGAACTCAGAAAAATACACTATAGGAAGGTACTTAATCAAGTTGAATCATTTATTTTACTATCAATTTCACTTACATCCAGAGCAACAGTCTTAAAGAAGGGCACAAAAGTTTTGGTGTGAAGATTCATAGATTCGTCTACCATTGGTGGTAACTTATGGAATTTTATGTTATCCAGAATAATTCCGCCGCATCTGAAATTATTCAAGAATTTATTTCCTACACTTTCAAAGTCGCTAATACACCTCGTATTAGAAATCAATCAATGTTTCCAAGCAGTTGAATAAAAGTTTCTAAATAACAAAAAATAGAGAATCTATACTAACAATAACAAGCTGAAGAGTTTGTTTGTTGTTTGAACTCGCTAATCTCAGAAATTACTGGTTCGAATTGAAAAAATATTTTTGTGTTGAATTGTCCATTTATTGAGGAAGGCTAAAGGGGCCAAAAACTTAAGTCCACGCGGAAGAAGCCGCAGGCGGCCGCTAGTTTATAATGCAAGGTTTATATACAAGGCGACAACTCTACCGTCCAAGATTCTATTTTAGTTTCTCCATTTCTGCATGTTCTCGGTCTGGGTGTTTGTGTTACTGTCTTTGTATGTGCCCATGGTACCCACGACACAGGGTATTGATTGCTTTACTGTGGGGCTATGAGTGTGTAACGTTTATTATTATTTATTATAAGTTTAGAATAAGTGAAGTTAGTCGGCGCGGTACCAGTTTATGACTCACGATGTTACTGTGCAGATCGTTAAAGTATAATGGGATGTTGGTCACCAAGATGAAAGTCGGTGTCCACCGATTAATATGTTTCACGTCATTCATGTAATTCATTCATTCATTGTACTTTTCCAGAAACTGCTTAACTAAATTTGTTACCAGATCTTACCTTGTTAAATCATGAATATCGCTAACATGAGCTGTGAGAACCTCTTTATCTTCTGACGTTTCTATTTTATTTGCGTGCTCATCAACATCTATACAAATTCTCCTGATATATGTAGGTTGTGCTACGGTAGTATGGGGATGCCTTAGGGCATTTAGTTGAAACAAGCCGTCAAATAAAGTTATCCAGTTGTCGTTCCATAATAATTGCGCTTCAGATAGAGACGCATTTGCTTTGTGTATTGTACGGAAGTCACCTCTGAGAACAAAAACAAATATTTCATAATCACAATAAAACACAAATAAATACATATAAATAAGAAACACACAGAGGTTGTAATATTAGTGAGCATTTGGAGGTCTTATCACTAAAATTGATCTCTTCCAGAAAACCAAAAAGACTAATTAATACAAGTACAAAACATTGGGTTCAGATACACAATATTTAAAATCAATTTGATATCAGCTGTCAAACAGAGCATACATACGTTTAAAGTAAAAAGGAAACAAGAATGAAATAATAATAATATTTCATAATATCTATTTCTATTACGTACAGTGTTTCTGTACATCACAAATTTTATATTTAGGTAAACAATTTTGTTTGAGGACCTTACCTAAAATCGTAATCCCTTTCTAGTAGAAGTTCATAGACATCCCTCGACGACAGATCCAAGGGCTCAGTTGATTCAAACTGCGATTTCGGTAACGTCAATTCCGTCAAATTACCAATAATGTACCCAGTCGCTATCTTCGAAGCCTCGTCTGATATCTGGGGTATAAAAATTGAAATGATCTTCTGCATTATGGATGCTTTAGTTATAAACTTTCATTTTATATAACCTACTCGAATTTAAAGACAAATGTGCTAGACATTAGGAGTCCTACATACTCGTAGCATACAATTCTTTATTCTCAATACTATAATTTTAAGGGAATGTAGTCATTGCCTTCGATTTGGAATAAATATAATACACATTTAAAATGAGGAAAAAAGGTCTTCGAATGATAACTGCTTCTCGACAAAAAGACCTCCCTCCAAGTGAGAAGAAGAACCAGATATTCAGAGGATGCAGGTTTAATTTAAGAAAGTAGCGATGTAAAGTGCTGGACAGCAGATTTGACTTCCAATGGCTCGTGGATGAACGGGTTCCGTTCATGTATCACCGGACAGTTGGGGGTTCCAATAAACGTCTGTGCCAGAAATTGTATCATCGAAAAATGTGGGGTTGCAATAAACGAGTAAGTCAGTAAGTCAATATTTGTAGCCGTCTAAAATCTTACTTCAAACTTTCCTGTGCCCCTGTGTAGGATCACATTCAAACGGAGCTGTCTTTGCTCATGGAGAATTGGTTGCGCGAAGAGATGTACGTCCCTGAAATGTACGGATAGTTTCTTCTTTTCCACTCCCAGTGACATGGCCAGCGTGTCCCATGTTGCTACCAGCGCTGCCGCGAACGGATATACCACTCGGCCTGTTAAAGAATATTATCTAGATGAAACTAAATATGTACTGATTCTTGCAACGTTTATCGGCTTATGTTTCAAAAACCTTTTGATAGAAGATTAAGTTAGTAAAGTTGAGTAGAACAAGCAACAAGTGGTTGTTATCGATATATAGCAATGGGCAACAGTAATAATAGAGAACAGTAAGAATATATAGAAGCGCGCATGGCCCGGTGGTGAGCGTAGAACGCAAGCGATCTATGCAACTAAAAAGCCTTCTACACGGTCGGATCCAACCACCAACCATCGGATCCTTGGTCGGGTTGATGTAAAAATGGACAGTGTAGAAATCGGTTGACCCGACCGATTTTGGTTGATCGCCGTATTAGTAATTCATTAAAAGTGTCTTGATCTATTCTTAGGAAATTTCGAAAGTCTTCGGAATCAAGCACTCTTAAAATATTAAGGTGGCTATTATTTCCAAACCGACCTTCTGTTCATTTGAAAGGCAAAGAGCCATAGGGATACGTTTTTACGCTTTGAATACCTGAAAAAACTGACAAGTTCTGCCAACCACGGACCGTGTAGAACGAATACAAAAATTGGTTGGTCCGACCAAGGACCACCAAGGACACGTTGGTCGGCGGTTGGTTCCAACCGTGTAGAAGGGCTTTAAGCCAAACGGGCGCGGTCGGGTGTACGTTAGTGGCAAAAAATTTATGCGCGTTTCCGTGCTTCGGAGGGCACGCTACAAGCCGTCGGTCTCGGTTGTTGTCGAAAGATAACAGTCGTTAAACCTTGTCGGACCTTGTTGCCTTAGGGGCGGATTGAAAACGTCGACAGCGGGTTAGCCACTAACCCGCATCTCCACCAACCCGCATTGGAGCAGCGTGGTGGAGTAAGCTCCAGGCCTCCCCAATAAGGGGGAGAGACCCGTGCCCAGCAGTGGGACGCAAAAAGGGTTGCAATCAACAGTTATAATAATAGCTGTTATATGGGGTTTGAATGATGCTCTGACAGCAATTGGACTCTAACCGCCTCTACAGTAATCCGCATTAAAGATGGTAGAATAAGCTCCATGGTTCTAAAAATTATAATTATGGAGAGAACTTTTCATCGTACCCATAAGTAGGACAGAACAAGGGTTGTGTACTCTAATGACCATAAGCTAACCTCTGATAATATTTCCGAGCAAGTATTTATACTCTTCATCGTGAAGAGTGATGATATGTCTCGTGACCGCCGCCGTTCTTCTTTCGCCAGCGAGGTACAACGGCAAATTCCTGTTTACAAGAATCGTAATTATTATTCAATTTTGGCTTTTAAATCAACCAGAAATAAAACGGACAGAGCTTTTGCACTTTTATTCACAAGCAGAATGATACAAAATAATGGCTGGTGATGGCTTATATAGAGACGACTCCCTCCTTATTGGCTACAGGCTAGGCTGAAGGGAGACGATAATATGTCATGGCGGCAAGGTTCCGATTGCTGCTACCTAAATGCAGCTGCTGTCCAGCAGTTTGCATCACTACTTTCTTCGATCTAGTACCCTCTAAATCTTTGGTTCTTGTTTTCACTTGGTGGGAGGTCTTTTTGTCGAGAAGCGGTTGTCAATCGCCCAGCTATGGCTGACGCGATCGTTACTACTAATAGATATTGTATCTATGAAATACAATGGAAATCTAGTATATTATAAGTCTATGATGGAAATAAAAATATTTTGATTTTGACGACCCTCGTAGCGTAATGGTTACCATGCCGGACTGCCGATCGGAGGGTTCGTTTCTCGGCGAAGCAGAAATTAGAATGAGTTTAAAATTTCTGTTCTCGGTCTGGGTGTTTGTGTTAATGTCTTTGTATGTGTTCAAGGCACTCACGACACATGGTATCTATCCTATTGTGGGACTATGAGTGTGAAGCGTTATTTATTTATTATTTATACTAATAGATATTTCTCATAAATGGATAAGAAATTCTCCGAAACCAATGGTCAAATTTTGACCATTATTTTCTTTTCTTTAACTCAAGAGGGAATAACTATTATATAAAAATCGGTACAGCAGTTTATGTTGTTCCAAGATATGGAATATTCAGCTGGAGGTTCACCCGATGGTGAGGAAGTCATGCATATTTCAAGTCTCTTTTATAAATTTTTAAGTTTTAGTGAGAGCTGATACGAATAAAAAGGGGTAAATGTTAGTACCAAGTCTAAATAATGTAAGGCTGTAAGAATGATGAAGCAATTCTTTTGTACTGTTTCAACGTCACGTAACGTAACTATTAACGAGAGTCAATACACATGTCATGACGCTAATGTTATGACATGTGTATGGGTGACATCTGTCGCGGCATATATGTGTACTATGCGCTGGTGTGAAACCGATCATAGCGTCCATATTAACAAAACGCAACTGCATATTATTATGACGTCAGACAATCCTTTCTAAAGATCACACAATCTTTTGTAAGCGTTTACTGCGGGTTAAATCGAAAACAAACCATTTTTCATCATGCGTCCATTCCACCAGATGGGACAGAGATGGTGTTTCCGTTGATACCGGGAACTGTACTTTTGGGTAGAGATTTCCAACATGCGGGTTGTATCCTTCCATGTAAAGCCTGAATAAAAACATTAAATGAATTGTTATAATCCCGCCTTATGCCCACCCCACATGTAACGAGAAATCGTTCGATTTTGAACTGTACAGATTATTCGAACGCCCCTAGTGCTTCCACATGCCACCGATATCTGGGTCGATCATCAGTTTTCCGCTGAAGTTCACACAATAAATATGTCATCTACGATGGAAAATGATGATGACGCACTTGCGTTGTTGGGCCTAATTATGTGCTTTAAAAAAAAAGTCGAGAAGTGCGTGATATGCACGTCCGAACACTAGCGGGGTCCGAGACGAACTGCCGAATTAAGCGATCACGACCACCATCCACAGTATCCACACGTAACGATAAACTGTGCAAACGCAATCGGGAACAATTTATCTAATGAAAGGTACTGCCGTCGACGAACGATTAATTGCAACGGTTTACCATACCATCCACACGTGGTGTGCGATTTCTCATTACGGGTGGTGCGGGCATTAGAGCGGTTAGAACAATATAGCGTATTTTTCTACGGCATCTACAGCATATTAACTCTCTAATTAAATTTTCTTAAATTCAAGTGGTGACTTATTCTTTTCTCTACGATAAAAACTTAGAATTACTCATATTTTCTGAAGAGCATGTAAGCAGGCATAGCCGAGTGATAAAACACTGGTCTCTGTTAAGAAGGTTCTCCATTCAAACGTCATGTGAGTAAAAAATTAGTTAGGTGTGTATTTATCGCTATATCACTTGTGATATTAGAGAGATAATTTTGTAATATGTCATAACGATGCTATACGTTTTCCATCACTGTATATCCCACTTTTTTGTACATTTTTTATGTAAAATGTTGCCAAGACGCGCGTAGGTACTGTCAAATAGTTATCCGATTTCTTCATGTACAGCAAAACTTCTAACTCTAAACGGCCAACTCTACAAGCCCTAATTTTACAAACTACACCTTAGACAAAATTCGTGGTTTTATTCGTATAAATGGGAAACTGAAGCTGAACTTGTGCGCGCATGGCTCGGCGGCTAGCGTAAAACGCAAGCTGTCTATGTAGCTAAGCCAAACGGGCGCAGACAGATTGAGATGAGTGAGTGGCAAAAATTTCATGCGCGTTTCCGTGCTTCGGAGGGCACGTTAAGCCGTCGGTCCCGGTTGTTGTCGATAGATAACAGTCGTTAAACCTTGTCGGAGGCCTTATGGGCGGTTTGAAAACATCCGACAGCGGGTTGGCCACTAAACCGCATCTCCACCAACCCGCATTGGAGCAGCGAGGTGGAGTAAGCTCCAGGCCTCCCCAATATTAGGGAGAGACCCGTGCCCAACAGTGGGACGCAAAAAGGGTTGCAGCCAAATGGGAAACTTACAAATAGTAATAAATCTTGGTAAAATACTTAGATCCTTAGAATGTAAAGAGAACCTTGATTGATTTAATCCCGCAATTTTAAAAAGTACCAACCTTCCAATAGCGTTAAGAACATGAACAGCGTTATCCTCATGGCCACGCCTGGTTAGAGCAATATGGCGACAGTCCGACGACAGAGAACGCTTCAGAATCGCTTGAAGAAGTCCATGAGGAGCGATTTCTATGAGGACAGCGTTTGACGGTACCAGCTTTAACGCTTCTTCGAATAGTACAGGATGCTGAAAGAGATCTTATTATTGAAAGGATCCGAAAACACAGTTGTCACAACGCATCTTTATCCCTCTGAAATTAGCAACAACTAACGACTACGCGTCAGCAGTACTATGCGAAAAATTGGTTTTAGTAAGAACACATATTAGGTTCTACGCAGCTACAAGTTCCGAGAGAAAAAGATTTGTTGTGGGTACTACAGCACTTTATTATTAATTTAAGGGCCTCGTTCACCATCTCCAATTAAAGTGTTGATTAGTTACGTCCCAAGTAAAGTTAATTGGCAAGTAAAAGCTATGAGTACGGCTCAGTTTATCATATGATTAGTGCTACACCAACATCGTGAATTTGAAATTGAAGTTACGGGTGACTTTATCAAACAAATAACAATTAGCGTACTTGTCACTTTACTTGAAGGTTGTGAAAGAGGCTCTAACTGGAGTACCGGTGTGGTTGGCGTTAAGAGGTCGCTGCAGCGCATTAACATCTATCCCATCCATCAGCCTTTTACTGTCCACTGCTGGACATAGGCCTCCCCTAACGTTCGCCACTCCTCCCGGTCCTGGGCCTTCTGAATCCAGCGTCTACGCGCTGTCTTCTTCAGGTCGTCAGTCCACCTAGTTGGAGGGCGGCCTGTACTCCTTTTGCCGAGACGTGGTCTCCATTCAAGGACCTTTCTTCCCCATCGGTTGTCGGTCCTCTTAACTATATGGCCTGCCCATTGCCACTTCAGCTTGCAGATTTTGAGAGCTATGTCGGTAACCTTAGTTCTTCTACGGATTTCATCATTACGAATTCTGAAATTAACATCTATACTCAATCCTAATCGAGCCTGACTCTTTTCTGAACTCGTATGCAGTTCACAAAACTGCACTTGGTGTGAACAATGGGCTAAATCCCTTTTACTCCTCAGAGAAGAGCTGAGTCTACCAGTGGAACATTAAGCGATATACACGTACATTTTATCCATCGTAAAATGCAAGCTTTTCGGTCTGTGAGGGTCTATACAGGCAATTCTTAACTTCTATCAAGCAGACATGAAAAGTATGGTACCTATGACCGCATGTTTTCGTGAGCTCCGTAAGAATTAGGAAAATTTCCTCTCTTTCGAAGTTGGCTCCCTATGCGGCGCTGACCTATGCGTTGCTCTGAAGGTCTTGGAATCTTCGATAAGCGCTGATGCAGCCGCTATGCATGATATTGAAAAATCCATCCATTATTTATTCCAGTCTACTGCCTCTCCTAACTTTTGCTACAAACGCAAAAGTTCGTAGAAGCATTACGCAACTAAGTCAAATGGGCGCGTCGGTGTGAGATGGGTGACTGGTGATAGTGGCGCAAAATTCGTGCAATGTTTCCGTAATAAGTTCAAGCATGTTAAGCCGCCTGTCCTGGTTGTTATTGTCGCTGTACAGATAACATCGTTACTCCTTGTCTGAGGGCTTATGGGCGGTTTTATAATATCCAAATTGAATCAGTCACCAGTCCACCTGGTAGATGTAGAAATCTCAAATATCTAGTTGAACAAAAACCTTTTAAAGGTTTCACAAAAAAACGAGTGCGTAAAAGTTTTTTTCTCGTTATAGGATGCGCCACACCGAACCTGTGCGCGAGCGCCGATGATGACAACATGCAAGACATAAAGACAGGTGCAGTCCCAGGGGGGGGTCACAGGGGACCTCCCCCTAAATCCTTCAGTTATAAGTAGATGGAAGGCGAAATAAGCCAATTTGGGACCTCTCTTCCACCAAATTTCTTAGTGACCCCCCCCCCCCCCCACACCAAATTTCTTGACGACCAAAATTGAAGGCTGCGACTGCACCTGCATAAAGAATACTGCTGCGTCTGACAACAGCCTAATCGTTCCTTCCACCACGAGCGCCGACCGGCGAGAGCTTCTGAAGAAGGTCTATCAGGACCGAAACATGTCGGCAACTCCGATAAAACAATGTGAGTACAGTCGTGTAATATATAACTACAATGCGTAAAAGTTTGTAACTTCTAAGCGTAGAGACTTACCGACATATTATAGTTGTGGTATTCCGGTGATGAGTATCTAGCTGTCTCGTCATTCCACTTATCTTGAGGCACCGACGTCGATATCCATCGCTCGCTTCTTTTGGCTGGCATTGGTATGATCTCCCTTAAGTACTTAAGATGAACGTCACCTATGATGATTTAGATAATGAAAGTTAAAATAGAGAAAGGTAATAATAGGGAGAGGAAAGCTGTAATATAAATCACACGCTCGAGTCCCGGGTTTAATATCCCTCTGCTTGCCCCTCTGTGTAAGAAAATTGCCAGGATGAACCAAACATAGCCTGAGAGTTAGACAAAAGTTCTGAAAGCTATTTCATGTTAAATAATCTGCACAGAACCAACGTATTACTATGGAATATATCCATCAATCAAAGTTTAAAAAGGTTAAAAATCTCTCAGAATCTGAGAACTGAAAAAAATGCAGAGACTGCTGTATTTCGAAAAATATAATAGAAACTAGCCTTTCGCCAGCGGCATCGCCCGCGTGGTCCCGTTTTATAGGTTCCCTTAAGATGAAAACCATCCTATGTCCTTTCCCAAGGTACACTCTACTTGTGTTCCTTTAATTAAAATTGGTTCAGTAGTTTAAGTGGGAAAGCGTAGCAGATAGACAGACA
The DNA here is from genome assembly GCA_911387765.1 of Pyrgus malvae. Taxonomy (NCBI): domain Eukaryota; kingdom Metazoa; phylum Arthropoda; class Insecta; order Lepidoptera; family Hesperiidae; genus Pyrgus; species Pyrgus malvae. The sequence goes on along the minus strand of OU426968.1, from coordinate 3,657,715 downwards.
GACAGACAGACAGACAGACTGACAGTCCGAGTTACTTTCGAATTTATAATATTAGAAGGGATAACCCGTTTCATGTTTGGTATCTGTCGGATAAATTGATCTAGTGTTCATAACAGATCAGACAGATGCGCTAAGTCAATCTCATTAAGGTACAAATCTATCTTATTATAACCCTTTTAAATAAGTTCATAGAAATGATAGATATAAAAGCTAAGATATGAGTTAGTATTTTTGCGGATGAAAATGTCGATTCACGACTTCAATGATCGATGAAATGCATGTTGTCTATTTTTACATCTAGCTTTAAAAAGATATTGCTTTTCATATTATGTCATAACATGTAGCGGCCTTCCGCTACTCATCAAGAGATGGCGCCACGGGTATTCCTGAATCACGCTTTCGAAGTTTTCGGAATATCCTACCATATATACAAGCTCCGAATTGAGTCAGTAGGAGCGCGGCCACTCCTCGGGCATGACCACCTCGCCCGTCGGGAGATCTCCCTTTGCCAAATAACATAAGAGTAACAATGTCAACTCATATACTTACTCATATCGTGAATATACTTGGAGTGATACGCGATATTGCCTGTGGGGACTTCCTTAGCAAATACACCCTGAGCTGTTAAACTCGCCACAAACTCCTTCATAGAATCAGCCGGTCCTGACAAAGTGCTGGAATCGGGCCCATTATGGCACGCGACTACGATATCTTTCGGACACAGGTCCTTGATCTGTTGGTACCCAAGACCCACAGCGGCCATGGATCCTCGGATGACAGGGACCTCAATAGACACTCTGCCTCGGGCATATGCAGCTTGGACTGCCTGCTCGGCTGTGAAGCTACCGTCTGCGTATGCGCATCCGACCTCGCCGAGACTGTGACCTGTAATGTTTCAGATTGATTTAAAAATGCAGTTCCTCACATTTGAAAGAAAGAAAAAAATATTTTTGAATGGAGTAGCAGACGAGCATGCAGGCCACGTGTTGTTAAGTGGTTGCTGCAGCCCATGGACATCTACACACAACCTCAACATAGGTAAGTCTTGTCTGAGGTCATATTATGCAGTTGCGCTGCTACTCTGGAGGCTGGTGGTCGCCTCATGTAAGTGTGGCCGGCAACTGCACCTTTCCACCAAAACACAACAGAATTGGTTCACGGCAGAAGTGGGTGCAGCGGTGGCGGTAGCCCCAGGCGAACCATAATAGTTCTACCACCTACAGTTACATTATCTGAATTACTTTGTGTAGGTTGTAAGTGATTTTTGTACCACCTAAAACCTTGGAACTCGCTCGTTCCCTTATATTAGCAGCACTGAAGTTCCATTAATGTAATAATGTGAAATTAGTTCCAAAAGATTATAAAAATTCTAAACATCTCATTTTATGAGTCTTCAATTCTTCTTTTCATCTCATAACGTATTTAGAAAGTGCATAATCTATACGAGTACAGATACTTCAACTCAGTTGTGCGCGCGGCGCTATGTGTGGGTAAACCTGTATATACACAGTGACTTTGTGTGCGTGACAAGAGGTACAGCGAAGTTGCTCGGACGACGATGGCCGCGTCACTGTCACACAAATTAAAGCTGCATAATTACTAGCCCACGCACACATAGGGCCGCGCGCACAACTGAGTTGAAGTATCTGTACATCTATATAAATAAATAAAATTGGAGTGTCTCTTTGTAGTATTAAAATAACAGCTTTTTACTACATGCATATGAACGTATATACGGTACATATACCAAAATAATTTTTTTTACCATTTTTGTCTGTCTGTTTGTTCCATCCAATCTCTGAAATGGCTGGACTGATTTTAACGGGAATTTTACTGGCAGGTAGCTGATGTAATAAGGAGTAACTAAGTTTACTTTTATTTTAGACGACCCGTGTGGCGCAATGGTTACCATGCCGGACTGCCAATCGGAGAGTCCCGGGTTCGATTCCCGGCGAAACATAAATTTGAATGATGAGTTTAAATTATGATGTTCTGTTCTCGGTCTGGGTGTTAGTGTTTCTGTCTTTGAATGTGTCCATGGTACCCACGACACAGGGTATATCTACCCTACTGTGGGACTATTAGTGTGAAGCGTGTGAAGCGTTATTTTAGTAAAATCCAAAACTGAAGTCCACACGGACGAATTCGCGGGCGGCCGCTAGTTACTTATAATATTAATCATAGTTACCTATTATATTATCCGGTTCAATCCCTATTTCTTTAAGGACATCAGTCAAACCAATTTGGACGGCGGTGATTCCAACAAACGCGTTCAATATGTTCTTGAAAACAGCCTTGTCTTCAGAAGTCAAAATGTTGATCAGGTCAACTCCTTTCGGTTTTAACGTGTTATGGCAACTGGAAAATAATCAATCACATATATTTCATGTCAGAAATGTCGCACAAACTTGTACTGGCTTGTGGTGACCTAACAGCTGGCGGCCACTTTGCCCAAAGGTTGAGCCTCGTGATTCAACGTGGCAATGCCGCCAGTGTCTTGGGTACCATGCCACACACGGGCGCTTTAGATGAGTTATTTTATTTGTAAAACTTTTATATTTTTATATATATTTTTTGTATAATATTGTATATAGTTAGTTATAATTTCCGTTTTTTTTAGTGTAAAAATTGTAAATAATATGTGATTAAATAAATATAGTAATTTTACTCTAACTTAAAAAAAACACATATTAAATAAAATACAAATCTTAATACGAATAGTTAAGTTTAAATAAATACTTAATGGAGTTTAAAAAACTAAAAAACACGCTTTTGTGAAAATACGAACAAAAGGTAAAAAATAAGAAGAAACTGAAAATCTTTATGGCTTAAGTGTAAGCTTCTCATACAATTTTATGGGCATACCTTTTCATGATATTCACAGAATTAAACAAATTAATCAAAATACTCTACTCTTATTAAATAAAAAAATCTATATGTATATTGAGCGCGCATGGCCCAGCGGTTAGCGTAGAACGCAAACGATCTATGCAACTAAGCCAAACGGGCGCGGTCGGATGTGAGATGGGTGACCGCTAGTGGCAAAAAATGTAATGCGCGTTTCCGTGCTTCGGAGGGCACGTTAAGCCGTCGGTCCCGGTTGTTGTCGACAGATAACACTCGTTAAACCTTGTCGGAGGCCTTATGGGCGGTTTGAAAACATCCGACAGCGGGTTGGCCACTAACCCGCATCTCCAGCAGCCCGCATTGGAGCAGCGTGGTGGAGTAAGCTCCAGGCCTCCCCAATAATAGGGAGAGACCCGTGCCCAGTAGTGGGATGCAAAAAGGGTTGCAGCCACAATACTTTTATTAAATAAAAAAAAATATACTAGAATGCTCAACCATTGTATTCTCTTAAAATAACTTCAAGACTATAAATTGACTAGCGGCCGCCCGCGACTTCGCCAGCGTGGATTTAAATTTTATGTCCCTATAGCCTTTCTCAATAAATTGACTATTCAACACAAAAATAAATTTTCAATTCCTGAGATAGCACGTTCAAACAAACAGACAAACAAACTCTTCAGCTTTATATTATTAGTACCTATAGATAACAGTGATGTGACGAATGTGACGTGATGAAAGTGATGAAATAAGGTACGAGTATACCTACCGTTCAATAGCAGCAGCAAAAACTGGTATTCTCATGAGCTGGGAACCCATCTTGTTCCACTGCGATCCCATGCCACTGTACACGAACCATAGTGGGCGTTTGATATCATCAAAATGGTCTATCTTCTCATCTATGCATTTAGTTTCGTTAGCTTCATCTGTTTCTGGAATCAACAGATACATATATTCTTGCATGGCAGTTACTACTATATTATAATTAAAATATAATTTTGTTTATTAAAATAGAAATGTCTTCTCGTCCAGAATACCTTAGTCGAAAGTTTTCAAGCAGTGTGTGTTGCCCGTGATAACCTACGGCGCTGAGACATGGTCTTTTACAGTTAGCCTTTTCCATAAGCTCAAAGTCGCTCAGCGAGCGATGGAGAGAGCTATGCTTGGAATTTCTCTACGCGACAGAATCCGTAACGATGAAATCCGTAGACGAACGAAGGTTACCGACATAGCTCTCATTTTAAAGCTAAAATGGCAATGGGCAGGCCATATAGTTAGGAGGACCGACAACCGATGGGGAAGAAAGGTCCTCGAATGGCGACCACATCTTGGCAAAAGGAGTGCAGGCCGCCCTCCAACCAGGTAGACTAATGACCTAAAGAAGACAACGGGAAGCTGGATTTAGAAACGCAGGACCGGGACGAGTGGCGAACGTAAGGGGATGCCTACGTCCAGCAGTGGACTACGAAAGGCTGAAATGATGATGAAATTAGAAACGATAAATGCAAGTAGTAGACTGCAGTTGTGCTAATCACAAGAGTTACATAAAGACAATATTGAAAAGTTATGTCATAACAAGTCAACATTTCGCACGGTCCTGCACACTTTGAATCTAGCGGCTTTCCGCTATCTTCTTCTTCTTCTTTATCTGACGACCCGCGGTGCGTGATGGTTCTGTCTTTGTGTGTGTCCATGGAACCCACGACATTAGGTCTATCTACCCTACTATAGGGCTATGAGTGTGAAACGTTATTATTATCATTATTCTTTAGATCGTCAGTCCATCTTGTTGGTCCCTCCGCTTGTAGTATTTTTGCTGAAACACGGTTACTATTCATGAATCTATCTTTGAAAACAGTTACCGGTCCTCCTAATAACATGACCTGCCCATTGCCACTTTAGGTTGCAGATTTTTGTTTATTTGCTTATTTAATTTTTATATTTTATATTTTCTTAAAAAGAATAAAAGAATAAAGTAAAAAGAATACACATAATTTTAAGAGCTATGCAATTTCTCTTACCGAAAATAGCGTATCCACGACCTAAGTGGCCTCCAATTCTCTCTTTATGGATGTTGTCCAAGAGAGCCAGCGCCTCAGGGTCAATCGGACGAAGCTTAAGATCGTCGAAGATTCGCTTTACCGCATTTTCATGTCTTCCAGATATGACCACCAAGCGTGGCAGAGACGACTTGTAAGGCATCAAGTTCTGAAATTATTACCATCGTTTAATAATTTTGCCAAATACATTTTAAATCGGTAACCAAGGATCGCAAAATATGATTGCAGATTTTACGCATTTTCAGTTATCATAATGTAATGAACCAGACTCCTTTCCCATGCCAAGATATTTTCTGCTTTTTGGTTAGGTTACAATTACTTAATGTTCAATTTCTTTTGATTAGGTTTCAATTATTAACGTTCAATTCAAATTTAAATGGTTTTTAATCGTGAACGGGATAGTAGTATCGTAAACTTCATTGCTATTGTGGAGATTATAATTATTATTTTGATTTTGAAAGCAAGTCAGTGGTGGTCATTTAAGAAAAGACACCAAAGTTTGTTGAAGCACGTGAAATGAAGATGAAGCGGTTATAGCCAAGTCACACTGGCTTCTTTTATCATCTCCAAATAAAGTGTTGATTAGTTACGTCCCAAGTAAAGTTAATTGGCAAGTAAAAGCTATGAGTACGGGTCAGTTTCTCATATGATTAGTGCTACTCGAACATCGTGAAATTGAAATTGAAGTTACGGGTGACTTTTACCGACAATTAGCGTACTTGTCACTTACTTGAAGGTGGTAAAAGAGGCCCTTAGTCGCTAAACGCAGCAATTCAGCAGATTTCAACAACCAAAACGGCGTTACGATGAAACGATACAGCATCGATACACACGAAAATCGGCGATGTTAAAATAGGTAATCTCTCCAAACTTACTTTGGGTTTATAATGCCCATGTAGCAACACATGCGCGTTGATACCATTGATGGATATATTGTTGATGGCAGCGTAAGAACGTTCTATCGGCTGGTGGTCTGTTGCGATAACCATACGGTTATCTCTCAACGCGAGATTGTCTTTGCGTGGATTGTTGCAGTTTAAGTTCGCAGCTATTTTGCCCTTTTGGTATCCTAGAAGAACCTGTGGAATTATATAGAGTGTTAGAAAGTATGGATAAACTTCCGAAAACCCCCCACCTCCGATTGAGCTGTAATTTTGCACAGGCCTTGTTTTTCATATTTTGTGACGATTTCCCGAAGGATTTTTGGCGATTTTCTATTATTTTTTTAAATTTATTTTTTTATTTTTTTTGTGATAATTGACAATGAATTAATCATATTAACTAGCAATTTTATATAATATCTTCCAAGGCTTGGATAATGTAATAAAACAAGCGGCTCTGTGACATCTCCGGCGCTGCGGGAAGACCACTCCGCGCCTCCGGCTTTTTATATACACTCTAGGGGTAGTACAGACAAGACCACGTGGATAGTGGGGTACTGTGATTCGGTTTGGGTATCTTTCGAATATAAATAATTATAATGAAAATGTGTTTCAGGGAAATTGCTTAGCTCAATGACACCTGCGGTCAAAAGTAGGATGGGTGGTCATTAATCAACATGTTGTGCAGTCATAAGAAGTAAAGTTGTTACTTCTTATGACTCCACTCCCAGAAAACTCCCACTATATAGATATAACGCGCCTGCCGATCCAATTTTTTAAAATTCGATTTCTCGGAAAATATTGATTAGCGTTTCAAAGCGATCGGAGGTGAGGGGTTTTCGGAAGTGCACCCGAAAGTATAACAATGTTTAGTAACGTTTTATTTAATTTAATAGCATGTTAGGATATCATACAGACAATTAAAATATAAAATCTGTTTAGCTGGATATCCCCTAGATAGTTATAATAAGCCAGCTGAAATGGGGAATGAGCCTCTAACAATCACTAGAAAAGAAATATTGGCAAGAGAAGCCCTACTTGGTCTACCCTACTAATTTAATGCAGACATTATTAAAAATTAAAGGGACCTTTTATGACCTGTTATCAACGATTATTGACCGAGGTTATACCCCAGAGGTACGTCAGCGGCAACGGCAAGAAGAGCTTAGCTTAGTTTTTTCCTTTTATATTTTTATCATTGTATATTTGCATACCTTATGAAGGTAAATATGGCGAATTAAATATATAGTACCTGGACGACCGAGCGTTGCTCGGATAAAAACAATTTATTTTCTTGGTTTAGTTTCAAACGAAACACTGATTTGCTTAGTGTTACTTAACAACGCCATCTGAAATAGCTCCTAATAAAAATAGTTATTTTGATAAAAATAAAAAATACACAATATGGTTTTGATTGAGGTTTGAACCCGGGTCTCTAGTTCCGCAGTCAACTCACGCAACCATTCGACCACGAAAGCTTTAATTCAATGGACGAAATTTTCATAGAGCTCTTTCAAACTGACATTGTCATTTCTTTGAACGTCGGATTGGCGTATGGTAATAGGGGAGCCCAAGAGGGGATTTACGGATTTACTCGAGCGCGTCAGATTAAGATAATATGGGGTACACCTTGCATCCTGTTCAGTGCTGCCATGATTAAAAAAGAACTTCTATGTAGGTACAGTTTATTTTTCTTACTTCTGGATGTCAAAATGGCCAGAAATATGACTTACCATGCATTTAAGTTACTGAAATATGACTTAGCATGCATTTAATTTATTCTACTATTTTACCTGGACCTTTCGTATAAAATTTTTGAAAACCTATAGGCGCTCTCTCCACCGGTTAAACGCAAAACGTCATGAAGTATAATAATATTAAATAATATAATATTTTAATCTTACTACCACCCAACCTATAAAAATCACAAGGTCCTGATGACGCTTGAGGAAATCCACAATGAGCCTTGTGGGCTCCCCAGTTTGACAGCGTTTACGCCACAATATTATTAATACTCTCCAATAGATGTCAGGAAGAGTCGTATTTTTCAGTTTATATTTAAATTGAAAATATGTTTATACAGCTAAAAATTTCCATCAATAAAAATTTTGTGGATCGATTTATCATCCCCGAAACCAGGGTACTAAATTTCATCAAAATCTTTGGAGCCGTTTCCGAGATTCAAAAAATATATTTAGATACATACAAGAATTGCTCGTTTAAAGGTATTAGATATAAACAACTTTGTAAACACCCACATTTGTGCAAATAAATGTCTTTGTCTTTGTTTTTACTTCTGAAATATTCAAACTGCTTTTCGGCTGCAAAGAGTACAATAGTGTTGCAACCCTGAATAATTTATCATTTATAATAATAAAAATAGAAAGTACCTTAGTAATAGAAGCGATGCCCGAAGCAGCATCAGTGTATCCAATGTTGGACATCACACTGCCGACTACAAGTGGTCCATTTCTTTCATTGCAGAAAACTTTCTCAAACGACTCTAATTCTGCCTTGTCGCTTTCAGGAGTTCCTGAAAAATAGAACATTAACATTGCTAACATTATTCAGAGGATGACACGAAATCTTGTAGATTCAATCAATTCATTTTTATTAGTCTTTTTTTTTATTTGAATGGAGTAGCAGACGAGCATGCAGGCCACGCGGTGTTAAGTGGTCGCTGCAGCCCATGGACATCTACACACAACCTCAAGCAAGCATAGGCAAGTCTTGTCTGAGGTCGTATGCAGTTGCGCTGCTACTCCGGAGGCTGGTGGTCGCCTCATGTAAGTGTGGCCGGCAACTGCACCTTTTCACCGAAACACAGAAACACAATAGAATTGCTTCCCGGCAGAAGTGGGTGCAGCGGTGGTACTTCCCCGGGCGAACCATAATAGTTCTACCACCTACTAAAGATTAGATTCAATAACTTCATTTTTATTAGTCTGATGGCGATTGGCTAAAAACAGAATTGAAATGTCCTTCCTACACATTATTCTGTATTGGATCAGTGTGATGGCGTAAGCTATAGGCTTCCCTCATAATGGATACAGATCCGTACCTAGTAACTACAAAAGGTTGGAACCAGTGTATTGGACACTAACTAAACACTGCCAATGTCTTATAGCTTTTTTAAAATTTTACTCTAAATCAACTAATCTACACTAATCACCTTGGTCTGTATTGTTTCCATGTTTTTCTTATATTTCATGCAACTTATTTTAATATAAAGTTTATTTAATCTTACATGGCCTTTAGTTTTGTCTTTTCTTTGTTACTCTATATCATTAGATTTACTATTATAATTTTGTCAGCCCTTAGAATAATAACGTTAAGAACGTCTGTCTTCATACAAGCGCGCTATAAAAATTGAAGACAAAATATTTTTATTTTAACTTAATTAACTATAAAATTCTTCAAAATATTGAAAACACTCTGAAAAGTAATTTTATTAGATTATTTTTGTTTTTAAAAGTGTTGTGATAAAATTTAACCTTAATTCTTACGGAGCGGCCCGGCGTTTGCCAATCCACATGCTTCAATTTGGACGCGCGAACTTGGTTTCTATAGGTAATGTAATTGTAATTATTCTAAGTGTCAGCAAATAAAAATGTAATGCATTAATTAATTATTATAATTAATAATAAGCTCTGCTTAATTTGGAATCAGATGGCGCTGTGTGAATTGTCCAAAGATATTTATTATTATTATTAATGCTACCGACATAGCTCTCAAAATCTGCAAGCTGAAGTGGCAATGGGCAGGCCACATAGTTAGGAGGACTGACAACCGGTGGGGAAGAAAAGTCCTCGAATGGCGACCACGTCTCGGCAAAAGGAGCACAGGTCCTCCAACCAGGTGGACCGACGACCTGAAGAAGATAGCGGGAAACCGCTGGATTCAGAGGGCGCAGGACCGGACGGAGTAGCGAACATTAGGGGAGGCCTATGTCCAGCAGTGGACTCTAAAAGGCTGATGGATGGATGGATGGATTAATGCTAAAATGGTACCTTTAAACCTACCTGCACCAAAAGCCTCAACGTACTCCACAGCACTAGGAGAAACGTTGGCCTCCCTGTAGAACTCCCTCAAGTAAGACGCCATCAAATCGGCATCGCGGTAGAATCCGTACTTCGGCCCATTATCGCCTTTAAGAATTTTTTGGAATGCACTCTTCACATGGACCACGTCGGCGTAGATTCTGCGATGACAAAGTTCATGAGGTAAGGATATGTGTTAAAATATGTCAAATGAGGCTTACCTCATATCATACCTTAGTAAGGTAAGATAAGTTAAATAAAAGGTTGAAAAAAATGCTATGCCGTGTGGTGTGCGGCTTTACAATAACACCACTCCGATTCTTCCCAGAAGGTTGTAAGAGGCGATGAAGGGACAAATTCCAGGAGATGGGCAGCATTGTCTTCATGAGTAACATATCACCTACTGTGGTCACCAACCCGGAGTGCCAAGCGTGGTGACAATGGCAAAAACTCTCTATAGGAGGCCTATGTCCAGCAGTAGACTTTGAAAGGCTAATGGATGAATGGATGGATGTTAAAATAAGTTATAATATTAGCTATTATAATTAACTAACGATCTAAACACAGCCCCGTACTTGATATCTGGTTTTATTTCATTCTTGAACTATAACTAGGGTTGCCATCCGTCCGGGTTTCCCCGGATTTGTTCTAGTTTAGAGGGCGTCCGGGGAGCGTCCGGCCCGGACTTCATTTGTAGTCCGGGTTTAAAAAAATGACACACGCACTGTGTCCACAAATCGCGATCAACCGACGAACCGACTCGGTAAATTCACCCGCGTCCCCCCACTGAAATATCCGGGTTTTGGGCTCTAAAATCCGGGGTTTTAACGCGTCTTGTCCTGGTTCACAAAAAAAAGAAGAAAGTGTAGGGAGAAAATATATAAGTATATAAATGAAAATAATAATAATAGAATTAAATTCTAATGGAAGTTAGGAAGTATTATATTCCAATCATTATTTTTAACCATAGAACTTTAATGGGTCGACCGGAAAGTACCGCCGCTGCACCCACTTTTGCCTTGAAGCATTTCTATTGTATTTCGGTGGAAAGGTGCAGTTGCCGGCCAAACCATAGGCCTTCGGAGTAACAACGCTACTGCATACGACTACAGACAAGTATTAGGCTTGCTAGATAGTCCCTGTAGCTTCGGGATTAAGAATAGAGTTACGGTATCCCCTGCCTGATCGTAAGAGGCGACTAAAAGGGGACTTTCGGGGTTGCGGGCGGTGAGAGTTTGAGCTCGATCCGTCCAGCCAGCAGCCCCAGGAAGGACGGCGGTGTGTGCGTGGCCGCATGCCGCCGTAAGCATCGGAAGGAGCAGGAGAGCACACAGAACATTATTAACAGAAGTTAGAATGGAAATGTGGGCGGGGCAGACGTCGCCAAGGAATTTTGAGCAAACGCTCAAAATTCCAAAATCTCTACAGAAACACGCGATCGTGCTACAATATGCGTGCTTGTGTGCGTGTTTGGGTGTGATTCGTTCATTTGAAATCGCGTGATTGTGCGGCGCTAAGATTGGCTAGATTTGAAATTGCAAATATGTGCGTAAGCTTCGTATTTATTTAAGTACAGATGTACTGGAGGTGAAAGGCGGGGCTTAATCGGCGACACCAGTCTTCATACAAACGGCGTATTATTGCCGTTCTACTTCTCTTAATAATGTTCTGTGGGAGAGCACATCTGCTCCCCGAAGATAGGCCCGTTCTGGAGCGTCGCGCGTGGAGGACACCGGTGCGTTCCACTGGAGATCCCGGAGTTCTACCCAAGCGCAGAGGCAGGCCACCGAGGGGGTTTTAGTGCGGTACAAATCCCACATAACCCGATATCCTCTCCAAAGGTGCCGGGCTTTTGAAGGTTTCCCCCCGATACCAAAAAAACAGTTGTTTGCGTGGGTCTTTTGGTATGAAAGGAACGGAAGGCTAGTAAAAAAAAAACGGCAAATTGTTTGTAAAGTAGGTTTACGATCGAGATGTTTACGTGATAACGTCCGCACGAGAAAATCTCCATTCGTTTGTATGCCGCTAGAGTGAGAGAGACGGAAGATCGGTCCACTCACTCGAACGCTATGCCAGCCTCCGCTCGTGAGGATTCCGCGTGACAAGTTTCACGGAATGACTGGCAGCGCTCGAGATGAGACGGGAGATCGGTCCGTCTCTCTCTCGTTATACCTGCGATCGCGCTCGTGAGGTTTTGGTGTGACACAAGTTTCTGAACATGTCACCCGACTAAAACGATTTTAAAGACGTTATCACGTCAAAATACTTAAATATCTCTATTGTACTATTGCGGTAAACAACAATATAACTCCACTTTGCAAAGTTTAAATTGAATGATTTGCTATAAGTTTGGCCGATCGGCACGATTGTTACCGCACTCAGCAAGTTTTGAGGATTGGGTCTATTAATATTAATGGTTCATAGACATAGAGTATTGGGGACAGAAATAATTTGATTGTTGAATACAAGATTGATTCGGAGTTTAACTGAGGTCGTTATTGTTTAAACTATGTCAACAGTTTTCGGAGCGATATCTCCAATTCGCCATTACTTCATTTAGTAGAAATAAGGTTTTTATTTTATTTTAGAAGGACTATTATTGTTGATTGAAGCTTAAAAAAGAAAGGCGGTAGAACCTTCATGATTTCACTGGAAAAGTGGGTACCATCGGTCGACGCATCCATTTTTGCGATGAAGAATTCTATTGTAATTCGGCTTCAAAGATCCCAATATTCAGGAAGTAATTTCTTTAGAAAAAACTGAATTATAAAAATCCAAGTTAAATCTTTACAAAGATTTGAGCTTGATAATGAGCTAAATATTAAAATCCATATCTTTCCTAATATTGTAAATGAAAAAATTTGTTTGTTTGTCGTTCTTTGACGTCGCGATTGCATGGATGTGTTTAGAATGCTGGAGAATAAAAAAGCGCAAATCATCTTATTCCCATTACAAAACCCATTTTGATGTATTTGATCCTTTTTGACGCAAAACCACAGATTACTAAATAGTTACGAAACCACGGGGAACAGCTAATTACATAAAAAATAAAACATAATAATAGCGGATCGCCTGGTATGAGCTAGCTACAATTATTATCATAAATTTTCTTTAACTAAAGTCAGACTTACCTCAAAGCATCCTTAGCTTTTTGCAGAAACAACACAGTAACCGCTTCGGATTTGACGCATCCATCAGCATGTTCATCAAAAGACTTCGTCTTTCCATCCGGGCTGAGGGTCACAATCCTAAAAAACAATTTTAAGTATATTTTCAAATTTGCTTACTCTTACCGTCTACAAAAAGTTTTGGCAAGATTAGGTATATGCACTAGCGGATCCAGGGTGGATGCTAGGGGGCTCAAGAATAAATATTCGGGTTCACCCTTGACAAACGTCAAATTACCGTAATCAAACGTATCGTAACTAATTTTCAAATCCACGCGCGGATGCGTTATAAGCACAGAACATTTTAAAAGAGGTTAGAATGGAAATGCGGGCGGGGCAGACGCGCCAAGTATATGAGCAAACGCTCGTATCTCTACAGAAACACGCGATCGTGCTGCGACATGCGTGCTTGTATGCGTGTTTGGGTGTGATTCGTCCATTTGAAATCGCGTGATTGTGCTGCGCTAAGATTGGCTAGATTTGAAATTGCAAATATTTGCGTAAGCTTCGTATTTATTTAAGTACAGATGTAATAGAGGTGAAAGGTGGGGCTTGATCGGCGACACCAATTTTCATACGAAAGGCGCGTTATTGCCGTTCTACCTCTTTTAATATGTTCTGTGGTTATAAGCACATGCGGATAGAACAAAAAAGTAATCTGAATGATCCAGCATCTTATCAATACATTATTATCTTATTGTTATAATCTTCCTAAGCTAAGAGGTAAGACGTTTTTGGATTTAATCAATATTTTTATTAAATGTATGTTTTGTCTTTAAGATATTCTTTGAAACACTGGGAATTGTCCACCACTTGGTCAAGCACCCAAGTGCTACGTTCCCAACAGGGCTTTAGCGGAGCAGATTCAAACAAACTGTCCAACCCAAACCTTTGAAAACTTAACAAAATTTCAACGTTGCTGTATACGCCGTCATTAGTACAAATCAAAGGACGCTGTGTCCATAAAAAGAAATTCCTAACTCCATCTTCTTCAGACGACTGCTCTCATTTTTTTGTTTTACGGTGGCAAGGCACGGATTTCGAACAGAATTACTCGAATCGATCATTGGTCTTCGAAGTTGCATGGCAGCTCTATACGACCTCAAGCAAGATTCAGACTTGCTAACCACGTGTTGCAGACATTACTAACCACGTGGCATATGGTATGTATGCTCGTATATTGCTCCGTTTAAATAGTACTCGGATGACCCGGATAAAAACAGTGGATTTTTCAAAGACTCATTGGCTTACTTAACAACGCCACGCTATCTACTTCAGCTCCCTATTAAAAAACTGGAATTACATATACTAGCCGATAGACGGCAGTCATATTTTTCAGTTTATGTTTATGTTAAAAACATGGATTCAACGGTATTTTCTAAAAATGAAACCTAGCTAGATCAATTCATTATCCCCGAAAACCCCCTGCACGCTAAATTTCATGAAAATCGTAGGAGCCGTTTCCGAGATTCAAATTATATATTTAGGTACATACAAGAATTGCTCGTTTAAAGGTATAAGGTTTAAAAAATTATAGTGAAAAACTTCCATAAAAGGCATGACTGACACTTATCTATACATCTATACAAATAAATAAAGTTGGAGTGTCTGTTTGTAATATTAAAATAACTGCACATGCATATGAATTTATATACGGTATATATACCAAAATAACATTTTTCACAATTTTTGTCTGTCTGTCTGTCTATCTGTCTGTCTGTTTGTTCCGGCTAATCTCTCGGCTGGACTGAATTTGACGGGACTTTTACTGGCAGGTAGCTGATGTAATAAGGAGTAACTTAGGCTACTTTTATTTTAGAGAAATTCTAATACTAAAGTCCACGCGGACGAAGTCGCGGGCGTCCGCTAGTATAGAAATACAGTATGCCTTAAATAAGAAGTTTATGGAAATGTTACCTTCCATAATGAATGACAGTCTGTGGATGCATGCACAGATTTCCCGCTCCAACTATAGCAGCCTCGCATTCCCCTCTGGAGACCGCTTGGTACGCAGCCTCCAGCACTGCGATGGAGCTGCAGCAGGACTGGTCCACGGAGTAGGACGGACCCTTCAGGTCTAGCCAGTAAGAGATCCGGTTGGCGAACATGGATTTGCTGCAACTGTTGTGGAAGAAAATTTGATGATTTAGATTGAAATTTGTAAATCACCATTAATAGCATCAAGTGAGTTGCTCAAACATAAAAACAAGAGCTCAAACATAAAAACATTGGTCAAATCCCACATAACCCGGTATCCTCTCCCAAGGTGCCGGGTACCTTTTAAAGGTTTCCCCCCTCCCCCCCGATACCAAAAAAAAAGGTAGTAGAATAGTAGAACTATTATGGTTCGCCCGGAGAAGTGCCACCGCTGCACCCACTTCTGCCGTGAACAATTCTATTGTGTTTCGGTGGAAAGGTGCAGTTGCTGGTCACACTTACATGAGGCGACCACCAGCCTCCGGAGTAGCAGAGCGCAATTGCATACGACCTCAGACAAGACTTACATATGCTTGCTTGAGGTTGTGTGTATATGTCCATGGGCTGCAGCTACTACTTAACACCACGTGGCCTGCATGCTCGTCTGCTACTCCATTTTAATAAAAAAAAGCAAGATCTCGTTTAAGAAACCAAAATTAAGAGGCCATTGCCAAATTAAGGACTAAAATGGTTTAGAATGAGAAATTTTCGGGTATTCTGTTTCAAAAACGATGTTATTCTATAAATAAAGTGAGAAATTTCTATAAATAATACATTTATTTATTTTATATGTAAATTAGCACTTTTTACATTAAATTAGCTAAATGTTTTATTTTATTAAGACATAGGCAAAAAAAGTTTGAACAAAGTTTTTAGAAAACACTTCTCTAATATTCCAGCATCTGACCCAAAACTGGAGGTTACAGTTTTAATTAGATTATCAAAAGTTTCAGTCAAGATTCATTTAAGATTTCTGCGTTGTCAAGTGCAAGAAATTGGTGTGAAGTATTGTAGAGGTCGCTCTTTATATCTTTAGCTCCTTTATTTGAGAAACAGGGGCAAGGGCATTCTGATAGCGATTGCTGGCAGGCAAAACTGTCTCTTTCAAAACCATAGAGAGAAGATATGTTTATTATTCATTTCTATTAAAATCTTAAAGATTTTTGGCGGGAAGTCGGAAAGAACATGTTGTGCTCTTGTTTTATTTCATTTTCTTGGTGTATTTTTGAGTTATATCGGATATAGCTGATGGCATTTTGTTCGTTATAGGTTAATGACAGTGCACGAGTGTCGTGAAATAAAATAACAGCGCGAAAACATTCTTTTTCAGCTTGCCTCTAAAACTCCAGACACGATCAGGTAAAGTAACCATCGCTTTACTTGAACATCTGACTGACTAGACTGATTGATTACTGACGACTTAGTGATTTTTCTATAACTACTAAGTGATGCAAAATTGTACTTGACATTGTGACGTGGCATTGAAAAAAAAACTTTAAAGAATAAAAAAAGAAACCTTATAAACTTACCCAACCAGACCGGATCCAACTTTGACGTCGCTATAGAAACAAGCCTTCTCGGTTTCAGAGAAGCAAGCTCCGACGTATACTCCAATGTTCTTCCCACTTATATGTTCGGGGCTAAGGCCTACAAAGGCAAAAATATTTAAAATCACAAAAAATGAAGGTTTTTTTTTCAATCTTTTTTTGTCCCGCTGCTGTCCACAGGTCTCCTCTCACAAGCGAGAAGGTTTTAGGCCATAGTACACCACACTGGCTAAGTGCGGATTGGTGAAAATCATGACTGTATTCGAGAAATTATGAGTTTCTCTCAGGCATGCACTGTGATGGGAAACATTAAAATTACGTAATTAAATATCACAATACTTTCCATCATCTTGGAACAGCGATAAGTATGCACATTACAAATTTATTTTTCAGAGGTGCGTGCCGAAGATTAGAACCTGGTATCTCCGCGTCGGAGACCGCGGTCTTTAACGCTCATTACCATTATTCAGAGAAAATTAAAACTTCTCAGTTGTATGAACTTGTATGTAATGTATGCTACGTAAGCTATGGCTATCCTTAAGAGCTCAAGCGATCTAAAAAGCTAATTTGTGCGAAGCACGGTTGGTTGATGTATGAGAAACCGCCAGTCTGCATTATAAAGAAATAAATTAATAAATGCGAAAATTTTGAGGAAGAACTTGCAGGTTTAACCGGATAAGTAAGTATCTGCTGAACCTTTTACTTTTTATAGACTGTATTATAGTTAAGTTTTTTCTTTTATCTTTGTAATATTTGCATACCTCGTGAAGGTAAAAATGGCGTACTAAAAATTTATTAACAGCTTTTGTTAACACCCACATTTGTGCAAATAAAAGTATTTTTCTTTATCTTTATCGGTCGTGAAGCAGTTATATAAGTATTTCTTTAGAAAGGTGTGGCTGCTTGCCAGACTTTCCTACATGATGCGACCATTAGCCTTCGGAATTAAAGCGCAACTGCACGTTGATTTCAGGCAGAACTAAGTATTCCTTGAGGTGACCATAAGCTGCAAGGACTATATACTTAACACCACGCGGCTTGAAAACTCATCCGTTAATTAAATAATAAAACAAGAACTCACCAGCATCATAAACAGCTTGATACGCTTGTTCTAACAGCTTTCTGGACATAACATCCATCGTGCTGGCGACACGGTGGCTCAGCTTGAAGAACTGGGAGTCGAACCTGTCTATCTCCGGCGCCAAGCCGATGTGGCCTGGTAGTTCTGGGTGTTTGAAGTCCCAGCGACGATTCTCCGTGGTAATTGGATCTTTCTATAATATGAATGATTGAATTAGGAACAGTGATAGAATTTTATTCCACGGATATGTTCTATTTGGTTTCAAACCTTTTTACTGCTGGATACGGTCAATATTTGGAGCTGGAGCTGTGCGACCATGATATTCTAATGTGGGTTGATGGAAGATTTTTTTAATTTATTTTTTATCCTCCCTCCAACATAGTCATAGCCTGTACTTTCGTCATCAGGTTAGTGTCGGCTGTCTGATATTTTTGAACCGTCCCTAAGGCGTCGACGAGAGTTGATGACTACCATCTATTGGTACGAGTAAAAACCAAGACCGCGGCATGGTAAGCAAGTAAAACTAATCATATCCCAAAGTGTCTTTGTGGATCAATTCAGTGGCGGATTCAGGATTTCAGTTTGGGTAGGCTTGCTTTTAGTTTGGGGCATGTGTGGGCTGAATTCGTCGACCTGGTGTGACTTACGCATCACCTGTACTCGGACCGAGCCCGGGGGGCTATAGTCAAGTCAAGATACGTATTTTGAATGGTTTTGGGGGGGG
Organism: Pyrgus malvae; assembly: GCA_911387765.1. Lineage (NCBI taxonomy): Eukaryota > Metazoa > Arthropoda > Insecta > Lepidoptera > Hesperiidae > Pyrgus > Pyrgus malvae. Next base: position 3,639,394 of record OU426968.1, on the reverse strand, counting down.
CTTGAGCACCCTAGCACCCTAACCCCCCCCCTCGCCTCCCCCTGGATCTGCTGGTGCGCATCATCAAAAGGCGATCTTCAGCCTTCAAAGTAACAGCGTAGCTGTATACGACCACAGGCAAGACTTACGCATGCTTGAGGTTGTGTGCTGGTGTACATGGGCTGCAGCAAATACTTACAACCACATAACATGCATGTACGTCTGCTACTCCATTGAAATAAAACGGAGATATTTCCAGCTTACCTTCTCATACAGAATGTCCGAGAATGCCTGAATATGACGAGCATTTGGGTAAAGACCGGACATCCCGCTGATCACCACCGGCTCAACGGCAAAATCCGGACCTTTTAATTCGGCTTCGATTTCTTGAGGTAATGGTGCCATGGTGACTAGTTCTACAAATAATGAAGGTTGAAGTTGAAGGTTTCAAAATTCTTCAAATTGGCTGCAAACCTTTTTACGTCCCACTGCTGGGCATGGGTCTCTCGGGTTAGTGGCCAACCCGCAGTCGGATGTTTTCAAACCGCCCATAAGGCCTCCGACAATGTTCAACAACTGTATCTATCAACAACAACCGGGACCGAAGGCTTAACGTGCACTCCGAAGCACGGAAACGCACATGAATTTTTGTTGCCACTAGCGGTCACCCATCTCACACCCGACCGCGCCCATTAGTCTTAGTTGCATAGATCGCTTGCGTTGTACGCTAACGCTACCGCCGGGACATGCGCGCTTCAACATTACAAAAATATAATTTTAAGCCGAAATTTAAAAAAATATAACTTTTTTGTTAATACTTTCTTTATCTCTCTCCCTCCCTCTTGATTTAAAGTAGTTATTTTATATTACACGGTACCTAAAAATAACCGTACAAACCGTTTAAAAACTTTATAATATCTAATACCTTTAAACGCAATCAAACGTAAGCAATTCCTGTTTATACATAAATATATAATTTGAATCTCGGAAACGGCTCCTACGATTTTCATAAAATTAAGTGTGCAGAGGTTTTCGGGGATAATAAATTGATCTAGCTAAGTAAAATTTTAGAAACAACCGTTTTTTTTACCTTTTTTTTATGTCCCACTGCTGGGCACAGGTCTCCTCACAAGGGAGAGGGATTTAGGCCATAGTCCACCACGCTGTGGAAGTGCGGATTGGTGGACGTCATGATTTCGAGAAATTATGAATTTCTCTCAGGCATGCACGGTGATGGAGAACATCGTAATCAATTAAATATCACGAAAGCGAATAACACGAAGGCGAAGGTTAGCGCAGAACGCAAACAATCTATGCAAATAAGCCAAATGGCAAAAAAAAATCAAGCGCGTTTCCGTGCTTCGGAGGTTAAGCCGTCGCTCCCGGTTGTCGTCAATAGATAACCATGCCCAGCAGTGAGACGCAAAAAGGGTTGCGGCCAATTAGGAGCTGAAGTAGATGACTGTTAAGTAATGGATTAGACGGCCCTAATTATCGGGCCCGATTTGGCATACACTGCTGGTTATCTGAGTACATTGTAATAATATACTCAAGATAACCAGCAATGTATGCCAAATCGGGCCCTGCATGTTGGCCAATGTAATCGCCCTATAAGCCATTCAGTCTCTGAAAAATCAATGGTTTTTATCATGTTTTTATCCGAGCAACGCTGTCATCCAGATACTAAATTTTGAAATGAATACATGTGCTAAAATATGTTTTTTCTGCTTGCCTCCAAAATTCCATCGGACACGTTCTAGTAAAGTAGCCATCGCTTTACTTGAATGTTGGACTGACTAGACTGACTGATTACTGACTACTTACTTACTGACTTTGTTATTACTTCGTCCAGTTTCATTGAAACTGGCAAAAAATTGATGCAAAAATTATACACAGAGTTTGCGATGCCATAATCGAAAAAAAAATGAATACATAATTGTGTTGTTTGCAATCAGAAGGTTCCATTATTAAATTTAATATAGATTACTAGTGGGCCAGCCCGGCTTTGCTCGGGTAGTTTGAGTTTATATGGATATGAGCTATCCTATCTTTCAAGTTGGATCAAACTGCACACGGTGTGCAAATTTTATTAAAATCGGTTAAGTAGTTTAGGAATCCATCGCGGACAAACAACGTGACACGTAATTTATATATATTAAAGATTAGTTATATAGCACATCGGGTAATTTTTAATGTGATGCTTTTTCTTGGCTTTACCCTTGAAGTTGAATTAAAAAATTAATTATATTTATTTATATCGTTTTAGAAATAGCACTTACATTATGTTCGTTTACCCACAGAGCTGAGACGAGACTAAAAGAAAAGAAAGTTTAAATAATTTATATGTCTGCAACTTATCAATAATTAAACTGTTTAAATTATAATGGTAATTCGTAATTGTATGTTAATTCATATAACAATTTTCAAGGGCAATGGTAGCGTTGAATGAATTTTCAAAGTGACCGTTTACTGCTTTTTTATATACATACATAGGTACATACTAGCTGTGCCCGCGACGTCGTCCGCGTAGATAGACTTGTACAAAAGGCTTGATTAGGCTTGGATTATTTGTTCCTCCTCCTCCTTAGTCGTTCACTCTTGACAGAGTGGTCGTGGCTGATGAGGTTGCAATTTCGTTCGTGACCGCTTGCCCTCCACTGTCCCTTGGATTATTGTTACCTTTTATGAAATTACATATGATACAAAAGTTCATATTATTATGTTGAGTAGATACATTCTTCCTGAGTCCTTACAATTCTTACTGTACTCCTCTTATAATACCGACTTTTCAGTCGTTATCATCAGTTTCTCTTTACAAATTAAACGTATTATAATCTGTTTTTAAAGTGTTTAGATAGTACTGCTGTGCCCGCGGAAAGTATCATAATAATTAAATAATTTGTGCTGCAAATAATGCATAGATTCATTATCATTATGTAACTTAAATATATTGCAGAAAGGTGGTGAAATGTCTACGCTATGTCAGGCGTGGTTAGTAGTTGGGAGTCAAATTCTTGGTTGCTTACACGTTGGTTGCAATTGTCGTTAACATACTGTCGTTCATACTTAATGGAGGTCTTTCGAGCGATAGCGAATAAAACTTGCGACAGCAGTTAGGCCACTAAAAATGAAGACGTCATCAACCTGAATTGGAGCAGCGTGAGAGGTTCAGGCCCTACGCGATTAAGAGTCACTTAGTTCTATTAACAACCCTTCACACAGCATCAGAAATAAATATATCGATTACTAATATTAATCTGGGCGTGACCACCATGCCGTGCTGCTGCCGTGACGCTTTATCATATTAGTGTAACACCAGTGCCAGTACTGCGTATGTATGTAATAGCTCTTATTAAATTAACCACTGAAAACGATCACTGTCGCCTATGGAAACGGGCAACCCCAGCGGAGCCACCCGAGCACTGCCGGCTTTCAAGAAGAGCTTTCTTTACAGCTTTCTTGAAGAACCCTATGTCAAAGTCCACTGGAAATGCCTCAGCTGGAAGGTTGTCCCATAACTTAAACATCCGTTCAAACATCAAAAGGAGCGTGCAAAGTGGCCTGTGGAACTTTAACCTTCGACTGGCGGTGTAATCATGATATGGTGACATAGCTATCATTTTGAAAAGATCACTCAGCATAGTAAAGTCGGTAGAACACTTTGATTTTTTTTACGTTTCTCACTGATAGCCCCAGAGTACGGTAAATATACACTGTGTAATGGGTACCATGAGACACACAGGGACAGAAATACAAACACTTAAACCGAGAACAGAAAATTAAACCCATCATTCAAATTTCTGCTTCGCCGGGAATCAAACTCGAGACCCTTCGATTGGCAGTCCGGCATGGTAACCATTGCGCCACGCGAGTCCAGGCGCGGTCGCAGCCTTCAATTTTTCGCCAAGAAATTTTGGTGGGGGGTCACTAAGAAATTTGGGGGAAGAGGTGTCTCAAATTGGCTTGTTTCGCCTTCCATCTACGCATGAGTGAGGGATTTGGGGGGGGGGTCATGTCCCCTATGACCCCCCCACTGGGACCGCGCCTGCGCGAGTCGATAATTATTATTGTGTATTAAATAAGTTCGATACCAATAATATGTGGATGTAACCACCGCGCCGCGCCTCCATAATGCTCTACCACAATGAATTGTACTCATTGTCAGTCAGCGCCAGTTCCAAAGGTCTCTAAGTTGTTAATTTTTTTATTAGATATTTTATTAAGTAATTATACTCGTAATTAATTATTTGAAATAATCTCCACCAATCCACTTTGTAATAGCGTTATTCTGTAACAATGACATCTATCGTATAGCGTGTAAACTAAATTGTCGTATATACCGAATTTGCAACAGATCACTAAATAGTTCTGAATATGAACATAGATGTCGGCAGTAGCCTCGTTTTGTTAAGGTTTTGTACATTAATTTTGTATTGAGGATTTCTTTGAATATGTGGTGATATATGTATGGTTTTTTTTAATATTTAGAGATGAAATCTAGCATAAGTGATTGAAAACTTGCTATCAGAATATTAAGAGATGTTAGTAATTATCGAAACTTGTGGTGTGACCGCTCGCATTAAATTTATTCTCTTACAAAAGTTACACACTTAAATTTAAAAACCCGCATTGGAGCAGCGTGGTTAACTAATCTCCAGGCCTCCCCAATAATGGGAAGCCCAGGAGAGGAGCGAGACGTTAAAAGGATGCAGCTATTTAGTTTGTATCGGTAATGATCGCTTCAGTCTTTAATTCAATTCTTGAAATTGACGTAACTTTTTTGTTTGTTAACCGATTTAAATAAAACAAACCCTAAATGTTAATCCAAAAAAATACCAATACATCAGTGAAAACCGTATCCTTCTACGTTAAGCCGTTCCTGAGATTAGCGCGCACAAACGAACAGATAAACAGACAAACAGATAAACAGACAAACAGACAAACAGACAAACAGACAAACAGACAATAATTTTAAAAATCATTGTTTTGGGTTCTATTACGCTAATAAATAGCCCTAGTGACAATTTTTTTCAAATATCTTCAATGTACAGAAACCGACTTGTTACAGATTTATTATATGTATAGATAGATTACTTATTATACATACTGTAGAAATGTATACCTAAGGACCGCCTACAGATTTTGCATAGGGCGAGAGAGAGACGCAAAGCGCCACTGTTCTCCATACAACACGGACTGGACACTGGAAACATTGGACTAAAGGACCACGAGTCCACGACACAGTCATTCCAACGCTCTGATACGAGGATATGAGCGGAATTATGTTGAAGAGCTATTAAAACTCAACAGAACCTATATCCGCACGGTTAGAAGTCCTTACTGGATACTGTAAGCTCGGTAGACATAGTCGCATTTAGGACTAAGTTCAACCGACACGTGCAGATATTGTGGGGAGGCTAGCGAGACACCACGCCACCTCCTTTAAAATTGTGGTGCACTAAACCACGAACGTAGCATTTATCTAGGGAGGCACGTACTGCCGCCAAATGAAGCCAAACAAATCGCTGTCAACAAAATTTTAGCCTTCCAAGGCTATCGTTTGGACGACGATTTGTAACCTGGCTATGGGCACAAACAATCTAAGGTACATAGTTTGAAGTACCCTGGGCTACAGCCCGAGCTTCTCCATTCAAATAAAAAACATCGTCAAAAAACGACGATTTTTCAAACATGAATTTAAATACTTACTGTTTAAAATTTAAGTAACTTTTATGAATAAGGCTAAATATCGTATCTTAAAGTCTCAAAGGTACTGACAAATCTTTCGGTGTTTTACGCTACTTTTGACAATACTGAAAATACTATAGAGAACCCCGTATTATCTACAACTAAAATCCGTATATGCAGTTTTCGATAAAAAATAACATTTGACGTTATCAGTAACTGAAATTATTAATTGCTTAATCTTATAGATAGAACACCTGCCCGATAACACTATTTCTTGATAAATAGCGAATTTCGTATCGCCTTTATTTAGTACACAATTTAAATTAGGTAGTTACAGAAGTTTAATTTTTTTTTTCAATAATGATCAAATTTTTTGTATTTCTTGGCTTGGTAGCCTTAGCTTCATGCAATACGACACAAGTAGTCAGATGTAAGTGTAATTCATTTTTAATTTTCATTAATTAAGTTATAAATATAAAATTGTAAGTTGTAAGATCGAGATTCGAGATTCAATGAACCTAATCCAAAAAAATCATAATAGAATTTTTTAAAGCGGTCAAACGGCTTTATTTTATACCCTGCCAAAACAACGTATCGGTATAGGTAATAATATGCATTAATTCAATAACTGCAAAAAACTCCCAAAAAATGTTTACCTATTTATTTATTAACTTTTTTAAAGTTACAGTGCCAATATACCGATATAATTTTATTCGTCAGTTAAATATTAGTTATTCATTACAAATATTATTTCTCTTAGAAAAATATTAAATATTACCTGTATTAAAAAGCTTGCAAAGTTTAAAACGGGCGGATCTACATATATTTTGTCCTACTATAAAATTGAAAAAATGTTGATACATATTCAGACCCTTAGGTATATCGCAATCAAACTTAATATAAAGAGCAAATCACGTGAATCAAACTCATGTCCTTATAGCTAAGTTTTTAGTTCGTATCATTGGAATCACTCTTGAATGCAAAACAGTCATTCTGAGTGCAGGATTCTACATTTTTATTTTCAGTTGGCAGTGATCAGTCAGTCAAGTCAGTCAGATTCAAGTAGGTAAAGCGAATTGGCTACTCTAACAGATCGTGACCGATGGAATTTTGGACGCAAGCTGAAAAAAAATAATATATTCGCACTGTTACTATTACTTATTAAATATTGTTATATTATTGTGTAACAACACTTGTGCACTATAATAAATTAACCTATGTATATCGATTATATCGAATAAAACGCCAATCAACTGTATCCGATATAACTAAACTCAAAAAAAAACACCAAGAAATGAAAATAAAACAAGAGCACAACTTGTCCCTTCAGACTTCCCGCCAAAATTCTTAAATTCCTATTTTAAAGCACAAGCCTATAGGTATAATTTTCGCCCGATTTTCTTTATATTTTTTTCTTTCATAAGAAGAAGTAACCAAGGAAAATAGGGATTCATTTTTATATATTAGAGATATTTTAATAGCGTGATGTTCACAGGTACTCAACACCAGGGCGATCTTCCAATAAACACCTACATCGAGGGATGCACCACTCCCCCTTGCTTGCTTCCTCAGCTGCAGGATGCTATTATCAGGATTGTTTTTAAAGCACGTGAGTACAGGACTCACTACGGAACTTGTTCTGTCGGAACTTCTTGCGAGTGGCGCAGACATCTTACAGCTTACCTTTAAGCTACTGGACAGTGTATTCAAGACCAAATTGCACTCTCGGTGAAAAGTTTAGGTTGAAACATCGAGATAATGTACTGTACCTCAATGGATTGAAACCCAAATTGAGCGTCGGTTAGCGTAATACTGGGCGCAATTCTAAAATCCATTTCCATCCATTCTGCCGTGAAGTAATTCTATTGTGTTTCGTTGGAAAGATGTAGTTGTTGGTGAGACATGGCTGCAACCCTTTTTGCGTCCCACTGCTGGGTACAAGTCTCTCCCCATTATTGGGGAGGCCTGGAGCTTACTCCACCACGATGCTCCAATGCGGGTTGGTGTAGATGCGGGTTAGTGGCCAACCCGCTGCCGGATGTTTTCAAACCGCCCATAAGGCCTCTGACCGAGAACGACGGCATGAAAATTTTTGCTACCCATTGGTCACCCATCTCACACCTGACCGCGCCCCTTTGGCTTAGTTGCATAGATGTTGGGTTCTACGCTAACCACCGGGCCATGCGCACTTCCCGGGCTATGCGCGCTTCGAGAAACATACGTGAGGCCTTTGAAGTAGAAGCACAACTACACACGACCTCAGATTTGCTTTGTTTTAAGTGTAGATGTCCATGGGCTGCAGCGACCACTTAACACCACGTCACCTACATGATCGCCTGCTTCTCCATCAAATAAAAAATACATTTTGCTAATTTGCGAATCAATTGTCATCATTTATCTTGCAGCTCGCGTTATTCACTCAATGAGAACGTTGGCTACGGCGTATCTCTCCATGGGTATCTTCGTCGTACCAATTCCGTACGATCTTGGCGCGAATGCTGTCACCTGCAACTTCTTGGACAACACCTACTGCCCCGTGCTTGACGGCGAGATCGTGCAGTATACGCTAAGGATGTATATTGAGTCTTTCTTCCCAACGGTAAATATCAACAATAACAGCAAACCTTTTTGCTGCCTGCAATGCCATCATTTCTGTGCTTAATATTGCCAACGTAAAGTGAACTGATTCACTTGAATATCTGACTGACTTGACTGACTGATAACTTTTATGCAACAAAACGGACAAAAACTTAATATTTTTTGTCTGGATATTTTATGTCACCCGGTTTCGAAGAAGCAAAATATTTGAAAATACATATATGTATGTTCAAATGTTTTTTTGAAGTGAAAACTTCTTTAGCGGCGCTGTACACTTTTTTTGGGATGGGTAAAAAATGTTAAACTCGCGTCAGCCTAGGACACGTGGCATGATCGAAAAATCGTAAGATAGTAGAGGAGACTTGGAAGATCGATCTTCACCGATCTGATAACTCGATGAGACATATTTTTATCAAATATAATTCATAAACATATAAATATTATATACAATACTATTGTTATTATTATTATATTTATTTAAATACAAGAGTGAGGTAATGAAAGAAAATTGATTAAAATTAATTATATTAAAAATAGCTATGAACACTTTTCGATAGGCAAGTTATCATAAGCATGTATGTTTATTAATTATATTTGATAAAAAGTATGTCTCATCGAGTTATCAGATCGGTGAAGGTCGATCTTCACCGGCTAAGAGCCGGACGCCAAGACGGAGGGTTTACAGCTGATGACGGCTCGACTATCTATACTTGTAAAATTCGTTTATATCAAGTATTTAAAATATGGACATTGAACAAAGTGCATCTATTAATGAAAAAAGTGACGAAAAAATAGTGAAAGAAAATGAATGAGTACTTTATAAAAATATTAGATGAAAACGTACTGAAAAACTAGATGAAAAATAATACTGATAATAAAAGCAATTCGTGCGAAATTATTCCCTAACCATTCCAAAATATCAAAAATGTTCAACGATAATGTTCAATTTTTCACTTCTGCCGAAACTATGAGGAGACAAATTGTGCTCTTGTATTATTTATTTTATTTTCATTTTCTTGGTCACTTGGTGTATTTTTGAGTTATATTGAATAAAGTTCACGACGTTTTGGGTTCAGGCATGTTGTGAAATAAAATAACAGTGCGAAAATATGTTTTTTCAGCTTGCCTCCTAAATTCTATCTGAATTGACTGAGAATTTAGTGACTTTATCTCTAACTACTCGTCCAGTTTCAACGAAACTGGCATAATTGAAAATATGCACAGATTTTGCGATGCCAATACCTACAAAAAAAGCTGGATAAATCATTCATTTTATATTTTTATTTTTCAGGGAACATCCGTCAACATTGAGTTCAGAGTGGTAGATGACCGTAACCAGCCATTACTTTGCATTCGTACTGGACTTAGAATAATAGATCCTTTACAGAGCAGATCTAACGCAACATTGAGTATAGAGGATCTTGAATAAAGTTATAATTTAAAAAAATTAACCAACTTCAATTAATGATTGTCAACCGAAAAGGAAGTAAGCTACAATGCTAAATATATAAGGTCTTAAATGCATATTACAATACCAGTGTACGAAATAAAACAGTTTCTACCTAATATTATTTAGATAATAATAATAAGTAGTAAAAGTAATAACGAGGAAACCCGCTCCGGGTTCGATCCCCCCGCGATGGTGAAATCGGTGCCGCTCCTCTCGACACCCCTAGCTGGTCACGCCAATGTTGCTTCCCAGGCATTTACGCCATTTGCGGGGCCCATTCAGTGAGTGGCGAGTCACCACCTGCCTCACCTTAGATTATACCATTGTGATCTAAACGACAGGTGTCCCATAATTCTCCATAGCCTATCTACCAGTCCCTCGTTAGTTCATCCCCATAGACCCAATATTACTTTCCCCTTTTGTAGCAATAGTTCCTGTACACCTGGTGGCGACCATCTTCGGGTCATATAACCTATATTATATATGATATGTCCGATGTTATATGATACGTCCGAGGTTTGTATCCGTCACGTGTAACCACATAACAAGTTCATTAATGTGTCTCAAAGGGGCCTCTACGTGTTGGACCTATGTTCCCACGCAAGCCTTTCAATTGACCGGGTCAAATAAAATCTTCGACCTGTGACCTATAAGGAGATATACGTCATAATAATAAAACGTTTATTGCCTCAATCTCACAATCATTAACAAAATAAATTTACATTATTACATACTATATTAACATAAAAAAATAAAAAAAATAAAAATGATTTATTGATTTAAACACATTCGAATACAGCAAGTCGCAAGGGCCCTGTGATAGGTTCAAAACCTGTGTTACATGTACCCCGCTCATCCACCGGGACAGTATACAGTGTAAATCAACTTATTACGAGTTACAGAAACATGTGACATAGTAGTCAGGTACTGGGCAAAAGGTAGCAACTCAACTTTTGCTAAAGTAAGGTGCTGAGCTCGTGCAGCGCTGATTTTCAGTCGTCTCATCTCCCTGAGGTGTTGTGTGGGAGTTGAGGAAGTTTGTATCCCCGTCAATTAGTTACATTTTTTAATTGTACACATAATTACATAATCCATTAAATTAACAGAAAATTGCATTATTTATAAATGATGTCAAAGAAAATTAAATTTAAAACAAGTTCGAAATATACAAATGCCTATAGTAGTCATGTCTTGGCTGCAACCCTTTTTGCGTCCCACTGCTGGGCACGGGTCTCTCCCCCTTATTCCTGTTCCTAGTTCCCTAATTCCCTAGTCCTGGAACTTACTCCACCACGCTGCTCCAATGCGGATTGTGTAGATATGTCTTAATGTCCCATAATCTTAAGCATTAAGTCCGCCTTCTGTCCGTTACTTTTGTTCGGTGGAAAAGTTTGAATAAATAAATAAATAAATAAAATTGAATAATCTTAGAGCATCACAGGTATGACGGGTGAGTCAGTAACTTTGATGCTCTAAGCTCATAGTATGGTACATTTACTGTAAGTACTTAATTCCAATTCAGTTCATTTATTTCTGTCACACAATATGAGTATAAAAGACAAAAATAAACACACGACAGCTACTTCTAGGCAGTCTGCCAACTTTGGTATTCTTGAGAAAAACAGTTCATTGTCAAAGTCATGGATAATAGTCCCAGGATTTCCTACAGCAACCCCAAGAACCGAACCTGGACTGGCGTGACTGTGTTCTCCGCGTATCTAGTTCTGTTGATGGTGGAGATCTACATAGAGTTCTTCGAGAACAAGTCGCATTTACGCATATACAAGAAGTTTTGTGATATGTTTGTGTCTATGAATCAGTGATAAAACATGGAGGTTATTGTGATAGATTCAAGAAAATAATGTTTAAAAGTGGTAGTTACCTGTAGACTCGTAGAGAATGCTTATAGCATTAAGTCCGCCTTGTACATATTTTTTTTCTATTATGGTACACGAAATTTAAATAAATAAATAGTTTAAGAGTGATAATATGTTGATATAATGTTAAAGACCTAAAAATAAAATAAACTAAATCGTTGGAGCAGAGGTGTTAGGTTGAATAACAATGTATGCAAAATTTAACTTTAAACAGTAAGAATTAATAATCAGATTTGCATGGTAATATAGTTTTTCTTTGAAGAAATAAAAATATTTGTATTGGATTTCATGCTTTACACTAGAGTTAATAAAGTTTGAAATTAATATTGGATTTTCGATTGATCCGTTCAATATTCAAATAAGTAAATTATATTATATACTAGCATTCCAACAGCGGCTTCACCCGCGTGGAACCGTTTTTGGGTTCCCGTAGGATAAAAACCATCCTATGTCCTATCCCAAGGTCCACTCTATCTGTGTTCCAAATTTCATTAAAATTGGTTCATACTATGAACTTCATAGCAGACAGTTACTTTCGAAATTATAATATTAGTAGGGATGTGATTGGTCAATTTTCATTTGCGGCTTTAGTTGGTAATAATTCCGATTTTGAATAAAGTGAAGTAATTTTACATAAAGAAATATTTTTGTGTGTTCTTTATAGATACCTAACTAAAAAAGAAAATTATTTTGCGTTTTGGTAATTTGGTTATAGAAACAAGTTTATTTATTATTGTTCATAAGTCTTTATCATTATTATTCAAAACTAGGTATGTAGATACATCACTATCTTTGAAAATCAGATTAAACTATTTGGTTATTTAAGGTTGTTTCATTCATTCCTCTCACCCTATTACTAATTACTAATATCCTAACCTAAATTTTACCTACTAAACTTTAATGTACAGAAGCGTTATCTTAAATGTTTTAAAATGCCTACAGCAGATAGCGCTTTTATCCAGATTGTAATGGTAGATCAATCAATATAAATAAGTTATGTACTTTATTAATGTCAATATAAGATTTCGATTACATATATAGTCGCAACTGTTATTTCAAATAGATGGCGCTCTAACTTATTTATTTTATTGTATTGTATGCAGTTTGGGTTACAACGCCATCTAACTATACACGTGCCTAAACTATTAATCTATACTTCGCTGTTTAGATTCTATAAATGGAAAAACAGATGGCGCCCTTATCTTGAATAAAGTAGCTGATTATTATTGTACTAGCCTTCCGCCAGCAGTCCCTGTAATGTCGGGATTAGGAATAGAGCTACGGTATCCCCTGCCTGATCATAAGAGGCGACTAAAAGGGAGCTTCCGGGGTTGTGGACGGTGTGAGTGGGAGCCGTCCAACCAGCAGTCCCAGGAAGGGCACAGTGGCGGTCCCAGGGGGAATCACAGGGGACATGACCCCCAAATCCATCAGTCATGTGTGGAAGGCGAAACAAGCCAAATTGGGACACCTCTTCCCCCAAATTTCTTAGTGACCCCCCCCCCCCCCCAAATTTCTTGGTGACCCTCCCCAAAATTGAAGGCTACGACCGCGCCTGGATGGGTCGCCGTGAGCATCAGAAGGTGCAGGAGAGCACATCTGCTCTCCCGAAGATGGACCCGTTCTGGGGCGTCGCGTTTGAAGGTTTCCCCCGTGTTAAGGATGAAAACCTTTTTAGTAGTTCTTATTCGATTTCATTTTTGCATATAGAATTTTCGATGTTAGACGTTGTCAAATAAAATAAAATTTTTCATTCGCATCATATTCGTACCAAAAATACGCTGTTTTATTTCTTATTAAGTAATTTTATTCGCAATACAAGATAAACGATATATACAGAAAGAAACAACACGTTACACATCATACGCTCATTTACATTGGTACTTCTTCGCCGGATGGGCCATGAAAATTTGAATCATCGCCTATATACGAAAGAAATTCGCCTGGGAACTATGGACTGGATGCCTATGCAGATGCCTATAACACGACCTGGAAGTCCTGGAAAGTAGATCTACGCGGTATACGGTCTGGCCTATCGTTCCTCTCCCTATCACTATTCGTCCATTTGTGTTAATATTCGTTTAATTTTGTGCTTTTAGTTGTCGCCTTTAATCGACCGTCTCCACGTCTCGGGTGCAAACTGTAAGTAGACTTTCGTTTTTCCTATACGCTACCACAATGAGTGATGACTAGTATAATTCGCCAACTAAGCAGCACTGTCTGACGACAAACATTAGTGAACTTAGAAAGATTCGAGGCTCTCTTAAAGGCCGGTTAACTTCGTTTGAAAAATTCGTTTGCAAATTTCAAAATGTAACTTTGTCTAATGTCCATAAAGCCGAAATTAGCTTGAGATTAGAGACTTCGCAAGTTTTGTTGCAAAGTTATTACGATGTCCAGGACAAACTAGATCATGTATCTGACGAAAGTGAATTAGAATCACATATTGAATATAGAGAAGCGTTTGAAAACCAGTACTTTAGCGCAATGGCTGCTGCAAAGTGTTTAGTTGATAGTGTTAGTAACAGTCATACATGTTCAGGTTCTGAGCAGCAAAAGCAAAGCTCTATTAAATTGCCACAAATTAAATTGCCTGCCTTTGACGGTCATTATGATGACTGGCTTGAGTACAAAAATTCGTATCTAACAATGATTCATACGCGAAGCGATTTAAATGAAATTCAAAAATTCCATTATCTTAAGTCATCACTTTCTGGTTCAGCTCTACAAGTTATCAGTTCATTAGAATTTACAGCGTCAAATTATGCCCACGCTTGGGATTTACTCGTCAACAGATTTCACAATACTCGTTTATTAATTCACAATCACGTAAAATCATTATTTTCGGCTCAGACTATAACGAAGGAATCTCCTGTTCAAATTAGAAAATTGATTGACATCATATTGAGAAACTTACGTTCTTTAAATACGTTAGGAGAACCAACTGACAAGTGGGATACGCTATTAATCTACATTATTATTTCTAAACTTGACCCGTCCACTGAGCGAGAATTGGAAAATCATAAGGGTTCTTTCTTGTACAACCCCACGAGTAATTCCCACAAAGATAGAATAAAGCTTGACGATTTACTATCTTTTCTTCGTAACAGGGCAGACATGTTGGAAATGATACATTTCAATCATACGAAGAACACTATCATCAATAGAAATTCAGATATTAGAAAATTACCGCCAACACAAACACATCCAACACAAACTTTTGTCTCTACACGCAATACGAAACAATTCGAGAAACCTGTTCGTGTTTGTGTGTTGTGTAGTGGTAATCATGCGTTATTTTCTTGTATACAATTCCTTAATTTATCTATCAAAGATAGAATCAAATTTGTCGAGGGTAAACGTCTATGTCTCAACTGTTTACGTGCCGGCCATACAGCTGCTAATTGTATGTTCGGGCCTTGCAAACAGTGTCCGATGAAACATAATTCTTTAATTCATTTAGACAGTGAATCTTCACCAAATTCCTTTAATGCGATTACAAATAGCTCGTCCACAGCACCGCCAGATAACAAGTCGATTTCTGCGGTCGATTCGACTATGCATTCCATGTCACATGCGAGTACAAATCATGAAAAGGATGAGCCTATCGGGCAATCCTTTGAACACGTTTTTCTGTCTACTGCGTTAGTGGAAGTCGCGGGTAAAAATAATACGTACCATACAGCTCGTGCACTTCTCGATAGCGGTAGTCAACATTCTATCATTTCCGAATCATTCCTTAATCGATTAAACGTTCCTATAATACAGTCCACTATGCGAGTATCGGGTGTCGGACAATCGGTCACTCACTCGAATCGATCATGCGACATAAATATTCGTTCTAAGTTAAGCGATTTTAAAACACATATTCGTTGCATTGTTTTGCCGGAAATCACTTCTAGCATTCCGTCAAGACCATTCGATTACAATTCGATTATTATACCTAAGCATATACGTCTAGCCGATCCCACATTTAATTTACCATCTAAAATTGATATTTTAATCGGAGCAGATAAATTTTGGGATTTATTAGAAGCAGGTCGCTTTAAGTTAGCGACCGGGCCCTATCTACAAAATTCGAAAATAGGATGGTTGCTTTCCGGTCCCATACAGGCAAAAAACTTGTACGTTAATCAGGTTTCTTGCAATGTTTCATATACTTTAGACGAACATGAGATGATGAATGGATGATGTTGTGCCTAATAACATTTTATTAATTTGTAATCGTTTAGTAAATCTTGATATCGCAAATTTTAATCATATTACGGATACTATTTTACTTTATGGTGGTCATTTACAAGCACCTGAACTACATAATATTTATACAGGATGCATTCGAAACCTGTGCACACATTATAACGTAACATTAAGCTTTACAATAAAACTATTAAACGTTAAGACTCTAATTTGGCAAAATATTTATTTCTGAACCATCTACGAGTACATACCTACATCACCATACATTACCATTTTTTCTACATTTGCATGTCACCTTGTTCATTAAAAATGTTTGTCAAAAATCGTATGGTATAAATTGATAAGCTCATAAGTGATTAATAATGGTGAAACGATAATAGTAAAAATAGCTTGGCGGATCTCAAAAGATCTTTTCGATCTCCGTAACTATAGCTTGGTGGGACGGTCCCGAATCCTTACACTAAATTAATTTACCTAATACAATATACAATAATCGATTATACCTATAACTAATACAGTCATCTAAGTCATGCACATTATCATTCAAAATAAAGTCACAATTTCATTCAAAAACTTTAATTAACAATAATTCGAATTACTTATGCGTTTAAATTTCATATTTTTTCTTTTAATCGGATGAATTACAAAGGCCCTACTTGTATTACGTTTCACAGCTTATTGTCGTATTACATAAATATCATCCTAAATTAAAGTCGGTCCTCTGTCAGTGGACGAACTCAGAATCATTTGATAATACTAATACGACTTGCGCAAATTTAATAATTCTGAAGTTATAGCCTTGATTCGTGGTTAAAAATAAACGTTATTTCAGTTATATTGTGGTGTAGATCATACTGGCCCAGTCATGATTTTGAATCGTAAAGGCAGGGAGAGAGCAAAGCTAATAAAGTCGTTTATTTGGTTATTTTTTTGTTTTATACACTTAGAATACGTTACTAGTTTATAAACGATTGTTTACACGCTTTCTTTAAAAAGATGTATTTCTGTTTGCGGTAATCCTGTAGAGATTATATCTGATAACAACAAAAATTCGTAGGAACCGAAAGAGAGCTTCAGTTATTTTTAAACGAAAGTTCGTAGAATATAATCGATTGTGCTGCTGACATTGGTATTAAGTTTCGTTTTATTCCACCTTATTCTCCTCATTTTGGTGGTTTATGGAAGGCGAGAGTCAAATCTTGCAAGTACCACTTGAGACGTGTACCTAGTTGGTAATGCTAACTTGACTTGACGAAGAACTTACTACGGTATTAGCACAAATTGAAGCCGTCCTAAATTCACGTCCTATTTCTGTACTATCTTCGGATCCTGACGACGCTCTTCCTCTCACCCCCTCCCACTTCTTAATCGGCCGACCACTAACTGCACCCGCACAGAAGAACCTCACAGATGTTCCAAGTCATCGACTGCTGCGATACGACCGCGTCGAACAACTACGACAGCACTTTTGGCAGCGATGGGCGAAAGAATATATAACAGAACTTCAGAATCGAACTAAGTGGAAAGCAAACACGAGTGAGATAAAGTTGATACAATTGTCCCAATAAAGAATGACAATCTTCCCCCATTGATGTGGAAGCTGGGAAGAATTATTCGAGTTTATCCTGGCAAGGATGGCATATCGAGGGTTGCTGATCTGATATTCGCACCGCATACGCCCTTCGGGTACTGTTCAGCGAGCCTTCTCCAAGATTTGTCCCCTGCCGGTGTCTACGGAGTGACGTGGACTTTATATTCGTTCACTTATTCGTTTTTGGAGCCTGCGGCGTCCAAGGCCGGGGCTATGTTAAGGATGAAAACCTTTTTAGTAGTTCTTATTCGATTTCATTTTTGCATATAGAATTTTCGATGTTAGACGTTGTCAAATAAAATAAAATTTTTCATTCGCATCATATTCGTACCAAAAATACGCTGTTTTATTTCTTATTAAGTAATTTTATTCGCAATACAAGATAAACGATATATACAGAAAGAAACAACACGTTACACATCATACGCTCATTTACACCCCGATATAAAAAAAGGCTTCCGCCAGCGGCTTTGCCCGCGTGGACCCGTTTAATGGGTCCCCGTAGGATAAAAAAGGGCCTATGTGCTATTCCAGGCTTCATTGCTATATTAAAATCACTGGCGTTTAGCCAGTTGCTTCAACCACGTTGACCATATTACCCGTTTTCACATAGGAATGAAGCATTTTCCCGCAGTAAAAACTTGCCTATGTTACTCAGGGTGAATGTAGCCTTCTAATGGTGAAAGTGTAGTGACCTTCCGCTACTTATCAAGAGATGGCGTTACGGGTATTCCTGAATCACGCTATCGAAGTTTTCGGAATATCCGAGCATATTATACAAGCTTCAAATTGAGTCAGTTGGAACGCGGCCGCTCCCCGGGCATGACCACCTCGCCCGGCGGCAGATCTCCCTTTGCCAAACTGGTGACCCCGACGTGGTGTGAACACGCAACCTTCTGAAAGAATTTTTGAAATCGGAACAGTAGTTTTTGAGTTTATTCATTGTTATCTAAAACGGTTTTTACTCACTTGATTTATCGGGACTGCCCGACTAGTTATCGCCCGATAAATCAAGTGAGTAAAAACCGTTTTAGATAACAATGAATAAAGACAATTTCAATGGTCGGAACTTCCCCCATTGTTTATGATGGCAGTATAGTACAGCTCACCAAAAAAGTTAAAAATCGCGGCTTATTGACAGCTGTATGAATTCGCAACCGCAGATAACGGAAGTTAGCCGTAAGGTCAATGCAGCTCTCCAGGCCTTATGTCAAAACTTATTAATTATGTTAAAAACTTCCTAGCCCTAGATAAAGCGCCTTCTCAACAACTGCATTCGTTTTATTTTCAACCTTCGCAAATACGATCATATCTCCAAATTTCGAAGCCAGCTTAAATGGCTTACTATTCGACAAAGGCGTATCTCTAGGATTTTAATGGGTTTGTATTCCGTCTTGCATGACCCATCTTCTCCTGTGTACCTCAAGGAAAATTTTCAGTACCTATAATCCGCCCATAACAGAGGATTACGTTCCTCCAAAAATCTTAGTATTATTCTTCCTCCACATAATAGTGGATTTTTCCATCACTCCTTCACAGTTCAGGCCATACAGCTCTGGAACACCCTACCCGAAAATATAAGAAAGGCACCCAGCAAATTGGCATTTAAGAAATTAATCCGAGAGCACTTCTTGAGTATCCCTAGCACCATCTAGTATTTTTAGTAACGAGAGTCCTATTTATTGTACATTTTATCGTCATTACATCCTTTCAATATGCTTATGTATATGTATGTATGTATGTGTGTATGTATGTATGTTAGTATGTATGTATGTATGAATATGAATATATATTGGTGTAGGTACGTATTTTATCATGTTCCAGTTATCATTATTATTTTTAATCTTGTGTCTTTTAGCTTGTTTATTTTAGAAGCCTACCTCGCATTCTCAACATCACCCAGAGTCGACCGGTAGACTATGCCAATAGCTATTAGGTTTAACCCTTTGTGAACCTTAGTTTTAGGTTTACACATACATACAGTTTACATAAATATAAATAAATAAATAAAAATAAAAGACACTCACAATACATTTTTGAGTTTATTCATTACAAACATACAAAAATACAAATCTTTCCTCTTTTTAATATTAGTATAGATGAAAAGATTGTACAAACATTTGAAATGATTAAAAATAAGATCATAAATTCAATTCTTATGTATATCATTTGGTTTCCGCACAATATTTTTAAACGTTAGAATAATTAAATAAACAAACGTTTCTGTAAAAAAGTAAAAAATTATGTAAATAAGAAAAAATTTACATAATATATTTTGTTGTAAAAAAGCGTGGGTTGCGAAGGTGCGATTGTAAAAATAGATGGCGTCCTTCCTACTTGGTCAAGTACAGCATGAACGAGCAGTTCGCTCTGCTCAATAAATTTAACATTACCACCTTTGGTATAGTATGGACGTTTTTTTTTTTTATATGTAAACCGAACAAAAAGGCAGACGGGCCGCCTGGTGTTAAGCGATCACCGTCGCCTATGGACACGGGTAACCCCAGGGGAGCCACCCGAGCATTGCCGGCTTTGGAGGAGATCTTTTTTTACAGCTTTCTTGAAGAACCCCATGTTATAGTCCACAGGGAATGCCTCAGCTGGAAGGTTGTCCGTTTAAGTACTTTTAATTTTCGAAGGCAAGTGTACGACGTTACCGAGGGTACGTTAAGCCCTCGGTCTCGGTTGTTATCGATCGATAGAAACAATGAACAATCATTGAAAACTTAACTGTGAAAAGTAATGTTATTAGGCTTCTTTTGTTTTTCAAAAGTGTTTTTTTTTTCTTCAATTATGGCATCGCAAACTCTGCATATTGCCAGTGTCAAGTATAATGTTTGCATCACGTTTTTGCCAATTTTTGTGAAACTGGACGAGTAATAATAGGTAAAGTCAGTAAGTCGTTAGTAATCAGTCAATCGAGTCAGTCAGATATTCAAGTAAAGCGATGGCTTCTTTACAAGAATGTGACCAATGGAATTTTGGAGGCAAGCCGAAAAACATATTTTCGCAGTGTTATTTTAATTCACAACACTCGTGCACTTTAATTAACCTATATCGAACAAAATGCCATCTTTATCCGATATAACTCAAAAATACTCCAAGTAAATAAAAATAAAAAATAATAAAAGAGCACAATATATCTTTTTCGACTTCCCGCCAAAACTCTTTTCAAAAGTGTTGTTTTTTTTTTTTTTTTTTTATGGAAGGAACTATGGGACCTTGGTCTTCTGACATGAAGAAATTCATGTCAGAAATGTCGACCAGGCTTGTCCTTGCCTGTGGTGACCTAAGAGCTGGCGGCTATTTTGCCCAACGGCTCAGTCTAGCCATACAAAGGGGCAATGCCGCCAGTGTCTTGGGGACCATGCCTCACACGGACTTTTTAGATGAAATATTTTATTTAGGTATAAGCTTTTTATGTTTTATAAGTTTTTATTTTTATTTTAAGTTATGTATATAGTTAATTAAGATTAGTATTAAGTTCTTTTAGATTAATAAATGTTTTTTTTTCAAAAAAAAAAAAAAGTGTTGTTAAATTGTTAAACTGTTAAATTGACATATTTTTTTCAAACAATGACATTGACAAACAGACATATATTTTTTTTCGGGAGACGCGTCGGAGGCTCCAATCCTCCAATTAACATGCTTTAATACGGGCGCGCGAACTTGGTTTCTTTAAGGTACTAAGGTTGTACTACAAAATAAACGATATTATTTGCCATACAATTTCATAATTTTAGGTCAACGGGAAATACTCTATCAATTTTGATTCCCGTAAGAGTTTCAAACTCGAAAACACAGTATTTGTGACATAAATGACCGTACCTTTTTACTTTAAATTACAAGTTTTTTTTTCTTTCAATAGCGCTTCAGATGTCTACACCTAAGTAGGCTACATATATGGTTTTAACTTCAACTCGATATCTCCACTCGTTATTGAAATTAAGACCCTTAATTTAACATTTTATTTAACATATTATTATCTAACTAGCTGTGCCCGCGACGTCGTCCGCGTGTATAAAGACTTTTAAATTATAAAATGGATTGATTAAAAATTAAAGATTATTTATTTGCATTGAATAAGTAGTAGGTAGATTATTCTTACATATAGTGAAATCATTTATAATACAATGTTCATATGTTCAGAAGAAACCTAATGTATTTTTTCTAAATCCTTCAAACCTAAAACAGTAAGGAATGCTTACTGTACTGATCTTACTGTCCACTTTTCTCACGTTTCGCTTTTCTCGCGCAATCAGATTCTCTTTACAAATATGTACCTCGTTTATTAAAGTTAAGAGATACTGCTGTGCCCGTGGCTTCATCTATGTTAAAAATAGTATCTTTAGTAAATTGGATGAATTTATACTGCAAAGAATGTATAGACTCATTCTATATACATGGCTTTAACCTACTACAGAAAAGAGGTGCACTTTACAACTACTTGTAGTTAGTTGGGAGACAAAATTTCTAAACATACATGTGCTTAGGATTAAACAATCGGAAAAATAATTGTAAGGCCAATTAATAAACTATGGGTTTAAAACTTGCGGACAGCAGTTTGGTCATAAGTCATAACTCATATAACATTGTGAAAACTAAAGCAGAAGGCAGGGTCTCTACACAGTGTGCTATCTGTATTTGGAAATAAAGAATATTTTTATAAAGAATCCTTAATATCTCCATCAATCAACGTGTGTGGATGAGCCCTCAGCCCGTACGCAATAAAGAGACGCAAAAAATGAGTTAAGTTATCATTGGTCCAATTAACAATGTTCAGCATCATATGTATACCTACCCAACGATGGGACAACCCGCGTGGCGCAATGGTTACTATGCCGGACTGCTAATCAAACTGTCCCGGGTTAGAATCCGGGCGAAGCAGAAATTTCAATGATGAGTTTAAACTGTTCTCGGTCTGGGTGGTTGTGTTTTTGTCTCTATGTGTGTTCATGGCACCCACGACACAGGGTATATCTACCCTAATGTGAGGCTATACGTGTGAAATGTTATTTTTAATTTTTTTACACTATGTACGTACAGTTCGGGTAACTTTGAACATTTTTTACATTATTTGTATTATTAAAACTGATTTTTTTTATGACACCTTTATTTTATTGAATGAATAGTGTCCTTTTGAGTTGGTTTTTCTGTCTAACAAAATAAATTTGCGGAAGAAACAACAAAACTACCCAAAATTTCCCCTAAAACTCGAATTCAAAGTTATCATGAGTTTTGGGTAACTTTGAATAATTTTTTTAGAATGTAAAAAACCTTAATATTTTAAGGTTTAGGTAAAACAAAAAGAAGGTATTATTAAATTTAAAAACCTTATGTATAAATATGACATCTACACTGACGTAAAAAAGTAACAAATAGCTTGGTTTTGCTATATGAATCAAAGTGGACTAGTTTACGATTCCAAATCAGAGTTCAAAAACTTCCAGCAACTTAACCACGGAAAAGGCGGGAATTTTCAGAATTATGGCATTGACAGTTTATTTCTTCAATTTTCATTTGGTACAAAAACATTTTGGTAATCCATTTAACACAGTTATTATATTGAAATACCAAAAAGTTTTGATGTAATAAATTGTTAAAAAAAATTTCCAACTTTGTTCAAAGTTAAACGTCAATTCAAAGTTACCCGTAATGACTGTACTTAATTTTATTAGACTTAAGGCTTTTATTTGAAATTATCTCCATCGATTCACTTTGGAGAAGAAATGAATATTGCTCAATAACGCCATCTACCGTATGACATGTAAACTTTGTGGTTGATAAATCGAATGTCAAATTACCAAATAGGTAGATATTGAGATTAACAGTTGGTTCACTAAAAGTTTAACTATTCGTCACCTAGATGTCTGCAGTCGCTTTGTTAAGGCTTTGTACATTCTGTATGAAGGTTTAGATTCCGTATCTTACAACCTTAATGCTGGATGCATTGAGATTGTAAGATTTGGATTTCGGTTCATCGGAGCTTGAGGCCTCCTCAATATTGGGAGAACTCCATGCTCAGCAGTGGAATGAAATGAAATGAAATGAAATATTCTTTATTCACTGTACGGTTCCTTTACAAACTCTTAGTGAACGTTATTTTTTATGTTCTGTCTGCTCTGGGTGCGCTTAGGCTATGCTGAGCTGAAGAAAAGAGCAGACGGAGAAAAACTTCAACGCTGTTTTAAAATATGGGGTATACAATAGCTTACTTTCTTACAGAGTAGCTATGGGCCGATAAGGAACATACGTGACAGCTACCGCATGTGTCAATGTCGTCCCACAGCCATCTGCTAACATAGGCAGTTTAATTCATTCAAGTCTATTACATCAGTTATAGAAACAGTCTTGTGGGACTACAGCTCAATCCCAAGCTTTTTTATCAATTAAATAGTCCTTAAGATCGTAATAATAAGCCTTGCGGCACAGGACTTGTTTGACTTTTTTTTTAAATCTGTGAAAAGGGAGGGATTGAACATTTTTCGGGATTTTATTGTATATTCTGATCGACATCCCGATAAAAGAGTGGCTCTTTTTGCGGAGCCTACACTTGGGGAATGCAAGTTTGTGGCCATTCCTTGTCGAAACACAGTTCGAACTATGTAGATCCAAAAAGGTCATAAATTCGTGTTTGTTTTTACGAACATACATTATATTTTCATAAATATTAATACATTTGTTATGATTGCCAATTAAATTATACATGTGTATATTTAATTGATGTCTTATTTTATTTTCATTATAATCCTTCTTAACATAAGGAATTGTAAATAAGATAATTTTTTTGACTTTAAGGTCTTGTAGTTTTTTAATATAATTAGTAAGTTGGTTTTGCCGAACATTTCCCCGTCTACCAAATAATAAAATTAAAGTGGTAGTGGGGTCATATTTGCCTAAAAGTACCTTATCCATTATTTCTGTCATTGTAGCCCCGGGCATGCTAAAATTACATATATTCTGGCCAATCTTTTTATGTAATCTGG
This sequence comes from Pyrgus malvae, assembly GCA_911387765.1. NCBI lineage: Eukaryota > Metazoa > Arthropoda > Insecta > Lepidoptera > Hesperiidae > Pyrgus > Pyrgus malvae. Next base: position 3,615,028 of record OU426968.1, on the reverse strand, counting down.
CACCCATGTTTTTGCCTAGTTCATCGCTGAACATGAGTGTTTGATTTTTACAGGATAATGGATTCTCAGCTACGAAGCTGGCATTCTGCAATGGTAAGGAGGGTTCAGTCCCAGATGCTGGCCCCGAAAGCAGCGGCTCTGGGTGTTGCGCAAATGCTAAAAAGGTTGCAGCTTGATATAATGTAGCGATAATAATCGTTTCAGCTGCAGCCTGTTCATAATCTTCCACCCCAAAAGAAGACTAATAAGCTGAGCAACTAACTCAATGGAGCCTTTGATGTAAGGTTCGGCGGCGGTAAGGCTCGCGATGCGCTTATAAGGTACCTATAGTCTAGCCATACTCGGCCAACGAAAGAAAATACAGTAAGCTGATCTAAGTATATTTAATATAGTCGACAATATTAGTGAGAGTTCAAAATAATTTTACTTAAATTTAAACTTTTATATATGGTTTTGAATGGGCTGTTACCGAAACTTTCATACAAATTCCACAAAGTGCCTTTTAAGTTTATGTCGCGTATTGTGTAAATGAACATAACTTTTTTGTTTATCACCCGATTGATATGAAATACACACTCATGTTACGGAAATTCATTCAACAATATATCAGTAAACACATCATTCAAAGAAGGGAAAAGAATTTTAGAATGAAATATTAAGTTAAGGTTAATTATAGTACGCTTGAGATACCAACTTTCGAATCCATTTTATTTGCTATTGAGGGGTAGTTTTGAAAAAAGCTTAAATAGAATTCTTACTATGTTAGTAAAGATTACAAATACAAAATTATAAGTATATTACTCTGCACAAAAATATTATGTACATCAAGTTTCGACACTCAATTTTCAAAGAGTTTCAAAGAAAATTGACATTTAAAGGGTGAATTTCGGGAAATGCTGAAACACGTATTTTTTTATTTTGATTAGAAAATATTTATACTAAATTTCAAGAAAATCTATTGAAATAATCCAAGTTTTCCATACAAATTTTCATCGCTCATTTCACACCCTTAAAGGGTGATTTTTAAAATTATCTATAGCCTAAATGTTAGCGAGGACCAATATATATAAAACAAAAAAAAGTTTCATCAAAATCCGTCCAGTAGTTTTTGCGTGAAAAGCTAACAACAGACAGACAGACAGACAGACAGACAGACAATAATTTCAAAACTTATATTTTTAGCTTCTGTTACTTATAAAAATACCCCTAGAAGTATTTTTTTAAATTTATATGCAATGTACAGAATTGACCCTGCTTACAGTTTTATTATATGTATAGATATGTATAGTTTTAGAAATGAAAACCAGAAGCAGAATATTTAGATCACCATTTAATTCACAAAGCCTTTGATACAATTTACAGGTAACGATTTAAGGTTTCTAATTAACATTTCCTTATACAACAGCAATTAAATAATAAGTAAGCACAGACACAGAATTTCAGTACGCAATCGGGCAGAGTTACAGCAGTTATCAAGATTAAAGCACTAATAATCCCTCCCATAAAGGAGGCCTCGCTTTTATAGGAGTTTTCTCCTACCTCGTCACATTTTTTATTCAACTACCGACGTTAATTCCTAACACGGCCCTCCTGATATCCTGGCGTCCTCGCCAGGCGGTGAAGATCCTTCAATGCCGTTGCACTTAAGTAGCAGTGCACTGAAGGAGCGCCCGGTGCCACCCAGGAGCACACCAGAGCGCCACGCACCATACAGTGGCGGAGGCAGTAGCCTTCGGACGCCGACATCACAAAGATTAGCTTCTGCAAATGAGAACAAACCAAACTAAATCTAAACTTAAAGATCGACCTGTCGTATGAAGCACTTTTTGGAATTTAAAGTTTTTGTAATAAATCTAACAATTAGGCTTTGAATCATAAAGCTTGAGATGTTCTAGTGACTTAACAGCAATTTATAACAGGCGCATCTAGATAAGAATTAAGCTTATAAATGAGATATTTCATTAAAGTTTTGGGTCAGCCATTAAAACCAACTTGTTTTGTGAAAGGAAAAATTATTAACATGTACGAGTACCAAAATTATTAATCAGTAAAATAAAGAATGAGTTTTGTCCTACTATTTCGAAACAAGAAAGCACTGTTGCTTTTTTAAATAAATGTACTAGTAGCACCATCTAGTTCAAAAGTTTAGTATAATTAAATTTAGTATATATCACCGAGCTCCTTTTTAACTACGATTACATCCGGCCGTCCTGCTCACACGTTCGTCCTCGATCGTGTATGGTCTGACGCAAGAACTGCAAAATAAAGCAAGTGCTGTTAAAATCTAATATTTTTCTTAATTTTTTTTTGACTATTCTTACAATACCGGCTCGCATATGAACTTGAGTAGCCCAAACTGTTAACAAACACGGCTTGACTAGGTGATGTTCGTATAAAATCACACTAGTCGTGTATTACCGCATTCTGTTGCACATGGTTAACAAAAACACGGCTTTAACTAGGTAATGTTCATATAGGATCACACTAGTCGTGTATCACCGCATTTTAATCTGTAAAAACAGTGTTCATCAGATTTCTGTTGTACATATATTGTTCATAGGCACTCTTTATAGGTAAGCAGATATTGCAGAAAATGCATTAGGCCATTATAAAGTGTTGAAAGGCAATCGTTTCGAACACTTAACTATATGTAGGTATATATATAAAAATACGAATCAGGTTTCTCAAAATGACATGTTGAAAAAATGAATATATCTATACTAATATTATAAAGAGGAAAGATTTGTATTTTTATATGTTTGAAATGAATAAACTCAAAAACTACTGTTCCGATTTTACCTTTCACCATTAGAAAGCCTTGATTCACCCTGAGTAACATAGGCTACTTTTTGACGCGGGGAAATGCTTCATTCCTACGTGAAAACGGGTAATAGGGTCCACGCGGTTGAAGCAACTGGCTAAACGCCTATGATTTTAAAATAACAATGAAGCGTGAAACGGGCCCATGCCGGCGAAGCTGCTGGCGGAAGGCTAGTATATGCATAAATTAGGACCAACGTACTTCGAAGTACTTTTAGGCCCAATAAAACTAACAAAAATTTACCATTATAGAGAAAAAACTGTTGGGTCAGATAGGGTGTAAAATATAAAAATGAAGTCACCAGTAAAGCCCCCGGGGTTACAAAGCCCGCGGGTTGTATGCTAGCATTTTTCTTAATATTTTGAACTTGCTGTCAACAGTACACAGTGTGTTACACTTTGTTACAAATGTTAATAGCACCATGGTAAAAGCGTGCTTAAACCAGTAGAATGTTTTATTACAAGTTCAGCCAATATCGTCACGCTGTCATCACTAGTAATACCCAGGCATTACACAGTCTTGGCCAACAGACGACACTGTCATCTACCAAAAATAAAGATTCGATAGCAGACATAATGACAAGTTTAGTATCACGCGAAAAAAAACTTATTTGCACATTGAAACACAAGCGTAACATTAAGAAAATGAAATTTTATGAACAAACTTATATAGGAAAAGTAATTTGTTATTACGAAAAGATTTATGTAACTCACTGTCGGTTCACTATTGCTACCAGCTAGAATAACAATGTGCACAGTCAGAACTGACCAAATCACATGTCCTCGTGTTCTCCCGTAGTAAAGGTACATAGGTTGAAGCTCGGCCTACCTGACATTACTCTGCTACAACTTTCACAGTCAGTAACAAATGTTCAAATTGTTTAGCGATAAAGGTATGTAGGTAGTCGAAAAAAAAAACTCCCTGTACCTATTTCATCTGAAAATGGTTTAGCAATTTGTGCGTTAACAAAATGATTAACAAAGTAGGTAGGTAGTCAAAAAAGAACAATAGTATCCAGTATAAACCTTATCTGTAAATGCACTAAACATCAATTAAATCTGACAAACAAAACGGTTATATCACATTATACCGTTGGTTTATAATTGAGCTTGCTTAATGTCACTTATTTACCTTAAAAATTCATTAACCATAAAAAGTAAGTAATAGGTAAAGAGCAACTTTCTTTTTAGTACTGTTATTCTTGGTTGTCAACACTGCTTCAACCACTGATTTAGAGTCATTTTTAAGATTCCATCACTCATTCTCAACTTGCTCCCTTCATCAGAGGAAGTAGTCTGAAAACTCAAGAAAAATCTCAAGGTTTTGTCCCATGTTACGTGAATAAAAATTGATAGATACTCTTAACTCTCAGCCAACAACTTTGATAGTTAATTATACGAATACTCATAGCATATGCAATCTATATAAAATATCAACGGTCACTTTTAATCTTTAAGATTGTATTCGGTTATGCAAGTTTGCCAAAATTTACTTTTGGTACAGACCAACCAATTCAATTTTTAAAATAAAGATTAAACGTCTTTGTTTAATGTCTTGCATTTGTAGGTATTCAGAAAAATATCAGATACCAAGTTTATAAATTGACTTCTTGCTTTGAAATGACTACAAATATTCAAAAACACTGTTTCACGGAAATAATTGCGTGCACTCTCGATTTGGAAATATTTAACAAAAATGTTGCCATTACTTACTCCCCAGTGACGGTACTGTACTTGTTGGGTATAAATAAATTCTTTTGAAAAAGTAACCGACTGTAAGAACTAGGTACTCATTTTCTTCATACATAAACTTATCTCAAAAGCAAAGGATAAGCAGAGTATTTTTAAAGTAACAAAAAAAAATTGCTTTTTCACTTGGATTCGCAAAACTAATAAGTAACAAATGTAGCATTAAAATTTTATCATGGATACGTCTCGTCGAATCTTAGATACAGAATACTACTCTGAGGAAACTACAGATTTCAATAAAGCGTTTATAGCACAAAAGAGATGTATTCGCGCTATAGCTAATACCACTCCATTAACACGCTGCGAGCCTCTCTTTAAAAGGTTGAAAATATTAAGTGTGCCCTGTCTGTACATAATATATGAAGCCCGTTTATTTGTAAAGACACAACTTTTTATTTACAAGGAAAGATGAATATTGTAAATTTCTTACTTGTTTTCCTGATAAGACTATTGGTGCCTGCCAATAACCTAGTCAGCTATAAGGTCAAAAAATTGCTACCACATGTGCGTCAAAATTAACAATAAATTACCGACAAATATTTAAAGCTTCACTGTGGTAAAATTTTAAAAAAAATTAATCATTACAATTACTAATTTATGGGTGAACAGAAATTTGATACTTATCGACATAAATTATAAAATTATAGGAAAAATTACATATATTTGCATAATTAATAATAAAATCTATGACAACTAAAATAAGCAAATGTCCTTGTAATGAAAATTAATTGAAATACATACCTAATTTAATATGAAACAAAACTATACCACATTCGAGCAAATAAATATTTTCTTAAAAGATTTTTTTTTACTTACGGTTTCTGACCTTACCCAACGTTTATAAGTCTCACTCAAATCAATTACTTATCACTGAACTGGTACAGATTGTTTAATCGATACACGAAGAATGTAAAAAAAAAAAAAAAAAACGTGCGTACTGATTTCTGCATTTGTTCAGGATGCAACGTTAAATGTGGGACGCGAGGAGATCCCACTTCTGATTTTAGAAATGAAAACCAGAAGCAGAATATTTAGATCACCATTTAATTCACAAAGCCTTTGATACAATTTACAGGTAACGATTTAAGGTTTCTAATTAACATTTCCTTATACAACAGCAATTAAATAATAAGTAAGCACAGACACAGAATTTCAGTACGCAATCGGGCAGAGTTACAGCAGTTATCAAGATTAAAGCACTAATAATCCCTCCCATAAAGGAGGCCTCGCTTTTATAGGAGTTTTCTCCTACCTCGTCACATTTTTTATTCAACTACCGACGTTAATTCCTAACAATAGATAACTGGACATATTCAAACCAATCCAGAGTCCTTTATAATTTTTGAAAGGCGATGACAGTAACGGCCGTTCCCAATATTCAATCCATGACAATGACTACAGAAACCTTTAGTCGTTGATCTATAATAAAAGATAGATAGCAATCCTAGATCACCGGTATCTAACTACATATCTATCTATCCGTGGGAGTCGTCGTAGGTGTACGTTAGTACTATTCTATTGTATTATGTAGTAAAAGGAAGTTAAGTTAGTAGTTTCTTTGATGAATCATTATATAAATTATCTACAATATTTTATTATCAGGTTATTTATCTATATAATTATCTGACCGGAACTAATTTAAATTATTAGGCATAATTTCGAATGCGTAATAGCTACCTACTTACTTACCTATTATTACTAGATAAGGTAGGTTATACCTACTTATTATGTATAATTATTTTCCCTGCCTAATAATAATAACAAAATACACACATATATATATTTTATTATTATAATATTTTATATCCCACCAAAAACATAAATGTAAAAAAGGAGAGCCTTTAGAGAGAGAGAGCCAGGGAGAGAAATTATGCTTGGCTGTGGGCTTCGCCGCAAAAAAGAATGGAGATCTAAATGAGTGCCAAGTTCCATGCAAAATCCAAATATGTATTTATAGGAACAAAATAATATTATGAACAAGTATTAAACTCTATTTCTTTGCTTTATTGGATACCTATAACAATTGCTGTTATTTAAAATGTGAGATCTTAAAGTAGGTTAGATTTGACTTCTTGAGATTCTTGAAATGTTTTATTGGAAATCTCGACTGAAAACAATAGTCCATTTTATTTGGAAAATAATTTCGGGCTCCACTCATTTGTTGCCCCGAGGCCTCCACACCTCGAAATCCGGTCATGCTTGGGAAAGGACATAGGATGGATAGGTTTTTGTCCTACGGTATTTTTTTATCCTACGGGGATCTATAAAACGGGTCCAAGCAGGCGAAGGCGCTGGCGGAAAGCTAGTAATAAGTATACGATATAAAGCTGAACAGTTTGTTTTTTTGAACGCGCTAATCTCAGGAACTACTGGATCGAATTGAAAAATTATTTTTGTGTTGAATAGCCCATTTATTGGGGAAGGCTATTGGCATCATGCTATGACTAATACCTATTCGTTCGTGCATTCGTTCTATAAAATAAAAATTAATATAAAATTTTCTACCATTTGCTACCTGTAGATCGGACCGTGAATTAAATCAATAATTAAGTTATCCTTTTTTTTTAAATATCTGTAACTTCTTTAGACCCATATTCTTAGAATAATCACATTATAGAAACAATGTTCGCGCGACCAATTTGAAGCATGTTAATTAGTGCCATTAATGTAGGGTTGCCATCCGTCCGGGTTTCCCCGGATCTGTCCTAGTTTAGAGGGCGTCCGGGGAGCGTCCGGGCCGGACTACATTTGTAGTCCGGGTTTAAAAAAATAAAGTCTTGGGCCGCCCGCGACACACGCACTGTGCCCGCACGTCGCGCGATCAACCGATGAACCGACACGCTAAATTCACCGTCCCCCCGCTGTTGACATGTCCGGGTTTTGGGCTCTAAAATCCGGGGTTATAACGCGTCTTGTCCTGGTTGACAAACTTAGAGATGGCAACCCTACATTAATGGCACCAAACGCCCGGGGCCGCTCCGTAGTATTCAACGTTAAAGCACGCCGATCGTGTCTCCCGAAAAAAAAAACGACGGTTTGTACTGTTAAATTGTGTCACAACACTTTCAAGTCAATTTTTCAATATTTTGTAGTATTTTAAAGTTAATTTGGTCAAAATAAAAATATATTGTTTGTCAGATGTGACATCTGATCAGTGTGAATCTATTTAGTGCTTCAACTTTGACAGCGCGCTTGTATGAAGACACTCCTTCTATACGTTATTATTCTAATTAAGCCCATATTAATTAATCGCTCTCAAAATAAATGTTGAGCGTGACTCACGTCAGTTTATCTTAAATCTTAGTGGGCAACTTAGATAGAACTTAGATAAAATTAATTGATTTTTTTCAAGTTTACATCAAAGATTAAATTAAATACAAAGCCATAACAAAAAATGCGTCAGCGATAGATAGGTTTTTCTACTTTTACTAAATTTGCGCCAATTTTAATTATCATATTCGTAATCAGCCTGTCGAAATACGTAAGTGTACGAAATTTCAAGGAAAAAAGCGGTATGACCTTTTCGGAACTACACCCACCGGGTGCATGAAAATAAGAAATAATAGATGCGCTAACGCATGCTTTGCCAGTACAAATCAGAAATTAAAATTTTCTTTACGGTTTGTAAATTAGAAGAATAAAATAGAAGTAGGAAGTATTTAAAGTGGAAGAAATGGCTTGTCTGCCTTAATCAAGTAAACCAATCTTGAGTTCTTATCACATTGTACACTGGTCTTGAGAGCAAGACTAATGTGGAAAAGTAAATGATATAGCAACGAAAGTCTTTGAACGACTCTTGAGTCGTTTATTTTTTTAGCAGACAAACATGTTAGACAGGCCCGATCATGTTGAAAACGGTAAAAAGTGAAAAAAAAATGTAGTAGAATGAAACCTATTGGAAAAGGTATAGAAAATAAATTACGGGCGATCTGAGATCGGGAAGGGGGAGGGGGGAGCTTTAAAGTGTAAAAAACGGTTTATCTCGATTTCCGGCAAAACTACAGCCACTACAGGTCCTATGAAAAAAATGTTAAATGGCAAAGTTGTAGGTAATGAAAAGATCTACAACTTTTGTATCGACACTTTTTTCACTTACCTCAAATTTTATGTGAAAAATTCCAATAATCGAGTTATTGGTTTTTTATTTTTATCTTTTACAAAAAAAAAATTTCACAAAATTTGGTAAAAACTTACTTTTGTATGTGCCAAACATACAGTAATTTTGTATTTTTTTATTTAAAATATTAAAATTTTTTCACCTTATTTTGACTTAATATCGAAAAAGCACCCTAATTTTCAATCGAAAATTCTCACGTCAAAATATCTGCTTTTTTACAAAAATTTGGTGTGTTTTTTGTCCGTTGAAATCTCTACTTTCTGATGGTATAAAAAATATACATTAATAATATAGTAAATGTGCTCAGAAAATGCAAATTATAAAAACTCGAATCGGAATTTTTTGAATAATTATGTACCATTTTGAGCTATTTATTAAAATTTACACAGATTTACACAAAGAAATTTGTAATGTGCGCATTTATCGCTGCTCCACGGTGATGGAAAATATCGTGATATTTAATTGATTACAATGTTCTCCATCACCGTGCATGCCTGAGAGAAATTCATAATTTATCGAAAGCTAGCTATCGAAAGCTAGCTAGCGGATTAGTGGACGTCATCCACTAATCCGCACTTGGCCAGCGTGGTGGACTATGGCCTAAATCACTTGTGAGAAGGAGACCTGTGCCCAGCAGTGGGACATAAAAAAAGGTTGGAAAAAAATGCACAAGTACAAATTCAAATTAGGTATAGTTTACAAATTGTAAACCATGGTATAATTTTTATAGTAATTGAAAAATAAAATACATTGTATCGTCAGTTGTCTAAACTGGGCGGAAAGACTGTAATATAGACAACTCTCCCTCTCCCGAAAGAATATCCGAGTTACTACTGAATCTTTTAGGTGGTAGAACTATTATGGTTCGTCCGAGGAAGTATCACCGCTGCACCCACTTGTGCCGTGAACCAATTCTGTTGTGTTTCGATGGAACGGTGCAGTTGCCGGCCGCACTTACATGAGGCGACCACCAGCCTCCGGAGTAGCAGCGCAACCATACGACCTCAGTCAAGACTTACCTATGCTTGAGGTTTTATGTAGATGTCTATGGGCTGCAGCGACCACCTAACACCACGTGGCCTGCATGCTCGTCTGCTACTCCAATGAAATAAAAAAAATTTATTATAGGTACTTAATTTAATTTAATACATACTTAATATTTTATACTGCTTTTAGAATTTAAACAACTAAGACTGCACCTTTCTGTGTATGTGTGTGCGTGTGTGTATGTGTGTGCGTGTGTGTGTGTGGGTGTGTGTGTATGTATGTGGTGTGTGTGTCAAATAATGGGATATAAAATTTTATCTTAGAATTAAAAGTAGGTTTTTAGTTTCATCATAATTGAGATCCTTTAATATTTGGGTCAATACTTTTTTAATGTTAAATGAATTTAGATTTATATTTTGCCCATTTTAGATATCTTATTATAGACAAACACTCTAGAAAATAGAAAAATCTTTTAGCATAACTTTCCTTACTCCATTAGTCGTAAATACTCTATCTACCCTGCGTTTTATATATATATATATATTGTACTAGCCTTTCGTCAGCGGCTTCGCCCGCGTGGACCCGTTTTATAGTTTCCCATAGGATAAAAACCATCCTATGTCCTTTCCCAAGGTCCACTCTATATTTGTTCCAAATTTCATTAAAATTGGTTCAGTAGTTTAAGCGGGAAAGCGTAGCAGACAGACAGAGTTACTTTCGAATTTATAATATTATATTAGTATGGATATTTAGGTATAATAGGTATATCTTTATTTAAAATCCGTGTATGCTGTTTTCGATAAAAAAAACATTTATCTTTATCAGTTACTGAAATTATTAATTGCTTATTCGTCTAGATAGAACATCTGCCTGATTATTAATGTTCTTTTTCTCAATAAATAGCGAATTTTATATCACCATTATTTAGTACACAATTTAGATTGGTTGCAGAAGTTAATTTTTTTTTCAAAAATGATCAAGATTTTCGTGTTTCTTGGCTTGGTAGCCTTAGCTTCATCATTCTCTGTGGCTTCATCCAATACGACACAGGTAGTCAGATGTAAGTGTAATTCATTATTAATTTTCATTCATTAAGAGTGATATATATAAAAATATGATTTTCGTAGAGATTTATATATAAATCGATTTTATTAGTTTCATTCTGAACTATGAAATAAATATAATTTCCTATAAATAAAATACTATTAATAAATTTGAAGATTTGATTACTTCTTAATTTATCACAATATTATTTTTGCCTTAGATAGTTGATTTTATTTACTAATAATAATCTTAGAGCATCAAGATATTGACAGGTAATAATATATTATATTATATTAGTACTTAATTACTTAACAAAAAGTGCTGTTGATTTATTTTAAAAAGAATAATATGAAAAACGTTTTTTGTTTCAATAATGGCATCGCAAACTCTGTGCATACTTATAGCCAGCGTCAAGTATAACTTTTGCATCAATTTTTACCAGTTTTGATGAAACTGCACGAAGTAATGACAGATAAAGTCTGTAAGTCGTAAGTAATCATAATAAAATAAGTTATTTACAATCAAGCGAGTCAGTCAGGTTCAAGTAAAGCGATGGCTTCTTTACCAGAACGTTGGAACTTTGGGGGCAAGCTGCAAAAACATAATTTCGCGCTGTTATTTTAATTCTTAACACTCGTTTATAATCTACATATATCGGACAAAATGCCATCAACTTTATCCGATATAACTCAAAATACACCAAGAAAATGAAAATAAAAGCGCACAATATGTATTTTTTAACTTCCCGCCAAAACTCCTACGTACATTTCAATGAGGTAAAATTCTTTCAGGTACTGAAAATCAGGGCGATCTTCCAATAAACACCTACATAGAGGGATGCACCACTCCACCTTGCTTGCTTCCTCAGCTGCAGGATGCTGTTATCAAGTTCGTTTTTAGAGCACGTGAGTCTTGTGAACTTTGTGTATCCTACCTTCGTGCTAGTAGCTGCGCAGAAGTCAAAAATTGTTCTAAACCAATCAAAAAACTTTTCCGCACATTTCACACATGCGCAGACCATTGTGACGACTATATATACCTACCTCTACCTATAAACAATCTTTTGATACAAGAGGTCTTTGACAGGGAGATACCGAGTTCAAACCGCGGCACGCATTTCTGACAAAGAAATTTGTTATGACGTGCTTCTTTATCACTGCTTCACGGAAAGGCAAAAATATGTGATATTTAAATACTCGAAAACATGTCTACCAATCCGTCTATATTCTTCTCGCTTCCAAAAGGAGACCTATGCTCAGCACTGTGACATAAAAATAGTTGAAAAAAACCTATTTATTATAATTATAAGCTAACTATATATTAAAGGCATAACTAAGCACGTGGTGTTAAGTGGTCGCTGAAAACTATGGACATCTACACATAACCCCAGTGGCGGATTTAGAAATTTGCCGCCAGTAGGCTATTCAATTTATGCACCCTCCATTCCCTCGCTACTGACCTCTGAAATTCGATTCCCTAAAAAAACTAGTAAGCTTTAACAAGTTCAAATTGAAAGTGTTTTTACGCAGTCAGGTTGTCCTTTAATTTTGTGAAACAAAAACTTTTTGGCCGAAATTTGCCGCCCCCAAAATCTGTCGGCTCCAGCCTACTCAGTCTTTTGATAAATCCAGCACTGCATAACCCAATCGTTTGTCTTGTCTGAGGTCGCATCAGTTGCACTTCTCGTTCGGGGGCTGATGGTTGTGGGCAACCGCACCTTACCACCAAAACACAATAGAATTGCTACATGACGGAAATGAGTGTAACGACTGTACTTTCGCTGTTGACTCTCAGATGAATAAATAAACTATGAAAGTTCTACCGCCTGCAAATGTTTAGATATTGAAGAAAAACCGGCCAAGTGCGTGTCGCACTCGCGCACGAATGGTTCCATACCATCTCTTTAAATTATAAAAATGAATCCCAATTTTCCTTGGTCACGGCATCACGTCACGCGTGAACGGCTGGACCGATTTCGCTAATTCTTTTATTGTTGTGTTTGTTATTGTCAACAGAACATTCTTATGAAAGAAAAGAAAAGAAAAAAATTAGAAAATCCAAAATACTCATATCATATTATTTTTTTTACTTTAAAATTAGAAATCAATCTTTATAGTTAAGACGATCTGCGTTGCGCAATGTTTACCTTGCCGGACTGCCAATCGAAGTGTCCCGGGTTCGATTCCCGACGAAACAGAAATATGAATGATCAGTTAAATTTTCTGTTCTCTGTCTGGCTGTTTGTGTTTCTATCTTAGTGTGTATCCATATCTATGATACCCACGACACAGGGTATATCTACCCTACTGTGGGGCTATGAGTGAAAAACGTTATTTATTTATAGTTAATACAGGACAACGTCTGTTGGGCCCGCTAGTTATCAATAAAAAAACTGCATAAAAATACGTTTGGTGTATGGGAGCCCCCTTAAAAAATATTTTATTTCAATTTAATCATTCGAGTACGGAAACCCAAAGGGTACAACGAGACCCTGTTACTACGAGTCCACTGTCCGTCTATTCCTTGAGGTTAAGTGTAGATGTCCGTGGGCTGAAGCGACCACTTAACACCACGTCGCCTGCATGCTCGCTTGCTACTCATCTGTTATTTGCGAATCAATTGTCATCATTAATCTTGCAGCTCGCGATATTCAGTCAATGAGAACGTTAGCTACGTTGTATCTGTCCATGGGCGCCTTCACCATACCAATTCCGTACGACCTTGGCGCGAATGCTATCACCTGTAACTTCTTGGACAACACCAACTGCCCTGTGTCTGACGGAGAGATCGTACAGTATACGCTAAGGATGTATATTGAGCATATCTTCCCAGTGGTAAATATCAACAATGACATCAAACCTTTTCATCACTTCTGTGTTTATTGCACACCGTTTTACAGATTTACTTACATAGATTTATTATATGACTTGTTTACTTGAATATCTGTCTGACTTGACTGACTGATCGATCAGTGATCACTTTCAACAAAACGGAAAAAATGGATATTTTGTATCTGGCTTAGAGCTTCGAAGTTATTGACGCCCGTCAATTGCTCTAAGGTATTTGACTATTTGGAACTTTTATGCCTCCCGGTTTCAAAGACATGATATATGTATTACATTATGTTGATAAGTTCAAACTTGTGCTTTTAAAGATTTAAGCATATGTTTAGAAGAACTAAGAATGAATAAATTTAGAACTTTTTCTATTTATTTTACTAAGGATTTTCTTAAAATTAGAGATATTGTTGCTGAATTAATCTATGTTCAGTTCCCTATATATTCTATATTTTTTTTATTTTACTTATATTCTAATTATTATTGCGACGCTATTCGCAACACACTATATGGTAAAGCACAGACGTAAAAAGGGAGCATCATGCGATTCCATTACAAAAAAAATAAGCTGGGTAAATCGTTCATTTTTTATTTTTTTATTTTTCAGGGAACATTTGTCAACACCGAGTTCAGTGTGGTAGATGACCGTAACCAGCCATTACTTTGCATTCGTACTGGAATTAGAATTGCAGCTCCTTTACAGGACAGATCTAACCCAATATTGAGTAATGAAGATCTTGAATAAAGTTGTAATTTAAAAAATTAAAACGACTTCAAAAGATTGTCGACCGAAAAGGAATTAAGCTATAATGCTAAGCTGCTGCTAAGGTCTTAAATGCATGTTACAATTCCAATATAGAAAATAAAACAGTTTTTAATATTATAATTGGCTTATTTTTTCTAAAAAAAATCGTCGAAGGGTCCCGGGTTCGATTCCCGGCGAAACAGAAATTTGAATGATGAATTTAAATTTCTGTCCTCGGTCTGGGTGTGTGTTTCTGTCTTTGTGTGTGTCCATGGTACCCACGACACAGGGTATACCTACCCTACTGTGGGGCTATGAGTGTGAGGCGTTTTATTTATTTATAATGTGTAGTGTGATACGCACGTAAATTATTCAATGCTGAAAGAATGCGGAAGTACCTACGCCTGATTCCTAGACCTAGCTAGTTCTAGGCATTCTGCGAACTTACCGATAATAGCCCCAGGGTTTCTTACAACGCCTAGAACTGAACCTGGATTGGCATTACTGTGTTCTCTGTGGATCTGGTGCTGTTGATGGTAGAGATATACATATAGTCTTCTAGAACAAGTCGCATTTACGCATCTACTAGATTTTTTGTGATTAGTTTGTGTCTGTGAAATAGAAACAGAGATATAAAAATTGATATATTTATAATGTTTGTTCAAGAAAATAATGTTTAAATGTGATAGTTTAAGAATGATTAAGAGTATTTTTTTTCTGGTACTTCTTTTTTAGAAATCTTAAAGCATCTAAGCTCAGTCTCTCCATAAATAAGACTGATAAAGCAAACTGGCATAGAATACCTCCTTGTGGTACTCCATACAATTAATAAAACCCTTTACTGAATTTTCCTGTACATTTACAAAACTCAAAATTGTTGGCAGTCAGCGACCTACGTACATACGCGTACTTGTGGCAGAATACAAAGAAGAACCTACATACATACATACATACTAAAACGAATAAAAGTGTAGGTAGTATATATTAGTCCCTGTAGCTTCGGGATTAAGAATAGAGCTACGGTATCCCCTGCCTGATCGTAAGAGGCGACTAAAAGGGGACTTCCGGGGTTGTGGACGGGGAGAGTCGGAGCTCGATCCGTCCAGCCAGCAGCCCCGGGAAGGACGGCGGTGTGCGTGTGGCCGCATGCCGCCGTAAACATCGGAAGGTGCAGGAGAGCACATGTAACCTCCGAAGATGGGCCCATTCTGGGCTCCACGCGTGGAGAACACCGGTGCGTTCCTTAGGAGATCCCGGAGTCCTCCCCAAGCGCAGAGGCAGGCCACCGAGGGGGTTTTAGTGCGGTCAAATCCCACATAACCCGGTATCCTCTCCCTAGGTGCCGGGTACCTTTTGAAGGTTTCCCCCCCGAGACCAAAAAAAAAAAAAAAAAAAAAGTAGTATATATTGCTACATGTGAACAGCGCCATCTACCAACAAACTGTAAAATAACTTCCTTATATCGGCCGAATTGTGAAGTTTTTTATTTATTATTATTAGGTATTTGAATGGAGTAGCAGACGAGCATGCAGGCCACGTGGTGTTAAGTGGTCGCTGCAGCCCATGGACATCTACATACAACCTCAAGCAAGTCTTGTCTAAGTTCTAATGCAGTTGCGCTGTTACTCCGGAGGCTGGTGGTCGCCTCATGTAAGTGTGGCCAGCAACTGCACCTTTCCATCGATACACAATAGAGTTGGTTCACGGCAGAAGTGAGTGCAGCGGTGGTACTTACCCGGGCGAACCATATTAGTTCTACCACCTACAAAAATAAAATTATTAATTAATGATTAAAATAAAACAAATAAAATAGTAATAATCGTTTATTACTACCAAAACACGCTTCAACACGTTATGTACATTGCTCTCATTCTCCACACAGCCACAAAACTCGGCAGAAATGTTAAACCGGACATTTTGATACTCAACATCATTTTGTAAACACTTTTCTTTGATCTGATAAAATGCAAGTATTAAAAAACTATTTGATAACAAAAATAAATATATAACAAGCTTACAATTTAAAAGTTTACTTAAAACAAAAATATAAATAAATTTTAATTGGCATTCGTTCTCACTGTGTTCTCACATTAATATAACATTTCCTACTTTTTTTTCTACCTGTAGACCGGACCGTGATGTAATTCAATATTTTTTAGCTGTTTAGTGCTGCTTAACTAAGTTATCCTTATTTTTTTTATATCTGTAACTTCTATAGACCCATATTAATCAATCGCTCTCAAAATAAATCTTGAGCGTGACTCACGTCAGTTTATCTTAACTCTTAGTAGGCAACTTAAGTTGAAATTAATGGATTCATTTGACTAAGTTATCCTTATTTTTTTTAATATCTGTAACTTCTATAGACGATGTATATTAATGAATCGCTCTCAAAATAAATCTTGAGCGTGACTCACGTCAGTTTATCTTAAATCTTAGTGAGCAACTAAAGTTCAAATTATTGGATTCATTTTAAGTTTACGTTAGCAAGTAAACCAATCTTGAGTTCTTTGTACACTGGTATTGAGTGCAAGACTTATGTAGGATCGAAAGAGATAGCATGCTCTCTGAGCGACTCTTGAGTCGTTTATTTTTAAATTTAGCAGACGAGCATGTAGCCCACGTGTTGGTAAGTGGTCGCTGTCACCCATGAATATCTACACCCGAGTACAACCAACAGCACTTCAGGCTTAAGATTGATTTATTACTACGGCTTAGTCCGGTCTACCAGCTCCCAACGCCTGTCTACTTCTTGGCAAAGTCTTCACCAGTCTTGATGTTCTTGAGGAGCTCGGGGATGGCGGCCTTGAGCAGCTGCTGCTCGAACTCGTTGAGTTTGCCGAAGCCGAGGTTCTTCTCCACTCCGTTCTTGCCCAACACCACCGGGTTGGCGAAGTAGGCGGCCTCGGTCACGTCCGACTTGATGTACGCGCACTCCACTACGTTGGATTCGCCCTGGAATTAAATTATATTGGTGAGCAATGACCTTATAATTTAAAAAACTAGGGGCCGCCTGCGACTTCGTCCGCGTGGACTTTAGTTTTAGAATTTTTCTAAAACTTGCTTGCTGCAACCCTTTTTTGCGTCCCACTGCTGGGCACGGGTCTCTCCCCATTATTGGGGAGGCCTGGAGCTTACTCCACCTCGCTGCTCCAATGCGGGTTGCTGGAGATGCGGCTTAGTGGCCAACCCGCTGTCGGATGTTTTCAAACCGCCCATTAGGCCTCCGACAAGGTTTAACGACTGTTATCTATCGACAACAACCGGGACCAACGGCTTAACGTGCCCTCCGAAGCACGGAAACGCGCATGAATTTTTTTTTTGCCACTAGCGGTCACCCATCTCACACCCGACCGCGCCCGTTTGGCTTAGTTGCATAGATCGTTTGCGTTCTACGCTAACCGCCGGGCCATGCGCGCTTCGTTAGTTACTACTACTACTACTAAATTTGGAAGTCAACTATGTGCCTGCATTATCTTTCATAATTCATGCCATTAAATTTTATCGCTTTATAATGCTCACTGGCGCTACCTGTGAAGGTTCGCATCAAACATTTGTTTATGATGAGCCTAAATTAAAAATATACGTTTTAAATTGGGATGTCAAGAAAATACTAACCATCATAATTTAGTCGGGCTTTTTTACAAGTTGTGCAATGTCAAATGTATTAAGTTTGTATGTCCTGGTTCTAAACACAAAACATCGCGTTTGCGGAGCAGCAACGTTGGAACAACGCCAACGCTCGTTAAACGCCAGTGGGATATAGACCGAAATCCTCGGGGATGTACTGGTACACTACACATTTAAAAAAAATATACTTTTTTTTTCTCAGTTATGGCATCGCAAACTCTGTGCATACTGCCAGCGTCAAGTATAATTTTTGCATCAATTTTTCGCCAGTTTCAATGAGACTGGACAAAGTAATAATAAAGTCAGTGTAAGTCGCCAGTAATCTGTCAGTCTAGTCAGTCCAACATTCAAGTAAAGCGATGGCTACTTTAGTTTACTTTACTAGAACGTGTCCGATGGAATTTTGGAGGCAAGCAGAAAAAACATATTTTAGCACTGTTATTCTATTTCACAAACACTTGTGCACTGTAATTAACCTATATCAAACAAAATGCCATAAATTTTATCCGAAATAACTCAAAAATACACCAAGAAAATGAAAATAAAACAAGAGCACAATATGTCTTTTAAAAAAAATTATACATTACCTTAAGTCCTCTGAGCACGGAGTTGGTGAGGCGCGCACCCGCGTACGCCATGGACAGCGTGGCGGAACCACCGCCGGCCTTCGCCTTTACTACCTGCAATACAAAAACATTAGTATAGCTGGATTTCATACAAAATTCAATGAGTGTGAACACATTACAGTGCTAAAAAGCACAGTGTGGTATAAAACACCTTTTTGTTGCATGTAGTTTTTTTTGTGAAACTGTTTACCTTTACATCATTTCAAGCACAGAACATACTTATTAAAAGAGGTAAATAATACGCCGTTCGTATGAAAACTGGTGTCGCCGATCAAGCTCCACCTTTCACCTCCATTACATCTGTACTTAAATAAATATGAAGCTTACACCTTCATTACATCTGTACAAATGAAGCTTACGCACATATTTGCAATTTCAAATCTAGCCAATCTCAGCGCTGCACAATCAAACACGCATATCGTAGCACGATCGCGTATTTCTGTAGAGATAGGTTTGCTCAAAACCTTGCCGCGTCTGCCCCGCCAACATTTCCATTCTAACCTCTTTTAATATGTTCTGTGATTTCAAGCACTACAGTCCAAACCCGGCATCGATACGAGTATAGTCAGGCCAACGAGACGAGATAAAGAATGTAAACAAACGGACCGTTACCAAGTTACTATTGCGAGAGCGAGCAATTATTATCTCTGTCCTTATCATTCATACGCAGTAATGGCGTCAGTTAGTCGATGACAGCTGTTTCGTGGTACAGGAAAGCAGTCAGTACCGCATTTGGTCGAGTTTTGACGGGAAGTCGAAAAAGACAATATGGTGTGCTCTTGTTTTATTTTCATGTTCTTGGTATATCTTTGAGTAAGTAATTGTAATTGGGATTTAGAAGACGCAGTGGTATAAAGCCACGTACTCATAAACATACAACTAATCAATTCATTCGAGCAGTGATTGTGGAGCGGTTAAGACCGCGGTTTCCGAGTCGGAAATACCGAGTTCAAACCCTCGGCGAGCACCTTTGACAAAATAGTTTGTTATGTGTGTTTTTTCCGCTGCTCCAAAAATATGATTTTTAGAATTGCGGTGTCACTTTCTCAAGTAGGTATTTGGAAGAAGTGTTGTAATAAATAATAATTCACTACATATTTTAAAACAAATTCGCTTCCCACCGCTTTCCCGCGTCCCAATGTATGCTTAGATCTTTAAAACTACCCAACGGATTTTGTAGCGGTTTTTTTAAATAGATAAAATAATTTCTGAGGAAGGTTTAGGTGTATAATTGATTATGCTTTTATGTAACTAGACTAAAACACACAGTCATTACGGGTAACTTTGAATTGTCGTTTAACTTTGAACAAAGTTAAAAAAGATTTAACAATTTATTACATCGAAACTTTTTGATATTTCAATATAATAACTGTGTTAAATGGATGCCAAAATGTTTTTGTACCAAATGAAAATTAAAGAAGTAAACTATCAATGCCATAATTCTGAAAATTCCCGCCTTTTCCGTGGTGAGCTCTGATTTGGAATCGTAAACTAGTCCACTTTGATTCATATGGCAAAACCAAGCTATTTGTTACTTTTTTACGTCAGTGTAGATGTCATTTTTATAGATAAGGTTTTTAAATTTAATAATACCTTCTTTTTGTTTTACCTAAACGTTAAAATATTAAGGTTTTTTACATTCTAAAAAAATTATTCAAAGTTACCCAAAACTCATGATAACTTTGAATTCGAGTTTTAGGGGAAATTATGGGTAGTTCTGTTGTTTCTTCTGCAAACTTATTTTGTTAGACAGAAAAACCAACTCAAAAAGACACTATTCATTTAATAAAATAAAGGTGTCATAAATAGAAATCAGTTTTAATAATACAAATAATGTAAAAAATGTTCAAAGTTACCCGAACTTAACGATTTTTGTCACAAATCTTGCCTACTGGGAGAGTTATATTCTCTTGCACAGTGTTAACCAGCGGAGAAACATTAAAGTGATGTTCTAGAGAATTGTAGATATAAAAATTTGCTATACAAAAGACCGCATTAGTGTACTCTATCTCTTACGGTTGACTTACAATAACCACTTTTATGTGTAAAATGTTAATGATAAATATCACGTTATTTCGAAGCTGTTTTATTCTGTTCAGTATTAATCCTAATCTAAATAAAAACGTTAATTAGCTTCGTCAATTAAGATTAATATTGTACAAAATGTAATAAAATAAATACTTTAGAAGATGATATTTTGTTTTACCAAAAATCATCACATCCCCCGGCGCGCATTCTCATCGCGCGTCTATTTTTTGCCTTTAGTACTTAAATGGGTTTTTGTAAAGTAGATTTTAATGTATATGGCTCGAGCGAAGCTGGGCCGGGTCGCTAGTATATTATTATGCTATGTATAAAATTTATTCAAATAAAAATGTTTTGTACTCCTGAAACTTTGTTTACATTTTTTATCTCGTCTCCTTGGCCGGACTATAGTTGTTTTGAAGAAAAAAATTACTAAACTTTACATAAAATCGACACTTCGAAAGTAAAAAAAAAATATTAAAAAAAAGGCCTGAAGCCTGTCTCCTCAAAAATCCTAAATCCGCCCTGCAGAAGCGCTTACCTCAGTACCAGCCTCCTGTATCCTCTCAGTGAGGGCCTTGATCTTGGCCTGGTCGCTCAGCTTGACAGCGGGCTGGCTCTGACTGAGCACCGGGATGATGGTCACTCCCGAGTGGCCTCCGATCACGGGGATCGTGACGGAGCGAGGGTCCACTCCGTTGATCTCGCCGATGAATGCGGCAGCACGCACCACGTCCAGCGTGGTCACTCCAAGGACGCGCTTGGGGTCGTATACTCCAGCCTGTGGAAAATAAACATTTTAATGATAACACAGTAGCAGACATGACGATTTAAGTGGTCGCAGACTTTGGTAATGGACATCTATACAACAACCTCGAGAAAACCTGGGTCCTGATGTTGTATAAAGTTGCCCTGGAAATCAGGATATTGATGGTTGGCTGCAACCCTTTTTTGCGTCCCACTGCTGGGCACGGGTCTCTCCCCTTTATTATTGGGGAGGACTCCACTACGCTGCTCCAATGCGGGTTGCATATTGATGGTTGCTCCCCCTTGACCATGCCCCCCCCCCCCCTCCCCAATATACATACATACATATTACATATACATAGGGTTGACTGGTAGAGAATGCCTCTAGGCATTAAGTCCGTCCTTTGTACAACAGTGTTTTAAGTTGTAACAATAAAGAATAAATAAATATACAATCTTCAATATTAAATCTTCTATACAAATAAAAAAAATTGGAGTGTCTGTTTATAATATTAGAATAACCCTTTTTACTACATTCATATGAATGTATATATTATTATGGTATTTTTGTCTGTCTGTCCTGTCTGTCTGTCTGTTTAATTCTGCTAATCTCTGAAATGGCTGGACCAATTTTGATGGGACTTTCACTGGCAGGTAGCTGATGTAATAAGAAATAACTTAGACTACTTTTATTTTAGAAAAATTCTAAAACTCCACGCGGAAGTCGCGGGCGGCCGCTAATTTATAATATTAAATAGAGAAATATTATGTTTGAAAAAGGGAATTTCATGACAATAATCAGTGTATATCCACCATTCCACATTTGGCCAGCGTCGTGGACTACAAGGCCAAGATCCATCTCACTTCCTTAGCAAGGTCCAGTTTGCCAGCGTCGTGGACTACAAGGCCAAGATCCATCTCACTTCCTTAGCAAGGTCCGGTTTGCCAGCTGAAATAGTTTCACACCACTGTATTTCAGTACAACGAAACTCACCTTCTTCAACACCTCAGAGGCAATGGGAACCATGGAGTTGACGGGGTTGGTGATGATGGCGATGATGGCCTTGGGGGAGTTCTGCGCCACGGAGGCGGCCAGGTCGCGGACGATGGACGCGTTGGTGTTGAACAGGTCGTCACGGGTCATGCCGGGCTTGCGGGGCACGCCGGCGGGGATCACTACTACGTCCGCATCTGAAATTAAGTTATAATTCAGATGTCGCAGTTGGATAGTATAATCCGCCGTATTATATTATGGCTAGCCGTTTCATAAAACAGAGCCGTTCTGTATTGCGACGGGTCCACGATTACCCGGATTGTCATTGTGATAATAATATGTTCTATGATATGGCGGCTCATGTTAAGCCTAATTGTAATCAAGCCTTGTAGCCTTGTAAAGTGTGTGGTGTGTGTGTGTAGCCTTGTAAACACACTTTACATTACTTAGTTTTATTGCCATCCATCCTATTTTCGACATTGCTTAGCTCAATTAACCCTTCCTTCTTATAACCGCACTAAATGTCGCTTAATGGCCACCCATCATTTTTATGACCGCACTAGATATTGTTTAATTGCTTAGCTTTATTGACACCCATTTCAGTTCATGACATGTGGATGACTCGTAAAATGCAATGTTTGATTATACGATTCTCTTCTCGGTTTTAACATTGATGAAATTGATAGTGATGACCTATGGGGCAGAGACATTGTCCTTTTTCACAGGCTTAAAGTCACATCCTATAAACATCAACACTACATCTAATTGTATAATAAATCCTATTAAAATTAATTTGTTTCATTTAAAAAATAATTTATTATATAAAGCATGTTTTGTCAAAACCAATACAATAATGTAAATTTTAAATGGCAATTCTGTGAAGGATAGATAGTGAAGTAATGCAGTTTATATAATGTATGATGTATGAATATCTGTAAACCAAGTTTATTAATGACCAATTATAACTTAAAATACTTGAATTTGTAATATGATAGTAAACAATCTTGGTAATATGATTGTAAATTTACAACTTAATACCATTACACAACAGATTATCACTATGAAGTGACAATAAGGCTCTTATCTCATAGACATGTTTTTGTAATTAAATTATAGAGTATAGGTACTTGAATGTGTATGGGGTAGGGGTGCACGATATAAATCGATATTTCGTAAAATATCGATATATATATGCGATATATCGATGCAACCCGATATTATCGAATCATCTAGTATCGATACGTACAATCGATATAATTCATTCGATATATAAAGTATCGGGATAAAATAAAAGCACATTCCATTTCTTTTTTATGTAAAATGATTATACTTTTAATTAAGTTGTTCGCAATAACAAAACGTAAAGACACGAAATTCTACTACTCTCCGTGAGGGCAGTTCTAGTAGTAATTTATAATCTGTATTATGTATCTATAATATGTGTCTGTGGATACGTAGTACGCAACGCAGTATCGGATGGTATCGGGCCTACTTAGTTTGTGATCTGTGGCTTCGTACTACCTATATCTTTAATTAATCTGTGGTTTGTGAGTGATTACCCGCTTCTTTCATCGTTCTCTCGCACTACAAAATAAGCTCTTTGTTAATTGTTTGGAAATTTCGGAAAATCCAAAAGTGCACGCCTCATAATCTCATCCTTCACAATAAAATTGATTATTTATAAAGGTTTATATAATATAAGTATGTCTCGTTTTCATGTGCCAAAGCTCTTGTACTGTCTCAAGGTCATCTTTCAAGGTGTCACTACTGTTGAATTGGATGGTAATTAAATTGAAAATTTAAACATTAATAAATGGAGTTAAGGAGATCCAAATGACAATAATTATAGTGTAGTATAAAGAAGCAATATGTTAATTTAAAATCCCAACAAAAATAGTTTCAATGTAAATGTATATAGAAATAATGTTGTTTCTGTTTGAAATTAAAAATATACTAAAACTATGAAGAACAGTCGATATTTTTTTTGTTTATTTAATAACAATTAAACCACATCGAATCAGACACTGAAAAGTGAAAGGGTTGTATTCCTAAGTATAACGAAGCGTAAGAGAAAAAAAACGACTCGATTAGTAAAGTATTTCGGTAGCTATCGTGTTAACAAGCAAAAGCTTCCGCAGATACAGACACACAGACGTCCAAGACAGAACTTTTTTAAACTGTTTTTAACTAGTTTACCTAAATAACAAAAAAGGCATCAAAAATATCATGAGTGTTAAAAATAGTGTTTTTTCTTGATATGTTTGTGTATATATTATCTTACAAGTGCAATATATGATACATAGAGACATTTTAAGTTTGAAAAATCAGATGTTTTGCGCAAAGTGACAGTAGTACCCACCTCAACGCTTCGCTTAGGAGGCGTGCAATAAAAGTTGTCTGTATTGTTTAATACAGTTTACAAAATTGTGTAAATACAGTTAGTGTGCAGTTATCGCTTTATTTGAGGGCTCCAGTTAGTAGATTTAACGAAAACCTATTATAAGTGTGGGTGGATTACAAAGTACAGTTCCCAAAGTTATATAATGTAGCATATAAATATTTAACAATGGTGGCAAGCTCTGTTCCATCTGAGCGACTTTTCTCAAAAACCGCACAGGTTTTAACTCAGCAGAGAAGCAGACTGCAAGCCAAAAGAGTAAATAAAATTTTATTTTTGCAAGGTCTAGAGAAAAAGTATTGGTATTTATAAATAAATAAAGTTGATTTGTTTCTGCACTCTGTTTTACTTATATTAACCTGAACCCTATCTAATATTGAATATTATAGACTAGTTAAATACAAATCACTTACGATATATCGAAAATATCGATATATTTGTACGATATATCGCAAAGTATCGATAGAACACTATGATATATTATATCGACAAAAATATCGATATTTTTATTATATGAACATCCCTAGTATGGGGTTGCCAGGTCATACTTAAAAGCCAGATAGATCCACCAGTTTGGCCTGACATTAGGGTAAAAAGAAAAAAAAGACAGCCTCCCTATTTTTTAAGGAATTTGTTTTTGATTACTAAGACTGTATTATATTTGCATATACAACTAAACTTGTTGGATTATTTAACTATATTTTTTTTAAATAACGAAATATAAATAAAATTGGATCTTAAATCTGTCTTCATCAAATGTTGGGAATGGCAACACTACAAAGTCATCAAATTAAGAGATATGTGGTCAAAATAAAAACTTTAAAAGGTGAGACTGAATTAACGTGACTGGATACACATTCAAATGCATGGTATTTTATTACAATGATTTGTTCTTTTAAATGTTTTTGTGTAACAAAAGTGTGTAACTGGGGTACAATGCAAGCAATCAACATAGCTAAAGAAAATAGACTCAGGGCCTCTTTCACCATCTCCAAGTAAAGTGTTGAATAGTTACGTCCCAAGT
Organism: Pyrgus malvae; assembly: GCA_911387765.1. Lineage (NCBI taxonomy): Eukaryota > Metazoa > Arthropoda > Insecta > Lepidoptera > Hesperiidae > Pyrgus > Pyrgus malvae. The sequence continues at coordinate 3,589,285 of OU426968.1, read as the reverse complement.
AAATTTATTTAGGAAGTAAAAGCTATGAGTACGGGTCAGTTTATCATAATGATTAGTGGTACTCGAAAATTGTGAAATTAATTTTAAATTTAGGGGTGACTTTAACCAGCAATTATGTAGCATACTTGTCACTTACTTGAAGGTGGTGAAAAAGGCCCATAGTATTAATGGTGAAATTTAGCCAAAAAGTTTATATACATACATGTCCTTTTAATGACAGTTCTCACAACTAGTTATGAGAGGGTGATTCATGACCAGCAGTGGGATGTAATAATGGTTCTAACATTGTAAAGTTTTGGCACATAATGTTCACCCTAACAAAACTTTTACCGTAAGAAAATGCCAAAATCTTCGAACTGAACTGTTGCTGAATTTTTTTGAAGCAAAATGTGATAAATCTTAAATAAAAAAACATAACTTGTGTTAGCAGATAGTTACTGTTTATTATACATGCTTTATAATAACCAGACAAATATTCAACTACACAATTTATAAACTAATTTATTAGTTAACTGAAAAACCTTGTCTACCAAGAAACTGTAGTTCTTGGTAGACAAGTAGGTAAATAAAAAGTATAAGCAAATAAATAGTATAACAAAAGCCACATAAACACTAATGTATAGAATTTAAAAAAGATCCAGAGAATAATAATTACAGTTGTTTAAAACTTTTTTGTACAAGAACTAAAAACAAGGTTATAACAACCTTGACAGAGAATCTACAAAAATAGGTTATACATACAAGAATGATTATGTAACATTTTGACAACATAAAGATAAACCTTATTAACTGTTAATAGCTCAGAACATTCAAACATACCTTTGATGGCCCCGGATAGTTCCTCAGGGCCCTTGTGACCTGTGACCTTGGCAGGGGTGTCCATGTGTGAGAGGTCAACGGCCACGCCAGGAGTAACCGGCGCGATATCGTACAGTGCCAGTCTGGTCACCAAGGGGTTCTGCTTCAGGAGCAAGGCCAAGGGCTGACCTATGCCGCCAGAGGCGCCGGCCACCACGACTTTGAAGTTTTTCTACGACAATAATTTTGCATTTTTCATTAGTGAATAATCACCCTTTAAACTTGGACCAATAGCGAGGAATGCCAAGCAGATAATCAAGATATTTTGGTCGGAGTGTCTCCTTATTTGAAATTAGAAGCCAGGGTTATGAGCATTGATCTAAGTACCTGTGATGATGTGGAGAAGTTCTTAGCTCCATTTTGAACTGCGACTGTGGCAACTGGCTTAAGGGCACGGGAGAACATCTTTAGGAATTATTTGGAATGAAATATTCGATGAATTAACTTAACGTTGCACGACTTCCAGCTGACCCGAGCGACCTTTCGAAGATAACTAGTGATGTAACATTAATAATCTTTCGATAATAGTCACGCACACGTCACGTCATTCACGTCACGGCTTTATAGTGTTGTACCTATTAAGGTTTGCCGAATATATCGAAATATTTTATATTATTAATCTACACAAATAAATAAAATAGGAATGTCTGTTTGTAATATTAAAATAACCGCTTTTTACTACATATGAATTTATATACGGTACATATACCAAAATAATATTTTTTACAATTTTTGTCTGTCGGTCTGTTTAGGCTAATCTTTGTTATGGCTGGACCGATTTTGACGGGACTTTCACTGGCAGGTAGCTGATGTAATGAGGAGTAATTTAGACTACTTTTATAGAATTCTTAAACTAGAGTCCACGCGAACGAAGTCGCGGGTGGCCGCTAATTATTGTTAATTTAAAATTATGCATATGGCATAAAGCAACAATGATATAATGATAAAAAATTGCGCAATCACAGAATAAGATAACCAACCTATTAATGAAAAAGTTTGGATCACCGGATCACTCAAGAATGGTTGAACAGTTAACCAGAATCACTAGTTTAAGTATAAAATGGAAAGAAACAAACCCGTTTTAGTCCCATTCAAGGTGTTCAATATTCTTATTCATGACCGTTTAGAATAAAGCCACAGTATGTCTGTGAATATTGCGGTGTTTTTAAATCAACACTTTATTAAGTATCTACCAATTACTATTGTATTTTCAAAAAGAAAATGACAGCGCCATATTTATTTCATCTCTTAGTTTTCAAGAGATTTTACATCATGGCATTAAATTACTAAAGGGGCTAAATATTTTCTTTGTGAACAGCTTCTACGCAAATATTGTATAAATTTGATTTCACATAACTACAGTCAATAATACGATACCACATCCATAATATTATTCTTATGCCACATCGATGAAAATTAGTGATGCAACGGAAGTGTCTTAGCGGAACCAGAAACGGAAACAGATGTCTAAAGTAAATTTTAGCAGAAACGGAAACGGAAACGGATGCAGAAACGGAAGTGTAAATAATATGGAAAAAAAACAAAATTAAATTTACTTTTTAATTTTTATTAAGTATCAAATACACCAAATCTAGATTAGAAATAGATATATTAGAAATCTATTATAGAAAACAATATTGCAACTTTGCAACTGAACATTTTATTAATATTCAAAATTTAGTAGTGGCAAGTTATATTTTATAAAAAGTATGTAATTTGGCCGCTTTTGCACCTAACAATCGGTGTTCTTTGTATATAAGACCAGCTCCGCTAAATAATTGTTTACTGGCGACGCTGTTGAGGGGTACCGACAAATATTGGCGCACTAATGGCAAAAGATTACGGTATTTGTGTGAATTTAATTTCCACTACACAAGAGAATCTTCATTTAAAGGTCTTTTCTTTTTTTTTGTTACACACATGACACAAAAGTATTGACACAAACAGCAGCAGAAAATATTACGCGCTTACATTCACAAAAAAGTACGTAAACAAACAAATGTGACAAGTGCCTGCGCAGCTCGCTGGCTGACCCCTCCCCCGCGCGTTCAACCGTCCAGCGACTCGCACGCGCCTCGTGCCGCGCATGCGTAACTCTCAGCCGTCGGTTGTAAACTTCCGTTTAAATCTCCGTTATAAAAGTTGCGGAAACAGAAGCAGAAACGGATGTTGAAAATCGCGCGGAACTTCCGCACTTGCGGAAACAGAAACAGAGATCCGTTGCATCACGAATGAAAATCGATTTACATTGCTGTATTTATAAGCTGTGATGAAAAAAATTTAATGTCATTGTCAATTTCGTTTGAATTGATGGAATTGATTGATTGAGTTTTGGCGGGAAGTCGAAAAAGACATATTGTGCTCTTGTTTTATTTTCATTTTCTTGGTGTATTTTTGAGTTATATCGGATAAAGTTGATGGCATTTTGTTTGATATAGGTTAATTACAGTGCACGAGTGTTTGTGAAATGGAATAACAATGCTGAAATATGCTTTTTCTGCTTGCCTCCAAAATTCCATCGGACACGTTCTAGTAAAGTAGCCATCGCTTTACTTGAATGTTGGACTGACTAGACTGACTGATTACTAACGACTTACTTATTGACTTTGTTATGTATTACTTCGTCCAGTTTCATTGAAACTGCCAAAAAATTAATGCAAAAATTATACTTGACGCTGGCAGTATGCACAGAGTTTGCGATGCCATAATTGAAAAAAAAAATTGATTGATTGTCATACATGGGGTCATACTGTCAATCAATTTGTCAAAGTCAAATTGTTGATTGAATTGAATTGACAAAATAAACAGAAAAACTCACAATATATATTTAATTTCATCTCTCTTGTGAAAGTGTTTCAAATATTTTAAGTAGGGACTAATTTATTAAAAATGAATGTGATTCAGGCAGTAAAGTTATATATAACCAAAATGACTGAAGAAAGCGGGCCAGGGATGAAAGTTATCTTAATGGATAAGGATACGGTAAGGTTTTCCTGCATTTAGTCAATTGATAACAGCTTAAAAACTATAGATGTTCTCCATTTGGACAGTTATCCAAGAGGTTATGGTAATAAATAACAAGATTATTTAATCGTAACTTGATACCCGTCATTATTAAGCTGTCTGAAAATAGTGCTGCCCTAACGTCCATATTTCAAGATACATCATCCAGTTCAGGGACAACTGGATCGGGACCAGAATATGATGAATTGTATGTTTATCAGCTTTTTGATTACCATAGTACAAGCTCTGCTTAGTTTGGAATCAGATGGAGTTGCGAGAGTTGTCCAAAGATATTTATTTTTTTATTTTATGTACGGTATACTTGGGCTGACGTAAGAGGCAACTAAAAGGGGGCTCCCTCCCTCCAACCAGCAGCCTGTGAAAGATGGTTTGTGTGGCCATCACAATGGTAAGCTCAGCAGGCAGCGGGGAGAATCTCTAGAAGAGCCATGCTCCCCATAATGGGTCCATATTGGGTGTTGTGCAAGGAGGGCACTGGTGTGTTCCACAGAAGATTAGATGCAGCGGTGGTACTTCCACAGTCGAACCATACCATACCATCTACAATAAAACTAAAATAGTTTAATGATCTGTTAAGAATATTCTTAGCAGATCATAAAATAAAACTATAAAACTGTTTTAGTTACTTTAATTTTAATTAGTAATATAATATTGTATGCCAGAGCATAGTAGACTGTTCAAACTCTTATAATAATTAAAAAAAATAACTATGTATGTAAATAGTCAACAATAAAGTACTTTCATTTCTTTTCTTCTTTTCTTTTCTGTCCACAATAAGTATAACAGTCAACTTACAACTTCTTTCTTTCAATATAATTTCCAGACAAGCATTGTCAGCATGGTGTTCAGTCAATCAGAGATACTCCAGAAGGAAGTGTACCTCTTTGAAAGGATTGACAACCAAGCCAAGTGGGACAACCTAAAGCATATGAAGTGTATTGTGTTCCTGCGTCCGACCTCAGAGAATATTGCACTGCTGTCCAGAGAACTAAGGAGTCCTAAATATGGGGTGTATTTTATATGTAAGTATTTAGATAGGTACTATTAAAGTTAATTTCTCATTGCATAAAGTTAATTTCTCATTGCAAAAAAATTAGAAAATATATAAATTTTAAAAATTAAAAAAATAATGATAATTTTAGCACATCAAAGTTACAGACTCACCCTTTAGTAGAGACGGCATAGCACCTCACTTTGATGCATAATTTTTGTGCCAAATCTGGTGTGGGGAAAGAATACACGCATTTTAATTTTGTCACACATTCACAAATATTCTTTCATTGCTACAGACACATTTTCTGAATATGTCAATTTCAATTAACAACATCATTTTCTATGCACCGTCAACACTGACATACACAGACACACTAGTTGTATAACTAGAAGACACATTGTGCATGGACGTTGGGACGAAGGGTTAGCCCGTAAAGGCCACTCCTCTGACGGGTGTCTTACCTGTCATACCTTGATGCTCTAAGATATCAATGTGTAATACCATGATTCTCTTTATCTGATGTAAAATTGTTTGTAAATGACTGAATGATGTATCAAGCTAAAAGCTTTTTTAGTTAGTATTGATTATTAAAAAAAAGATAAAGAATATTGACGACCCATGTGGTGAAATGGTTACCATGCCAGACTGCCAATCGAAGGGTACTGGATTCGATTCCCGGCGAAACAGAAATTTAAATGATGTGTTTAAGTTTCTCTTCATGGTCTGGGTGTTTGTGTTTCTGTCTTTGTGTGTGTCTATACCCACGACACACTGTATATCTATCCTACTGTGGGGTTATGAGTGTGAAACATTATTTATTTATTATTTACTTTTATTTTTCAATAATTCTTACTTATTTTCGTTTATAAAGTAATTCTTTAAATATTATCTATGTAAAATAATATATACATTTAATTTTCATATCCCACAATGACTTACATTTTTGTAGACAATTGGCTTATCTTTTTATGAAAGCCATCATTAAATTAAATTTAAAATAATTCTTTTATATTTCAGATTTCAGCAATGTGATATCCAAAGCAGATATCAAGACATTAGCTGAATGTGATGAACAGGAAGTGGTCCGGGAGGTGCAAGAGGTTTTTGCCGACTACCTGGCTGTTGACAGGCATTTGTTTTCTTTCAACATTGTGGGCTGCTTGCATGGTGAGTTTGGATGTGGCTGTTACATTAGTCAGAAAATCTTCAAAATTTTAATCAATTTTATTCGAAATAATTATAAACAAGTAATCTTAGTTACTCTTGAAATTTTTCTTTCTTACAAAGTAAAAGATAAGTCTAAAATTCTTATGTAACAATTAAATGATGATAATAATAATATAAGTGTAATATAATAAAGAAATCTGGTTCAATGTACATTTTAATATTTGTAATTAGTTAAGTTTTAATCATTGTAATATTTGCATACCTCATGAAGGTAAATATGGCGAACCAAATGTATAAAAACACCTTTTGTAAACACCCATATTTGTGCAAATAAAAGTTTTGTGCAAAAAATCTATGAATATGTATGTGGAGGAAATATACCTGGATATTATATATACCTCATTTCTTATTGGAGATACTTGTAATAAACAACCTTGGCACTGTTTATTAGTGATATTGCATTTTTTTTTCTTTTGGCATGGCATCACACTACGTATGAATATTGCGAGTATCAAACATTTGAATACTTTTTTTTCAGTTTTGTTGACATAATAACAGAAAGTTTTTTCTGGCCAGCACAATTTTTGTATTGACATTCAACTACAAAATGGCAAAACTATTCCATGTTTTAACTGTAAAAACATTATTTAATTCGTTTTGACGTCCACAGGTCGTACCTGGAACCAGAATCATCTCCAGCGCGTGTCGCAAGGCCTGGTAGCGTTGTTGTTATCCCTCAAACGCCGCGCCCTGGTCCGGTACGAGGCCGCGTCGGAGCCCTGCGCGCGGCTGGCCGAGAGATTGAGGGACCTCACGCGGCGAGAGGCAGCCCTCATCGACAACAACATGCCGTACAGCGGCTCCGCCCCCCAGCCACAACTGTTACTACTAGATCGTCGCGACGACCCCGTTACACCGCTGCTCAATCAGGTAGCTTAAGCTTCGGGAAGGGGGGGTGATCTCCATAAGATACCTAGCAGCTTGGGAGAGATGTAAGCTTAAACCCTGATACCACTATTAAACCCTCCCTGTGACCTCAGTGCAGGCGCGGTCATAGGGGACATGACCCCCCCCTCCCCCAAAATCCATCAGTCATCCGTAGATACAAGGCGAAACAAGCCAATTTGGGACACCTTGTTGTAATCACAACATAAACTATTTATCTTTATCTGTGAAACGTGACGTCACATCCGTTTCCTTATTATGTCATGATTTTTTCTTCTTGTGAAACCATCTCAATCTGTCTGTGTCTAGCGGTGTTGAGCATTTAAATATTTTTAACAGTTTTACAATAAATCTTTGTGTGCATCCAAGACTTTCAATTCACGCCACGATCCTCAAAAACCAGCAACAATCCACTATCGAAAATAAAACATGGTCCTTCGCAAGAAAGGATCGTGTGCGTGAATCGTCTGTGTGCAGTGTGCGGGACAATTACAGCCAAAGTGCAGTGTTTTAACTTTGTGCAACGTCTTTGTGCAGTCTTCTGTACGCCAAAGACTCCCGTGAACGCCTTTTACAAGAAACATACAAAGAAGCCTCATCGCCTTACAACATTCAACATACACGCTTGTTTGAGCAGGGAAGAGCATCATTCGTCCTACCATCTTGGAAGCTATAACGTATTCAAAACGTATCCTTTTCTACCAAGTCAAAAAGGTGGTACCTACATAATTTCAAACTCTTTCTCGGCCGTGAAGAGCGCATACATACATATCCGCAAATTTCGTCATTCATTTTTTTTTACAATTTTGCATCGATACATCGATCAATCCAATCGATCAATCAACATTTTCAACCCAACCCAAGCAAGAAACGAAAACGCGCGAATGCATTGACGCGCAATTTCAAATCGACCAACCAGCGAGCGGGATTACAGGAGGCCAGCCCCCAACTTCGTGCGACGTCCAATCCGAGCCGTGTTCGCAGGTTACGTGATTCGTCAGTTTCGCCACCCAAGATTCAGCACGTCACGTCACGTCGATACCGGGTCGACATTTTGTTTTATTTCGTCTTTCTTTTTTCGTACACGTTCATTTGTGATCGGCAACTTTAATTTTAAGCGGTAGTTTATTGCTTGAAAACCAGTTAAGTTTTGTGTAAACTGGAACTAAAATTGTATCTAAAACGTTTTTCATTGGCGTTTGGTGTGTTTATTAAGTATTTCGTGTATATCAAAGTAAAAACACATCGCCAAAATGTCGGACTCAGAGCAAGACGACGATAAAGGTAAACCCAACGAATTATCTATGTTAGTGAAGCAAAGAGGCATAGTTAAAGGTTCCATCACGAAATTATACAACACATTTGTTGAAAAATCGCCACAACCTCCAACTTATCTCGATTTCTCTAAAGAAGATTTGCTCGTGAAAGAAGAACGACTACGCTCTCTGTTTCACCGTTATGAGGGTTATAACTTTAAAATTATGTGCTTGGATGAGAAGGACAGTGAGAACGCAGACCTAGTAGAAGATAAATATACTCGTACCTTAGCAAAACTTATGCAAATGTTAAAACTTTGTGATACTGACAAGCCTCACTGTCATTCCCATCACATGCCAACAAAATTACCTGAGATAGTGGTCCCACACTTTACAGGCAAGTACTCAGAATACAAAACCTTTATTGGGCTTTTTGAATCTTTAGTACATAAGAATCCCAGTCTTGAGAAAATTCAAAAGTTTTATTATTTAAAGAGCTTTGTAAAGGGTGAGCCACTCGACTTAATAAATAACTTACCTTTAATTGCTGAGAGTTACGATGAAAGTTTAAAAATATTGAATGAAAGATACAACAATGAATACAAAATCAGAAATGAGCACATAAACTTTTTGTTAGACTTACCTGTCATTCATAAATCGACTGCTCATAATATTAGGCAACTTGTGTCAACTGTTAAGCAGCAATTAGCGGCACTGCGCAATTTAGGTTGTAGTGTAGACAAGTGGGACCCTATGATCCTATGCGTTATATTGCGTAAGCTAGACTTTCTTTGCAATAGGGAATTTCAACTTGTTCGTGACAATGAGCCCTCAGTACAAAGTCTTATTGACTTTTTAGAAAAGCGTGCTCTAGCACTGGAGAACTCAGAGCACCCGCAGCAAGGAAGGCGCCTCCTCCAGCTGCGCAGCCCAACATCCAGTCTACACCGTCGTGCCCGCTCTGTAAGTGTCCACATAAATTATATGTTTGTGGTAAATTCAAATTAATGACTGCCACTGAAAGAGTGAACTTTGTCTCAGAACAACAGTTATGCAAAGTGTGTCTAAATAAACATAAAAAAGCATGTAGGTATTTTTTCAAATGTGACACCTGCAAGCAAAAGCACAATACATTACTACATGAAGATAAAGCCCCAAGCCCGGTCAGCCTGCTGTCCAACACATCTAGTACACAGGTACTTCTCCCCACTGCCAGGATAAAGCTTATTGCACACAATGGCACTGAGATACATGTGAAGGCCTTATTGGACAGTGGCGCTCAAGCTTCATTTGTCACCGAGGAGCTAGTGGAGCTAATGCAGTTACAGCCTAAAGAAGTTAAGTCAGGAGTAATAGGTATTGGCAATACAGTAAATAATTTAAATAAATATGTACCTCTTCAAATTCACTCCCTTGCAAACAAGTTCAACATTCAAGTGTCCTGTTTCATTCTAAATAAAATCACATCTAAACTACCACAAAAGAAGGTTGACATTTCTGACTTTGAGTTGCCCCCAAATATCAGGCTGGCTGACAAGGATTTCCATGAGCCAAGTAACATACATATATTATTAGGAGCTGACATATTTTTCCAGGTGTTGCTGCCCCATGACCCGGCATCTGTAATCCGGTCATCATCCAGCGCAACCCAGTCTGCACCTACCTTGCTCAACACCCAGTTCGGCCATGTCATAGCGGGTAACCTACCCAGCCTTCCGGTACAACAAATAGTCTCTTTATTTTGTAAAAAATGTGATACTGAGCTTAATGATACTATTAGTCAGTTTTGGCAAACAGAAAGTGTTCCTGAAGTTTTCTCAGAGAAGCTTACAGAACATGACACTTGTGAGCAAATATTTAATGAAAATTTTCAACTTAAAAGTAATGAATTTGAAGTACCTCTGCCTCTCAAATTGCCTCTTGACTCAGTCAATGCCACTTTAGGAGACTCATTACATCTTGCTTTGAAAAGATTCTATAATCTAGAACAAAGATTACATAAAGATCCTGTTTTGTTAGGACTTTACAAAGATTTCATTCATGAATACATTGAATTGGGCCACGGCTCTATAATTGATATCAGTCAATATGATTTAAATTCAGATCCAGTCTATTTCTTGCCACACCACCCTGTAGTCAGGATGGATAAGAAAACTACTAAATGCAGAACTGTTTTTGATGCCTCAATGAAAACAAATAAAAAGGTATCACTAAACGATTTATTATTGAATGGCCCCGTAGTACAAAAAGAACTTTTTGACATATTAATTTTATTTCGGCTAGATCAGTATGTTTTAATCACTGACATTAAACATATGTTTAGGGCTATATCTTTGTCACAGAAATACCGTTCTTTACAAAATATTTTATGGCGAGACTCTACAGAGCAAAACATTTCATGCATTCAGCTCAATACAGTCACTTATGGTCTAAAAAGTTCATCATATTTGGCAACCAAATGCCTGATAGAGTTACCCAGGCAATATGAGGCGGAATTTCCAAGCGCTGCATTTATTTTAAGAAACCAAACTTACGTAGACGATCTGATAGCCTCTGGCGACTCTTTGGAGGCATTGACTGAGACAAAAGAGCAAATTTGTAAACTTTTACAACTAGGTGGTTTCCAACTTCATAAGTGGTCTTCCAACAATTTAGAAGTCTTACATGATATTCCAAAAGACAAACAGTATTTTGACGAAATTGAATTGCAAAAAGATAACGCTTATATGAAAACGTTAGGTATTAACTACAATGTCAAATCTGATTGTTTAATTCTCTCTGCGCCTGATGTAGGCAGTAAAATTCCTGATACAAAACGCAGTGTGCTCAGCTTTATCAGTAAATTTTATGATCCACTCGGGTTAGCGGGCCCACTCACTGTAACCGCCAAAGTCATAATGCAAAAGCTGTGGGTAGCTCGCATCGATTGGGATTCTATTCTCAATGACGAATTAAAAAAGCTTTGGTTTGAGTTTTATGACAGTCTAACACTTATGAGGCCCATTCATTTTAATCGCTATGTTAACTTACAAGATGCAAAATGCTTGCAACTCATAGGCTTTGCCGACGCATCAAGCTCGACTGCATATGGCTGTTGCATTTATCTAAGGGTGGTTGATTCAGCAGGTAATACGAAGCTTTCTTTACTTTGCTCTAAATCCAGGGTCAATCCGCTCGCTCAGCAGCTTACAGTGCCGAGACTCGAGCTCAATGCTGCCCTACTGCTTGCAAGGCTTACCAAAAGGGTGCATGATACATTGTCATTAAAAAAGAGCATTGATAACACTGTTCTATACTCTGATTCTCAGATCGTTTTGGCTTGGATTGATACAAACGTTGCTAAACTAAATACATACGTGGCAAACAGAGTAAAGGAAATTTCACAGTTAACTAACAAATTTATTTGGTCATATGTAAACACCACTCAGAACCCTGCCGATTGTCTCAGCAGAGGAGTACTGCCGCACGAGTTGGAGCAGCATTCACTCTGGTGGAAAGCGCCCGATTTTCTACATAATAGTGAGTATACTGTACCTCAATATAAAACCATCGTGCCCGATGATCTGCCAGAGGTAAAGAAGGTACCTGAGTTGTCCTGTGCTACAGCATGCGTTTCCTCTGACAGTACAGAGCTGAATCTTAGCTGGTTAGATCGATATTCAAACATTGAGACTATGCAAAGAGTTCTAGCTTACGTAATACGTTTTTGCCGAAACGTGCACACCAAGGCAAAGAGGGTTCAGTGTAATTTTATTACAAGTGCAGAATTAAATGAGTCAATGTTGTTTATTGTAAAATATGAGCAACAAAAGTTTATGCAAAATGATATTCATTTAATTAAGAGTAAAAATACTGTAAAGAGTAATTTAAAAGCATTGTATCCGTTTATTGATGACAGGGGATTGGTCAGAGTAGGCGGTCGTTTGCATCATGCTGAAATTCCGTACAGCCAAAAGCATCCTATCATTCTTCCAAAAGAGTCACGCATTACAGAACTGATTATTAAAAATGAACACATGAAGAATCTTCATGCTGGACCTAAAATTATTCTGTCATCAATAAATCAAAAATACTGGATTGTAAATGCAATAAGAGAAATTAAAAAAGTAGTACATAAATGTATAATTTGTTGGAGATTAAAAAAGAATGTATCTAAACAATTAATGGGATCGTTGCCACACGATAGGGTAAATGCATGCCGCCCCTTTCAGAAAGTAGGTATAGATTTTGCAGGTCCGATTCCTGTCAAGCAATCCTCTTTGCGTCGAGCTGTCGTATCGTCTGGTTACATATGTGTCTTTGTCTGTTTCGTTACGAAGGCACTGCACTTGGAACTTCTTTCCGACATTAAAACAGACACATTTTTAGCATGTTTTAAGCGCTTTATTTCGCGGCGAGGCCTTCCTACGGACGTATACTGCGACAATGCATCCACCTTTAAGTGTGCCAACGCTCAGTTAGATAACTTTTGGAAAATACATGGCTCCAACGCTCACCAAGCACAGATTCAGTCTTATGCCGCCCAAAAAGGCATTAATTTTCATTTTATACCATGTTATTCGCCTGTGTTTGGAGGGCTATGGGAAGCAGGAGTAAAAAGTGTAAAACATCACTTAAAACGTGTTGTACAAAGAGCTTTATTGAATTATGAACAACTAAATACAGTATTGTGTCAAATTGAAGCAGTGCTAAATAGCAGGCCCCTTATTCCACTTTCAAATGATATAAATGACTTCACATATCTCAGTCCAGGGCATTTTCTAATTGGCACTACTTTAAATTCATATCCAGAACAAGATTTATCAGAAACATCTGTAAACAAACTTAAATTTTGGAAATTATGTACAAGTATGCAGCAGTCTTTCTGGAAAGTATGGAACAAACATTATTTAAATATTTTGCAATCTAGACCTAAATGGAAAAGTGTTTGTCCTAATGTTGACGTAGGTTCTCTAGTTATCTTACATGAAAACAACACTCCACCTATGTATTGGCCTATGGCAAGAGTCACTAAAGTTTTTCCAGGTGCTGACAAACATGTAAGAGCTGTAGAGGTCAAAACTGCTAACGGTCGTTGTCATACCCGTTCTATAACGCGAGTCTGCGTACTGCCTATAGAATAATAATTAAAAAGCATTTTGTAAAAGCTTTATATTAAGTTCTACTTAATTGTAATTTTCAAAGTTACCACTAGATGGCATTATTATTTATAGAAGAAAAAGGTTTTAGTTTTATTAAAAAGTTTTTCTTGTGGTGGCAATATGTTGTAATCACAACATAAACTATTTATCTTTATCTGTGAAACGTGACGTCACATCCGTTTCCTTATTATGTCATGATTTTTTCTTCTTGTGAAACCATCTCAATCTGTCTGTGTCTAGCGGTGTTGAGCATTTAAATATTTTTAACAGTTTTACAATAAATCTTTGTGTGCATCCAAGACTTTCAATTCACGCCACGATCCTCAAAAACCAGCAACAATCCACTATCGAAAATAAAACACACCTCTTACCCCAAATTTCTTAGTGACCTTAGTGAGTGATAAAATTTCTTGGCGATCCCCCCCCCCTCCCTCCCAAAATTGAAAGCTGCGACCGCGCCTGACTCAGCGGCCAGTGCAGCATCTTCAGCGGAATGCACTCTCGCCATCTATGCGCACACCCATCTACACACCCAGATATAATCCGCGCGCGATGAGAATGAATTGGAGTTGAGATGAAATGGAGAGACCGAATACCTTCATTTCACAACCATTTACCTGACCTCGGTAAATGAAATGATGGATGAATGAAATGAAATGAATGATGGGATTGTATTGTTCTCAACACACATTTTTCGCTACGCATCGTCGCACATCTCTTGTGAAATCACAGCTTTAGTCGCCTCTTACGATTATGTTGTAGCTTTTCTATTTATTTATTTATTTACACTTTATTGCACTAGCTTGTACAAAGGGCGGACTTAATTCCGATAGACATTCTCTACCAGTCAACCCTGGTTGACGGTGAGAATGAGAATTTTAGTAAGTAGCAACAATGACAGAGTTGAGTAGTAGCAGGCTACTCAAGCAAATATTTAAAGCAAGTGACTAATCAAGAACTCAATGAAATTCGTCTACTTGTAAGAATTCTTACTGGTCATTGCAAACTAAACAGGCACATGTTCAAACTAAACCTAAGTTCCGCTGCTATTTGCAGATTCTGCAATGGCGAAGAGGAATCGGGTATACACATCCTTTGCGGCTGTGTAGCACTCGCACATAGCAGAAGTCGGATACCTAGCAGCCTAGTCACATCGGAAGATGTCAAACTTCTAGACCCCAAGCGCACCGTACGGTTTCTAGCAACCGTCGGCCTTGGAAATCAGATATAAACGCGGGGCTAGGCTACAATTGATCATTTACTGGTCACAGTGGCCTTAGGGTTGTAACCTTCCCCACCAACTCAAATAATAATATGACATAATAAATATAATAATAGCAGTACGTACAATTCGGGTAACATTGAATATTTTTTACATTATTTGTATTACTAGTTTACAATCTGGTTTCTATTTATGACCTTTATTTTTATTGAATGAATAGTGTCCTTTTGAGTTGCTTTTTTTCTCTAACAAAATAAATTTACGGAAGAAACAACAGAACTACCCATAATTTCTCCTAAAACTCGTATTCATAGTTATCATAAGTTTTGGGTAACTTTGAATAAATTTTTTTAGATAAAAATTTTAATATTTTAAGGTTTAAGTAGGTAAAATAAAAAGAAAGTAATTTATAAATTTAAAAACCTAATCTATAAAAATGATATCTACACTGACGTACAAAAGTAACAAATAGCTTGGTTTTGCCATATGAATCAAAGTGGACAAGTTTACGATTCCAAATCAGCGCTCAAAAACTTCCATCAACTTCACCACGGAAAAGGCGGGAATTTTCAGAATAATAGCATTGAAAGTTAATTTTTTAAATTTTTAGTTGCTAGAAAAACATTTTGGCAATCCATTTAACACAGTTATCATATTGAAACATCGAAAATTTCGATGTAAAAAATTGTTAAATCTTTTTTCCAACTTTCAAAGTTAAACGTCAATTCAAACTACCCAAAATGACTGTAGTTTATAAATATTTCTTGAAGAAATTCCTCTGAATTCTAAAGCGTGGTTAATTAAATTTCTTAAAACTAACATTAGCTCAACAGCTCTTATTCTTAGTACCAAACTAATTGTTTTATTGCAGTGGACCTACCAAGCGATGGTGCACGAACTTCTGACCATCAACAACAACCGCGTGTCCCTGGAGGGAGTCCCCGACGTGCCGAAGGACTTCAAGGAAGTGGTGCTGAGCGCCGAACAGGATGAGTTCTACGCTAAGGTATGCATCTTGCACTGGTTCCGTCAGTGCGGACCTACCAGTAGTATGGGGAGCTATGAGGGGATATTTTGATTTTCTTGAGCGCATATGACACCCACAGTATTCCAAAGTTGAAAAATTCCTCGATAAATAAGAACACGATTTTTTTGGATGTATTCTTTTAATTTCGATTAAGAAAAATGCAGAATTTTCAGTTACCGTTTCGAGATTTCTTTATAAATAAAAAAATAAGAACGATAAGACCAATCCGTTAAATGCACTAGGTCTTCATATATTCGAATCTACCCATTTTGACAGCTGGCAGTAAAAGAAAACATCCTAAAACTTTAGTATTTAACTGAGAGCATGGTATACCCCATATCTTAATCTAGCGTGTTCGAGAAAATTCAAAAATATACTATACTAGACTTACCATACTACTACTAGAGCTACTGACCATCAACAACAACCGCGTGGTGCTGGAGGGATTCCCCGACGTGCCCGAATTTATGCTAAATACGAATACATACGAATTTTATGCTAAGGATATTTATGTGAAATGTAAAAAGGTGTAGTTATAAGTTTTTAAATAAAATATCTTCGTGGCTTTTTTTTTTGTGATAATCAAACAGTCTACCTAACAAAGGTCCTAACCCCACCTATCGTTTTTTGAGTTCTGTACCCAAAGAGTGACATGGGGCTTTATTATTAAGACTCCGCTGCCTGTCCGTCTGTCACTGGCCTGTATCACATGAACCGTGTAAGATAGACAGTTGAGTCCCTGTAGCTTCGGGATTAAGAATAGAGCTACGGTATCCCCTGCCTGATCGTAAAAGGCGACTAAAAGGGGGCTTCCGGGGTCGTGAGCGGGGAGAGTGGGAGCTCGATCCTTCCAGCCAGCAACCCCGGGTAGGACGGCGGTGTGTGCGTGGCCGCATGTCGCCGTAAGCATCGGAAGGTGCAGGAGAGCAGATCTGCTCTCCCGAAGATGGGCCCGTTCTGAGCGCCGCGCGTGGAGGTCACCTGTGCGTTCCACTGTAGATCCTGGAGTCCTCCCCCAAGCGCAAATTCAGGCCACGAGGGGGTTTTAGTGCGGTCAAATCCCACATAACCCGTATCCCCTCCCAAGATGCCGGGTACCTTTTGAAGGTTTTCCCCCCGATACCAAAAAAAAAGATAGTTGAAATTTTCACAGATGATATTTCAGTCCAGCGGCACGTCGCTGCGACGCACCCGAAATGCTCATACAAGGAGTTTTGGCGGAAAGACGAAATAGACATATTGTGCTCTTGTTTTATTTTTACTTTCTTGGTGTAATTTGATGGCATTTTGTTCGATATAGGTTAATTATAGTGCACGAGTGTTGTGAATTAAAATAACAGTGCGAAAAAATGTGTTTTTTCGGCTTGCCTCCAAAATTTCGTTGGTCACGTTCTGGTAAAGAAGCCATCGCTTTACTTGAATACTACTAATTACTACTGACTGACTTGACTGACTGATTACTGACGACTTACTGACTTTACTTTACCTATTATTATTCGTCCAGTGTCACCGAATCTGGCAAAAACGTGATGCAAAAATTATTCTTGACGCTGACAATATGCAGAGTTTGCGATGCCATAATTGAAGAAAAAAAAACGGCAAATTGTTTGTAAAGTAGGTTTACGATCGAGATGTTTACGTGATAACGTCCGCACGAGAAAATCTCCATTCGTTTGTATGCCGCTAGAGTGAGAGAGACGGAAGATCGGTCCACTCACTCGAACGCTATGCCAGCCTCCGCTCGTGAGGATTCCGCGTGACAAGTTTCACGGAATGACTGGCAGCGCTCGAGATGAGACGGGAGATCGGTCCGTCTCTCTCTCGTTATACCTGCGATCGCGCTCGTGAGGTTTTGGTGTGACACAAGTTTCTGAACATGTCACCCGACTAAAACGATTTTAAAGACGTTATCACGTCAAAAAATGCTCATACAATGCGACGTACAGCCGAATTGAAATCCGACTATGCCCTCTCATTTAGCCGCATAGCAAAACAGCGACATTTTACGATCCGGCTCGCCTTTATGTAATACCGGGTGTTATACGATATGACTACGACATAATGGACTACCCGATTTTGTTAACGTAAAAATTGTAGTTTAAAGATTTATAATTTTTTATTCCCTGCCTGTATCTTCCATTTCAAATATATATATGTAGTGGTTGTCAACAGAATCTCTACTCAAACTTTGGTGAGATCGGGCAAACTATGAAATCCCTCATGGAAGAGTTCCAGCGCAAAGCCAAGAGTCACCAGAAGGTCGAGAGCATCGCGGACATGAAGAATTTTGTTGAGCAGTATCCATTGTTTAAGGTAAAATCGACGAGTAATAATTTGTTGTTGTTATAGATTTTCAACAGGGTTGTGGACACTATGCACAAATAAATTCAAAGTGCATACCTTAAAATACATTTTTTTATCACCTTTTTTATTGGCTGCAACCCTTTTTGCGTCCCACTGCACGGGTATCTCCCCATTATTGGGGAGGCCTGGAGCTTTCTCCACAACGCTGCTCCAATGCGGGTTAGTGGCCAACCCGCTGTCGGATGTTTTCAAACCGTCCATAAGGCCTCCGACAAGGTTTAACGACTGTTATCTATCGACAACAACCGGGACTGACGGCTTAACGTGCCCTCCGAAGCACGGAGACGCGCATGAAATTTTTTGTTACTAGCGGTTACCCATCTCACACCCGACCGCGCCCGTTTGGCTTAACTGCATAGACCGCTTGCTAGCCGCCGAGCCATGCGCACCTTTTTTATTACCTACCGGAATTCCTTTAAATAAAAGCGGGCAATGAGTTTACAAAGGAACTTAAAACATACTTACCAGAAAAGGTGTATTGTTCAGTCACTGATTTTTTAAACGATAAAGCGGCATAAAGGAATTCAGTAACACCTGGGAGTTTTTTTCTTCTCAGTGTATAAAAACCCTGCAATATGGGTACCCAAAGCCGGATCCGATCCGGAAAACAAAAATAAATAAAATTAATCAATTGAAAGGCGCAGTATGGGTACAAATAACGATAATAAAAATATAATATTTATAATGATATGGTATGGTAATAATATTATATGGTATGGTATATCTATATGTATTTACATTTAATTTGTTGTAGTTTATTTGTACACGCTCTACCTTCTGCTTAACCAATTTCCAATCTCAGGCTACTGGAAGAAATTTCCAATGGAAATAAGTAGTACCTTTGTACAAACTTTCTTGTGTATTATTTTCTTATGTATTTTTCTCTCAATTTGTGTGTACTATAAAAGAAAGTTCAAAATAACAAACTAACGTGTAAATCGCGCGGTTTATTGCTGGTTTCAATTAAACAAATGTTTTTCCAACTCTAGAATTACTGCGACTTGCTCTCCCATTTTTTTTAGATGGCGCCACAAGTCTTCGCATCCTTTTCATGCACCACAGATTACATTTATGCGTTAGCCTCGTTAACAGTACATAGATGAATAAATAAATATTTTTGCAGAAAATGTCGGGAACAGTGACAAAGCACATAACGGTGGTGGGCGAGCTGTCGGCGCGCGTGGCCAGGCGCCAGCTGCTGGAGGTGTCCGAGCTGGAGCAGGAGCTGGCCTGCCAGAGCGACCACGCCAAGCACTTACAGGTATGATCAGCATATCAAAGGCCTTCCCTAATGTTTGCCACTTCATTTGACCCTGTCCCTTCTGACACCTTTCCCGGTGTCTTCTTCAGGTCATCAGTCTATCTGGTTCGAAGACATGGATATGTGCCTGTAGTCGAGACGTGGTCGCCATTCGAGGACCTTATCGGTTATCGATCTTTCTAAAAATATGGCATACTCTTGCTACGGTTTTTCAGGGCTCTTTTCGTAATCTTTGATCGTCTATGGATTTTATCTAGGGAATGCAAATCTCGCGAGATCTCGCGAATTTATGAATAGCAATACTGCGAGATTTCGCCAATTTCGAGATCTCGCGAGACTGACAGTTTTGTGTTTTTTTTTTTTTGTAAACAATCCATACTTAATACTATAAATTCGAAAATAACTTCGTCAGTCTGTCTGTTTTCCCGCTCAAACTACTGAACCAATTTAAAAAAAATTGGAACACTGATAGAATAGACGTTGGGAAAGGACATAATTATAATATGATGGTTTTTATCCTACTTTCATGCATCATAGTATGACGTATGTATCTATAATTTTTTAATAAACTTCTAAGTAGTAAACTTTGACGTACGTATCTATCAAACAACAAATAAAAGAAACAACCAGTCTTCTCTACTAATATCAAACTCAACTCCGTCCGTGTCAGTCCGTGCTTCGAATAAGACGTTTTTATGCTCTAGTGCAATCTCGTTAAACTCGCGAGATCTCGCCCTTTTTTCGTCCGAGATCAATCTCGCTAAAAAGAGATACTAAAAATAATAAAAGATAACAAGAGATTGCATTCCCTAATTTCATCGTATTCGATTCTGTTGCGACTCTGTAGAACTGGTAGCGACTTTGAGCTGGTAGAAAGGTCTCAGGTGTCAAGTGCAGTTATGTAATAGTCAACAACAGAACTACATACGAATACGCTTAACTAACTGGATCAAACTCCACATATGTTAGAGAGTCAAGCCCTTTGATCCTGATATATTTGCCTTTATAACTATGTTTAAATTCACTCAAAACTATTTTAAAAACTAGTTTTGTCTATACTTCTATACTAATATTATAAAGAGTGAAAATTTGTATTTTTGTATGTTTGTAATGAATAAACTCAAAAACTACTGTTCCGATTTTATTAATTCTTTCACCAATAAAAAGCTACATTCACCCTGAGTAACATAGGCTAGCTACTTTTTACCGCGTGAAAATGCTTCATTCCTACGTGAAAACGAGTAATAGGGTCAACATGGTTGACCAGCAATATAGAAGCAATTTTGTTTAATCACAACTTATATTTTTGTAGTAAATAAAAAAACTCTTGCAGCGTCTAAAAGCGATTCTAGCGAACGACGCCGTCCGCCACGAGGACGCAGCCAAGCTCGTAGCGTTATATGGACTCCGGTACGAGAAGCACGCAGGGAACTCTCTACCGTCCCTCGTGGAAACCCTGAAGTCCAGAGCTGGGGAGAAGCTGGCGAGAGCTGCTGTACTGGCGCTGGAGTACGGAGGCACACACGCGCGACAGAGCGACCTGTTTGGGCTACAAGATGCAGTGAAGATCACCAAGAGACTGTTTAAGGTAACTATTGTAATTTCCTACCGCGAGGAGAAACTATACTCAATAATAGTCCAGCAATTGGTAATGTCAGAGTCGTCCCCAAGCGCAGAAGCGGCCACCGAGGAGGTTTTAGTGCGGTACAAATCCCACATAACCCGGTGTAGCGACCTTCCGCTACTCATCAAGAGATGGCGCCACGGGTATTCCTGAATCTCGCTATCGAAGTTTTCGGAATATACTACCATATATACAAGTTCCGAATTGAGTCAGTTGGAGCGCGGCCGCTCCCCGGCCATGACCACCTCGCCCGGCGGGAGATCTCCCTTTGCCAAACCGGTATCCTCTCCCAAGGTGCTGGGTACCTATTGAGGGTTCCCCCCATCCCCCGATATCAAAAAAAGGACCAGACACAAAAAGCCCATGGGGCTACGATAAAAACTCATACAAAAAGGGTCTTACCATTAAAGGTTTTAAAAGTAACACAGTCAGCACTTTAAGAAGCACGTAACATAATGTAACAACATATTTTAGTTTGTAAACATCTTAGACAGTATCAATACACAGTTCTAACTCAAACCTTACTCAATTCAGTAATTACTTACAGGGTCTAAGTGGCGTCGAGAACATCTACACCCAGCACACGCCACTCCTCAAGGACACCCTCGAAGACCTGATCAAAGGCAAACTGCGCGAGAACCTCTACCCCACACTGGGCGGGGAGGACCTGGCCTCGCAGCGGAGGCCTCAGGACATAATCGTGTTCATGGTGGGTGGGGCCACGTACGAGGAGGCCCTGTGCGTGCACCAGCTCAACCAGGCCTACCCGGGCGTAAGGATTGTGTTGGGCGGCACTACGATACACAATTCGGCCTCGTTTCTGGAAGAGATTAAACATGCGATGGCCGGAATACATAGGGTACATACAAGGCATATTAGGAACGTTTAGGCCTAAGATTAGTTTTTTTTTTGTATTTGGTGGCAACATGAAATGACATTCCATTCCTTTATTATTTATTACTGATTGCATCAAGAGGGTACTGTTTACCAAAACATATGTGGGTGTTTTTTAAAGAGATTTATTGTTATATAAATATGTTATATAAACATAAACACCAGTATTGTTTTTTTTTTCAATTATGGCATCACAAACTGTGCATACTGCCAGCGTCAAGTATAATTTTTGCATCAATTTTTTGCCAGTTTCAGTGAAACTGGACGAAGTAATAACAAAGTCAGTAAGTCGTCAGTAATCAGTCAGTCTAGTTAGTCCAACATTCAAGTAAAGCGATGGCTACTTTACTAGAACGTGTCCGATGGAATTTTGGAGGCAAGCAGAAAAAACATATTTTAACACTGTTATTCTATTTCACAAACACTCGTGCACTGTAATTAACCTATATCAAACAAAATGCCATCAACTTTATCCGATATAACTCAAAAATACACCAAGAAAATGAAAATAAAACAAGAACACAATGTCTTTTACGACTTCCCGCCAAACTCCCACTAGTAGTGTTTGTATCTCAAGAAAGCCGGTTTAGGGTGCGTTTCCACTGACGCGGAGCATGAGTAGCGGTATATGGATTTTCCAATCACTATGCTCGAAAACTCCGCTCCACTGCAATGGAAACAGCACGAGCGGAGTGGAGCAGAGCTGAACGGATATTTATAAAAATACAGTGAAGAGATGCGGAGCGGAGGACAACGGGCATTGGGGTGCGGATATCTCCGCTTCACTACTCCGCTCTGCTCCACTTGAGTGGAAACACTCACCACTTTTCACGCTGCTCTTCTCTGCTCCTCTCCGTCCAGCTCCGCGTCAGTGAAAACGCACCCTTAAAGTGGTTCCAAAAATACAAGCCGGATACTTACCTGAGTGACAGCTCAGGTGTGACAGATTGACATCATTGCAAAACAGCTCAAGTGTGACAGATTGACATCATTGAAAAACAGTTCAGGTGTGACAGATTGACATCATTGCAAACCGACGTTAGAGTGAGATGAGAAAGGCTACAATTTCAAATGTATTAGTGCAGATTTAGTTGCAATAAATATTTTACTGTCACATTCTGCATATTTTATTTTGCTGTTTTGACTATTTACTTCGCTCCCAAAATGTGGCATATATGTATAGTTTCGTAATTTAGCTAAGATGTAAGGTTTCTGTATGTAGCTGTGATCGTGTTATTTGTTTATTATTTATTATTTGTTAAGCTGTTTATTTACTATATAAAACATCGTTTGTAAATTCTAACCTATCTTTTAGGTAATATTATAAATAGTTATTTCAGAACTAAGATGTATATAAAAATGTATATGAATTAAGCATTGATTGTGATCAATAAATGACTACATTACAATCTTTTGTTTATTAACATTTCTACTATTACATTACATCCTTAAACTTTTATTGTAAGCAATAACCATACAGTCCGTTTCTATAATGTAAAAAAGAAAATTCACAAATTATCATATTACTTATTCATTCATGGGTTCAAAAATGGTGCAGCAAGTGCGCCATCTATTAACCGATTGAAAAGGCAAGGGAAATCCAGAAATAAAACCAAAAAATTGTTGTGTTCAAAACACGTTTTTTATCGTTTTTATTGAAAAATATCAACGCAGATGTTACGCGAACAGTACAGAAATGGTGCCCCGTTTTGGCACGAACAGCTTACAAACAAGCTCCACACGTCATCGATATACAAGCCAAGATCAAGCAAACGTTCAATTATCTGTTACGATCGTACAAATTCCTTCAGTCTTAAGGTCATAGTGTCCGCTACTGATCTATGTGGACAGTTTATGATGGTGTTTTCAAATATAAAAATACAAAATATTCCAACTGCGGGTACCTTTACAATATTAATCGATTAGCCGACTACATAAGATTCTGAATTGAAGTTCTATAACACAACGACTTTTTAGTTAGACCTTGCAAAACAATGAACAAGCGTACCAAACCATTGATATTCGCTTATTTTATTTCTCGATTATATTAATACGATGAAGGTGTGGTAGAACTATTATCGTTCGCCCGTGGAAGTACCACCGCTGCACCCACTTCTGCCGTGAGCAATTCTATTGTGTTTCGGTGGAAAGGTGCAGTTGCCGGCCACACTTACGTGAGGCGACCACCAGCCTCCGGAGTAGCAGCGCAACTGCATACGACCTCAGACAAGACTTACCTATGCTTGCTTGAGGTTGTATGTAGATGTCCATGGGCTGCAGCGACCACTTAACATCACGTGGCCGGCATGCGTCTGCTACTCCATTCAAATATATAAAAAAAATGAACTCTTCCAATAACTACATAAAACTTTCACGTACCAGACAGAAATCCCTACTAATTTTTTTTCTACATAACCTCTGCGCAGTTGGATGAAAAACGTAAAAAAATCCACATAGGTCAGTATGAACGATGTTAACACCTTTAGGGTGACAATCCACTACAGAGGTTGGTACAAGGTATGAGGACATACAAAAATTCATCGTTGATATTATTGCAGTGAATTGCCACCCTTACCGCCATAACGACGTCGCATATTTATAAGGCATATTATATTACACACTTAGCTTGCAACCCGGCTACGATCCGGTCTTTATTATCTACGTGTTAGGGTCGAGTTTTATTCATAATAAACATCGTAGCCACCTTGCGTAACGTACAAACTCACCCACATACTCAGATGACAATACATATTTACATTCGCAAATAAAAGTGCCATCTTTCAGGTACAAAAATAATGATCAGTGAAAGCTGGTGTCTTTCAACGAACATAGTAAACAATACGGCGAAGCGACAAGGTTGTGATTTCAAACAAATGTTCACAACGTTTTTTCGTATCGTCCTCACATTCGACGGTTAAATCGCTTCAAAAGAAATACAGCAGCGCAGTACATATTCAAAAATTCAAGGCACGAGGACATTCTCCGTAACTGTTTTTCTCATCGGTGTTATAAACTGAGAAATAATTGTATTTCTCAAATAGTTATGGTTTAATTTCGGTGGGAATGGACACATGTTTTCGTTCAATTTTCTCTATACATTTTAATTTTGTTACATAAACAATTCAAAAGAATTTAGTTTTTAGTAATATGGTCCACGCCCACCACTATTGCCACTGGATCAAAATTAACTATAGTTTTATATGTATAGTACACCGTCCCCATATTCACAAACGGCCTGAATCTAGACAAATTTTATTATACATACATCGACAACAAACTAATGAATTTTCACATACGGGGACGGTTAACAAAAGGTTTTTGAATTAATGTTAACATACATCAATTTACAATATACACTGTTTTTGACAATTTCGTATATTTGCATCTATACATACATAGTTTGAAATAATGTTGTCAGAAATTGCAACTTTAGTCATTATAAATTGAAATAATTATCAACGAGCTACTAAATATTTAAGAGGTTTCCAAATGAAATTTTATCTAATAAAAATATAACAAAGTTGCAAGTCAACGAGTTATTACAGATTGCAATTTTAAATTACTCAATAAAACGGCAACACTAAAACTAACCCACTTTACGTACTTTTTAAACACAATATATGAAGTTATGTTAACAATGTCCAAATCTAAGGAATCGGGAGTCATTTGTTGACCTTGAATTTACGTAATAATATATTAGTAAAATATTCTACATATAAAAACGTCGACTAGATATACACTTTGGAAGTAGTATGTTGACTATAATTTTATTGTAAAGAAAAGTTTTAGACTTAATAGATGAATTAGAAGATGAGTTACATTAGGAGAGCTAATTTTGTAGTAATATAATTTATTGTTACTATATAGAAGGAGTCTATTTAAATTAGTAGTTCAGTGTTGCCGTCTCCCTAGAAAAACAATCCTGCTGCAATTATATAAAAGTTTCAAGATCCACAACCGTTTGCATGGTCTTACAAAAGGAACTCCGCGATATTCGTCACAAATAAAACCTTAACAAAATTAAGATTTCATTTCAAAAAATTCTCTACTTAAAACACTCCCTGGAGGACAATCCCCCTCGCACAGACACAAGCACACACCCAGGCATCCATCTCGCTATAAAACAAACAAAGAAACAAACAAACATAATCGCACATCGATGCGACACACGATACAATATCGATATAAGTAATAATATATCATTCGTTTAGTCGTACATCAAACAACGGACGCATACGAGAGACGTGAGACCTCTCCACTCGTCACTAACAAACATGTGTACGCGTTACGATAAAATTTAAAAAAGAGAAAAACAAAAGTAGGAAATCAAAGAAAAGAAAGAACAATAATAATGAATATAATAATAGTAATAGTGTACACATGATCGATACTACGTTCTCGAGAAGTTTGTCATGAACGTACTAAGGATCTTAGGCCCTTTCCTATACATTTTTTTTTGTGATTTTGGTTTACTGCATGGTTTTGCACGTCACAAATTATATAGACGAATAGAAGCCGTTTTATCGGGGATAGGACAAACTGAATGGTACAATCCCGTGTATATTATGTACATATTTACAGTTACCTTACAAACTATCACGTACTTAGGAAAGATTTATACAGATTTATTTGTATATTTAACTTCAATATTTTACGCTAATTTTAGCGGAACACTAAGCAATGATTTTTACAGATGCTGGGTCCAAACAGATTCGAGTATTAGCGGAACAATTCCAAAGACTTCAGTCAATTCCGTAAATTGTGTTTTGTCCGCTTTATTTGAGCCTCCTTAATTTGGACATAATGTCTTATGTTTAGCCGATATATGTATAATGGTATATTGTCATAGAGTTTCTGACTTATTTTCTATTATCAGATCAATGATGCGTCATACATAAAACATTCGCTTTGAGGATGCTACATACCGGACAGTCTGTAACATTGAATTGTATTACATAGATGAAAGAGTATATGTAACAGTCAAAACTTACTAGCCGGTCAAAACCACTTTTGACTGCATAAATCAGGCAAAAGTGGACGACTTCTTTTTGTATTTTTTTGGCAGGGAGCTTCGCCCCCCCTCCCCCTAATCGATATCAATACCCCCCTTCCCCAACTCTATGAAAACACAAAAACTTTTTTTGGATACTTGATTATAATAAAAATAGTAAGAACTTTTTGGTGTTAATTCTACTGTCAAAACTGTTTTTAACTAAAGGCGTTGCTCGAAACCACTTATGACTGCAAAAATAAGTCAGAACTGTTTTTAACTGAGGGCGATGCATGGTCCAAACCACTTTTGCCTGATTTTTGCAGTCAAAAGTGGTTCTGACCGGCTGTACGTTTTGAATGTAACATATACATTTAAAATTGTCTTATTATTATACGCTAAATGCAGAACATACTACAAGGCCAAATTAATTAGACTAAAGGAAGGAATGTGACCTTTCCGCACAAGAATTGCGTCGGCCTACTTAACAGATGGTACCGTTCGCAACGACTCATACGTACGTATACGTTGTATATGTAACGTATATGTTACGAAAATCTTTGTTTTTTTTTCAATTATTTTTTGCTGTATTTATATTATCACGAGCAGTATTGTGTTAAATGGTAAATAAAAATACTATTCATGGCGGTGAGACCACAAAATTAGTATGACATTAAAAACAAATGCAACACCAGGATTAACAAAAATAAGTGATATTTTTTAACCTTAAATTCTGCCTGAATTAAGGTACAAATAAAAATTTAATCTCATTACATCATGCTTTGTTTTATTGTTATTGGATTTGGCCGATGATGTCACATTTCACATTCGTGTAATAATATTGGCCTGCGTGTATGTGAAAGTCGATAAAATATGGGACTAGATGGCAGTGAATAGCTATTTAGTTTCCTAGCAAACAAAACCTTTTAAGCAAAACACTTATAACTTTAAATGAATATTAGCTCAGATACTGTCCAGTGTTAAGCATCCACGAGTCGCATCCGAAATCGCTTTTAAAACGCAATACCTTATATTCGGATTGTCATTTTCGCGTGAGTAATTTCAAATCTCCTGTCGTATATGTATTTAACTATTTACCGACAACATGGACAATTGCCTAAATAATAAGGGCAAGTGGCAGACGAACTATATTTTGCAGTTGAAATTGAATACTCACTACACCAACGC
The DNA here is from genome assembly GCA_911387765.1 of Pyrgus malvae. Taxonomy (NCBI): domain Eukaryota; kingdom Metazoa; phylum Arthropoda; class Insecta; order Lepidoptera; family Hesperiidae; genus Pyrgus; species Pyrgus malvae. The sequence goes on along the minus strand of OU426968.1, from coordinate 3,561,330 downwards.
GATACTTTGTAAACAATATAAAGTATCGTATATTTTTATTGTTTTTATTTTTATTTTAATAAAGCTTGCAAAAATAAGAAGATAACGAAATGAAAAAGATTAAGTTTAAAAACTAGTATAATATATTGCGTTTTAGGATTTTGTCCAATGTCGTTTGTAGGTGTACATGAAATCAGGTGTACGTGAACTGCTTTACATTTTAATACAAAAAAATTTATATAGAAACATACTTGGAACTGACATACGTGCATCTACAGATAGGCCTTTAAAATGATATAAGAGTTTATTAAGCAATTTATGGAATAAATAGTTATTAGCAGCTTCTATTGAGGCAATAAAAATCTGATTCAGCTCCAATTCAATTCCAAGTACAAAACGCAGTCGGTCTACCCTCAACCTATATGTGAATAAGTCCACATTTGGCGCTACCCAGGGAGCACCGCGAGGAGGTCATGGACTGAGCCCCCCTTGATTCCAACACAAACATACACACACTAAATATATTAAACGGTCCGGCACCGTTGAGTCGTTCTGCAATGGCGGGAATAGACATCCGATTATCACATGTCAATATAAGTAACATTTTATATATTTTACGAATTTATTATGGAACAAAATTTTTTTCCAACAATAAAATAATGTCTGGATAAACCTTAGAACATCAAAGTATGACAGGTATGACACCCGTCAGAGGAGTGGCCTTTACGGGCGAACCCCTCGTCCCAACGTCCATGCACAATGTGCCTTCTAGTTATACAACTAGTGTGTCTGTGTGTGTCGGTGTCAGTGTTGTCGGTGCATAGAAAATGACGTTGCGCTGTAGCGATGAAAGAATATTTGTGAATGTGTCACAAAATTAAAATGTGTGCGTTCTTCCCCCCGCACCAGATTTGGCACAAAAATTATGTATCGAAGCGAGGTGCTATGCCGTCTCTATTTAAGGGTGAGTCAGTAACTTTGATGTTCTAAGGGATAAACATACAAACTTATTCATAGTCAAAGAAGGGTTAATACTTCCGTGTCTACTTCTGTAAAGATACCAGAAAAACTTCAGGCTATTGGCAAAAATATCGAAAACTTAGGGTGCCCAGAGAAACAACAAAAAATTATTACTAAGATCGAAAGTACTTGAGTTGAGGGTTGGGCTCTTTAGGGGCGCCGCGCATTGACGGCATCAGTGTGTTCCACTGGAGATTCCTAACCAAACGCTGGTGCAAATCATACAGGGGGTTTTCGTGAGGTACAAGCCTCATAGCCCGGTATCTCTACCAATTAATGGGTACCTTTTAAAGATTTCCACTCGATGACAAAAAAAAAAGATTGAGGAAGTCATGAGATGACATTTAAATAAATTCGAATTAACATCTTTATACGATTTTAATTAAAAATAGTCTACGGATACGCAAAAATCCAACGCCGATTCCCGTCCTTCGAAACGTGTGGACTGAGCGGTTCAAAAAAAATGCTTTATTATATGTAAAATAAGTGTTTGGGGTAAAGTCACGGTGGGAACGTAAGCAGTAATCTTCACTGATTTGAAACCTACATATTTTTTTTCGATTTAAAAGAAAACACAACCTTATTAGAAGTATGTATTGAGACATATAATCATAACGCAATTATCGTGTTGGATAGTAAAATTTATACTAAAAAAACAAAACGTTTCACACTCATAGTTCCACAGAAGGGTAGATACGCTGTGTCGTAGGTACCATTGACACACACAAAGACAGAAACACAAACACCCAAGACCGAGAACAGAAATTTAAACTACATCAATTAAAATCTCTGTTTCGTCGGGAATCAAACCCGGAACCCTCCGGCGCAATGGTTAACATGCCGGACTGGCAATCGTGGGGTCCCGGGTTCGATTCGCGGCGAAACAGAAATTAGATTGATAAGTTTTTTCTGTTCTCGGTCTGGGTGTTTGTGTTTCTGTCTTTGTATGTGTCCATGGTACCCACGACACAGAGTATATCTACCCTACTGTGGGGTTATGAGTCTAACTTTTTATTATATATCAGTATTATCGAGTCACTCCCAACACTTAATTCACATATCTTAACCGCTGTAAATAAAGTAGGGGCATGACCCCCTATTTACGCCATAATGGCCACAAAGTTTTCGCCGTATTGGCGACAAAATTACATATTCACACACGCATTTACTGATATACCAATGTGTATAAAACTTTTCGATGTCGACGCTTCTCGACTGACGCACTCACGAGGATATAATAATATAAATAAAGTATTTATAAATATAAATATGATTTCACCCACTCAGAGCGTTTTTAATAAGTGTATTGGGTTTAATAATCCAAAAGTAAATATTTATAAATATATAAGCACGCTTTGATGACTTTCGCGAAGAACTTTTCAATTTCCCAAAACTCTTGTATATCTTACATTGGGATAAACAAAAATACATTGGTCATTGCTAAGAAAATAAATTTTTAAAATAGTTGATTTTTAATACAGTAAAAACTAACTAATTTCACACATCCCTGGGAAAAGCCGCACGATATATCTATCTATGTATCTAACTTCATACAATTACACTACAGCTACAAAATGGGTATTCGATAAGCTTTAATATATAATATGTATATACATTCGTAAGACAATTTGTCAAAAAGTATTTAAAATTTTTACACCATTATATTGTATGAGATACAACAAAAACGTGTAACAACGGTCGACCTATTTCTTACATAATTGACCATCCTTCAAAGGGGGTAACGTAGTACCTACGCCATACCACCTATAGAACTAGCTGCTATTATTTTTTTTTTCATTTTTAATAATGGCATCGCAAACTCTGTGCATATTGCCAGCGTCATGTATAATTTTTGCATCACTTGGTAGTCTTAGAAAAATCAGTAAGTCGTCAGGTATCAGTCAGTCTAGTCAGTCAGATGTTCAAGTAAAGCAATGGCTACTTTACGAGAACGTGTCCCGTGTTGGAGGCAAGCCGAAAAAACATGTTTACGCACTGTTATTTTATCACACAACACTCGTGCACTGTCATTAACCTATATCGAACAAAATGCCATCAACTTTACCCGATATAACTCAACAATACACCAAGAAAATGAAAATAAAACAAGAGCACAACTTCTCCCTTCAGACGTCCCGCCAAAACTCTCCTAGCTGCAAATTTACACGCTGCAATAAAAAAATCGGCGCTCCCCAGGCTTCAAATTCCTTATAAACAAACTCTGAATGAGTAAAATCATTAATATTCTGGGATTTTTATTGACTTATAACCAATACTACCTTTTAAGTGTATATAGTAAATATATAAAGTACCGTCACTACAATCTTAGCCGTGTGACATTTCATAGGACTCCAAAATAGTCATATACATATATCATATATATTTATATGTAATACATATTAAATATTTATATTATATACAGTTACCTCATCTCATCTTTAAAGATACAAGAAAGTAAAAAATTTAGATTTTTTTTGTAGATTTTGAGTTTTATATCTTTTGATAGTCTACATTAATTAATATACACGTTCGACGGTAGGTCTGCCAGCGACCTTGAAAATAAATCCCAAAAACCGAGGTACCGAGAATAAAAATTATATATACGTTATATAATATTACCTGCTATAAATGCTAAATTACTTAGTTAAAAAGAGGATTCGATAACTTAAACATGAAGAGGTCACGCAGTAAATCAACACTAATGGGTTCTACAAAGAGAAAGTAATTGTGCAAAGTGTCAATGGAATTGAGGACTTACGCCGTTATGATAAGAAAGAAATTCAACTGCCGTTGCCAGCTGCTCGTCGAATTATTTACAAATTTGTAATAAACAAAAGCAACAATAAAAACACCTCAATCTTAACACAACAGCGTAATAGCGAGAAAATGGACTTAAAAACGCGTACCGACGATAGAAGGCTCACATTTGGACCGTATCACTAACGACGTAGGTGCCAGAATCCCCTAGCACGTCGGCACCACTGCACTACACCTACATACTCTCTTTATTGTCAAATCTATGTTTCTACTCGCGAGGAACGCGCACTGGTTTTCGATAATGGTAGCACAACTTCTTAAGGGCAGTAATCGTACAAATCGTTATTAATAGACATACGTACATATTCATTAATGTATAATATTATCGTAGTCCGTAGTAGGGTAGCTAGAAAATTCTTATAATATGAAGACCCGCGCACGTTCATGAAAAATAAAACAACAAACAAACATTCCACAGACAAAAGCGGAATTTAACATAGATACAGTAGAAAAGTATAAAAAATTCATTCATATACTATATATATATATTATAATAAAATATCAATCAATATATATATATATAAAGGTAAATCGCGACAGGTTTTCTAGTGAATAATACCTAATTGACACAGGAATATTTTCGCGATGGCGCAACGTAAAGAGGGTTTCAAAACGAGGGTATTACGTAATCTACCGTAGCACTAAATAAATACAACGCACGCGTCCGGTCGCGTTGCGTTCCAAAGCGCACTGAGTAGGCGCTTATAAAACAAGATGGCCGACTCCACTCGTAGGTTATTTGTGTCATAAATAATATAATTTCAGGCGTTCGACAATAAACTTTAAAGCAACGATTCACTTTACTTAACATTAATTCACATTTGGATTCGAGTTACACGTTAGAATATTTAATGTTGCTGTGGTAAAAAGTCTAATAAAGATAAATCTGTAAAAGTTAGAATGTCCACGGCAGTCCTTGCCCTTATTTTCCAAAAGAACAGAGGCTTGTCAAAAGACTTTTATTAAAACTTATTGAACTTTAATCCATGGAATGAAAATAAGATTACCAACTGTCGATAAATAATAATTTTTGGTCTAACTTCTACATTGGTTATGATACGTACGATAGTCTATACAATATCGTTTTCCTACTTTTTTAAAATAATAAAATCACTTGTCCGACAAGCAGTCATTTATTGATTGTTAAAAATCATTACTATTACAGAGTAAGGTGAATTGGCGTGAGGACAACTCGATTTTTAGACAGTCCAACAACCTACAAGTGGCTGGGCTGAATAGAGAAATTTATCTACTTAAGATACACGATCTATCGCTCGGCGATATGCTTCGTTGTGGCCAGGCGATAGACAGACAACCGCAGACAGTCACACACACACACAAACGAACAAACAAAAACTATTCTTACATACATAGAATGCTTTCTTTACTCGTACCCCGCCGTGCTAAGCGGACCATGTATGCTTTAAACGATTACATATTTGAATTTATATATACATTACTAAAAATATATATTATAATAAACACTGGAAATTACAAAATTTTAGGTTCCACAACACTGGCACATAAATATCAACCAACCAAAAGTCTTCCATCCCAATCGAATGCGTTTTTAGTTCGTTTAAATTTTTTGATAATTTATCATTCAATTCAATAGTTCCATCATTCTGATTTGGATTCAAGGTTTTTGTGTTCAGTGTTGCTATAGTAAAAATATTAACTTGTTTTAATACACCAATAAGACACAAATTTAACAGTTATTGCATTTACCGCGATAACCCAATGGGTTAAATAACTAACCTTCACGAATTTTCTTAATTACTTTTTACACAGGGATATAATAGAACATTATATAAAACAATACCAGCATACATGATGATGTATTGTACCTTCAAACCTAGTTGATTGCGATAAAGCCTAACTGTGACACGTTATTCTGAAAAAAGTACATTTATTTTTAAGGAACATAGCTCAAAAAACTATTATTGATTTTTTTTTTAATAAAGTGAGAAATTTTAATAAAATGAAATCATAATAATAAAAAAACACTACAATTATCCCTTAAATAATAAAATACAAGCCCTATAAGCTACAAACTAAATAAAATGATTATTTTGACGAGGAATGTAACAGTTGAAGTACATAATCTCAAACAGGACTGAATCGTTCTTATCATTCTTTCATTTTTTTAAGTTTTTAAAATTATCAAAAAACGGTTACAGATACTTCAACTCAGTTGTGCGCGCGGCGCTATGTGTGCGTGGGCTAGTAATTATGCAGCTTTAATTTGTGTGACAGTGACGCGGCCGTGATCGTCCGAGCAACTTCACTGTACCTCTTGTCACGCACACAAAGTCACTGTGTATATACAGGTTTACCCACACATAGCGCCGCGCGCACAACTGAGTTGAAGTATCTCTACTGAAGTATGAATTACTGTCATTATCTATAGATGTTCTAGTAACGAAGTCCATTCGGCTATGAATATTATGAGGCGAGCACACGCACATTATTTTAGTGTGCGTAACCTCGAGAGCACTCAGTATTAAGTAACGTCAGCATGGCAACTAAGAAAAACAAGTACAAGAGTTTTGTCAAGTGCGAGTAAAGTATTTTAAGTTTTTTTCTTTGCTAACGTTTCAAAAGCTCCCTCACCGGGAGTATTCGCGTGTAGATTCGACTTTGAGCATTAGATTACAATACTAACTCCCTGACTGACGAGCATTCGCGTATAATATTAAGCGGAGCGGACGGGGGGAGGAAATCCGCGGCCGGCGAGCCGCAACAAAAAGAGCGCATTGATGTTACAAGTTGTATCAAAATATTACATATTGTATCATTACAAGGTGCGCATTATAATGCTCGGTTCTCCTCCTTCACTGATGTAAAGCTCGACTCGTGTAACGTTACATTACACGCGAATGCTCCCGGTGAGGGAGCGCCTTTACGAACACAAGCACGCTTGACAGTACACATCACTACTACAACCAAAGCCTAAAGAACTTTATGAAATAGAAAGTATATAAATAGATCCACTTTAACTTCAATATTCACTTCAATAGCCATCAGGCTTTATCGCTTCCAACTTGCAAACTTATTAAAATATATCACACTTGTAGTCTTTATTATTAAAACTAAACAGGTATATCTCCGTTAAATAATATATTACTAAAATATTTGTAAGAAAAAAAAACAAAGAATAAATATAGTTTATATAACTAACAGTTTGTGTCACAACTAGTCCCATTAGCACTGGTATTAAAAATTGAATCTAAAGAAATTTATTTGTAAAGGATTCATATTCATTGCAACAGTTTTCATTGCTAATTATTTAAATAAGTATACATTGATCTTTAAAAAAATCAATTGTCAAAACAGTTCGAAACTAATGTAACAACATTATTTGTGTGTTTCTATTAATAGTTCATTTTTGTGGGATTAAATAATCTAGTCTATTTGGGCGACGCAGTAGGTTGTGAATTAGCATAGGACAGTTTTTTATACTTTGACATTCAAAACTTTTGAACTAACACGCTCAGACAGCGTAATGTTACGTTGTATTTATTCACACGTTTTGCCGTTTGTGCACTTTTGATAATAATATTTTTTTCTTGGTGTATCCTCCACTTATTTTGGACGCCTCCAAATCCGTCCACTTATTTGCAATCTATGATACCTAAACTGCATTCCACTTCAGATCTTATGATATTGTCCCACGTGAGCGAAAACCATGCTACAAGACGCGTTTTGTTGACGAACATCAACATATTGTATTTCTATAAACGGTAACATCATTTTCCATTACTCACCTAGTACTAAACATTATGCCCAAAAGACAAATTTTTAACGAAATAGAAATGGCTGGTGATCGTGTCAGTTCTCGACGCTGACAGAGTACAACAAACAAGCGTCGTTTTATACCGTCCGTAACTCTAGAGAGACGTGTTTTCCGACACATACAAAACAAATTATCAATGAACGATACCACTATATTAACGTTAATTTTCATCGCTCACCGAGCATAATAAACAAGCGCCATTGTACAGTATAGGTAAAAACAGTAACCTACCTAACGGGACATAGTTTCCGACACAGATATAAATAAAGATTAACATAAACAACAAGCGCGGAGATATACCGTGCAACGGGAGCGCCTAGCACGGCGGGCGGGTGGCGCGGCGGGGCCTGCGGGCGGGGCGGGGGCCCCGGGGTGCGCGGGGGAGGCCTCGGGAGGGCGCGGGGGGGCCCTACGGGTGCGCGCCGCTGTGCACGCCCGGGGTCGTCGAACCCGACGACTGGTGCTGCGGCGGGAGGAGCACCTGCTGTTGTGAAACATGCATTAGTAAGGGCCTCGTTCACCATCTCCAAGTAAAGTATTGATTTGTTACGTCCAAAGTAAAGTTAACTGGCAATCAAAAGCTATGAGTACGGGCCAGTTTATCATATAATTAGTGCAACTCGACTTGCACATTGTTTCAAAGTGCATTGTCTAAGAATATGCCAATCAGTAAGTCCCACTTAAGCCCCAGCCAATCGGGTAACTATAGTTATCAACACGTAACTTGGCGTGACTATAAAAAGGTACCGGAAACTATAGTAACTGATAATTGATTTACAGCTTCTTAGTTAACGCACACATAGATAATGTACACATCGTGTATATGCCTCTACGACCACGGTAAAATAGTATTCGTAAGATAAAACTTACCACGCGTATTGACTTGTTGGTTGTTGGGATTAGAGACTATTATAGATGTATATAAGATACATCTATAATAAGTAGGTATTTACTCTAGTACAACTTTTGACTCCATTCTGTGTGGAACAGTGCATCTACGCCGTTCATATGATCGATAAGTATAGCATGCCTCAAGTCTTAGTATCTCAACACTAACCTGCACCTGATGCGGGTGGTGCGGCGGCGAGGCGGTGGGCGGCGCGTGGTTGAGGTACGCCACGTGGTGGTGGTGGTGGTGGTGCGCCGCCACGCCGGGGCCCATCAGAGGGCATACCACCTGTAACATACAATTAACAATCGTGACTAAAGTAAAATGTGCAAGATGGGGCACTTGCTCCGTGCGGCAATATTAGGAGGAGCGCCAAATTCGGTTTAAAGAATATTTATTTCCAAACTGGCATACTCTCAGCTATTGTGCCTAGTAAGTTACAATAGCTTAATGGTTTCTTCAGTTCAGCACATCTTTCGGTTTTAAAAACGTGGCTACCAGTAGTGATTAAGGTGACAGTCGGTTCTTAACGACTACAACACGCAACCGTACCCGTCATGCGACCCACTGCAGTATAAATCAATCGCAAGACCCGGTCGCGCAGTTAGTTTAGTGTTCCTTGTGAATTCATACTAAGTAATCGGTCGCGTAGCGGTCGCGTGCCGCGGTTATGGGAACCGACTGCCACCTTTATGCGGACGTGGGTGGGCGGTTCGGGCTCCTACGGGCGCGAGCAGGGGCCAGATACCGTGGCCTTATTCTGAATCCCAAGCTCCAAGGTCTACTACTACAAACTATTGTGCCTTGGACTAACCTGAAAGGGTGGCTGCTGGTAGTGATGATGCGGGTGGGGGTGCGGGTGAGGGTGAGGATGCGGGTGAGGGGTGTGAGCGGGTGAGGGCGGCGGGTAGAGCGCGGGCGAGTTGGCTGCCGGCGACGGGGCGGGCGGCGCGTACTCCCCGCCCACGCCCACGCCGCCGTGCGACACGCCGCCCACACTCATGTTGCCGCCCATGTTCATGCCCACGCCCACGCTCCCGCCGTGGTACATCCGCACCTGTTCGGGAAAGAAAGTTAAATCAATGGGCATTATGACACTATTAAAGAATCAGAGAATAAATGGTTTTACAGAAAAATATATGCTAAAAAGTTCTAAAATATGACCCCGTTTTAATATTAACATTAAGATTAATAAGATTTTCAATAAAATAAAAGTATTAAATACGGCAATCGGCCATGTTATCTGAAACGCCAATCAAAAGGAATGACGTCACGTCTCAGTAAAAGTCATCGTGTTGCTTGAAGTTTGACGAGCAAGCCGACGCCATGAAACCTACGAGCGTTTTCGCGCTATTCAAATTACATAGCAGACATACATTAATTACGTAAAAACTTAAGTTTATTGCTGAAATAAACTTTTTTCGAAACTAGGAGACGTGTACCTACAATAAGGAAAGGTATTTAAAAATCTGTCATCATGCCTATTACGTACAGTGAAAGAAAGAAAGAAAAAATACTTATTTCATATTAGGAATTCAAAATATTCGCTTAATAAATGTATATTTTTCTAGGACATCGCCTTTAGGTGCCCGTTTGGGATAGAATATGTTGAGCTAAGAGAAAAAAGGCGGCGGAAAAAAAACTCCCAACAGCACCATTTAAAAAAGTATACTTATATATTGAGATAACAGAATGGCTATCAGTCGATAATGGGCACACGTGACAAGTCAACTACTAACCCACTTCCACCTGTTAACAGACGCGAGTAATTACTAAAACTAATAAATTCCATGAAAAAATAGCCTTGTGGGAGCGATATTCATTTCCACGCTCCTTATCATTAAGATAGTCTTTAGTGTTATATTAAGAATTGTGGCAGAGCATTTGTTTAAATTAAAAAAAAAAACATACCATATGCTGGTACTGATGCAGGGCGGGCTGCGGCGGCGCCGGGTGAGGATGCGGGTACGGCATGAAAGGCTGCATGGGGGCGGGGGCCAGGAGGGGTTGACCCGTCGCCGCGGCCACCTGCACCCCGGAGCCCACGCCCACTGCAAACACGCAACGGTTACGGCATTCTGTCCACCCAAACGTCAAGCTAGGGCCTAGGCTGGGTGTGGCATTTTGTGTCTTACGTCGACAAACTTTGCAACAAATAATAGCAGACGCTTGTTGAACTGCTGACATGTGTGGGAGATGATTATACTTTAAATAAATACCTCGACCATTATTATATAAATAACAAATGAAATGAATCGTTCGACCATTATTTTAAAGGCCTACAGGTAATTTTGTGAATGGGTTGTATATGAGCTAATGGTACACTTATTTAGAATGTTTTCAAACCTCCCAACGGGCCTCTACTATGTTTAAACAACTGCCATCTATTGTTAACGACCAGGACCTACAGCTTAAAGAATACGGTAGTTGACTGCCAAATCAATTGAGATACTTTTAATGAGCTGGACAAAACGCGATATCAAATACATTTTGTTGAAAAAAATATTTATGACCTCACAAAGTGGTACAGTCAATTGATTTAATTAATATTGATTTAAAATAAAATAAATATCATTTACTAAAATTAATAAACAATTATCCTGGTTTTCAAGCATAATTTTGTGCAACCTTATAGATGTATGCATTTTGAAATTATGTGTACTGTCAACTACCCTATTCTTCGAAGCATAGTATAACGCTCATGAAATAAAGAGAGTTATTTTTAGTGATATGATTTTGATTTTTTTTTATATAATGTACTATCAAAAAGTCACGCCAAAGCGAAAAGAGATAGCAAAGTTTTTTAAAAGCGAAGCCCCTGTCCTGATATAAATTTGCTAGGTATTATACTATGTTTCTTGTAACTATATTTTTGTAGTGTAGTGTAGTTATCTCACCAATGAAGGCTTACCATGAATGTGGGTTGTGCATGTGCGCGTTTTCTTTGTTTGTGTTACCCAAGAAGCTGTCAAACAGTCCTAAGTTACTAAAGTTACTAGTCGATTACGGTACGGTACCCTGACTTGACATTCTAATTTGAATGAGTAATTGACTAGGTACTTCTAAGGCAACGCTTACAAAGCCAATGTGCCCACATAACCATGGTAAACCCATATTTGTGAGAGCTACACTGAGTAGGTACAAAATAGTTACGACGATTTGTCAGAAAAATGTCTACTTTTTTAAGTATGAAAGTATAAGATTTACGTTGCACACTAGCTAGGGCTGTGAAGTGAGGCGATTAGCTATCTTAAACTCCTAAAGAGTAGCCAATCTTATTTCGAGAAAAAAAATGTAAACTAAAAATTTCTATTTCTAGTCAAGTATTTGTTGTTCGCCGACATGTTTAGACACAAAATGCTTTCAAGAAACGAAAATAAAATAATGCCATAGCTTAGTGCCCGCGATCTACACAGTAATGGTAAGATCGACGGTTGAAGACTGTTTAAAAGCTATTTAACAAAATCTACCTATCTTCCATTTGCTCCCTGCAAAGAAAAATACTGTTTATAAGTCTGAACAAATTGCTTATGGGAACTATTTCATTCTAACATTTTTAACGTAACACTAAGTGTAACTAATGAAAATTAAAGCTTTATTTACGATAGTATAAATCATCCATTCATATTTTTGTCTAGTTTTTACTATCCATGCCGATTACGATAGCAAACATTTAATTTTGATCTTCCAGTCACATAGCATTTTCTGTGTAAATATAAATTTCGCAGGTTCAAATTTGCTACACTCAAACATATTTGTCAATGACAGCTGCCTTTTTATTGAAAAAAAAAAAACACGACAGTTTGGATCTAAAATTTTGTATGAAATCCAAGACAAGTCATTCACACCATTCTTTAAAGCGATTGTTTCTAGCACCTACATAGCAAGTCGATTGATTTTTCTTTTATTATAAGACACCTTTCCAGGTTTAATACAGTAACAACTTAACACAACCCTATACAGCATTCTATATAAGAAACAAACATACAATATATACTTACCTTTTCTGAAGTTCCGCTGCGGCTGAGCCGGGATTGGGGCATGCTGGCCCGCGCCACCCGCAACTGCCGCTCCACCGGCCATAGCCGATCCGTACAACTGTAACGTTAATCTCTTATTAATATACTTCAAGTGACTTTTTGGCAGGTTAGTAACTAGGCAAATCCGACATCAAAGGTTTCCCCTTTCTTAGTCTTAAAAAAATCACGAATAAAAACAATCACAGCATTATATTGTTATTGATAAAATCAAAAACACCACACAAAAAAGGAGCACATTAGTTTTAAAAATAAAAACTTAAGTTTCCAAGTAACTTTTAGTCACAAAAATTGTGTATTCTCCTAATAGTTTTCAACGCCAATAACGCTACTAAACGCTAATAGTTCTTTTCTTTTCTCACGGTTGCGGATTTACGGTTCCGGAGAAACACGCACGTATATGCACGTGTCTCTGTGTCTCTGTATGAGCTACCTAAGTAGTCATCAAACAGTCATACCCGAACTGTCAGTCAAATTACTATAGTTCCCAGCACTTAGCTATAGGAATCTGACGGTAACCATATTGATTGCACAGCTTCATAGACTTATCTGAGAAGCCGTGTGGGATTAAGATAAAAGTTTAAATTAATATCATTTGCATCAACGTTATAATCATAAATTAAATACGTAAACAAATAAAGATAAATTGGAAATCACCTATTACGACCTTGCCTACGGGCTTCGCTAGGGCAAAGCCGCAGAATGTATACGGTATGCGTAAGCTATAGGAATTGAACAATTCTTTAAAAAAAATTAAACTTAATTATACGTGTGAATAGTAAAATGCCATTTAGCTTGGCATGTAACTGTTTACTTGTGTAATGAAATCTATACAAAAGTAGTTCGCATTAATTTCAAGATGTCTAAACCCTTTAAAATTTACAAGCCATCAAAATGGCGTTCTTGAGGTATATTATACTTTAGACTACTTGGTTGTTAATTAATATTTAAGTTTAGAAATTATATATTTAAAATACTTAATCACTTAATATGTATGTATGTAAAATCGATAAAAACGCAATAGTAGCTAATGGCGTATTTAGAGGACATTAATGTTTGAGGCAATTTGATTTCTAGTTGACGAAACATATATTGTTTTTTTAATCTCATTTTAATAGTATAGTTAGCTATTTATCAATGAAGTACCCATCGATTTTTTACAATATAATGTCTAATATTCCATTACTTAACTTTAAAATAACATCGGTAAAATATGCAAGATAATTAGAATATAACAACTTATACGTACGCATATTTATGCAAATAAATAAATAAATTAATTCATTCATTAAGAGTATTTTCATTTTAAAAATAAAATTAATACCAGAGCTTAAAGTTTTAAGCTCTGGTTATGACACAGAAATTGTTTTTTTCTTCTTCAATTATGGCATCGCAAACTCTGCATTTTGCCAGCGTCAAGTATAATTTATGCATCATGTTTTTGCCAGTTTCTGTGAAACTAATCGAGTAGGTAAAGTCAGTAAGTCGTCAGTAATCAGTCAGTTAAGTCAGTCAGACATTCAAGTAAAGCGATGGCTTCTTTACCAGAACGTGACCAATGGAATTTTGGAGGCAAGCAGAAAAAACACACTTTCGCACTGTTATTTTAATTCACAGCACTCGTGCACTATAATTAATTATAGTGCACAATAAAATGTCATCGAATTTATCCGATATATCAAAAATACACCAAGAAAGTAAAAGATATATACAAGAGCACAAATAAATTATAGACTGTCAAGCCCTACCATACCCAATACGTATAGTGACGGATATAGGTATAGATAATATCCGTAGGTACGGATACGACTTCTCGCCAAAAACCTAAATTGTTGTTAAGATAATCCAAAATTGATTTAATAAAAGAATAGGAACAGTCAAAAATACAGATAAAAAAAATAAGATAAATTGGCATTAAAATTCACAAATGAGCGCGCTACAACTGCCGTGAACTGCCATATCTATCTGGCCTAAGCTCCACAATCACAATTTCGATTAAAATTAAAACACAAGACAATGCTAATGGAAGTGTATCAGCCACCGCGATTCCGTACGGACGCGTAACGTGTGTTAAATAATCGCCTGTGAATGTGCCTTCGCGAGTGAAAGTGATTCGGTGATGGTTCTGAGATCATTTGAATTTTATAGACTATATTGTTCTTTTTTTTAAATACAATTTAATATGCGTATAAAATTATTCAAGTGGCATTCATTATACAATGATAGATGTTGCCAATTAAGAATTAGCTATTTGTGAACCTAAAAAAATCGTGTATTTTTTAAAATTCCGATTTTAACTATTTAAGGAAATATAAAAATATAGAATATTGTGATATTATATTTGACAACCATACGAATTCGCAAAAGATTAATGCTCTTAACCGAAAAGGTTGAAATCAGTGGCATTGACATTTATTATTAATTTATTATTATTATTATTACCCTTATGTAAGTTAATTTAATTCTTGCTAAAATCGTAGCATTTTTTAATTGATAATCAGCAATCATAAAGCGGTTAATAAATTCTACAAATAAAAGTTTAAACGATACCGTCAAAATAAGAAGGTTTATTAAGAATAGATCTTTTTCATTTCTTTAATTATTCTGATGGTACGATGATATGAAGAAATACGCTTTCCCTATGATCACGGTACCATCGCCTAAAAACACCAACGAAACAATTCAAATAGTCTCAGTGATTGAAGTGGACTAGATCTCATTACTTACTTGATAATAACGTTAACAATGTACTGGATACTATGGATTATTTTGTTTCTTATATCGATAAGAATCTTCAATAAGCTGACATCCGGAAAATGTTACGCCGACACTGTTATGACCGGGAAAGTGGTTATAGTTACCGACGCGAGCGGTGGTATAGGATACGAAACCGCCTTGGAGTTAGCCAGACGTGGTGCCAGGGTCATCCTGGCTTGCAGAGACCAGGAGAGAGGAGAGAAAGCCGTCAGACGAATACTCCGCATCACCAAGAACAAGAGCGTCAGCTATTCCCACTTGGATCTGACGTCACTGTCTTCTATACGGAAGTTCGTTGAGGAGTTCAAAAAGGCGGAAGCGAAGTTAGATGTTCTCGTGAATAATGCAGGTGCCATTTGTACGAAGCGTGAGCGTACCGAAGACGGCATACAGAAGGACATGCAGATCAATCACTTCGGTTCGTTTCTACTGACCGTACTATTAGTCCCGCTGTTGAAGAAGTCGGAACCTAGTAGGGTAGTAGTCGTGTCCTCTGCATGGCACAGATTGGGAACGATAGAAAACTTGAACTCAGACAAACATGGGTACGTCCAAGCGTACGCGAACAGTAAGCTTTGTAACATTATATTCTGCAAGGAGCTCGCGAGACGATTAGAAGGTTCTGGAGTAGTCGCCAACTGCTTAAATCCGGGACAAGTGAATACATCCTTGTACAGGAGTTCGACAATTTTGGAGAAGATGCGAAGTCTAGTACTGTACACGTTTTTCAAGAGCCCGGAGGAAGGGGCACAGACATCTGTATACCTAGCAGTGTCTGATGACTGCGACCAAGTCAATGGGAAGTACTTTGAGGACTGCCGAGAGATCAGGGCAGCGTCTATCACGGACGACGAGGAAGTAGCCGCCAAGCTTTGGGCGTTATCGGAAGATCTCGTAAAATTAACGCCAGAGGAAGCCATTTGAGATCCGTTTTTTAATTTGCATCGTACAAGGTTGCCATGTAGATGTTGTAATTTATTATATTATGTTCGTTTTGAAGGTCTATCGTTTTATTGCCAATTTTGAACTGGTTATAATACTTGACATCTACATCTACATCTTGTATGTATACAGCTTGTAAAATAATATTAGCACAAATAAACAATTTGTTAGATAACGTTTTCACTCAAAATCACACATGAAACACATGAAGAAAACAAAACGAAAATCATATTAGTATTATGAAACCATTTTAAACACATTTATATAAATTTGTAGCCAGCAAATGTTAGGTCCAACTCATCACTGAAGTGTGTAGGTTTTATATATCGATGAATTATTTTAAATCTTCAAACCAAATATTCATATTCAAACTTCAATTACGATAAACATCTTTACAAAAAAAATATGGTGACTTGAGAATTGCTTTGATAAATTCTAAAATTAAATTTGAAGTTAAAATTTAATTGTACTAGGAGTTGACAAAGAAAAACAAATTAATGAACTATGAGCAAGTATAAGTAAGTTTACAGAGACTTAAATCGTTAATGGTTCTTATTATTATACATTTAGTTCACCATAATTACCGTGCGAATAATTTAAGAGCAAAAAAGCTGAATTAAGTCACATTAATTCTTAAAGTAAAGTTTTATAATTAATAATATAATTAATAAGGTTTATCTAATACCTTTAAACGAGCAATTCTTGTATATATCTAAATATATTTTTTGAGTCTCGGAAACGGCTCCAAAGATTTTGATGAAATTTAGTACACTGGTTGAGGGGATGATAAATCGATCCACAAATTTTTATTGATAGAATTTGTCGTTTTTTTTTAATGTTTATGCAGTTAAATATAAAATTACTCTTACTGACATCTATTGGAAAATATTAATAATTTTGTGGCGTAGAAAGCCATCAAATGTCAACCGTCAATCCGCCCTTCAAACAAATGATAATGTCGATATGAAAGACCTTTATAAAAATTTCGTCAGTGCAATTAAAGCTTTCTTGGTCGAATGGTTACGAAAGCTGACTACTGAGCTAGAGACCCGGGTTCAAACCTCAAGTAGGCAAGTTGCGTTTTATATTTTTTGTGTCAATTTTTTTTTTAAATTGGGAGCTAAATATTTCAAAAGGATTTGTAAAGTCAATGAATGTTTTGCTTAAAAATAAACCAAGTAAATTAACTGTTTTTATCCGAGCAACGCTCGGGCGTCCAGGTACTAATTATTAAAGTAAAGTTGTATAAATTAACAAAAAATAACTTATTTGAATATTTTATTTGGGTTATTTATGTTATATCAGTGTTACCCAATTACATAGTTTAAAACTTTAAAAAACCAAATTGCACATAAATTAATGATAATGTGAGCTCACTATAAAACTGAAAACGGTTCAAATCACACAAACTTAACTTAGTGCCGGTCTTGCTTTGATAATGACTTTTGAAAACATACGTATTGAAATTTTTCAGTGCAACTTTACCAAATATGTAGTAATAATGAACTTATTTTATTTGTCTATTGTCTGTACATATCTCAATAGGACTACATCGACGTAAGCGCTGACTTACAGTAAGAAAATTATTTTTTTGTATTTCTTGCATATCTTTATGTATGTGTTCCGGATACATTAAGACGTCATGATAACATTCATTCAACCATTGAATAATATGAACGATAAAGATTGACCTTTGATATCGAATCTTCCACAAATCTGGTGATAACGTATCTAACAAATATTTGTTAGGTACAATTATAGGCAGACAATTTTATAGGTGACATTCCCAAGGCAATGATCCGCTACCCCACCCACACTGTATTGACTGTCGAAGGTACTATGAAATAATATAATAATGTCCACCAACCCGCACATGGCCAGCGTGGGGGACTATGGCCTAAATCCGTCTCTTTTGTGAGAAGAAAACCTGTGCCCAGCAGTGGGACATAAAAAAGGTTGAAAAAAAATAATTAAATAATGTGTCAAGAGATTATTTTTTAAATCTGCGTGTTATCAAACACGCTTTAAAAGTTTTTAAGGTTTTAGATTGGATATTTTAAGAATAAATTGAATTGATTTGCAAAATTAAATAATTTGGAGAACATCTAAAATTTACTTACAACAAAACTAACACTAACCGCTAACAAATATAATGAACCAAGCTGGTAATGATTGTCCTGATTATCACTCCTCGCCCAGATTTCCTTATTTCAGGAACTTGAGGACATTGAGATAATTACTAACCGTATTAGTATATATTAAAAAGTTACACTTGTTATGATTTTCAGGAGTACCTTGTTTAATTTTTCATAATTTACTGTCTTTATCCAACTTTGTACAAGAGTCATACAGATAATGTATCTCCTCGAAAGAAAAATCGGAATCCTTGTAGGATCACTTTGTTGTCCGTCTGTCTGTCTGTCAAGACCCTTATTCTCAGGAACGCGTGGAGGTAACAAGCTGGAAACCTTGGAGCTGTGAAAAAATCAAACTTCTAAGCCTGCGCAATCAAAAGATACAGCCGTTTATGCCGATATCCGCAAATTTTCGACACTCTCAAGTGAATCAAAACCTACAGCGTACTTCCCATGAACTCAGAATCTTGATATTTGGTACGAAGCAACGTCTTATAGCACAGATAAAATCGCGAAAACGAAATTTTTGCTTGTTTTACTGTAGCATTCGTGAAAATTCGTGTCATATAAACGCGCCTTTAAGCACAAATGGGGATCAGAGGCGAAAACCGGGATAAAACGACCTTTATAAACAGCGGGTCCAGATAAGTGGCATTCTACATCGTAAATTATAAAGATTAGAACGAAAAATTTATGAGTTTGACGTGAGCTAATGAATTGTCACGTGATTTCGAACGTCAGCTAAATGTCACTCCCATACATTTATCATTATATTCCAAAAGCGTTTAGGATAGTAGAATGCCACCTGTTTGACCCCCCAGAACATTTTGTATTCGTAATATGCGATACATTTTTTCTTTCTATCTTTCTAGTCATTATCAAAGCGTCCCGGCACAGTGCCGGAGCACGCACCGCGTGGCGACGCTCGCGCTTGTCGAGCAGCAGGACGGGCGCGAACTGAGCGCACTCGCACGCGCCTTCCATCTGACGTAAATGCCATTTGTTAGTTTCATTTTGTTTTGTTTATTATTTAAATAGAGTAACGCGCTGCGCAGACACTTTTTGTTGCAGACACAACACACCGTCACAGAAAACCGGTAGCGGCCAACGGTACCGGTTGCTACCCCTGGTCACTGGCAACCGTAGTTGCAGCGTCCGGTGGCGATACAAGAAATATATGAATACATAACAAAATATTATATATAATATGATATTTATATATGCATATATAGAGCATCAAAGTAACTGACTCACCCTTCAGTAGAGACGGCATAGCGCCTCGCTTCGATACATAATTTTTGTGCCAAATCTGGTGCAGGGGAAGAACGCACACATTTTAATTTTGTCACACATTCACAAATATTCTTTTATCGCTATAGACGCATACATTTCTAAATATGTCAATTTCAATTAACAACGTCATTTTCTATGCACCGTCAACACTGACACCGACACATACAGACACACTAGTTGTATAATTAGAAGGCACATTGTGCATGGACGTAGGGACGAGGGGTTCGCCCGGAAAGGTCACTGCTCTCTGACGGGTGTCATACCTGTCATACCTTGATGCTCAAGATATATACTAATGAAAATGTACTTAAAGCTACATAACATTTCAAATATTTAATTAAGTGTCCTAATATCACTTATTCAAGATCATTGGGTTTGTATATTTTATTAAAGTATAATTAATCTCATTTTGATTTCACATATTAATTTGATGTTGATTTTATTTAAAAAGAAATAAACACGAACAAAACGGATTTTCGATTACCATTAATATTTATGGGTGAAATAGCAAATTATGTGACGTAACATAAGCTACGGGGGGAAGATTCATAAAATGATCAACTTTGGCAAGGATACGATGGGTCAAAAAATTACGATTTTTGTAATGCGTAATTTAAAGATGGTTATCTAGGTTACTAAGGGAGTGTCTGTAAACCAAGGAGAGGTCTTGATAAAGAATAGTAGTGTACTTACCGGATGCGGGTGAGGCAGGGCGTACGGAGGCGTCTGCGCGGCCGCAGCCGCAGCCGAAACCAGCCCGTAAGGGATTGCGGCCACCTGAACGTAACACACATTTTATAATTTCTCTATTTATACTAGACTGCACAGCTGTGAATGCAATGAATGGATGGTAATGTATGTATGTATAGGGTTATTATGTAAAGGTTTGACTTTGAACAGTACTAACAGATGTTACGATGAGGTAGTATCGTGTTCAGCTACTAATGCAAGTAACATTAAGGTATAATTTAACATATAAAATTACATTGTTTATGCCCTTTTAACCAATGTACATGTGAAAGGTATGCCGAATGCATTTTTTGTATATACATTTAAATCTATGTAGGGTTACATTGGCCTTCCAGGAACTCTTTTCTAGAATAGCATCATTTCAGTAGTAACAGTTAATATCGATTGCATACGACTTAAATTTGACTAAACAAAGTCGAGCTTGGCTGCAACTGCCACTGCTGGGCACGGGTCTCTCCCCCTTATTGAGGAGGCCTGGAGCTTACTCCACCACGCTGCTCCAATGTGGGTGGAGATGCGGGTTAGTGGCCAACCCGCTGTCGGATGTTTTCAAACCGCCCATAAGGCCTCCGACAAGGTTTAACGACTGTTATCTATCGACAACAACCGAGACCGACGGCTTAACGTGCCCTCCGAAGCACGGAAACGCGCATGAAATTTCTTGCCATTAGCGGTCACCCATCTTTCAAATCTTTACAATTAAAATAAACACGACTTACCATATGCGGCGGCGGCGGCGGCGCTGGCACGTAGCTGACGCCGGCGCCGACCACGCCCACACCGCCCAGCCCCATGCCCACGCCCACGCCGCCCACTCCCACGCCCACGCCCACTCCGCCACCCGGCGTGCCCGGCGTGTGTGGCCTGTCAAGGAAACATTTTTAGTTAGAATTAGCGGTCGCCCGCGACTTCACCCACGTAGACTTTAGTTTTAGGATTTTTCTTAAATAAAAGTAGCCTAAGTTACTCCTTAGTACATCAGCTACCTGCCAGTGAAAGTCCCGTCAAAATAGGTCCAGCCGTTTCAAAGATTAGCCGGAACAAACAGAAAGACAAACAAAAAATGTAAAAAATGATATTTCGGTATATTATGTGTACCATACATTCATATGCATGTTGTAGAAAGTGGTTATTGTAATATAACAAACAGACACTCTAACTTTATTTAGAAATGTTTATAGAACTGATGGTGAAGATATTGAAGACTGTCGGGAATAAAAAACAAAAAAAAAATTTAAACTTTCGTTTAGTAGCCAACAAGAAACTACCTAAAAAAAACCTACCTAAACAAAAGGTCACATTAATATTTACAGAAGATTATCGGAATTATGTTGACAGTGTTATGTAGGAAGCAAGAGTCCGAGGTTGGTAATGTGACCACTAAATTATTTTTAAATCGATACTAAAACAGCAAGTATGATTGAATATTACTCAAGTTAAATGGAAACCATTAAAAAGTACTGCAGTACCAATAGCTCCCTATGACGTGATGGCATGGTCCCTGGGTTGCTCCCACTACGGCGCTGCGCAAACTTGGACACTTACGTCTTGTGTCAGATACAAGCTACCGATAATTATTTGATTTCTATAGAACCTGTGTAGCGACCTTCCGCTACTCATCAAGAGATTAGAGATGATGAGGATTCCTCTTCCTCTTCCTCTTAATGAGGAAGTTACACAATTATTGGTACTTCCACATCCTCTTCCGCTTCCTCTTAGGGAAAGTAGAAAAATTCCTCATCCTCTTTCGCTTCCTCTTAAATTAAGAGGAATTTATGAGGAATTTTCTTTTCGCATACAACTAAAATGTTATACTTACTTTTTGTAACTGTACTACTACTACCTTTGGTAATAAAAACTTGAGTTGAATTTAAACACCTACTGCATATTTTATTTTATTTAAATCTTATTAAACTTTTTTTTTGTAATTGCTTGACGATCCGTGTCGCCATAATAAACATGCCAGACTGTTTCCGGGTGACGATTCCCGATTCCCGACGAGGAAATTTGAATGTTGAGATTGATTTTCTGTTCTAAGTTTAGATTTTTGTGTATCTGTCTTATGTGTGTCCCTGGTTCACACGTCAAAGGGAATCGCTAGGATTCCCTAGCCAGCCTATTTATTTATTTATATAGTTTTTACTCTTTTTTCCTTACTCAAAAAAATCCTCTTCCTCTTCCTCATCCTCTTCCTCATGAATATATCCTCATCCTCATCCTCTTACTTTGTGCTTGATAATTCCTCATCCTCTTCCTCATCCTCATAACTCCTTCCTCATCAACCCTACAAGAGATGGCGCCACGGGTATTTCTGATAGATATATAAGCTCCAAATAGAGTCAGCGCCGGCCGCTCTCCGGGCATGACCACCTCGCCCGGCGGGAGATCTCCCCACGCAGACGATATTTTTCTTGTCGCCCATTGCGACGTTTGCAATTGCAACTGACGACCATTGCAAGTTTACATTTATTTAGCTTACTGCGTGAGCGCAACAAATCCGAGGGTGACGGGGGTTATGTCATTCAATAGCCTGGCTCTTATTCCCAGTCGCTGTGGAGCGTTTCTCGGAAGCATAACGCGCGTTGGGCTGAGTGTGAAACGTTATTTACTTTATAATTTAATATAGAATCACCTGCTGGGGTTGGGCGTGGTGGGACTTCGCGGCGTGAAGCTCTTCCCAGCGCTGGGGTTGAACTCCTTGGCGTTGGGGTTGAGCGTGGACTTCTTCAGGGTGGCGGTGGCGCGCTCCACCGTGGACAGCGCCGGGGAGGCCGCGGTGGGCGGGGAGGGCGCGGGCGAGCGCTCTTCTGGCGCCGGGGGCTCCTCCTGCTTTGGGGCTGGTGGCGGCTGGAAACAATACTATTATTTAAAACAATACGGCATAACTATTATTTTTCCGTAAAATATGTTTTTAATTGAAAAATTGGAAATAACAATGACATAATGGAAAAAAGTTTTTTTTTTTCGAAAAAAGGGAAATAATAGAAATGTGAAAATACGAAAATATGTTAATTTTTTAAATTATCACGCATTTATGTTTTTATTAATCTTTTTTTCAGAATCCTTATAACTAACAAGAAAAAAGTATATGACAACTATAATATACTTAACACAATTTTTATAGTTAAAATTGCAAATCACTTGTTTTCCCGTAGTTATTGGTACTGCGACTACTAGATACTGCTTTCTTGGACAGTGACATCATATCTATCGTTTTGTTGGTATGGGCCGCTTTCAACGCTACCTTTGGTTCGTATTTGTCTTTCGGGGTGCTCCAATCGATGCGGACCTTTTAGAACACTTAATCCCTATGCTAAATAGGACCGCTTTATACAATAAAAATATCAGGACGAGTACGGAGGTGTCTTTGCTCTGCTTTATTTGGCAACAGAAAGAAAGAAAAAATAATCTTGTTATCTTTTTCCTGTCATCGCCTTTAGGTTATTACATCAGCAATAGGAAATTATAAATACTATGATAAAAATCAAAATTTCTCCACTTACCTAATACCTTGAGTAAATATAACCTGGAACTGATTGGAAATATAATAATGTAGCAATGTTTACATAAGCATGGGGGAGAAAGGGGTTAAAAATTGTAGAAAGTCCGCTTATGTAGTACTTGAACGACCCCAGACCACCATCTAAGCTACGGCCCTGCTGAAGATAACTCTGGCGAACTCATCGATAAACTACCTTGTGTGCATGATGCTGCGGATGTGGCTGGTGAGGAGGGTGTGCGGGGTGCGCGGGGGGAGCGGCGTGGGGAGCATGCTTGGCACGCTCGCGCTTGGGCTCCGAAGGCGCTCCCGCGTTGGCAGAGACCACGGGTGGACTCGTCGACGGCGGAGGCAGTTGCTGCGGGAAAACAGATTATTTTAATTTTATTTATTAATGTCACAATACAAAACCCCATGGAAATTTAACTTTAAGACGCTTCACAGATGCGAGGCTAACTAACTCATATTGCGATTGTACCAGTTTGCAAACCGCAACGTCGATGTCACGTTGACGAGATGTCAACGTCACATTTTTTTTAATAAATATCGCGTCACACTCATAGTAGGGTAGATATACCCTGCCATGGACGCTCAAAAAGACACACAGAAACACCCAGACCGAGAACAGAAACATTTAACATTTTCAATCCTACGAAACAACCAACTGTAAGTTTGTTTTAATTTGCGCGTACTGTCGTGTTGGTTTAACAACATGCAATCCTCATCGTCACTTTGAAATATAGAACAGAACTATAAACTTACCTGAGGGTGCGGGTTCTGTTGAGGCGGATGCGGCTGCGGCGGCTGCGGCTGGTGCGGCGGCTGCGGCTGCGGCTGTTGCTGTTGCGGCTGCGGCGGTCCCTGACCTCCGCTGGATACCAGTTTGAATTCTTGTCCGAATTTCCGCAGTTCCTGATTAACAGTAAGCATGCATTATATTAAAATTAGAAGTTTTATATTGTGGAGAACGGAGGCGATTCACAAAGCTATGCAAATGTCTGTGTAATTCTCCGTATATACAGACCAAATACCCAGATACTCTCAAATTTCTAGTATTTTTTGGCGAGACGAGTGGCACGGTTCTTGTCCCATGTATAAAATTTACCAGCTTGCAAGTTCGACCGGGCAGTACAACTGTTAAAGACCCCTTCCACCCATCTTCAAAGAACGTCACATTTGATCAGCCCTATCCCTCCCCCTCAACGTGTGACGTTTATGGATGGCCCCTTTTTCTTTTCTTTTTGGTATCGGGGGAGAAACCTTCAAAACGTACCCAGCACCTTGGAATAGGAAACCAGGTTATGTGGGATTTGTACTGCACTAAAACCCCCTCGGTGGCCTGCCTCTGCGCTTGGGGGAGGACTCCGGGATCTCCAGTGGAACGCCCCGGTGTCCTCCACGCGCAGCACCCCAGAACGGGCCCATCTTCGGGAGAGCAGATGTGCTCTCCTGCACCCTCAGGCGCTCACAGCCGCATGCGGCCACGCCCACGCCGCCGTCCTTCCCGGGGCTGCTGGCTGGATGGGTCGAAGTCTCACTCCACACCATCCGCAACCCCGGAAGCCCCCTTTTAGTCGCCTCTGACGATCAGGCAGGGGATACCGTAGCTCTATTCTTAATCCTGAAGCTTTAGGGACTAATGGATGGCCCCTAACAACTTCAAGACTGAGCGGTTTCCAAATAGCGTATTTTTCGGCGCATACACGGTCGTTACGGAAAACGCGCTTAAACGTGCAATTCTTTTTATACCGGAAAATTCTCGCTGAATCGCACGTACACGCTCTAAAAAACAAAGAAACGACCGCATCTATCTATCTATCAGCCATTTAAAGTCCACTGCTTGGAGGGCGGCCTGTATTCCTTTTGCCGAAACGTGGTTCGAGGACCTTTTTTCCCCCGCGAATGACCGCATATACGCGCCGAAAAAAAATTTTTTTTTTTCAATAATAGTATCTCAAACTCTGTGCATATTGCCAGCGTCAAATATAATTTTTGCATCACTTAGTAGTCGTAAAAAAAATCACTAAGTCTTCTAGTATCAGTCAGTCTATTCAGTCAAATGTTCAAGTAAAGTGATGACTACTTTAACAGAACGTGTCAGATGGAGTTTTGGAGGTAAGCCGAAAAAACGTGTTTTCGCACTGTTATTTTATTTCCATACACTCGTGCACTGTCATTAACCTACATCGAACAAAATGCCATCAACTTTATCCGATATAACTCAAAAATACACCAAAAAATTTGAAAATAAAATAAGAGCACAACTTGTCCCTTCCGACTTCCCGCCAAAACTCGGACCAAGCCGAAAAATAATGTTGCTTGAAACCGTTCTGTAGTTCACAAACTGTTTCAGGTTCTCAAGTTAAAGTGAATAGACGTGCGCGTCGTACCTGCACCTCGTCCTGGCGGCGCGGCTCGGGCGGCGGCGCGTGGTGGCGCGGCGGCCGCGCGTGGTTCTCCGCCGCCGGGGGAGGGTTCTGCAACAGACACTCGCAGTTACAATATACCCAGAAAGCACTAGCGGATTCTTGGGGTTTGCGTCTACAGTGTCTCATACGATCAGCTGTCACGTGTGCCCATTATGGACCCATAGCCATACTGTTATCTCTATTATATATGTACTTTTTTTTTAAAGAGTGCTGCTGGGAGTTTGTTTCCGCCGCCTTTTTTCTTGCAGTTTAACATCTAGCCCAAACGGGCACATAAAGGCGATGACCGGAAAAAATGACATTCATTAAGCGAATATTTTGTATTCCTAATACGAAATAAATGTTTTAATTTAATTTGATTTGCTAATGGGTTCAAGAAAAAAAACCATTCGAGTTCATCCATGACAAACTCAAATTATGAGATCGAAGATATCTTTATTCACATAAAAATACAATAATTCACTTATAAGAATTTGCATACCTTACTGAGGTAAATATGGCGGATTATTAAATGTATACAACTTTTGTAATACCCATATTTGTGCATATAAATCATTTGTCTTTGTAGAATACAATTTCCACTTAATGCACTCCAATTTTTTTTAGATACGTTCAATACACAGACAGTACAAAGTTAAACAAAATGTAGGTAAACACAAATGATTTAGCATTAGCGCAGTTAATAATATATTAAAAGGAGGTTAGAATGGAAATATGAGCGGGGCAGGCGCGCCAACGATATGAGCAACGATCATATCTCTTCAGCAACACGCGACCGCGCTGCGATATGCGTAATGGAGTTGAGGGCGGGGCAGACGCGCCAAGTGCTTGGGTGAGATTCGTTCATTTGAAATCGCGTGATTGTGTGTGGCGCTAAGATTGGCTAGGTTTGAAATTGCAAAAGTGTGCGTAAGCTTCATATTTATTTAAGTACAGATGTAGTGGAAGTGAAAGGTGGGGCTGGATCAGCGACACCGGTTTTCATACGAACAGCGCATTATTGCCATTCTACCTCTTTTAATATGTTCTGTGGCTCACACCTCGCACCATAATAGTTTAATGTTTACACAGATTAAGAATGACTGGATGTATCTCATACCATTAAAGTTAAGTAATGCGTGCTTATGAACAATTAGAAAATATAGTTACAATTACAATTTATTACTCACGTGGTGATGGTGAGGAGGGAATCCCTGTCGAGGCAGCGGTGCTGCTCGAGGTTCCCCGTTTAACTTTCCAGCAGAACTGCAACAAAATGGTAACGTAGAAAATGTGATACTGCTATCACAATGACGTCAGGTGAAGAAGTTAACAGTCAAAATAAAAGTGTAGTCAGTAACGTCAGTCGATTTGTCTGGATATCCAAGTGAAGAGATGGCTACTTTACCATTATCTTTACTTTTTTTTATATGCAAACCGAACAAAAAGGCAGACGGGCCGCGTGGTGTTAAGCGATCACCGTTGCCTATGGACACGGGCAACCCCAGGTAAGCCACCCGAGCATTGCCGGCTTTGGAGGAGAGCTCTTTTTACAGCTTTCTTGAAGAACCCCATGTTATAGTCCACTGAGAATGCCTCAGCTGGAAGGTTGTCCCATAACCTACACGTCCGTGGTAAAAAGGAGCGTGCAAAGCGGACTGTGGAGGACCGCCATGAGTCCAGATGGTGCCTTTACTATACCTATAAGATATGTATGCGGACAGAGTACGAGTGCAAAGGCCGATGGTTACCAATGTACTGCTTTATTTCAATTGAACGATAGTGGTGGTCGCAGCCACGCACACACACACATTTCTTACATGACACATACATAACACTATACTATCATCTATCTATACTACCTTACCACAACACTAGGATTCAAATTTCTGCGTTGCTGGAAACCGAATCCATTCAATAAAACAAAATACATGGGTCTTTCAATTAACCGTCAAACCTCCAATTCTATTAAAGGCCACATTCACATATAGGGCCGGACGCTCGGAAGCTCGTCGCTTGCCAGGACTTGTTGGTGCTGGGAGGAGAGGCACTGACCTGGCGTGGTGATGGTGGTGGTGGTGGTGGTGCGGGAAGGGCGGCGGCGCGTGGTAGCCGGCGGCCTGCGCGGCGTAGCTCTTGCCGCCCGCGCCCGCCGCGCCCGCGCCCGCGCCCAGCGCCGGGCTCGACGCGCTCGCCAGCGGGCTTGGCGACTGCTGCTGCACGAACATATATTACATATTCATAATAATCCTACTAATATTATAAATGCGAAAGTTTGTAAGCATGGATGTTTGTTATTATTTGACGTAACAACTAATGAATGGATTTTAAGAGGCCGTATACGAAATTTTGCCGATTTCGCTTATTTAGCTCATTTTATACAGGAGATTTTGCAGTTAAAATACAGTATTTCCAAAAGTTTTATTGCACAATATGACTGATCATTTCTATAATAAACTATTAAATGAGCCACTTTTTAATTTTTATTTCGTTATTTTGCTTAATAAACCTGAAGCTGATAGATAGTTTTGTAAATATTACTGTAATAGGTATAGAATATCACATATTTCTGGATCATTTTAAAGTCTAAACAGATCGAAAAAATGCCATGTATTGCTGTAAAAATCACATACATAGTGTATGAGCCACTTTTTACCACTCTCATACAAAAAATATTTGTAAAAAACATTGAACTTAGTCAATTTTGAGAGAAAATGGGCCAGTAATTGCATTTGATTTCGGCAAAATGGAATAATCTTTCGTAAAATTTATTTGACATAAATACTCTTCAGTTTCTAATCAACCCGTTTCCTGAAAAAAAAAATCTTATTAATAATGATGATTCGGCATTAAACATATTTTAAAGTAACCTAAATCTCGCATTATAATTCTTGACGCAAGCTATAAAAGTGTCTAATGTATTAGATTATTAATGAAATGAAAAGTTATATTGTGCAATGATACTTGTAGAAGTACTGTAATTTATCTGCAAAATCTCATGTGTTAAATCGGGTAAATAAGCAAAATCAGCAAAATTTCGTATACGGCCCCTTAATGAAACTATACAATAATATAGCTTGTACGGGTATGACCGTAGTAAAAGAAATAAAAGATAAATGTTCTTAATAAAAACTATATTTCCGTCTCTTAAAGCGGTAAAATTTACAGATAGGTAGGTAAATTAGGTGAAATGATATGAGTACGCGCGGTACGCTTAATGACCGGATGCGAACTAACTTTAATTACATTAAAATATTAATACGAAATGACCGATGTCGCGTAAACTGCTGACATGGTGAAATTGTACGGACGTTGCCCGTACATAGCTTATACATCAGAATAACACATAGACTACAATTTATAAAGAAATTGTGAGAATTGTCTAAAATATGACAATAAATGTCGAGTATGTAGGAATAAATCTACAAGTAAGGTAATTAATACCCTGTGTCGTGGGTACCATGGACACATACAAAGACAGGAACACAAATAACCAGACAGAGAACAGAAATTTAAACTCATCATTCAAATTTCTGTTTCGCCGGGAATCGAACCCGGGACCCCTAGATTGGCAGCTCGGCATGGTAACCATTGTGCTACACAGATCGTCTGAGATTAATTGAGACATCTTTCAAAAATATTAAGAAGTCGACCATACCACCATCGTGCTCCAAGGCGGGTTAAGTTACCACCGGTTAGAAGCCACCCGCCGACAGATATTTTAAAACTGCCCATAACCACGGATAAGGTCACAATAAGAAATGAACACGCTCAATGCGCGACCGAGCTGTTGATTCTGTACAAATATTGGACTAGATCAGATCATAGTCTTGTGAGCCAAGCAAGAAGAGAAAGACTTGATGATCACTGCTCGATTATCACTATATAATTCCAGTGTATTTTTGGTATTTAAGTTTTAACGGACTTCTATGCCCACCTCCAGTAAAGCAGAGTCCTGCATGAAATAGTACGCAGTTGTGTTTCTACTCCAGAGGCTGTCACTTTATGATATTTGGTCAGCAACTGTACATTTCCATCAGAGCACAATAGAACAGCTTCATGAGAGTAATCTGTGTAGCAGCCATACTTTCCAGATCGAACTGTGAAAGTTCAACCATTTACACCCGTTTTGGGCCCGCATAACCTAAGGCCGTTTGTCCACCGCCGCCGTCACCGGCACGTCACCGATAACGAGATGAAGGCGCCGAAGTAACGGTACATACATTTACTATGCCCTTTTGCCCACCGCACGTCCGTTACCCGAGCGCCGTCATCCAGGCCGCCGAGATTTGGAGCAGATCGGCGTGACCGCTAGAACGGGCCCGAGATTTTGATGGGCCGATGTGCCGGCAATACAAAACACATTTGAACTCGTACATACACTGCCATTGCACCTTTACGTTAGCTCGGTTATTACTTTGTCATTCATCAATAAAATTTAAATGCAATATTTTTAAATTAGGTAATAAAACATGAAACGCCCCTGTGATGTTCACGTATTGGCGGATAAATCCAAAATTCTTTGCATCGCCAGCGCATTCGAAGGTACAAAAGCAGCAGAAGTTCACCGGTTTAACTTCTTTCACTATCACTTCTATCACTATTTCTTCGCGATTAAAACGCGCCTACCACGCGTGATTGCTTTGAAACAAACTAAACCACCAAGATCGGTTGCGGTGGACAAACGATCGCCGTCACGTCATCTTAAAATCGGTGCGAAATAAACCCGTTCTCGTTGACGGTCCGGTGACGGCGGCGGTGGACAAACGGTCTAAAGGTGGGACGGTGTCTCACCGCGAGGTCCTCGTGCGGCGGCGTGAGGTGGTGTCGCGGCGGACGCGGCTCCTTGTCCTTGTGCGCGAAGCTGGGCTTGGCGCCGCCCACGCCTGGGCTGCCGCCGCCGCCGCCACTGCCGCCGCTGCCGCCGCCCGAGTTGCCGTTGCCCGCCGGCTTCACCAGCTTGCCGGCCTGGAAACAAAAAACGTTATAAGTAAATATTTTATTCATCAGCAGTGTAAACAACCCATATAGACCTGCGACGGATTAGTCTATTATGGCCCAACCAAACAGACGAGCAGAAAGAAAGCAGACTGCGACTGTCGCTGGCAGAGTTGTTCCTCGTTCCACATCACTAATCTTCCCCTCTTTCCCCCTATTTAAGATGCATTTGCATACGCGATGACATACTTTATACAGTCGCTGGACCGCGCGACGGCCGTGAACCGTTCTTCCTAGTTACCATTCTCACTCTAACCACGCTGAATCCTACCCATTCTCCTATTTTTGACGTACCTGCATATTTCCCTTCCTCTTGTTGGGAATAACGTACTTCCCGCTGTCCGGGGGCCGCGCGACGGCCGCAAACCGTTCTTCCTCGTCGCCGTTCTCTAGTTCAATCCGCGCCTTGTACGATGGCGCGCTTTCTATTTCTGCCGCTATCTCTTCCGCTTTGGCTTCTGCGTCTCTGTAGATAAGAAAAGAGAATTACGATTAACGACTTCTCAAGACACACAAAATTTACTTGTACTTTAGTCCTGGTAAGACCAACATCTACCAACACCAACCTGTAGTCCTGCGTGTCCTTCCGCTGCAGCGGCAGCGTGTAGCCGGCCAGCGAGTGGTCGTAGGTGCTGTGGACGCCGTACACCTCCTCGTTCCGCCTGAACATGTCATTGGCGTCCCAGCCGTTGGCGCGGTGGTCCAGCTCCAACTCGTCGAGGCGCGAGTCACCGTTCAACGACGGCGTCTCGGCGACTTCGCCGTCGCAGCCGTCCCAAGGCTCTAGATGCTTCTCTTCTGCTGAGCGGCCGTTACCTGTAAATAAAATTCAGTCGTGAAATTAAATATGCACATTTTTTTTTATTTGGAGGACGTGGAGTTAGGTTTTTACTGCAGCCCATTGACATCTAAAGTATGTCAAGGTTGTCGTATGGAATTGCCACTACTCCGAAGTCTGATGGTCGCGTCATGAAGTCCAGTCCAGTCCAAGTCCAGAAACTGCACCTTTACATCCTTTTTTTTTCAGGTATCCGAGGGGAAACCTTCAAAAGGTACCCGGCAGCTTGGGAGAGGATACCGGGTAATATGGGATTTGTACCGCACAAAAACCCCCTCGGTGGTCTGCCTCTACGCGCAGCGCCCCAGAACGGGCCCATCTTCGGCCAGCAGATGTGTTCTCCTGTACTTTCCGATACTAACGGCGGCATGTTTCCACGCACACACCGCCGTCTACCCGAAGCTGCTGGCTGGATGGATCGATCTCACACTCTCAAGGCCCACAACCCCGGAAGCCCCCTTGTAGTCGCCTCTTACGATCAGGCTGGGGATACCGTAGCTCTATTCTTAATCCCGAAGCTACAGGGACTTTATCAAAGGCCTATGGCTGCGTTTTTACCAGAGATGTGTGAGGATGCGTAGCGAGGAATGAGTTTGTAAGGAGCCAGCATCATCCCTTCATAAACTTGTGTTTCAGTTAAAAGGAGCTTTTGTAGACCACACCTTACATGAGGAGACCACCAGCCTTCAAAGTAGCAGGGCAACGCCTGGATACGTCCTCGTACAACAATAACAACAACAAGCAAGCTCGCTTGACTTTGAATGTACATAAATGTTGGACAACTACAATGCAATGGAATAACACCGTATAGCCTGCAACCCAGGTCTTACATGGTCAAACAGGGTAGATGAATATGCTTTACCAGTCACGGTAAAGCTTATGTATTGTTTAATATAATATGTATTAGTGTCTTGATTCACAAACTTTCTATCACGAATAGATAAATCTATACCTATTACAAGCGTCCAGATATCAGCTATAAACGTATCACAATGTAAAAGGTCAGAGATATGTTTGAAATATTTGGAACAGCGTATTTAGAACAATTTGATTCCGATCGTCGGTTTCAAAGCGGTGAAATTATCTTGTTGAAAATACCGATTTTCTAAATGCTATGCAGACAAACGAATATTTTGATGTCTATAATATGTCACTACGTTCATTATGCGCAAACACTTGTTCAATGAAATTCAGAAAGACTTTCCACCCATTTGCTGGATGTACTGTTTCAACCTACATAACTCCAAAAAAAACCCAAAACTATTGGTCCATGATGAGGAAAATTATTGTAATATTTTATTAGAATCTTTTCCATTGTCGTCCATGCCTGAGAGACGGCAAAACGGCCACCAACCTGCATGAGTTGGGCATTATTCGAATAAATTGTTCGAATGTAGTTTATCTGAATAATTATTCGAATAAAAAATTTTTGGCATTATAATCATTCGCGAATCATTCGTTAGTGAATAATTTCTTCCAAACTAAATTGCCTACGAATGATTTATTCGTGATTTTATTTGTTATACTAAATTTTTTTACAGCTTTCATATTATTTATATATTTATATATCACTTCATAATTTTTTGGACACGTGTTTTGCGGGTGTTTTGTTCTATTGTACGTGAAAGAAAAGGCGATTTGATACAATAAGTACCTTATTAGTACCTCATTCCTAGAATTTGATAGATGGTTTTAAGAGAGTGTAGATTAAGAAATAATCACAGATGTAAATATGTATTTTACAATTTATAAATGAATAAATATTTGATCTGAATATCATTATTCTTTGTTTTATTTCAATTAATTATTCGAATAACAAAAAAATATTCGTCATTCGAATCATTTTCTTTTGAATAACGTAAATTATTTATTATTCGCGAATAACTAGAAACAATTTATTCATTCGTTATTCGTCATTCGAATAAATTTTGCCAAAGCCTGAAAAAATCGCAAGAAAATACGCACATAACAAATTCATAATAAGCTGCGTCGGGGTTTGAGGAGTTCTATAGGGTAACGACCTTTAGCGTAGGAGAACCATACCTATACAAATCCTTCAAAGGGTTAAAGCTGACGAGCTTACCATTAAATTTACTCGATATAGCCGCGTCTGTCTGGAACACGTCGTGCGTCGCGTACTCAAGGTCGGAGTCCTTCGCGCGGATGGCGACCACATCGCTGGGTTTGAATATTAGCTTGTCGACCACCGACTCGACGGCCACCACGCCGTCCTGGTCGATCCTGTGTGCCACTTCCAGAACTACCTATAAGAGGGATTAGGACAATAATTAAAATTTTACACTCACATTAGGGTGCCCTATGTTTGGGGCCATGGGTACACACCAAGAACAAAAATTTAAACTGACTGTAGATATTTCTTTGTCGCTGGCAATCGAACAAAGGATTAGCTTGGCGTGGTCAGCTTTTTTGTTAATATGGAACAACATGCATATTAATACTACTAATTAATGTGTGATTGTTTGTTTGTCTTTTCACGTCACAAAGGTGCTATTGATTTGTCTTGTTGTATTGAGACAGTTTGGGGTTTGGAGAGTGTCATATGAGCTCCTTTTAACCCGGAGATATTACATATTTGATTTATATGGAAAAAGCGCGAAGCCCCCGCGAGCGTAGCCGCGGACAAAAACCTATCTGTATGTAAGGCTGCAGCTTACTGAATTCTACGACTATTTTTTTTTTTACAAATGGCATAAGCAGTAAACAAACACAAAAATTACAACATTTTCACATACATCCTCCGGTCAAAATAAGTTTTAGTCCTGTATATTGAGCAAAACAAATTCGTTAGTGTTTCAACTTTAATGGTTGGAAGGGGTAGTACCACCACTGCACCCACTTCTGCCGTAAAGCAATACGGTCTTCAAGACCAACCAACACAATTTAGATACTTTTAATGAACGTCAGAACGTGACATCTTCATAAATTTTGTACGAGAAAATGGTTTGTGACGACACAAACCATTTAAGTCAGTTGAATAAATTTTAATTGTTTTAAGCAGCAGTAAAAGAGATGACAACCCTAGCTTACCTCACGATACGATGATCTATTTTGTCGCAGTAAATAGTAAAATCACATCAATCCGGCGACACTATCAAATTAAAGTGGCATAAACTGAATCCATCTTTAAACCATTATTACAAATGATTTTTGCTCACAGGCAACAAAATCTGACATCAGACCTGCTGCTTACATCCCCACCGTTGTGTTTATCCCACTATCGCTTCTAGGAAATAAGCGGTGATAAGAATTGTGGGTTTGAATGGCGACAATATGGTTTGACTATATCTATTACGTAGGTGTAATTTCGTTTGAAATAAGTAGTGAATGTATTGAAGCGTGTATATTAAGAGGCCGTATATACGAATTTTGCCGATTTTACACATGAGATTTTGCAGTTAAAATACAGCATTTCCGTAAGTTTTATTTATAGCACAATAACACTTATCATTTCAATTGACGACCTGCGTGGCGCAATGGTTACCACGCCGGACTGCCAATCGAAGGGTCCCGGGTTCGAAAGAAATTTGAATGATGAGTTTAAATTTAAACTAATGTGGGGCTATGAATGTGAAGCGTTATTCATAATAAAAAATAATATAATCTAATACTTAAGCCACTTAGATAGTTTATTTTTCTTTCTTGTTTTCTTTTTTTAATGTACGAGTACTTACACAACCCTTGAAACTAAGATTCGTTTAATATGTTAAGTTATAGCCTTCGACTGAATAATGTCAACACTACAACTGCATTCAGTTCCAACTTTTAACTCTTGAGATTAACTTGTAACTGGCAACCCCTCGTTAACTAAGATGAATGGGTTCGATAGTTAAGTTTACACTTATCACACTTCTTTTTATAACAAGTGTTTTGTATTTTTGTGTTGTAGGTATTTCTAAGCAGTTTTAAATCTGTCATGATCATGACCACTTAGGACGTAAAAAATGTACATAGTTGATACACCAATAATATTTTAAGCGTATTTTTGAGCTTATATAATTTTTATGGCAAGGGATAGAGTTCTTAAAATAAATTATGATTTCGCTCGGTAAAGTAATATATAACTCCGAAAGTATTGGCATTACAGAAAAATGTTTAAGAAAAAAATTGTTCATAATTAAAAGATCTACACTTTGATGATCGGTAAAATTTAATAAAATTGAATGATTGGGGAGAAAACGACGAAAAATAGAAAAAAAAAGTAAAATTTTTGCCTTGCGGGAGTAATAAGTTGAAAAATATTAATGTTAAAAAAAGTTTCAGATAAAAAAGTTAGTAAATTTAATTGAGAAGAGAAAAGGTCTCTACAATTTTTTGCCTAACACTAACCATTCTCGAGATATCGAATTAAACGCGTTTTCATCGAAATGACCTTGAGCTGACCTTAGTAGAACCCCTCAAATTGGAATTTATGCTTAGAATACACCCCCCTATCGATCCATAAAATCCCCAAACTGTGTTCGTTCATGTTTATTTAACCCATTTTTAGCCGTAATTTGACTGGACTAAAAAGACTGAGTTGTTTAGAATCAACCTTACTTACTTCTACTGCTTGGGTACTAATTTATTACATACCTACTACATATTTGTTTATAAATAATTCTCGATATGCATCGTAGAGGCTACGATTCGTAGCCTATTTAGTCTACATGTTAAATGAACGAAGCTAATTTATTCTTTGAAACTCGACACTTTGTTATAAAAATTAAACAATCGACAAAGCGCTCGGGCTCTCCATTGTTGTCGGATCGGATCAGAAGATTCAAAGTACTTCGATCTTTAGATATTTAACATAATAATTCCTTCTTTAATAAAGCCAGTCATATGTGCATACAATTTAATATTAATAATGTCCTACATTTTGAATCCGGTCTTGGACTACCAAATTAATTGAGATACTTTGAATGAGCTGTCAAAACGTGACATCTTCGTACATTCTGTACGAGAAAATGGTTTGTGATGTCGCAAACCATTAGTCAATTGAGGCCTTATGGGCGGTTTGAAAACATCCGACAGCGGGTTGGCCACTAACCCGCATGTCTACCAACTCGCATTGGAGCAGCGTGGTGGAGTAAGCTCCAGACCTCCCCAGTACTGGGGAGAGATCCGTGCCCAGCAGTGGGACGCAAAAAGGGTTGCAGCCATACATTTTGATATTTTTTTGTGAACAGCGTCCTGCGTCCAAGACCCTATAGGGCCTTACAATGTATCCTTAGGATCACATCTTGATACAGCGCCACTTGGAAATGACAGATTTATATGATGTCGTGTTCAAGAGTAATTTTATGACAACCTTTAAATTTGCACTTATCTGCCTATTTTATATGGTTTTGTTTAATTTGCCCTGGAGTCTTGAGTTAAATTTTAGAACCAAATTTTAAGCCTACCTTAAAAATTAAACAACTAATATTGCCCCAGATGATTATAGTATTATCTAAAAATCTTAAAATTTTCAGATAATTTTAAAAGAACAGTTATAGGTAGGTGTCTTTAATTTTTAGGTCAATTAGCTTATGATTATTTTAATGGACACAAAATATCCATAAACAATACCCAATTAGACGTTTTATTGCTAAAGCAGCATTTCCCATACTACATTAAAGATATTTATGGGAAAATATCCACTGAATATTGACTTTCGAAAATTAATTTTGTAGGCATACAAAATTGATAAATACACGTCATTATAGGTTATTGCGACTACAGATTATTCCAGATTCGTATTTCTTTCGTTTTCAGGTATAATAATGTTTATAATCGGCTAGATTCTGCCTAATATTGAAACATTTGCTTAATAATACATGTGCTTTCTTATTTTTCTATATATATTTCTCTATGAATAAATAAAATTCAAACGTAATACCCAAATTATGACCAAACTAATATATTTTGTAAGAGTATCAGTAAAAACTAAGCCCGAGTGAAACCACCATTGACGACTATTATCATTTTGTATTTATAACTTTTATAAGCGCCCATAATCATAGTACTAGAGAGTATAACGGTAACATATGAATATTTAAGCGTTATGTTAATAAAAATAACAACTCAATATCACAGAGTAACGGTTGATAATGTTTATATTAACATAGTCGTAACTCGTAAGTAACTGTCTTCCACGCCCGAATAACCTCCCCTAAGTGACCCATATATTTCGCATAATGACTGTGAACTGGGGACGAGTTTAAAAGTAAGGGACTGATATGGTCGCAATATTATTAATTGTATTTGTGTACAGAATTTATGCAGAAATTCGTTAAAGAACGATTCGCACTCGGATTGCGTTGCAAGCAAATCCCATCGTGTTCAATTCACTAACGTTCTTTCTCTTCACTACTCCACTATCGTTCTATCTATAAGCCCTTAGAGGTCCGCTGATAGACAAAACCTTCCTGAATACCATATTTCTCGTCTATTCAAATGTCACTGTATCCCGCATAATCTACTCGTCGGTCTGCCTGATTGACTCTCTTGCTCTTCTTTTGGCAATACATACTTGGTCGCCATAATATTACACCACAGCTTTATTTTCTTGTCACAATACCTCTTAAATTGCCAGACTACAAGAAAACTTATACCATGTTACTGCGTGCATTTGAATTTCAATTGCCGTATGATTTAAAATCTAATATTTACCCCAAACTGACCAAACATCTTAAATATCGACACTTGTCATATCGATTCAACGTTGCAAAATCGCTGCCGAGCTATGACGACAGATTAAAATACTTTCGCATCAATTCGCTTTTAAATCGCAGAAGAGTAATAGATCACATGTTTCTGTATAAACTCATAAACGGTGTTATCGACTGCAACACTCTTTTGAATCGCATGAACACATATGTTACTAAGCGATTACCGAGATCAATAAAGTATAAACCTTTTGTGGAGAGAAGTTCGCGAACAAAATTAGGTCATTATAGTCCCTTAAACAGGATATTAATGAACTACAATGCCATCCACAACAAAAATGTCGAAAATGCCGTCAGTAAACAACCAAACAATCAGAATATATTGCAAGTTGTTGATGTTTTCTCCAATTATTTACATGCATTTAAAAAGTTCATACTGGAATTAAGTTATTAATTATTGATTGTAATTGTATTTGGGTATTTTATATTAAATGAATGAATTTTAATTTTATGTCGAATTTTATGTCGAATTTTAATTATATTATTTGATTTTTTAATTATTCTTTTTTATGTCTCGTTTATAATGATGTAATTGTAATTTTATAATGACATTGTATATATATATTGTATGCAATGTTGTGTTCTAAATGTTCTAGTCTGCTTTTTGCAATGTTTTTGCACTTATTGATTTTATATATTCTTGTAATAATGTTGTTTGCCTGGTAAAATTTTAATAATTGCATGTCGTTTGCACCTGTAATTGGGGTGGCACTTGAGCATTGTATTATGAATATTGTTATTTTTTGTTATAGTGTACACTCTGTTGGTGCAACATTTGAAATAAATAAATATTCTGGGTAGAGAACTTGCACTATGACACTAACATGCGATGCTATTGCGTGCATTTGCCCCTTTCAGATGCTGAATTAAAAAAACTACACTGAACCTCAAACAGCGCTCTTGAACACGCTTTTCTTGCACGATGACACCGACACGCGATGTCACTGCGTGCATTCACCCTACTGTCAGAAGATGTATGTTATTTAAACTAGATTTTACCTCAAACTGAGCGCTGAACGTCTTGCTGACGCCTTCTCAGAGGTTACCAGATTGCGTAAGAACTTGCACTATGTCACCGACACCCGATGTTACTGCGTGCATTTTCCTGTCAGAAGCAGTAATATTTAAAAAAAAAACTATGACAGTACCTCAAACTGAGCGCTAAACGTCTTGAACACGCCTTCCCAGAGGCTGCCAGACTGCGTGAGAACTTGCACTATATCACCCACGTGCGATGTGGCTGCGTGCATAAAATGCGCGTTATTGTATACTCCTTCTGCTACTACACGACCGCGCGGCGATCTGTAAGAGAAAAAAGTTTTATTTAAAATCATGAGGTACATATTTACTTGAAATTACAACATAAAATGAATAATAGCATGATTTTAACATAGGGCAGTTATATGTCCCGTGGATGTGTTTTATAACGTCCCATACGTTGTCTTTATCGCCGACGAACATCTGAAAATTTGTATCTCTGTATACATGTATGTTTATACATTATCTTATGATGAAGAAAAACATCCTTATGAAACCTGCCAGCCTAAGAGTTGTCCAAGATCCAAAATACTATAAAAATACAAAATACAACACAAATACTATTAAATATTTTATGTATTTATTTATAAGTCTTATAAATAACAAGCTCGAGTCGACACAAGAAAGAAAAAAAGATAGTTCAACGATTAATAAGAATTCAATGAATGACGTAACGGAGACGTTACATAACTCGAACCCTGACCCGTTGGGAATACTGTGTTAAAATTCAAACTGATGGTAATTAGCGTTTCAGTTGTATGGTTACTTTTACACAAAACCGTAAAGTAATATAAATACAAATATAACCGTAATAGTGTTGTTGTACACTATTAACTGATGTACCACCTTAGGTGGTAAAACTGTTCGACCGGGGAAGTAATCACCACTGCACCCATTTCTGCCGCGAAGCAATTCTATTATGTTTCGACGGAAATATGCGGTTGCCGGTCAGATATGAGACCATCAGCCTCCGGAGTAGCGTATCATATAATCTCAGGCAAGACAACATATGTAGTGGCATGCATGCTCTTCTGCTACTACATTTAATAAAATAAAAAACTAGAGAAATTTTTTGATTGACCGAGACCGACCGATAGAAAGATGTGGTGGCCAGCTACACTTACTTGAGTTAACCGGACTCCGGACTCCGAGGAGCTCAAGCTAAAGCTCCAGGTAATGCCAACTACCGAAGTACCTAAGACAATAAAACCTATGTTCGTACGTTTTTCCATTAAAGATATCAACAGGAATTTGAATAACAGTTTCACCTGCTACTGCGCCAGGAAGCAAGTTCATCGATATAAAATGTGGTCTATGTTTTCGTTTGTACCATGAACTATGTATGTATATCTATGCTAAAATATAGTCTAACATAGATATCCATCCATCAGCCTTTTAGAGTCCACTGCTGGACATAGGCCTCCCCTAATGTTCGCCACTCCGTCCGGTCCTGCGCCCTCTGAATCCAGCGGTTTCCCGCTATCTTCTTCAGGTCGTCGGTCCACCTGGTTGGAGGGCGGCCTGTGCTCCTTTTGCCGAGACGTGGTCGCCATTCGAGAACCTTTCTTCCCCACGGTTGTCAGTCCTCCTAACTATGTGGCCTGCCCATTGCCACTTCAGCTTGCAGATTTTGAGAGCTATGTCGGTAACCTTCGTTCGTCTACGGATTTCATCGTTACGGATTCTGTCGCGTAGAGAAATACCAAGCATAGCCCTCTCCATCGCTCGCTGAGCGACCTTGAGCCTGTGGAAAAGGCTAACTGTAAAAGACCACGTCTCAGCGCCGTAGGTCATCACTGGCAACACACACTGCTCGAAAACTTTCGACTTCAGGCACTGTGGTATTCTGGACGAGAAGACACTTTGCATTTATAATATAGAAGAATAACAAACCACTTACACAGTACAGGAAGTAAGAGGGAAAGTAGGACAATAGAGTCCATCATCAAATTTGCATACCTCACTGAGCCAAATATGGCGAATTAAGTAATTAATTTATACTAGTCTATACTAATATTATAAAGAGGAAAGATTTGTATTTTCGTATGTTTGTAATGAATAAACTCAAAAACTGCTGTCCCGTTTTAAAAAATTACAAATCAATATCAATGATACTTAAAAATCACAAAGTGCATAAAAACCAGTGCGTCCGTTCTGAGAATATCGATAGACATTGAAAACAAAACTCGATCCGGCTGTAGGGTTCGTGGAATACTCGAGCTATCATGCTTCAACAAATCGACTACATTTAAAAAAGCCTTAGATATACTTTAGCATTTGAGATTTGAAGGTCCAAAATAATTAGTCACTTGGCATATTATGTAGACTTCATACACAGAAAGCGAAACGGCATGAAAGGTATATTAGTCGTTTCACATGCATATTTTACAGATTACGTTCTTATTTCTTACTTATGGCGAGACTTATGGAGTACTATACCAGGTGGACTGATGACCTGAAGAAGACAGCGGGTAGTCGCTGGATTCAGAAGGCCCAGGACCAGGAAGAGTGGCTAACGTTAGGGGAGGCCTATGTCCAGAAATGGACTATAAGAAGCTGATGGATGATACCTTACATAGTATTTTTTTTTCAACCTTTTTTATGTCCCATGGTATATCTATCCTACCTATGAGTGTGAGACGTTATTGAAGCGATAATTTAACACCACAAGACCATGCTCGTCCGCTACTCCATTAAAATTAAAAGAAAGATAGTGTGACACTTTACTTACATTGGGTTGTCACACCGTAGTCTGTGCAGACAGAGAATTTGATCCATAGCCAAAACCCAAAAAGGCTTTTAAAGTGAACTCAACATTAACATAGTTAGGAAACCTATTTAACAATATGACAAATGGGAGCGAGAAAACAGGAAGTAGCTGCGAGTGTGACTTACTGACGACTGTTGTGCCGTAGTTGTATACCATCGCGTTTTTATTACTTGAAAATATTTAAATAATCTGGATATTACATAATGGATAGAAAATTCGTCAGTTTCAGCTACAATGATGTTTATGGAAGCAGTGGAAGTTTAATTGAATTATAATGCGTGAAAAATAAATTTAACAAATTTCTTATATCTTACTGTCATCTAAATATTAGGTTCCTTATAACTTCAGTAAGACCTACATAATATATCCACGTGAGCGACAATCACGACAAAGCGATCGACGCATCGCGACGAATTTGTTGGATTATTTATTAAATGAATGTTGCACCTTTCAACCGGCCTTAAATTAAGAAAAACCGACATCAAGAAGAAGCTACGATGTATTCGACTGCACTTGCACTTATAGACAATGTAGACACAATTTATTTCGGTCGGTAAACAATGTTAGATAAACGTTACGCTGTAATTAGAACATCGTAAATATAATGCAATAATAGTGATAACGAGAACGACGTTAGATGCTAAAAGTGATTCTGGATAGTTAATGGACTTAAAATTGGACCAACGTAAATATGGTGTATGTATATAAAAGAAAGTGGGCAGATTCAGTTTGAGACCAAACTAAAAACTAAGGCACGAGCAGAGGATATTGAATATCGGTAGAGACGACTAAAAGGGGTCTTTCGGGGTTGCGAGCAGCAAGAAGAGAGTGGGGGCTCAAACATGCAATGGCATTCAGCAGCGCCCCGGGTGGGCAACCCTTACAAGATCTATGTATGTGTTCGAATCTCCTGAATATTTAATAACGTTGTATGAACGAGCTTGCAAGGGTCGCATCAGTAAGG
Organism: Pyrgus malvae; assembly: GCA_911387765.1. NCBI lineage: Eukaryota > Metazoa > Arthropoda > Insecta > Lepidoptera > Hesperiidae > Pyrgus > Pyrgus malvae. The sequence goes on along the minus strand of OU426968.1, from coordinate 3,517,690 downwards.
AGATAGTCTATGCACTCCATATGATCTGCCGGAGCACTTTACAAGCGCCGAGGAGATCAGAGGGAATTTTAGTGAAATATTATGCGAATTTTGAAGGTTTCCCGGCGCTATAAAAAAAAAAGAAAAATTCCACCTTCTCCTAATTTATCCCAATGGTTTCGGTCTTTTTCTATCATGAGCTAATGATTGATCAGATGCGAGATAAGATTTAAAAATACGGTAAAAGTATAAACCAGAAACAAAGAAAAGTTACTTGCAAATCGTCAAACAAATTTAAGGAAGTTAGGCTAAAAGCCTAAAAGGTTAGGCAAGTATAAGTTTACTTTTTGAACTGAAAGTAACGGAACGGATAGACGAATCAAGTGAGAACCTAAACACCGGAAGTTTTTTTCTGGCGAAGGTCACCAACAAGGTTCCATGACAGTTGATGATAGCAACTATGACCCCATTGCCTAACATTGTTGCTTCCTAAGCGCCATATTTTATCTACAACATAAAGCTTTATATTTTTCGTTATCATGAAGTGCAAAGTTAGTGTAAGCGGTTTTAATATTGTATTTATGCCAAAAAAATCGAATTGTGGTTTAGTTTTCTCTTTAACTGAAACTGTAAAGTGAAAATTGGACATCGTAAATGAAATATTATCGCAAGCTCCACGTGAGAATTAGCTTTTCAAGGAATTTAAAGAAACCTTTACTTTAGAGGAAACAATCGACGCGTATTTGTTTTTGTTCTTTTTGAATCCAATAAATATGAAAACTGAAGAGCAATGCTTCATGATTGCAAACAGTGACCGATTATAAACATAATCAGATTATTTCAAATTCGTCACACATTGTCATTTTTAACGATTTTTTGAAGGGTTTCCATGAATTTGGAACGTGGGTGTAGAATAACGCCCATGTTCCTTTCATATTCAGCTAACCATTTAACGACTTTGGGCGCAAAGCCTTTTTTGCGTCTCATTGCTGGTCACAAGCCTTCACATTATCGTAACGGCATGAAACTGACTCCATCACGCTGCATAATGCAGGTTGTACCTGATAAATCTAATATCAATAAAAAAGTACTTATTTATTAGGTATTCTCGGCCAATTGACGACCCGTGTGGCGTAATGGTTACCATGCCGGGCTGTCTATCGGAGGGTCCCGGGTTCGATTCCCGGCGAAGCAGAAATTTGAATGAGTTCAAAATTTCTGTTCTCGGTCTGGGTGTTTGTGTTTCTGTCTTTGCGTGTGTCCATGGCACCCGCGACACACTGTGTCGAGGGTATATCTACCCTACTGTGGGGCTATGAGTGTGTAGCGTTTATTTAATTTCTAATAGGAATTAAATCCCGCCGAATCTGATGTTACAGTATATTTTTAAAGAAACCAGGAATTTGTTCAAACAAATTACGTGTACCTATAAATTAACTGACAATATAGATAACGCATGATTCATAGTCCCTCGTGCAATTCGCTATCATGTGCATTTGAATTCAATGTCAGAATATAATGGTTTCTGCCAGTGCATTTGTAGTGTAGTAAAACATAATTTGAAGCGCTCATGGCACTGTGGTTGGCGTAGCACGAAAGCAATCTATCAATAAACCGTGGATCCCTGCTGTGATCAACAGCTAGATATCGTTAAACATTGTCGGAGGTATCAAAACATCCGACGGCAGGTTGGAGCAGCGTAGTAGTAATCTCTAGACCCCGCCTGCAATTGAGGGAAGGAAAAACCCTCGTGCACAGCTGTGAGATACAAAACGGATTGCAGCAAAAACATATTTGCAATAAACATTTATTTTGTGTTAACCAACTTATTCAGGGATCGTAAGTTTTCGTATGATAATGTGGTAGGCGGGATTGGATTATTTATTTTTTAATTGAATGGAGTAGCAGACGAGCATGCAGGCCACGTGTTGTTAAGTGGTCGCTGCAGCCCATGAACATCTACACACAACAAGCAAGCATAGGTAAGTCTTGTCTGAGGTCGTATGCAGTTGCGCTGCTACTCCGGAGGCTGGTGGTCACCTCATGTAAGTGTGGCCGGAATTTTATTGCGGTTGCGTTAACAGGAGTGAACTGTTTAAGAATGTGTCGATTTTTGTGAATGTTTCGCCGCGAAGAATAAAGCTTTAGTTGTTATATGACAATTGCTTTTAGAGAATTTAAGACACATACTAAAATGCAGATCATCGGTATAATTCAAGCGGTCACATTTTCTCTTTCAATATAGCACATTTTCGACGTTACCGTTGACCTTTCCTTACCTAGCCTAACGTTAAATCGGAGAGTTTCGTAAGTCAACAACCCTATCCCAGACGCACGTAATGGGTTGATTCACTTGTCCTTGCGAATTGCAAGGCCGTTGTTCTGTTCGTCTCTTGCCATCTGGGTGAATTACAGAAGTCTAACTGTCTGTCTTCGTCTCCGACCGCGTTGGCTACACGCTTTCCGAAAGGAATGAGATATTTTAACGGATAAAAAGTAGCCTATGTACTTTAAGTATGGACTAGCTTTCCGCTCGCGTGGAATACACATTTTTATTTTTTACCCATAAGAATATGATATTTTCTCCGGGTGAAAAGCACCCCTAACTAACTGCATACAAAAAATCAGTTCAATCAGTAGCACCGTTACAACGTGAAGTAAAAAACAAACACTTTCACAATTGTAATATTAGTATGGATTTCCGTGATTTACGAAATTTTCAAGCTAGCTTTATAAATTATTTAACCTAGAAATTTCCTCAAGTTAACAACCCTAACACAGGCGAGACGCACGTAACAGGTTGATTTACCTGTCCTTACGAGCATCAAGTTGTTCTATTTTGATATAAGCAATGTGGATAAAGTCTCCTAATAACAGATGTTAAAAATTGTACTTAAATGGCACTAAACTTTCTAAGCCTAGAATAATGTTTAAAACCTCGGTACTAAGCCGGGAATTTCATCATGTCAATAACCCTAAAACCCAGACGCACGTAACGAGTTAATTCACCTGTCCTTGCGAACTGCAAGATCGGTGTTCAGTTCGGTTATTCTAGCAATCCGGGTAGAGAAAACAGGTCTTTAAAAATTAAAAGATCTCATTTTTCCGTGCCCTAACGAGATTATCCAGTTGCACACCCCAGAATGTCTGCTTTGACGGGCTCAACATTATTATGATGGTCATTGATTCTTAAAAGTTCACTAGAGGCCAGGACCTCCTTTGAGAATATCTTTAGACTTTAATGTCTTACAACATCGATCAAGGGTTGATGAAACTTTTGAAATATCGATTGATTTACTGCATAAACAAACTACGAATTTGACAGTTGTGATGTTGTTTCAGCGTATTTAAAAGCTTTTAGCAGCCTTTATGACAAGAGGGACAAATTAAAGAAAGTTTGACTTTGTGGTCAACGCGAATAACGGGACATACGTGAGTTCGTTAGTAAAAAAAAATCAAGCTATAATAAATGACTTAAAATACAAAATTATGAAGGAGATTAATGTTGATTAATGGTGAGTGCGACATTATAAACAAAACCGGATTAACGACCCAGACAAAATCCTGAATCATACATTAATTTAACCAATTTATAACAAGCAAGTAAGTTGAGTCATTTTAGTTAAAATTTCTTAAAAATATCAATCGTAGCAACAACAACAAACGTAGCAACTTCATATTCAATATAGGAAATGTACAACTATGTATTTATTATTTAAACGTAAACGTATACCATTACTTTTCAGAATTATACCTTACGTTGAGGTAATGTAAATTGCTGTTCATTGCCAATCAACTCGGCTATAACTAACGACCAATTAGTGCTTTAAGAAATATTGAAGACATGATAGTTTGTGATAGTGCATTCAGTTTTTAAATTGACATATTAATAAGTAGGTTTTGTAATTCCGTCTAGATACCTAGATGTATGGGATCTAGATACAGCCGGAACAGATTCTCGCTGTATCAATCTATGTACTTCATTTTTTCTGTTACTTTTTAGTGTCCCACTCTAGGAATAGGTCTCCTCTTGGAATTGCGAGGGTTTTAAATAACATGTTCCACCACGCTGGGCAAATACGGGTTGGTGAAAATGATATGACTTCGAGATTTTGTTGTATAATCCTCAGGCATGCACGGTGATGATAGAAAACATCGTATTGAAAATATTACTAACAATGTTTTCCCCCACAGTGGAGTATCAATAATTAAGCACATAAACATTTTCGTAGCCAAAGGGCGCGTGCCGGGACCTTCTGCGTGGAAGACCGATGTCAGATCTAAACCACTATAACCGAGTGGATAAGATGAAAAGAAGCTAAATAATAACGAACCAACTAGCTGCCAACCTGGAAGAGTTATCAGGGTTCTAGAAACAAATTGGGCGTTCTAAGGCGCCAACCTATCCAGGTAATGACGAATCTTATCAGTTGGCGGCACTCGTCAAAATAAAGAGAAGCCCGACAGTAACTACAGCTTTAGAAATAATTAAAGATGTTGAAAGAGGCTGGTGGAGTTTTCAGTTTAAAGGAACAAATTAGGCATTCTAGGGCGCAAGTCCAACCTATCCGGGATATCGATCCCGACGCATCTCGTCAGCGGCGCCCGCAAGTGCAAGGCCGATGTACCCTAGGCACGGCGCCCATTGGATCACAAGAGAATATAAGTGAGGATTGATCTCTAAGATAAGACTGTGCGTGATTCCGGATGAAGCAGCAAGGTCTAGGAACAACGTTGGGGTTCTAGGTTAGGGCGCAAGTCCAACCTATTCGGGATATCTATCCAAAGCATCCCATTAGCAACACCCGTAAGTGCACGGCCGTTGTATTGTAAGGCACGGCGCCCACGGGATTTACAAGAGAATACAAGTGAGGATTGATCTCTAAGGCCTCGCGTTGACATAACTTTAAGTCTAAGTCAAGCTTCAAGTCTAGAGAATAAAGAAAGAAACGAATGAAAGGAAAGGATAACGAAGAAACTCGAAAAAATTTAAATTATTTTTGAGAAGACTTATCTGTTTTTCATTGTGCTATTATATGAATCCTGCCAAAGATTATAGACCAAAACAATTTACACGGTTGTATTTTCTATTAAGGTGTATTCTTAGAGCATCAAAGTTACTGAATCACCCTTCAGTAGAGACGGCATAGTGCCTCGCTTCGATCCCCGCACCAGATTTTTGCCAAATCTGGTGCGGGGAAAGAACGCACACATTTTAATTTTGTCACACATTCACAAATATTCTTTCATCGCTACAGACGCATACATTTCTAAATATGTCAATTTCAGTTAATAACGTCATTTTCTATGCACCGTCAACACTGATACCGACACACACAGAGACACTAGTTGTATAACTAGAAGGCAAATTGTGCATATGGACGTTGGGACGAGTGGTTCGCCCGTAAAGGCCTCCTCCTCCTCTTGACGGGTGTCATACCTGTCATACATTGATGTTCTAAGGGTGTCTTATACAAAAAAAAAATATAGTTCTAAGGTAATGCAGATTTAAGAGATATTAATTTTTATTTAGATATCTTAACGCGGGCGGACTACAAACTTATAATATATGGCCTAATTTTCTCCTCATTTAGATAGGTATCAAAGGTACATATCTTAAAACTGGCAAAACCTAACCTTTTTACAAATACTGCACAGCGCATATTTTGTCTCTTAGTGGGAGGTTCCTAGCCATCCATACCAGTGAACGCCGAGCTTATATCGATGGAGTTATTGCCGGTCGAAGCAAGGCCATTGCTTCATCGTAAACAAATATTATGATTGTATTTCAGATCCACAAGACAGGCTGGTACGGATTCGTAGTATACTACTACAAGGTATGTTTTTTTTTGTACACACGATTTTGGAGGCGAGCAAGAGACGAGCTTTACAAAAAAGTCAAAAGCTATCCACTGATTCGATTTAAGTGAACAGTTGCAGAAGATTCTAGGATCCATGTATCCGTGCAATATACAAATTTTTGGTAATTTATTTCAAAAATTATGAACAGTTTACTATTTTTTTTTCATTTCGAATTTATCAATTGTCTATTCATAAAACAAAAAAAAGTAAAAAATATTCACTGTGTTCGTAAAACGAAGTAATTTCCAGTTAAGAATTACGTACATACTCGAAACTAGTTGATGCATAGTTAGCGTACTACCTGACTCGACAATTTTAAATTTTATTGAGGTATTTGTTAAAATTTTGCATGTTTTTAAAATTTTTTATAAAGCTGGGAAAACGGAGAACTTATTCACCTTGATTGCAAAATAGCTTTGTACTAAAAATTTTGAGAAAATAATGATGGAAATTTTGATTTCTTAAAAATATTTTTTATATTACATATATTTGATCTTTTACTTCAAAAATATTGAATTGTCTATTAATTTTATTTGTCGCCCATATATTAGTTATCCATTCGAAACCATAAAAAATAAAAATTTGTATTATTTTGTGTGGTTTATCATTTTTCCTAAAAATCGGGGTATTTTTAGAAAAAGTACAAAACATTAAATCATCAATCGGACAGAGTGTTACTTAACTTATTTTACAGCAAATGGTCCATACTTTTACCACTTAAAGGGAATTACACCTATTATAAATCATCCTGTATAATGCATAATGTAGATGCCTGAAAAGGCTTCGCACTTCATAGCCGCAACCTAGAATTTCCAAAGACAAGAACATAATTAGCTAATAAAAGCAGATATTTCGCCACTGAGATATATCCAGTGTTATTGTGTATGAATCGTGAGACTTCAGTTAGCGTGTCGCTGAAATCACTAGCGGATCCAGGGGGGAGGGGGGACGCTAGCGGGCTCGCACTTGGCTGCTTTTTTAAGAGTATATATATACGTCTAACATAAAAAAAATCTAAGATATTTTATTCATATCTGGAACCCAAATATTCGCTTAGTGAAAGTCAATCTTTTCGCGGTCATTGGCTCTAGATCACCTGATCAGCGATTTTAAACGAAGAATAAGTCTTTGTGATAATCAAAATTAAACCTATAAAACTATTTTAAAGCCCTATTTTTTTAAACCCATCAGGCTCAGGGGACCTACTCTTAGCTCGAACGTCCGAAGTATCGTGTATTTTCAGTAATCATTTTGTAAAAGTTTGAAGAATTATTACAGGTGTAACTCACTCTTAATAGCACCATATTCTAGATAAATTTACTATAGTCATGAATCCATCCATCCATCCATCAGCCTTTTATAGTCCACTGCTGGACATAGGCTTCCCCTAACGTTCGCCACTCTCGGTCCTGGGCCTTCTGAATCCAGCGACTACCCGCTGTCTTCTTCAGGTCATAAGTCCGCCTGGTTGGAGGGCGGCCTGTACTACTTTTGCAGAGACGTGGTCGCTATTCGAGAACCTTTCTTCCCCATCGGTTGTCGGTTCTTCTAACTATATGGCCTGCCCATTGCCACTTCAGCTTGCAAATTTTGAGAGCTATGTCGGTAACTTTCGTTCGTCTACGGATTTCATCGTTACGAATTCTATCGCATAGAGAAATACCAAGCATAGCCCTCTCCATCGCGCGCTGAGCGACCTTGAGCCTATGGAAAAGGCCAACTGTAAAAGACCACGTCTCAGCGCCGTAGGTCATCACTGGCAACACACACTGCTCGAAAACTTTCGACTTCAGGCACTGAGGTATTCTGGACGAGAAGACACTTTGTAATTTCCCAGTCAGTCATGAATCCACAAATAGAAATGTCAAAACAGGGTCAAAAATGTGTTAATTAAATTAAAATATGCGAATCATCGGACCGTTGCGTTTAGAGTAGCCCTGCAGGTCTCCTCTCTAAAGTGAGAGTGCGCGCCGAGGTTTGTACTTGGTGTCTCCGTCCGTCTCGCTCGGAGACCGCGGTTTTTCCCGCTTGGCCATTCCTGGTCCTTTTAAGCCAATTTCAAGGTACATTTTCGCTCGCTCTGCTTAAGCTCTATACAGTAGGTACATAGGGTCTAATACCCTGTACCAAATTAACGAAACCAACATTCCATCCTTTTAGATTTTTACCCACCTATCTCTAATATATCATAATACACATTACCTAGACTCCATTACTGTCACGTATGTAAATGTATTAGACAACTAGATAGTCCAAAGACTTCCTCAATAATCCAACAAGCTATTTGTTAATGGCTTGACGTAAACTTTCTACATAATTTGATCACTATTACACAATGGTATAGTACAGGAAAAATGATTTGTCCGTGAATCTTATCGCTTTTATTTTAAAGTTATTATTTTTATATTGAAATCCAACCGCTCCCACGCTGGGTATACGTCTCCTTGACACTGTCAAAGTGTGGTTTGTTCGATAATAATATGATTATTTACGAGAAGAAACATTTTAAAGGTACCCGAAATACGAGCATCTTGGAAGAGACCCCAAAAGGGGTTTAGAAAAATAATGTGGGATTTGACCCCACTAAAACCCACTCGGTGGCCTTCCTTAGCGCCCTCCATACTCGCACATAGTGCCCTTCTTGCGCAAGACTCAATAATACACACAACATTGTTCTCCACGAGCTGGGTGCTGCTGGACTGCTGGCTAGGTTTGAGCTTCAACTTTTGTCGCCTGACGTACGGTCAGGCAGGGGATATCGTGTATGATTCTAGTGCAGATCTACACTGAAGAACCCACCTAATAATATACATAGTCACATGTATTACAGACACGCTAAGACTAGGAGCATTAGACAAATATAACCCAGACTGCTTACCCTATAATGTTCAAATAAGAATGTGATGAGTTAATTAGGTACGAATTTAACTAATTACAAGACACAAACACTTTAAAACTGTTACAATACGAATGGACTTTAGCTAGTTTATTTGTAGATTTCTTTAAAAACCGTTTTCAATGTTTATTGCTTTCTAATTTGAATTGCAAACAGAGCAAATAATTCTGCGTGCACTGTAAGTTTAGCCTCGACTTCTACAGAATAGTATCAGATATGATTAACAGTTGCTAAGCGTGTACGCACGGCAATTTCTTGATTAATGATCATAATCTTATTTAGTAATTACTATTTATTATTTATTAGGGGTCTAAGTGAAAGACTGAAGCTAGCGCATGCATAACATGTGTCATCAACAACGTTAAGCAATGTTGGATAAGATTAGCTGTTGTTTCCAATGACCTTACAAATAAAAAATATGTAGACATGTAAGTATGAAAATTCCATTCTACAATTTGTCCCTGAACGTCTTCATATGACAGCTAGGTTAGTTACCTAGCTGTACTAACTTTGCGTACGCGATCAAATCGATAAAACTCTAGTATGGTGCGTAACGAAAAAGAATGATTGGATTTGTAAGGAGTAAGGTTTTGATTTGTATAAAAGACGACAAAATAGCAAAAAGCTGAAGCTGATATGAACATGCTCCCCAGTCTAATTTCAAGAGGACATTTTTTTGAAACTGAAAAAACCTTTTATTTTATAATATAATTTATATTTCTACTACATTTTGACTACCACCATATGAGTATCTGAATGAAAAGCTTGTTTTGTTCTACTTTCAACAGATAGAACAGTTCATCAACAGAATTATAAGAGTATAATATGGGGTAAACCTTGCACCATTTTGAGTACACAAGTAGCAAATTCCTCTATATGGAACTGCTACCAGATACAACACCTTCAGCGTTTAATTCCCAGCTGATGCTCTCTAGCGAACCACCACTAGCATCTGATTAGCCCACTAATGAGGTTGCATTGATTGAAGGCTAAGAGCCATTAGCCTACAGCCAAAATTATAAGTGGTGTTTATTGGGGAGGACAGGTTTATTGAGTCCACAAATTCAGCTTGCATAATTATATTCCCGGAGGGTAGCCCTTTTCTATCCACTGGGCCTCAAAAAAACCGTTTTTGGATGTTTAAATTTCCTCTGTCTGGCTATCAAGGTGGGCCAATTATATGACATGATCATAATGCATTTCTTTTTAAAAATAATTGATCTATACAAGAGCTTCAAAATCTTATTTTATATTACAACAAACATGTTCACTATGAACACAAAAGGTGAACTGATATGATAAGGCCAGTTGAGATTAGGAACAGATGTTGTTTAGTTACTACCTTACATTACTTATTTAGAATGAAATTGTCACTGTTACACATACAAGTATTTAACTAAAATTTCTATTTTTTGCACACTGAATGCATTAACTAATGGTAAACATTTTTGAATGAAATAAGTGAACACTGAAACTGTAAAGAATTGGCTGGAAATTGATAAAAAGTAGCGATTCCCCAATGCTTTTCACACTTAAGAAAATATACAATGTCAGTATATGTTTAAGTGTGAAATATTCTATTTAAGTGTGAAGTTAGCAGGTATACATAGAATTTCTCTATTATGGAATTCAATTAGAAAAATGGCTGCAGTTCCTGACTGCTGGGCACTGGTAGAGATACCAGTGGAGAAGGAGAGGAGATCTCCATGATGGGGAGGCCATGAGCTCTGAGTGGTGGGTGGTTCCACTTCAAAGGATGGAATCTCTTAAGAAATTTGCCAATAGCAATCACTCATTTCGGGCCCGTTTTGCTGAGCTGTGTAGATCGCTTGCATTTTACTATTGGTGAATTTTCTCCACCAACCCGCATTGGAGCAGCATGGTGGAGTAAACTACAGGCCTCTCCAATAAGGGGGATAGACCCGTGCCCAGCAGTGGGATACAAAAAGGGTTGCAGCCAGTGGTGTATTTACATAATTACAATTCCATGTAATATTTTGAGTATACCTGATAATAATCCATTCCAACACTGATGAAATCGCAGGATCACAGTTAGTTTTGCAGAATATCTAATAACTAGCGGCCGCCCGCAACTTCGTCCACGTGGACGTTTGTTTGTTTGTTTGTTTGAACGCGCTTATCTCAGGAACTACTGGTTCAAATAGAATAAATATTTTTGTATTGAATAGTCCATTTATTGGGGAAATCTATATGCTATATAAAATCATGCTATGACTAATATCAAAATTCACGCGGACAAAGTCGCGGGCGGCCGCTAGTCCTAATACATAGCCAAAAGCCTTCCTCAATACATGGACTATCCAACACAAAAATATTTTTTCAATTTGAACCAGTAGTTCCTGAGATTAGTGTGTTCAAACAAACAAACTCTACAGCTTTATGTACATCTTAGTATAAATATTAAATATGAATTTTATTTTATTTTTTCTTTTTGCTACTACATTTAGTACATATTTCATGTCTTGATGTTAAACATCACTTTATCACAGTTTCCATGGATACAGAAGCAGAGAAGCTATGTAAAATTATTACTGTTTAATAAATTTCTAAAAGTCTTTGAAAAATAAGCAGGTATACATGTAATTTTTCTACTATGGAATTCAATAAGGAAAATGGCTGCAGTTCCTGACTGCTGGGCACTGGTAGAGATACCAGTGGAGAAGGAGAGGAGATGGGGAGGCCTAGAGGTAAGTCCTACCAAGGGATGGAGCAAAGGCAGATATAATCTTGATGGTTCCTCACACCACTAATATTTTAATAAAAAGAAGCTATACCCAAATAAGACCAGAAACTAGTACCATTTTTGAAGCAATTTTATGCCATTGCACATTTTCAAGATAAACAGACATAGGTTTATAAACAAATATATGACAGCAATTGTTTCACAAGACTCACTCCCTATGGAGTATTTATGAAATAATTCTAATACAATAATTAGCATTTCAAATTGTTCAATGTATTGTGTAAATGATTTGTTTATTGTAATCTACACTAAGTATTGATATCCAATGCAAATATAATGGCAGAGTACAAAATCTAATAATTTGCAAAAGGAAGCAATATTGGAAATCTGTGACGTGTTTGGAATATTAGATAAGCTGTAAGTAGATAATAATTAAAATAAATAAATAACGCTTCACACTCATAGCCCCACAGTAGGGTAGATATACTCTGTGTCGTGGGTACCATGAACACACACAAAGACAGAAACACAAACACCCAGACAGAGAACAGAAATTTAAACTCATTGTTCAAATTTCTATTTCTCCGGGAATCAAACCCTTCAACTGGCAGACCGGCATGATAACCATTGCGCCACGCAGGTCGTCAACTTGAGATATCTTTAGCATTCGTCCAAAAATATAATTTGTAGTGAAGCACCAAGAGCCAGCTAACATTTAACTGATATTAAATGAATTAATATTTGCTAACTATTTCACTCATCAGAGTTCCAAACCTCATAAAGGAAAAAGGAACTTTATTTAATTGATAAACAAAATATTTGATTGTACATTTGTTGTTTAGTGAATAACACTGTAATCTAAATAAACTACAAACCATCTATACTAATATTATAGAGAGGAAAGAATTGTATTTTTGTATGTTTGTAATGAATAAACTCAAAAACTACTGTTCTGATTTCAATAATTCTTTCATCATTAGAAAGCTACATTCACCCTGAGTAAGCCTAGTTTATGCCGCGGGAAAATGCTACATTCCTACGTGAAAACGGGTAATAGGGTCAACGCAGTTGAAGCAACTGGCTAAACGCCTATGATTTTAATAAAGCAATGAAGCCTGGAACAGCAAATAGGCTATTTTTTATCCTACGGGGACCGATTAAACGGATCCACCCGGGCGAAGCCGCTGGCGGAAGGCTAGTTAATAAATGCAAAAGTTAGGATGGATGTTTGTTGCTCATTCAGGGAAGAAGGGCTGAACAGATCTGGATAAAATATTGCTCCCATAATCACTAGGAAGGTAGATCACTAGTCTGTCTATAAATAAGTAAAGTAAAAAAATTGAAATAACAAAAGCTACTTATGAATCATTAAAAGCCCTAGAAGAAAAAAATATGGACATGTAAGTCAACCTAATTAAACAATATAATGATGCTTTGGTTTGAGAAAAATATATTATGTGTTCTTAGTGGTTGGTTGGTTGGTGGTTGGTGTATATTTTGTATCCCACCAAAAACATAAATGTAAAAAAGGAGAGCCAAGTTCAATACAAAAATTATGCTTGGCTGAGGGCTTTGCTACAAAAAGAATGGAGATCTAAATGAGTGCCAAGTTCTATGCAAAATCCAAATATGTATTTATAGGAACAAAATAACATTATGAACAAGTATTAAACTCTATTCCTTTGATTTATTGGATACCTATAACAATTGCTGTTATTTAAAAATGTGAGATCTTAAAGTAGGTTAGATTAGACTTGGACGGCTCGGAGGTGTGGAGCAATAGTATGGTGGTGTTATTCTTCAAGAAGGGTCACATTGCCCTTTTGAAAAACTATAGACCCATTATGCTTCTGGGCTATGTCTATGAGCTGTTTTCGAGGTTTTCTACTGATTGCCTTAGAATTGGCCAACTACAGGGTAAATCCTGATTTTGAGAGACATGTACCTGGCCGAAGGACAGTTGATAATAATAAAGCCCTAATATGAGTTTTAGTAGCAGTTATTAGCTTTTTTATCTTCACTTATTGCCATTTTACAACATAATAGCAAAAGATTACAAATACTCATAGCAAAATGTTAGAAGATCAATGTGATATGCAGTGACTAGGAATGTTAAGGTGCTCTAAAACTGTGACACTATTGATATCAGATATTTTTGTATCTTTTGTATCCATAATCATAACTGAATCGATATAAAAGTTTTAGATACTTGTTTTAGTTTTAGATATGCTGTTGGAGTCTAAATGAGACATGTTATGAAAACTTGTCATAACATAATTTAACATTATGTTGTATTTAACTTTTAAAATTCCTTGTAAATCTAATATCTGTAACAAAACTATTCAAAATAATTTTATAAATGTATCTGAATCCCGGTATTATAATTGAGGAGCGTCTGAACAAAAACCAATAAATCACATTTAGACATTTAGTTTTTTAAGATGCCAATTGGTTGTTCTCGTACATATCTTGCTCTGACGTTAATGTTAACTGGTCGAAAACTGATAAATCCCCGGATCTGAACTAAAATCGATAATTACATCAATCGTACTAAACAATGACGGCGATCTGAACAGATACCGATAAATACCTTACATTTTTCATTTTTGACTCTTTTGATTCTGTCAAATACTAAACCTATTGATACAGAAGCAGATGATACTGACAAACATGAACAACATGATCATGATTCTAATTGCGACATTTTAACAAGCTCACATATTCCTACCATTGTTTTATCAAAAACCGATATAATATCGTATTTGTAATTAGTATTAATTATTTTTTAATTATTGTAATATTTGCATATCTCATGAAGGTGAATATGGCAAACCAAATGTATAAAAACACCTATTGTAAACACCCATATTTGTGCAAATAAAATTCTTTGTCTTTGTCTCTTTGTCTTTATCCAGTTAGTTTGGTCAATAACCAATATATCCATTTTCTTTTTTTTTATTACTCAACAGGTACCACAGTCATGAATGCAGAATTTAGGTTTCTAAACAGTGATGCTAACACCAATAAATTGATAGATGTCATTTAACTCTAAATTAGAAAACCATGAACTTTGCCATATTTTTACATTTTCCCACAAAAAACACAAATCTGATTTTAGTTTTTGTTCTGACGCTCCTCAATCCCTACTAATATTATAAATTCGAAAGTAACCCTGTCTGTCTGCTAACGCTTTCCCGCTTAAACTACTGAACCAATTTTAATGAAATTTGGAACACAGAGTGAACCATGGGAAGGGACATAGGATGTTTTTTATCCTACGGGAACCTATAAAACGGGTCCACGCGGGCGATGCTGCTGGTGGAAAGCTAGTAATTCCTATATCCAAATCCAATCCATATCTGAAACTTTATATCCATAACAACCCTGTTAGTGACAATATGACTGCTTGAATGTAGATTTAATTATATGGAGTGTGTCAGACCATCCACCATAATTTTCAGAGGTTGTCGTCAAAATAAAAACCTTTTTTAAATACAAGACTGCGGAGGCCAAGACATACAATAACATGTAGTATATAAGCTGTGAATGTCATAACACAAGTAAATCCATTTTATTTTTATTTTAATCTCATGATATCTTGACACAGGCGGACACTACAATAATAAATTCAGCTTAAACCATTCAGTTTAATTTTGTGTAACTATAGGCTCAATAAGTGTTAGTAAGCTACCTATGATTTTCAATAAGTGTAAGTAAGCTAACTATGTTTCTAAGTAAAAGAGCACACACAGTAGGTAGGATTTGATGATACAAATAGACATAGTTATATCACAAAGGATTAACAATCTACAAAATGTATGGAGGAGCACAATGGGTAGGCAATTTGGACAAACCAAGCATTAAAATACAAAAAATGGATTCCTAATGAAGAAGACTGGATTCCTGCCAAACATTGCTAATGGCTCTCAAGAACTAGAAGTAATAATGCATAATTACGTACATACTTTCTATTGTCGGTGATCTTCAAACTGGTTGAGCAATTGACACTTCACAGAAAATAAAATACAATTGTCACTGAAGCATCTACTTCACGTAAGTGGTTTTGGACAAAAGTATAGCCAATAGTTTATGGTATGAGAACTGGGCATCAGCTGATTGCAGGCGGCTATATTAATCGCCCGTACACGGCAAAAGTAGGCCAAACATCGAGATTAATTCGTACGCACGGACCGCCGCGTATAACTAGCGCCACTCCGATCTCTTCAATTGAACGTTTTGTTTACACTGCCTTGTGCTAGCCACGCTCGCCCACAAAAACCTGTCATACTGACAACACGCACCACTAAAATTCGCAACACGAGGAACGTCGGCCCCAATAACAAAGACATGTCAACCCGATACTGAAAGTTGATGAACAGAAAAGTTGTATTACCTCGGCGGCCCTTGGCGATTTTTGCGTTTGTTGTTCATATCTCCGTCGCCTGACTGCCCCGGCGGGAAGGCACCTTCGCGTCTACGCGTAGGGACCGGAATTTTGGCAATTTATCACTTCTTTCTTTTACAACACAGTCCTTTCGACTTTCGCGGATGCACTAAACTGCAGTTGAAATTAGGAGTTACCACTCAAAATGAGACCACAGGCATGCATCGATTTCACTAAAGTTCTATGACATTTGCCAACAAATATAAACTAAAATATATTTGAGTACAAAATCGCAGTTCGATTTATTCTCGGGAACTAATCCCAAAAAATAAACGGTTTGGCAGATTTGTCGTGCCTGCAATCAGCGCAGGAATACAACATGGCGCTGTGACGTTTTCGTCAAAATAATTGCAAAATTTAAAAAATGCACTCCATTAACAATCACTCGCGGAATGCAAAACTATAAATACTTAAACTATTTTTTGGTCCACATCAATTATAAATAGCTCTGCACAATAACCATCAAAAAATTAATAAAGTCAGCTTTTGACCACTTCCACTTGATGAGAACTTTCAATATGGCGGAAATAGATACTCGACTTATGGTGTTGCCATTATATTCGATTGAATTATTATTCCTATGATTCCTACCTCTATGAATTGAATGGAGTAAAAAAAAAAACTTTAAAATTAGTTTTCGAACAATTATCATAAAAATTTGTAGATATTTTTAAGATACGGTAATATTTGACAAACGAGTAAAAGGTCCATGTATAATACATTAAATACACCTAAACAATACCATCAAATACCGGGCTCGGGCTAGATAAGAACTTACAATGACTTACAAGTTATGAGGTTACTATGAGGTTTCCAGTATATATATTTTAGTCTATGCTATGAGGTTAGAATCACCCCAACCATCGATATAAAAAGTAGGTAGATTCACAGTCGCCGCATAAAAGTGGCACCGGCAAAAGAAGGCATAACGGCAGCGATATGCCTTCTTTCGCTTTCATTTGCTAAACCGCCACGGACGTGTCGCACGTCTGATGCGCTAGAGAACAAAGTCAGTAATGGAGTCGCCATTTGTCTTTTATTTAAAAAAGGCGTATTGTTATTTTAGTTTTCCGAAAAATGAAATTCAAAAAGAAAAGTGAAAGTGTCTTAAAACCCACGGCGGACATAATAAATTTCATTCATATACTCCGTAGATTTCATATGTCCTAAGTGAAATGATTCGTAGGTGGGAGAAGCGTATAAATAATAGCAGCCAAACGCGACTTCATTCGCGTGGACTTTAGTTTTAGATTTTCCAAAAATAAAAGTAGCCTAAGTTACACCTTATTACATCAGCTACCTGCCACAGAAAATCCCGTCAATATTGGTCCAGCCGTTTCAGAGATTAGTGGGAACAAACAGACAGATAGACGGGAATCAGACAGACAAAAATTGTAAAAAAATATATTTTGGTATATGTAGTGTATAAACATTCATATGCATGTAGTAAAAGGCGGTTATTTTAATATTACAAACAGACACTTCAATTATTTACATAATATGTATAGATGTAAAATGTGAATATTGTAAAAACTGTTTGCTAGCGAAACAAAAACTACGGTTCCATATATTGATAGATATTAAAGATTTAGGCGGATTATGTTATGCATCAGAAGATGTGTATTTAATATATGAAAAAAGAGAATATGTTGTTAGGAAATTTCTACACACTGGTGAATGTATAAAAAAATGTGCATTTCATTTTAAAAAATGTATTTGGAGATATAATTGAACACTGTCAAGGAACAAACTTTGGCCATAAGATCGAGCTGTTAAAGGCTGTTATTGAAAAATATATTGACATACATTACGTCCTTATTATGCCGGGAAACTAAAAACCGCTGAAATCAAACGCAGATTGAAAAGGCAATTATTTAATATATTTTTGTATCAAGGTACCTAAATCTTTGCTGGGAATAGAAACCGGGACCCTAACACACACATGCGTATTATGATCACTGTGTTCATTTCATAAAATATAATGTTTATAGATTCTAAAAATTTTCTGTTGTCTGCTCGCATTAGAATTTTAAATAAATAAAAAAGAAACTCCACTCCACTGTCTATGTTCCAAGTGGTGTAAATATGGCGGTAAATTAATCTTGTAAACGAATTTGTGCTTTATTGTAATGCTTTTGGTTTCATTTATCAATAAACTCCTATTTCGTAAGTCTAAAGTCGTAAAATTTTATTGCCGTATTATAAACATCGAACCAGAAGGTGATAAGTAACAATTTAACATGGACTTATAGTCTTACTTATGTTAGTAACATAAGGTTTAAAATAGATAAAAAGTAAGATACCTTAAAACATTTTTTTGTTTAGAATACTTGTAAACATCTATAATAAGGACGTTTTTACGCGGGGCCACCTTTTGACTCAAGTTTGTATGGGAACCTTGCATCTACCTACTTATTATATCGATGACCCCAACAGAATAAAAATGAAAATTGGCATGAGCATTTTTGTTTGACACATACCTTAGAGCATCGATGGTATGTATTGACTTATAATGTCACTTGTGCTCTAAGATAAGAATATTTTGTTTAGTAAAATTCTCACAATTCTACACTATATTAGGCTAGGCACAGTCTGTCGGTTGCCAACTCTTGAAATCTACGACAGTTGGGTATGATCATTGTATATTATGCTTTCATTCATCCTTGTTTAATTTAACACAGTTATTATTTAACGTCTAGCTAACATGAAAGTGAACTATTAACCAGTACAAGTATAATAGAAAAATTAAATTAATTGACATTATGTAACTTATGAAGAAAAGATTAGATGTAGTGTTGTAGATCACTCCTCTTATAAGATCAAAAAGAGAGAATCTAAGGCTGGCAAAGTTCGTAAAAAAGAAGGCCTCAGTGCGCGCGCGAATTTCAATAACTAGAACGCACGCGTGGTTCCTACTTTACCTACCTACCTCGACCGACACTGTTATTGATCGATGTAGTGCGAATTTTTTGTGGGTCACGACAAAATGAGTGCTAAAACCGCGGCAACGATGTCTCAACGCGAAAAATTCGAGCTAATTAACTCTGAGGTGCGTTCATTTTACGAATATTGTAAAGAGGCGGGAATGAGTGACGAAGAAATGGATATTATTTGTCGGCCGCTGACGAATGCAGTGAGGAAGGCTTCGGCCAAGAGATGGACAAGAATTCTGCTCGGTATCGTGATGGTGCTGGCTGTCGGATACACTGTGAGCCAGACTGAAACTTTTCAATGGCACGCGACTGCAATAGCGAGGATTGCGTTGATAAAAATTCTGCCGATCTGGGACTGGACCCCGCTGTACTACAATAAGTGTTTGATCGAGCGCCCTCAGCCCTATGCCACTGAGTCTGACGTGTCCTCGTTTGCGGACTGCATCGCTTGTGAAGCTATAAGTGAGTACACGTAAATTTTACTAATAAATAAGGCACATACCTGATTAATATAATGTGGTCAGGCCGAAAAATAGGTGGGTGGTGTTCCTTCACTACTGCGCATGTCACCACGTAGCAGGAAGATCGCCTCATTGTTTCCAATGTAACTGCGTTACTACTAGATAATACAGTAACTGGCCATGAAAAATAAATTAATATGCGCAGTAGAGAAGATAATTTATTTTGGGTTTAAGTTCATATAATTTTTAACAGATTTTTAGAGATATTATTATTTTAATTGCTTGGCAAAATGTATAATATAAATCAAATGTACATAAGTTAAGATCAACGTAACAACTGCATCTTTAATCGTATTCTTAACGCATCAATTCTATTAAATATACTAATAATATATCAAGCTGAAGAGTTTTTTTGAACGCGCTAATCTCAGGAACTGCTGGTTCAAATTACCTAAAAAATATTTTTTATATATAGTCCAGTACCTGGACGACCGAGCGTTGCTCGGATAAAAACAATTTATTTTCTTGGTTTAGTTTCAAACGAAACACTCATTTGCTTAGTGTTACTTAACAACGCCACCTGAAATAGCTCCTAATAAAAATAGTTATTTTCATAAAAATAAAAAATACACAATATGGTTTTGATTGAGGTTTGAACCCGGGTCTCTAGTTCCACAGTCAACTCACGCAACCATTCGACCACGAAAGCTTTAATTCAATGGACGAAATTTTCATAGAGCTCTTTCAAACTGACATTGTCATTTCTTTGAACGTCGGATTGGCGTATGGTAATAGTGGAGCCCAAGAGGGGATTTACGGATTTACTCGAGGGCGTCAGATTAAGATATGGGGTACACCTTGCATCCTGTTCAGTGCTGCCACGATTAAAAAAGACCTTCTATGTAGGTACAGTTTTTTTTCTTACTTCTGGATGTCAAAATGGTCAGATTTGAAAACCCCGTTACCGTTGAGCCATGAATTTTAAATAATAAAAATTCGAACTCTTCAGAGTTTGCCAAAATGACGTTTTTTTATTTCGCTGTTTTGTATACATTCATACTAAAATCTTCAGATTACTGAAATATGACTTAACATGCATTTAAGTTACTGAAATATGACTTAGAATGCATTTAATTTATTCTACTATTTTACCTGTACCTTTCGTATAAAATGTTTGAAAACCTATAGGCGCTCTCTCCACCGGTTAAACGCAAAACGTCATGAAGTATAATAATATAATAATTTAATCTTACTACCACCCAACCTTTAAAAAGCACAAGGTCCTGATGATGCTTGAGGAAATCCACAATGAGCCTTGTGGGCTCCCCAGTTTGACAGCGTTTACGCCACAATATTATTAATACTCTCCAATAGATGTCAGGAAGAGTCATATTTATCAGTTTATATTTAAACTAGTGGCTGCCCACGACTTCGTTCGCGTGGACTTCGGTATTAGACATAGTATGATGTTATATAGCCTAAAGCCCTCGGGTGGCTCCCCTGGGGTTGCCCGTGTCCATAGGCGACGGTGATCGCTTAACACCACGCGGCCCCTCTGCTTTTTTGTTCGGTTTATTTATAAAAAAAAGCCTTCCCCGATAAATGGACTATCCAACACAAAAAGATTTCTTCAATTAGAACCAGTAATTCCTGAGATTAGTGCGTTCAAACAAACATACAAACGAATGAACGAACAAACTCTTCAGCTTTATGTATAGATTAATTAAAATATTTATTATTATTGTCGACGTGTGGGAACTGTACGAAAAAGCGTGAACCCTATTTCGTACAGTTCACCATATTGCCAGCTCATCTTATGTTGGTTTTTTTATTATGTATTATCTATTTTTCTTTTCATTTATAAGTTTCATGTTATCATTTAAGAGACTGTAAATTATAAAACTTCAATACATTAACTGAAGTTTTCGATAAATCAACAACGATACTTCCGAATTCTCCAAACACTGATCGATAAATTCTTGAAATGGACGTAACTTTTTTATTTGTGAACCGATTTAAATAAAACAAACACTAAATGTTAATCCAAAAAAATACCATTACATCAGTGAAAACGGCATCCTTCTACGTTAAGCCGTTTCTGAGATTAGCGCGCACAAACACCGACTTGTTACAGATTTATTATATGTATATTTAAATTAATTTTCATTGAAAATATTTTTATACAGCTAAAAATTTCCATCAATAAAAATTTTGTGGATCGATTTATCATCCCCGAAACCAGGGTACTAAATTTCATCAAAATCTTTGGAGCCGTTTCCGAGATTCAAAAAATATATTTAGATACATACAAGAATTGCTCGTTTAAAGGTATTAGATTTATCGACGAAGGCTTTAGGGTATTTATAACATCATGCTGAGAATATTATCAAAGTCCACGCGGACGAAGTTGCGGCCGTATATCTATATACAATATCGGGAACGGACAACGGTCGAGCTTTAACTACATACTTACTCAAATCTTATTTGAAACCTTTTGGGTGATTTGAAAACATCTGTGGATATTTGCTATTATCTCCAGAAATCCGCGCTGAAGCAACATTCAGACGAGGATAATATTCAGGGAAGAACCCCGTGAACAGCAAAAGAATGCAAAGTAATTTTGTATTTATTGATAAAGCTAACGAGTTTGTTTGTTTGAAAGCACTAATTCAGGAACAACTGGTTCGAATTGATTAAATATATTTTGTGTTGTTGAAAAAATGTTATTCCATTTATTGAGAAAGTTTTTGGGACACAATAGACAACGCTTATCCACGTGGCCCCGTTTAATGGGTCCCCGTACGATAAAAAATAGCCTATGTGCTATTCCAGGCTTCATTGCATATTAAAATCATAGGCGTTTAGCCAGTTGCTTCAACCGCGTTGACCCGTTTTCACGTAGGAATGAAGCATTTTCCCGCGGTAAAAATTAGCCATGTTACTCAGGATGAATGTAACTTTCTAATGGTGAAAGAAATTTTGAAATCGGAATAGTAGTTTTTGAGTTTATTCATCACAAACATACAAAAGTACAAATCTTTCCTCTTTATAATATAAGTATAGATTATTGCTTTATTTCTTTCCAGGGACCATATCCCGTATATCCGACACGAGTTACAACGAGGTGTTCGAGCACCATTTAATGCGTGGTGCTCCCGTGATCGTCCTCGACGCTCATACCGACTGGTCAGAACTGAACCTCACCGGTCTCATCAACGAGGGGGACCGACTCCGCGACTCTGTTCCTTGCAGACTGCTCACCAACATCAGGATAGGGAAGCAGCCTATGGATTTAGAAGAAATCGTCTCTAGGATCACGAACAGTGATATTCCAAGTTGGTTCGTCCATTTTCAGAACTGCGACCTTAAAGCTGTCAAGTCCTTTAGAGTCTTCGCCCCCAGGCCGTACTTCCTGTCACCCCATATCCCTCCTTCCCATTTCAATTGGCTGTTGTTGTCCAAAGACTATGATACCCACAGGTTTAAGTACTTAGAACTCGATGTTGGTTTGATCATAATGTCTCAGTTGAAAGGGAAGACCTACATCCAACTAAGACCGCGAACTCCTTGCGAAGATGTTTGCAGTATCCTCAATTTTGAGCTGAACGAAGGCGAGACGCTCGTCTTGGGGAATTCCCTGTGGGAGTTTGAGTATTTGCCGGGTAAAGGCGAAAATGTTGCCATGTTAACGGAAACGGATTGGATTGAATCATAATATTAAATTTATAATATTATTATGCTTGATGCATCTTGCTGGTTGGTTGTGTCATGTTACCAAGATTATGATTTAGAAAAAATGTTTAAAAGTAAAAAGATGTATTTAGGTACGTGTAGCCGCTCTAAATGTCTCCTTATAATGCAGATGCTAAGAGTACATTTGAACTATAAGCTATCTGTTTTCGCTACTCACGTATTAAACCTACTATCTTACTTTAAGGGCCGAATATGACTGAGGCCTTAGTGTAAGTCTGTACACGCGAAAAAGTTACTAATGCGTTTGCGTTAAGAATTTAAGTATCGACCTTATTCCTTTCAGGTTAAAATCTATCTGTCCAATTTTAACTCGGAAGCAGTAGTAACGTTTGCGCGTTTACAAAGTTATACTAAGGGCTCTGTTCATTATCTACCTGTGGAAATACTTTATAACGTTATTTAAAGTTATGCTAAATTCGTTCGTAATCATTGCCGTTTTCCCATCAATTTAACATTCCTACTGATAAGCCTGCTACTGAAAAGGCTATGTATTTATACAGCCTAAAGCGGTTAATCTTCCCATGTCATAAGTGGTGAACTTTGCAAAGCAATTCATTTAAATATAGGCTTGTTGAAATAATAATAAAAATCGTTATTTGAGTTAAAAACTTATTAAAATATCCCCGTACACGAAATTAAACTTGTATATGCCCACACAATAATCTTGGAAGCAAGACCAAACCTTGGATATTTGCAATCATTTAATTGCAAATATAATAGCAAATTTTAAGTATCGGACTCGCTAGAAACCATAGGACAAATAAGACAAATAAGTGTGACTAATTTTTAGAGACCACTTAAATTAAACCATAACAAAAAATATAACGGTGTAGATTTGATATATAATAATTAGCGCTGATATGCGACAGACATATACCTCCATGGATTTATTAGTATACATATATAAAAAATCTATGTTTACGCATAAGAATAATTAATAATAACTTTATTCTTATGGTTCACGTCTGTCTAAATCAAGGACACATTATTGCAAACTATAATTTCGTCACCTGGCTTATTATTTTTTTATTTGAAAGGAGTAGCAGACGAGCATGCAGGCCACGTGGTGTTAACTGGTCGCTGACTGCAGCGATGTCCATGTGCTGCCATGGACATATACACACAACCTCAAGCAAGCATAGGTAAGTCTTGTCTGAAGTCGCATGCAGTTGCGCTGCTACTCCGGAGGCTGGTGGTCGCCTTATGTAACTGTGCCTAAAGTATGTTAAATGTTTCAGTCCTTTTGCCTCTCAGACTTATGCCCGTCCCACACGTAACGAGAAATCGTTGCAATTTTACAGATAAATCGAACGCTCCTAGAGTCTCCACAACCGATATCTGCGTCAATCGTCAGTTTCCCGCAGAAGTTCACACAAAAAACATGGAAATGATGATGACGCACTTGGGTTGTTAGACCTAATTATGTGCTTTAAGAAAAAGTCGGGTGCATACATGTTAAGGATGAAAACCTTCTTAGTAGTTCTTATTCGATTTCACGTTTTGCATATAGAATTTTCGATGTTAGACGTTGTCAAATAAAACATAATTTTTAAGAATACAAGAAAAACGATACACACAGAAAGAAATAATACGTTATACATCATACGCTCATTTACAATATATATTAACACAGTCCGAACACAAGCGGTCCGAGACGATCTGCCGAACTGAACTGACTGAACTGAGTGAGCGATCACGACCGCCATACACACGTGACGATAAACTTTGCAAACGCAATCGAGAACGATTTATCTAATGAAATTTGCTACTGCCGCTGACGAACGATTAATTACAGCGATTCAACATCCACCTGCGCAAACAGATCTGTACAAAAATCGCAACGATTTCGTTAGGTACGTCTGGGGCTTTCATTACATGTTTGAAAGTTGTGTATATGTATATGCTGCAGCGACAGCAACCATTTGACTTATCTATTGATAGCTTAAGTGCCATCATACACCCAAGACTGGACCTGTTTCATTAGCTGCATTGATCATCAGCCAAGCACGCTTCGCATAATTATATTAACGAAATATTTATATAGGTAACGACATATTGTTACTACTTTTTTCTATTTTTATAGGTTCTATAAACATGTGGCGTTGGTTTAGGTGGTCTGTAATAATTATGTTATAATAAAACAATAGATAGATAATAATAATTTAGCTAAATTAAACAAATAAAATGTCTAAATATACTATGTACCTACTTAAAATATATCGATGCAGGGACATGGGGACAACTTACTTATAAAGATACAGCTAACAAAAAAATCTAAATAATTTGCTCTATTATTTGTGAAATTACATAATGAGCATATTTACTAGTTTTTTATTTTGTTGTCATTAATTCAAGTAAAATAAACACAATAATCATTAACACTTGGGGCCTCTATCACCATTTTCAAGTAAAGTGACAAGTACTCTCATTGTCTGATAAAGTCACCCGTAACTTCGATTTCAATTTCACGATGTTCGAGTAGCACTAATGATATGATAAACTGACCCGTACTCATAGCTTTTACTTGCCAATTAAGTTTACTTGGGTCGTAACTAATCAACACTTTACTTGGAGATGGTGAACGAGGCCATTACATACATAATATTATATTTTACAGTTTATCATTATAGTGCGACAAGAATCCTTTATATTAAGAATTGATAATATTTCTTAGATTTCCATAAACAAATCTCATCATACAAGAGTTGCCCTCAATGCATTAATTCATCAACTTAATAATCGATTACATCGAGACTGAAAATGTATGTACATATCAAAGTTATAAATACAATGCATATAATAAAACAAACGTACTTAATGAGTAATAACATTCCTATATAATTGTAAGGTTACTATTAATGTCACAAATTGTAATTCTGCACAAAAATACTTCAAATAGTAGAGGCACTTTTTAAGGCTTATTTGGAAGACATTTTCAATACTGGGAGAAAACTTGGGTTTCGCCGTTACGTTGTGTTTTATGATGTTATGTATGGGATACATTACGTAAAATACAATTTCATTGAAAATTAATCAAATCAATTCAATTAAATTCAATCAAATCAATTATCAAAGAAATTGAGTAGTTCTTGAATGGAAAATTAGTTCACCGCTGCCTCCACAAGGGGCGAGATAGATCTATGTCACGGCCGGATTAAAGGTCTGGAGGCCTCGGGACAATAAAGGAGTGGAGGCAACTTGACTCCAAACTATTTTCCAAATTAACTTGATATTTTTTTTTCAGTCAGTGATATTTTACTGATTGCCTGATTGGAGTGAAAACACAGATCGACAGATCGACGATTTCTGTTAATATTTATGAGTAATGTAATCAATCAATAATAATTGTACAAAGTACCGTAAAACGCGAAAAAAATATGAAAGAAAAAATTGTTTACTAATGTGGTGGGTTCTCTTTTGTAGAGGCCACGGGGCTGTAGCCCCGATTGCCCTCCCCTAAATCCGGCCTTGATCTAAGTTATAGCTCAAGTACTTTAGTACGAAACACTTCAATATCAATGGAAGAATCACGAAAGCTTTTGAACTTTGTTTTTTGGACGAAAAATTTGTCACGTTAGCGGGAAAACATCATGAAAATCTTGTTTTCAGAATAAAACCTTTTGAGCGCTGGCTAGGAATTGAATGAATTACATTCGAATACTAAAATAGTGTACAATCAGGGTTTAAAAGAGGCGTAGCCATTTTTGGTTGGTTTTCTCCTGCCCATTTCTAACATTTATTTATCTATTTATTTATTTATTTAATGTTCATGTATCATAATACAAAAATTATGCACAATTCTGTGAGCCAGCGTTCAAGATTGTTATGGTTGTTATAAGTGATAATACTAATAATATTGTTGACAGAAATTCCAAAAAAAGTCGTTTTTTGAATTCATTTAAATTGACTAATAATGAGTGATATCTGAACCATTTTACAAATTTTATTATAGTGTTTTTGGCTGTCTGGACCTAATATTTCCAAGGCAGCATTGTTACCAGAATTTCTCTAAATTTTAATCTGTTTCTAAATTAGTGTATTTTTCATTTACAAGTGTTGTATGTTAAGCGTACGTTGATGACGAAAGTACCTCAGTATTACTATATTAAATATTATGTGAAGCGCAAAGTGACTTTCATTCAAAGTAACCCGAGCAAGACAAACTATTTAATTTGAAATCCAAATTACACTTTCCTTTATGAATAATGTATTAAAATTTCTGTTTGATTGCTTAGAGTAGTAGATACAACACATTTTGACGGAGTGTGTTCACACCACATAACATATTAAAAGAGGTAGAACGGCAATAATGTGCCGTTCGTATGAAAACTGGCGCCGGCGATCAAGCTCCACCTTTCACCTCCATTACATCTGTACTTAAATAAATATGAAGTTCCGCACATATTTGCATTTCAAATGTAACCAATCTAAGCGCCGCAAGATCACGCGATTTCAAATGAACGAATCACACCCAAGCACATACAAGCACGCATATCGCAGCACGATCGTGTGTTTCTGTAGAGATACGAGCGTTTGCTCATATCCTTGGCGCGTCTGCCCCGCCCACATTTCCATTCTAACCTCTTTTAATATGTTCTGTGGTTCGCACGGAATCATTCAGTACATTGTCCAAAGACAATGCAGGTTGGCTATTTGAACAGTATTCTGGCTTCTCCTATGTCGGAAGAGGAACAACAGTGAATTATGAAGTAGTAAATAAACAAACACAAAGATAAACAAATTTTCACATCACATACAAGCGTTAGATAGTTTAGTGTGTATCTTCACGTGTGTGCACACATTTAGAAAACTTCGATAGCATGATTCGGGACACTGTAGCGCCATCTGTTGATGCATTTCCGAAAGTCGCTTTATAACCAACCCTTGATGGATTGCCGAAAGTCGCTTTTTAAATGATATCTCTCGATCAGTCAGTACCGTAAGGTTATTGACATCACTACTTGTCGCTCTCACGTTCTAAATAGGTCATAATGTTTTGAAATCAAGACTGGTTTCGAATAATTAAAACGAAACTTTAAATTTGTATCACGTATATTAAACTATAAGTATAAACCCAATTTAATCCATCTTCACCTTATCTTCTTTGTGTATAGGCTTCCCCCGGAACCAGAGAAACAGGTTCTTCAACGACAATATCACAGGTACCATTATGGGCAGAAACAATGGAATGTAGATTGCGTACCTGAAAAAAAAAACAAATTAAAATGGGAAGTCAGATGGTATAATATTTAAGGTTATGCTTTTGGGATATAACATCAAAGGAAGCGCGTATGGCCCTGCGGTTAGCGTAGAATGCAAGCGCTCTATGCGACTAAGCCAAACGAGCGCGGTCGGGTGTGAGATGGGTGACCGCTAGTGGCAAAAAAATTCATGCGGGTATCCGTGCCCTCACGTTAAGCCGGTTGTTAGCTCGGTTGTTGTCGATAGATAACAGTCGTTAAATTTTGTCGGAGGCCTTAAAGGGTTGGTTTGAAAACATCCGACAGCGGGTTGGCCACTAACCCGAATCTCCACCAACCCGCATTGGAGCAGCGTGGTGGAGTAAGCTCCAGGCCTCCCCAATAATGGTTAGAGACCCGTGCCCAGCAGTGGGACGTAAAAAAGGGTTGCAATACAGCGTACCAAATTTCAGGACAATGGGTAGAACCATTAAAAAAATAGAAAACTCACTTCTGATCATCTGGGAAGTACAACAACGCAAGCAGGCTGGGCTCCATGAAGGCGGTCTCGGCGGCGAGGAAGGCCCGCTGCGAGGCGCGGTAGGCCTCCTGCAGCTGTCCCGCCGCCAGCAGCACGGAGGCCTCCTTAATGTTGTCCACCGCAGAGTTGATGGATGCACCAACTTCGTCGTTTATCACTATGTTGGATATCTCACCTGGGGAGAAGAAGGTAGGTGGTAGAACTATTATGGTTCGCCCGGGGTAGTACCACCGCTGCATCCACTTCTGCCGTGAACCAATTCTATTGTGTTTCGGTGGAAACGTGCAGTTGCCGGCCACGCTGACATGAGGCGACCACCAGCCTCCGGAGTAGCAGCGCAACTGCATACGACCTCTGACAAGACTTACCTATGCTTGCTTGAGGTTATATGTAGATGTCCATGGGCTGCAGCGACCACTTAACACCACGTGGCCCGCATATTCATCTGCTACTCCATTCAAATAAAATAAAAAAAGAAATGTCGCAGTTGTATGCCCCATGTATTAATAAATACTTTGATCGTGAATACAGCTGTGGGTACTGTCTATTCTAGACTCTAGATATTTAAGCAACAAAAGTCATTTAAAGTAGTGCTGGTAGGCGTTTTACTTCTAGTCCCTGTAGCTTCGAGATTAAGAATAGAGCTACGGTATGCCCTGCCTGATCGTAAGAGGCGACTAATAGGGGGCTTCCGGGGTTGTGGGCCGTGAGAGTGGGTCGAGCACCTTCATAAAATAAACATAAAATCAAAGAATAAACTTGTCGGCAGTACGACAGTACAACATGCCGTGTCGACGGCACGACTGTACAACGGTGGCGCTAGGGTCGAGAGTGACCATAGAGAGTTGCTCTAGCGGAGGTCGTATCGATGGTAGCGTGACAGCCACAGTGTCATTCCTAGATTCTTATTGAAGGAGACATGGTGGACGGGTTGCGCACCACGTAACCGACGAATCGCTACCGATCCAGGCTATCCCCAAAAATTATTAAGTGATAGCTTTCCAAATTCCATAATCATTTTTAAGTGTGAGTAAGTTAATTTTCGAAATAATAATGATTATTATAATTTTCTGTCAACAGTCTTTTAATTATCAGTTTCCTCGCCCACTTGAATAACTCTGATGTGTGACCACCGCTCGCTTACAAACTTAAAATAAAATAAATGTTTGGATTGCAAAAAATAAAACGCCGGACACCGAAGAGTAAAATAAGACACAGTCATCAAATTCTAAGTAAGTTACCAGGATTTTCCCCAGAAACAAAAAAAAATGCATTGAGAAACAAGCTCCAGGCCCCCCTAAAATGGAGAGAGACCCGTGCCTAGTAGTGGGACAAAAAAAGGGTTGCAGCCATTCGCAGAACAGACTAAAGTGGAGACTCTTATTATCGAAGGCCAAGGCTCAATTTGGGTCCTCGCGCCATCCCACCAACTAAATATAACTAGCTGACTCCCATTCCAATTTTGCTATCTCTTCCCCACTTAAAGCACCGAATTGCTTCTTAAAAATTAGACATCTTACCCAATAACTTAGCTAATGACTTCAGACTTCTTTCGGCGGATGTGAGCTGTTCCAGGCTCCTGATGCGCAGCAGCGCGTCCACCTCCCACGCGCGTGGAGACACCGACCGGAGAGGTTCTAGCAGAGCGCCCTCTATCGGCTCCTGGCAAACAAAAAAAATTTTGTTCTGAAACATGCAATGTTGTGCTATTCCGATTTCCCCCTCCCTCTTCCTCTGTACGCGATTTCTTTATATATTTTTTCATATCACATGCATTGAAACAGCGAGTTTTGATCTCTGTTTGGCCAGTCGAAATAAGACAATTTCAAACCAATGCGAATGTGTCAGTCAGTCAGTCGGCACCTTCATTTATTTATTATTTACGTCTTTATTTTAAGTCTGTCAGAATCGCATTGACAACTGTCGTCAAATCGTTGTCAAAAGATATTACTGCGCCATTTGTCTGAAATAGTCTTACTTCGACTGGCTACAGAAATCGGAACTCGTTTTATTACATTACATGTGATATGAAAAATACAGTGTGGCACGAGATGAAACAAAGACGATTTCAGACCAGTGCGATGACAGCCCTCGTCAGAAATAGTCTTGTTTCACTCCTTTCCACACAATATACTATTTCTTATTAGTTAGTTTCAATTAGTTTCTTACTTGTGCTCGACTTGGCGACTCGACTTGACCGCCATACCCCCAGATTTCAGCATTCTAAACCTATCCAGAGATCCTGAAATAGGGGCATGAAAATACGCCGAAACGGTTTCATAAAAGTACTACGGCAGTGTGTGCTTCGCGCTCGACTTGGCGGGATTCACTACCGTGCCTGGAGACTGAAGATTCAAGTTACCTTATCAGTGATTCCGAGCAGCGCTCTCAACTGGGCAACAAACGTGCCCATGATTAGTTTAGTGTCAGGTGTCCACGTGGGCGCTTCGCTCTTGCACTCCTCGGCCGAGGGGCTCCCGAGGACCACTCCTCCCCATTTCGGCGACATGAAGGCCTGCACTGGTCCCTCGACTTTCTTGCCTGGAAAGATTTGTCGGTTTGAAAGGTACGTAACCGTAAGAAGTAATATAAAATAATAATTATAACATTAATTTCAAAAACTACACTGACTTCAAATGTGTCAACTGAAAAGGAAATTTTTTTAGTATCAACGTACTTTCCTATTAAAGAAAAATAAGTATAAAGGTACCAACGTAGTTTTCTGGGAAAAAACATTAAAATCAATAGTGGAAGTGTCTATCTAATTCGGTATATACGCTCATACATTTGGAGTCAGTGAATGATATTCAGAACGAAATATATCTAACCTAAGCGATATTGAGGCGTATGTTTATGTAATGCTTAGCACGTCATATTGACGTATCTTTAAGCAACTGCAGCAAAGCAGGATTTATCAAAAGGCCGAGTATGCTGGAGCTTAGAGCGGCAAAAAGGACCCAAAAATGAAACAAAAAAAAAACAACCGGACAGCGTACAGAAATACTTTTAATATACTTAAACTTTTTGAATGGAGAATGTGTTAAGTAGTGACAATGTTCGTAATAACAGTCAAATTAACACTTAAAAAGGCGCCTATATTCCATTTAACCAAAACGATTATGTGTCGTTTTGCCAAGTCAATGGACGTTACATTCAACAACTTGGCTGTCCATTTAGCCACTTCTTTTAAAGTCGACGTTCCACACGTCACATCGACGTATGTATCTTGAAGCGGCTTATTCTGTGCGTCGTACACCAGCAGCTTTTGGGGTCCGAATTAAGTTTGGCAGATGCGGGCTGAAATAAATAGTCAAAGAGGGGGGGGGGGGGGGGGGGGATTTCTAGAATCTTTTAATATCCTACATCATAATAAGAATCAAAATCAATTATTAATTGAATCTAAATTGTATCTTAATTATTTGTGTTCAATTAATATAAAATGTAATGCCTTACCAAGGCGCACTTGTTATTCGAATTTATTGTGTAACATTTGTAGTGTGACATGTTTCGGACCGTACCGAGGTCCTTCATCATGAGCCATCGCGTGCGGTCGCTAGATGGCCTCGGCGAAGACTGCGGGCTGCGGGGGAGGGAGGTGGCGGTGTTGGC
Organism: Pyrgus malvae; assembly: GCA_911387765.1. NCBI lineage: Eukaryota > Metazoa > Arthropoda > Insecta > Lepidoptera > Hesperiidae > Pyrgus > Pyrgus malvae. The sequence goes on along the minus strand of OU426968.1, from coordinate 3,485,328 downwards.
AGTCTCCGGATCTTGTGCGTCTGCGTCGTTATGAACCGCGGGTGCGCTTACGGTGTTACCAGACGGGGCGCATACAATGCTGACTGTGTCGCTCTCCAGAGTATATGCTGTACTGAGGTCTGACGTGGTATGAAGCGGCGCAGCCCGCAGTCTTCGCCGAGGCCATCTAGCGACCGCACGCGATGGCTCATGCTCAGGATCGTGCTTGGTTTAGGGTCATGATTTTACTTTGGAGGTATTTGAACCCGATTGGTTTTGAGCGCCCTAGCCGTGCCTGTGGCTGGGTACAGTACACTGACCGTGCGCGTCGTACAGGCGCAGCGGCGCAGCGCGGCAGGGCGCGGCGTGCAGCGCCAGGTTGAGCGTGCGGCGCGCCGACACGTGCGTGGCCGCGCGCGCCTCCAGCCGCGTCAGCAGCGCGTGCAGCCGCTCGTACGGCACCGCGAAGTGCCGCCCGTACGCTGACGTGTCCTTTATCTGGGACGTGCAAGGAGTAAATATACAGGGTTACATGTGTGGAGGAAAAGGATCTCCCGCCAGGCGATGTCACTGCCTGGGAACCGCGGTCCAAATGCTAACTTCGGACCGTTTGTATATATACTGAGAATCTAAGAAACTTCGATAGCGTGATTTGGGGTACGTCTTCTGATTGGCCAGTTCAGTGTGACGTAGGTAATCTATTGTTTACAATATTCGCTGCTTGGTCAGCATTTCATGTGAGGCGCGCGCTCATATTACTGTAGATATCGCGCCGCTACACATGTGAACTACTTTAAGACGTTGTAGTTCCTATATTTTTTGACTAATACATGAAACTCTATATGGAAAACTTACCGCATGCAAGGACTTTGAAGATATTTATAAAAAAAATGACGATCCTTTTGTCTATTGTCCATTTATTTCGTATAGTCCGCATCAAACCTTATTATGGATCGTCCGCGCCAAACCTTATTGTTGATCGTCCGCGCCAAACCTTATTGTAGATCTGAAGTAAGCTGCGAGTGCTTGTTTGCTCCGGTACAGCCGCGTAATATTTAATCATTCTCTGAAACTAGCTAATGCGACACGTCTTGTTACTAACTTCAGATCCGCATTAAGGTTTGCCACAGGCCTTACAATAATTACAATTACATTATAGAAACCAAGTTCGCACAATTGAAACATGTTGATTAGAGCCATTAATGGCACCAAACGCCGCGGTTAAATTTTATCACAACACTTTTTATAAAACAAAAGAAATGTAATAAAATAACTTTTCGCAGTGTTTTCAATATTTTGTAGTATTTTATAATTAATTTGGTCAAAATAAAAATATTTTGTTTGTCAGATATGACAGCTGCAGGAACCTATTTAGTGCTTCAATTTTGACAGCGCGCTTGTATGAAGACACTCCTTCTATACATATTTATTCTAAGCCGCGGGCTCTAATTCACAAAAAATTCAATGTCCTTGCATCCGGTCACTTTTAAATGGACACTACAACCACTTAAAGGATCTAGGTCGACTTAACATGTAAACCTGTATACAAAATAATCTAGACAAACAGACTGAAAACAGAAATTGAAAATCATCAATCCCATTTTTGCTTTACCGGGATTCGAACCAGAGACCGATTTACGATTATAGGTAACCGAATGTTCTCTTTACTAACACAAGCTAGATGGCGCTGTAACTGGTTTTAAATCACACTAAGGACCTCTTTCACCATCTCCAAGTAAAGTGTCGATTAGTTACGTCCCAAGTTAAGTTAATTAGGAAGTAAAAGCTATGAGTACGGGTCAGTTTCTCGTATGTTTAGTGCTACTCAAACATCGTGAAATTCAAATTGGAGTTACGGGTGACTTTAACCGACAATTAAGGTGGTGAACGAGGCCCTAACTATAGTAGATAATTCGGAGAACCGCCAAAAATCGGAGTACCCCGTCACATTAGATGTTTCACATTAAAATGAAGTATTTTGCCTTCATTACTAGTTACTTCAAACTGAAATAAATTAAATAGAAGCATAATTTTACTAACTTATTAAGTCTTTAGTATCACACGCTTAAAATAATGACATATATAACATACTAGCGGCCGCTCGCGACTCCGTCCGCGTGGACTTTGGTATTAGTCATAGCATGTTATATAGCCAATAGCCTTCCTCAACAAATGGACTATTCAACACAAAAATAATTTTTCAATTCGAACCAGTAGTTCCTGAGATTAGCGCGTTCAAACAAACAAACTCTTCAGCTTTATATATAAGTATAGATTATTTTTACATTGTTTGAAATTCTGAATTAAAGTATCTCTCACCTCACGCGCCTGAAAATCGAAGTCCAACAGATGGAGCCACTGAGACTTGAGCGTGAAGTTGTGCAGTTCACTCAGCTCGTCCACGAACGATCCTATGTAGTCTGAAATACATTAATATCACGTGAAACTTGAAAACCGGCCAAAAGCGAACGGGATTCGCGCACGAATGGTTCCATACTACTATCTATAACTAGCATCCGCCCGCGACTTCGTCCGCGTTGGACTTTTGTTGGATGTTAAGCCTATAGCCTTCCTCAATAAATGGACTATACAACACTAAAATAATTTTTCAATTCGAACCAGTAGTTACTGAGATTAGCACGTTCAAACAAACAAACAAATTCTTAAGCTTTATATATTATTATAGATAAATAAAAGGTGAAAAATTACGTTTGTTGTATGGAAGCGCACCTTAAATGTTTATTTATTTATTTTAATAGTGAAATATTAAAAGTTCTTATATAACCAAATATCCTGTAAATGCAACTTCGTATCAAGATTGTACTCTCAAAGATATGAAAGAATCCTGGGATATTTTGGTCACATTGCCCGTCCGCAACCGGACGACCTTGACTAACTGTTAAAAGTGGGCAAGGGGAAAAAGACCCCGCGGCCGATCACCTAACCGTTGGCGTGACCAAGTGACCGCACGTCCGGTTAGTGCGGCGGACCGCACTAACCGGACTCGCCGTCACAGAATCTCTAAGATTACATAGGCTCGCTCTGCGTGTTCTACCGACTTTACTATGGTGAGAGCTCCGAGGAACTCTTCAAATTGATGCCTACATCACCATTCCATGATTATACCACCAGACGAAGGTTAAAGTTCCACTGGCACCATCTGGACTCGTGGCGGTCCTCCACAGTCCGCTTTGCACGCTCCTTTTTACCACGGACGTGTAGGTTATGGGACAACCTTCCAGCTGTGGCATTCCCAGTGGACTATAACATGGGGTTCTTCAAGAAAGCTGTAAAAAGAGCTCTCCTCCAAAGCCGGCAATGCTCGGGCGGCTCCCCTAGGGTTGCCCGTGTCCATAGGCGACGGTGATCGCTTAACATCACGCGGCCCGTCTGCCTTATTGTTAGGTTTATTTATTAAAAAAAAAAAAAAAAAAAGCCGAACATCGACAAAAATGGAGACAACTCATAAGAACCGCTAAGGAGTTTCAGTAAGGACACGACTTTCAGTAGAAGTATACGTCAAGGAAGATTCTGTAAATATTTCAAGCGTCTAACATTTGTCGATATTATGATCGAGAAAAAAATGCAGAAAAAAAACACATTTGTTGCATGGGATCACTTCTTAGATATTTATTTTGTTCTGAAAATCTACCATCTAAGTATATCATATTTTTGTTTTCGATATACCTTTGTCGTAAACCTGTGATGAACGGACGGACAGACACACGAGTAATCATATAAGGGTTTCGATTTTTATTTTTTCATACATAACCCTAACTTACTTTTTACAAAATTGTACTTATCATGAAACCTAAACTTCTTATTGGATGTTACCTCACATATAACGCACGCAATCACACACACACATAGAGAGATAGAGAGAGAGAGAGAGAGGAGAGAGAAAGGAAACATTTAAAGTTTGCCTCTCGCGGTCATCTATCACACACTGGAGTTTTTTTTCCGCCCGCTTTTTTCTCCTAGCCCACATAACCCTTAGCGCACCCAAAGCGGATGACGGTCAGATGATGGCCGTACAACAATGACAAACATCAAGTGTATATTATTACCCAGGATGTTAATAAACTATTTCATTTCATTTCACTCTACCGCGTCCGTTTCACTTAGCTGCGAAAATCGCTCGCGTTCTACACCAAGTCACCAACTACTGAATCATGTTTGCTTCAATGCCCAATCTCATCCCTGCTAAAGATCAAATCCTTACCTTCTACGGCGTCCCCCGCTTGGAAGTCCACCCTCAGCTCGTGAGGGGAGGGATGCACGACTGACAGCGCGATGTGGTACCCGCTGTCCGGGGGGAAGCGGGTCTGGCGCGCCTTGTCCGCTATCTCTCCTCTCGCTCCCACCAGGACGGAGGGCTGGTAGATCCAGGAGTTCAGGACTTCCGCTAGTTTTGGGGCAGCTGGAAATTAAAGTTGAATCAAAATCGTAGTTTAATGAATATGGCCGGCACTGGTTTAATATCTACTTGTCTAGATTTGTTTTTTTTTTACTGTTTAGCAGCAGTTTATTAACATTAAACTTACTAACATTATTGGAGAGAGTATTGTTCATATCGTCATCTATACTTCTATACTAATATTATAAAGAGGAAAGATTTGTATTTTTATATGTTTGTAATGATTAAACTCAAAATCTACTATTCCGATTTAAAAAATTCTTTCACCATTAGAAAGCTACATTCACCCTGAGTAACATAGGCTTTTTACCGCGGGAAAATGCTTCATTCCTACGTGAAAACGGGTAATAGGGTCAACGCGGTTGAAGCAACTGGCTAAACGCTTATGATTTTAATATAGCAATGAAGCCTGGAATAGCACATAGGCTATTTTTTATCCTACGGGGACCCAATAAACGGAACAACGCGGGCGAAGCCGCTGGCGGAAGGTTATATATAATATACTACATAAACATATCCCTACTTCCCTACTAATATTATAAATTCCAAAGTAACTCTGTCTGTCTGTCTGTCTGCTTCGCGTTCCCGCTTAAACTATTGAAACAATTTTAATAAAATTTGGAACACACATAGAGTGGACCTTGGGAAAGGACATAGGATGGTTTTTATACTACGCGAACCTATAAAACGGGTCCACGCGGTCGAAGCCGCTGGCGGAAGGCTAGTATACATATATGTATATCGAATTTTGTGCCAACTTTAAATTTTAAAGAAGTATCATCTGCGAACAGTACAATCTCGTGACTATTCCCTGCCATGTAAAGATTAGAGACAGATGTAATAGATTAGAGGCCTAATATCGAGCCCTGTGAGTCTCCTGTTTGTACAGTAGACCCAGACGATCTTTTACTGTTTACCTCATCCCTTTAGGTCCTTCTATTACTTAAATAGGATCTCTAAAGCTCGAATGCAATATCGTAGCTGAGTTTCCTGATTGGTTTGGTCCAACAGGCTAAACTATTGTTCTTGTTTCCGTGTTGTAGTTCCACTAACTCTCGTCCATATACCTGGGTAATAGCTAATCGTAATCGAGAAACATTGACATCGATTTAAAAGTAGGGTGTAAAGTGGATTCCTTCTTACCTTCTCCTATAAGTTGCAGCGGTTTGAACAGATGCATACTAATGCTTTGCGTACTCAGCTTTTGAATCTTTTTTTAATAAACGCTTCACACTCATAGCCCCACAGTAGGGTTGATATACCCTGTGTCGTGGGTACCATGGACACACACAAAGACAGAAACACAAACACCCAGACCGAGAACAGAAATTTAAACTCATCATTCAAATTTCTGTTTCGCCGGGAATCTAACCCGGAACCCATCGATTGGCAGTCCGGCATGAATACATTGCCACGGGCAGAAAAAATTACCCGTGGTACAACTAATTGGTTTTAATTCAACCGGTAGGATCACGGGTAAATAAATATCGTCCGTGGTAGGTACAAGTACTAGCTATAAGTCCCTCTGGTTGGCTGCAACAATTGCTGGGCACGGGTCTCTTCCCATTATTGGGGAGGCCTGGAGCTTACTCCACCACGATGCTCCAATTCGGGTTGGTGGAGATGCGGGTTAGTAGCCAACCCGCTGTCGGATGTTTTCAAACCGCCAATAAGGCCTCCGACAAGGTTTAACGACTGTTTATTATCTATCGACAACAACCGCGACCGACGGGTTAACGTGCCCTCCGAAGCAAGGAAATGCGCATGACTTTTTTTTCTACTAGCGGTCACCCATCTCACACCCAACCGCACCCGTTTGGCTTTGTTGCATAGATCGCTTTGCGTTCTACGCTAACCGCCGAGCCATGCGCGCTTCGTCCCTCTGGTTGGACTAGGTAAAAAAACTGCCCGTGGTACTACCAATTGGACCACGGACTCACGGGCAACAAACTTAACTCCTCCCTATTATTATGTTTTTTTTTTTAATGAAAATATTTTATTTGCACAAATATGGGTAAATAAAATATTTTCATTTCAAAAAAAAACATAATAATAGGGAGGAGTTAAGTTCCACCAGCCAACCATACATGTTGCTACGACATTCTTTGGACAATGTATTGTTTTTCTTTACCTTGCTGTCTAAAATGCAAACATCAGCAGACCCATGTTCCAGGAGCCCATATAGACATACTCTTAGCAGGACTACATACCTTTAGCATCCCTGAAGAACACAACTCTCCCAGCAGCCAACCACACTTGCTGCTGCAGCGGCCTCCTCTGGACCACGTACAAGGTGTTGTGTTTCTTCACATCGAAGGCCGCCCCGATTTCTTCTATCGCTTCGTGGTCCTCCGCTATGGAGTCCAGAGCAGACTGAAGTTCTTTGGATAGGAGCTGCTTTTTGATTTTCAATTTTATTACGTCTGGAAGAGAGTTCAGTTTTTAACACGCTTTTATTAACTTGACCTGTATGTATGTAAGTATGTATGTATGTAACGGAATCTTTTAACTTCATTTTCACTTACTTCTAGGAATCTGATTCACTTGAAAATTTGCACAGGGGTCAAGGGCCGATGACAATACAATAATCTCATAACTTTATATTAAAGTCGTAACTAGGATCATCAGGATAAAATAAAATATACGAGGGGCGGCTGATAAGTTCGTGGCCTAAGGTACTTAATGAAACAAATATAAAGTTTTATATTTTTAACACGTCTAACTAAGCGTCTGGTTAACTTGAAAATTTGCATAGGGGTCAAGGGCCGATGACAATGCAATAATATGAGAATAAAAATCCTACTAAAAAATTAAAAATAAATGCACTATTTATTTGTGTAAGGACGTAATGTAAAACATTAGTATTTATGTAATAAATTGTATTTTTAAGTGCTGCTAGGACTTTTCCCCCACCAGCGTTTTTCTTCACATAGAAAGTCAAGGCTTTGTCCACTATACCCAAAAAGATACAGATGCGAGTGTAGATGAATTTAAGATATAACAAGTCCATAAAACAAAACCGAAATACGGTTAAATATTATTTATTCCTCATGAGATTTACAATTACTTATTGCGAAACACATGTAATAGGTATTAACATTAGCTTTTATTAATTTAAAGACCAGCATACAGGTCACGTTGTGTAAGACAAATTTATAGACGGCTTTTCGCATTTTGCCGATTGAAAAGGAACACAATATTACGCATTATGTCGATCGCCCGCTTACGGAGAATTTTGCATCCCCATCGTTGGCCGTCGATCGTCCCTGCCGTCAGCCGTCGATCGCTGCCGGCGTCCGTCGACGACCGATCGAAACGACGACGAAAGGATGCGTCCCGACCATTAATTGGTCGGTCAGCCCATTGTAGGCTGCCGTTGCAGAGTTTCCGAGTCAAAATCCTTAATTCTCATGCAGGCGCGGTCGCAATCTTCAATTTTGGGAGGGTCACTAAGAAATTTCGGGGGAAGAGGTGTCCCAAATTGGATTGTTTCGCCTTCCATCCACGTATGACCCCACGTATGAGGATTAGGGGGCGGGGGGTCATGTCCCCCTCTGCGACCACACCTGTCCTCATTTCAATAGGGCTTATAACAGGACCCTTTTACGATGAAAGTTACAACACAATTCAATTTCTTCACGACAAAAATTTGCTGTAGTTTTATCCCGTACAATCTATTAAAGTGGTAACACATACACAACCTTCTAAACTCAGTATACTTAGGTGTAATAGTTAAGAGTCGACATCTCTACCCCATAAAAATACTCACCAGAATCTTTAAAAGTCTCTTCGATGGAAGATGCCACTGCGGCGGCTGTTGGCTCATCATTGGCCAAGACGACGACCTCACTCGTCACGTAGTGAGAGTCGGTATCAAATGAGTTAATCTGGTCGTAGGGGAGTGATACCCTGAAAGTTACGTATTCTTTATGAGAAATAGATTTTCGAATGAGTCACTAATTGCTAATACCATACCTTTTATCATAAAGTGATGATTTTAAAAATTACCTTTCATATAAAAGAGAAGAAGTAAGATTTCACATACAAGCGAGTCTTTGAAATAAAATATGTACGCAATGTTGTGATTGGCTGCAACCCTTTTCGCATCCCATTGGGCACGGGTCTCTCCCCATTATTGGGGAGGCCTGGAGCTTTACCATCACGCTGCTCCAATGTGGGTTGGTGGAGATGCGAGTTAGTGGCCAACCCGCTGTCGGATGTTTTCAAACCGCCCATTAGGCCTCCGACAAGGTTTAACGACTGTTATCTGTCGACAACAAACGGGACCGACGGCTTAACGTGCCCTCCGAAGCACGGAAATGCGCGTGAATTAATTTTTTGCCAGTAGCGGTCACCCATCTCACACCCGACCGCGCCTGTTTGGCTTAGTTGCATAGATCGTTTACGTTCTACGATAACCGCCGGGCCATGCGCGCTTCGTTAATGTTGTGAACTGCTATATTATGATACCACCTCCCAATGGTAAAGTGAAAAAAAGAGTCATGTAATTATCTGCAAATTCAAGTCTTTAGTTTCAACTAAATAACTATTATTTAAAGGCGGCTGTCATCTAGGTTTTAGGGACTACATATTAGCTGTTTGAGAAGAAAGTAAGCTATAATATAGTAACGATAACGAGAGATTTATATGTATATACAGTAAGTACATATATAAAGTGTAACTTGCAAGTACTTGTACATCAAATTTTTTGGGATGCTTTACCTATAGACTTCTGTGGTCTTCCACCATAGCGGTAGTCCTATGACGATGAGCACACCGACAAAAGAAGCGCTTGCCCACATACGGTTGGACTCTGCAACAATGGAAAAACAAACTTAGTCACATAGTACAGAAGGAAAACTGTATTATCAGACTATTTCAATCCGAGTAGCCGTAAAAATATTGGGTTTTCAAAATTGTTTGTATTAATGAGGTACTGTAGGAGTAATGACGCAATATCACACTAAGTACGCCTTAAAACGTAATTCATGTTGTACTAAACACAGAACATACTCGTATTAAAGAGTTTAGAATGGAATTGTGGGCGGGGCAGACGCGCCAAGGATATGAGCAACGCTCATATCTCTACAGAAACGCGTGATCGCGCTGCGATATGTGTGCTTGTGTGCGTGCTTGGGTGTGATTAGTTCATTTGAAATCGTGTGATTGTGCGGCGCTAAGATTGGCTACATTTGAAATTGCAAATTTGTGTGTAAGCTTATGGTAAGCTTCGTATTTATTTAAGTAGGTACAGATGTAGTGGTGGTGAAAGTGGGGCTGGATCGGCGACACCAGCTTTATACGAACGGCGCATTATTGCCATTCTACTTCTACCTCTTTTAATAAGTTCTGTGGTACTAAACAAGTATCAGGTCCAACATTTTCATTTTGTTCTCCATGTCTTTAGATGTAACTTTTCTCATCTGTAAAATATGACTTCTACCTTCAAGTACCTTAAAAAATCAAGGTATCTTGGAAGAGGTACGGTATGATGTCAGATTATTTCCACATTAAATATTCATCAGTCCTTCTTCAAGTATGTGCCTTCCACAGCTCTTCTGAAGGACTTTCATACAGATTTCCAAAACGATTGGGGGCAATGCCAAATATAAGTCAGTGCCCCAAACGTTTAAAATATCTGCTTCTGGAGATTAACACCATTATATATAAAACCTAGCCGTTTCCATAACCCCTTGACCGTTAGACCTTCTAGTCTACGACTAACCTTCTGCATTAGAATACCGTATGTTGTATTCTAGTTCAGAGTAACGGAGGAAATATCCCAGTTCATACAATACGTTTGTTCGGAATACAGTAAGTACAAACATAAAACATTTAGAACGCAGAGCAGAAACTACCGACAGATATCGAAACAATGGGTTGTTTTATAAACGGTACCTGACCCGATACACTGCGGAGTTATAGATTCAAGAGGCCAGTGTTTACAGACATGTGCAGATCTTAATAGTAATAATAGTGTTTGTCAGTCTGTTGACCACTTGACTTTTGATGAAAAAACATTATTACTGATCAAGCAAGCATTTTCCGAGTCGGGTCAGGGAGAGAATGTGTGTGAACATTTTGCGAAGTCATGAAAATTCCATATACTCGTGTGGAGGAAAAGGGAAGATCTCCCGCCAGGCGATGTAACTGCCTGGGGAGCGCGGTACTTCGGACCATTTGTTGCCTACTGAGAATCTAAGAACTTCGATAGGGTGATTCAGGATGCGTCTTCTGATTGGACAGTTTAGTATGATGCGTGTGACGTAGGTATTCTATTGTTTACGATGTTCGCTGCTTGCGTCGTCTTGCATGGTCAGCATTACATGAGTGCGGTCATACATGGCGTAGCGTAGCATGGCGCCGCTACACTCGTAAAACAAAACTATAATAATATGATCCACCGAATAACGCCCCATTTCCATGCCTGAACTGATTATATGAACAGATTTATAAGGCAAATACCAAATCATTGGCCCACATGCCTATAAGCAGCGTTCTTCCACCCTCCGGTGCTTAAGATAATGGTGTCTATCTCGATCTGCTATTGTTTCAGCCACTCACATGAAGCCCTCTTTTAGTCATCTATTGACGATCACACAGTTGTTAACTTGTGGAATTATTAACGAAGCTCCCTGTTTCGATTCCGGATAGGTAGAAATTCGAAAGATACCTTTTTTCTGTTCTCGGTCTGGGTGTTTGTGTGATAGTTTTGTGTTTGTTTTCACACACAACGCTGGTAATTCTAGTGTGGGCCTATGAGTGTGAAGCGTTATTTTTTTATAACAAGCAGAGAACCTCATGCATCGTTCTGGCTTATTGTTAAGTCTTGTTGAGAGAGCTTCAAATGCCGCTATAAAATCATAACGTTATCAACTATTTGTGTCACTTCTAAGCGGTACTGTACTTATCACAATAAATAACGCTATATCAGTAAACGCTCCTTAGAAAATATTGATATAAATAACGATCTCAATAAAGTTATTTTTACGGAGGATAACAGACTGCTGAGCTGGAGTTGTCAAACTGCGCATGCTCGTGTGTGTTTTGTTTAGCGGCGGATTTAAATTAAAAATAGATCGAATAAACAAAAAAGAAACGAAATTGGAAGAAACAAGCTGACAACGTCGACTCGAACAACGAGGAGTTAAATCGATCTAGCTAGGTTTCATTTTTAGAAAACTTTGTATTATCCGTGTTATTCAGGCAACGAAAAACTGCTGCAATATCATTAGAATAGGAAGGTATACCTATATCGCCACCAGGAGAGCTCAGGGGGAAAAACGCGTAGTTCCAAAACCAGAAGGACCCCGGTGCGAGCGATGTCTTTAATTCAATTTTTTTCTCCTTTTTTCCAAGTTCCTTTTTTATGAGAAAAACTAAGTTATTCAGGTCCTATTTTATATTTATGAGAATCTTTATAATATCATTCTTGATTTTACATTTTTAGATTGATTTAATAATAACCTATACCGCATATATGTACTGTATACATAAATAAATAAAATACAAATTCAAGCTTACGCTTTAAGCTACCCAAACACACCCCACATTGTTTGTGCCTCCTGGAAATAAAAAAATAACGTTTCACACTCATAGTCCCACAGTAAGATAGATTTACCCTGTGTTGTGGGTACCATGGACAGAGACAAAGACAGAAAACCAAATACTCAGACCGAGAAAAAAAATTCAAACTCGTCATTCAAATTTCTGCCCCACCGGGAATCGAACCCGGGACCCTCCGATCAGCAGTCCGGCTTGGTGACCGCAATTGGTCGTCAATATGATTGACTTTAGTGTATGTACAAAACTGCTGCTGCAGATGCGAACTTTATATGGGAAGTACTTGAAGAAGACTTGTACGACCATGGGGAAGTAGATTTTTTTTACCATTTCCGTTACCTATGTGGTTTCTTTGAGAAGACTGATGGTTTAAACTCTTAGTGTAAAAAATCGCTAACACCCTGTAAACTCTGCTACTTATAATATTTTAAAATTAAAAGATTTGTATTATTTAGATGTTTAATATAAGTTGTTACGGCAATATGCTGGAAAAGCCCTGCACTATGCTAGGTGATCTCAATAGCGCCTCACAAAGGGTGAGCGGTTTAAGATGAACATGGACAAGACGAAGATCATGTCTAACCTCTATATACCAGTTGTTGTTGATGGCGCTACTCTCGAAGTTGTCGACGAGTTCATCTACCTGGGACAAGCGATCCGTATGGGTAAGTCCAGCTTCGAGAGAGAGGTAACTCGTAGAATCCAACTCGGTTGGGCAGCGTTCGGGAAATAACAAAGTGTCTTCTCGTCCAGAATATCTCAGTGTCTGAAGTCGTAAGTTTTCGAGCAGTGTGTGTTGGCAGTGATGACCTACGGCGCTGAGACGTGGTCTTTTACAGTTATCCTTTTCCATAAGATCAGGGTCGCCCAGCGAGCGATGGAGAGGGCTATGCTTGGTATGCTCTACGTGACAGAATTCGTAATGATGAAATCCGTAGAAGAACTAAGGTTACCGACATAGTTCTCAAAATCTGCAAGCTGAAGTGGCAAGGGCAGGCCATATAGTTAGGAGGACCGACAATCGATGGGGAAGAAAGGTTCTCTTCTCGAATGGCAACCACGTCTCGGCAAAAGGAGTACAGGCCGCCCTCCAACCAGGTGGACTGATAACCTGAAGAAGACAGCGGGTAGTCGCTGGATTCAGAAGGCCCAGGACCGGGAGGAGTGGCGAACGTTAGGGGAGGCCTATGTCCAGCAGTGGACAATAAAAGGCTGATGGATGGATGGATGGATGAGATGTTTAATGTATTAAAAAACAACTGAACTGATTTCAAACTTTTTTTCGCCGTTAGCTTTAAAAAATAAAGGTCCACTCGTGTTAAGCAGGGTTATGTTACTAGTTTTTGAGCTTGTTTGTAAATCTCATTTGGACTAAGAGCACTTATAGCTTATGAAACTAAAAAGTGAAAAATAAATATAGTTAAAAAAACGCGCTTTTAAAGCACATCAAACTAAAAAGTTAAAAACATTTTTTAAAATAGCTTATAGATACTTCAACTCAGTTGTGCGCGCGGCGCTATGTGTGGGTAAACCTGTATATACACAGTGACTTTGTGTGCGTGACAAGAGGTACAGTGAAGTTGCTCGGACGATCGCGGCCGCGTCACTGTCACACAAATTAAAGCTGCATAATTACTAGCCCACGCACACATAGCGCCGCGCGCACAACTGAGTTGAAGTATCTATAAAACAGTATTGAACGAAAATACCAGCATCATTGTGAAAAAAGCGTGGGCGCTTTGTGTCATATTTTTCGTATACAGCGCCCGAAGCTTTCTTCACAACAATACTCGTATTTTTCGTTAATTATAGTTTTAAGCTTATTTTCAAAATTATTGATAAAATTATTTGATATAAAATGGTGTATGCGAAAAAATTGTTCACGTATGTCTATGACTGTTCATTAATCCTCCGACTATCCTCCGTCCATTAATTAAACTCCGACTCGCACTTGACCGATTTTTCGATGACTGTGCCCACAAGACTATTTGAGGGCTGGATCCGCGCCTGCTCCGTGGCGTAGTGGGTGATGAGCCGACTGCGATACGTGAGGTCGTGGGTTCGATTCCCACCCAGGACAAATATTTGTGTGATGATGATGAACATGACTATTTGTTCTGTGTGTGGGTGTTAATTTATCTATTTAAGTATGTATTTAGAATTATATAAGTATGTTTATCAGCTTTCTGATTACCATAGTACAAGCACTGCTTAGTTTGGAATCAGATGGTGTTATGTGAATTGTCCAAAGATATTTATTATTTATTATTAGCTATAACGATATTATACCGTTATTTTATTTCGATATCGATATTTTACAACAATACTCTTTTCATACCGCTATTCGACTTTTCGACGGATTTGTTAAAGTTATAACAAAACGAAATACCCATAACGTTATTTAACATTACAATTTGTTATTTTTACAACGTTATTCAATGAAGCTCTGCTGGTACTTATAAAATACTCCGTCGAATCACTCACACCGATACGATATCCGTCATGCAAAGTGACAATAAAACCAACGAAGATAAATTAGAAACACTTGGGGTGCACATAAAATGACCAGGTTCAGGTGACATTCCGCTCTATGGTTAAGTATACGGGCGAGATGCCTTCATAAGATGGCGGGGTCTTATACCAGCTTCAATGATCAGGTCAGGTGTTAAGTAAGCACGCGAGATGTAATTGAGAACAATTTGTATCGTTTTGATAAGAATAGACGTGTTGTTGGAATGTTTGTGTAACGTGACGACAATGTAAACGATTTCTAAATTCTGGGCTTGATTCTGTGCAATTTGGATGTGGCTGGCTGGCTGCAACCCTTTTTACGTCCCACTGCTGGGCACGGGTCTCTCCCCATTATTGGGGAGGCCTGGAGCTTACTCCACCACGCTGCTCCATTGCGGGTTGGTGGAGATGCGGGTTAGTGGCCAACCCGCTGTCGGATGTTCTCTAACCGCCCATAAGGCCTCCGACAAGATTTAACAATCGTTATCAATCGATAACAACCGGGACCGACGGCTTAACGTGCCCTCCGAAGCACGGAAACGCGCATGAAATTTTTTGCCACTAGCGGTCACCCATCTCACACCCGACCGCGCCCGTTTCGCTTAGTTGCATAGATCGCTTTCGTTCTACGCTAACCGCCGGGCCATGCGCGCTTCATTTTCAATTCAATTTGGATGTACCATCCGTCATTGTCAGAAACTAAAAAGGTTAAGATGATTCGCGATACTGAAAAATTTGTTGATTCCCCTTTTTTTTCTCAGTATATCGACTTAACGGAGTTCTCCATAAAGGTTCTAGTTATTCTTCTTCTTTTCAGCCTTTTGTA
Source organism: Pyrgus malvae (assembly GCA_911387765.1). NCBI lineage: Eukaryota > Metazoa > Arthropoda > Insecta > Lepidoptera > Hesperiidae > Pyrgus > Pyrgus malvae. Next base: position 3,470,032 of record OU426968.1, on the reverse strand, counting down.
GTCCACTGCTGGACGTAGGCTTCCCCTAACGTTCGCCACTCCTCACGGTCCTGCGCCTTCTGAATCCAGCGGCTTCCCGCTGTCTTCTTATTTAATAATAATAACAATAATCACAAAGGTTCTAGTTTTAGTTCAGTACAAATGCAACATAACCCCGGTGTCTCTTCCAATGCGCCAGGTACTTACAATTTCAAAGGTTCCCCTGATAAAAAAAGTCCCACTTCTGAACTGTTGGCTCACAGCTCAGAATGCGGGTTTTCGTTAAATAAAAGATAAAACACTTTACAAATTGCACGTTTATTTCGTGTTATGCAGTATACGAATCACATACCTAAATCTTTCAAGAACTAATTAACGACCACCGGAACAAAATGGAGTACTTACATATGTATTAACACTCTAATTATTATTCCTTTAATCCTGTACTTGTTTCACTATCTCATTATCTACGATTTTACATTTTCTAATACTTTTCCTTAGCCACGTCTCGATCCCTCAGTGTTTCAGATCCGAATGCTTGCCGCTTGGTCAGAGTAAGTAATTCGTGCGACCGGAAGTCGAATATGATTACTTAAATAAAACTGACGGAACCAAGATGGTGCCGAAAACAGAACAATAAAATACTGCTACCAAAAATATAATTATACGGAATGAACTAATACAATATTCTTCATATATAAATAAAAGCTAACACCACTAACCATAAAATTAATTGATATTACACTTACATTGCCTACCTATATCTTATATCTTACTGTAGCAAAACTAATAGAAACATCATTGAGCACACTGTAAAATTATCTCCGTAACATCGCAATAGAACTATGCAAAGTAGTTTCCAGTATAATTAAACTGAATTAATCCGAGTGGCACGTTAAAGACACCGTGCTAAGGATTGGATTACGACTATTCATCAATCCTGACGCGTCATCGTCGTTATTGGATGCGTATAAGTGATATCGTGTTATCACAGTAAATGGTAACAAGATAGATTTCATTGTACTGACTTCATGTAGTGCGATGAGCAAATCTTATTAGAAGTTCTACTAATCTGCAGAAACAGAATATGTTTCCACAGCATACTGGATAAAATACAAAGCCTTCTTTATTCATTTAATTTTATGAAATTTATAAAACGACACACACAACTAATTATGAAATCTTGTGAACGGCAGATACTGGACACTTGGATCTTCACCACGTCGCTCCGATACCGATAAGGTCTAGGCATCTGCTGAAAACACCCGCAGCTGACCTTTCCCCGTGGGCGGGAATGAAATATTTTATCATTATCCTATTCCAGTCGCAGGACCGTTTGCGGCAACTTTTGATAGTCTTCAAATTCAAGAGGGCGACTAACTAAGAAATTCTTTAGGGACGCATCAAGTGTTTTTATCTGTCTCTCCAAACTTTACCAGTCCACTGCTGGACATAGGCCTCTCCCAAGGCACAGCGCAGATCGACGCGCCACTTCGCAGGGGGCGTCCTACAGGTCCTACTCCCCTTTTACCTAAGCGTGGTCTCCACTCCAAAACCCGTCTAATCATCAAGTATTTCTATGACATAAATATTAACACTTGCAAGGAGACCTGCTCTTTCTTCACGGCCAAAAGCAAATCGTAGTTAAAACTTTTCCGTAGAGTAAAATATATTTTCCTCACTACATTTTAGCACCAAGATGCCAAACTCTCTAATTGGTTGTCAAACTCAGAGCCAGATAAGGCCGCTTTAACTAAACTAGCCAAGGTTATTCAGCCGTTAATGGTTAACAATAAAACTGGTGTGACGTCATAGTGTTGTGAGTTGTCGTGACAGAGTTAAGTCGCCCGATCACGAGTCAGACCGCCGACGAACGATTTCTCTGATGAAATTTCATACTGCCGACGACGATCGATGAATTGAAACGAATCGGAACGATTTACCACACGGAGTTCCAAACGCGCGCACCCCCCCTTACCATTCACACGTGCGATAAATCTGAAGAAACAGGTCTGTTCAGAGAAATATGAACGATTTCTCGCAACGTGTAGGGCAGGCATTAGTATATTTCTGATTCACGCTGAAGGTTTTTTAATAAACATAGACTAGCTTGCACACAGTCCTTCACAAAGGTTGAAAATGCCACCTGCAAGATGTAAGGACGAGAAAAACTTTATTCGTCACAAAGGCACGCAGTCTACAAACAAGAGTAACAAACTCAAAATATATGCAGCCACAAAATGGAGTTCACTCAAAATTTGCTACAATTTCAGTTAGGCCCAAGATATCTGGGTACCTTTTAAATGTTTCCACTGCCGATGTTATTGATCACCGTAACCGTAACAAAACTTCCGATAGTTTAGATCCGAATCGTTTTATCAATCATTTTAGATTTTAAGGGTAGTAGGTACCTACCTCCCCGATTGAACCGTTCTAGTATTACAGTCCTAGCCATCCATTATAGTCCATAGTCTAGCGTAGAGGAGCAAGATCAACAATCGGGAAACGCTCGAGCCCACAAAGCCCAAAAATGGTTGCAGTCACTGGGGACATTTTTTGTGGTGTTTTGCAATCTTCGGGAAAAGATAGTGTGGAAGTTCCAGTGTTACAGAAAGTGCCCACGAAACCCGTCGGTTTCAGTTGTTATCGATACATATCAGTCGTTAAACCTAGTCAGAGGGTTAATGGGCGGTTCAAAACATCAGACATCGGGTTGGCTACAGCTCTGCATCTCCACCAACCACTATTGCAGCTAATAGAAAGTGCAGTGACTATTATCAATCACTACTATTAATAACTGCTGTCAATTGTGATCTATCGACATGCTTGATCCTCACACGCTACATGTAAAAGCTTGCATTTTCAAACCACCAAGTTTATATAAACGCAAAGTACCATTGAACACGTTTCATCTCGTACTAATCTTAGTACGCTTGCCATATCTATGGCAATCGTGCTAAAGGTATCTGCAAACAGAAATCACAAATGCGTAAAGGCATAAAACCTGTGAATGAAAAAGTAACGACTTTACGGATTCAATAACAACTTTGTTAATGTTTAAGAATCTTGAAAATAAATTGTTCACAAAACAGCGAACAGAAAACCCCTGTCTTCTTTTCTAACCCTATGATATTCGGAATATCATTGAAATTCGGTATAGGAATAGCTTTTTTATTAAATAAAGATGTGTTACAGGCCGCCCTCTAACCGAGTGGACTGAAGGTGTACCTACTGACAAGCCAAAGAAGACAGCGGGAAGCCGCTGGAATCAGAGACTAGTATATCGATGGAGGGCGCAGATCCGAACGGAGTGGCGTTTATTAAGGGAGACCTATGGCGCTCTTTGTATTGTGCCTATGTCCAGCAGTGGACTTTAGAGCGGTTTCACACCAGTGTATTTTTCGGCGCGTTCGCGCGTCTTTTGTTTGTTTTTTTAAAGCGCGTGTAGCCGCAATACGTCAAGATTTGACATTTTGCGATGCAAAAAGTAGCGCGTGGGTAAGCGCGTTTTCAGAAAAGACCGTATACGCGCGTCAAACACGCTAGTCTGAAAACGCACTTAAAGGCTGATGACGGATGAAAATATTGGTGTTTATTAGTTGCAGAAACTAACTAAAGATTCCTTATATTATGTTGTTTGAATCTCGTAGGGGTAAAAATACCTAGTCCCTCTAGCTTCGGAATTAAGAATAGAGCTACGGTATCCCCTGCCTGATCGTAAGAGGCGACTAAAAGGGGGCTTCCGAGGTTGCAGACAGTGAGAGTGGGAGCTCGACCCGTCCAGCCAGCAGGCCCAGGAAGTACGGCGGCGCATAGCCGCATGCCGCCGTGAGCGCCTGAGGGTGCAGGAGAGCGCATCTGCTCTCCTGTTATAGGGCGCCGCGCGTGGAGGACAACGGTGCGTTCCACTGGAGATCTCGGAGGCAAGCTTCCTTGCGGTACTTTCGTGCGGTACAAATCCCACATAACCCGGTATCTTCTCCCAAGGTGCTGGGTAAACAACCGTAAAGAAAACAATGAATTCTTTGTCTCAGACCAAGTAGCTACTGTCATCAATCTGCTCAGAATAAACGTTTGATTAAAGCACAGAGGGTTTCGACAATTTATTTCACACATTAAATTGCAAATAAGTGTAACGATATGCCAACGCACTATGCATATTAAATAGTTATTGTCAGAGACCAAAGACATTTTCGATTGGAAATAGGTGTAACGATACACCATCAGACGAAATAGTCACAGCCTATTTATAAATATATCCGTATATTCCAGTTTTTTAATACTTAAACACAACTCGACAATGATTGATTCAATATTAAGTACACTATTATATCATCTGTGTTTACCAACACTAAACTTGTAGTCAAGGCCTTACATAGAGACAAAAACACTTAGAAAATTTATTAGCGAGACGTGGAATAGCACTCACTATGAATAGCGAATTGACAATTAGGTGAATTTAAACATTTCTTGAGCAGAATTCATAATGCTACAGTATAATGATATATAGGTACATATCATCAGTCTCTGTTCGGGATTAAGAATTGAGCTACGGTATACCCTGCCTCATCGTAAAAGGCGACTAAAAGGGGGCTTCCGGGGTTGTGGACGGTGTGAGTATCGCTCACGGACGGTGTGAGAGCTCGATCCACCCAGCCAGCAGCCCCGGGAAGGACGGCGGTGTGTGCGTGGCCGCATGCCGCCGTAAGCATCGGAAGGTGCAGGAGAGCATATTCGCTCTCCCGAAGATGGGCCCATTGTAAGCGCCGCGCGTGGATGTCACCGGTGCGTTCCACTGGAGATCCTGGAGTCCTCCCCAAGCGCAGATGCTGGCCACCAAGGGGGTTTGGTACGGTCAAATCTCACATAATCCGGTATCCTCTCCCAGGGTTTGAAGGTTTTCCTACCGATACAAAAAAAAACTAAAATAGAGTTACACTGATGTACATTAATGAAGATACACAGGTCACAATTAAAATTGATTGTCTTCAAAATTTAGAAAATAATACTTGCCGGGTTTGTTCTATTCTTCTGTATTTTTTTTTATTTCCAGTTTTTAGTTTGAATAGACAAAGAATGGCTGCTGTAAATCATATATTTTTTTAAATAGTTTTACTTTATTTCTTAATATTCCGCTCCATTCCTAGAGAGTAGAGATCCCTAATTTTTTTATGCAACCAAAATCAAGCAGTATATAGCATGGTTCATTTTGATAGGACAGTGCGGACAACTTTGAAACCATAGGTGATATCGAAATTTATTCCAAATGGCATAAAAATGCCGGAAATTCAGAATTTAGCGAAATTTAGCGAAAGCTTTCGGAGTCCTCCTCTTTTTGAAGGTGGCTAGTATTAGTATGTAGTAATTATTGGATACAGAATTACAGAATACATAAAATACAGAGAAAAAAGTCCAAGTGAACCATAAAAAATCAAAACGCTGCAAGAATAGCAATTAAAGTCATTATAATAATGAGTTACGCCAATTAAACAAAACAACATTAAATACTGAAAACAGAGCAACACGCAATTAGAACGTAGTAATCCGTCGCAATACTGAACAACACGTAACTTAGTCAAATATTTCGTCACCTCAAGCCGGAATTTCTGAAATATAACCAGATAACTTTACAGTCATAATACCGTCAATAAACTTTTTAATTATCTTGACAAAGTAGTCTACAATTTATCTCGGATTTGTCAAAGATATCATTATTCTCCATACCGCCGCATACAATACAAATAGCTTTCGAATAGTTCCATACAACCAATCGTGCATTTGAAATTCAATTACATATGCCACAGTCCCAAATCCAAGTTCTAAGCAAGTTCCAAGCAGTCTTTAACAAAAAATTAATGCACTAAAAACAGAAGTCTACCTACCGACGATAAGACGGTCAAATTTAAAAATAGATTAAAAATTTCACCATACACGAGTATGATGCATTATGTTCGTATTGTAAGCGTGTCAAATAAATAATTTAAAAAAAAAACGTTTCAGCGTAATTACAGCATAGAGATATCAACACTTATCCCACTCAATCCTAAATTCAAGAAAAACAATAATTTACTTTAGATTATACTAGAGTACGTGAAGTTTAAGCATGGCCCGGCGCGGCGGTTAGCGTAGAACGCAAGCGATCTATGCAGCTAAGCCAAACGAGCGCGGTCGGGTGTGAGATGGGAGACCATGTGAGGTGGCAAAAAATTTCATGCGCGTATCCGTGCTTCGGAGTGCACATTAAGCCGTCGGTCCCAGTTTTTGTCGATAGATAACAGTGATTAAACCTTGTCGGAGGCCTTATGAGGAGGTTTGAAAACATCCGATAGCGGATTGGCTACTAACCCCCATCTCCACCAATATATTGGAGCAGCGTCGTGGAGTAAGCCTCCCCAAATATAGAGTAACCAGGCCTCCCCAATAATGGGGAGAGACCCGTACCCAGCAGTGGGACGCAAAAATGGTTGCAGCCAAGTGAAGCTGAGTAATGAAGGCAATTATAAAATCATAATGCAAGAATTGCCGTGATAACGAAACTGAATGCACGTTGTAAGTAAATTGTATGAATAATCATATGTTTAGTTAATAGATGTTGTAGAGTCAACAGATGTTGTTTTGCCTGTCATTGCAGTATGTCTTTTTGCAGAAGATCTTTAATACTCGAATCTAACTGTTGGTTACTGATAACAAGGCGTTTCTTTGAAACAGATCAGCATAAATTGAAACTTGTCATAAACCAATAAAGTACCAAGTGATGCATTTATGTAAAGAGGTGAATATTTCGTTCGTTAAATAAGAATTTGTGAATCCTGAAATGTACATTTGATAAAAGCAGCTGGCGGAGAAAATCCTTTAAAGTACTTACGTAGATTCGGGTCTGACAAAGGAAGGTCTCCTAATAGATGAGAAAGGTGTTAATTTTTAGGGAGTAGCCATGCTCCCATATTTCGGAGCTTGGCTACTCAACTACTAAACAGCTGCGACATACGAGTATATGCAGCGTTGCATAAATAAAATGAAATAGTAACATGTTACAAGAAGGGTAAACTAGCGAACGTTTCAAGAAGTAGTTAAGACCATATTATATAACCTACTACTAGCCCTTAAATACTATAAGGCACCTCCGCAGTTAAGATTCACCGAATTGCACAATATTGCCACATAGATTACAACACCTGATACATACAATATGAAACTAGGACGTCTGTTGCACACAATTGGATTATGGACAATGAAGAATGTTGGGTTTTGTAGTAATTTTACTTTGAATACGTGAAAGACCATGATTGGCGCGAATTGCCTTACTTGCTGCTTAAGATATTTAGTTCAAACTTCTCCAGAAAATATTTCCCGCAGTCTAACTTTGGGTCTAAATTTTTTCGATGTTCCACAACAAGAATTGAGAATAATTCTCTATGATACTTTCAGACGCATTTAAAGAAACCGTAGCGAACATACATAGTCTCTCTATTTTTGGACTTAATAAGAGTGACGTGATGTGAAGACTTCAGAGTTTACTGTTACTCCAAATTCTGGCAACAACACTACCTGATGTGCGGAACTCACCACTGTTGAACAGCTCGCTCAAGAGCTTCAATCATCTAAAATCTTTAAGACCTAAGAGATCTTTTGAAAAATAACGTACATGCAGGGTTTAAAAGTGGTGTAGGCTACACCACTTTTAAAGTTTTGGTCGAATATCACCTGCACGCTCCAAGCATTCTTAATTCTTATCTGTGTTCATAGCGTATCTGGTGTGCTCATTGAAGAAGGTAATATGTACGAATTACAAGCTCACGCGATCTTTTTTTTTTGATAAGGCTACATCACTTTTGCACTTTATAGTATATTTAGCCCGGGTATTAGGCGGCTAGTCACCAGGTAGGAAATGCAAGATGCGTTACAGATCACTTTGGCCTGATATAATAAACCTTTGCAGTTATGCAGTTAAAGGGATTTGCGGTTAACCCTAATTAGTGTAATGGCGGCGAAGAACCTGTCGCACCGTTATCTGTCATCATCATTACCACTTGTTTTGTAAAATACTGAGATTATTGTGTTACTAGTGATCCAGAATGGCTACGCTCGGGTGCTTTGTATTTATATGATTATACTAATGTATCCTTCGGAAACAGTATATTTTTGCGAGATAAAGTCTATCCTATGTCCTTTCCCTAGGTCCACTCTATCTGTGTACCAAAATTCATTAAAACGTTTAATGTAGATAGTATGGATTTCATAAACTACTTCTGACCTCGAGTGTGTCCTTTAAAATACTAAAATAGTTATTTATACAGTACGCAAGTAGGTTTTATAGAATATAGTAAGAGAAAAAATATATTAAGTAAGAATATTGAATTTAAAAAAAAAACAGATTTTTTACTGAAATTACCGAAATATATATCCAAAAAATAATTTTAAGTTTCCAAGGACACTCCAAGCAGCCGTAGTGCCTAGTGGCGTGGCGTCATTCGTTCGGAGGAACAGGATTTTGACTTTGCTGTATTACGGCTTTTTTAATTTTGACACTGACAGCCATGACCATGGTACCTGGCAAAATCACTTAATTACTCCTCCGACTTTTGACGTCGTCAATGGATATTCATATCCAAACAAAAATGATTTTGGGAGTAAAATTAGGAACAATAAAAATAGAGGTATGATTATTTTTGTTTTGGGTGAAATTTTCAATTTGCTTCCATAATTTAGAAATGTTTGCAAAGTCGTAAGCAATCACTAAATAATATAAGGAGTAAGACCTAGAAACTTATCCGTGATGATAACAAAAAATCAAGTAGCAACTAGCAAGGTGATACAGAAAAAGAATTCAATACATAATATCCCGTCATTGAAAACCAAAATAAATTCACGTCAATTAAAAACCCACGCAGAGCCCAGTGTCAACAAATAGTTGTATACGGGATTCTGTTTTTCAGAATTATATAATTTATAAAAATAAACTTTGTCGCCAATTTCTCATGAATGACGCTGTCCACCAATAAAATTTAAATACATAGGAATTAAACAATAAGTACCTATATGTATAAAATAAAGCATGACAGTTCTTATGGATTGCCATAATCATAAGGATTACAATACACATTTGAATATCAACAAATCTTCTATCGCTCAATAAGGAACTAATAAAGAACTCACTTTAAGAAAGTCAATCTAAGAGTAACGTTATCGTAAAGTTTTGAAAAGTAACTTAAGAACTAACAAAATCTGATCCAAAATACATTGAAGCTTCGCTTTGCTAGCTTAGAAGATACATCTTACAGCGGACTCTAAAATTGGAAGTCGACATACGCGCAAATCTAGGAAGTTGCTAAGTTATGTATAATGTCAACGGTGGAACTAATCAAACAAGGTCTTTGTGCCGCCACGAATTAAGTTGAGACAACCAAAGACGCAATACGGAACGCTGCTACGCTGCCTCACAAACCTGCATACATCACGATGGCGCTACGATATCAAACAGCGAAACAGGTTCACGCTTCACGCATCGACATAATTTTAAAAATAAAGAAGGAGGCAAAGGCAGTCAACGCGTCCCGTATGAATGCCAGCGCGGGAATACTACTGAAAATTAAAAAATTAAAAAGCGAACGCCAAAGGCCCTAAGCTTCGCGCCTTTACGCGGTCAGTCGGCAAACGCGGCGCGCGCCGATCGCACGCAACTGTCAAAATTCCCGCCAATACAAAACAGTTTTGAGTCTGTGATCGCGAAGTTTATTATTGTGAAGTGTTATTTCTGTCGAGCAAACGTGACCGAAATCTGCTGCACACAGGATTTTCACATACACGACGGTTAGTTTACAATTATGTGTCTAAGTCAGAAATCTGTATTTGAGTATTAAACACTGCAACCGTAGGCATACAAACCATATTGTAATCGAATGCGTATTTGTGATGTGTGTGAGTGTATTGAATATTGACTATTGACGTAATGCAAAAATTTGAATAATAATGAATAAGAAACAAATCGTCCAAAGTTCGGAGCGACGGCAAAAAATAAAATAAATGTATTGAATAAAATTGTAATGAGCTGAACGTAAAATTGACGTCCATGCCGATGTTAGCATGCATACAAATTAGCACACGCCTTAGCGATTTTATCGAATTTACATAAAATTCTTAAATCTATCAACATAAAATTTACTACTACACCAAAGCTTTAAATTATCTTTACGTAATTATACTGCAAGCTTGTGTATAATTCCCCTTGTAGTGAGGAATTTCTATCAATATTCAATCCATAATTAGGGTTCGGATCGTCTCTCGAATCACCAAACCTATAATAACAAATATTGTTGTTGCTACAAAGATTCATCCCAAAAAGTTTCTAAATGCGGCGTACAAGACATACCACTGATATAAAATGGAATAAAGTTACTCTTCCAATAATTGGGTCATGTTTCAAATTACCTGCGCATGATGTAGGCATGATATATTCTTCTATTTCTTTGATCTATTTACAAATTTATTGAATACTGAGGTATTTAATAACGTAACAATGTCTCCAGAGTAATTTACCAAATCAAGCAGCTATTTTAAATTTGTACAGCTACTATTTGTCTTGTTATAATTCCGCAGAATTTAAAATAGAAGAAGAATTGATATTGATTTAAGCACTTAAAACTTTGAGAAAGCCATTCGAAAGACTTTATTTAAATTTGACACTAAATAGAAAAACGACATGTATGCAATGTACGGTAGGTATTAAAAATAATTAAATGCCTCTTTTGTACATAAATCTTATAAAATGAAAAATTACTGGAATCCTCCAAGTTACGCAAGCTCCCATTGTTTTATCTTGAACTTGAGATGGATCTTCATTTTACTTTCTTGTGACGCCACTAGTTGCCCTTGGCATTGTATGTAGATCGCTACGCCCTGGCTTGGTTATAAATTGCGTCATGCGTGTCAGCAATTTAACTTTTCCATAAATTTAAAAACTTGAAAATAGAATCACAGGCATATCACTATTTTCATTGGATTCCTTTGTTTCTTCAGAGTTTTGAACTAAAATTTCCTCAAAGATAACATCAACTACATCTCAATTAACCTTTGAATATGTACTTCATAATTTTTTATTTTCTTTTTATTACCGCTCTTGTATTCGAACAGAAACATTGTAGCTTCGAAGATATTACTACTGCTAATAAATGGCTTAGCGCCTGTAAAATTACATATCATTTCCTGGTTGTAGTCAGGAATAGAATTAAAAATAGAGCTTGGAAAAAAACATAAGAATTACTGTTTCAGCCCACATTCATTAAAACATTCGGCCAATGTATGAATAGAATGCACATGCAATTTTACCTATGATAAGGCTGCAAAGAAAGTCGACAATGTAGTTTAAAAAACAAAGATAATGATACCTATTAGATTATGTTACATTAAATATAGAGTAAAATAATTAATGTACTCAGAGATTACGTATATACATTACGCAAGTAAACTAAAAAAAAACTTTGGATCGATTTTTACGAAAATTACCCGGACGGAGAAGTAAGAAGGAGGATAATATGTAGAAGTGCAGAATTCTGAATCTCCACTAACCCGCATTGGAGCAGCGTGGTGGAGTAAGCTCCAGGCCTCCGCAATAATGGAGAGAGACCCGTACCCAACAGTGGGACGCAAAAAGGGTTGCAGCCATGTTGCATGTAAAACAAATTGTAACATACAGACCGTATAGAATGAATTAAGGGAATCGACACACAGTTTCAGCGATAACAAATTATTAGAATTGTTCTGTTCCATATATTTAAACTGCATAAATCGACTTCCAAGCAAGCAAGCATATGTGTTCAGATTTTTAGGAATATAAAGTGTGAGCTGCGTATAAATAGAACGAATCCAAATTAACTTGATAGATCATATAGATTGGAACGAAGCCGGTCAAACTCTCTACATGGAGTCAGGGTTCAGCATCAGGTTGGAAAAGATGAGCCCGATGCTTTGTAAAATACTGGTATATTGCCGGCTTTAAAAACTACACATTCATTGCCCTACACTAGGATTCCCTTTATCGTTGGTACCATGAACACACACAAAGATACCAACACCCAGAACAAGAACAGTAATTAAAACTCACCATTCCAATTTCTTCCTCGCCGTGAATCGATCCCCAGACTTTTGATCGGTAGTCCAGCATGGTAATCATTGTGTCACACCGGTCTTCTTATATTTAGATAATAGTAATAACAAAATTAATTCCCACATAAAACTTGAATATGGCGATCAAAAGACAAATGTAGCATACGTTTCGTTTAAGTCAACACAAAACACCTGCGCTTACATGGAACTTTGCAAAAGAAACTCCACAATTTGATAATACACAGATTCTTTGAATCGAAGCCGTTAGTTATTGTTACGCAACTGAGAAGTAATGTATTGTGTGTTTATACGTAGTATATTTGCGCCAATGGGAACAGAAGGTGTGTCTGTAGACAGTGAGAGGTCAGCGCGAAGCCTTAAGCATTGCAATGCATTATACAATCTGCTGAAGAATGTGGGAGTGCGTTTGACTTTTGATAGTTTCAAATTGTCTGCAACCCTTTTTGCGTCCCACTGCAATGCACGGGTCTCTCTCCAATATTGGGGAGCCCTGGAGCTTACTCCACCATGCTGCTCCAATGCGATTTAGTGGAGGTTCAGAATTCTGCACTTCTCCATATTATCCTCCTTCGTATTTCTCCGTCCGGGTAATTTTTGTAAAAACGGATCCAAAGTTTTTGCTTAACGTATTAATACATAAGATTATTCCATTGGCTAAATATACAAAATTTATAGAAAAAACTAAGGCCGTCACAACAGAAGACATAGAAATTTCCGTGTTTATTTAAACAGGGCATCAATACACGGGCGCGAATGATTCACGCAAGGGCAACACAAAGAATCCAGAGATCGCCCAAAATATTCGTACTTGAACAAAGGGACACAAAGCGGTCGAAGCGCTAAAAGCAAATGATTTAAGAGTTTAAATTGACCCCAATGTAGCAAGTTAAACAAAAATAATTGATTTTGTCGGAATAAAAGGTGCTTAATAGCTCCATTATAACTTGTGAGATTCTGAATGGCAGATCTTTACTTCAATATTTTACTTTATTATTATAAAGTTATAAGCTTTGAAAGCACTAACCTTAGGAACTACTGGTTCGAATAAAAAAATCTCGAGGAAGATTCTAGGCTATAAAACACCACGTTACGACTCAAAGGAACATCTGATTTACAAATTTTTATCCACTCGGACGAACGTCGCGGCCACAGTCGGTATTAGATGTGTAGCATCAGATCTATAAAAGCAATCACTCTTGTCTAGGCTACATGGTGAAGCCAGTAGTAGCAAGAGGCGCCATAATGATACAAGCAATAACATATCTGCGAGCAATTTTTAAATTTAAGAATTACAATCTTGAATATGAATATCTCACTTTCCTTCTGAGTTGTTACGGCATCTACATACATACATCTTTTGCAAGCGTCAAGAAATAATCTCCTGCGCCCTAGTAAAGGGCTAAACGGGCATCCCCCTCTTGGACACTTTCATCTACAACTTTCAACTCGGCTTGCATCAACTCATATTAATATTATTAATAATCATATTAATAATTAAAAATATGAAGAAGAACACAAGCAATTTAGTATGACATGGTAGGTTTGATTGATGCAACAATAAACAAGTTAAGGATAGTAATGAATTTTATCCTTTACTGTCTCATGTTTTAGCAGTAAAATATAGAACAACCATAGATGATGTCAGATAGTCTTACGAACATAATACTATGTGTAAGAAAGACTCTTCATTAGTGGGCGTCGGGCAAATGGAAATCTAGCAATTTATGAAATAAAAATTTTTGGAAGAGTGCAATATACATACCTTCAAGCCCTGTCCTGTAATATCTATGTGTTAAAGAACAATGCTAAAAAATCTGAAACAAGTGTCTTATTATTTCTTTCAAGGAGCCTTTACCCCAAGGATTAAGTAAATGATGGAACTGAAAAATTTACCTTATTAGCCATAGTGACAAATATGCAGTGTTTATTTAATAATTCGTGACTATGATTTGAATTATAATTTCTTTTTTCGTACTATGTTGACATTGTCCTTTTGTATATAATTTTATACTCTTAGGAAATAAGGCCATAATATCTATCGATTGACGATTCCTTCTTTATTTAATATACGACAAAATACAAACAAATCAAAAGATTAAATAGTAAATAAACAATTGTCAGGTCACATTCGATAAGATTATTGGAACAATTGGTATTTGTTAAAATCGTGGCAAAAACATGACCGGCTACTAATTTACTAGAAAATACATCATATTACTGTCTTATCACCATTCTTAATTAAATTGCACAGAACTCATCAACCTATTAAAATAAGTAATTGCATTAGTCTGTTCTTTCATTACCAAGGATTGTTGAATTAAAAGTACATTCGTGGTATTGAAACATAGAGGAAAATTTACGAAAGTGAAAAAAAAAAGTTTAATTATACAAAATACTTGTTTGGATATTTGAAGTTGTGATTACTCATTTACACGATTTTTTATTTATTTATATTGTATCTAAATGACTTGAATGCCTTATTAGAGACGACCACACTGATTTTGACTATTATGATATCGCATAGTTTCGACGAAACGGACAAAAATTGAGTATTAGACACTGACAATTTGCACGATGTCGTTATTAAAAGAAAAAGAAAAACGATCAATAATGATGAGTACATGATGCGATGTAACTTGCTTGAGTTATATCGCATCACTGCACTTGCAGAAATCAATGTCAATGTCAATTACATGAACTTTGCTATCGACGATTGGTGTTTATATCCCCGTCACGGTGTTACGTAAAATCAATAAGTATGAAATCTTATTTCTCTACTAAGCGTCATTGTAAATCTGTAGTGTTTAAAAAGTTAGTAAATTGTTGTTACAGATTATAGCTAAAGGTGTTTTGGTCATATAATAAAAGGGATTTACCGTCGATGTCTCATTAAATTGGTCAATGGTTAGATTTATTTATTAGTAAGGGTTGAAGTAGATGCTATTTTAGTCTGTCCACGGTATCCTATTTTTAGAAAATCCAACCATTGGGTGGAGATTACACTTTTATAATTGAAACAAACAGTTTACAATTGATAAATATCCCTTGCCTCTTACAAAGTCTTAAGTAACTTGCAGGTCAGTCTGGAAACATGATCCAGGTAGTTCTCACCATTTTTCAGTTGACATTCAGATAAAGATAACCCAAGCGAGCCCGTGACCGTCACGCCGCGACCATTACATCGTAATCATTAAGTATGCTATCGTATGACGATTTTAACTTCGCATGGATGACAATTATGTGATCTCTAGATGTTCATCTGGATTTAACCGGTACAGGTCTTGTGACTGATAACTTTTTGTTCCAATTAATTAGTGTGGTGTGATCAACATATAAGTTGAAAAAGCCAATATCATTTTAATTTATTGTATAGATGAGTAACATCTAATTTGGCGGGTTACACCAATTTTCGGCGTGGCTACGTGTCGCCAGAGTATCCCATCCTTACATTGAAACATCGATGGCGTGATTTAGATCCCGGTACAGCGCCATCTAGCTTTTGCAGAGAACATTGTCTAAACAATATAATTTAGATGTTATATATAAGTCACATAGCATTTTGATTTGCGACGATGAAATTATTAACTTTTAAAGAGACTAGATGATCAGGATAAAACCGGTTCATTTCTTTGGCTGGCTGCTTGAATTTAAATATATTTGCATATCGAACTTTATTAAACTGAAGGCTTATTTACTTACGTCCTTTCAAATAGTCATCATGAGCATTGGTTCTTATCGTTTCTGTTTCAATGGTGCATCCATTTGTCGAAACTGATGGTCTATACTAATATTATAAATGCGAAAGTTTGGTTATGGATGTATGTTTGTTGCTCAATTACGCAAGAACTTAGGATAGGGATGAATTTTGGCACAGAGATATATTATAGTCTGTCGGAAAAATGTGATGTTCCCGTGATATACATAGATGAATACAATCAAATAAACTCAAATCAACAGTGCGAAGACTCTTTAGTGAGTATCTAATAAAACCCAACTCATATACGAACAAAAAATCAGTCTTAAATTAATAAGTACAAAATCTTTACTACGACTGAGGTTCAAGTTCAAGAATTCTGTGTCCGACCGTATCCTTTTCCATAATAATCCGAAACGGGTTTTCGAATAATAAACTTGAACGCAGTGTATATGTCAATGAATCTAGTTCGGGATTTTGACCCCTGTACGTTACGTAAGAGTTATGCGGAAAAAGCCTTAAGTATCACTAACTGTTCAAGTGCAAGTACACCTGGGCGAGTGATACGAATGTTAAGACTCAGTCATGACCCAATCATGGCGCTAGTATTACTACTAGACTAGAGTTAAGTACTACTAGACTACAAGAATATACGATACGACATAACCATCTTTAGCTTCAATTGAAATCGAACTCAGAACTATGATGATTGGCTGAAAATCTTTTTGATTCTACATGTGGGCAAGCGTCTTTTTTCTTAATCGGAGAGGTACTAAGATTACTCCACCTCGCCACTCCAATTCGGGTAGGTCAAGTTAAAAACTACTGGTTATCTCGTTGTCCGATATTTTCAGACAGCCCTTGAGGGCTTCGATACTTTAACGCTTGATATCTATCGATAACAACCGGGTTTGATACCTTAAAGTGGCCTTCACAACATGAACACGTCCGTAAATGCCACTAGCGGTCATCTATCTTACTCTTGCTAAGCTTTGTAGATCGCATTCTACACCTACCTAAGGACCATGCTCGTTTTAATCAATGTTTTCTTTCTACAAAGAAAGTTTGAATTTACCTGCCCAGAATAAGAAAAAAATAAAACAGAAAAAATTTGAAAGTAATTATTTATTAGGTTTACTTTCCACTTATTGTTAAACAATTTATATAATCTAAAAGCTAATATAATTAAGATAAACATAACTAAACCCAATGTTCATTCATAAAACATTTAGTAAATAAAATACAAGATATGTAATTTGATTACAAATGTGAAGATTATAAGGACAAAACATCTGTTACATGTTAATTATAGTTTATTTATCTATTATTAGCCCTCATTTGCTTTTCATAATGAAATATTAATCGTTATAGTAATTTGGGCAGTAGATAAAGATATTAATGATACACAAGAACACATAGATAAAATAAAGCATTCGGATGTATTGAGTTGAGCGTAACCAGTAAATTAAACAATCGCGGAATCAATATCCACACGGAGTTGCAAATAACGCGTTTGTTTTCTTCTCTGTGAATATCCATCTAGAAGACTTTATTAATGTGAGAAAGTATAATGAAGAAGTCTATATTTCTGTACTGGTGTAAGCAAGGGGAAAATGAAAATATATTGTAGAAATTAATAAAATCATTAAATAACACTTGCCATTATGTCAAAAATAGGCTGTTCACGTCTTAAGATTATATGTACAGACTCGTATTGAATAAATGGTGTGTTGACGTTATGATGACTACAATACGAGTATATGACTACTGCATAAATTACAATGTAGATATAGAAAACACACAAATTTTTACAAAAGGCACGAGTACACATGAGATCGTAATGTCGAGATGAAGTTTTAATGCGTAGTTTTACGGATGTCGATTACCAAGAAAAAGCGAAATGTCTCCGTGGTACAATTAGAAGCTATTTATATAAGTGCGAGGAATTTTAGTAATTGCGCAGATTATTATTGTATTGTGCAGCTTCTTTGGCATATATGAGGTAGAAAAAATATTATTTTACTCTTTATAATATTTCAAGATGATTTCGATTGTCAAGTGTTAGCAAGAATTAATTTTCAAGAAATTCCTTGCTACTGAATCATCAAAATTGAACTATTGGCAAGTGTTGTTAGTAAATTATGATTAACTCCTTTCAGAGAGGAGAATCAAATCTCTATTTCTTCGATTCTCTATTATATCGTCTCCGTCATATATAGTATTTTCTAGATAAGAGTTTTAACTACATAAACAATGTCAATTTTCTGTTTATATTTTCCCTGTTACGCATACTACTTTATGTTACCTGACTATAAAATTAAAAATAAACACGCAATAGAAAAGGGTATCTAATATATAAAATTCTCGTGTCACGGGGTGCGTAATTGAACTCCTCCGAAACGGCTCGACCGATTTTCGTGAATCTTTGCAAGGATATCGGCTAGGGTGGAGAATCGGACAACATCTATTTTTCATCCCCCTAAATGTTAAGGGTGGTCCACAAATTTTTTGTTTTTATTTTATTATGATACATCATACTAAAATACATACAACCCTAAATTTTCACCCCTCTTTGATCAACCCTTATTTTTTATTTATTAATTAAAATCTTTAATTTTTTTGGCAAGTTTTTTATTTTTATTATTGTTGATAACGCTTTCGATTATAAATAAATCCCCGCACACTTATAGTAGATAGTTATTTTTATTGAACTAAAAAAATGTTTTCTAGAAATAATATAAATGGCAAAACAACGTTTGCCGGGTCAGCTAGTAAGTATATAAGATTATAAGAGTATAATGACTAAGCAGAGTACAGTACAATATCTCTATTATTATTGATTATAAACAAACTATGTAAATTAAATAAAAATATATTATCCTAAAAGTGTCTGATGCATGAAACGGATCTTTAGTCAATAGAGATTGACACCACTGAATCAACAAAAAGTCGATGAATCTGAGCGGCTGTCATTCGCATCAGTACGATAAACTACGATACTACGAGTGTCTGTGTGGTACCTATGTGATTTGTGTTAGCGTCTCGGTCTCGTCAGCTTTGCGTATTTTGTTTATTTTGACTTTTGGCACTGTTTCTGTGCAGTTTTCTTGTTAAGTTGTTTAATTTGTTATTATTGTTTATGTTCGAAATTTTTGAATCAATCAATGAAATTTCGTTAGGTTACATCACAATTGTCATTTATATCGTCAATTATGTATATCATCTTACGGCGAAAGGACTATAAACATATGCAGTAGACAATGGAACTCGGTTGTACTGAATTTGTTCTAATTAATAGATCAGTAGCGAAATCGTAAATCGTAATTTTAATTTCCGTGCTATAAACTGCCTTGGAGAACTGAATGTTCTGCTGAATGACATTTTCGACTGCCACGCGTCCTTGCTTTGAGCGAACCTCTCTTTTCCTGGTTGCGATTTTATACTTCAATAATTTCATATTTAATAGTATCGATTGAAGGGATACATTTTATCGTCGTTTTTAGGTCACATTTTGCAGTTTTAGATCTCACTTAATTTAATGTATAAATAGGAAAGTTACCAGAAATATCAGGAACATAGATAAATTTATATTTACCGTAAAATTCAGATTAATAAGAGTATTTGTTACAATAAAAATAAAATTTCTATAAAATTACAAAATTACCGTCGGTTTACCGACCTTAATTTATTATACACATACTGGAGGAATCCGGATCGACAAGGACCAGATATTGTTGGAGAAAGGGGGGAACCTCCGGTTCGCTATGACCAACAATGGTGGTGGAATAAAGGGTGGAACGGAGGGTGGTCCCCCGTTGCGGGTGATGGAATTGTGGACTGTAAGTTGCGGTTTGAATTAATGGTGGAAAACGAGAAGGATTGATAAAGGGAGCAATCGCACTGACCTGGCTTCTCTCTTCTTCTCTTGCCCGGGAACTGGTGTTGTCCTTCACACTGCACTATTATAGGTACCTATTAATCACTAAACTATTAACAGCGGTGATGGTGGCGATGCGGCGAGTCTGATGACCACGTGTTAGGTGGCTTGCGGTGCGGTTGTCACTAGAGGACTTGCATACGCGTCGGCGGCGTGCGCGTCGGCGGCGGGACGAAGGCAGACTGAATTGATAGATCTTCCTGATCCATATTATGTAATAGTGCGCTTGCGGGAAAGAGAGGGAGGGTGAAGGGGAGGGAGGTGAAATGACTTAATTGGCGCGAACATCCCCCCGGCCTTGAGGTCTCCTCAATTAGCGAATTAAAAAAAAAATAAACATAAATATATACAGCGGAGTTAATATCATATAGAAAAAACTATATATGCGGTGAACAGAGGCGATGCGATGAATATAATTAGTAAATTAATAAAAATATTATAATAGCGGGATAAGAATTTATACTTAAACTATAACTTATAAAATATAAACTACATAGGCATATAGAAATATTATTGCGTTGGTAGAGGGCAAAGTCTCACAATGGGCCGCTGCAAAGTGGAGCTCTTAGTCTTCACTTGTGCAACGCGCACCACACCATCCCTACCAGGAAACAGTTCAGTGACGACGCCTAGCGGCCACTGAAGAGGCGGGGTGTTATCCATATCGATAAGAACAACGGTTCCTACAGAAATGGAATTAATAGAATGTTTATTCCACTTTTCTCTTGCTTGTAGTGTATGTAAGTATTCTGATCTGAAGGGCTTCCAGAATGACTGAACTATCGAATCAAGCAATGAAAAACGTGATAAAAGATTAATGCGTTTTTTACTAAGATCCGCGGCGGGTAAGCATCCAAGTGGATTAACAGCGAGGAAATGCGCGGGCGTAAGTGCAGTAGGTTCCGCCGGATCGCTACTTAACACGTAAAGCGGTCGTGAATTTAATATGCGTTCGACCTGAGTGAGGACAGTAAGCAATTCCTCATACGTGAGGATTTGCTTACCTATGACGCGAAATAAATGATACTTTACTATCTTTATATTTGACTCCCAAAGCCCACCAAAATGTGGAGCGTTTGGAGGGTTAAGTTTCCATGTGATGCGGTTATCAGAAAGGACCTGATTAAATACTTTATAATATTCGTCTGACCGTAAAAAGGAATGAAGTTCCTTCAAGTATGAACGCGAAGCAATAAAATTAGTAGCGTTATCACTGGTGAGTCATCATCATTAACGATGTGCGAATAAATCACGCAGCCATACGCCTTTTCACTGGCGTCGGCGAACGCGACTAGCGAGACTTGCGAATTTTTATTTATACCCATATGGCGAGGAAACTTTAATTTCGATATCAAAGGTAACCCTGAAATATATTGTTGCCATGCAGTGACAACGTGAGCGGGCGGAGCCTGGTCCCAGTCAAGTTTTGAGAACCCATAAGGTTTTAATGAGAAGCTTAGAGAAAAGAATTACTGGACCCACGAGCCCCAGAACATCATACAAGCGAGCGGTTGCGGATAAAATAGAACGCTTGGTACAAGCGAGCGGCGGCGGCGAAACTAGAAAAGAAAAACAATCAGTTGCGGGGTGCCAACGAAGACCCAATACCTTAAAAATACTTTGGTCGTCGAATGAGACCTCGTCAAGCTGACGGTGCGTTGCGGGGATGTGCTGTAAAAGCTCTGAACTGTTACTAGTCCACTTAACCAATTCAAATCCTCCACGCTGAAACATTTGAATTAGTTCAGTGGCTACGTCAACGGCGCTGTTGACGCAGGGCGCGCAGGACGCGATATCGTCCATATAAATATCTCGTTCGACCACCGAAGCAGCCAAAGGATAGGACTCCCTCTCCTCGGATGCCAACTGACGTAATGTGCGTAGCGCAAGAAAAGGCGAAGAGCGTAAACCAAAAGTCACACGATTAAATTCGTATGTTTGTATGTCTTCCTCATTAGAAAAGCGATAAAGAATGCGTTGAAACGCGCGGTGCGATTTTTGTACTTCAATGTATAAATACATTTGCATAGCGTCGGCAAAAAATGCGATGCGATAAACTCGTACGTTTATTAAAATATTAAAAATATCAGACTGTAAATTTTGCCCACTATGTAAAATATCATTTAATGAAATGTCATTATCTGACTTAGCGCTTGCGTCGAGTACTATTCGCAATTTAGTTGTACTTTTATCATTACGTATGACAGGGTGGTGCGGGAGATAAAAGCAAGGTTCCGTAAAATTATTTGAAACAACCAATGATAAAAAACCCTTGTTGATGTATTCTTGAATTACGTCATTGTAGCGGGTGTTGTAAGCGTCATATGAGCGAGAAGCGTTTTTTAGCGGTTATAAAAGAATCTCTTATCAGGCGTGTCCTTGAAGGGCAGGGCGACAACACATCGTCCGTTCAAACTGCGACGAGTAGTGAAAGTATAAATATTCTCACATTCCTGTTCATCAGGACTCAAATAAGGTTTTTGCGGCAGCTTGCATGCATGAGTCGGCAAATGCATGAGCGACGTTTGACTATTATCAATACGAGTAGGATAAGAAACTAAAGAACGCGGCATGCAAGTAGGAAAGTCGATATCTGCGTCTCCCATTATTATGTATCCTAATGACGTTTCTATGGCACTCGGCGATTGCGAATTAATTATTTTATCAGTTAACAAAATTTGTAAATAAGTATTAACCCCTAATAAAACGTCAATGTCACCTGGTGTATGGAATTGATCGTCAGCTAAACGTAAATTATTTATATAATTAATTTTCGAAACGTCTATTAACGACTCGGGTAATTGTCCAGTTATAGCGGGAACAACTAGCGGTTCAATATGATAAAGTTTATTTTCATCAAAGCGGGAGCTAAACTGCAAAGAAGTAACACCTAAAATCTTCTGCGACACCCCACCGATTCCTTGCGCCTCCCTAACTGGTGTTTTATTGGAGATCGGTAGGTACAAACGTTTGCAACACTGTTTCGTGATGTAATCACATTGCGAGCCAGGGTCCACTAAACAACGCAACAAATATTGGTGACCGTATTTAGTACGAACTTTAATCTTCGCAGTTCCCAATAATGTAGTGCGGTGCGGCGCATTACCACAATCGCGCGAAACGTTACATGACGTGGATGCATTTTTTTCTCCTGGACCTTGTTCTACCGAAGGCTGATCGACCTTATTCCTACTACTAACAAAATGAAGTAGCGTATGGTGCGAGCGGGAGCAATACCTACATCTACGCTGTGACTTACAAAAATGAGTGGCGTGTTTATTACTTAAACAATTAATACAACATTTATTTCGTTTTACAAAATTGTACCTGTCCTGTGCATTTATTTTTAAAAAATGCGGACAGACAAATAGGTGTTCGTGATCACCCGATTTACAGAAAATACATGACCGAGACGAATCTGTATTAATAAAAGTTTTGCGTATATTTTTAGCGGGAGCGGGAACCAAATTACCTTTAATTTTATTATTGTTAGACATATTATGCGAAGTATTTATTGTATGGCACACAGCCCTATTCTGGTCATGTAAAAACTGAACCAAAGCGGAGTATTTCGGTATGTTTACGTTGCGACATGACATTTCGAACGACTTTACGGTATCGTTATCTAATTTTCTAAGCGCGATATTTAGAAATAGAAAATCAGATATGTCATCAACATTAAGTTGCTTAAGAGCGTTAATAGAAGCATCAAATTTATCCATAAATATTTGATAACCAGCGGATGTGTTAGTGTTTACGTTCTTCAGTTCTAACAGCTGACTGACGTAGGTAGTCGCGAGCGCACGCTCGTCGTTATATCTACGTATGAGCGCGTTCCATATCACAGAATAGTTTTCAGCGGTAGGCATTAAGCCTGAGCAGATTGATAATGCCTTATCACTAAGTTTACTAACAAGATAATAAACGCGTTCAGCATCTGTTAATTGCTGATTATCATGAACTAATGTTTTAAATTGTTGGTAGAACATAGACCAGTGTCGTATGTCACCATTAAAAGAAAGTAATTCTATGGGCGGAAGCGACGGTATAATTTTTGTAGGTAAACTATTCTGTAATTTACATGAAGATGAAAATGGAGCGCTTAATTTGGACACTTGACTTTTAATACGACTATATAGATCATGAAAAGATTTCCACGACCCGAAATCTACTTGCGCGTTCGGATTTAATTTTAAATTTGTAACATTATAAGATTCTAACGTGTCCTTGAACTCAGTACGCAAGTATTCAAGGTCAGATGCCGTGTCAAGAAATGTGTCCTGTTCGTCTGACGAACTTAATGCACTTATAGATAAATCATAAATTTGTTGTAAACGTTCGTAAATAGAATTTCGTTTTGCAATTAATATTTTCAATCTAATTTCGTCATTTGAAAGCGTTTCAGATTCAATTTTGCCTTTAGTAGACATTTTGTCGTGAACAAGATAAATCAGTTAAAACAGTTAAGATTATAAAAATTATGTATGGCGTAATGAATGAATACGTAGGTAGTTACTAGCGAAACAACGATCGCCGGTCGCGTCGGCTCCGGCAACCACAAATATGGCGGACTTCAATTAATGAAAAATAGAATGCGTACCTATGAGGTGTAATTTCGATTACAAATATAGGTAAATAATGGTGCGAATGGTGCGAATGCGCTTTGCAAAAATAATAATATACCTACGTGAGCGGTGCGTTATTAATATGCGGGATATAAAATAATCGTAGATATAATACTTATTTGCAAAAATAAATAGCGGATGGTGCGGTGTGTTTTGCAAAAAGAATAATAATATACCTACGTGAGCGGTGCGTTATTAATATGCGGGATATAAAATAATCGTAGATATAATACTTATTTGCAAAAATAAATAGCGGATGGTGCGGTGTGTTTTGCAAAAAGAATAATATACCTACGTGAGCGGTGCGTTATTAATATGCGGGATATAAAATAATCGTAGATATAATACTTATTTGCAAAAATAAATATGAATAGGCACTTATAATATATTACATGAAATACATAAATATGCGTATTTATGAGATTAAATAATTAACCCGGGTGAAGTTACTAAACTATTGATTCGAAATCAGGCTCGACTGGACCAAAAATTGGAGGAATCCGGATCGACAAGGACCAGATATTGTTGGAGAAAGGGGGGAACCTCCGGTTCGCTATGACCAACAATGGTGGTGGAATAAAGGGTGGAACGGAGGGTGGTCCCCCGTTGCGGGTGATGGAATTGTGGACTGTAAGTTGCGGTTTGAATTAATGGTGGAAAACGAGAAGGATTGATAAAGGGAGCAATCGCACTGACCTGGCTTCTCTCTTCTTCTCTTGCCCGGGAACTGGTGTTGTCCTTCACACTGCACTATTATAGGTACCTATTAATCACTAAACTATTAACAGCGGTGATGGTGGCGATGCGGCGAGTCTGATGACCACGTGTTAGGTGGCTTGCGGTGCGGTTGTCACTAGAGGACTTGCATACGCGTCGGCGGCGTGCGCGTCGGCGGCGGGACGAAGGCAGACTGAATTGATAGATCTTCCTGATCCATATTATGTAATAGTGCGCTTGCGGGAAAGAGAGGGAGGGTGAAGGGGAGGGAGGTGAAATGACTTAATTGGCGCGAACACATACCTTATAGGTAATCTGAATCTCTGAAACTGATTCCACAATTTTCATGAAATTTAGTTTGGGGGCGATATATCGATTTAATAGGTGTTATTTTTAGAAAACATCGTTTTATTGTGTTTTAAGTGGTAATCAATATTCCTGACATCTATTGACGAATATTAATAACTACTACTATTTCTTTAAAATTGAGATCTATTTCAAGAACATGGCGTTGTTAAGCAACACTAAGCCAGTAAGTGGTTTAAGTGAGACCAAGAAAATTAATTGATTTTATTCGAGCAAAGCTAGGCGATCCGGCGGGTACTAAAGATTTTATTGACTTTAATTAAGATTACCGATAACGATCGATAACGATTAGCAAAAGAATCAACTTTTCATCGACAAACTTCATTTCAGATGTATCATTATCAAAAATCAAATTAAAGTCCTTAAAATGTCTAAAGCAATATCAAGCAATCTTAATTGAATCCGTTGTCTTCATATTTGCCATTCTTTCATTAAATCAAACAATTTTAGTGCGCATGCAAATAGATAACCAAAACACATTTAAACAGTTTCTAAGCCTTTTATTCCAAAACTACACATTCTGACACATGAAGGTTCCGCCTTACATTTCACTTAAGATTTATCGATCCAAGGTCAATTTGCAAATTTATGTTATTCTATATGCGCAGTTAAAAGGATTATAAGAGTAATATACGTCGCGAAAATACTTTTATAATTAACTGACGTCTCTCCAGCTTTACATTTACCTTACAATCCAAAGCTTAGTGTTTATTAATATTTAAAAAAAAATGACTTCTTGGATAAATATGACGTGTTGTCTGTTTATTGACGTTTGCAGAGTTAGTTTTACGACCTGTGAAATACGAAGTGAAAATTCTACTGTGAATTTTATCTTACCAGTAACATTGAAGAAATAATCATACAGACATAAATTTTAACGACAGTATATCGAATTGCCTGCTTTAACATTTCCGACACGTTGACGACATATAGCAATAAAAACTCGGTTATTGTTTACATTGTTTCTCTTGACTTAATATATTCGCGTATGATAGTTATCTTAGTTATCTAGCACGACAAAAAAGTTAACTGGACTACTGCGCTTGTTTCTCTCGCTCCGAGAATCCCGTACAAACATGTTAGCAGATTGTCTGTCTCAGGAATCACTTTCTTCTCAGGTAAAATTATATATTTTCAGTTTTTTTTTATTATTGTTTTATTATATGGACGTTATAAGATTCTGATCATTAGGTCAAGTAAAATTTTTAAGTTTTTTATAATTTTTTTTCTATATTATATTTGCAAAACTCATGCAGGTTAATAATTTAATAAAAATAATAATAATTTTGTAAATATGCATCCATCCGCCGACACGCTTGGCGCAATAGTTATCATGCCGGACTGTCAATCGGAGGGTTCCGGGTACGATTCCCGGCGAAACAGAAACAGAAATGATGAGTTTCTGTTCTCGGTCTTGGTGTTTGTGTTCCTGTCTTTGCATATGTCCATGGTACTTACGACACAGGGTATTAATTACCTTACTGTGGGGCTATGAGTGTGTAACGTATATTTATTTATTTATTTATTCATTAATCAGCCTTAAAAAGTCCATTGTTCCTATTCTAATCCTCCCTTAATATTCGCCACCCCGTCCGTCGGCGTCCGATCCTGCCCCCTCTGCTGAATCGCGGCTTCTCGCTGTCTTGTCCACATCCACATTTACGCAAATAATTGTCATTATCTTGAAGTTATCCCGGGGCTTTGTTTCTCTTGTAAATCTACGTATAAGTGTGTGTTGAGGTACCTTGCGGTATATTCGATTGAATTTTTTACTATGGTAACTTGGAGCTTTATAGAGCTAGAGGAACTCTAATATCATTTTCAAACGAACAAAGTATTCCGTTCATTCAGTCATTATCAACCGGACTATTGTTATCATTTGTTCTACTCGTATAATGTAGGGCCGCAAAGGAAGTAGTATTGTGTTAATTCAGGATCGTTAGTTCATTTTGTATGACTATTTATCGATGCCAACTCTGTTAACGCAGCTTTATAGAGCTCGAGAGGTGAGAAACCCTAATATTATTTTATTTTAAAACGCGTAGTATTCTGTTCATTCAGTCATTATCAACCGGACCATTTTTATTACTTGTTCTACTCGTATAATGTAGGTCCGCAAAGGAAATTGTATAATGTCAAAGTCAGGATTGTTAGGTTGTTTCTGTATCACTATCTATCGATGCCACTGTGGGTTATTTTGAATAAGGATAAGGAGGGCATTGTTTTATTTATATAAAAGCACAATACAGACAATCACACCGTCGCAGTTGCATTTATTTTCCAACTTCCAAGAGAAAGTTTCCAAGAGGTTGTATTAATCTATTCAAACTTTTTAGACAGCGTGGAAAACCGGAAACATTTTCACCTTTTTAAAAATAAATATCTTCTTAAGGCAGAGAAGAATGGTGTGAATTATGGAATGAGTACAGGTGAATGGTCAATACCTTTTTTCAGGAATCCGTAGAAACCTTCCAGATACCTCAAAATAAACCGAACATTACAGTTACTACAAAGTGAAACAGTAGTAAAATAACTGTCCTTCACTTCAAGGAAGCTGACATAAAAACATTTATTTGCACAAGTGTGATTTTTCCGAATAACATACTATTTGCGAAGAGAAAAAAACAATATTTATAGTACAAAATTACGCACTCATACACAATCTGCACAAACTGTGCCGTTGAAGCGCAAGAAATTTTGTATCAACAGAAAGTCTACGACCTAGAAAATTAGGCTGTCAAATACGTTTATGTGTGTATGCACATTTATTTAGAGACGACAAGAAAAGTACACATTACACAAGGATAATATCATTTCAGATTCGTGTTAGATGTCGCAACGTCAGCGACTAACTTGACATTGTTTGCTGATTGCTGACATGGACTGCGGAGACCTATTTGTTTACTGTAATAACAACGATGAGAATCAAAAGACACGTAATGATTATAGTAGGTATCATTAGATCAGAACTTAGAATACTGTAATGTATGAAGTCTTTCCAAAAATCGAATGGACACTAAATTAGGGCGCGCCCCGTTTAGATTTGTTCATAATTCATAACTAAACCGTCACGCCTATTATATTTCTAAGCAAACTATGCTACCTGATTAAGGGATTTTATAGTTGAGAAGAACTAGGTAATTATACTATAGTTTATTATAGAAACGACAAGTCATGCAAACTAGTAATGCTAACCACAAGATTATCAATGCCGTTTGAGATACAATAACTATAAAGAAGATAAAGAATAAGATTGAACACATAAAACCGATGCAAATGATTGTCATATATTTTTAAAAGATATGGACGTCTAAGAAAAAGCTACTAAAAGATACAATGAAGCATTACTACTAAATATCTCATTCGCTTAATAGATCAGTGGCACCAGGCCAAGCTATTCGATACTTTAGATAGTTTACACCCCGGCAACAAGTACAACTTTCGGTTTGGATAACCTTCGTAATATTAAACGGGCATAGCCGGAAGCTTTGTCATAGATACTTTCAAGTTGTGACGTAACGCTAGTGGGTGTGTGCGACACGTAGTGGTCATTCATAATCTCAATCCATATAAGATTAGACCATTAAGACGTTCATAAATAATAAGGCGCACGTAGCCCTGCTGTAGGCTAGTGAAGAACGAAATTGGTGTAATGTCTAATAAAGACCGGGCGAGGGCGGGAGTTGGGCGGGTGACCAAGCAACACTTTTTTACGTCTCACTGCTAGGCACGGGTCCCATAAAAGGGGAGGTCTGGAGCTTTTTGGACGCTGCTACAAAGTGGGTTGATCAAAGTGGCTGATAGGCGTGAGAGTTGAGACGCGTTTTCGGGGTTTAGAAGGCAAATATCGGAAGTCTGTAATGTTGTTATTGAACATTGTTTGAATATAATTGTAACCGCCTCAAAATTGGCCTCTAACCTTATTGGATGAGTAAGGCAGACATGGCCGTATTTCAGGAGAGGCCTACGAGCAGCTGCCAGGGGTGCAGTTGTTTATAAATTATTCTTTATTTGGGGAATGGGAGGGAGTCTTAAGATTCTACAGCTCTGGTGGAAGAAAAGAAACAAGTTTTTCTTGTTTGTCTTTTGATTGTGTGTACATAAATTAAATAAAAAAAAGCTCCAGACTTTTATGCCTAGAGACCTATACCTAGCAGGAGCGCGCAAAAATGATTTGTAGTCTTTGTTTAAGTTTAAAAGGAGTATTTTTTTTACCAGATTGTAATAAAGGAAGTGAATTCAGCCTTGACATAGTAAGATTCAAAAGATTTTTTACAATTTTTTGTTGACAATTCAATTGAGGATAAACACAAATCACATCTTAATCGATTTTATTCGATGAAGTTGATTAACTGTTATAAAGATCTTGTTTATGTCTTTGGAGTTAGTGGAACAAGTAACCGTTGTGAAATTGTGGGCAACGAGTATATGTAGTTCGTCCGTCCGTCAGTCCGTCATATTATGACATTTTCTATAGAACCTTTGGATTTGGAAATATGTTGATACGATTTAATTTATACTAGCTATAAACGGGAAACCGCTGGATTCAGAGGGCGCAGGACCGGACGGAGTGGCGAACATTAGGGGAGGCCTATGTCCAGCAGTGGACTTTAAAAGGCTGATGGATGGATGGATGGATGGATAAATGAATTTATTAGCATGAAGTGAATATTTCCCGGAAATTTTATGTGACCCCATTTCGAACTTTATTATCATTTTATCCTTTTAGAGGTTTCTTTTAGAGGTTAATCTTGGTGCTTTGAGTTACATTGTTGAAATGTTCGTAAGGATCGTTTGTTGTTTTAAAATAAACTATATACTATGTGTTATTCTGTTTTATAAGTAGTAACACATGGACTCTGAAAAAAGCCGATCGTGACCGCATAGATGCTTTTGAGATGTGGTGCTGGAGGAAAATGTTGCAGATTCCTTGGACTGCATTCCGCACCAACAAGTCCATTCTCAAAGAGCTCAATGTAGAATCCAGACTATCCTCCATATGCCTACGTAGAGTTCTGGAATTCTTTGGTCATATTGCCAGGAAAGACGGAAGTAACCTGGAACAGCTGACAATTACAGGCAAGGTGGATGGCAGGCGCCCGAGAGGCCGTAGTCCACTGAGATGGTCCGACCAAATCCGTCTATCACTAGACTCTAAGCTTCATGAGGTACTCCACACCGCAAAGGATAGACATAGATGGCGCGATATCATCCGAAAGAAAATGGCTCCATCACAGGGGGATCACGACCCTCAGTAATGAGGAAAACGACGCGAGGAGGAGGACTAGCCTTCCGCCAGCGGCTTCGCCCGCTTGGACTCGTTTTATCCCGTAGGATAAAAACCATCCTATGTCCTTTCTCAAGATCTACTTTCTCTGTGTTCCAAATTTTATTAAAAGCAGACAGACAGACAGAGTTACTTTCGAATTTGTAATTAGTATTAGTAGGGGTTACTGTTAAGTTTTATCATGTAGTTTTTGCGTAAAAATACAACAAACGTTCATCCATCTATTTTCTCAAAGTATCACATTTATAATATTATAAAGATTACGATGGTATTTTGAAAACAGCTGCAAAAATAACTTATGAAAGCTCTTTCCTTTACCAGCTAGCCAAAATTTAATACAAACACAGCTTTGGCATTTAATGCTAACGGAAGGTAATAAAAAATATCTACTTTATCTTAGAATAATCTAGTTGAACCTCTAAATGTCAAACAAGTTCTTGAGTTACTGCCGGTTTCATGTAATATTTTTAAGTATTATTAAATTATTATGTTCTAAATAAGATCTTGAAATGTATGTTCTTAAAATGAATGTCTTTGAATTTTTTTCTTTTAATATCCTACTGCAAAAGTAGTGTATCTCGGAATTGAGAGAGATTTAGGCCACATTCCACCACATGACAATTCATGACATGCCAAAGAGAAATTTTAGACGACATGAGTGGGTTCTCCACTCTCCAGTTGCTTAGTCAGATGTGCGCAGCACCAGAGTTCGAATCAAGAACTCCAACCAGCGGATTTTTATATTATATTAGATATTTGACTTCATTGACACGAATCCAAGTACCTATATAGCGTCCATCCTTGTCTTGCACTGAATATACGCAATAACCTTGATTTTGGCGGTTATTTCTGGTTCGCAGTCAGACTATGGCGCCGACAGAGCGATATCGAAACCATAACGCCAGAATTTCTATCTATTTTATGAGAACAAAAAATTATGGTCCAATCTTAGAGTCAGACCTTCCTTATTGCTCAAAGTTAGTTTGTTACTGAAAAGTCATAAAAAGCTTAACAATAGAAAGGGCTACTGTAAAGTCTGAGACATCGTGGAAGCATAAAACGGTTTGGCAAGGAATAGTTATTATTTTGTCAGAGAAATCGTGGCTTTTCCAAGTACAGAAAGGTGTTTGTAATTATTATTTAAAATTGCTAAAAGTATAAAGCTCAACAAATGAAGAATGCGTGTTAACCGTGACAATTGACACGAGATCTATTTTTTGTTCTTTTTCTGTTATGTTTTTGTTACTTCTTCTTTTGGATGTGTTCTGGACCTTCATCTATAGGTTGCGCACCAAAACAAGCACAAAAATAAATCTTGCAAATATTAAACATCTTTAGAATGGGTAAATGTCATGTAAATACGAGTACATTAGGAGTTACAACTTGCAGGGTTTATTTGGAGGTATAATCTAATATTAAGCATTAAGTTATCATGATTTTATCCAATTTTAATAAGGAGCTACTTTAAGTGAACGGAAAACAAATCTGAATAAAAAAAACCATTTAACTTCGATACCAATAAGTGACGCTACAAATGATGTGCTTAAAATGGCCGAAAAGTAAAACCAGGTGATATATTTTAAATAGCCTTACTTCCGAAGTTTTGGGCAGACATTTTGCGCATTGGCCTTCAAGATAAGAGATCACCATTGTGAGACATAGAGTATATTATTATAGTACATAAACGTTACATATAAGGAAGAACGTGTGTCTGTCATTCGCATAAATTCTTAAGATATAAAGTAAAGATTTTAAATTCAAGTATTAAAGACCAAAAACATGTATTGTGTTCGAATGAACAATTCTTAGCTTGTTTCGCTAATTCAATACAGATGAGCCAAACAGTTGAAGACAGTTCAACAGTCCCGTCACCTGAACTTTACCTTTAGTTACAAAAACTGGATAGAATAAAGATTTGAACCATCGAGTCAGCAACTTGGAGAAGTGTGTGTATGAGTGCATGGCTGAAAACGAATGTTGGGAACATCTAATATATAAAATTCTCGTGTCGCAGTGTTTGTTGCCAAACTCCTCCGTAACGGCTCCACCGATTCTCATGAAATTTTTGGTGTATATTATTTTATAACGTCTGGATAGATAGAAAGAGGTTACCGTTGCTCCTGTTTTAGTTCCAAATTACACGGGAGAATTCATACAAATAGGTGTTGAAAATAGATTTATTTTTTTGTTTTGTTACCTTTTCACTTCATTATTTTTCGATACGATTTGGAACTTCAGAAACTTTTATGGGCGAACATAAAAACATGAAATAACAGTGGGTGCTTAGAATAAATACAATTACATTATAGAAACCAAGTTCGCGCGCCCAAATTGATGGCCGGGCCGCTCCGTAAGACTTATCACAACACTTTTTAAAAACAAAAGAAGTTAATAAAATAACTTTTCACAGTGTTTTCAATATTTTGTAGTATTTTATAGTTAATTTGATCAAAATAAAAATATTTTGTTTGTCAGATGTGACAGCTGTAGGAATCTATTTAGTGCTTCAATTTTGACAGAGCGCTTGTTTGAAGATTGAAGACACTCATTCTATACGTATTTATTCTAAGAGTGGACGTTTATATTTTAAGGCGAGTACAATTTAGCTTGATGTCTTGTTCAGTCAAATTTAGCCGAAGTAAAACTAATTTCCATTTTATCACATACGTCGTTAAATTTTTACACACAAACGAATTCATTATCGGAACGGGAAGTTAAGTTTGATACCACACGTTTCCTCTTAACTATGCTACAATTTGCACATGTCACGTTTATATGGCTTATTTATAAATAAGAATTAATGTTTGTTCAATTTAGGTGTCAGAATATTTATGGGTTGGATATCTACTGCCGCATCCATTTTCAATGTGAAGCACGCCAATTCTTTTATGTTTTGGTAAGGCAACACTGCAACAGGAGATAATATAGAAGATAAGAGCTAGATGAATGTCTATGAACAGGTGGGCGTCACTACAGATACGACTACATCGAATCATGATGCCATAGGATATTTTTATGGTATTACATAAATCTATACAATAGAAGTACGTAACAACATATCATTCGTTATTCCAAAGAAATACCATCGACTGAAGATACTGTTTGTCTGTAAATAAAAACACTGACCACAAATGACGCACTGTTTTGCAATACGGCGTTATTAATTATATTATGGAACTAGTTTTCCGGTTTGCATAGAATATTTCTGAAGGGCTTAACCCACGTAATACTCATCTGTATTTAACCGACGACGTAAAGTATATTCTGCATATTATTATGTGGAATTTACGTGATGTGTGATTTTTATTATTGTCCATTGACATGGAAATCAGCTGAAACTGAAAAAGCACAAAGAGAACCGCGATTTTGGAGTCGGAAAGATTCACAAACGCACACAAATGGGGTCCCAGTTAACAAAAAAAATGATTCCTAAATATTATATCTATAAATATTATTACCAGATGATCCGTACTTGCTACAACCCCTAAATGGCTATCTAGTTAAGATTAAGAATTTCGAGCTAAGTGTAAATAAGTTGGAACCTTTGAGAATGTTTCCAATAAGTTGGGACCTTTGACAATATTCCTTCTTTTCTTAGACTGAAAATTTACCATCAACCTCAAACCGGTTCAATGGTTTAAGAGGTTTTAAAGGAGATGTAGCAGAAGGCTCAGATTGTGGTCACAAATGTCAACTTTTATTTCTCCATGGGTGAGCTTTCATCTTTTGACGACCTTCTCTTATTTATAGATCATCGTTCAGATTCTATTTATTTGGCAAGCAAGGACCTCTTGGTGACGTCACGACACGACATTTTTTGCTTCTAGCATCTTCTTCTTCCGACCAAGTTTTTGGCTGTCCACCACTACATATACGTTCAAAAAGCGTTTTTTTAAATACACACTCATAGCCTCACAGTAAGGTAATTAATACCTTGTGTCGTGGGTACCATGGACACATACAAAGACAGGAACACAAACACCCAGACAGATCATCATTCAAATTTCTGTTTCGCCGGGAATCGAACCCGTTGCGCAACGCAGGTTTGCTACCACGGACCTCGGTTTCTTGGGTATGGGATTTGATTGGATAAACTCATAAGCGCATTACCGCTTCAGCTCTCAGGTTCTTTTACAATTTTCGGGTCAGCTCAAATTAGGTTTCAACGATTTGAGTCTTATGTCACGGCTAATATACACGTGGGCTACCTTACAACAAGTTTAATGAGTTGGTTTTTAAATTGTAAAAACCAACTCATTAAACTATGAATGGCTGATTTTTTCAGAGTTCATCGTACCTGAAATTTGGCAAGCTTTGTTTTGGCGAGCCAGACTTGCGCAAAAAACTACTATGTATACGTAGTGTTTATGTTGTGTTTAGTGTTGTTTATGTAGAGACTTTTCTGGCTTCATAGCTATATTTAAAAAGTACTTAAGAAATCTATTTCGATTTTATAAATTTCATAGTGAAATTTGATGAGAAACAACAACTTTCAGAAAAGAATTATAACTTGATTTTGTCATCAATCGCCAAATTATAGCTTTAACAAATTGAAAGAACCTTGAAACAACAAAAAAATAAATAGATTTTTTGCATCAACCAACCCAAAATTACTAAATATTTAATGATTTTTGAACGTTCAGTTAAATTTAAAATTGAAAAATGATTTTTTGAATAAAACGTGATTTTACGTCTATCTCTTGAGGCATATTTTTATTTTATTGTTTGATTTACATGATTTTCAACTTGAATAGCTAGTTTTAGCTAGGTCTGGCTCTCTTCTTTACTTACGATTATAAACATTTTATAATCGTTAGTAAATAAAAATCCTTATTATAGAATACGGAAAATGCTTTTGTTTACTCCAACACGGCCTACGTAAAATTTTGCGTCAATGGAATTAGTCGCGTGACTGCCGTCACCACATTGCACGACCACACCTCCGATAGCATCCATCAACCTTGTCTCCTACTTCACTTAGTTATTTACGAAAAACTTTACTTTAGTTATTTACGAAAATCTATAAAAATTATTTGATACCAAGTGCCTTCCAAGATTGCAAAAAATTAAAAAGTTCTTTTCTCTTTACTTATCTTCTTGCATGGTACAACATTTGTATAATCAAGAAATTTTATTAGGCTGTTTGTTATAGAATAAAACTTTTACATTATGATAAAAATAATCACGAGTACCCCTTGAATCCGTAGATTTATATTATTATCTCGATTGTTGAATCAAAATTTGATCTTTACTTTATTAAATAAAGATTTTCCACTGTAATCAATTTTCAGTCGAATCTTAGTTAAAGACAATTTTGTAACGCCCAAAAATAGACAGTAACTTCGTGGTCAAATCAAGACGACTGTAAAATCAACC
Source organism: Pyrgus malvae (assembly GCA_911387765.1). Lineage (NCBI taxonomy): Eukaryota > Metazoa > Arthropoda > Insecta > Lepidoptera > Hesperiidae > Pyrgus > Pyrgus malvae. Next base: position 3,433,928 of record OU426968.1, on the reverse strand, counting down.
TTTGATAACGAAAATTCTTAATCTCTGTGACTCCATGTTATGTAACTTACAGCTGATGGCAATTTACTACAGTTTCCGTATTCGAATTTAATCTTAGTTTTTGCAGCGCATGTGTTCAATGGAGAAGGTCATGTTTTTACGTCTGTGACGCCATAATCGCGTGATATCGCGAAGTAGTTAACATTTATACGACCACACCTCCTCAACTTTGCATAAAGACTACAACTTCCTTAATAAGATTTTCGAGTTTCGTAAAATTTGCCATAGTCTGTCTTTATCCATCTTTATATTAAGCAAAAATTGTAAGTTAAGAGAACTGAGATTATAATGCACCTTTTTATCAGATAATATCCCCCTTATAATGTATGTATGTACTTATAAGTATATGTTTAAGCACTCTGGTATGTTTAATCCATATTCATATTAAACATTGCTAAGCTTTGCTCATAAAGCAAGTAAACTGTGATGATACTGCGCATAATAACCACCATGTTTATACACTTCATTATTATGACTCATTTTAGACTGTATACTTAATGAGTTATCATCACAAGACTGCTGACAAGAAAAGTCACTTTATGACTGATTAAAATACGAAATCTCACATGACTTGTTGTCAGTCACTCGTCTGGCTACTGTCAAATACTGTAAGTATGCGCATTGGACATTCATAACTTAATTCCTCCAGGTCTGTTCCATCAGCAGATGCTAGGAGGTACTTCGGCGTTGGATCCATAATCATGGATTATATCATCATAATCCATGATTATGAGAATGAAACGCAATGCTATTTTTTTACGACAAACCGGGAATTGGTAAAATTATCTTCTCTTACTCTTTTCATGACCTGGATTTTCTAGTAATCATTCATATTTCATACGTATTTTATCTTTTTGGTATCACCTACTACTACTAGTATTAAATACCAGTCAAATTAAAGGACCATGACATTTAAAAAATTAAATCTACCGTAAACTATGCCAACTAGTAGTGTGATAAACAAAGTGCTAGGAACGTTAACATAGTTTTGCACGATGATGTCACGATACGTGACAACACTCATTACATCACAGACACACCTCCAAACCGCATTGGCATCTCTCATATGCAGCACTATTAGTATGACACAAGAGAAGCACGTTACACAATATATTTTGTTATCACTATGCGTTGAATGAACTGTGGCCTTAGTGTAAGTCTGCATACGCGAAAACGTTACTAACGCGTTTGCGTTAAGAATTTAATTATCGTCCTTATTCCTTTCAAGTTAAGATCTGTCTAATTTTAATTCGGACGCAGTAGTTACGTGTGCGCGTTTACAAACTTACACTAAGGGCTCGGAGATCAGTGAAATTATGAATTTGAAGTAGTGAAGTATCGCAGGAGATTTTTAAATACTTTTCAACTTTTTTTGTATCGAAACGGGCACCTTGTAAGAAATCGCGGTGTTATTTGTTATAGTTTGAATCTATTTATAAGTACTTACATTACTGCATGTGGATAAAAGCTTTGGTTATATAAAACTCGACGTAATTATTTACGGTGCTCCTGCTTATAGTAGATAAACTGATTTTGAGAAGCACTTCATGCATATCTGATAACATTGTTTTTATCTGACTACATTAAGTACTTTAAGTGCACAATCCCTTTTTATTAAATGTGCAAATATGATAACATTATGAACTGTTTGATTTTTTTCACCTTGCAAGAGATGCCGTACAAATACCAAAAAACCTATTTCTAATAGCTGTATGAAGTTATCTAATGGACGTCACATTAGTGACCAACTATGAAACTCAAATTTTACGGATAATACGGATTAAAAATGAAAAAGAAGGCAATATCATCCTTCTTTCTCTTGAAGAACCATGGTTCTTCAGCCCAATCCTTCAACGCCTCCTTCCTGCATCAAGTGAGATTTTTTTGTTGATCGCCCTGTCTATTCAGTGTTTGATATTTGTCTAAAACTGTGTCCTGAAAACCTTTGAGATTTTGAAAAGGCTAATGGTCGCGCCCAACGGGAAGGTCATTCGTTGTATGATGATCATAAATGTCATGAAAATAACGAAGAAATAAAATAAAAAGTCACTAAAAACATAAGAGAGGCTAATGTTACAGGAAGTCTTTCTCAAAGTTGAATGCTAACTCCATATAGCAAGTGATAATATAGACAGACGTCCTCGTAACGATTCTATCAACTAGTGTTTAGTATTTCATGGCAATATAGCAACAATTAATGTCCTTGCATTATTTTACACTGAGCAAATAGAGTTAAAAGGATAAATAGGGAATCAGCCAATATAAAACGAATAGATTAAAAATATTTAACAAAAAAAGAAGAAATATTTACTTTTGTAAGAAAACCCCTGATAATGGCATTTAAAGTCACGCTAAAGAATCATAAATTTGCCGAATTTTCTAAGGAATACTTTAAAATAAGTAGAATAAAGCTTGCGAAAAAAAACTTAATTATGTTTTGAATATACTGTAAACAATTACAATACATATATCATTATTTGCAACAGCTGCAACATTGCGATCATTAAATTTTAATTGGACATTCGTATTAAAAACATTATTTCCTTTTATGTTATCTGCTAAAATATCATAACTGTCCTTTGTGTCACCGCTGATAATGCTGAAGGAAAACTACTTCTATGTTAATATTTAACATAACAAGTACATTTGTCGTATATAAATTTCAATACACCGTTTTCAAACTTGAGAATAATTAAGACATAAAAGAGATACGACGCAAACTTGTTAAAATCGTCGGGATATTAGACAAAATGATGTTAAATTTTATGAAGTTTCACGCTTGACTAAAAAGAAAAGGTTCAAGAAATACATAGTAACACTCATTCAAGTATTTGAGAAAATATAACAGGAAAATCGGACATGAAACCAAGTCTTGAAGAATTCCATTTACTTAAAGAAAATAGATAAATGTTTGATGAAATAGTTTCCGCAACGGACTATTAAGACGCTTTCGATACACATCTATATTCCAGCGGATCGCAAATAGATCGCAGAACTAACAGTCTGAATTACGACTGACGCACATGGGGCACGCCCCCGGTTTTATTTATATGACCCTACAGCCCGCGTCAAAGTTGCGCCCATTGCAAACTTTTCCTCTTCATACTACCTTGGACTTTGTGATTGGAAAGTTACTATAAGTTATTAGGAGTTTTTTCTAGAATTCTCAGAAAATCCTCGACGAGTTGAGGTTATAAAATACCTAAATATAATAAAAATAACAAATTCTGATTAAATTCCGCGTTTACTTTCTTTGTTTCTTTGTCTTATGTTAGGAGAATAAAAAGTATTCATCATCCAAGAATAGATGGTAGAAGAGTGCGACTGATAGACTTAGTTATAGATTATGGCATATTTGCTCATTTAACGTAAGCGGAAGAAATATCATAAAGCATTAGAAAACTCGCTCCATTATTCAATTCGAATCAAATAAACAGTACGAAAATAGAAAAGACGCAATCTTACCTTTACAACTAGTTTCGTAACGAGACCAAGAAAAGAAACATGAAAACAAATTTCGGGAGCCCAAAATAACTTTGACGTATTCAATTGATTGAAGAGCGTTTCATACGCAATTCATTGAGATCTATGAATTAATTTGCATTGTCATCTCTCCTTGAACTATTAAAATTGGAGGCTTGTAAATTACCATTACTACTTAAATTACGTTCAGTGTTATTGTAAAATCCATATGCTTGTAATGCTTCATACATTGATGGACATTTCTTTGAAAAGTGATAACATGATATTCCATCCATCCCATTCATCAGTCTTTTACTGTCCACTGCTGGACATAGGCCTCCCCTAACGTTCGCCACTCCTCCCGGTCCTGGGCCTTCTGAATCCAGCGACTACCCGCTGTCTTCTTCAGGTCGTCAGTCCACCTGGTTGTAGGGCGGCCTGTACTCCTTTTGCCGAGACGTGGTCTCCATTCAAGGACCTTTCTTCCCCATCGGTTGTCGGTCCTCCTAACTATATGGCCTGCCCATTGCCACTTCAGCTTGCAGATTTTGAGAGCTATGTCGGTAGCCTTAGTTCTTCTACGGATTTCATCATTACGAATTCTGTCGCGTAGAGAAATACCAAGCGCATAGCCCTCTCCATCGCTCGCTGAGCGACCTTGAGCTTGTGGAAAAGGCTAACTGTAAAAGACCACGTCTCAGCGCCGGCAACACACACTGCTCGAAAACTTTCGACTTCAGGCACTGCGGTATTCTGGACGAGAAGACACTTTGTAATTTCCCGAACGCTGCCCAACCGAGTTGGATTCTACGAGTTACCTCTCTCTCGAAGCTGGACTTACCCATACGGATCGCTTGTCCCAGGTAGATGTACTCGTCGACAACTTCGAGAGTAGCGCCATCAACAACAACCGGTAGGTATAGGTGTGACATGGACGTTAGACATGATCTTCGTCTTGTCCATGTTCATCTTAAGACCCACCCTTTGTGAGGCTTTGGAACATGATATTTTGAAATCATTATTGGTTAAAAACTGCTGTTTTTAGTTCTATTCGAAATACCTACCACAGAAATACCACCATAACTACCGCGATGTGTTTATCTAAGTTACATATTATTATGTTTTTATTCATCATCATAATGTATTTTTTTCCTCCATGTGTGTTTTTACATCATCAACTTAATAAACTAGTCAATCTTCTATATATATATAAGAGATTTCCACCCATATATTGACTCATCACGATATCTCTGGAACTATAAGACCTACCGACTTCAAATTTGGTAGAAATATTCCTTTCGCCGAGTAGAGGTCAGCTAAGAACGGATTTTACGAAATTCCACCCGGAAGGGGGGGTATTTCCACCCATATATTGACTCATCACGATATCTCTGGAACTATAAGACCTACCGACTTCAAATTTGGTAGGAATATTCCTTTCGCCGAGTAGAGGTCAGCTAAGAACGGATTTTACGAAATTCCACCCGGAAGGGGGGGTATTTCCACCCATATATTGACTCATCACGATATCTCTGGAACTATAAGACCTACCGACTTCAAATTTGGTAGGAATATTCCTTTCGCCGAGTAGAGGTCAGCTAAGAACGGATTTTACGAAATTCCACCCGGAAGGGGGGGTATTTCCACCCATATATTGACTCATCACGATATCTCTGGAACTATAAGACCTACCGACTTCAAATTTGGTAGGAATATTCCTTTCGCCGAGTAGAGGTCAGTTAAGAACGGATTTTACGAAATTCCACCCGGAAGGGGGGGTTGCGGGGGTGTTAAGTAATGTTTGTATATATGACATCGCAAAACTCAGAAACTATTCGACCGATTATTATGAAAATTGGTATGTACATGTATCCATTATTATTATTATTTAATATTTAAACGCGATACGGAGTTCGCGGGGTCAGCTAGTATTTTATATTAGTACTGTTGATTTAATCTGTAATAAGCACTTTTTCATCAATGTGTTATTTTTATCATGACCATTTGCTATAACTTCAATAAAAACTAGGTACTTTATAAGTAAATTAAAACGGCTTTGACGAAGAATAAAACAATGCTATCAATGAATCTTGGAATTAGATACACTATGCACTCAAGGCCCTTAGATAATTTATATTAAGAGTTAAGACGCTAGACTAGAATCTGCTAGTATATTTAAAATTAAGAATGAATTTTGTCTATTGGTTCGGTAAACTTAGTGAACAGAAGACAGGAGGGAGTATTCTATTCAGATGAATGTAAGGCCTGTAGCTTACCTTACCTTACTGTGATGACCCTATGCAAGTTGGTGGAGACAAGGGTTAGTGGCCAACCCGTTGTTGGATATTTTCAAACATAAGGCCTCCGACAAAGATTCACGACTGTTTTGTATCGCTAACGATCGGGACCGATAGCTTAACATGTTGGTACTAGCCACCCATCTTACACTCTATCACCCATCTTACACTCGACTGCAACCGTTTCACTTAGCTGCGTACAGCGTATGTCACTTGCGTCTACTTGATTACTAAGCAAGTAATTCCTAAATATTCAAGTAATTCATTTAGTAAGACGACAGTTCACAAGGTGGATGGTAATGAATCGTATCCACGACCTTTTACTTTGCATACAACGAATGAAGTTCCCGTTGGGTGCGACCCTTAGCCTTTTCAAAATCTCAAAGGTTTTTAGGACACAGTTTTAGACAAATATCAAACACTTTGATTAGACAGGGCAGTCCACAAAAAATCTCACTTGATGCAGGAAGGAGGCGTTGAAGAATTGGAAGAATTGGGCTGAAGAACCACGGCACAGGCACTCTATAGCTCTGATACGTGGACATGAGCGGAGGAATGCTGAAGCGTTATTAAAGCTCAATAGAACCAATATCATATGGTACACGGTGACCAGTGCCCTTAGATATTGGTCATTGTAAGGTCGATATACATAATATGTCGCTTTTAGGACTTAGTTCAACCAGCAGAGACTGTGGGGACACTGAGCGACTTTTTCCAGTCCTTTTCAATTGTGATGCACTTAATATCAAACGAAGCATTCATCTAGGGAGGCGCGTACTGCCGCCAGATGAAGCCCAATAGATTGCCGTCAATAGTAGTAGTCCGCCCTGGCTCTTTTCAAGACTATTTATATAGTCTACTATATACTTAGGTTGGACGTTTATCTGTAACTTAACAACGTGTATGGGTACAGTGCTACGGGACAGGGCGATGCAATGAACAGATTTTTGCATGTTCATCTTTAAGTTAATTGTAAAATACTTTAATTTGTCAACTAAAACTGAGAGCTTTGAATGCAACAGATTGTGAAAATAAGTGTACTGAACGATGATTATAACGTTTGTACCGAATTGTTTTTCTCAAAAGTTCAATGGCCTTAACACATAATTGTATGCATTCACGAATCACAACACAATCAAAGTTATTCACTTAGTGTGTACGTAGCATTCTAAATATACAGACAAAAACTTTTATTTGCACAAATATGGGGGATTACAAAGGTTATTTATATACATTTGATTTGCTATATTTAACTTCATTCATGAGGTATACAAATACATTGGCTGCAACCCTTTTTGCGTCCCACTGCTGGGCACGGGTCTCTACCCCTTATTGGGGAGGCCTGGAGCTTACTACCACCACGCTGCTCCAATGCGGGTTGGTGGAGATGCGGGTTAGTGGCCAACCCGCTGTCGGATGTTTTCAAACCGCCCATAAGGCCTCCGACAAGGTTTGACGACTGTTATCTATCGACAACAACCGGGACCGACGGCTTAACGTGCCCTCCGAAGCACGGAAACGCGCATGAAATTTTTTGCCACTAGCGGTCACGCATCTCACACCCGACCGCGCCCGTTTGGCTCAGCTGCATAGATCGCTTGCGTTCTACGCTAGCCGCCAGGCCATGCGCGCTTCGAAATACATTACAGAATATAAAATATCTCTGGAACCGGAACCATAGATATCGTACTAAGTATATTTTTATGCACCACGTGCTTCTCAGTCTATGGTCTAGTGACCTATGTTATAAGCTAATCGTCCGTCTTCTTGACTTGTTTTAAATAATCAATAAAACATGTAAATTCGTCTTTTAGGTATAACACAGTATCTATTTAAATATTTTACTATTCCTAGAATCTTTCTTAGTAATAACTATGTAAGTTCCAAAAGATATAAAAAATATAGATGTTCATTATAGATAGATCCTAATGTTGGCAAAGGAAATTGAATAGAAATTTATTGAATTTTTTCATGAGTTCGAAAAAAGATTGAAACTACTCTTAAGATTTACAGCATGGTCAAGTTGATGACTTGGTCTGTCTTGACCTGTAAATCACCTACGATATCTTTAAATACCTTATGTTACTCAAATGATACACTCCAGCATACTTCTATATTTGTATACTAAGTGACAGATAAAAATTATGAGCGAATGATGTAGATAAAATTTTATTTAGTGTAGTATTTAGTGTTTAGTTTGAACCGGATACCAAAGACGAATTACCAGTAGAACGTGGAACTTGTTCCAACATAAATATGCGCTGAAAATGAATCGTGAGGCTAATATTTGTAATATTAATATTCCAATGCCTTCATCTTTATAATGTTTCATAGGTGTTAAAGAGGCGAACACGATGCGCGAATATTATGTTAATCTAGACTAATATTATAGTGTTGAAGAGTTAGTTTCTTTAAAAGCGCTAATCTTGGTCACTACAATTTCGAGTTCAAAAATTATTTTTGTTCTAGATACTTCATTTATCAAGGAAGATTTCATAATCATATACACATAGAATGCTGCACAAAGAAAGAAAGAAAGAAAGACATTTTTTATTCACTGCACGGTTTTTTATAAACTCTTAGTGAACGTCATTTTTTGTCTGCTCTGCGTGCGTTTAGGCAATACTGATATGAAGAAAAGAGCAAACGGAGAAAATCTTCAGCCCTTCAGCCCAATTATAAAATATTACAATAAACACTCGCAAACGTCAATGTGTTGTAAGTGCCAGATTTCAATAATCAGATCGCCTCTAATTTATTTTTCCTTTTATTTTTGTTATATTCTCTACCTTTTCCAATACGTTTCATTCTACTATAATTTTTTTTGGTCTCAAAAATTATCGACACTGGTCTATCATTATTTTGAAGGTTTTAAAAGTTTATGTCGAAAATAATTAACTTTCGCTAATGAAAAATCTTGGCAGCATGTATTGATCATGATGGCACATTTTAGACATTAGGAAAACGGTTCTCAATATGCATTTTATTAAATCAAAAAAGCGGCCAAATGCGAGTCGGACTCGCCCATGAAGGGTTTCGTAGCAGCAAAGCAAGACGCAAGACATTTTTTTATATTTGAGTTGATTGAATGAAAGGTAAATTGCGGTTTACGATTCATGACGTATTAAAAAACTGTCTGGAGTTTTGAGTGGCCAACCCGTTGTCGGATGTTCCCAGACCGCCTGAGCCCTCCAACAAATATTTTCAAACTAAATTCGTTAAACGTTGGAGAAAATAAATTATAATAAATCGGAATCCAAGCGAATAATATAAATGCTCTAGACGTCCACAATCTATGGCTTAACTTATTTCATGACATATGAACGGTAACTAAAGAATTAATTAAAAACCGGCCAAGTGCGAGTCGAACTCACGCACGAAGGGTTCCGTACCATTATCTATAAAAATTCACGTTTATTGTATGGGACCCTCTTAAATATTTATTTTATTCTATTTTTAGTATTTGTATAACAATAGCGGCAACAGAAATACATCATTGCCTTTGATTATTCATAGAATACATTGCATTAAGATTGAATGAAAGGTAAATTATGGTTTACGATTGACGTATTAAAAAAAAACTACTTACTAGATCTCGTTCAAACCAATTTTCGGTGGAAGTTTGCATCGTAATGTACATCATATATTTTTTTTAGTTTTATCATTCTCTTATTTTAGAAGTTACAGGGGGGGGGACCAACATTTTACCACTTTGGAAGTGTCTGTCGCGCAAACTATTCAGTTAAGAAAAAAATGATATTAAAAAATCTCAATATCATTTTTGAAGACCTATCCATCCATAGACACCCCACAGGTATGGGTTTGATGAAAAAAAATATTTGAGTTTCACTTCCAAGTGTGGGGAACCCTCAAAATTTATTGCTTTTTTCTATTTTGTGTGAAAATCTTAATGCGGTTCACAGAATACATCTACGTACCGAGTTTCAACAGTATAGTTCTTATAGTTTCGGAAAAAAGTGGCTGTGACATACGGACGGACAGACAGACAGACAGACATCACGAATCTATAAGGGTTCCGTTTTTTGCCATTTGGCTACGGAACCATAAAAATGGCGGTCTATTGACATGGAATACGACGCCGTCCTTCCTCGTTGTGACGTCACGGGTGGGAGTGTTTCTATTGTATGTAAATATGGGTTAAGCTTTACAAAACTAGGTAACTTAAAATTTAACAGTATGGTTGTATAAATTGAGTGCGAAGAACAGACAGAGACAAGACTTTGATTTAAATGGGAAATATTTACCTAAGTGATGAAAGTGCTGATCAAACATCGATCATATTGGTTAAAGTAAGAAGAAGTATTTTAACCAGATTATGGGATTCGTTTGTACCCAAAGGATACAAACGTAACCTATTATTAAGACTCTGTTGTCCGATCATCTATCTGCCACCAGGCTGTAGGTATCCCATGAACCATAATAGCTTTTTTTTTTTGTTAACGGGTGGAAAAAACTGGGGAGGGATACTGGGTTATGTGGGATTTTTACCACACTAAAACCCCCTCGACGGCCTCCTCGGCGCTTGTGAAGAGCCCCGGGATCTCCGAAGGAACGCACCGGTGCCCTTCTTGCATCGATATAATATCTAACGGAGTGCCGCCACATGCACATACCGTTATTTCTTCCCGGAGCTGCTGGTTTGACGGTTTGAGCTCCCACTCACACCACCCGCAACCCCAAAAGCCCCCGTCGCCTTTTACGACAGGCAGAGGATACCTTAGCTCGTATTCTTGGTTCCGAGCTACAGGGACAGAACCATAATAGCTTGACAGCTAAAATTTTCACAATGATGTACTTCTGCTACCGCTATAATAACAAATACCAAAAACAAAATAAAACAAATATTTAAAAGGGGTTTTATAGATAATGGTACGGAGCCCTCGTGCGCGAATTCTAACCTGCCGGTTTTTCTGAATGTCACGTAACGTAAAAAAATTGTGTGCAAATTCATATATGTATTACGTGCGTGTCCTGATTGTGTGCAAATTCATATATGTATTACGCTATTTTGCAACGAGAACACTTTTTCGGTGGCTAACATCGAGTTTTAGCGTGGCGACGCCATCATTGGCTGGATTCAGAGACAAGTATAGCGCCATCTTACTAGACTTTTTCGAAACAATAAGATCTGATTATACAGAAGTTAATTTTTCATTTCAAACTATTTCATTTCATTAAAGAAGTAAATATGGACCAATTAAACTATCCTTTTATGCATATTAAGTAAGTTATTGTAGATTTTATATTGTATGAGTATATCTTCAAATGGATATTTTTTTTCACTATTTGCGGTATCATCATAGTTTCAAGATTCTTTTACTTGGTTCGAAATAGAACTATGATTGACTATGATTCATTATTTTATCTTTTTTCTTCTTATAAATGTGCACATAAATATTTCACTTTCACAATTTATTAATAGATGTCTTCTTGCATTTTAATCTATTGTATTGTTAATACAAAGAGCAAGGCAAATGATTTCATTTTAATGCAAATTTCTTTAACGCGAAGTAGCGTTGAAGGCAACCTATTTACTTTGCCTATAGTAGTTACTGGTTTAGTGTTAGCTTTAGCCTTATATAGGAATAGAATAAAAATATTTTACAGTTACCTTAGTTTGTCGTTTATGTATAGCCTGAGATATCAAATAAAAATAATCTATACTATAGTATTATACTACTCGGTCAAGTTAACATGATACCTGGGAGGCTGCTCTGTACGCCCGTATCCGAAACTTCGTGAATATTTAGGTCTCATTTTTGAATAAGACTGACGATATTCTATAAATATTATTCATTCAGTGGCTTAATGTTATCAATAATAATTAATGTTATAAATATGCTAATAATCTTTCCGAAAATGTTAGAACTTATAGACGGATGTAAATTAAATGAATGAAATATTCTTTATTCACTGTACGGTTCATTTACAAACTCTTAGTGAACGTTATTTTTTTTTTGTTTTGTCTGCTCTGGGTGCGCTTAGGCAATGCTGAGCTGAAGAAAAGAGCAGACGGAGAAAAACTTCAGCCCTGTTTTAAAATATGAGGTATACAATAATAAGCTTTCTTACAGAGTAGCTATGGGCAGATAAGGAACATACGTGACAGCTACCGCATGTGTCAATGTCGTCCCACAGCCATCTGATATATACTGATGTATACAGTATAGCCTCCCAGGTGTCATGTTAACTTGACCTAGTATAAATGCGTAAGGTTGGATGGAAGTTTGTTGCTCAGTCACACAAGAACGGCTAAAAGGATCGGGATGAAATTTGGCACAGAGATAGATTATAATCAGGATAGCTTTTGTATCCCAAAAAAAATTAAGAATGGCATTGAGTTTAAATTTAAAAAATTGAGAATTCAACACTAAAACGAATTTTTCAATTCGAACCAGTAGTCCCTGAGATTAGCGCGTTCAAACAAACAAACTCTTCAGCTGTATATATTAGTATATATAGTATAGATATAGATGGGTCAGAATAATATTAGCTGAAACCTTTTTTGCGTCCCATTGCTGGGCACAGGTTTCTCACCACTACTATATCGATGTTCTCACCATGATTGCGGAGGCCTGCTTACTACATGCTGATCCAGTGAGAGTTGATGGAGATGCGAATTAGTATGGCCAACCCACTTACGGTTTTTTTCAAACCGACCGTACAACTGCTATCTATTAGAAATATCGGACTGATGTTTTCGACGGTCTCAGAAGCACGGAAATGAAACGCATACGTTCATGAAACGCATGTAATCTAGCGGTAACCCATCTTACACCCGACCGCGCCAATTTCGCTTAACTGCGTACCTACCTATATCGCTTGCGTTCGACGATTATTATAATAAAACAAGCCGTTAATTCTTCTTTCAATCATAAAGCGTTAATGCTTTTTGCTATTAAAATTATCAATAATTGATTTTTATGGGCTAACAGCTGTCCAAAAGTCCAAACGGGCCTATTAGATTACAGTAGCACACAATAAACAAATCAAATGTGCCTCATGCCATGCCACGTGTATGGCTTCCTGACGTCTCTCCATGGTTGAATGCCGTTTGCATAACCAACTAGGTACACTATACTACTAATACTAATACCAATGGACTTTGAATGATCCAACACAGTGAAGAATTATTGATTGATATGTGATTAATACATAAACAAGAAAAATGGTTCTTTATGTAATTTATTAACTAACTGTCGATGTAAACTAGGCTTATGGGCATAAGAATATGAGCTCCACAGAATTCCATAGCGTAGGGGCCACCCACAGAGGGACACCTAAACGAATCCGGCTACTTGGAAGAGATACCGGGTTATTTGGGATTTGTACGTCACTAAAGCCCTCTCGGTGGTTTATCTAGACCTGATCGGGACCTGGAGTTCCTCGCTTGAAAAGTCTCAGGGATCTCTAGAACCGTTGTTCTAGAACCGATGCGTTCATCGGTGTCTTCCATGAGCGGTTGCCTGGATAGGGCCCTTCTTGGAGGAGGTATCTCTGATACATTCTCAGGTGCTTATGACGGCGTGCGGTCAGACTCAGGCACAAACCGCCGTCCTTCCTATGTCTGTGATGGTTAGAGCTCCCGCATTCAAAACCCCGAAAGGTTACTATTCTTACTAGGTATAGCACATTTTCTTTCATGAGCTCAGATCAATCGCAATTGCTACCAATTCTGCAGTCATATCCAACTCGCAGGTTATATTTAAATACTCGTACATTAGGTATTACATGAATTGTCCCTGTAGCTTCAGGATTAAGAATAGAGCTACGGTATCTCTGGGGTATCGGGTATCCCAGGCCTGATCATAAGAGGCGACTAAAAGGGGGATTACACTGTTGTGGACGGTGAGAGTGGCAGCTTGACCCGTCTAGCTAGCAGCCCCGGTACGGACGGCGGTGTATGCGTGGCTGCATGCCGCCATGAACACCTGAAGGTGTAGGAGAGCACATCTGCTCTCCCGAAGATGGGCCCGTTTTGGGGTGCCGCGCGTGGAGGACACCGGTGCGTTCCTAAGTTCCTATGGAGATCCCGGAGTCCTCACAAACGCAGAGGCAGAGCAAACCAAGGGGGTTTTAGTGCTGTGAAATCCCACATAACGCGGTATCCTCTCCCAAGGTGTCGGGTACCTTTAGAAGGACCCCCCCCCCCCCCGAAACCAAAAAAAAGGTATCACATGAATAATGGATGAATATTGGTTAGAGAGTAACTAACTTATTATCGAACATAACATTTGCATTAGAAAACACAACATAGTTTGTAGAACTAGTAGTATGGAAACTACTGACGTAACAGAGCGCAAGAAAAGTGAAAACATCATTGGTAAACACCTATAAAATAAACGTCGGAACCGTTTACGTATACGGCTATAAAATAGGCAAACAAATTAAACATGTTTGTGTAGTGGAACTTATGTTTTGATCAACAAGTAGCTAACATTAAGGCATTAGGTGCAAGGCTGTATAGGTTTTACGGTCGAGGTATGCGTCATAAGCTTCAAGTCTTGTGTTTAGCCAGGTATTTGTGGAGGAAGATATACAGTAAGGTGAAGAAGTGGTGTTGCATTTTCAAAAATCTATCATGTGAACTTATTGATCGCACATAATGAACTTCTTCCATGAGCTCATCATGGCTGCAACCCTTTTTGCGTCCCACTGCTGGGCACGGGTCTTTCCCCATAAATGGGGAGGCCTGGAGCTTACTCCCACGCTGCTCCAATGTGGGTTGGTGGAGATACGGGCTAGTGACCAACCCGCTGTCGAATGTTTTCAAACCGCCTCCAAATAGATTTAACGACTGTTATCTATCGATAACAACCGGGACCGACGGCTTAACGTGCCCTCTGAAGCACGGAAACGCGCGCATGAAACTTATTGGCACTATCTGTCACCCACCTCACACCCGACCGAGCCCATTTGGCTTAGCTGTGTTTATCGCTTATGAGCTCATCATACCCGCTAACTAAGCACGCTAAGAATATACCTAGATAAGAAATATTTAAGCGTGCGACGAAAATCGACCAAAAGAGGCTACATCACTTTTGAACATACTATGATAACAGATGACTGACAATGTTTCATAATCATAATCATTTCTTTATTTGCTGAATAAGGTACAATAGCATGATCTAATACAAATATTTTGGTCCACTTATTCTGCCGCTATGGGCGTACAAATATTGATAATAATTTTAAATCTACTAGTTCATAACATAACGTTTGAAGGGATAAAACTAGAATTGTTAAATTGGAAAAACATTATGTTTCACTTGAGCAAAGATGTAAATCTTTTGTATATGGAAAGGTGCTCTTACCAGCTACTACTGCTCTTACAGCTTGTAGTCAATAACCCTGATGATGCTCTGTTTTGAGGGTGAAACACATGTTGGTTGTGGTGCATAATTTGGTGTATATTTTTTATTGTTGCATGTTTATGTATCCTATGTGGGAGGGAGGTGCTATTGCATGAAAAAAGTATCCACCATCATACATTCTGATTGTGGATTGTTTAAATCATTGATCTTTTTATTGGGATTTTTAATTGGATTGATAAGACGAGACAAAAAAGTTGCTGAGGATACATGGGCATTCAACACTAAAACGAAACTAGGGGCATGGTATGAACATGGCATAGTAACATACAAGCATACAACTCAAACAAAGCACACAGTACTACATTCCTTATATAAAAGCACTTCATCGTTTTTTGAATCCATACAAGCTCAAAAGTTTGTTATTAAATAAGCCCAGTGTTCAAACTCTCAGATTGTGTAGTCCATTGCTGTTTACTTTTATTTCATAATTTATATGTCTTAAGGAAAAAAACATTACTGATCACTGATAGCATACATTTCTAGCTTAAGATATTAAAATTAAAAAATGATGTTGTTGTAGATTTTTGTAAATTACTAAGTAGATGCAACCAAGCACTATATAAATATCAGAACATACTATGCTAATGAATAATATAATCTAATCTAAACAAACAACAATATCATACCTACCACACTCTAACATATATATTACCAGGTACTGCATCAATGCAAGGCATACTTGTTTGTTTGATATGGTGGAATCCGCACAGTACATAGAACTTTTAATACATTCAGTTTTTGTGGTATTAAGACTTTAAAAGTATTTATTTTGCTTGTTGTGAAATATGTAAGTAACATGCAAAAGTCAATTTAAAATATTAATAATAATTTTAAACATCTAATTGCATTAAAGCAGCCACCAATAAAGTGCTTACATTTTAATTTTTAAAACCTATTTTTAAATATCAAGACACAAGTTAGTTAGTAATAATAACATATTTTTAAATGGTTAGCCAAAATACTTACAATAATTATAAACATATTATACAATAATCAAATTTCACTTGTTGTTTTATAACATACTAGCTGTGCCCAGCAGTTTCACGGCATTTTTTTAAAGAATCCTATTTTACTTCTGATAACTCCAAGAATATATGTACAAAGTTTCATGATGATCAGTTGAGTAGGTTTCACTATATAATAGTAAGTAGGATAGATATCAGGATACAAATTATGTATTATTTAGGATTATAAGTTATATGTATTTTTTCATTTATTAATAAATCAAAAGTATATGCCCTTTTAAGTATTAAAATTGTTTTAAAATCATTCAACACAGACAATTTTTTCTGTTTTTTTTTTATTAGCACTTAACTTTCAAATCATATTCCTTTTCTACATATTTGAATATCTGGCTTTACACTTTTAAAAACAAATGATGTCTTGCCTTACATTTTGAAAGCGAGGCAGGTTCTTCTACATGTTAGGTTATGATAAACAGTGTGAATCATAAGATAGGTATTTGCTTGTTTTGTATAATGTAAAATCAAACCAAACAATCACTAAGGTAAAGCTAACTCAAATAGCAATTATAATGAACACATAACATGTGACTATTCTCTCTGTTGTAGGTACAACATAAATACTTGACTAAAGTTGTTTATTTACTAACAGCCATATTCAAGAAGCATACTAAGACTTGTTTAAGTAAACAGGCAATGCTATGCACAGAGCTCTATTTGATGTGCATTCCTTATGTCAAGCCATCAGATTCATGTCGATTTTGACAAATGCATAGTAGCAGTCTTCACCCAAGTAGGTATCGTCTATGAATTCGTTTAGATGACCCTATGCGTTGGTAGTTTGGCACAATAGGCGCTCCTTGTATTGTGGCGTTGGCGAGCACTATGAGACCTCATAGTACCTATTGTTTATCAATACAATTGTAAGATATCTGTATATAGTTACGAAATTTAAACGAATTATGTAAGGCTGTCGCATTTTCATACAATTTTTTCAAGGATTATCACTGTATTGGACGAGGAACAAAATTTTAAGAGGTTATGTTTACGCTTACAAATCGAACCATTTTGAAATAATGCTTGTGGAGTAAAACATTATTATAGCCTATATGATATTATAAGCGTTGAGATTCAACGTATTGTAGTAATTTTAAGGATAACAAAAAATAAATATGTACGTTTTTTCTAAATCTTACCTTCTCCGTCCGGTTTTGTTACAGTGTTCACCATTTTTTACACTTTTCACAAACGATAACTACAATCAGAATCAATTACAAGAAGTTAATAACTATTTACTGCATTATACTGATTTAAAGCGAATTATAATTCATTATGAAAATTGTTGTCGAAAAATTCTCTTATTTGTATTTTGTTTGACATTGACAATTTGACACGATTGACAGATTTTTTTTTCAATTATGGCATCGCAAACTCTGTGCATACTGCCAGCGTCAAGTATTATTTTTGTATCAATTTTTTGCCAGTTTCAAATTCAAATTCTTTATTTGCAAGAACACAGTGTTTTTGTAAAGATCTTAAATCTAATGATAGTTCAGTGCGTTCTACCACACAGGGTGTGCAAAATTTTGACATTATAATTACAATTACATATAAAATACGTTACAAATTAATAGCATTGAAATGAAATTCAATGAAACTGGACGAAGTAATAACAAAGTCAGTAAGTAAGTCGTCAGTAATCAGTCAGTCTAGTCAGTCCAACATTCAAGTAAAGCGATGGCTACTTTACTAGAACATGTCCGATGGAATTTTGGAGGCAAGCAGAAAAAACACTTTTAGCACCGTTATTCTATTTCACAAACACTCGTGCACTGTAATTAACGTTTGATATAACAAAATGCCATCAACTTTATTCGATATAACTCAAAAATACACCAAGAAAATGAAAATAAAACAACAGCACAATATGTCTTTTTCGACTTCCCGCCAAAAACTCCGACAGATCAGATCAGAATTGATCAGATTAGTCTGTCAAGTCTGTTTGACAATTTTGACATTCACCACATCTAAATAGATGCGTTCCACTGAATGGACAAAACGTTGAACCTCGTTCGTAGTAGGCATCTCTACTAAAGAAAGAATAAGAAATGAAAGAAAAGCTCAGAACAATAACTAAAGTGCTTTAGTTTTTCTTCTGAGGAGAAAATACAGCAAATTTTTTTTTCTTTTCAGTATAGTGGAGCGCTAAACAAATTCAATTTCGGTTACTGCAATTTATATTATATCTTTATTAGTTTATAATCACTAAAAAGTATTCAAAAGTAATATAAAAATAATCTTGTGTAATATACTATAGTATTAATATAATATAACATACTTATTATTGATCTTCATTTACTACGAATACAACAAAGTAATATTTTAGAAAAATCATTTTAGAAAATGGGAGCTGTAATAACATGAAATGGAACGCAACATTTCAAACTTTCATCAAGCTACCTCCTTCTAAAATAATAAACATGTTTTGACAAGTTTAAAATCTCAAAATTCTGACAAACATGTAGAATAATTATTGAAAGTCATAAATATTGATTAATTTTGATTTGTTTGTGTGTTAGAAATAGAAAGCGAATGTAAGAACTAATAATACATATTGTAGATGGTTAGTACCGCCTTATTTAGTACCGTTTAACACCCACCTGATTTTTGCGCTGTATCTTTCAGCTAGAAAGGCAAAAGCTTATAGAGGTTTTCGAGTATGGTTATGATAGGTTTTGTAAACGTAATACCTAAGTATTCGAGCCTCCAACTTTTAGTGCGCTTCATGCACTACACATACATAGACATCAGTTTGTGAAGTGCTAGACCTATGAACAACAGTGGTCTCGAACGTCAAAGAGCAGAATCGGTAGAGTTGCTAGCTAAAATCGGTATATTTGAACCCAAAATCGGTATTTGACAAAAAAAAACAGTCAATTGTTTATTTATTGAAAAAAAATTACCGACTTATTTATAACAATCATACTTAAGTATAATTATTTTTATAGCAATATTCATTGGGCATAGCTGCGGCCATCTTCGAATGAATTTCAAAATCATAACAATTAGCTGTATTAAACAGACGTTTTCTATCAAATGGACCAGTGATTGATTCAGTAGACAGCCTATTTCGCTGTTTTGTTTTCAAAAGATTAATATGTATGTGAAAATATGCGTTCAACGTTAGCGGATGAATGGGGAGGTGATAAAATATTAAAGATGAAACAACAAACATTTAATTTTCATCGCCACGCTTTAGTAAACTTACTTGAAATGTTTTGATTTGTTCACAATTTCTTAAAATGCGCCACTCTGTAATAATTTCCTGGAAATCATTGCTTTTGAACTGAACAATATTGGGAAAGAGTCTACTCATAAGAACTATCGAAGCAGTTTTTCAAATTTTAACATTTTTTTGGATCAATTAGGTATGTCTAAACCTTTTATTGGATTATTTTTCAATAGTAACTGCGTGGTTATTTGGTTACAAGCTTCGACATAAAAATCTAGGCATCTTATTTTGTAGTCACTCTTTAGTTAAGTTACTCTCTTTTCAAAGGTAAGAAAATTAATAAACTCGAATTCCTATTTAGATAGGTAAATTCCCGAGCGAGAAGCCCCTTATAACATCAAGTTGTAGTAGAAAGGGTATTCCCGAAAATATATGGAACATTTAGCACTAAGTCCATCCACACTTATTATTGAGGGCTTTCCCCTAACATTAAACATAAATGAAAGGGTAACCGACTTAAAAGTGTAAAATCGGTAGAATGAAATCGAATCGGGAGATTTTCCATGTAGACTCTGAAATCGTAGAAAAATCGTTATGTTTCGGTATTTCGGTAGAACAGAGCCCATATCGGTAGAAATACCGAAAAATCGGTAGGTTCGAGACCACTGATGAACAATACCAGCTCCAAATTACTTTGATATTGCAGAAGAATTCAGAGACATGCGCTAAAGATACAGAAGGACAGGAAGAATGCAACTCTTTTTTACGTAGGCACAGGTTACATATTTGATGGTTTGATGGACGGATGGAAATTACTCCACAACATTTCTCCAATGAAACTTGGTGAAAATAATGGTTTGTGGCCAACCACTCATGAAACCCCCGACTTTAACCAGTGATTAAAGTTATCTATCAATAACAAAGTTCGGTCACTGAGTTTCTAAACGATAAATAATAATATATAATAAAATATTAACTAAAATAAATAACATAAATAAGATATTTCGCGGGATAAAAACCTGGGAGGTTTTTTTTCGCCAGTTTTTTTTCCTCTCAGCGTACAAAAACCCATCATGGTGGGTGCCCAAAGCTGATGACGGTCAACCACATTGGGTTCAAATAAAATAAAATAAATTTGTATAAAAAGCACAAACTTGGGTTAAATTGAATTTAAGTAGCTAAAGTGATAATAATGTAAAATTATTTAAGTATACTGTATATTTTAGTGTTTACTGTACATAATTAGTTTATAATTTAACTTGTAATTATATAACTTTTACAATAAAATTTGTACATCCTACTTTTTAAATATGGTTTGTAAAACCTTTTTTGCTACCCATATTTGTGCAAATAAAATATTTTCATTTCATTTCATCTCAAGTTTACAGCAAGTATGGACGACTTAACATGTCCCTGAAGCATAAACTTTACTTTCATTGGTGAAACTACAGAAGTACCTATGTAGTCTGTAGCTCCCGGTTGCAGCTGAAATGCCTTTGTAAATCACTTGCATTCTACAGTAATAGCACAGCTAAAAACCCTCTGGTTTTCCAATGGAATGCACCAATACCACACTCACTGTGTGCACAACAGTCTCTTCTTTACTTTTATCAGTACAGCATACAATATGTTTTTTATTTATTTATGTGAAACACTTTTAATTAAGAGTCACAAAGGGTTAAACATTGTCTACAATTCGACCCTGGATGACAATGCGAGGTAGGCTTTAATAGTCAACAGACTATTAGAAAAAAAAAAGATTTTGAATTTATAATAAAGTTATTATAATAGATCAGTACATAGATTATAGATATATACATACATGCTATACATATAAAAATACATACATATACTATAATAACTATATTATAAACATAATAATATAATATATACTCTATGACTCTTAAAGGCTTAATGACACAATATTAAATGGTAGTAGTGATAATCTACAAATACTCTCCCCCAATTTTTTGAAAGCCAATTTGCTAGGTGCCTTTCTGATATTTTCGGTTTTGTTATGCAACTTTTACTATGTGTACCGATACTTTTATCGGTACCAGCACACTGATAAAGCAGTTGAAACCCAATAGTCTAGCTAGCTAGCTGAAGCTAGTTTAGTTTTCTAATTATAGTATATGCATTTTTTCTTTTCAGGTTATGACAAGAATGTGATACAGAAAATCTACAAAGTACCTCCAATTAGCATTTCTGAAAACTTTGAAGATCATCAAAAATGTCTAATACCGTTGAGAATGGTATCCATGAGGATGCTCGGTAAATATTCTTAACTTTTTTAACAAAGGACACACACACACACACACACACATATACACATACTTAGTTATATAACTTAAATTATTGAATTAAACGTTCATCATCATCATCAGGTGGTAGAACTTTAATGATTCAACTGGGGAAGTACTGAAGCTGCACCCACTTCTGCAGAGCAATAAGGTCTTGGACACTATGCATTCAAATGCAAAATTCAAAATGCATACAAAATGGTAAATGCATACAAAAGGTTGCATTAAACCAAGCTTGGAAAGCAGGATATTTGTTTATTTATTTTTACACATGATTTTTTTGGCCCTTTAAATGTAATAAAATTTAGTCAATTGACTACAAATGATTAGAGACATCACAAATCCTTTCTCATGTATGTATGTATGTATGTATGTATGTATGTATGAGATGTATATATGAGATGTATGAGAATGTGGAGAATGTCATGTTTTGACAGCTCATTAAAAGTATCTGATTTGATTTGGTAGTCCAAGACCGGATTCTGTTATGCTTCCATGGAAAGGTGCAGTTGCCATGCAATGAAGTTACCGTCAGCCTTTGGAACATAGGCAAGACTAAGGTATGCTTGAGGTTGTGTGTAGGTATATACCCATTGGCTCCAGCTACTACTTAACATATTACATGCAACGGGTAGGTATGAGTATAAATGTAACATTAAATGTAACAGTAAATGAAAATAGTTTTTCCCTTTTGGAAAAAAAATTAGCCATTTTTTATCATAAATATCAATAGGACACTATTCACAGAAAAATTCTAAATGCATACCTTAAAAAAGTGGTACAAGCTTGGAAGGCAGGATATTTGTTAATTTATTTTTATACGTGATTTTTTTTTTACCTTTAAAATCACGTTAATCACTTTAAAGTGACGTCACAACTCATTTTCTCATATAAAATGTATGTATGTAAAATGTATGGAGATGTCACGTTTTGACAGCTTAAAATATCATTCATTCATGATAATTTAAGCATTAAAAGTACCTATCTTTATTGACTTGGTAGTCCAAGACCGGATTGATGACATCATAGGCTTAGTTAATAAATTGAAATAAAGTCTCTAAATAATTATATTTTAGATATTAAAATTTATTATTAAGATGTGTGATTTTTTACAGAATTATTCAGAATAAATACACATGTTTTTGCCTGTTAAGGCCCGGTACTAACATTTTTGTAAGTGGCAATAATTAGCGAGAGCAACAAAAAACCCACTTTTTTTTGCATGGATTCACATTAGACTTTTTGAATGACATATTTTGCAATTTCTATAAATACTTCTTGAGGCAGTGCATGCTGCTTTTTGCCAGAAAGTATCTTCTGTTTTATGTTTCCATTTTTCATACGAATACTTAGAAATTTATGTTTCTTCCACTCAAATACCTACTATGATATAATTACGTTACTTAGAATTCATTAAATATATTTTGCCTTCGAATGCCTACTTTTATTGGTATTAAGCACATATCTTCATACATACATAATATACCTATATCCAGGAATAATCAATGCAAATTATTTCACACATTTATATCATCATAGGTTACCTATAATGGCACAATTTTTATATGTATCGAACATTTATATCCGTTGGATGTAATTTGTCTTATAATAAGCAAAAAATGTAGTTAATATTCTCGATTCGAACATGCATATTGTGGGTACCCTCTTGCACAGAACACATATACTCCCCTCTTGGCACCCACAATATGTAGGTAAGGTACATCATAACTTTATTTATATTCTTACCGCGAAATTTGTTACAAAATAATTATTTTTATTACTGGACACACCATTGTAGAAGATTTTTTTTAAACGCACTTTTTTTTTCATTTCATGTTTCAAAATGTTTTTTCTCGAAACTTATTATTGTTAGCTTTTATGTATGCTAAACTGTAATATCGGTCTTTAACACAAAACCAGTAGAGCATAATCTTAACTAGTGCAATAATACCTACTGCTGCAGCCAGTTTTGCCGTGAACCATTTCTGTTGTGTTTCGACGGAAAAGTGCGGTTGCCGGCCAGACTTACAGTAGGCGACCAATTTTTTTTAAAAACCTTCAAAAGGTACCCGGCACCTTGGTAGAGGGGGATACCGGGTTATGTGGAAATTGTTCCGCACTAAAACCCCCTCGGTGGCCTGCCTCTGAGCCTGGGGAAGACTCCGGGATCTCCAGTGGAACGCACCGCGCGCGGCGCCCAGTAAGGGCTCATCTTCGGGAGAACAAATGTGCTCTCCTGCATCTTCAGATGCTTACGGCGACTGCGGCCATTTACACACCGCCGTCCTTCCCGGGGCCGATGGCTGGACGGATCGAGCTCACCTCTCACCATCCGCAAACCCGAAAGCCCCCTTTTAGTCGCCTCTTACGATCAGGCAAGGGATACCGTAGTACCTCTATTCTTGATGCCGAAGCTACAGGGACTAGGAGGTGACCATCCGCCTCCGGAATAGCAGCACAACTGCATTCCACCTCAGGCAAAATTCAGACTTCTTTGAGGTTTTGTGTATACGTCTACTTATACACTGCAGAGTTCATAAGGTTCATAAGAACATGCATTCTTTTTTTATACAAACTCCCGTATGAATAAAAATACTGGTTTTGTGTTATAAGACTTTCGTTAACTATCATTAATTATTACTAGTGAACTTAGAGTATCACAGGTATTGACAGACGGGTGCGTCAGTACCTTTAATGCTCTAAGCTAGTGAACGCACTGTAATTAAACATCAACTATAATTTGAACGTGCTTATATTTTTTGTTATGTTTATAATTTAGCACATCAACACTTAGAGCATCAAAGGTACTGACTCACCTCAGTGTCATACTTGTCAATTTTACCCATTTTTTTTGAATTCATTCATATTCACACTCGATCATTCGATCAATTGGACCCATTTATGCAAACCGGAACCAATCCACACATGATGATGATGATAGTTTTGAGAAAAAGCTGTTTAATGTATTAGACAACTGATGTTTTGTGGATTGGTAAACATGTCATGAAAATGTTTTGTTCTGTCAAAATTATTAGATCATTTTGATCTTTACAGGGTCGATAGAAGGTGCAATTTTAAGCTTTTCTGTGTACTTAACTGAATTTCAGCATGAGTGTGGATTTGTTCCGGTTTGCGTAAATAGGTCCAATTGATACCTTAATTTGAACGCGCCTGTTTATTGTTAAGTGGATTTTGTTACGCATGTTCTGATATGTTAGCATGTTAATGAATGTTTTGCTTTTTTCCAGCACTAACCGGGCACCAGGTCTAACGTGTATTTGTTCTGTTCCAGCGGCACCACGTATTTCTTTTCCAGAGGGCGGTCGAGCGCCACCTTGTGGCAGAGGATCGTACTGTTCGTGTCAATCTACTGGAAGTCGCTCATCGTAGTTCTGACGCCGTTATTGCTACTGCCTATTCCAATTTTGAATTCTGGATCGGAAAAAGCTGCGGTGGGTTACTACAACTTTTTTTTAAATTAATTATTTTCTTAGTTTAAGGTTGTCCATTGGTAAGGTTTCGTGAGATTAAACTCAGTTCTCCCTGCCCCTCTCCATAATAGTGTTGACCTAGAAATTACTCCAATGCATAATAATGACCGCAAATAGTCAAATCGTCCAAGGAGCCAGCCTCCGACGAGGTTTAACGATTGGTCAGTAACAACCTGAACGGACCCCTTAAAGTGCCTCCGAAGTATGTACAGAAAACACGCTTGAAATTTGCCACTAGCTGTTGCCCATCTTAAACAGTTTTGCTAAGTAAGACATTGCTTGCGTTCACCGCCGCCGGACCAAACACACATCGAGGCAAAGATGTTATTAGAAACCCAACATATCAAATGACATAAATTTAGTTTTACTCACGGTACATTGACCCCGGTGCCCCCGGGACCGCGCCTGGCAAGAGATCATGAGCAAGCCCGTTTAGGTCCGAAACTAGTCGAGTTGGGCTCCCCCGAAAAGTCCTGGTGTGAAGCCGTTTATAAATACATTCGCCGGCGTGGAACCGTTTAATGGGTCCCCGTAGAAAAAAAAATAGCCTATGTGCTATTCCAGGCTATATCTCTTAACTTTCTTTCCAGGCTATATCTCTAACTTTCTTCCATCCATTTGAAATACGACGTAAGACGATATATTGCTATATTAAAATCATAAGCGTCTAGCCAGTTGCTTCAACCGCGTGGACCCTAATACCGCAGGAATAAAGCATTTTTGCGCGGTAAAAAGTAACCTATGTTCATTAAGGATTATTTCTGCTACCAATGGTAAACGAATTTTTCAAATTGGTCCAGTAGACGGAGCCTATTCAATGCAATCAAAATTTAATATAATAAATAAAATGTAGGTAATCATTCCTTCCCCTGAGCAGCGATGGCCGAGTGGTAAAAAACCGCGGTCCTCGACGCGAGCGATCCCAGGTTGAAATCCTCGGCGCGCACCTCTGACAAAGAAATTTGTAATGTGCGAATTTATCGCTGCTCCACTGTGATGGAATATATCGTGATATTTGATTGATTACGATGTTCTCCATCACCGTGCATGCCTGAGAGAAATTCATAATTTCTCGAAAGCATGACGTCCACTAATCCGCACTTGGTCAGCGTGGTGGACTATGACCTAAATCCCTCTCAATTGTGAGAAGGAGACCTGTGCACAGCAGTGGGACATAAAAAAGGTTGAAAAAATAATCCTTCCTTTCCAGGCCTACAAATGCATGTACGTGGTACTTATAATGGCGACCTACTGGGTGTTGGAGCTGCTGCCTCTGCCCGTGACCTCCATGTTACCCATCGTGCTGTTCCCAACGCTGGGCATCCTGGACTCTGACAAGGTGTGCGCGGCGTACATGAAGGAGACCAACATGATGTTCATGGGTGGGCTGATGATTGCTGCTGGGGTCCAGCATTCGAAACTGCCGAAGAGGGTCGCGCTGTGGACTGTGCAGGTTGTTGGCTGCTCGCATAGAAGGTGGGTTGACAAATGGAAAAAAGTTTATTCACAGGATTTACATAATTCAATCCGGAAAGTAACCATTTCCTTTCGTGAAACAATTTTTGCATTTCGATTAAAAGTGTGGTTACAGTTTAGATTTGCCTGAGGTGACCATCAGCCATTAGAGTAGCAGCACAATAGGGTCTTGAACACAATGCAAAAAAAATGCATTCCATATATCATTGTCATCTCTTTGAACGTCGGATTGACGGATTGCGTTTGACGGCGTTCTACGCCACAATACTTGTATTATTAATACTCTCCAATAGATGTCAGGAAGAGTCGTATTTTTCAGTTTATATTTAAGTGATTATTGCTGATTTTTTTTATAATTTAAAATTTCTAAAAATTAAATCTAGCTGGATCGATTTATCACTCCCGAAACCAGGGTATTAAATTTCATCAAAATCTTTGAAGCCGTTTCCGAGATATATTTAGGTATATATACAAGAATTGCTCGTTTAAACCTATTACATTAATATGCGTAATATTTTCCAACGAGGAGCAATTTGTAAGTCATTAGGTAATTTAGAAGTTGGTAAATTTTGATGAACCCGTTAGTTACAAAAGCCCTGGTTTATAATAATATAATTTCAATATCATTAACAAAAGTTTGAAATTTGGGATTTTAATTAAGCTATCAGAGATATTATACCTTAACTATTTTTCATTGCCATCTACGAGTACTACGTAAATTTGATTTCAGGTTGAACTTCGGACTGACCTTCGTGACGATGTTCATCTCGATGTGGGTGTCGAACGCCGCGGCTACGACCATGATGGTGCCCATCGTGGAGGCCATTTTGGCAGTCTTGGCAGGGGTAAAGACTTTATCAGTATAATAAAATTAATCATTTTAATTTTTGGCGTAGTAGTTTATATTTATCTACGGTACATATTACTTTTACGATTATGCAAGAGTACTCAGTAAAGCAGTTCACACAGCAGCAGTAGGACTTTTTCTTTCCACTATTCATACAATAATGGCATCGCATGATCTCTTGTATTATCAGTTTCATGGAAACTGGGTGACAAAAATTATTTTGGTCTCCATAAAACATGGAATTGTCAGAATCAGTGAATCCGATGGAGTTGGCGGTAACCCGAAAAAAGTATTCGCCGATCAGAATTACATGTGGTGACTATTAGCCTCTGGCTGCATGCTGAACGACTTCAGGCAACGCTAACGCGTGCCTGAGGTCGGTTGTCGGGGTCGTCCACAGAACATATTAAATGAGGTAGAATGGCAATTTATGGCAATAATGCGCCGTTCGTAAGTAAAAAACCGGTGTCGTCGATCCAGCTCCACCTTTCACCTCCACTAAATCTATACTTAAAAAATGAAGCATACGCACATATTTGCAATTTCAAATCTAGCCAATCTTAGCGCCGCACAATCACGCGATTTCAAATGAACGAATCACACCCAATCACGCACACAGAAACGCATATTGCAGCGCGATCGCGTGTTTCTGTAGAGATATGAGCGTTGCTCCTATCCTTGGCGCTTCTGCCCCGCCCACATTTCCATTCTAACCTCTTTTCTATGTTCTGTGGGGTCGTCCATGGCCTATAGCGACAATTTGACATCATCGTGGTACGATCGTCTGTTTTTGAGTTTATTATAAAACTAGCCTTCCGCCAGCGGCTTCCCTCGCGTGGACCCGTTTTATCCCCGTAAGATAAAAAATAACAAATGCCCTATTCCAGGCTATATATCTGTAACTTTCTCTCATCCATTTGAAATACGACGTAAGCGATATATTGTTATATTAAAATCTAGCAATAACCCAGTTGCTTCAACCGCGTGGACCCTATTACCCGTTTTCCCGTAAGAATGAAGCATTTTCCGCGGCAAAAAGTAATGAAATGAAAATAATTTATTGTTGACTGTTTACATACATAGAATAAGATGTTTAATTATTATTATTGCAGTTTTAAACAGTGTATCATATTCTGGCATACAATATTATTAATTAAAATTAACTAAAAATGTTTTGTTTTAAGATCCGTTAAGAATAATCTTAAGCCGATGAGCTTTTGATGCCCACCTACCGCTGGGAGAAATAAGCCGGTGGATAAAAAACTCTCAGGCATTGTTTAGAGTTATATTTTATATTTTACGCGGAAGCTCCCCAAACCATTTTTATTGCACGTTACACGGTCTTATCATCAAAAAAGTCATTTATATTGTAGTGTGCTTTTTTGAAGTAGCCTATGTTTATCAGGGATAATGTCCACTTTTAATGCTAAACGAATTTTTCAAATTGGTCCAGTCGTTTCGGAGCCTATTTAATACAAACAAACAAACAAGCAAATCTTTCCTCTTTATAATATTAGGGTAGATAAAAAGTATGGGGAGTGCAGAAAAAAACTATCCTCAGCTGTGGACCAGTGAGAAACGAAAATAGTTAAAGTTTGAAGGTCTTTTCTTCTTAAGTTTATTTTGATTTCAGCAAGGACTTGGTGACGTTTACGTGAACAAACCGGAGTATTCTCTCCCGAAGAACGGAAAAGAGACGAAACCAGCTCAGTCTAAGGACACAGAAGAGGAGTGAGTCCATATTTCTATTTTATTTTAATTTTAATTGAGTAACAGACACAAATACAGGCCAAGTATTATTAAGCTATTATTGGTGGTAGAACTATTATCGTTCGCCCGGGGAAGTACCACCGCTGCACTCACTTCTGCCGTGAACCAATTCTATTGTGTTTCGATGGAAAGGTGCAGTTGCCGGCCACACTTACATGAGGCGACCACCACCCTTCGGAGTAGCAGCAATAAAAAAAAACAACCTATTGTTTCCAGGCCACCCTTGCCCAGTGACATCACCATCTGCTACTACCTGAGTATCGCGTACGCGTCTACTCTCGGAGGCTGTGGAACTCTCGTTGGAACTGCCACCAACTCTGCTTTCAAGGGGATCTTTGATTCGTGAGTATTTTTATGTTTTTTAATGATCAATGCCAGTTTTTTTGCGATGTGTGTATTTCTTCACAACAGCATTATGTTATCTCAACCAAACCCTACTTAGCATTTTTTTCAACCTTTTTTTTATGTCCCACTGCTGGGCACAGGTCTCCTTCTCACAAGTGAGAGGGATTTAGGCCATAGTCCACCACGCTGGCCAAGTACGGATTGGTGGACGTCATGCTTTCGAGAAATTATGAATTTCTCTCAGGCATGCACGGCGATGAAGAACATCGTAATCAATTAAATATCACGATATTTTCCATCATCGTGGAGCAGCGATAAATGCGCACATTACAAATTTCGTTGTCAGAGGTGCGCGCCGAGGATTTGAACCCGGGATCGGTCGCGTAGAAGACCGCGGCTTTTACCACTCGGCCATCGCTGCTCTTTTTTGTTACATAGTCACAATACTTAGCATAGTTTTACCCTATTATAGCGTTACCCTACCCAGCATAGTTGACTAAAACCGGAATCTACAGACTAATTCTCATTGCTTTTGTTTTTTTATATTTAAATGTAGTAGACGAGCATAAATGCCACGTGGTGTTAAGTGGACAACAGCTAAGACATGTACATGTCGCAGCCATCTGTTTAAATCAGCCACTCAATTAAAAGGCTAGCCCGTTCATAAAAAGCCGCCATTCAATTTATCGCCTAGCCCGATAGTTGATTGAACTGGCATCGCTCAACGTCCAATTGGCTTATAGTAAGCTAGACCTTTGAAAATTTAAATTTAGTTCATATTTTTTTCACTGCGGCGCTGGTAGTCACCAAAACAAATATGGCGTCAGAAAGTCCGCAAAGCAAGCAATGTTTTTGAGTTTCTTGAAATTATAGTTTAATTATTCCAATATATTTGCATAAGAAAAGCTAATCATGCCCTAACAACATGATATTTTTCAACTTCTAGCGAATTTCCCGAAGTGTCCGGATCAGTGAACTTTTTCTGGTTCATGGCGTACAGTACTCCACCAATGTTGGTGATGCAGTTGCTCGTGTGGGTGTCCCTTCAGATCACCTTCATGGGGATGTTCAGGTGAGTACTAAGCTGTACAGTTTTCAGGAGTTCCCTGGGATCCGGATTTTGATATTTATGTCAAAATTACATTTAACCCCCGACGCAAAAACGACGGGGTGTTATAAGTTTGACGTGTCTGTGTGTGTGTGTGTGTCTGGGCAGACGGAGGGTTTTTAAAATATTAAATTTAATTATTAATACCAGCGGCCAGCGTAGATCTGGGAGACCTACGCCTACCTGGAGACCTGGGTAGGTAGAACCAGAGAACTTTTTCTGGTTCATGGCGTAACCCCACCGATATTGGTGCTGCAGCTGCTCGTGTAAAAGTCGTTCCACTTAGGCAATGTTCTTTACAACGCTATATTTTTAAGCAGTTTTTTTAATAAACTTATAACGTTGACAAAAGTCTGTAAAACCAATTGGTTAGTTAACTCATACTGAGTATGAAGCATTTTAAGCACTAAGTAATTGCGGGAGTCAATTTAAAAATAACAAAAATTTCGGATAAACTGAAGTCCCCTCTCACGCATAAGACGCCCCGAATTACATCAATATTGTGAAATATAGTAGGTGGTAGAACTATTATGGTTCGCCCGGGGAAGTACCAACGCTGCACCCACTTCTGCCGTGAACCAATTCTATTGTATTTCGGTGGAAAGGTGCAGTTGCCGGCCACACTTACATGAGGCTACCACCAGCCTCCGGAGTAGCAGCGCAACTGCATACGACCTCAGACAAGACTTACCTATGCTTGCTTGAGGTTGTATGTAGATGTCCATGGGCTGCAGCGACCACTTAACACCACGTGGCCTGCATGCTTGTCTGCTACTCCATTCAAATGAAAGAAAATATGATCTATTCTGAATGCATTTACGAATGCTATAGATATGATGGTTGATGAGGAGGTCTGCAGGTTTTTGACGAGTTTTCTGTCATACCTAATCGTTTTTTTAAACCCCACGGTAAGGTAGATTCTTGTGTCGTAGGTACCATGAACTCATACAAAGACAGAAATATAACTTACCAAGTAAGTTAAGGATCGGCCACGGCCAGGGTGAAATCAGCAAGTCGAGACATCACTTATAAAATACTTTAATGTACTCAAAGTTGGAGTTACATTATTATCCTATCTTAAACATACTTTTTTATTATAATATTCGAAATCTATCTTATATCTAAAGTGGGTGAGACCCGTTCAAAGTTAGGTACGGGAATGCACATTCGTGGGAAAGATTCGCGACATCTGCACGGCATCAGATGCCGCCAACGTCAGCACTTTATCACATCTATACACTGAGTCACTTTTTCCGTACGTAACAAGTATATAAAAATACATAAACTTATTATTATTTCCACAGAACATTAAAAGAGGTTAGAATGTAAATGTGGGCGGGGTAGACGCGCCAAGGATATGAGCAAACGCTCGTATCTCTACAGAAACAAGCGATCGTGCTGCGATATGCGTGCTTGGATGTGATTCGTTCATTTGGAATCGCGTGATTGTGCGGCGCTAAGATTGGCTAGATTTGAAATTGCAAATATGTGCGTAAGTAGTTATTTAAGTACAGATGTAGTGGAGGTGAAAGGTGGGGCTGGATCGGCGAGACCGGTTTTCATACGAACGGCGCATTATTGCCGTTCTACCTCTCTTAATATGTTCTGTGATTATTTCTGTTGCAGGCCTAACAGCGAAGCAGCAAAGAAGGTCAACAAGGCATCCTCAGGATCTGAAACTACAATGAGAGTCATCAAGGAGAGCTACAAAAACCTTGGACCCGTGACATTCCACGAGAAGGTATGATTTTTTATAGTACTACAACAACTACAATAAATAAATAAATAAACGTTACACACTCATAGCCCCACTGTAAGGTAATCAATACCCTGTGTCGTGGGTACTATGGACACACACAAAGACAGGAACACAAACACCCAGACAGAGAACAAAAAATTTGCTAGGTCTGTTAAAAAAACCTCACGGTTATTTCAAAGACAGAGGGGGGACGGAAATCTATTTGAGTTCTCGTGTTTTTACTGTCTCAAATACTTTCATAAAATTGCAGCTGTGTGTATTTAAGTTATTATAATAATGATTACATATTATTATTATTATTATTATTTACAGCAATGTTGTTGTTTTATAAGTAGTAATAGCTGTTAAGAAAAGAATCGGTGAATATTAATAATAGTATATTTGCCCTGGTCTGAAATTGTCTTTGTTTCATCCCGTGCCACACGCTGTATTTTTCATATCATATCACATGTAATGAAACAACGAGTTTTGATTTCTGTAGCCAGTCGAAGTAAGACTATTTCAGACAAGTAGCGCAGTAATATCTTTTGACAACGATTTGACGACAGTTGTCAATGCGATTCTGACAGACTTGAAATAAAGACGTAAATAATAAACAAAGGACGTTGTTTCTACCCGGCACCTTCATTTGTTTATTATTTATGTCTTTATTTCAAGTCTGTCAGAATCGCATTTTTGTAATAAACAAAAGGAGAGTAAAACTCGCTGTTTCAATTCAATGCATGTGATATGAAAAATCATAATCGTCTGACAGCTGTCGTCAAATCGTTGTCAAAGATTTTAATCAATTGATTTCTGAATTATTCTATGATTAAAATAGTATAAGATATCAACTCTCGCCCTCGTCAGAGATCGTCTTGTTTCATCCCTTGCCACACAATATACTATTTCCAAGTCCTTTAAATGTAGAATTGCAAATAATTTTCTTTCTAGGCGTCAGGTGCTCTCTTCATCCTGGCGGTGTTCCTGTACATCTTCAGAAAACCTGGATTCATGACTGGATGGGCGGACGTTGTTACTACTATGTAAGTAATGTTTGAAGAAGAAAAGAAAGCGCTTGCCCCGGCTGCTGCCGTGAGTCTCAAGCGATCACAGAACTATTACAAGAGGCTAGAATGGAAATGTGGGCGGGACAGACGCGCTAAGGATATGAGCAACGCTCATATCTCTTCAGCAACACGCGATCGCGCTGCGATATGCGTAATGGAGTTGAGGGCGGGGCAGACGCGCCAAGTGCTTGGGTGTGATTCGTTCATTTGAAATCGCGTGATTGTGCGGCGCTAAGATTTGCTAGATTTGAAAATGCAAATATATGCGTAAGCTTCATATTAAGGGCTCCCACACAGAACTGCGATGCGATGCGATGCGAATTCGCATCGCAGGAACTTGCGATGCGAATTTCTGCGATACGATTTAGTGCGGCAAACCGTTTGGTAGGGCGACCATTCCTTCAAGTGTAGTCGGCCGCATTGGAATTGTTTTTAGGAAGCGTTATATGGACCACAAAAAGATTGTTTCACTGCTTTTATTGTTAGATATCGTAGCTTCAATATTTAAAGGACCTAATATGTATCAACGCCCTCTGTTTTAAATAATAAAAAAATACCTTATTTACATTTTCTTGTTAAACATGTAGAAAAATAAGTAAAAATATGAAATGCAATTATATTTATTATGAGTTTTATAAATTTTCACACTAATAACCTCCATTTACATATAACAAAAAGTGTAAGCGTATAAAACTTTATTTAACGTTTCCCATAAATTGATATTTTTGGATTAGGTCACTATAATTCTAAGTGTGCGATATAAAAGAAAAAGATTTAGGGTTCATCCATTGATTACGATTTATGAACGCTGATGGGTACTATTTTACTCAAAAGTACTATGGGTTGAGAACAGAAGAATATCATTTTGTTTTTTTTTTTAGAATGAGCATACCTTCATTTGAAGAGCTTTTGAGTTTATTATCACCATGCCTACAAAAACGATCTTACAGGGGAAGAATTCCTATTATGCCTTTGGAAATGATAGGACTGACTATCAAGTAAAGTAAAACTTATTCTTAAGCGGTCTCAAAACGGACTAAAATGGAGTCACCAAGTATGACGTAATATCGCAGGAATGTGCGATGCGAATCAGATCGGAAGTTCTTGCGATGCATTCGTGCGAATTCGCAGATATTTGCGATGCGATGCGAATTCGCAATTTTGTGTGGGAGCCCTAAGTACAGATGTAGTGGAGGTGAAAGGTGGGGCTGGATCGACTTCCCTACTAATATTATAAATTCGAAAGTAACTCTGTCTGTTTGCTATGCTTTCTCGCTTAAACTACTGAATTCTTTATGAAATTTGGAACACAGATAGAGTGGAACTTGCGAAAGGACATAGGTTGGTTTTTATCCTACGGGAACCTATAAAACGGGTCTACGCGTGCGAAGCCGCTGGCGGAAGGCTAGTTCATCTTAAAATAATAATAATATTGCTTTCAGGAAAGTGAAAGATGGCGTGACCTCCATGTTCATTGTGGTGCTGATGTTCATCATTCCGATGTCGGTTGACTTCGTGAAGTTCTTCTCATCATCTTCTTCATGTAAGTCCTTAACATTTTTGATCTAATTCGACTCGTTTTATCAAAAAATTACTCACGATATTTTGGCGCAAGGTTTACTATAGAATTTTGTATGTACAATTCTACGGGAGGAGGGAGGCATTACCCAGACCGTGTCTGTCATAGATATTTTATAGTAGTATAGATAAAAAAATTACGGTGTCCGTATGATCAGTGCACTTGAATTATGGTGTCAGTGGTATCAAAGATATCCAAGAGTTTACGCGGGAAGTCTGAAGAAACATGTTGTGTTCTTGTTTTATTTTCATTTTTTGGTGTATTTTTGAGTTATA
This sequence comes from Pyrgus malvae, assembly GCA_911387765.1. Classification (NCBI taxonomy): domain Eukaryota; kingdom Metazoa; phylum Arthropoda; class Insecta; order Lepidoptera; family Hesperiidae; genus Pyrgus; species Pyrgus malvae. The sequence continues at coordinate 3,398,539 of OU426968.1, read as the reverse complement.
TCGGATAATGTTGATGGACATTGTTCGATATAGCTTAATTACAGTGCACGAGTGTTGTGAAATAGAATAACAGTGCTAAAATATGTTTTTTCTGCTTGCCTCCAAAATTCCATAGGACACATTCTGGCAAAGTAGCCATCGCTTTACTTAAATGTTTGACTGACTGATTACTGACGACTTCTATTAGTACTTCGTCCAGTTTCATTGAAACTGGCAAAGAATTGATGCAATCAATTATACTTGACGCTGGCAATATGCACAGAGTTGGCAATGCCCAAATTGAAGAAAAAAAGATATCCAATAAGAGTACGAATCGTTATTTAAAATTAACAAGGCCAATAATAGAAAGGCGCTCTTTGTATTGTGCCAATAATCTATTTTGTTTCAGATGAAGAATTGGCAGCTTCCAAGCCATCTCCAAGTATCGTGACATGGGGCATTCTGAAGGAGAAAATCCCATGGGGTCTGCTGTTCTTGCTTGGTTAGTATTACCAGAAGTATTATCAGAATAATTGAGATACTAAATATATGTAAGCCCACTTGGATTCATATCTTCAAAAAGTTTATAAATATTATTTTATATTAGAAAATCTTCAGTGTGATACCACACAACAAGCAACAGAAAGTTTTTCAGTCAAATATTCAAACTTTAAGTACTAGGCCCATAAGGCCTCCGACAAGTTTTAACGAATGTTATATGTCGTTAACAACCGTGACCGACGGTTTAACGTGCCCTCCGAAACACGGTAACGCGCATGAAAATTATGTCACTAGTGGTCACCCATATCACTTGATATCACACCCGACCACGCCCGTTTGGCTTAGCTGCGATCACTTATGTTCTACGCCAGCCGTCGGGACATGCGCGCTGAGTCCGGTCTTTTAAAAAACCGGCCAAGTGAGAGTCGGACTCACGAAGGGTTCTGTACCTAATGGTGGTGATAATTCTATAAAAAAACGTTTATTGTATGGGAGTCCCCTTAAATATTTATTTTATTCTATTTTTAGTATTTGTTGTAATAGCGGCAACCGAAATACATCAACTATGAAAATTTCTAATGTCTAGCCATCACGGTTCATGAGACACAGCCTGATGACAGACAGACGGACAGACAGGCGGAAGGATAGTAATAGGGTCCCTTTGGCACCCTTCGGCTACGGAACTCTAATATACCAAGAGGTAGACCGACAGGATTAAAAATACGTCGATTTCAGGCGGAGGCTTCGCTCTCGCCGAAGGCAGCAAAGCGACTGGCTTGTCCGCTATGATCGGCACATCGCTAGAAGGTCTGAACGGCCTGCCGCACTGGCTGGTGCTGCTGGTGGTGGTGCTGGTCACGCAGTTCATCACCGAGTTCACCAGCAACGTCGCCATCGCCAACCTCATCCTGCCCGTTCTTGCTAACATGGTGAGTTCTAGCTTTTTCAGATGGAGGATAACTTCACAAGGTACCTGGCATCTTTGGAGAGTTATATGAAAGAGATTGGTATGAAGTAATGATGCTGGGTAATGTGGGGAAACAGGAGCGGTCCCAGGGGAGGGTCACAGGAGACAAGACCCAAATCCATCAGTCATGCGTAGACGGAAGGCGAAACAAGCCAATTTGGGACACCTCTTCCACCAAATTTTTTTGCCCCCCCCCCCTAACTTTTTTGGCAAATTAAAAGCTGCGACCGCGCCTGGTGGGAACATTACCCAGCATCATAGTCGTACCCAGGTCTTAGTCAGAGGAGAGGGGGAATATTTTTCAAGCTGGGTACCGTGCGTATATTTCCCTTCCATTTTACACGCAGACACACACAAAATATTAAATATACAAAGGAAACAACAGGAGTTTGCATATCTAGCTTTTTCTTTGTAGGTTTCTTTTTTCGTTTGGGAAATCTTTGGGGACTTAATCTGGGGGTCTTAATCTGGACCTTGGGCTGCTGCTGCCCTCCCCTCTTGCCCCCCCCCCCTTCGATGCGCCCATGCCCAGCATCATTACTTCATACCGCAATAAATCCCCTCGGTGGCCTGCTTAAGCGCTTGGGAGGACTCTAGGATCTTCTGCAGATGGATGCATTTTGTGTCTCCATGCGTGGCACACCAATACTTGTTCCGTTCTCTAAGGAGAATACTGCTCTCCTCCTCTCCTTCCCGTGCTTACAATGGCGTGCCCAACGCCATATTTCCGTAGTTGACATTTTCGAGCTCCCACTTTCGCCAACCGGAATCCCGGAAGCCCCTTTTTAGTCGCCTAATCAACCGGGTAGGGTATAAACGTACCCCTGTACTTATTCCCAGGCTACAGGGACTCTCCCTAGCTACCCTCTAGACTATTTTATGTTTCTACCTTCAGTTCTACTTTATTCGAAAAGAATTAGCCATGCAAATGAGATGTTTCAATTTTGTAATGTATGTGTACATCATCTCAAAACTTCGAGAAATAAACTCAAGAATCCGAAAAAAATACTTAAAATTAGTTAAAGCATGTACTTTTTCGGTACAAAACCAATTTCAATCAACTATTTTCAACATTTTTCAATATGGCGGAACAACTGATTTCACTGTTAACTGATCACATTCACAGATTATTAATTGCAACTGTCAAAATGACATATTACCGCTATTATGGTTTTCTAGTATGTATATTGTGTTGCAATTATTATTCTAACTTAAAATTCTTGTTATGTACATGGGTACCCCAGTCGATTATGTATAACAAAATCCTTAGTAAAAACAGATACTGTATTTGCAATTTCTTTATACGGTGTACAAATACCTGGCCAAAGGTCCATACATTTTGAAACATCTCCTTTACTACTACTACTTCACGGCCCTACTTTGACAAACGTATTTTATTATATTTTTTGTAAGTATGTTTGATCGATAAAATTATATTTATTATTCTAATTTCAGATTCCCGTATCACCGGTGATTAAACTTTATTTAACCTATTCATCACTTTTTACTCCAGTATTTAGCATTTTAGTATTTTCGTGCTAGATCCACAGTATTATCATCAGATTTACTCCTAACATTTTGTAAAATCCGTAAATTTCTTCACTGCCCACGTGGCTGTCTATGCTCGAGGAAAATAAGTTACATCACTTGACGTAGTTTTCCAATTTTCTATAACATATCAACAATATCAACCTATAGGTTACCAAAGTACTTAGACATTTCCACACATCCAGATGCCGCGTTACACGCGCGAGCAATCTCGTGCATAGTTTCCCCGTTCAGATGCTCCTCATACATGGTGTCTTAGGCCTAACTCGAGCGTAAAATGTATGCAACGTTCAGAGCCCTTAGTAGTGTAAGTTTGTAAACGCGCAAATGTTACTACTGCGCCCGAGTTGAAATTTGACAGATAGATCTAACCTGAAAGGAATAAGGTCGATAATTAAATTCTTAAACGCAAACGCGTTAGTAACGTTTCGCATGTGCAGACTTACACTAAAGTCTCTGGACTCGACTTGCGCGAGTTACGCGTGATGTACTCGTGTGGAGGGGCGGATTTATGAATTTCCGCCAGAAGGCTATTCAATTTTTGCACCCTCCCCTCCCCACTTACTAGCCTCTGAAATTCCATTTTCTAATAAAACTTTAGCAAGTTCATATTGAAAGTCTTTTTTACGCAGTAAGGCTGTTTTTTGTGAAACAAATAATTTTTCCAAATTTTCCACTCCCCTAATCTGCTGCCCTAGGCTCCAGCCTACGTTCCGGGGTTGCGGGCGGTGAGAGTGGCAGCTCGACCCGTCCAGCCAGCAGCCCCGGGAAGATGGCGGTGTGTGCGTGGCCGCATGCCGCCGTAAGCATCGGAAGGTGCAGGAGAGCACATCTGCTCTCCCAAACATGGGCCCGTTCCAGGGCGCCGCGCGTGGAGGACACCGGTGCGTTCCGCTGGAGATCCCGGAGTCCTCCCTAAGCGCAAAGGCAGGCCACCGAGGGGGTTTTAGTGAGGTCAAATCCCACATAACCCGGTATCATCTCCCAAGGTGCCGGGTACCTTTTAAGGCTCCAGTCTACGCAGCTTTTTGGTAAATCCAGCACTGCTCGGGTACCATTCGGTTCGGAATAGAAAGATGCAGCAAGCAAGGATTAAAATCAGAAATAAAACGGACAGAGCTTCTGGCTTTTTTATTGAATTCGCACATTACAAATTTCTTTGTCAGAGGTGCGAGCCGAGGATTTGAACCTGGGATCGGTCGCGTCGAAGACCACGGTTTTTTACCACTCGGCCATCGCTGCTACTCACAGGCTCTCAGCTTAGTGTAATGCAGAATAATGTGTGCGTGTGTTTTAATTGTAAACATGTAGTTTAGTTTTTTAATAGCTAGTATGGATATTGTTATAAAGGCGGTTTCAGACTAGACGTAGTTATAAACATAGTTTCCTAATTTTTTTCTGGTGTGTATAGAATACTGAGCAGATAACATTGCTTCCCCAGGCGCGAACTCTGAAGATGGACCCGCGCTACCTAATGATCCCGGCGACGCTGGCCTGCTCCATGGCCTTCCACATGCCGGTCGGGACGCCGCCCAACGCCATCGTGGCCGGCGTGGCCCACATACCTACCTCCAAAATGGTACGTATATTTCTTATACAATCAAATGACAGATGAGCTAGCATGCCAAGAGATGTTCCCTCGTACGGAAGCCGATAATAATCTCTTTGGCTTTCGAATCTCGTACAGTCCATTTTCAGTCAAATTTATAACGCTCAATAGCAATATTCGCAAACCCCCCCCCCCCCTCCCCCCCGTTCCCCCTAGGATATTTTTGGATATATTAGTCTATCTGCTTCTAAACACGTATGCATCATTTCATATGTGTATGTGTGTTTGTATTCCGTTATTCCACGCATAACGTTAGAAGGTTACAAATCTCGTAATTGTAGGAGAAGTCTCGTACGGTTAGCAACCCTGCTATGGATATCTAGCCCACGACCAACAAAAACGTAAAGACAAAGGCAAGAATTTTTAAGGCAAGGCGGGTATCAATGTTGTACTTCGAACAGCTTTTGGATAAGACCCAATCAAAATTTATGATAATTCTAAAGAAAGCAAAATAATCAAAGCTCTTATTTTGGTCGCGGGCAGTAGGTACCTTGCTTCAGATGTCCATGGGCCGCAGCGATCACCATCCACTACTGCAGTCGATAAGTGACGTCACAACTTATTTTCTCATACTAAATTTATGAGAATGTGACGTTTTGACAGTTCTTTAAAAGTATCTTTTTTTTTATTTGAATGGAATAGCAGACGAGCATGCAGGCCACGTGGTGTTAAGTGGTCGCTGCAGCCCATGGACATCTACATACAACCACAAGCAAGCATAGGTAAGTCTTGTCTGAAGTCGTATGTAGTTGCGCTGCTACTCCGGAGGCTGGTAGTCGCCTCATGTGAGTGTGGCCGGCAACTGCACCTTTCCACCGAAAAAATAGAATTGGTTCACGGCAGAAGTGGGTGCAGCGGTGGTACTTCCCCGGGCGAACGATAATAGTTCTACCACCTTCAACTCTCTCTCTCTCAATTGATCTCAATTGATTTGGTAGTCCAAGACCGAATCCTGACGTGGTAGCAAAATCACACGTTAAAGCATTTTCAAGTTACAGTTACAGAGGGCCCTCTCTGTACGCCCGTATCCGAAACTAAGTGAATTTTCAGACCTCATATTTGGATAAGACTGAAGAAAATCTAGCAATATTATTCATTCAGTAGCTCAATGTCATCAATAATAGCGCTTATCTTATAAATTCGTAAAAAAAAAACACGATCTGAGTATGCCAGAATTGATTCCGAAAATGTTAAAACTTACGGACGGATGCGTACAGAGTGGGCCCTCAGGTTCAAATTACAGTACAGGTTAGGTCGCTGCTAAAAGTAGCTAGTGTGGCTTGGCCTTTAGATCGCAGTGAGGTGGACGCTGCATCTAAAACTTGATATTTTTCCAGGCAATCGGCGGCATAGGACCAAAGATAATAACCACACTCATAGTATGGGGCTCCTACCCCACTTGGGGCTCCCTGATCTTCAAACCGGAGGACATCGCAGCCCTCAACGATGTCAAAACCTCCACCGTTCCCCCACCCCAGAATCTCACCCTCATCTGTGATGCTACCCCGGATGCTCTGAACACGATGGGAAGGGTCAACTGTACCCTACCACCCTCGTTTAGTAGTAACCTAACGACCATCGCCAAAGATCTCTTTGTATGTGACTACATGGGTGGTGTGAAGAGCTAAAACCAAATTGTAGTTTAATACTTTAAAGGCCTCTTTCACCATCTCCAAGTAAAATGTTGATTATTTACGTCCCAAGTAAAGTTAATTGGCAAGTAAAAGCTATGAGTACGGGTCAGTTTATCAAATGATTAGTGCTACTCGAACATCGTGAAATTGAAATTGAAGTTACAGGTGACTTTAACCGATAATTAACGTAGGTACTTGTCACTTTACTTGAAGGTGGTGAGAGGCCCTAAGAGCACGATAAATTAAGACCTGGGTACGAATTCAGTACAATAGTATTTATTTTGTTAGGGGTTTTTGGGATCAGAAATAGAGGAATCCAAACACGTTTATGTTAAAAGCAATAATTATTTGTGTGGTTAATAGGGCATAATAAATGTTAAGAAAATATAATTTATTGTAAAAAAGCGTAGGTGCATGGTGTCAATAGTATATCAAAAAGCACCCCACGCTTTTTTAACAGTAAAATACATTTTCTTCTTATTTTTACTATTTAGTTCGTATTTTCACAAAAGCGTGTTTTTTAGTTTTTAAAACTACATTATTTTTATATTTTCAAACGAGATAGCTGTGTTTTGTTAATCTGAAATAAATGTCAAATGTTAGAAAACTTGTCCTTCAGCTTAATAAATAGATAAAATAGTAACTAATTTAATATATAGGATTTATGTTTAAAAAATGCCTTTTGAAATTTGGTTTATTTTCGGCAGTTCTTATTATACGCATAATATATCAGCTCCCTTGCTTTTTAGATATAATATGTCGCACATTACATCAAGTCATGTGTGGGATAATTTTCGAACTGAAAGTTCATAATCATATCTAAGTTTTTTTTTTCAATAATGTCACTGAGCCAAAGTAAAATTTTACTCAGGTCTTAAGTTACTGTGCGTTTAGTAAAATATATCAATAATTGCTTCCAAGCGATTTGCTTACGCCATTTTATTTACATAGACCAATGGTTATTTTTAAGTGTACGTACACCGCAGGTTTTTTGATGGAATAGTGTGACGATATAGTAATAGTTAAATATTAGTATGGTCAAGAGATAAACGCACACTTATTTATGAGTTAATAGTTATAAGTTAAGAAAGCAGATTTAGTTTAATGATAATGAACACACAGACACACTTCGGATATGTTTATGAACATCTGAACATTATGAAACTTTTCTATCATTATAATAATAATAAATATCATTGGACAATTCACACGCCATCTGATTCCAAACTCCAGCAGAGCTTGCACTATGATAATCAGAAAGCTGATAAACATACTTATATAATTCTAAATACATACTTAAATAGATACATTAACACCGAGACACAGAAGAAATACTCATATTCATCACACAGATATTTATCCTGAGTGGGAATCGAACCCACGACCTCACGCTTCGCAGTCGGCTCATCACCCACTACGCCACGGAGGCTGCTCATCATTCATCATCATTGAATTGAAGTCTGTAAATTTAGTTGAAAATATTTAAAAGTGTCATCTTTATGAATCCAATTAATATTGTGCCAAATGAGTAGTTCAAAAAGCGTCACAATATAAGTTCTAGTTGCTATGCCAAAACATAGGTAGTTTAGTCATGAGGCGTGGTCCCAGGGGGGGTCCCAGGGGGACATGACACCCCCCAATCCAAATTTTTTTATTTAATTTTTTTTTAACAGTAAAATACATTTTTTTCTTATTTTTACTATTTAGTTCGTATTTTCAAAAAAAGTGTTTTTTTAGTTTTTAAACTACATTATTTTTATATTTTCAAACGAGACAGCTGTGTTTTGTCAATCTGAAATAAATGACCCCCCCCCCCCCCATCCATCAGTCATGCGTAGATTGAAGGCGAAACAAGCCAATTTGAGATACCTCTTCCCCCAAATTGTTTAGTGACCCCCCCCCTCCCAAATTGAAGGCTGCCACCGCGCCTGATTCAAATGCTGTGATTTTGAGAGTTTGAGCAATTTAGACATTTCAAAAAATCTGCGGTGTACGATAACAGAGGTGTATCTGGTTAAAGAATCTTGTAATTATATTATAAGCCTTAGTAAATGCGATATATTTATTAACATGTTATGTAATATGTACAACTGACTGTGTGGAAGAATATGTAGGCACATATTTTATCTATGCTTCCATGATAAAATAAATTTAAAAAACTTTTATTAAAACAACAACAAGATATTGCGGAGTTGGTATTTGGCGTATTTTATGTTAAAAACCATGATACCTATTTATTTTGTAACCATGATATCGTTATGAAGTAAATAGATAAAAAAATTATTTGAACACAGGGTCAAATGGTACCTTATATGCATTTGACATCTGAATTTTTCGTATCTTGCGAATGAAGTGAATCTGTCTTACTTTATTTACTAAATCGGATAGTTCGCTGGATAGTTTTCAAACAAAATTTTTGTTTTCAAGCAAAATGCTTCACAATTTTTTCCAAAAATCGCTCCCGTTGAACCGTCTAATAATTGTTTAAAGTTTTTTTTACTATACTGAGTTGCAAATTTATTTGAAACTATGTTGAACAATGTAGGTATCATATACTTTTAATTAGGAAACAGATTAAAAAAAAATTGTGTGCTTATGTACACGCGTTAGAAGTTAGACTTCTTTGGCGTACGAAAAAAATTTAAAATAACTCAAACGCAGTAGTAATCGACGATAAATAAAATAGTATATTTCATTACGAGTGCGGAAAGTCTGTCATTGCAAAGAGTTACGACAAATGTCTACCCGAGCCGAGGTTACTCGGGCGAGTGTCAAGTTGTCAACCCTCACCTTCGGCTGCGCCTCGGCTCGGGTAGACATTTGTCAGATCATTTTGCAGTGACAGGGTTTCCGCACTCGTAATGAAATATACTATTATTAACGTAAGTAATAATTATTTTAAATTAAAATTCAAAATTAATTATTCCTAGAATATTGTATTTCACAACACTGGCTTGACTGGCTAATGAATATCTATCTACTTAGTATGAACACTAAGTACTGTAACTATATTCAGTGTTGATATTATTTCTATTCTGTGGCTAACTTCATCATGTCGTTCCTGCGCGCGCAGCTCACAAATTCACTCTCATCCAAACGCGTCAAAAGTAGTATAACTTCAATATTCCTAAAAAATGGTTATGTTATTATATACCTACTCAGACATTTTTTTATTTGATGTGAGATGTATGTTTATTTATATTAAACGTTGCCCAGCGAAAAATGTATTAATTGCCAAACAAAGCATTTGCTGTGTTCAGTAACTTAATAGCATTTAAAAATAGTTCTTTTTTATTTTCTAACCGCCGCCGTAGTAATAAAAGTGATAACATTTAAAGTTTGAATATATATCTACATACTTAGTATATTGTCTAGTGCAAAGGTTATGCGATGATTTTATGTAAAACAATTTTAGAAGTTGGTAAATACTTGTATTATAAAAGACTCACTTAGGCGACCAACTCAAAAAGGCGAGTTTTTATAACTATAACTGTGAACTTGTTCATAGACTTTCATCATCATTATTCATCACTTATACTATAACACATTTTCTTTTAAGTTTTGTTTCATATTTGTCAATGTGAAGTACTTTACCTCATAAAAATATGTATTTTCTATCCTTATCGTAATGATGATGACTGAACAAGTAATGAATGTTACATAGTTCTCAAAACTAGGATAAATAGTATGTACTTTATTATATTATGTATTTATTTCTGTTATTTTATATTAGTGTTACAGAACCAACCATAATGCTACTAGATAATTTGTGTCTAGCCTGTCTAGCCAGTAGAAAAAAGCATTACTATCAAGATGCATTTTAGTAGAAGTTTACCGATCCGGCTGATTTGTGCATTTGGATTTTTGGTTGCCTACCAATGACTTTATTAAAAACAGTTTATATTAAGTATATTTTGGATACCGTTTGAAGCTTAAAATTATATATAAGTAACCTGGTGATTGTTGACTTTTGACCAGCCGTTCTGACGTCAGAATAGCTGGTCTAAACAGCCGATAGCATATCGATTTGCCATCGAAGAAACATTTATGGATGAAAATAGATAAGTATATATAAGTGAATTGAATACCCAAGCGTTCCACGATACTAAATTATCTGTATCAACCTTTTTCTTGGTTTTTGACCAATTGGAACGTGTACATTGGGATTTTAATCAAGCAAATTAAAAATCATAGATGTTTAAGATCTTTTATTTGGCGACGTTTCAATTACGTTCACGTTCCAATTGGTCAAAAACCAAGAAAAAGGTTGATACAGATAAAATAGATAAGGGCTAAAAATATTTCTGAGAACAGAAAAAACTAAAATAAATAATAAATACGGTATATAAAATCCTTATGTATACAGGTGTTCCTAGTAATTATGTAGTGATAAATATTTCAAATAGATCTGGGTGCCACTTGGGTGATGTGATACAAATTCTTTTATTCATAAAAAGAACCGTTTTTTATGACATTAGCCAAAGTATGTTTTGTCATCTTTTAACGTGAAAGATATCATAGTCACAAAACATATTTTAGCTTAAAAAACTGTTTATATTTTTTGTGAATAAGGGAAAATACAAATATTAGGTGATAATAGCTTAAAATATATTTTTGTACTGTCTCACTTGTTCTGTAAATTTTATTTATACTGTACTTGACTTTTAAACAAAATTCAGTACGGCATACAATATGTTTAGTGTTGCCCGTATTTTGTAAGAATTTTTTTCATGTTTTATTATTTCTACCTCATCTGGCTGGTTGCCAATGGATCAAATTTCAACATTAATGTCAAAGTTACCTCTTTTCCTTGTATTATAAAATAAAATCATTAATAAATTTATTTAGACTTACCAATATTAAGTAAAAACTATAGTATTTTCGTAAAAAGTAAATAAGGTGGGGATTCTGATTCTATTAAATTACATTAAAAGCCATGAATGTTAGTCAATATAACGCCTTATTTTTATTTATGGATCCTATAAAACGTGTTAAAATAAGCATATTTTGTTCGTATAATTTTTTGGCTCAGATTAATATTTACCGAGATATTGAAGTTTTTAGATAAGGCAATAGGTTAGGTCGGAATAGTATGTTATTGAGGATTTTTTTTGCGGTAAAAAGTTTTTGTGTTTTCATAGATTTGGAGAAGGAAGGAAGATTTGGAGAATGGGGGGGGGGAGGGGTGGGGTTAGAAACACCACAAAAAACACAAAAAGGACTCGTCATTTAAAATGACTGGGATCGGTTAGGTTAGGTCTGACTTTTTCAATTTATACGAAAAAAGGGTCCCAGAAACGGCCCACCCTTTGGTATAGTCTGATCTTTTATTTCAATAAAAAGTCTATTTGATAAGGACCTATTTATGCAAACCGGAACCAACCCACACATGATGATGATGATAGTTTTGAGAAAAAGCTGTTTAATGTATTAGACAACTGATGTTTTGTGGATTGGTAAATATGTCATGAAAATGTTTTGTTCTGTCAAAATTTTCAGTGCTTTTCTGTGTACTTAACTCAATTTCGGCATGAGTGTGGATTGGTTCCGGTTTGCATAAATAGGTCATTTAAATAACATTGTTTCTCGAAATAAGACTCAATGAGAAAAGTGCCGTGAAACTTCTTAACCTGTGAAGTGACAAAAATAATGTCTTCAGCACTGCTGTGTGAATTCCCACCTTGCTTACGTGTAATATTTAAGTATTGTGATAAATATGGAAGTTTGATGTTTAAATATATAATAAAAAATTCTGCTCACTGAAAAATACTTGTAGACCACAAACTTGTTGTAAATGACGTTCTATTAAGAACCAGTAGGTAATGTAAAAACTCAGATGACGTATCTAAATATTTACTATCATACAGCATACTTATATATACTAATATATAAAGCTGAAGAGTTTGTTTGTTTGTTTGAACGCGTAAATCTCAGGAACTACTAGTTCGAATTGAAAAAATATTTTTGTGTTGAATAGTCAATTTATTGGGGAAGGCTTTAGGCTATATAACATCATGCTATGACTAATAACAAAGTCCACGCGGACGAAGTCGCGGGCGGTCGCTAGTACCACATAAAGCTTGAGAAAAGAGAAGACGCTTTGTGTGGTATGGTCAAGGCACAATGTACTAAGTGGGCAGAATTTTGAATAAGCTTCAAGTGCCTTACTTCGACGCTAAGCATTTGGTAAAAATGAGGGCTACCTTAGATTAATACAAAAGGAAAGATACGCCTTCCTTATACTTTCTAACAAACCATTGTTCCCCCCTGCTGAATTACCGCTGCTGCTGAATTACTGGACCCCTGCGGGGAATTGCTTGACAAATTTGTAGCCATTGTAACTGGACGAGTTTTAAAATGGCGTATAGCTCGACAGGCTTAGGCTTTTAGACAAAAATATTGAAATTATTGACTTTTTGGTATAGTTACATATGAAAAGTCATTCCATTACGTATTGTTCTTAGAATGGTTCCTGGCAGGAACTTCCTGCACTTATCAAAGGCGCAACCAGGCATTTTTGTCGTAAAACACTTCACTGGCGATATCAACCAACACAACTACAATATCCGAAAACGTTCCTCTTGCGACTAGGGCGTGCGTACCAAGTACCTAACATTTACTCAGTTAGTTTGCCTGTAACACGCGCTGTGGGTCGGTGCCGTATCTTTCCTTTAAAGTAAATTTTTAAAAACATAAGTCTGCTAAATTCTTTTTAGACTACCTTATTGAAAGTTTTTTTATTGACCTCCACTGTGATATAATTATGAGCTACACCAGGTTGTGGACCTTTTAAGGAACGAAACTTATTTTATCCGATTTATACTAAATTGTCCGTATGTTGTGTTTTTTTATATATTATACTACGTTCACGTAGTCAAAATAAAAAATTGCAGTAGGTTATAATTTGGTTATGGTTCCTTTTTTAAAACAGTAAGTACCTAATTTAACTCTGTTACCTTTTCTGAACTTTGTGTATATCCTGTGCAAAGAATAATGCCTGTACCACAAACATTTTAGCACGAATATTATATTTAATTTAGCTTTGTATTCAGAAATGTCTTTGTTATGTATGTAAATAATAATTAAAGTAAGTTAAGCTTAATGTAAATATTGGTGAGATGGTGCGTGTTGTTGTTAAACGAAATAAAGTGTTTTAAAATATCTGTACTGGATTTTTATTTTATTAAATTGTTTCTATCATCATAAACTCACTCTATTTGAAAAATTTGCTACGATTTCTACATTTTCATGTCTTAAATATTTCAAAATAGTCTTATAACGTAGAAAAAAAATACAACGGGTTGCACTCCGGGAGTGCCGGCAGCAGTGAAAACATTAACGTTGTGCATTTTTGATGTCTTGGAATCGTTAGGGAATAATTCAGCACGAATTGCTTGAATTACCTATCAGTATTAATTTCTATCTAGTATTTTTATAATTATAATGTAGGTACTCACTCATTTTCTTTCACTATTTCTTCGTCACTTTTTTTTATTAATAGATGCACTTTGCTCAATGTCGATATTTTAAATCTTAGACTAAGAATAATGTACTTACGTACTATTGGTCTATGTTTTAAATACTTGATATAAACGAAATTTACAAGTATAGACAGTCGAGCCGTCATCAGCTGTCACCCCCTCCGTCTTACGAATTTTCAATCAGGCCACGTGTAGTTGACGCGAGTTTAACATATTTTACCCATCCCAAAAAAAGTGCACAACGCCGCTAAAGAAGTTTTCACTTCAAAAAGAAAAAAATATACCTATTTCATGTCATCGCCTTTAGGTGCCTGTTTGGGCTAGATGTTGAGCTGAGAGAAAAAAGGCGGCGGAAAAAAACGTACAATATATTTGAGATTACAGAATGGCTATGGGTTGATAATGGTCACACGTGACAGCTGATCGTGTGAGACACTATTAACCCACTTCCACCTGCTCACAGATGCGAGTAATTACTAAAACTAATACATTCAATGAAGAAACAGCCTTGTGTGAGCGAGATTCATTCCCACGCTCCTTTATCATTAAGATAGTCCTGAGTGTTATAGTAATCCTTGCGGCAGAGTAGCAGATAGATAAATAAAAAACTTAAAAATACAACGGTCTAATTCTAGAAATGCGGGATTTTTAAAGGCGTTAATTATATAATATCTAAAGTAGTCTCTATGAACTCTATGTCAATGACAAATGCATCCAAAAAAGAAGACAAACGATATTTTGACTTTGAAAGACTTATTAAATTGACTTTATCGTAAGTTTTAAGTAGTTAGGAATATCATGCAATAAATGAAGGTCATAGATTTCGTAACAAAGGTGCCATTTGTGATCTAGTATGAATTTATTGAATGTCTTTAATTTAATTATCATACATACATAAATTAGTTTACATTATAATGAATAGTTAAATTACTTTTCGTAGCCCAATCTGGAAAAACATTTATATCGGTCCATATCGCTTTTGACCAAACAGCCACAGTGAACCACACGACTAGTACGGAGAAAATAGTCGGGCCAATTCCAGCATACATCTGTAAATAATAAATAATTATGTAACGCTAATAATAAATAATTACGTATATGAAGCGCGCATGTCCCGGCGGTTAGCATAGAACACAAGCGATCTATGCGACTAAGCCAAACGGGCGCTGTCGATGTGAGATGGGTAACCGCTAGTGGCAAAATATTTCATGCGCGTTTCCGTGCTTCGGAGGGCACGCTAAGCCGTCGGTCCCGGTTGTTGTCGATAGATAACAGTCGTTAAATCTTGTTGGAGGCCTTATGGGCGGTTTGAAAACATCCGACAGCGGGTTGGCCACTAACCCGCATCTCCACCAACCCGCATTGGAGCAGCGTGGTGGAGTAAGCTCCAGGCTTCCCCAATAATGTGGGGAGAGACCCGTGCCCAGCAGTGGGACGTAAAAAGGGTTGCAGCCATATAACGCTACACATTCATAGCCCCACCCACACTAGGAATTCCCTGTGTCGTAGGTACAATTAATTTCAAATTCTGCTTCGACGGGAAGTGAACCCAGGTCTCTTGATTGGCAGTTCAGCATAGTAAACTCTACGCCACAGGTTCGTCAATAAACTTCATAATTTATACATTTTACGAGTACGTATTTATTTATTGGTGGTATTTTATCTTTATATGTATAAAAAATGAATCCCTAATTCCCTTGGTCACGGCATCACGCTGGCTGGTCCGATTTCTCTAATTCTTTTCATCGGGTCAGCTAGTGCATAATAAAATCTCGTGGAAACTACTAAAGTCGCCAAGAAATATTAGGGGGTGTTACTACGAAATTTGGGGGAAGAGGTGTAATATTTTTTGATCAACACCAATATGCAAAAAGTGAGTTATTTTATTACCAGTCTCCGAGGAGAGATATCGTAGTAAGAAGCAACCATGGCGTTGGCTGGGGTTCCAGTAATCGTGTGAAAGGGCAAGGAGCACGCCAGGGTTGCAGCAAGCATCAAGTAGTGAGGATTCACTCTTGATGATACACTCTGTTGGATTTTTAATTGATACAGTGCTGTGTTGTGACTGTTGTGGAATAAATTTAATATTTATTAATAGTGCAAAAATTTGGCTTTTCGGGTTGCCTCCAAACATGTCGTAAAGTAGTCGCTTGACTTGGATATCTGACTGAATTGACTGACTGATTGGTGATTACTGACGATCGACTCAATGATTTTGATTGTTATTATGTGGCCCATTCTGAACATTGCTTTCACAAAAATTGGCTTTAAAGTTTTTACAATTATAAGCGTAGTGACACATGCCATACAATTAATTGAATCAAGTGTTACTTTGCAGAACTCTATTGTTATAAAGTTACGGTAAAGTTAGACTTAGGTACTACTACTGCACTCCCCTAAGAGAAACATGCACTTGCCACAATTTTTAACCTAACTTTACAAAGAGGCGAGGTCGGTGTTTGTACCCCACCCTGACAAAAAATACAGATCGTGCGATACCATTACTGAAAAAAGAACGCACCACTCTAGCAATATGATCCAGCATGCAATGCGCTACGCAAGTGTTACTTGCGAACTCTGTGAGGATCTTGCAGAAGACCACGACGACGAGAGCCAGTGCGACAGAAGGCCAGCTTCCGAAGAGAAGTAGAAACTTTTCGAACTCATCTGTCATTCTCGACTGCTTTAGCGCTTCGAACATGGCGTAGCTACTACCTGTTGGGGTCAAAATAATATTTTATGAATGTGTACCTACTTCGTTTTTTTCTTTGTAAGATAGTTTTGATAAACATGTCTGATCTTATTTCGTAAAAGGGAGGGCAAAGGTATTTATACTTACTATAAATAATTACCTTTATTTTTAATTTATATTTCAATACAAAGGTATTATCAAGATTTTCTCACAACTATCACCTAAGACAAAACATAATATATAATAATATTTATTCATATTCCTATTCAGATCAGATACATTCATAGATTTTAACGACTGCCATCTCCAGTCCGGTGTAAGGAAATTGCACCCATCTTACTCGCTACCCTACCTGTTTCGTTTAGCTGTGTAGATCACTTGCTTTCTAATTCTAAATTGAATTTTTCAATTAAACTTAATTTCTTTGCATTTCCGCCAGTTTGTATAGATGAGATAAACAGTTTAACAAGCAAAAACGTTCTATCTAGGAACATAGTACCCCAGTCTCCTTACTGATCCGCTATGGCAGTCAAGTTTATTTTAGTGCTACGAACAGTGGTAAATTACCTGTAACCAAGAGCACACTCCAGTGGATTTCGTTTCTCAAAAATTTCCACGATAAACAAGGCTTACTGGGAGAAGTAGGCAGAGGATCTAAACTACCTGACAGAAAAAACAATGTAAGGTTTTAAAGAAACTTAATGGATGTTTTCATATTTTATTCGTTCGTATAGTTTAGATAATTTAATTTAAAAAAAAATATTTTTAATTTCATGTCAGTTTTACGAGTATAAGCGAGAAAATTGTGGGCATAGAAACAAAATTTTAATAAAGGAATATAAGACTAACCGGTTCGCTTTCTGCAAAATCTTAAGAAATCCAAGTTGGTTGGACATAGAAACAACATAAACATACACAAAATAGTGGGAGCGTAAACTTGAATGTGACTGAAAAGAAATGAAGTTGATATCAGCTCAAAATCTCAAGCTCAAAGCTTTTAAAATTATTATAATACCTAGTTATACCTAACAGTATATAATGGATGGTCGGATGTTGTATCTCTTACGACCACTATGTACCTACTACTTAGCATCTAGTATCTTTGCTTCGCAATGAACTTGAAACATTGACGTAGTAAAGGTGGCAAAGAACGAAATTAAACATGATTCAGTAGATATTATTGCTAATTATAATTTGATATCCAGAACCAAATTATTACTAGCTATTTTAATATTTTTTTAAATATTTAAATTTGTAATGTGCGCATTTATCGTTGCTCCACGGAGATGGAAAATATCGTGATATTTAATTGATTACGATGTTCTCCATCGCCGTGCATGCCTGAGAGAAATTTATAATTTCTCGAAAGCATGACGTCCACCAATCCGCACTTGGCCAGCGTGGTGGACTATGGCCTAAATCCCTCTCACTTGTGAGAGGAGACTTGTGCCCAGCAATGGGACATAAAAAAAAGGTTGTAAAAAAAATTAATATTTAATAATGAATTTTCCTTCACGACCAGCCATGGACCAGCCAAACCGACCTCAGCAAACATGGCGGCTAAGGCTCCGTATCTTACGATTTATAATTGTTGAGTTCGACTACAATGTAATCAAACAAATACTATATTAATATTACTTATTAATGCAAAGCCGTACTAAATAGAAAAAAATAAATAACATAATGCACCTGTGATAGGAACTATGTTTACAAAATTGAGCCGAAGTTGAAATTTGAAGTATAGTGCATAGTATGACTGCTAAGCTGACTATCTGAAACAATAAAAATTAGTTACGAGTTTGTGAAAATACCCAAACACCATGTGCGTAACCAGCCATGGGCTCAGGGTGGGGCAGCAGTCTATAATATGTAACTAGCAAACTATACCCGCGGTCTTAGGTACCCTGCTTAATTTCTTGTTACAAAATGGTTACACCTTATAGCAGCCTGTATCTGTATGTACACGGAAAAATTAAGTCTTCTAAACTACATTCATCCATCCATCAGCCTTTTAAAGTCCACTGCTGGACATAGGCCACCCTTAATGTTCGCCACACCGTCCGGTTTCTTCAGATCGTCAGTCCACCTAGTTGACTATGCTCCTTTTGCGACGTTTTGAGACGTGATCGCCAATCGAGGGCTATTCTTCCTCAATGTCAATCTTCATTAAATCACTAAATATGAAACCATTAAATCAAAAAGACATAACAATAAACTTATTACGATTAGGCAGGGAATACCGTAGATGGTCACTGCTTTTTGAAGTGTTTACGATGAAAACCAAAAGAGAAGTAGGGCAAAGGGTAACTAAACTGAAATAAGTAGTTACCACTTCTTTCGCAGTAAGTTTTCCAAGTTTTTTATACTCGATATCTAGTAAAGTTTTGACGTACTGCGCTTCTTCCTGTGTTGAGCCACACTGTAATGCAGAATAGTTGTGTATTCTGAAACACATATATACATATTATATCAAAACTTACTACAAAAATTAACACACGAAGAAAGAGACACAAACCCAATTGTTGGTTGGCCGCTATCAATCATATAGTGGCCGGCATGGTAGGTAACCATTGCGCCATCGCCACATGGGTCGTCAAATTCTCTTAGTACTTAATTTTTTTACGAAAACCTATCTTATATCTATGTACGTAAAATTTCTCCTGGTGAAACTTTTACAATAATATACCTAATTGTAGTTTTTTGTCTGTGTGTTTGTCGCGAACAGACAAAAAGACAGACGCAGTGGGGCACTTTATTTTGTTCTCGACTAGTCGTAGTTATTTAGGGGAAGGTCATGCATGACTTTGGGAAGGAGAGTCTGTCATGAAGACATGATTTTAGTGTTTTATCCCGGATAGGTATCCCATAATAATAATCACAGATGCAAAAGATAAATCGATGTTGAAAAATTTTGCGAAACTCTTCTATGAAATTGAAAATAATAAAATAACCTCAATAGTCCCAAAAAGTAGAAATTCATCCAGAGATACAGCATAGTTTCCAAAACCAACACTCCAGGGAGTGTCAGGAGCATGAACTGTGGAAATTCTATCTTCGGTCCGAGAGGGAATAACCTTTAAAAGAGTTGTTAAAAGCTTTGATTACAAGTTCATAAATGTGTTGACATCAGCAGGCGCGGTCGCAGCCTTCAATTTTGGGTGGGGGGGTCGCCAAGAAATTTTGGGGGGTCACTAAGAAATTTGGGGGAAGAGGTGTCCCAAATTGGCTTGTTCCGCCTTATATCTACGCATGACTGATGGATTTTGGGGGGGGGGTCATGTCCCCTGTCCTGCCCCTGGGACCGCGGCTGGACACCCGCGTGCAGTCATGCAACGTCATTATAAAATTTAGCAATAGATTACGATTTATCGATTAGAGATTAATCATTAGACCGAAAAAGCGACTTCCCTTTACTGTAACGACGTCGATTGTACAAACCGCTCTGCCGAGCTAAAAAGGATAGACAATAATAATATAAGATATAAATTCATATAACCTGCAACAGGGCCGAAGTTTTTCTCCGTCTGATTTTTTCTTCTGCTCAGTATTAATTGCCTAAGCGCACCCAGAGCAGAAAGAACAAAAAAAATAACGCTCACTAAGAGTTTGTAAAAAAACCGTACAGTGAATTAAATGTTTAATTTCATTTCACTCCATTCCGCTCCACTGCTCTCCACTCCACTTCACTTCATTTCATTTCATTATTTGGGGACTCCTGGAGCTTATTCCATGCTGCTCCAATGCGGGTTGGTGGATATTTGCGGGTCAGCAGCCGTTGTTGGATGTTTTCAAACCGCCCGTAAGGCCAAAACTAAGTTTAACGACTTTTTTCTATCGATAGCAACAGGGACTACAAAGCTCGAAACCCGGAAGCGGGTGGCGGTGGCGGTTAACGGCGCGGCTACGTAGACCGTTGTTGTCTTATTGTAGATCTCTTCCAGCCGCCGCTATCTCCTTAAAAAAATCGGAGTATGGGTATAAAACTCACGATTCACTATAAACCTTAAAGATCTGATTGGTTTGGGTGGATCCCATCGTGACCATTCCACCTATTGAAGAAGAGTACGCGATACCAAGAAAATAGAAGACTGTGAAGTCTGTAGGCCTTTGAGTTCTGAAAAAGAAAGGTAAAAGGTAAGCCTCAGCGGGGTGTTTTGGCGGGAAGTCTGAAGGGACATGTTGTGCTCTTGTTTTGTTTTAATTTACTTGGCGTATTTTTGAGTTATATCGGATAAACTTGATGGCATTTTGTTCGATATGTTAATGACTTAATGACAGTGCACGAGTGTTGTGAAATAAAAGAACAGTGCGAAAACATGTTTTTTTCGGCTTGCCTCCAAAACTCCATCGGACACGTTCTGGTAAAGTAGCCATCACATTACTTGAACATTTGACTGAATAGACTGACTGATAACTGACGACTTACTGATTTTTTCTATAACAACTGTGATGCAAAAAGTAATACTTGACGCTGGCAATTTGCACAGAGTTTGCGATGCTATTATTGAATAATGAAACGAAAATACTGAATGGCGGCAGGTATTTTATCCAATGCCGTAAAACGAATTAAAAAGAGCCTCAGTGGCGGATCCAGGTGAATCAGTGGTCAGGTGGTTCAGTCCCTGTAGCTTCGGGATTCAGAACAGAGCTACGGTATCCGCTGCCTGATCGTAAGAGGCGACCAAAAGGGGGCTTTCGGAGTTGCGGGCGGTGACAGTGGGAGCTCGATCCGTCAAGACAGCAGTCCCGAGAAGGACGGCGGTGTGTGCGTGGCCGCATGCCGCCGTAAGTATCGGAAGGTGCGGGAGAGCACATCTGCTCTCCCAAAGATGGGCCCGTTCCAGGGCGCCGCGCGTTCCACCGGAGATCCCGGAGTCCTCCCAAGCGAAGAGGCAGGCCACCGAGGGGGCTTAATGCGATCAAATCCCACATAACCCGTTATCCTCTCCCAAGGTGCCGGGTTCATTTTGTCCCCCCGATACAAAAAAGGGGGCATGACCTGTGCGACAAAGACTTTTATTTACACAAATATGGGTGTTGTTAAAGTTGTTTATATGTATTATATTTAGTTCGCTATATAGCGAGTCAAGTTCATTATATTAGTTAGGTCATTACTTTAGCAAAACAAAGGTTATGTTGGTGTGTAAAAACAATATGTTACTCAAATTAGTATATTAATTTAAAGTTATTTAAATATTATGATTGTTTCAATAAATTTAATTGTAATTTGTATTGTCATTGCATTTTAGTAAAACTTTAAATATCGTGAAAATTTTGAAATTGAAATTGGAAATCTTATCCAGGACCCCCCTGTGAACCCTGTCCTCCATTAAAATCCCTGTGGGTGCGAGTATAAGCGGGGAGACCTACGTGCTATGAAAGGGTGATGATTGGAGGGAAGCGGGATTTTACTTCTTTACTTAGGCTCTATTATCCTAATCCTACAGGCCTTATTATCCGCAGTTATCTTACATTACACCTTGCGCCTTGTGGAAAATAAAGTTGTTTTTCTGTGGAATAATAATGGTAAAGTTATTACCATGAGCAATAAGTTATAGACGTTAAAGTATGTGTACGGACTTTATTATATTATTTATAAGACATGGGCGGATTAAGAAAGCCGCCAGCAGGCTATTCAATTTTTGCACCACCACCTACTCGTAGCTCTGAAATTCGAATTTCTAAAAAAGCTTTATCAAGTTCTTGAAATTTGAAAAACTTTTTTCTCAGTCAGGTTGTCGTTTATTTTGTGAAACAAAAAAAAAATTGGTCAAATTTGCTGCCCCCTAAAATCTGCCGCCCTAGGCTCCAGCGTACTCAGCCATATCAGCCAACCGGTCTAGATTCGAATCGTAAGTAGTTCCACTAGCTCTGGTCCATGTTTTTAATATCAAACTTAATGGATGGATTACGTATACATACGTATAGGTACTACATGACAACACACGCGGTACTGGATTAATACCTACCGAATCTTCACCGATTCTTCATTGTCTTCTTTTATTATAGTTTCGTAAACTTCTAAAATTCCCATCTGAAATGAGCAAGACCTAATAAAGGGGTTATTTCACTTTCACACGCTCTACCGGGTCCGGCAGGCAGGACACTCTGCCTCTTGGCGTAGTTTCTATGAGTAAAGGTCGCTGCATACGTGACGGGTTTTTACACGGACGGGACGGGACAGGACGGAACGGGAAGTTTTGGAAAAATCGTTTCATACAAAATGTATATGAAAGAGCATATGTCACGGAGACACGGACGGGACGTGAACGTGGCACTCAGGGCGTTTGAACGAGGCAGTCACGTCCCCGTCCCGTTCACGTTCCGTCCGAGTTTTTATCACGTTACGTATGCAGCGACCTTAAGACTATTTAATTTTAGTAATGAACCTATTTAATATTCCTAAATATGTTTTGCGGTTTGTGTCGGTGAAACGAAACTGAGATATTAAATGCATTTTTGGCCATACTTATATCAGTCGGGTGACTGCGAAATTATTCTTGGCAACACGTTACTGCTCTCGTCTACCAGATACATTACGCGTTTGGCAAGGCTGGGATATCGGAGCCGCTACATTGCCGTTGAGGGTACCTAACTCCATCCATGTAACTATTATGTACTATTACCCTGTAGGCACCGGATAATTTACAGTTTTTTTACCTTTTCTAATTCGAAGATTACAGCTTTAACTATCGGAATCATAAGCCCACACGCCAGCGTATTTGATACCCACATGGATAGGAACATAGTTGTGAAGAATAAAAAGAAACATAACCTGAAATTTTCAAAAATATATTAACATTTTAGGCACTTTTTGGAAATATTTAACAATATATTTTTTAATTTTACAAATAAGTAGTCAAAGACGCAGGAACCTCATAATTATTTTATATATATAAATTACGTGTCATGTCTTTGTCCGCGATGGACTCATAAACTACTTAACCGATTTTAATTAAATTTGCACACTGTGTGCACTTTGATCTAACTTGAAAATAGGATAGCTTACATCTCAATTTATAGTCGCAATATTAGGTATTTTATATCTGATACTTTAAGGACAACGTCTGCCGGGTTAGCTAGCTCCTTTATAAAGTACAGAAGGGTACAAAAAGGGTTGTTAATAAATTAGCTTCACGACAAAAATGTGTGCAGTGCTCCGGGCGCACCATACGAATTCTACCTCTACTTTATAAACAATACCAATAATTTAAGTCTTTCAATACATTCTTTTATTATTTTTTCTTATTGTTCCTTCAGTAATAAAAACAATGACATGTAAATCCTGTAATTCTAGGATATCAAAAAGTAGGTACGTAGGTACTTTTTAAATTTATCTACGCATGAAATTCTTATCAATATATCGCTTCTTATTCTAAATTCTATTAACGAGATGTATGCCGTAAATGATTTTTTTTTTGGCAAAGACTCACCTGTAATGTGTACAGCCAAAGAGGTACAATATTTTTAACGCAATTCTTTTATTTATTTTGCTATCTTCTATTGCCACTAGGAATATAAGCGTTCCGAAACAGTCCAAAAGAATATTTCGTATGTTCATCTGCAAATTAGTAGATGTAGGATCACAGTCTGGCTGGCTGCAACTTTTTTTGCGTTCCATTGCTGGACACGGATCATTTCATTATTGGGGAGGTGGGGAGGCCTGAAACTTACTCCTCCACGCTGCTCCACAGCAGGATGGTGGCGATGAGAGTTAGTTGCCGCTTTCGGATATTTTCAAATTGCCCAACAAGGTTTAACGACTATGTATTCAATACCAGCAATGACCGACGGCTTGACGTGCCCTTCGAGACTCAGTAATGCTCATGAATTTGCTACTAGCGGTCACCAATCTCACCGCTTTTATTAAATTTATTATTTATTTAAAGGGGTATTAATTAGAAAATTGACCATTGATATAAATAGAACGAAAATCCTTCTATGAGGCTACGTACACTCTGGGCGAAATAAGTTTTAACTTACAAAATTCATTATTTCATAGCCAAACATGTTCATGGTGGTAGATAAAGCTAACGGGATTAAAGATGTTATAGCAGGATGGAAAACATTAAAAATCCAGCATGCAGCAGTTACAAAAAATGTATAGAAACATAAATAGGCCTGAAAAAACAGTATAATTATTATTTAATAAACAAGCAAAAAATATCATTGACCTTAAATAGGTAAGTACATTTAACTGATTTAATGAAACTAAGGACATTTCATTGCCATTAATTTACATTTCTACATAAATAAATAAACGTACAAACAAGGCACCTTTTGCCTTGTATATTGTCAAAAAATTCTATTTCTGATATGAATTGATAGATTATAATTGCTCTACTTGTAGGTACTTACTGGATATGAAGAAAAAAAACATTTACGCCCAAATCTGATATTTATGAATAGTATAATAGACATCCTTCTTCATACTTACATTATTATTACCAGCAAAAGTAACGGGCATAAAAATAAATAAAATTGCGAAAAACAAAATTGTTTTCTTGTAAATAGTGTAAAATACTTTTAGACGAGATTGGTTACGTATGATTAAATTATGTGATTCCCTGTAGAGAATAAAAACATAATATGAAAATTACTTCAACATTTTATTGCAAAGCTTTGAAATTTCTTTTTATTTAACAGTTTTTTATTTAAAGTTAACGTATAACAAGACTTACACCGAGCGAGTATCCATTTTAAATAAAATTAAGTTACATTTCACTTTACGAAATACGTTAGTAAATACATTTCATTTCACTTTTTACCTTATTGAGATTATAGCAGACATTAAAAATCTCGTAGGCCTTTTTATGTATTTGAGCATTATTTTATTTCAATTATAAAAGATTGGCAGATCGTCGTCAGTATCCAACAAATAACGTAAGAAAAAAAGTATTCGTTGAGTTTGTTTGACATTGACGTTACAGAAGTCAGATCAGAGTCACACAAATCTGAGTCACTGTGTGCAGTCACGTCAGTCAGTTGTCAAATAGACGTTGTTAAGGTTGGCTGTGTATTGATTATACAGCAAAACGTCGCGTAAAATTACGATATTTAATATTTATTATAGATTAAAATGCCCGTAGAATTAGAATTCGACTACGATGCGGCTGTGGCGTCTATGGACGTATTTTCGCAAGACGATATAGATAATTTAAAACAGTGGACGCAAAAGCTAGATAAATCGAAATATGTTCCTAAGGACTTAACCGATAAACAAATTTTGCTGTTCTACAATGCCTGTTACGGAGAGTTGGATAAAACTAAAACATGTATAGAGCGATATTATTCAATAAGAAAGAGTACGCCGGAAATATTTGCCAATAGAATATTGAGTTCACCAGATTTGAAGACATCCGTTGAGGCCTTGTAAGTACAATTTTTTTTAATTTTTATTCCCGTGTTTCAGCAATGTTTCAGGCATTTATCTTGCAATAGTTTTATTTTTAGTATGCAGATTTTATTAGTGACTTGGTATGCTAATTTATTGCCTATAATATTTTATGCTTTCAGCAAATTTTATTTATAATTATTTTTCGATCATTACAATGTGTCAAATAATATATTACATCTATTATTTTAGTTTATTTTCCTTAATGAAATAGATTACCATTAAAAATTATTATTTTAAAAAATACTTAATTTAGCATAAATATACTGTCTTCCTCGAACATGGGAAAAAAGCCAAGTTATGAAATAAATCTTTAAAATTGAATGTGTAAGTTAGTACCTCTTGTAAAAAATTGTAATTATTTTCTATTTCTATGCATGCACAAAAGGTATTAATAATTATAGTACCTATGATTTCTACTAATTTGAAATTAGTACATGAGTTTAAATTTTTCTTCTTGGCCTGTGTGATTGTGTCCATGGTCCTCGATACTCAGGGAGTCCTTGTGTGTGTGTAGCTATGAGTGTGTAGCATTATTATGAAATATATTATAATGGAGACAGTGGCCCTTACCACTCGGCCATTGCTGCTTAAACAATATTATGTGAGGTGCTGGGATCAAATCTTCCAAACCTTCTGCGCATAAAGATGATTGTAATAAAACTATGATCTCTGTCTTTCAATATTTATTTCTCATAATATTTATCGTATGTATGTTTATCATGTATATATTTCTATTTATACAAGCACAGATTTCTGTTATTTTTTTTCTTTTCCAATTATTCTCTTTATTTTTGTTGCCACTTTTATTTTTTTCTGCACTGCCTGAAGGTTAGCTGGTAGAAAATGCCATTTTGGCATTAAGCTTGCCTTTTGTTCTAATTTGTAAATTTGGCCAATAAAGAATAAATAAATAAATAAATTTGTAATGTGCACATTTCATCACTGCTCCAGAGTGATGGAAAAATATTGTGATTAATTAATTGATTACAATGTTTTCCATCACCATGCATGCCTGAGAGAAAATCAAAATTTCTTGAAGGTATGATGTCCACCAATTCACACTTGGCCAGCATGGTGTACTTTGGCCTTAATCCCTCTCAGTTGTTAGAGGAGACCTGTGCCCAGCAGTGGGACATAAGAAACTTGAAAAAAAATATCTTCCCATGGGAAAGAGATGCTTTACTGTGGTAAAAAGTAACCTTTGTCATTCTTCAAACTCCTAATTAAATCTTCAGATCACTCCATTGCAACATAAAAGACGTAACAACAACCAAATAAATACACTTTTGTATTTATGATATTAGTATGGATAAGTCTGGGTTTTTTCCAAGAGCTAACAAAAATTGAGTAAGGAACCTTCAAGCCTCCAATGTTGCTATTACTTACATCCTCCACATCCTTGAGAGGAGAGAGGTGCCCAGCAGTGCCCAGTGGGATATTAAGAAGGTTGCTGACAACATTAATACATAATAAAACATTTAAGTAGACCTCTAAAAGGCCAAAGTTGAGCAATAATTTCTGTTAGACCTTCACAACTTATACATAATTTAAAATGTAAATTTGTTTATTATAGCATCATTTAAGCAGCTTAACAACTAATTACTCTGCCTTAATTAGATGAATTAGTGATTGTATCATTTTTATTAAATTGCCTACTTACAATTTAATAGTTTGTTAAATCATGATAAAATATAAAATAAATATAATAATAAATAAAATAAATAAATAACTAAACGTTATACACTCATAGCCCCACAGTAAGATAATTAAACCCTGTGTCGTGGGTACCATGGACATATACAAAGACAAGAACACAAACATCCAGACCGAGAACAGTTTAAACTCATCATTCAAATTTTTGTTACGTCGGGAATCAAACCCAGGACCCCTCGAATGGCAGTCCGGCATGGTAACAATTGTGCCACGCGGGTCGTTAGACATACAATTGACAGACAATCATTGAATATTAAATATATTTGGTAAGATGGTTTACCTTTAAAAAACATTATTTTAGTAAAAAATTGATTAGACCGTATTAACATAATTATCTTCAAATAAATGTAATTTTAGTACATAAAAAAGAACACTGGTGAAACCATGAGAAATATTCTAACTTTAAAGTGTAAGATGAACAATGAACATTATGACTCTATGATTTGTAATAGAGTTGCTATTTCTAACTACCATTACAAATAAATGTACTCGTATTTTTATTTAACTTTTTTATCTTTAAGTCTATTTAATATCTGATTCTCATGTGTGTTACAATCTTACAATTCACAAACAAATGCTTCTTGAACAAACTTAAAGCTTGCTTGAAGTTGTGTATCAATGGGCTGCAGGCCTTTTTTTTGGTATGGGAGGGAAACCTTCAAAAGGTACCGGGCACCTTGGGAGAGGATGCTGAGTTATATGGGATTTGCACCGCACTAAAACCCCCTCGGTGACCTGCCTCTACGCTTGGGGAGGTCCGGGATATCCAGTAGAACTCACCGGTATCCTCCACGCGCGGCGCCCCGGAACGGGTCCATCTAGGCATCTTCGAGATAGCAGATGTGTTCTCTGTACCTTCCGATACTTACGCCGGTATGCGGCCACTCACACACCGCTGTCCTTTCCGGGGCTGTTGGCTGGACGGATTGAGCTCCCGCTCTCACCACCCACAACCCCAGAAGCCACCTTTTAGTCGCCTCTTACGATCAGGCAGGGGATACCGTAGCTCTATTCTTAATCCCGAAACTACAAAGGCTGCAGCTCTGCAGCAACCATTTTTGGCAAAGGGAGATCTCCCGCCGGGCGAGGTGGTCATGCCCGGGGAGCGGCCGCGCTCCAACTGACTCAATTCGGAGCATGGTAGGATATTCCGAAAACTTCAATAGCGTGATTCAGGAATACCCGTGGCGCCATCTTTTGATGAATAGCGGAAGGTCGCTACATCACCCCCTGCTCAGACCGGAGGTCGATATCTTTAATCCATGCTTGAGTAATCTTCGCTTACAAGCGCCTTGAATGCCCTCTATCTGCGGTGAGTCGAGATGTGAGGGTGCAGACCTTGTGTCGCCCTCTGTCCACGGTGACTCGGGATGTGTGGGTACTCGAGCCGTCCGCGACGTCGCAGGAGGTAGCTGGATCAGGATCAGGAAGCGTTATCACGATGCGCTACGATGACCCTAACAAGCTGATGAAGTGATGCTGCAGTCCATCCAGGGAGTGAAGGTGCGACTGATGAAGGTCAGAAGGGACGTATTCTTGTCCGGGGTTACCAGTTTGGCAAAGGGAGATCTCCCGCCGGGCGAGGTGGTCATGCCCGAGGAGCGGCCGCGCTCCCACTAACTCAATTCGTAGCTTGTATATCCTATGGTAGGATATTCCGAAAACTTCAATAGCGTGATTCAGGAATACCCGTGGCGCCATCTTTTGATGAGTAGCGGAAGGTCGCTACACATTTATACCAAATGGCCAGCATGCTTGTCAGCTACCTACTGCATTTAAATAAAATTAAAAAATTATAAGCTAAGATTATTAGGGCATTTGCCATTGTCTTCTTTTTTATTTCTTATAAACTAAAGTTCGTTACAAAATAAACATTGCAAAATAGATATGGTCAAGTAAGTCCATATTTACAAACAAGGCCAATGTATTTTAATAAGAATTGGAATGTAATGTACAATAATAACAATACCAATCGCGGCAAATTCCAAGATGTTTGCTACTTAAGTCTGACATTTGTAGGTAAATGTCAAATCATAGCGTATAAAGCAATGATATTTTAAACTTCTTGTTTTATATACTATCATTGGTTTAAAGATTGTCCCGCGTAAGCCGGTAAAATTTTTCCAACGAACAAAAACAGCAAATATTCTTTGTTTCTAAGTTAAACTGATAAATATCAGAGTTATAAAGTATGTTATAACGTTCACTTTTCAAAAAGCATCTATTGATTTGATACAGTTTTGTTTTAAGATGTACCTA
Source organism: Pyrgus malvae (assembly GCA_911387765.1). Lineage (NCBI taxonomy): Eukaryota > Metazoa > Arthropoda > Insecta > Lepidoptera > Hesperiidae > Pyrgus > Pyrgus malvae. The sequence goes on along the minus strand of OU426968.1, from coordinate 3,368,759 downwards.
TGTGCAATTTGCGAGTAAGACTAACCATTTGTGTTAGCAATGTGTCGCAGTTTTTTGTGTTAAGAGGCCGTATACGAAATATTGCCGATTTCACTGATTTACCTACCTGATTTTACACATGAGATTTTTCCAGATGTTTTTTTGCACAATATGACTGATCCTTACAATAATAATCTAATACATTAGCTACAATAAATACTCAAATCATTACATTACTTTAATTTAACAGATATTTTAACATTTCAGTTCAATTTTTTTTAGTTATTTATATTCGATAACAAGTTTCATGACGTCAATGTATTTAAATAAGAAGTACCTGGACGACCGAGCGTTGCTCGGATAAAAACAATTTATTTTCTTGGTTTAATTTCAAACGACGCAATATGGTTTTGATAGGGGTTTGAACCCAGGTCTCTAGTTCCGCAGTCAGCCCAAGTAAACCATTCGGCCAAGGAAGCTTTAATTCAATGAACGAAATTTTTATAGAGCACTTTCAAATCGACATTGTCATTAAATTTCTTTGAACTTAGACTAAGAATAATGTACTTACGTACTATCTTTGAACGTCGCTATTGGCGGATGGCGTTTGACGGCGTAACATTCTACCACAGAACATTATTAACAGAAGTTAGAATGGAAATGTGGGCGGGGCAGACGTCGCCAAGGAATTTTGAGCAAAAGCTCAAAATTCCAAAATCTCTACAGAAACACGCGATCGTGCTACAATATGCGTGCTTGTGTGCGTGCTTGGGTATGATTCGTTCATTTAAAATCGCGTGATTGTGCGGCGCTAAGATTGGCTAGATTTGAAATTGCAAATATGTGCGTAAGTTTCGTATTTATTTAAGTACAGATGTAATGGAGGTGAAAAGTTAATCGGCGACACCAGTCTTCATACAAACGGCGTATTATTGCCGTTCTATATCTCTTAATAATGTTCTGTGCATTCTACGCCACAATATTATATTAATACTCTCCAGTAGATGTCAGGAAAAGTCGCATTTTCCAGTTAATATTTATGTTGATTTTAGCTGAAAATGTTTTTTTATACTTTAAAAATTCTAAAAATAAAACCAAGCTGGATCGATTTATCACCCCTAAACCAGTGAACTAAATTTCATCAAAATCGTTGGAGCCGTTTCTGAGATTCAATAAATTTATTAAGGTATATACAAGAATTGCTCGTTTAAAGGTATTAGAATATTATTTCATTGTAACTACATAAAGGCGCGTTGGGGTCAACCAAAAGTTCCGAGGAGATCTGTACCCAGCAGTGGGACATTAAAAGGGTTGAAAAAAATTTCTCTGTAATTTTGTGAAAATAGTACTATCTACATTTTAACCGTTTTTTTTATTTGTTCACATTTATTTTTGGGCCTACCTTATGACTCCTACACACGTAACGATATATCATATTATCGTAAATAAAAAAAAAATCGTAATCATATTATATTTAACGATATATCATAGCGATTTGTCGGCACAAACTTTAGATTTATCATACACATGCGAGATAAAATTGCGGAAATCGGTTTATACAGTTAAATCGCTACGATATTATATCGTTATGTGGGGAGAAACCCATGCCCATTTTTTTGAGGTTATTATTTGGAATCTTTTTTAACTTTACAAAATCAATAAAAAATAGTTTATTTTTGTTAATTTCATTGATTTGTAAGCACGCAAGAAAGAAAAAATAATGGTTTGATGGTTCGTCGTCGTTTGTTTTATCATGGTCGGTTGGTTTATTTAAACTGTTTGTTTTGCTGTTCCCATCACTGGTCACTGATCAATCTGATCATACACATATAATATGTACTTGAAGAACCAGTTGATATTGCGCAAACTGTTTTTCTGTTGATCTTAATTTTTTCTCCTCTGGAGGTCTTTTAAAATATTAACATTTCCTCTGTGTCTATGTCTTTAGGCAGTTTCAATTAGGTATCTGTAAGTTTTTTTTTGTATCTTATAGGAGTAGGTATTAGGAGTTTCGACTCGAGCATAAGTGAAATAAGTGACTACATCGGTATCTTGTCCAAATACTGTTTTATTTACAACGCTAAGTTTTCATATAATTTTTTGATTAACGAATAATAAACATCTATATTATTAGAAGGTTTTGTTTATTTTTTGTGTATCAAAAAACTTTTTACTATTTAATTTTCTTGTAACATCACGGCAGTGTAGGAGAAAATTAATTATTTACAACATTTTGAGTTTTAAAATGGCCGACTGAGATTTATAAATTTGTACATGATGATTTCCATCGAGCGAGCAGCGATGGCCGAGTGGTAAAAAACCGCGGTCTTCGACGCGACCGATCCCAGGTTCAAATCCTCGGCTCGCACCTCTGACAAAGTAATTTGTAATGTGCAAATTTATCGCTGCTCCACGGTGATGGAAAATATCGTGATATTTCATTGATTACGATGTTCTCCATCGCCGTGCATGCCTGAGAGAAATTCATAATTTCTCGAAAGCATGATGTCCAACAATTCGCATTTGGCCAGCGTTGTGGACTATGGCCTAAATCCCTCTCACTTGTGAGAAGGAGACCTGTGCCCAGCAAAGGGACATAAAAAGGTAGAAAAAAAGTGCAAACGATGAAGACATGAAATGTTCTAGCCAATATCTGATTATAGACTGTTTATTTATAAAGGAACCAGCGGCCGCCCGCGACTTCGTCCGTGTGGACATTAGGACGCGAGGATTTGAACCCGGGATCGGTCGCGTTGAAGACTGCGGTTTGTTAACACTCTGACATTGCTGCTCGAGCGATCGCCGATCTTTTATTTACAAAGAAGTTCTGTTTATTCCCTACGACATAAGTAACTTTACTAAGTACTTGTGGTTACTGTTTCATGGACACTACGAACTGCAAACACTATATTGTATTTGCTGTGCAAAGGTCTTTGACGACGACGTCTTCACGGTTGTGTTTACTCAGAATAGGGTTGATGAGGAAGGAGTTATGAGGATGAGGAAGAGGATGAGGAAGTATCAAGCACAAAGTAAGAGGAAGAGGATGAGGATGAGGATATATTCATGAGGAAGAGGATGAGGAAGAGGAAGAGGAAGAGGAATGTTTTGAGTAAGGAAGAAAGAGTAAAAACTATATAATAAATAAATAGGCTGGCTAGGGAATCCTAGTGATTCCCTTTGATTTGTGAACCAGGGACACACATAAGACAGATACACAAAAATCTAAATTTAGAACAGAATTTCAAACTCAACATTCAAATTTCCTCGTCGAGAATCAGGAATCGTCACCCGGAAACAGTCCGGCATGTTTATTATATTATGGCGACACGGATCGTCAAGCAGTTGCAAAAAAATAAGTTTAGTAAGATTTAAATAAAATAAAATATGCAGTAGGTATTTAAATAAAATTCAACTCAAGTTTTTATTATCAAAGGTAGTAGTAGTACAGTTACAAAAAGGAAGTATAACTTTTTAGTTGTATGCGAAAAGAAAATTCCTCATAAATTCCTCTTAATTTAAGAGGAAGCGAAAGAGGATGAGGAATTTTTCTACTTTCCCTAAGAGGAAGCGGAAGAGGATGTGGAAGTACCAAAAAATGCGTAACTTCCTCATTAAGAGGAAGAGGAAGAGGAATCCTCATCATCTCTAACTCAGAATACATCTTACTCGTATTGTTACGTGTCGAAACCGACAAATCACAAAAGTTCACTAATGTTAATGTCACGATCAGCGATGGCTTAGTGGTAAAGACTGCGGTCTCCGACACGGATCTACCGAGATAAATCCTCCTGCGTGAACCTCTGACAAAAAAACAAAAAAAGTGTGTGTTTAGTCTCGTCCAAAAAAACGGCCCGAAAATTCACGAAGTATCGGACAGAGTGTAGCCCAAGCTCGAGCTCATGACGAATTTCGAAAATATGTTTTAGGCTCGTTGAAATATAAAAAAAACTTATCTTATTAACGTGTGTGAGTGTGTGTGTTCGTAGGTTCCCTCAGGTTTGCGCTTATTTTGCTACGTCACCGTATGTGACATTTGCAAAAACAAAAAAGGTTTTAGGCAACTTGATTTTTTTTAATACATACCTTAATTTAAGATGTGATTTTAGTTTGGATGCAGGTGCAGGTTGATTTTTTGAATTTGTCGTCGGAGGGGGGGGGGGGGACTGTCGCATCACGACCTAGTAGGACAGAGCCTGGTTTGCGCCGAATGGTTTTGGGCTGGAACTAGACGAGTCACCAACCTGATGATAGACGTTGTTAAAGAACTTAGCAAAACCACAGTTTACCAACATTGTTCCTGACGGTCACGACCCTCAGTCATGAGGAGTTGACTAAGAAAAAGAAGAAAAATAATCCAAAACAAAAAAAATATGCCATACTGTCTTATAGGTTTTAAAGTAGAGTCGAACTCTTCAAAAATATTATTTTTGAATTCGCAAAAGATATATTTTATACTTACATTCTAAATTTTTTACAGCGTATTTTAAGGACGACAGCACTAACGATATTACCACAAAACAGATAGATAGGTTATATTAGGACAAGACGCGTTATAACCCCGGATTTTAGAGCCCAGAACCCGGACATGTCAACAGCGGGGAGACGGTGAATTTAGCGTGTCGGCTCGTCGGTTGATCGCAATCGCAATGTGCGGGCACAGTGCGTGTGTCGCGGGCGCGGGCGGCCCAAGACTTTATTTTTTTTAAACCCGGACTACAAATGAAGTCCGGCCCGGACGCGCCCCTGACGCCCTCTAAACTAGGACAAATCCGGGGAAACCCGGACGGATGGCAACCATAGTTATATATTACCGCGATGCATTTATTGTGCTTTTCTGTGGCATTTAGAGTTGGCATCGCATAGTACTCCTAGACATTAACAACCTTGCATTTGATTTAAGTTTTATTAATTGTAGTTAGGTATGTAGTTAAGTTGATAAACCTGTTTTAAACCAGTTATTTAAAAACTTGTTCCATAAGAATAGTTATTATTTATTCTTGTTCCATGATATGGTATGACGTATTAATAACCATATTAATTTTGATAAATGATATTGTTATGTTAGGCTGTCGCAGAATAGTCCTTGTAGCTTCGGGATTAAGAATAGAGCTACGGTCGTAAGAGGCGACTAAAAGGGGGCTTGCAGGCCATCGAGGGGATTTTAGTGCTGTACAAATCTACCCCTACCTTTTACCCCCTCCCCGATACAAGATAAAAAGGCTGGAGCAGAATGCTCTGCTTTTCAAATTTGAATCGAATCTGAACTTTTTGAACGATCATCTAAAATGAAGTTAGCAGTCCACGAACACGCTGTCGCGTAAACTCAGAAACGCGAAAAAAAATTGCTAGTCACTTGTCACCCATCTTATTCCAGACTGCGCCCGATTCGCCCATTTTACACCAGCCATAGCGTGATCTTTCTTGTAAGCCTATCCAAATCCATAATTACTCTAATTCGGTACCAAAATTATTTTTTCATCTATGCAATTTTATCAATTTTGAAGCGCTTACTGAGTAACCGGTTGACTAACCTGAAAGCATAATAATAATTTTAATAATGATAATGGGGGTCCTTGGGTCACTGACAAGATCTGTACGCCAACGCTATACGTTGGCTAATTGGGTATTTGCTGATATGATATTTATCAAAAATATATGAATAGTATGAATACGTACGATTATAGTCCTCCTTTTAAATAAAAACTAAATTAACCTAAATTAACTAAAATAAAAACCCAAGTGCTAAAAATATAAAAAAGGCCAAGTGCGAGTAGGACGCGCGCACGTAGCGTTCTTCACTTCTGCTCCATTATCTATATAACACGGCAAAAAATCACGTTTGGTTTTCATTTTTTTATGGCTTCGCAAACTCTGTGCATATTGCCAGCATCAAGTATAATTTTGCATCAGTTAGCAGTCATAGAAAGAACCAGTAAGTTGTCAGGTATCAGTCAGTCTAGTCAGTCAGATGTTCAAGTAAAGTGATGGCTACTTTACCAGAACGTGTCCCATGGAGTTTTGGAGGCAAGCCGAAAAAACATGTTTTCGCACTGTTATTTTATTTCACAACACTCGTGCACTGTCATAAATCTATATCGAACAAAATTCCATCAACTTTATCCAATATAACTCAAAAATACACCAATAAAATGAAAATAAAACAAGAGCACAGACTTACCGCTAAAACTCCACGTTTGTTTGTTGTATGGGAGTCTCCTCTAATATTTAAGTTATTTTTTTTCTTTTTAAAGTGAAGAAATAACTAAATATTTGGTGAATATTTCAAGCGTCTGCCAGTTGTCGTTATTAAGATTACAAAAAATTACGTTTATTGTATGAGAATCCCCCCAAAAATATTTATTTGAAATTAGTTCGTTCTTACCGTTTAGGTACGGAATCCTAATTAATATTGCTAAAAAAGAGTAATTAGTGTTTAAAATTCAAATTTTTTGTTTTTAGTACAAAAGAGTAAAAAAACAAGACGACTTGAGCGTTGTTATAAAATAAAATACACCTATGTAGGTATATAAAATATGCTTATAAGTAACGTCATATATGCTTGCTTTTAGTACAAGATCCGTTGCTTAATTTCTAAGAGATAAAATGTATGGAAGAAAATGAGTGTAAACATACATCATTATCTGCTAGCTTGGGCCGACGGGCAATTTACAGGTAATAGTAGTACTTTCCTTAAATTCTCAGTGCATAGCGCAATTTTTTACGTATATATTTAAAAAAAAATGACTCATTTTGGAGTTATTTTATAACAGACGCTTTAAAGCTTCTGTTTTCTGTTTTCTTTTGAGTTTCGAGTTTTGTAAAGAGGCTAAAAATGACAAGAATTAAACTTGTCTAAATACGGAGGTAAGTTTATTATTGCTGCATGAATTAACAGCCATTGCTTGCTACCTGAGATATTTAAGTATAGTCAAATAAATCTCCTGCAACAAAAACTATTGGCTAGGAAAAAAAAAGACAAGAATATGAACATCATTAATTATAGACTCTACAATAAAACAAGAACATGGTAGCAAAAACTATCCTCTTGTTTATAATAGAGAATCAGTATATTTTACACGCTTTTTATTAGCTTCACCTGTATGTTTGTATGTTTGTTTGTAACCGACTTCTTTGGGCGCGATTTTGACCCACTTTAAACGGCCAGATTTCGTTCAAACTTTGTAGATTTATTGAGGACCGATGACAATACACTAATTTGATAAAATTATTCCATTTTTCAATTTGCAAAATATGATTTTTGTTAATTTATATAATTTTCTGGTTAACTTGAAAATTTGCATAGGGGTCAAGGGCCGATGACAATGCAATAATATGAGAATAAAAATCCAACTAAAAAATTAAAAATAAATAATGTAGTTTAAAAAACTAAAAAAACACGCTTTTGAGAAAATACGAACTAAAAACTAAAAAAATAAGAAGAAAATGTATATTACTGTAAATAAAGCGTGGGGTGGTTTTTAAGATACTATTGACACCATGCACCCCACGCTTTATTTACAGTAATATACATTTTCTTCTTATTTTTTTAGTTTTTAGTTCGTATTTTCTCAAAAGCGTGTTTTTTTAGTTTTTTAAACTACATTATTTATTATAAAGGTTCCAGTAACGGATAGTAATTAATTATATGACTATGTACCTACTGTACGTTACTAGAATAAATTATGTACTGAGTGATAATATAATTTATTCACTGTGATTAACATTGTATGTCATGACCAGACATAAGAATTGAAAATAATATTATGAATTATGATAGATCATTTCGTAACCTTTTTCCATTCAACTTATGGGCTAAAGCTACAGGAGCGGTAGGGATACTCAATAAGTGCTCCCGGACTTGTTTTTTGAACGTTAATTTGCTAGGTGCCTTTCATAGATTGTCGGGTAAGATATTCAAGAGTTGTGTAGCCCGAACTGTGAAGGAATGATGGAAAAAGCCACTTTTATATGGATTTTTTCTGCCAATTTCAAAGTTGGGTTGTCATTAAATTAAATACACGCGAATGTTTCGCTGACGACAAACTCTTTGCGACAAACTAGTAGTCCATTAAAAACACAAAAATCAAGAACAGCATCTTGTAAATTATCGATTTTTTTATATTATTGTTCATCAAGTTCTCGAATCCAATTTAATAAGGTCCTACTTATCATAGTGTTTTTAGGAATCAAAACCAGAACAGGAACATTTAATTCGCTGTTTAATTAAATTTGCAACCCTAAAAATAACGATTTAAATTTTCTAATCCTTGTATGCCTAAATCGTTGCAGATTATCGTACGATAAGTCTCTACGATATATCGTTACGTGTTTAACGGGCATTACTTTATAAAATAATATACTTTACTTTACGTACTCTATTATAACTGCTGAAATAGGTCTGAATATTTGAGCTTTTTCGTATTTTCGGGATTTGTTATTTGTTTGGTCATTGTCATGTTGTTATTTCTTGTGAACATACAGTCAAATTCTTGCCTGATATCGTATGCAATTTAGCTACTATAGTTTCCTAATGTAAGTCTGACCGGCAACCGCACCTTCTCACCGAAACACAGTGTTGCTTCACAGCAAAAATTAGGTGCAAGAAAATTTTGTTGCATTTTGCCTCTTGCCTAATAGTACTACACTAATTGAACTCTGAAGCAGTGACAGCCCTAAATGGTATGGTTTTATATAAAAGTTTACGTTTTACATTTTTAGGGTTCCGTAGCCAAAATGGCAAAAAAACGGAACCCTTATAGATTCGTCATGTCTGTCTGTCTGTCCGTCCGTATGTCACAGCCACTTCATTCCAAAACTATTAGGCCTTCAAAGTTGAAACTTGGTAGGTAGATGTAATCTCTGAACCGCTTTACGATTTTTATACAAAAATAAAAAATAAAAATTAATAAGGGGGGGCTCTCCATACATGGAACTCAAACAATTTTTTTTTCATCAAACCTATTCGTGTAGGCTGTCTATAGATAGGTCTTTCAAAATGACATTGAGATTCCTAAAATCATTTTTTCTCAAAGTTAATCGTTTGAAAGATAGACACTTCCAAAGTGGTAAAATGTGTGTCCCCCCACTCTAACTTTTAAAGTAAGAAAGTGAAAAATCTATCAAAAATATATGTCAATAAAAACTTTCAACGAAAATTAGTTCGAACGAGATATAGTAAGCAGTTTTTGAGATATAGTAATTTTTTTAAAACCGCAAATATAACTTTGTCGTTCATACAAACACTATGAAAAACAGTTATTTTTGCTGACGAAAAATAATAATGCTTGCTACTGCGGAACCCTTCATGTGCGAGTCCGACTCGCACTTGGCCACTTTTTTTTACCTACTCACGTTTCTGACGCAAAAACATTGTTTTGCAATGGTTTTGAAAAATACCTGCTTCTTGTTTACTTTTTTAATTAGTTCTATACATAAGGTATAATATAATATTTTACGCCAATTTGGTTATTTTAATGGTAAAATTGTGAACGTCACAGTCAATTTTTCACACCTCTACCATAGTATCTACGTCAATATAAGATGAGGTTAACCTGTTTTTGGTCGGGATCCAAAAAAACTTGAGGTCGACTACAAATGTTACAATTTTATGTTTGGTTATAATACGTATAATAAAATTAATACAATTCAAAATAAATAGGTATCTTTATCTTAATTTTTTCGCGTTTTAGGTTAGATTTATTTGGCTCCGAAAAATTTATGAGTATCTCTCACGCATGCACGCGCATGGTGTAAAAAAACTACGTAATTATAAATGATAAATAAAATAAATATCTTTGGACAATCCACACAACACCATCTGATTCCAAACTAAGTAGAGCTTGTACTATGGTAATCAGAAAGCTGATAAACATACTTATATAATTCTAAATATATACTTAAATAGATAAATTAACACCCAGACACAGAACAAATAGTCATGTTCATCACACAAACATTTGTCCTGGGTGGGAATCGACCCACGACCTCACGCTTCGCAGTCGGCTCATCACCCACTACGCCACGGAGGCTGTCATTAATAAAATATTACAATGTTGTCCCTCATCGTAAAGTAGCTATAAATAAAATACATAATAGTACAGGTACCGTGGATTTAAACTCTGTATCTCCGTCATACGTGTCGGAGTCCGCGGGTTTTAAAGTGATAAGTGATGACCTTTGGGTCATGCATGGCTGCTGTACGCTATGAATGGTTCCTCTTTAAAGTTTTTAGTAACCGAGTGCTTCATGGAACCAACACTATTGTTGACTCACAAAGAAATGTATTGCATAAACATAGAACAATTATCTAATGGGAAAAACAGTACCTAGCTGGATCTCTCTCTATATATTGTAATATATATATCTCTCTCTCTTCCTCGATTCTTTATGTAGGTACACACAGTACACAGTAAACATGTTCGATGAGTCTGAAACAGACATTGTATTGTTATAGATTTTGCGATGGTTTCTCTTTGTTGTGCGTCGTTGGCTGTGGCCCATATTCGTATCATGTGAGGTCTTCAACCCCGGCCGCTGAGTAGGTTACCTAAGTAACATAGGTTGAGTTGGCCCACGTGCTGTTCAACAATAATTCATGTAGCCAATTAGCCAATATTCAAGCTATAGGTATTTGATGTTATATAACTGCAACCCTTTTTGGGATAAATCTGAAGAAACAGGTCTGTTCAGAGAAATCTGAAAGATTTCTCGTTACGTGTGGGGCGGGTATAAGACGACGATCGCTGCAATTGTGCGAGTGTGACGCATTATAGGTATTTACGAGGGGGTGATAGAGACAGGTAATGAGAGGTTGATGTACGAAATTTTTTCTGCTTTGCGACGCGACTATACTATAGGTACTTTCATAGTTTCATTTGGACCTTCGACCTACCTACACGACTAATGAGCTTGGACTTGGCATGATACGCTCGTATACGACATTGTAGTGTAGGTATTGTACTGTGTTGATGTTGATCACTCTTTGTTGTGTGTCGTTGGCTATGACTATGACCAATATTCGTCTCATATGGAAGCTCTTCTACCCCGCCTGAAAAGCATACAACCCGCCCTGGTGTTGAGTTGATTCTGGTAACCAATCATCCAGTAATGCAACCCATTGGAAGATTAAAGACTTAAGCAGAGAGATAATTATTTCTCTGTTTTCAGTTTCTTTGAAGTCCCCCATTACCTGGATGACCGAGCGTTACTCGTTGCTCGGATAAAAACTATTTATTTCCTTGGTATAATTTGAAACAAAACACTTACGGGTTTAGTGTTACATCACAACGCCATCATACGTTTTGATTGAGGAATGCTGCAAGTAGTTTTTACCTAACTTCATAATAACTTCTTTTTTAATAGTTTTTTGTGATGTTTTTAGGGTTCCGTAAACGAACGGGCAAACGGGGTCCCTATTACTAAGCCTCCGCTGTCCGTCTGTTTGTCTGTCATCAGGCTGTATCTCATGAACCGTGATCGCTGGACATTAGAAATTTTCACAGAACATGTATTTCTGTTGCCGCTATAAGAAATACTGAAAATAGAATAAAATAAATATTTAAGGGGCTCCCATACAATAAACGTGATTTTTTTATAGATAACAGTACGGAACTCTTCGTGCATGAGTCCGACGCGCACTTGGCCAGTGTTTTGTAATTAAACTCTGTTTTCTATTTGCAGAGAGTTCTCGTTCCTGCCGCAGAAGTCGTGCGAGGGCTACGACATCATCTACCACCGGCTTCACCACACCGACCCGTCCAAGTACTTCTTCGAGCCTGGCTGCAGACTCCTCTTCATGACTGTTGGTAAGACGCTTTTACTTCGGCTGCGACTAGGGCTGCCAACCCTACTATATAATATAGTATCCTAATATTTTATGGGATCAAATACTATATTTGTCTGTCATCTGTGTCGCGGTAGGCGTAGGCGTAGGTCCTCTGTCTCTGTCTCTGTATGAATTATTTAAAAAAAATAAAAATTTAATTATTAAGGCTCAGAGTACCAAAAAATATTCATTTAAAAAATAAAGTTCAATTTTAACCACACAATTTTTTTTTCTTTTTTTTTTGCAATCTACTATAATATTATTTTTATGTCAATAACTTCAAAAATACTATATTTGATAGAAAAAAAGTTGGTAACCCTAGCTGCGACCCTACTGCTGGACATGGAACTTTTCCCATTGTTGAAGAGACCTGGAGCTGACTCCACCACGCTGCTCCAATGCTGGTTGGGGGCCTTCCATAAATTACGTCACACGTTAAGGTGGGGTAAGGGGTCGACCAAATGTGGTATTGCGTGACAAGGGGTGGGGAGGGGTACATAATCGTGAAGTCACATTTAAAATTTTACATATCCAGATGTACATATTAATAGTCCATAGACTAAAATTGATTGTTTATGTATTCTTCATTACATATTCATTGATTCTTTTATGTGTTCGTATGTTGGATTGGCAATTTTTTAAATATTTTATGTATATTTTTTTAAATTAATAATTTCTACGTTAAATAATAGCCAAATGACGTCACACGTGGAGTGGGAGTACGTCACGATTTTCGTGTGACGTAATGTATGAATGGCCCCTTGGTGGATATATTATGAGGGTTAGTGGCCAACCTTGTTTAACACCACTCCATGGCCTTGTCCACCAATCCGCACTTGGCCAGCGTGGTGGACAATGGCCTAAATCCCTCTCACTTGTGAGAAGAAAACCTGTGCCCAGCAGTGGGACATAAAAAAGGTTGGAAAAAAAGTGGCCAACCTTGTAGTAATTTGGTACTCAATCACCCATCTGTCAAAAAAATATTCAGCTGTGTTTATTAAAGATTTTGGTAGGTTATTGAGTTGCACCCATTTCTGCCGTGAAGCAATCTAATTGTAGGTGATAGAACTATTAATACTATTATGGTTCGCCCAGGGAAGTACCACTGCTGCACTCACTTTTGCCGTGAAGCAATTCTATTGTGTTTTGGTGGAAAGCTGCAGTTGCCGGCCACACTTACATGAGGCGACCACCAGCCTCCGGAGCAGCAGCACAACTGCATACGACCTGAGACAAGACTTACCTATGCTTGCTTGAGGTTGTACGTAGATGTCCATGGGCTGCAGCGACCACTTAACACCACTTAGCCTGCATGCTCGTCTGCTACTCGATTCAAATAAAAAAAAACTAGGCAAATGGAGATGTCTATTTACAACCCTGTAGCTTCAAAGATACAACATACTAAGATTAATGGGCTGTAACCTGTAACCCTGCGATTGGGATCCTTTAATTATCGACTTTTTATTTATTTATTTCTGTGCACACAAAGACGACATACCTATACAACTATTTGTATTGAATCTTGGGAGGGTTTACAGCATCATAGAGTTATCTTATATATAAAATTCTCGTGTCACAATGTTCGTTCCCGTACTCCTTCGAAACGGCTTGACCGATTCTCATGAAATTTTGTGAGCATATTGAGTAGGTCTGAGAATCGGCCAACATCTATTTTTCATCCCCCTAAGTAATAAGGGTGGCCCACCCCAAACATTTTAAGGCGGTACGGAGTTCGCGGGGTCAGCTAGTAAAGTTATAATACTCTAGTGTATACTAATATTATAAAGAGGAAAGATTTGTATTTTTGTATGTTTGTGATGAATAAACTCAAAAACTACTGTACCGATTTCAAAAATTCTTTTACCATTAGAAAGTCATATTCACCCCAAGTAACATAGGCTACTTTACTTTACGATAGGGTCCACGTGGGCGAAGCCGCTGGCGGAAGGCTAGTGTATTATAATAACTTATATTATAAGTCTAGTACAGCGTGTCGAAGCGAAAAAGAACGTGCGATCGCTTAAATCAATTCGTGAGACCTTTTATTTTAACATGCTCGTATAATAACCAACCATATTTGTTCGATAAACAAACATAATACATGAAGGTATGAACATTTAGAACACACTATTTACATTGCGACACAGAATGTGACACAAGCACACAAGGTACCCATGTGAGAATGACAATACACAATTTAAGCGCTTATGTTTGATTTTGCAATTGAGTTGAGACATTGTAGATCAATAGAACCATGTGAATATGTACAAGATTCTGCGTCAGTAGTTTTTATATTTAGCAGCGGTCAAACCCCGCGGTTAACGACTGTTTAAGAGTAATAAAATTTTACAGTGAACAACTTTGAGGATGTATGTCGGTTCGTTAATATAACATTCACATTAACGTCTGTAATTGTCTAATCTAAATATTTATTCAATAAAACGGAAATAATTTATTTGCACAATATGCGTAAGACAAAGTTTTACCTTATACCTTAACAAAATATTTAAACCGCCATATTTACTTCGTTAACGTTAAATTGCTAACGTTAACGTTGCTACTTATTTTAAATAACAGACGTGACCCCCAAATAAGTATGTTCAGAATGGCCTGCAAGACTGCAACTCTTGTACCTTTTTTGGTATCGGGGGGGGGGGGGGGGGGGGGGGCTTCAAAAGGTACCCAACACCTTGGGAGGAGAGGATACCCGGTTATGTGGGATTTGACCTCACTAAAACCCCCTCGGTGACCTGCCTCTGCGCTTGGGGAGGACTCGGGGATCTCCCGTGGAACGCACCGGTGTCCTCCATACGCGATGCCCTGGAACGGGCCTATCTTTAGGAGAGCAGATGTGTTCTCCTGCACCTTCCGATGCTTACGGCGGCATGCGGCCACGCACACACCGCCGTCCTTCCCGGGGCTGCTGGCTGGACGGGTCGAGCTCCCACTCTCACCGCCCGCAGCCCCGGAAGCCCCGTTTTAGTCGCCTCTTACGATCAGTCAGGGGATACCGTAGCTCTATTCTTAATCCCGAAGCTACAGGGACTGCAACTCTTGTACCTAAATAAAAATTAACATAGTTTTGAATCAAAATTTGAAAACAAACATTTGAAATTCTTTATTTAATAATTTCACAATTTTACGATAGGTATATGTACTCAGAACTTAATTATTCCGCATAATTTTTAAAATTGTTATTTGTGTAGGTACAAAATTGAAACATTCCACACAAAAAAGGTTGATTAGGGCATTGAAAACAATAAGTTAGGTATAACTTGCTTTGTATTTCTTCTAGCGTATATTCTGTCAAATTCTGTCACAGGGTCACAGCGATCGTATTCAACAGAGCTCTGCGTACGAGCGATGCAACACGACAGTTCCCTCCAAAACGCAGAAGTGTATTTTTTTTGTAAGTGCCTGACAAAATGCTTGACATGGCGCTGCCGTGATTAAAATTTTTACCATTCGGGCCGCGTCAGGCATGTATTGGTATAATATTATATCAATATAAATTGTAAAAAAAATATTTTTATAACAACTATTCGTTCATCAATAACTATTCATATCGATTTGCAAAAAAATCAATTTTAGTGACTTCGTAAATTTGCTTTGGCAGCCAACGTGCATCGATGCCAACGTGTTAAGCATTATTTTTCACTTTTTTAGTTTGATGTGCTTCAAAAGCGTGTATTTTATTTATTGTAGTTTTATTGAGCTATATTTATTTTTCAAGTTTTAGTTCGATTTATTGTTAATTTTTTTTCGAGTTCTCGGAATTAAATAAACACACGTGGGTCAAAATCGAGTCCAAAGGAGAGTTACAAATAAGCTTACAGTTACACACAAACATACAGGTGAAGCTAATATAAGGGCATTAAAAAAAGCTAAGAAAGAAGGCAGGCTAAGAGCTTTTTTTTCTTTTTATGCAGGTTTACGCATTTAGCCGTGCAACTCATAAAGGTGACGCTGACCGCTGACGTCTTTAAGGACCTTGTGACGGCTTTCAAGGATATTGATTTCTTTTCCGGTGGAATAAATTAAATGCATTTATCTCATAATAAGAGACTTGGTAAAGCAGATAAAATTCCTGTAGTTTGGGGATTAAGTTTAGGACTACGGTTTCCCCTGCCTGATCGTAAGAGGCAACTAATGTCTGCTACACACATAACGATATATCATAAATCTGTAACGTGCGATGTAACTGTGCACAGATAAATCCCTATGATTTATCGTTACGTGTGAAGTAGGCATGAAATGGAGAGCTCCTGGGGTTGCGGACGACGAGTGTCCTACCCCCCCCCCCCCCCAAATCCATCATGCGTAGGCAGAAGACGAAACAAGCCAATTTGGGACACCTCTTCCCCCAAATCTCTTAGTGACCCCCTCCCAAAATTTCTTGGAGATACCTTCCAAAAAATGAAGGCTGCGACCGCGCCTGGGTGCAGGAGAGCACCATCAGTCTTCGGGTGATGACCCGTTTTGGGGCGCCGCGAGTGGAGTACACCGGTGCGTTTCTCTGGATATACCGGGTTCTCCCCAAGTGGTGAAACAAGTACAAGCAGTAAAGACATCTACGGCCGACGCTCCACTTCGTCCCGAGTTCAAACCTCGCCTGACTAAGAAATTTTTATGTGTAGTAGTAGTAGTATTTCGCCTGTTGCTTTGCCTGCATGGATTACACGTTTTTTCTATAGGAATATAATAATGAGATGTTTGCCCTGGTTATTCAACGAACTTTTACCTTTTTTTGCATCGTGGGGAAAACTTCAATAGGTACCCGGTACTTTGGGAGAGGATACCGGGTTATGTGGGATTTGACCGCACTAAAAACCCTCGGTGGCCTGCCTCTGCGCTTGGGGAGGACTCCGGGATCTCCAGTGGAACGCACCGGTGTCCTCCAGGAGTCCTCCTTCGGGAAAGCAGATGTGCTCTCCTGCACCTTCCGACGCTTACGGCGGCATACGCACACACCACCGTGCTTTCCGCCGCTGCTGGCTGGACGGATCGAGCTCCCAATCTCACGCAAGCCCCCTTTTTGTCGCCTCTTACGATCAGGCAGGGGGATACCGTAGCTCTATTTTTAATGCCGAAGCTGCAGTTTTTTTAAGTTAGTTTTTACTAGCTGATATCACTCTCCAACCATGGAGAATTTTTTGTATGGAGACAGCTTGGAAGCACAAAAAATTAGATCAATCTCTTGCACCGTTGCGACGTGAAAGAAGGACCAACAAAACAAACTTACATATTATTATAAAATCTATTTTTACATATATTTATTGTATGTATTATAATTTATGCTTATATTTTATGTATCGTATCATTTAATTATTGTACTTTATAAATGTAATAATATTATATACATTTTTTTACATTAGTATCTGTTACGTTCGCTATCACTCTTTTTTCTCTCGTTACAGCTGCTTTAATATTAATTTTTTTCCCTTTCGTCACCGCCTTCGTCGATCTCCCACTACTACCTTAAGGTTGACTGGTAGAGAATGCTTTGAGCATTAAGTCCGCCTTCTGTCCAATACTTTTGTAAAGTTAAGTAACAGTAAGTCCAATACTTTTGTAAAGTTTCGTAAAGTTTAAATAAATGAATAAATAAATAAACAAACACACTCTCATTTATAATACCTAATAGTATGGATTAGGCTTTATCGCTACTCCACGGTGAAGGAAAACATTTTGATGTTTCATTACAAGGCCACGATGCCTTATTTATTTTTAAAGTTAAGAAACCCGTTTTTAATTACAACATCATTGATGCATTTTTAATGATTATGAGACAGATCGTTAAAGAGGTAATATTTATTGTTTTTTTTAATTTAAAGGAAGTAGAAAAGCTTTAATTACCGATGTTTGTAAAAGCGGAAAAACCTTGAGTCGAGAGGCGATGGACGGATGCCAGAAATGGTAGCTTGAATGTAGGCACCTTTAATATACGGGGTGATTCGGATGATTTATTCTGGTACTATGTAGCCTGTATAGCGCTATTAATGTTACAATGTTGGACTTTGTCCTAGGTACGATTCGCTGCGAGATTCTTGCCCTCGTCTCACCGAACACTTAGTGGAGAGATTTACGCGACTTCGTTCACGTGGACTTTGGTATTAGTCATAGCATGATGCTGTATAATAGCCTAAAGCCTTCCCCGATAAATGAACTGTCCAACATAAAAATAATTTTTCAATTCGAGTTAGTTGTTCCTGAGATTAGCGCGTTCAAACTCGCGCAGCTAGCGCGGATCCAGGGCGGGGCTAGGGGACTCAAGTCCCCCCGCAAAACCATTCGCGTTCACCTTTAACAAGCCTCTAATTTCTCCAAAACTGGAATGAAGCCCGCAAACCAGGCGCGGTCCGAGTACACATCATCAAGCGATTGTAATGTGCGCATTTCATCGTTGCTCCACGGTGATGGAAAATATTGTGATATTTAATTGATTATGATGTTTTCCATCACCGTGCATGCCTGAGAGAAACTCATAATTTCTTTAAGGTATGATGTCCACCAATCCGCACTAGGCCAGCGTGGTGGACTATGGCCTAAACCCCTCTGACTTGTTAGAGGAGACCTGTGCCCAGCAGTGGGACATAAAAAGGTTGAAAAAAAATTACTAGGCTACTTTTATCCCGGACGGAAAATATATACATATACTGTTCCCATGGGAGAAATTAGTAAAAACTTAAATCATCGGAGCAAAGCCGGATTACTAGTGAATTTATAATTTCGATGTTACTCATCTTCCTTGAGCATCTATTAGCATGTTGTAGGAACGACCCTGATCTATGACAACAATGTTAATTGCTTAGGAACTCGTTTAGAAACATAAACTCTACAGTCTACTCGATGTAACTGGGTTTTACTATATAACAAATCATGAGCGCGCTGAAGAGTTTGTTTGTTTGTTTGACTCACCCTTCAGTAGAGGTGGCATAGCTCCTCGCTTCGATACATAATTTTTGTGCCAAATCTGGTGCTGGGGAACGCACACATTTTAATTTTGTCACACATTCACAAATATTCTTTCATCGCTACAGACGCATACATTTCTAAATAATTATGTCAATTTCAATTAACAACGTCATTTTCTATGCACCGTCAACACTGACATCGACACACACTAGTTGTATAACGTTGGGACGAGGGGTTCGCCCGTAAAGGCCACTCCTCTCTGACGGTTGTCATACCTTGATGCTCTAAGCATTGCACGCACAATTACAGCTACTTTATTAATCGATATTTCTACGTACTGCACTTGCGGGGCGTCTAGCGCAAAACGAAATTTATAGGAAAATACTATGAAATTGATTGACAACGCTATAATGCTATAGAAATAATAATAATTTTTGTAGGTGGTAGAATTATAATGGTTCCCAGCGAAGCAGAATTTGAATGAAGAGTTTAAATCTACTCTTGGTCTGAATGTTTGTTGGTCTGAATGTAAATTGTGCCTGTCTTGTGCCTACAGTTCCATAGAACGCAAGGATTGGTCTAAGGGTTCACCCACCTGACTCCATAACACGTCCGGCATTCCTTTGTTTTGCAGAATACTTACGTTTTTCAACCGCAGAGCTATCTATTGCGTTAGATCAATTACTGTTAATAGCGCATTTAATTGCTAATAAATTATAATCTTCGCGAGAATCGACATTTCTTATAAACCTCAGATTTATTGATCACTGGAAGGAGCCCAACCGGTTTAGAAGGTCATTGTGTTAATCCATGGGAAATGGGAACTAATAGGTAAGTACGTGAAATTACTGGCTTTAGTAGCTATACTTTATTTTTTCGAACATATGTAGTTTTATAAAGCAATAATATACTTTTCTTATATATTTAAGTAGCGGCTGCCCGCGACTTCGTCCGCGTGGTCTTAAGTTTTAGAATTTTTCTAAAATAAACCTGTGTTACCCATTATTACATCAGCTACCTGCCAGTGAAAGTCCCGTCAAAATCGGTCCAGACGTTCCAAACATTAGCCAGACCAAACAGACAGACAGAAAAAATTGTAAAAAGTGTTATTTTGGTATATGTATCGTATATTCATTCATATTCATGTAGTAAAAAGTATTTTAATATTACAAGCAGACACTCCAATTGTATTTATTTGTATAGTATTTAATTAAGAATATGACAAACAAAATAAATATTCAATACTAAAAATAATTTCTGTTCAAAAAGTAAATACAATTTAAAATTAAAACCACTAATATCTTCGATTTTTTTTCATAATATTTTTATAGAACGCAAAGAAGCATGTGCTGGTAAATGGCCATTATTACTCTGTAGCTCATGAACATCACACAGTATGTATACAAATATAATTTAGCTCCAGCCTGGCACCCTTAGGGACTACTCTCTGTACGCATCCGTCCGTATTATGCAATGGCTGGTAGCGGTCACCCATCTCACACGTAGACGCGCATTTGTAGTCCTCCCTGCGTTAGTGGTCGCTGCAGCCCATAGAAATTTCAAGCAAGCCCAAGTCTTACCTGAGGCCGTATACAGTTGTTCAAACGACAGAACATATTAAAGAGATTAGAATGGAATTGTGTATGAGCAACGCTCATATCTCTGAGATCTCTACAAAAACACGCGGTTGCGCTGCGATATGCGTGCTTGTGTGTGTGCTTGGGTGTGATTCGTTCATTTGAAATCGCGTGATTGTGCGGCGCTAAGATTGGCTAGATTTGAAATTGCAAATATGTGCGTAAGTTTCACATTTATTTATGTACAGATGTAGTGGAGGTGAAAGGTGGGACTGGATCGACGACACCGGCTTTCGTACGAAAGGCGCATTATAACCATTCTACCTCTTTTAATATGTTCTTGGTTCAAAATTCAAACCGTCTAACTTGACGACCCGTGTAGCGCAGAGGTTACCATGCCGGACTGCCAATCGGAGGGTCCCGGGTTCGATTCCCGGCGAAACAGAAACTTGAATGATGAGTTTTTTGTGTTCTTGGTCTGTGTGTTTGTGTTTCTGTCTTCGTATGTGTCCATGGTACCCACGGCACAGGGTATATCTACCCTACAATAGGACTATAAGTGTCAAACTTTATTTATTTATAAACCGTCCAGAAGGCCTCCGGCAAAGTTTAACAATGCTGTCTATCGATAACAATCTGGTCCCAAGGCTTAACGTGTCCACTGATTCACGGAAACGCGCATGGAATTTGCCACTATCGATCAATAATGGAATAATTTTAATTTTATATGCTTCTACCTTGATTTTTATGTTTTCAATTTTGTACGCACACAGTAGCAGAATAACAGGACTGTCATAATAATGTGTTATTAAAATCCAACTATGCAACTACGTTATTCGACAAATAAATGATTGATTGATTGATCATCCATCTGATTCCCAACCACACCCGTTTCGCTCAGCTGCGAAGATCGCTTGCGTTCTACCCTGTGGTTTTACCGGTTCTGCACCGGCCGCAAAGCCATGCGCGCTTCAAAATTTATTACTGCCTACAAATTACATAACTTTATTTCAAAAAATTTATAGTATATCATTACAGGACATTTGATGGACTATCAGCGCATGGATAGAATAGAAGTTAGCCTCCATATAACCGTCCGTTTCGCCCCTTGACCTACAAAATGTATAATTAATGAAACTCGTTGCGAAACACATTTATGTGACGATTTAGCTAAGCAATATTAATGTGATATTAAGGGAGTGGGACACAAAATTTGCAATTATTTTCTTAATACACATTCTTTATACCTTTTAGTACATAAACGGCCTTATAATAACGTTAAGAACGTCATCAGTCTTCATACAAGCGCGCTGTCAAAATTGAAGCACTAAATAAATTCCTACAGCTGTCACATCTGACAAACAAAATATTTTTATTTTGACCAAATCCCTACTAATATTATAAATTCGAAAGTAACTTTGTCTGCTACGCTTTCCCGCTTAAACTACTGAACCAATTTTAATGAAATTTAGAACACAGGTAGAGTGGACCTTGGGAAAGGACATAGGATGGTTTTTATTCTACGGGAACCTATAAAACGGGTCCACGCGGGCGAGGCCGCTGGCGGAAGGCTACTTAACTATAAAATACTACAAAATATTGAAAACTCTGTAAAAAGTTATTTTATTAGATTTCTTTTGTATTAAAAAAGTGTTGTGATAAAATTTAACTCCTACGGAGCGGCCCGGCGTTTGGTGCCATTAATGGCATCAATTAACAGCGAACTTGGTTTCTATAATGTAATTGTAATTATTCTAAGTTAACGTTATTATATTATTCTAAGACTACGACACATTAGCAGAGTAAAGATTAAAAATAATAGTATGTTGGAATTGGAATCCTTCCTAGGCATTTACTAGGGTTTTTTAAATAATTTTATGCGTGTAGGTAAACAACGTATTACACACTTAAAAATAATAGTCTGTGTTAAAATTAATTCTTTAGGTATTGGCGTACTAAATAAAATTACTTCTAAGTAAAATTATTGGGGAGTTTTGGCGGGAAGTCTGAAGGAACAAGTTGTGCTCTTGTTTTATTTTCATTTTCTTGGTGTATTTTTGAGTTATATCGAATAAAGTTGATGGCATTTTGCTCGATATAGGTTAATGACAGTGCACGAGTGTTGTGAAATAAAATAACAGTGCGAAAACATGTTTTTTCGGCTTGCCTCCAAAATTCCATCGGGCATGTTCTGGTAAAGTAGCCATCACTTTACTTGAACATTTGACTGACTAGACTGACTGATACCTGACGACTAACTGACTTTTTTCTATGACTACAGTGATGCAAAAAGTTTACTTGACGCTGGCAATGCACAGAGTTTGCGACGCCATTATTAAAATTGAAAAGTAAATATTGAATGGCAGAAAGGATTTTTATCCAATGCCGTAAAACGAAATTAAAAAAAAAAAAAAAAAAAAAAAAAAAAAGTAAAATTATTAATTTGCACAGATTATACGGGCCACGTAGGTACTATTAAATTTATTTTAGCACGGACACATGGGCCCAACAAACACAGTTTTCTTATTTAAAATTTTAATAATATTTACCACATATTTATGTACTGTATAATTCCTTGTTTTTATTGTCAAAAGAAATATTTATTAATTACTGTTATTGCAAAAAACCCGAGTTTTCTAGAACCATTTTATGTATTAAACGCGGCAAAATTAAAAACAGAGTCCTTCCTTGCTATACCAATGTTGCCTGTGCGCTAAAAAATGAAATCAAACTATTTTTGGTAGAAATTTGAAAACATAAAAGTTCTTGTAAAACATATTATATTTCTTTAATTAAAGCGAGATTTTATTTTTAAATATAGTATAATTTTTTTAATTATTTAATTTCAGATGCGTGTCTGAACAAAAGGGGTCCGCAACCAGGTTACGTCTTCCTGTTTGACATGCGTGGAGTCAAACTTGGTCATCTCACGAGAGTTAGTTTGTTGTAAGTATTAATTTAACATGGCCGCAACCCTTTTTGCGTCCCACTGCTGGGCACGGGTCTCTCCCCATTATTGGGAAGGCCTGGAGCTTACTCCACCACGCTGCTCCAATGCGGGTTGGTGGAGATGCGGGTTAGTGGCTAACCCGCTGTCGGATGTTTTCAAACCGCCCATAAGGCCTCCGACAAGGTTTAACGACTGTTATCTATCGACAACAACCGGGACCGACGGCTTAACGTGCCCTCCGAAGCACGGAAACGCGCATGATTTTTTTTTGCCACTAGCGGTCACCCATCTCACACCCGACCGCGCCCGTTTGGCTTAGTTGCATAGATCGTTTGCGTTCTACGCTAAGCGCCGGGCCATGCGCGCTTCATTAATTTAACATACTCGTATTAAATTAACACTACGCACAACATGTTTTAGATAGAATTTTGATTATATTTAGCTATAAAGAAAATTAAATTGAAATTATATAATTGTTAGGCTATACATCAAAATATACTAACTTGCTTGCCTATATTATGATTTTGTAATTCCGGTAAAGGTTTATTTTCTTTTTTAAAGAAACTGCGCGTGTATTTATTACTATCTAATTGTCCCCAATATTTTTATTTATTGAACAAGGTTTCAAAACTGTCTAAAGTAATTATCATATTTAGAATATATTAGTACATTTATATGTATTTATATGTTTTAGCTTTCAAAAGGATAAGCAAAGGTAAATTAACGCGCGTAGAACTAAGCTTTTTACCCCTGTTTCGCCCGGCTTTTACGGATAAAGCATTTCAAACTCATTCTAAAATATGTATTTTACTATCATCGTACATCAACAGTTAGCAACTGACTTTACAGACAGATAGTTTTTAAGTTACCATTTTGATTATACAGTTTATTTTACTTTTATTTGTGTAATATTTATGTTTCCTTAACGTCGGTTAGCATTTAAAAATGAGTAGAAAAACAAAGACAAAGATTTATATATACATATATATATAAGGGTGTTTACAAAAGCTAATACATATTTAGTACGCCATTATTTATCTTCATGAGGTATGCAAATATTACAAAGATAAATACAATACAATTTATAAAAAGTACGTTTATATCAATTTTATTTTTATTTGATCCCATATTGCGCCTTTTTTATATAAGTATATATTTATTTAGTTGTTTGTTGTTTAATTAGTAATATACAAGGTTTTTTATAATAGGAAATTGATACAAAAATATTATATTCAGCCAGTACTTCGATTAGCAAATCAATCAATTCGTTATGATGGTTATCTACACTTTAAAAAAGTCTCTAAACTTTTTGAGATTGCAGAGGAGTTAAATGCGAACCAAGTTTTAAACATATTTAACAAAAATGGAAATTTAATAAAAATGGATTTAATGATTTACTGCGTTAAAGATATACTTTACTTACAAACGATAACATGTTAATATCACAAAACCATGTCAAGGCTGTATCCTAATTAAAGCCACTTTACACATTTTTCATAATATATTGTAATAATATATTGTATGTATGTACAAATTTTTTTTTGTTATTTAAAAGTAAAATCATTCAACCGCCTTTCTAATGACATTGGCGCAATAAGCACCTCACATGTTTTGCCTATTTCCCACATTATTCATTTATTACTACCATTTGCGAACAAAATGATGTTTTTTTTATATACAATACATATATGTAAACCGAACAAATGTTTGGTATGTCATAGGCGATAGTTATCACACTACAGTGTATATATCATAATTATATCTTATAAAATCTTTTTTTATAAATCATATTATTAACTAGCTAACCCAGCAGACGTTGTCCTGCCTTAAAGTATCAGAAATAAAATAATATTGCGACTATAAATGTTATTGAGATATAAGCTTTCATATCTTTCAAGTTTGATCGAACTGCACACAGTGTGCTTTATTAAAATCGGTTAAGTAGTTTAGGAGTCCATAGCGGACAAACAACGTGACACGTAATTTATAATATAAATATATACATTTCATTAGTATAAGTGTAAGTATATTCGTTTGTGGCTATGGGAGCCATCTTTGTGATCTTTCCGGCTTTTGTTTGATATTGCTTAGTGTTTTATAATTGTATATACTACAATATATCTTAATGGAAACATTTTGTTAAGATTGATTAATTGATACCTAAATAAATCTTAATTTAATTTGGTCTTGGATCCGGTAACTATGTCCTTCACTTAATTTTAATGACTGTATAGTCCATACTACTTGTTCTATGATAATAATATGCTGCTTATGATGGTTTTGTTTCTGTTATGTTTTGGAGTGTGCTTATATAAAGCAAAAAATTAATTAGTAAGCAGTTAACGTGTTCATAATTTTTTATGTTACCTGTTTATTTCATTTTGTTTTATACAAACCTTTGTTATTGTTGTATAAATTAATTCTTGTCTAAGCGTTGCATAAGTTTGCAATGCTTTGCAATGCCTCACAAGGCTCATAATGTACAATGTATGAATGCAATAAAATATATGAAATCAAATAAGCTAAGAGCATATAAATATAATAATAGTTATTTGGATAAACAATTTATATTATTTTTACACAAATAAAAAACTATGAAACAAGTAAACGTATTATAATCAGATATGTCATAAATAGTCATAATAATCAAGAATTACCAGTAATAGGTCAACATTTTATTATTTTAATTTTTACAAGCGAGATTATTTTTGCAACTTTGCTTTAGTTGGTCAATCTCAGGGATATTATCTTTAAATTCATTCTTTTTTCAATCTCTTAACTCGCCTGACATCCAGCATCTTTTCGTATAATATCTAAGCACGTAGAGTTTAACGAACGAATTTTAAATATTTTAATGACAATAGTATTTTTTCTATAAAAATAGCATATGTTAAAGGTAACTGATTGACCAACAATGGACTGCCTGGCTAATCAATATTCATTTTCGATTTGTTTTACCTATTTTCGGTGGTAGACTCTATTCCTACTTTAAAATCTCAGGATAAAATAAAATGGCAGGGTTACAATACATAAAACACTACGAAATACTATTTAAATCAAACCAGCCGTTATCGTCATTACATTACTAATAATAATTAATGAAAGTAAATTGCGTAGTCGACTGTTACCGAGTACGTGATATATTTTATTAATAAAATATGAATTGTAACCAAAATTAATATTGATAATAAAAAACGAATTATTAAGATATTTATTTTATCTTAGAGAGACATACATCCCTTTTTAGCAAAACAGAGCTGTACTAATATTTGGTAGTAATAGTTGGTATTCAGAAAAGTGACGGCACTATACAATTAGGCCGTTTCACCAAACCCACAGGCGTTTCACGCTGTGTGTTTCTCCAGCATTGTCGCTGTGGAAACGCGACGTTGTCGTTAAGGTTGTTAACTTTAACGTTGTGTACAAAGTATGCGAAACGTTAGCGTCACGTCTGTGCAGCTTTCTTGCTACGCAAATGTTAGAGCTCATAAAATAATAGTGGGATAGCGTTAGCATGGTAGATAATATTACCGTGGCGTTAGACTCTGTATAATGTCACTGTGTCATTCAAAATATTCGATTTAAAGCCGATTTTTCAGTCCTCAGATTAAATTATTAATCAGTTAATATCCTATATGATGATATGCTGATATGATATGATATCCTATGATATTAACTGATTAATAATTTAATCTAGCGATAATATTAATTTAATATAATTAAAGCGATAATATTAACCATAGACTGAGAAATCCTAAGTCTATACCTACTTAGGATTTCTCAGTCTATGGTTAATATTATCGCTATCCTTTTCATGTCATGAGCTAACGTTTACTACTTATATGAATTTTAGTCAACTTACCAATTGACAAACTTAAAAGGCCATAGTAAATTTTCATCCATAATTTGCAGGATAAAGACATTTTGGTCAACTTCCCAATTTGCAAGCTTCAATGGGCACAATAAATTTTCATACAAAGCCATATATTTCCAGGCCTCTCCGCAAGTTTTTCCAGTACGTGCAAGAGGCGATGCCGGTGCGGATGAAGTCTATCCACGTGCTCAACACCGAGCCGATCCTGGACAAGCTGCTGCTCCTCATCAGGCCTTTCATGGACAAGAAGTTCTTTGATATGGTTGGTATTCGAGACGATTTTACCTCTTTTAAACCGACTTTAAAAGAAGGAGCTCATCAATTCTTTGTATATGTTAGAATTTCGCAATTTTTGAATACATTAAAGAAGGAGCTCATCAATTCTTTGTATATGTTAGAATCTCACAATTTTTGAATACATTAGTCTATATCAGCTTCTAAACGCGTGTGCCAAATTTCATATGTGTGTATTATATTAGTATGTTTGTCCACGCATAACTGAAAAAGTATATTGGATTGAAAATATTATTTTTTAGTCGTGTTGGGTCGGGGGCTAAGATGTTTTTAAAAGCATTGATCGGGGGAGAAACCTTCAAAAGCTACCCAGCACCTTGGGAGAGGATACTAGGTTATGCGGGATTTGTAGTGAACTAAAACCCCCTCGGTGGCCTGCCTCTGCACTTGGGATGGACTCCGGGATCTCCAGTGGAACACACCGGTGTTTTCCACGCATGGCGCCCCAGAATGGCCCCATCTTCGGGAGAGCAGATGCGCTCTCCTGCACCCTCAGGCGCTCACAGCGGCATGCGGCCACGCCTACACCGCCGTCCTTCCCGGGGCTGCTGGCTGGACGGTTCGAGCTCCCACTCTCACCGTCCGCATCCCCGGAAGCCGCTTTTAGTCGCCTCTTACGTTCCTTAAGGCAGGTGATATCGTAGCTCTATTCTAATCCCGAAGCTACAGGGACATATATTACCTCCTGCTGTTTCCTTTGTATATTTAATATTTTGTGTGCCAGTCTTCATGTAACGTGGAAGGTAAATTTAACACCAGGTAACCGATTGAAAAAAATTACCGTATTACCGTTAAAAAGTCTATTTTATTATTTCCGTGTTTTCAATTTTCAGTTATTCAAAGAAATATATTTTGATTGCAGATTAAATTCCACCACAAAAACGAAGACCTGGAGAAGTTCTACGAGACCGTGATCCCTCGCTCAGCCTTACCGCCAGACTACGGCGGCAGCTTGCCCGACACTCAAACACTGCACAAGAAATGTATGCAGCAACTACAGCAACTGGAGCCCTACTTCATAGCTGAAGAGCAGCAAAGAGCCGCCGCGTTAGATAAACATGAGAAAATCGATAAAGCTTTTAAAAACTTGGACATAGATTAAATAAGTATTTGTTGTCGTTTTCATGTGTTGCAGGCGTTGCAGTGTATGCTTTGGAATTCGAGGTTTGAATTTTAATTTGAAAGGTTTGTTTGCTTTGGAATTCGTGGTTTGATTTGATGTTTGAGTGTTACCATTTTATGCTGTTCTGGTCGGTTAGTAGAAAATATAAATGTAAAACTAGTGAAATGAAAGTGACAAATTAAGTTTAAGTTGTTGAACTTACATTCAGAAAATCAAAGATCTTCATTGGATATAGTGTTATAATAGTATTATTACTTGATACTTACAACACAAAACTATTAAACTTTTGTTTACATTTAAAATAATAACTTTGTGATTTATAAATTATTAAACTATATAAAATATGCTAAGGCATTATAAGATAACATGAAAATAATGTTGTTGTACTTAAAATGTACTTGAAACGAAGTCAATGGCTTATATAATGTACTTGATATCACTGATTTATAGCTTGTTTATGAACTTTGTTAAGGAAGGATATTATCTTTTCCATATTATAACGTTTTCATTTTAGCGAATGGGAGCTGGATCCCTTCTAATGAAAATATTGCCAATTTTCTTTTTAAATTACTAGTCTAATAGATTTTAAAAAAGAAAAATTATATACATACGCCGATATGAATGTCAAATAAAATATGATAAAAGAACTTGACCTGTTTGATAACACATTTAGTATGTGCTCTTACGTCTTGTTTCTATTATCTTTGAAGGCAGGCACCTGTCGTGAAAATTTTCAAAAGCTCTTTTTTAGTTTTTTTTACCTGCCACAAAGTTATAAGTAGACACATAATTTTAGCTTCATGTGAATAATATCTCATTAATAGCAATAAAATTTATATTTACATCCTGTTTAAGGTTATAGTTTTGCGCCATCAATCTTAATTTTCATTTTTTTTAGTTTTTCTAAACAGATTGGTCTATGTAACAAAGTAATTAAAACTCGGTAGTGCAAATGATGTGATATATTGAGTAAATGTTGCCATAATATTGTTCGAACATTCGGATTAGAATTTAACGACACAATTTGCGAGACATAGTCAATTAAATATATTTTGGTAACACTGCATATTTGTAGACAAATAGTGGCTAGATGTTAGTAAAATGTACGTATATTGTCTTAAAACCGCTCTCTTGCAGAAACGAAAAGCCTTGCTAGGAAGTTTGTTAAATAAGGCCGCTCTCCCACGGCTCCCACTGGCTCTTTACTTGCGTAACCTGCATTGGCGTTTTTACAACGTAGTTGCTGCGCAAACACGACGTTAACGTCGCGAGACTAACGACTAGCCTCCATGCTGTGACTTCGCAACGTCGACGTTGCGTTTTTTATGCTACTTAGTATGTACAATCACGCCATTCTACTCTGTCCGTATGATCAGGGGCGATGTTCAAAGGATGCGCAACGTTAACGACGTGTCTGTGCAGCGTTGTTACTTAGCAGCCGTCGGATAGTCGTCAACGCTCGTAAGACGCTAGTTGGATATTGACTTAAAACTAAATAAAAAGATAGTTAAGGTAATAGTCGTAACTTTGCGAGTTCCTCTGCACTTCGATATTTAATCTTAGATATTTTATTTTGTATGATGAAACACTGAACGCTGTCTATTTTTTTCTGTGTTTCTTTTTTTAACGTCTAATGTAATAGCTAAAAAATATCATTTGCATTTAAGCCAAAGTTTTTTTTTGTAAATTCTTAATTCGTAAAAATGTACTTCATTTATCATAACACGTGACTTTTTATTTTGACGTCCCTTTATTACTTTACAAATTGTAAAGAGGAATAGGAAGAAATATACGAATATTATTAGGATTTTTATTTTAGTTATAAGTTGTGTTTGTACACGTCATAAGATACTTAAGAAACTAAAAGTAAATAAACAAATAATTATGAATCTGCAATTGTGCTTAGCTTAGATTGATGTTTTCAATAATGCTCATTTTTAATTTAATGTTTCTCAATACTAAAATGTATTTTTAATAGTCAGTATAATAGTACAAAATATAGTAACAAAAATTTTTAAAAGTCTAAATTAATAATTTTTTAGAGATTTAGAAAAGTGGCTATTAAATCTTAATTTTATAGCTATTTATATATATATGTATATTCGGTGTTTGTACATAGGATAGTTAGACTTAAGGTGGCGGTGTACCACTTAATGAGTTATAGATATTCCATTTCACGAAGTCCGCTCGGCTCTGGTTATAGTAAAGCGTGCGTGTATCGTTTTTGAAATGTTAACATAGAAATCAAAAGCTATAAAACCTTTAAAAAATATTAACCCACTACTACACCACTAATATAACGCTTCTACGTGCATGTGCCCGCCACATTCAAAGCCGAAGGGACTTCGTGACATAGAACATTGTAAAGCAGTGATGTTTAAAGCTTAGTACTTCCTTGTTGAAATACTTCCTTGTTCTCCTATATTGATTTTTGTGATACCTATGTTTTATTATTATAGTAGTGTATTGGTTCAGGGAACCACTTGTGATTTAGATAAATAAATACTTATTATTTAATGTTTATCGAATGTTTTTTGTTTACCTTCTTTCGTTAGAATTTAAACCCATAAACGTAACTCTTAGATACACCCCATATAAGCTTGTGCTTTATATCCTTTACTCATACGACAATCAAGTCTTTCCTAACAAGATAGAGGGATTGCCTCCTAAATACGGACGTTTCTATATTCTATTTTAAGTTTGTTGTTATAATCGTTACTTTCATTTTGTTTATTGTAATCTAGTTAAATTAAAGTGATTAGGTCGATTAAATAAGATAAGGTTATTGTCGAGTTTATTATTTTAAAATCAAAACCGCTTCTGATTCCTAAAAATATATTATAGTTCAACTTGCATAATTTAAACAGTTCTATATTGTATCAAAATTTAAAATTCTTACAAGAATTGCTGTTTATTTATGATAGGCGCTGTACAAGGAGCGAGAATTTAATTATAAAAAAGAAAATCCCGTAAGTTGGCATAGATATACATATATAATCGAGTGAACCAGTTCGTTAACCCCTTTATTCTGTACTAGCGGTCGCACACGACTTCGTCTCCGCGGACTTTAGTTTTTTGCCGCTATGCCCTTGATCAATAAATGGACTATTCAACAAAAAAAGAAATTTTCAATTCGAACCAATGGTTCCTGAGATTAGCGCGTTCAAACAAACAAACTCTCAGCTCTTTATTATCATAAGACGTATCAATAAATAAATTCCTATCTTTTTGCAATTCTCTAATCTCACAGGTTTTTTTTTCTATAAAATAGTCAATAAGTTGTGAAGGATTGAAGAAGGACTAAATTATATAGAGAATAAACATAAATAAAAATAAAAGTAAACATTATTAACATAAACAACTAATTTGTGTTTCGTCGAGATATCTACATTTCGTTTATTTCATCGGACCCAACCTAGGCAGCCATGTTAAGCGAATTCAGGCTATTTTTCCTGAATAAACACTCAATATTTGTTTCCATGGATTATTTATACTATAAATATTTGTTTTTTAGTATACAAATAGTTATCTTTTACACGCTTTAAAAATAATGCGATTTCATATAATAGTAGCATTTTAAACACGACTGATGGCAACCCTACTTAAATAACTGTCAGATTTAACCGTCTCTTATAAACACCTGCCAGTGCCGAGTCTACGAAGTTATTGTTTACAGAAAAACTTATATTTATGACTGAAAATAATTATATTGAATAACTAGATTGCACTTAAATTATTGATTAAGTCTGATTGTATGTATAATTTCACGTTAAAGTGTTTACACCAAATTTAAACGAGGATTCAATGGGTGAGTAAGTATTATTCATAACGCTTAAAAACACTGCAATTATTTTTTTAATTTCTGACAGAAATGTGCTACGTTTTTCAAACAAAATAATATTTAGGAATCTTGCTTTATTTAATTACAAAACTTTGTGTTTCGGAAAGCTAGAATTACATAGAAAAATAATAAGCAAAGTGGTGCAGGAATATAAAATTTTGATTTTTTTGAAACTAAAATACAGATCTCGGATTGGTTCAATACTAAATCCAATGGGAAATATATTACTCATAACATGTTTTTGAGTTTATCTTACTACATGATAATCTTCCTCGGACGAATTAACATGACTCCCGAGCGCCCACTCTGTACAACCGTATCCGAAACTCGTGAATTTTCGGGCCTCACTTTGAGTAAGACTGACGAAATTCTAGCAGTATTATTCATTCAGTAGCTTAATGTTATGACAACACTAATCTTACATATTCAATAAAATGTACTTATGGACAGATGCATACACAGTAGTATCATGTGTCGTAGTAGGTGTCATGTATACTTACTAGAGATGAAATAGATAGCAGTTTGGCAGGATACTGGATACCGGATATTTGGCCAACCATGTGGCCGGATATCCGGCAGAACTTAGTCATTTGATGCATTGTACACACACACTTGCGTTATTTACGAAGAGAAGCAAAACCGCTTGCTACTTCTCAATGCAGAGAATTTAGTATTTTGAGGGTTTACTGCGAAAATCTATTAAGTGCAGCGAAGTTAGTTTTCAGATATTGCATCATAAAGTTTTACACCTAAAAAAAATCATTAAAATTTCAGTAGATCCTTTATAGCACCACAGTCATACAAAAGAATAGACGTTA
The DNA here is from genome assembly GCA_911387765.1 of Pyrgus malvae. Taxonomy (NCBI): domain Eukaryota; kingdom Metazoa; phylum Arthropoda; class Insecta; order Lepidoptera; family Hesperiidae; genus Pyrgus; species Pyrgus malvae. The sequence continues at coordinate 3,335,561 of OU426968.1, read as the reverse complement.
CAGATTGCACTTTTCTGTAGTCTCAGTAAATATATGTCATTATAATCTTGTAATAAGGATATTCATGAGTAGAGTCGCGCAGTTAGTTGGTCGGTTAAACATCGCTTATTAGTTTATTCCACTAAGTCATGACCATAAATTCAGTCAACCTGTACTGATAGTTTACTAGCTAGAAGCATATCGGTTTTACAGGATATCCAATCGTAGTAATTATGTACATGTATTTTGGATTATAGTCATATGGTTTTTCCTAGTCTATGGCTAAACAGATGAACAAAATTTATAATGCATTTTGTTTTATTTTAATGGAATAGCAGACAAGCGTTGGGGTCATCGGTTGGGGTCAAGCGGGGGGGATCATGGTGCTAAGTGGTCACTGCAGCCCATGGACATGTTCACACAACCTCAAGCAAGTGGTCGCTGCAGTCCATGGACATCTACGTCCATGGGCTGCAGCAACCACTTAACACCACGTGGCCTGCATGCTAGTCTGCTGCTCCATTCAAATATAAAAAATAACAAACACAGAGTTGTGTATCGGGGGTTTAATCTTTGTATCTCAGTATTCTTTGATCTTTATTATTCCTTATTCGATCTTTACAGCTAGGCCATAGCAGCTCATAAAAACCAGATAATCTAGAGATACAACTATGTATTCATATCCTATATATAAGTAGTTCACAGATTGTTGGACAACTAAGTTATTTATATTCATCCGTTAACACTAACAGACAACTAGATGCTTCTTATAAAAAGGCCCATTACAGTACAACCTAAAAATGACGCCGTCAGGTAAATAAATTGTATGAGTAGACGCTCCCTAGTTATTCTTTGAAAATAGTTTTGACAAGCCATTTATTTTTTTTATAGTAATAAGACAGAACTAAAATTAAAAAGTTTAGGGGAAAAATTTACAGTTCGTTCATACTAAAACTATTAGCTACCATAACATGATAATTAGATTAATAAATAAAGTAAATAATAATGCACACATGCATAGCCCTACACTAGGCTTTCTTGAGTTGTGGATATCGTGGACATACACAAAGATATGAACACCAGACTGAAAGCAGTAATCAAAACTTAGAATGATGTCTAATTTCTACCTCTCCGGAAACATGACTTATATACTGCATGTCACCCTAAATATAATGAAAACATAATGATTTTTATTCCTTTTGTATTATAATAATTTCATATTACGCAAAGAAATAAAGCTTTTTTTATGTTTCCAGTGCAATATGGATCCAGTTGACAACAACCAGTTTGAAGTTAAACCGACAAGTAAAAGGAAGATTGCTACAGTTTGTCCTAATGTATATTTGAATCCTGCTCTTGACCTTCTTGCGAACGAAGATCCCATGTGCAATACTGCAATGGAAATAACACCCAACAAACGGAGAAAACACACAAGTAACATAACTGCATTCGAAAATAGTGCACTAGATTTAGGTATAAGTAAAGCAGCAGTCAACGAATTTTTAGCTCGAGAGCTTGAAAATGTTAAGAAAAACGTCCGTAACTACGAAACGCCCATCAAATTGCCGCCTAGAACTATTCCAATCCCACGTAAAGATGCTATTGAACCTATTTATGATAATTTAAGTGATATTAATAACTTGCCAGATGAATCTAATCCTATAAACAATACTGAAATTGTTGGTATTAATTCCTCCTTGCCTAATGTATCCGAAAATTTTCTCAATGATAATGTTTCCAATTTCGAAAGTGAAATCCATAATATTGAAATGGATTCTGGTATATCAGTCTTTGAACAGAAATCAACTAACACTGCCACTTTAGATAACACTGATTTGTCAGCTATTAATACAACTAATATTCAGACCAATGCTAAAAACCAAATAATTGTGAACAATACAAGTAACTTAAGCTTAAGTTTTATAGATAGGCTTGCTTTAGACTCTCCATGTACGTCTAATAATTCCTTATATTTAGACGATGATTTAAATGAGAGCAATATCATGGAAATCAAAACAATAACAATAATTACCAAAAAGAAACTAGTTTCTTCAAAAAAGAACACAAGCACTAATCCTTTCTTGGACCCAAATCTTAATGTAAATATAAACGATGGAACAGAAAATCCATTTTTAGATACGAATGCTACTACTTCTGAATTAGAATATAATATTGAGGCAGTAAATAGGCCAGGAAACGCTCCAACTGCCCCAGTGAATGATCTAGCACCGCGTCGACTATTTGCCTGTGACACAAACAGTACTATATCAACAGTAAACGAGTCCACTAACACTGAAGGCAATGAATATGAAAATATTGATAATTATAGGCCCGAAAGCCCTATCTACGAAAACATAGGCGACGACATAATGGACTCAAATTATAATAAGCAAAGCAAAATCTTAGGTTTTGATGTCTCTCAGTTCAGTGCAGTCGACATCATGAACTTGAATAAAAATCACCAAACTAATACTTCTAACGAATCTACAGAGAGTAAGAAAGATTTAAAGAAACAGATTTTGAAAGCAAGTAACAAACTTTCCAAGAAGGTATTCAAAACTTTGAAGAAAACATTCAAAAATGAGAAAGTCGATAACAATGTTTCGCTGAATCCTTACGAAGTTACAAGAAAGGCTCCGAAACAAAAAGTTGTTGCTAAAGATTCTGGAATAGCGAATCCTGCTTTATATCTGGATAATTCTGATGAAATTGAAATTGAGGAAATCGACGATGACGAAGAACATCAATATGAAACTGTTAAAACTATGAGAAATACACAGCTGAATATGAACGTCACTCCATTGAGGGAGAGAGTCAATGATATAAATTTAGATGTATCTCACAAAACAAACACACCAGGCAAGAAAGTAAGGTTTGATTCGACATTAAATCGTGAGAAAATTATAACAGGAGATAGTTTTGATTGTGATATCCAAAGTCCAGGATTTGATGTTAAAATTGACAGGTATCATGATGAGTTGGAGAATTGTATAAACGAAAGAAAGATTTTGCAACAAAATATGTAGGTAATACATATAAAAAAAATAGTAAGTTAAAATACAGTATTGTAAGAAATAGCCTAGTAGCTTATATTATTGCCGAAATGCCAAATTTTAAAAATCCAAAGTACAATTTATTTATTTACAATTTCAGGACCTAATCAATGTACTTAATTATTAATTTATTTTTGTAATGTTTACTTTATTTACATATGGTAGGTTATTTAATTAATACAACAAACATTTTATTGTTTGGTCAGTACGATAATGTACTTCACACAAAAATCATGGTCATGTTATTTTAACTCTTATTTATAATTAAGTTAATCTCATTTTTATATTCTTAAATGAAATGAAATCTACGTTTTGTAAGACAGATGTTTCTTGCTGTGTATATTTTTGCATTTTATTACTATTTTATCTAAGTCACGACTCACGATTAGAAGATAAGTTCTACTTAAGTTACTCTTTGTGCAGTCTTGCCAAATAAATATAATTTAAACTAAACTTTTTTTTTCTTTTTATTACCTACAACGTTGCCATTTTTCATAGGACTTGCAGTTTTGCCGGAAATCGAGATAAACCATTGTTTATCTCGATATGTTTGTTTCAACAGTGCAAATTCCACCACTGCGATTGATTAGGCAAGTGAAATGTTCACTTGTACTTGTTAAAAATATCTATTCATAATGTACCTACAGTAACAGCTTTTTTTTTAATTTCTATGGTCGCCATATCCTGCACTTGTCGGAAGCAATTTTTTTCTTATAATCTTTACTTTGAGTCTTAGAGCATCAAAGTTACTGACTCACTTTTCAGTAGAGACGGCATAGCGCCGCGCTTCGATATATAATTTTTGTGCCAAATCTGGGGAAAAACGCACACATTTTAATTTTGTCACACATTCACAAATATTCTTTCATCGCTACAGACGTATACATTTCTAAATACCAATACCAATGTCAATTTCAATTAACAACGTCATTTTCTATGCACCGTCAACACTGACACCGACACACACGGACACACTAGTTGTATAACTAAAAGGCACATTGTGCATGGACGTTGGGACGAGGGTTTGCCCGTAAAAGCCACTCCTCTCTGACGGGTGTCATGCTCTAAGCTTTGAGTCAACCACGCTGGCCAAGTGCGGGTTGGTTTACGTGACATGCCTTTGAGCAGTTTTGTGTAACTCTCCTTTTTCTTACGCATGCACAGTGATGGAAGACATCGTAGTTCATCGTAAACCCGAAAAGAGCAGCGATAAATTTCCTTGTCAGGTGCGCGCCGGGGTTAGACCCGGTGAAATACTCTACTGTCGATGCTCTAACATAACTTAGACGCAATTTAAATGACTTTTAAAGAAAATTGACCTGTTATTAAGACACAATATGTGGTTTTGTTGAAGTCTGGCAATAACTGAGTATATAGGTATGTATGATGATAAATATGATCTATATTATGGTGTATGTTGATTTATTTGTATGTTTCTGTTCTAATTTCTTGGAAACGTTAAGTGATATTAAGATTATCCTTTTTGATTTATATCAGGTACTTATATTCTAACTTAGGGAACAGACTAAATTTCATAAAAGTCGAATGAAAAACTACTGGTTTTTCAGATATCCACGAATTTCTAGAGGACATGCATAATTAATAGATTTTATCGTTTTTTTTTCTATTTGCATTTGAAGACTTCCTAACTTTTTAAATTATCTAGGTACTTTTATTGTAATTATAGTCGACACGTCACTTGCGACAATCCCACGATCTTATGCCATGCCCAATTAGACCGCTACAGCGTGCCCTTGCAACAATTGTAGCACGCAGGAAATGCGCAGAGCTCGATAAACACGGTTATTACATACAGATCTGGATTTAGGGGTACCATCAATTTGAACAATGTACATGTTTAGAGAAACTCTTTTCGAAGGCATGATGTCCACCAATCCGAACTTGCCAGCGTGGTGGAATATGGCCTAATTACTTTTGATAGGAGACCGGTGTACAGTGAAGCATAAAAAGTTCCCCTGAACTTTTCCTCGCCTCCCTAGGCGTGGTGTGTTAATGTGTTACATGTGTGTGCGACATTTTAGATGCTCAACTGATCTGATTTAGGTCATTGATGTGTCCATTAAGGGAGTCGCAACCCAAAGTCCTAAAGATGACCTCCATTTCACAACATTTTGATACAGCTAGTTTGTTATTGAAAATGACTTGGGTACAAAATTCAAAATATTGTTAGGAGCGCAAATACCCAATATGCAGTTGCGCTTCTACTGGCTGACGGTCATATAAACATATGGTAACCTCTATTTAGGTAGGTGGTACTAAAAATTCGCTCCATCATCAAAGGTGCGTGCCAGGATTTAAACTACTGGCCCCGTGGCCTGAAAATCCTAGGTTAAACCCTAAACTAAACCCTTAAACCACACAACTATAATATTAGGTACATACTGAATCATCATTGAACACTTTGTTTTTAACGACTGTTGTTTCTGACAAAATAATATTTCTTCTTGATAACCCTGCCCCAACTTGACTGCGCCGCATGGATTAATGAAAGGGTTAATAGAGACCGCACAGATAATCATCTTGTTTGTTACGGAAATAATGACGTCTTTGGGATAAGAACGAAACAATGTTGATTGTCCCGAGTCAGTCATTTACGGTTGGACAATCATTATTGTGGCAGTATTCTTTTTTACTTAAATATTCGGAGCTGCGCCGGAGGCTGATGATCCTCTCATATAAGTCTGGCCAAAAACCAAGTACCCAATTATATGAAGAAGTAATTCACGGCAGAAATAGGTGCAGCGGTGGTACTTCGAACCATATAAGTGGTGCCATGTACACAGTACACAAAAGGTTTCTTGAGCGTGGAACCTCTCTTTTCTTTATACCACTGCCAATCAAGGGTCCCGGGTTTAATTCCGGCAAGGTATAAATTGGAATGATGAGTTAGAATTTCTGTTTTTGGTCTGGGTGTTTGTGTTCATCTTTGTGTGTGTGTCCATGGTACCTACGACACAGAGAATCCTAGTGTGGCCGAGGGCTATGAGAGTGTAGCATTATAAAAAAACCGGCCAAGTGCGAGTCAGACTCACACACGAAGGTTTCCGTACCGTTACATCTAAAAAATCACGTTTATTGTATGGGAGCCCCATTTAATATTTAGTTTATTCTATTTTTAGTATTTGTTGTTAGAGCGGCAACAGAAATACATCATCTGTGAATATTTCTAATGTCTAGCCATCACGGTTCATGAGATACAGCCTGATGATAACAGACAAACGGACAGACAGGCGGACGGACAGCGGAGGCTTAGTAATAGGGTCCCGTGGGCACCCTTCGGGTACGAAACCCTAAAAATGACCAGTTTTTTATGTTTTTTTCATTTGTTATTAACTTAAGTAATACGGAAAAACACCAATTACGTTGATTTAGGCAAACTCATTCATAATTCACGCTCGCAGAACATTTGACATTTTAACAATATATCTTAACAATTTTAGGATTTTTTTCTACCTTTTTTTATGTCCCACTGCTGGGCACTTGGATTTAGGCCTTAGTCCACCACGCTGGCCAAGTGCGGATTGGTGGACGTCATGCTTTCGAGAAATTGTGAATTTCTCTCAGGCATGCAAGGCGATGGAGAACATCGAAATCAATTAAGTATCACGATATTTTCCATCATCGTGGAGCAACGAAAAATGCACACATTACAAATTTCTTTGTCAGAGGTGCGCGCCGAGAATTTGAACCCGGAATCGGTCGCGTCGAAGACCGCGGCTTTTTACCACTCGGCTATCGCTGCTGCTAATTTTAGGAATAGCAGCGCTAATGTATATGTATGACCTATAACACGATACGAGCTTGCACAAGATCTGATTTAGGTCATTGATGTGTCCATTAAGGGAGTCGCAACCCAAAGTCCTAAAGATGACCTCCATTTCACAACATTTTGATACAGCGAGCGCGTTGATAAAAACCAATTGATGGTACATTATTTTATGATGGCTAATGCAAAACCAAACAGATTTTTATTGCTTGAATGGATTTTTTATTAGCTCTCGTTTAGTCTTGTTACGTGCGTATCATTGAAGGAAATTAATATTTATTTGTTTTCTCCTTTGATACTTCTCGTATGTAGGTATGTTTACTTAAAGGAATCTTCAGAACCTGAAGGCCTACAATAAACATCGTGAATTTTCGGGTCTTCTTGTTAAGGAAGATTTTAGAATTTACTTGTAACACGCGCGTAAAACCACGAAGCACATACGGTGTTTTTTTTATTTCGGTGATTAGTTGAGAGACTTGAGACCGAGCAAATAACATTGTTCCCTCGTTACGGCTCGTGTAGCGCAATGGTTACCATGCTGGGCTGCCAATTGAGGGTCCTCGGTACGGTTCTCGATTGACCCAGTGACTGGTCAAGGTATGGATGTTTATATCCTTGTCTTTTTTTTAATGGTACGCACGACGGAATATAAGTGATATGTTGCCACCTTACTCCCGTGTGGCGCAATAGTTAGCACGTCGGACTGCAAATCCACCGGGTTCGATTCTACCGTATAAGGCTGAAGAATTTCTAGCGAAAATAGCTCAGCAGCTTAACGTCATGACTACTCTAATCTTATAAATTAATGAAGAAAAATACCTTTGGGTATGCTAAAATTTATTCCGAAAATGTTAAAACTTACGGACGGATGCGTACAGAAGCCTACCATTTCTACCCTGAAGCTATATCTTGTGTTTCCATGTAAAGGAACTGCAGACTGTAGACATGAGGCGACCATCAGTCTCCTGAGTATCGGCACAATTGCATACGACTTCAGACAAAACTGGGTTCCTGATTGAGGTAGAGTAGATGTCAAGACATCACGTGCCTCCATTAAAGTAAGAAACCGGACAAGTTAGTGCTGGATTTACCAAAAGACTGAGTAAGCTGGAGCCTAGGGCGGCAGATTTTGAGGGGCGGCAAATTTGGCAAAATTGCAAGACAATATGTGCGCACATGAACTTCAAATTTTTTTCGAGAACCGAATTTCGGTACTTAGTAACAATTAAACTGCCTACTGTCGGTTTTATAAATCCGCCACTAGGCCAAGTGCAAGTAGGACACGCGCACGTGGGGTTCCGTAAAAAAAATCACGTTTAAAAACCATACAACATGAGAGCCACCTTAAATATTTATTTTATTCTATTTTTAGTACCTATTTGTTGTTATAGCGGCAGTGAAAATTTTATTTTTAATGTCTAACCATCACGGTTCTTGAGATACTGCCTGATGACAGAGAGACGGACGGACAGCGGAAGCTAAGTGATAGGATCCTGTTGGCACCCGTCGGGTACAGAACCCTAATAAAAAGGGCGCAATTTGCAATAATCTTGATCTTGATCGAATCATTTTAGCGGTTAAAATCGTTATAGCGGCATCACTACCGAAATACCGAAAAAAAATTCTACTAGAATAGTATATAATAGATACTCATTTTTTACATTGGGGTTTTTTGTACCCGATAAAGCAACTGATAATGTTTTAATTAGTAAAATTAATCTTATTAAGGAAATAAAAAAAGGCTTTATTATTATTATTTATTATTAATGTTTTAATTAACAGATTTTTTTATTGTTACTTGGACCGTTTTGATGCCTTTTTTACGCCAGCTATATTCGACAAACAAGGTAATAAATTAAATATGACTACTACATACGCGTATTTCATAATTCTTCTTTGCAGATTGTAAGATTTAACTCTTTCCAGTTGAAATTACAAAACTTACATATATTCTAGTAAGAATTCTAGCTGAACTTCTGAAGCGCGCATGGCCCGGCGGTCAGGAAGCGCGCATGGCCCGGCGGTTAGCGTAGAGCGCTAACGATCTATGCAACTAAGCAAAACGGGCGCGGCCGGGTGTGAGATGGGTGACCGCTAGTGGCAAAAAAATAATTCATGCGCGTTTTCGTGTTTCGGAGGGCTCGTTAAGCCGTTGGTCCCAGTTGTTGTCGATAGATAACAGTCGTTAAACCTTGTCGAAGGCCTTATGGGCGGTTTGAAAACATCCGACAGCGGGTTGGCCACTAACCCGCATCTCCACCAACCCGCATTGGAGCAGCGTGGTGGAGTAAGCTCCAGGCCTCCCCAATAATGGGAAGAGACCCGTGCCCAACAGTTGGAATCAAAAAGGGTTGCAGGCAAGAATTCTAGCATGTGTATGTATGTCCGCAATAGTCTTAGGACAGGGTGATTTGGAAGGTGAAATTTGTTTTAGTCGCGCTAGCTAGTTTTAGTCTATTATTTAGGCTTTCATCTTGAACTTTGGCTAATTTTTTTGTATAGTTTTAAATATCTACTAACCGAGTTTTACCGAGATAAATACCTAATACAGTTTTAAGAAAAAATGTCCTCGGGCTGTCCTAAGTGTTTTAATAACGGCTTTTAACATTATTCTGGCCTAGGGCTGCCATCCGTCCGGAATTCGAGTCCGGGGGCGTCCGGGGGCCGTCCGGCAGGGGTTTTTGAAAAGTGTCCTGGTGTTGTCAAGGGAAATCCATTTTTTTTAATAGATAAGCGATAAATTGAAATAAATTTTAATTAAAAATTCATCCACAATAATCCGCATTCAAGAAGACTCGGCAAAATAGTCAACGATCGAATAGAAATAAAAAAATACAACGATGTTTTTATTTTTTTTATAAAAAATAATTTTCCATAGATGTCCGGGGAAAAAACATATTTCGCCCAAATGTCCGGAATTTTTGCCGTGTTTATCCGGTGTCGGCAATTTAGGTACTGGCAGCCCTATTCTGGCCTATCCCAAGGTCAGCCCTCCAGACGGTCTCTCCGGACCACCCAGTACCCAAAGGTGTGTCTGACTATTAATATAATGTAATTATTTTAATGAACGTTTAATTGCATCACAATAGGTACTGAACAACAATGACAAGACAAATAGACCTCGCTTTCATCTATCCCTACTAATATTATAAATTCAAAAGTAACTCTGTCTGTCTGTCTGTCTGCTACGTTTTACCGATTAAACCACCAAACCAATTTTAATGAAATTTGGAACACAGATAAAGTGGACCTTGGGAAAGGACATAGGATGGTTTTTATCCTACGGGAACCCATAAAACGGTTCCACGCGGGCGAAGTTGCTGGCGGAAGGCTAGTACTTCTATACTTAGGTATTAGGTACATGTATTTTTTTAATTATTTAGGTATTAAGGTGTAGAGTTTGTAGCTCTATTTTCAGAAACTACTGATTGGAATTGTAAGATTATTTTTATCTTGGATCGTCCATTTATCAAGGAAGGGCCATCCGTTAAATACATCACACGTTGAGGGGGATTTAGGGGGTAAAACAAGTGTGACATTGGTCATTGTGTGACGATGAGTGGACGAAGGACCACTTTAGATTCGTGGCGCCACAATTCAAAATTTATAATATCTAGATAAATATAAGTCAGGCCATGGATATAAAAGGATTTTTCTTTAATTTCTAGATATAAAATGGATGAATGTGTGATGTTACACTGGGAGGGGGGAGATTCTCAATTGTGACCAATTGTGACAAGGTCGGGGCGTCAAAAAATCACGATTTTCGTGTGACGTAATTTCTGGATGATCCCATACTTATAACACGCGCGTAAAACCGCAGGGCACATACGGTGTTTTTTTTTCGGTGATTAGTTGAGAGACTTGAGAGCGAGATAAAAAACATTGTTGCCCTCGTTTGATCATTTCTTTAATTTGGCGAACCGTGTAGTGCAGTGGTTACCATGCTGGGCTGCCAATTAAGGGTCCTGGGTACGATTCTCAATTGACGCAGTGACTGTTGAAGGGTTTTTTCAACCTTTTTTTATGTCCCACTGCTGGGCACAGGTCACCACTCACAAGTGAGAGAGAATTAGGCCATACTCCACCACGCTGGCCATGTGCGGATTGGTGGACGTCATACTTTCGAGAAATTATGAATTTCTCTCAGGCATGTTGAAGGGTTAGATGTTTATATCATTGTCTTTTTTTAATGATACGTACGACGGTATGGAATATAAGTTATATGTTGTGCCACCTTACTCCCGTGTGGAGTAATAGTTAGCACGTCAGACTGCCAAACCACCCTGGATTGAACCCACTGGGTTCGATTCTACCGTTGAACTAGTGGGTGGTAAAAATTCCCAACTACACCTTAAATCTTAGAAATAATAGAGTTGGTAAGCAGACGGTCTACTCCCTGTAGCTTCGAGATTAAGAATAGAGCTACGGTATCCCCTGCTTGATCGTAAAAGGCGACTAAAAGGGGGCTTCCGGGATTGCGGGCAGTAAGAGTGCGAGCTCGATCCGTCCAGCCAGCGGGCCCGGGAAGGACGGCGGTGTGTGCGTGGCTGCATGCCGCCGTAAGCATATGAAGGTGCAGGAGAGCACATTTGCTCTCCCAAAGATGGGCCCGTACTGAGCGCCGCGCGCGGAGTACACCGGTGCGTTCCACCCGCAGGAAAAACCCGCAGAAACGCAGGGCCACCGAGGGGGTTTTTAGTGCGGTACAAATCCCACTTAACCCGGTAACCCGGCCCAAGGTGCCGAGTATCTTTTGAAGGTTAAGATACAAAAAAAAAAGCAGACGTCTGACAGAGCGCGCATGGCCCAGTAGCTGGCATTAGATCTCAAGCGATGTACGCAGTTAAGCAAAATGGGTGCGGTCGGGTGTGAGATGTGTAAACTCTAGTGGCAAGTTTCATGCGCGGTTTCGTGTTTTGGAGGGTACGTTATTCTGTCCAGTCAGTTGTTATTAATAAATAGCAGTCTTTAAAACTCGTTGGAGGCCCTATGTTTGAAAAAGTCCGACAGAGAGCAACCAACCCGCATCTCTACCAACCGGTGGAGTAAGCTTCAGGCCTCCCCAATAGTGGGGTCAGACCCGTGCCCTGCAGTGGGACATAAAAAGGGGAGCAACCAAACATACGGATAGACAAGAAGTGCTACTTTCTTATGTAGATTTTTATGATGATAGGTACATCTATAAAAGTACAAACACGCTCAACGAAAAGCTAACAGTTTGTTACAAAAATAATGTTTCTTTGTTATGCAGCTCCAATCTCTTGTTGCTTTATTATTCTATCTAATATTTAACGCGTCCTGATAAGGTTCTGACTCAACTGCCTCGCGTGTACATTACACGATGAAATACGAACAGAAATTACAAAAATTACTATTAGATGCAAAAGTCGATTTACTGCTAGTGTATTATTTTATAAGTCTATGATTTACTGACATTTTGATGGCAATATCTGTATAGATCTTAGACTAAGAATAATGTATGGTATAGATCGTAGATTTTTTATATATACGTTTTGACGTAGTCAAAATAAAATATCTATGGTATAGATATAGAAGTACATGAGTTTTGGCGGGTTAATGGTTATCATAGTGTATTTTTGAGTTATATCGGATAAAGTTGATGGCATTTTGTTTGATATAGGTTAATTACAGTGCACGAGTGTTTGTGAAATAGAATAACAGTGCTAAAATATGTTTCTTCTGCTTGCCTCCAAAATCCCATCGGACACGTTCTAAAGTAGCCATCGCTTTACTTAAATTTTGGACTGGACTGACTAGACTGACTGAGTACTGACGACTTACTTACTGACTTTGTTATTACTTCGTCCAGTTTCATTGAAACTGGCAAAAAATTGATGCAAAAATTATACTTGACACTGGCAGTATGCACAGAGTTTGCGATGCCATAATTGACATGGGTACTCTACATATCGCGGTTATAGGTAGTGCAAAAAGTAGCTCCTACCTATTTTAATAATTATTTAATTTGGCTGGTTTGGCTTTGAATTTACTAGGGGCAGATTACAGGGATTCCAGAATCTTTTGCCCCCCCCCTCCCCCCACCCGACCAAGAACCGTACCGATCAATTCGGACCGTAGCACTCAGTGTAGAGCCTCTCAGGTTTACCTGAGGTCGTGCCTTTTTTTGATATGTTGGGGGGGGGGGGGCGGAACCTTCACACAGTACGGGTACCGTGCACGGGCACTTTGGGAGTGGATACCGGCATGCGGCCACGCACACACCGCCGTCCTTCCCGGGGCTGCTGGCTGAACGGATCGAACTCTCACTTTTAGTCGCTTCTTACGATTACGCAGGGGATACCGTAACTCTATTCTTAATCCTGAAACTACAGGGCCTACCTGAGGTCGTACCTAGTACTTGTACTGCCATTTTGCTACTTGCCACCAAAACAACAAAATAGATTTAAGGCAGAAATCTATGCAGTCTGTCTTACAACCCCATATTTTGTGCAAATAAAAGTATTTGTCTTTGTCTACCACTTATAAGACTTGATCTAAGGCACTTTGACCTCCTGGGAATCAAAACTACACGGGTCACTGAATAATTTGATAGCACTATTGATTTTCTATTTTTACTCAGGTAATAGAAGCGCACAGTATCCTAACCCTCTACTGATGATATGACATTAATTTTGAACCCCTATTTTAATGTCCCTCTGTTAGCTGCAAGTATTTTTACAGACTTCCAAAAGGAGGAGACACTGCGTTAGGGTGTATGTATTATGTATGTATGTATATTTTTATGTATGTTCACCGATAACTCCGCCAATTTTAGACCGATTTTCAAAATTATTGTTTGTTTAAAAGCTTTATTCTCGACTTCATTCCATTGTCGCTGCGATTTGAATTGCGATGCGAAAATTTCTGATTTTTGTATACTTTACTTCTATAACATTTGTAAGATACAGACTGATTTCTAGTTTATAAAAACATACGTTAAAGTCTTATTTATACTCATATCTAAAATAAACACTATCACTTTGTGATTTCTATCTTTAACTAGGACAGTTTCCCTCTTTGCAAAGTGCCAACCCTAATCCAGGTCATTCAACCCCTATGGTATGGGAAAATTCCCTCCAAGACGGGAGAATAATGGCGGATGTATGTGGAGATATTTAGGTCAATCTTGCATGATATAGTCTTGCTCAAAAGTGGTAAGACGTGATTATGGTAAAGCGTGTTTATTATGACATACATAGCCCCACGGTTGGTGTAGATATGTTGGTCCTGATACTCCTGAATCTCCTGATAGTGGCAAATCATGCCATGTTCATATCTGTATAAAGGTATGTTAAACCAAGGTTCCGTTTCGTTACTCTTTAGCAGTTTTATCTCAGTTTTATCTCTTGTCAGAGTCCCTAGGGGTGATCTTCGTAAATTGTACTGAACAGCATAGTGGTTGCAGTTACTACGCTACAGACTACTACAATAGGGTATTTAATTGTATATTTTTCTCATATAAAAATCTAAAATATACAATTGATTAACCAGTAGACATAAGCAGTTGGAAAATGTTAGTGCCTACCTATCTAATACCTTTAAACGAGCAATTATTGTATATATATAAATATATTTTTTGAATCTCGGAAACGGATCCAAAGATTTTGATGAAATTTAGTACACTGGTTGCGGGGATGATAAATCGATCCACAAATTTTTATTGATAGAATTTGTCATTTTTTTTAATGTTTATGCAGTTGATTATAAAATTACTCTTACCGACATCTATTGGAAAATATTAATAATATATTGTGGCGTAGAAAGCCGTCAAATGGTCAACATTTGACAATCCACCCTTCAAACAAATGACAATGTCGATAATTATGAAAGACCTCTATAAAAATTTCGCCAAGGGAATTAAAGCTTCCTTGGTCGAATCCGACTACGGAGTCGGAAGCCGACTACGGAGCTAGAGACCCGGGTTCGATGTTTTTTTATCGATGTGTGTTATTTTTTAACATTTTTAATTATAATAAATCGATGTTTATCAGATAGAAACAGACATGTACAGACCACGCACGCTCGCGCGCGGAAAACACAATTTTGAATACAAAGAAAATTAAAAATATATCCTTACTGTAAGTTCATGTGTGAAGTGAAGGACGAATCGCAGTAAATATGAATTAATGATGAACCGAGTTATTTCTGGGTCAGGCTCCGAAAATAGCTTTTCTCATAAATATATTGGTGGGCTATCTATAGTATGTTTTGTTTGTCATTTGGGTTACAAATAGCCTGCCCGCGTCATATCGTTTACCTAAACGCATTTAATAACCTATAATATTTTATAGATTCGGCGAAACGCCCACATATCTATATTTATTTATTTTAGTATTTATTTATCGTTATAATCATTTCAATGATTATAACTTTATTGAGCAGCGATGGCCGAGTGGTAAGGATCGCGGTCTCCGACGCGGGAGATGTCGGGTTCAGATCCTCGGCGCGCACCTCTGACATTCCATCTCGATTCCTTCTGACATTTCCATCATCGCTGCTCCACGATGATGGAAAATATTGTGATATTTAATTGATTGCGATGTTTTCCATCACCGTGAATGCCTGAGAGAAACTCATAATTTCTCGAGAGTTAAATGTCCACCAATCCGCACTTGGCCTAAGTCCCTCGGCCTAAGAGATCTGTGCCCAGCAGTGGGACATAGAAAATGGTTGAAAAAAAATAACTTTATTTATATTTTCAGTCACAAAAAAGACATCAAACTTTTACTTGGTTTGGGACCTTAGATTAGAACAAAGACAAAGATAAAGACAAAGATAAAGACAAAGACAAAGATAAAGACTAAGACAAAGATAAAGACAAAGACAAAGACAAAGATAAAGACAAAGACAAAGACAAAGATAAAGACAAAGACTTTTATTTGTACAAATATGGGTGTTTACAAAAGGTGTTTTTATATGTACATTTGGTTCGCCATATTTACCTTCATGAGGTATGCAAATATTACAATAATTAAAAACTTAACTAATTACAAACATAAGAATGTACATTGAAATAGTTTCATTTATTTTATTATCTACAATCCCTAAATGTAAGAGTAACTTCAATCGTTTTCGACAAATAGATCCGATCCCGGCTTCGCTCGGGTGATTTGAGTTAGTATAATTATACTAATCTCACCCAAGGGAATTCTTCAGTTTTCCCGGATAAATATGCAGCCTATATATTATTAGTATATATTATCTTCTTGATTATTGACGAAGCGCGCATGGCCCGGCGGTTAGCGTAGAACGCTAACTATCTATGAAACTAAGCCAAACGGGCGCGGTCGGGTGTGAGATGGGTGACCGCTAGTGGCAAAAAATTCAATCTTAAAATTTTTTTTTCAATATGTACCTAAGGATTGAAATTCCAAAGATTCCTGATGCATTCAGAGGTCGTATACGAAATTTTGCCATTTCGCTGATTTACCTGATTTTACACATTTTGCAGTTAAAATAGTATAATATTAATTAAGTATTTCCCTAAGTCTTATTGCACAATTTGACTGACCATTTCAATAGTAATCTAATACATTAGCCACTTTTTTAAGCTTGCGTCGAGTATTACAATAAAAAAACACGCTTTTATAGCTAAAAGTAGAAAATAATTTTTAATTACAAAGAGTTTATGTTACAGTAATATAAGATCGAACAATCAATCATAATTAATTACCCCAAAATATTAATTCAGAGTAAAAA
Source organism: Pyrgus malvae (assembly GCA_911387765.1). Lineage (NCBI taxonomy): Eukaryota > Metazoa > Arthropoda > Insecta > Lepidoptera > Hesperiidae > Pyrgus > Pyrgus malvae. The sequence continues at coordinate 3,319,019 of OU426968.1, read as the reverse complement.
GCGTGGGGTTCTATTATTTATTTTTAATTGTCATCGGTTAATAGGCATGATGACACTATTAAAGAATCAGAGAATAAACGGTTTTATAGAAAAATATATGCTAAAAAAGTTCTAAAATATGATCCCGTTTTAATAAAAACATTAAGATTAATAAGATTTTCAATAAAATAAAAGTATTAAATACAGCAATCGCCATGTTATCTGAAACGCCAATCAACAGGAATGACGTCACGTCTCAGTTAATGTCATGGTGTTGCTTGAAGTTTGACGAGCAAGCCGACGTCATGACACCTACGAGTTGAGTTTATTGCTGAAATAAACTTTTTTTCGAAACAAGGAGACGTGTACCTACAATAAGGAAAGGTATTTAAAAATCTGTCATCAAGCCGATTATGCAAAGTTTCCAATTAATCCGACATTCACAAGAACGTCAAAGTCGTGTTCAACATTTCCGTGACATACGACCTAAGTTAATGCTGTTATTAGCTACTCGTAGTGTTAAAAAACAAGCGAACAAAACCGCGGAAATCAGTTAGTACTGTCTATGTGTGTGGTATCTCCTGTATCTTATCTTTGGCTTCTGGGTAAGCAGAGACTCTTGCATAAATAATAATGTCGAACAATGTAGCATAATTTAATTAATGACAGTCTCGACACATATTTGTTCTTCATTAACAAAGTGCAACGAACCCTAGATTAAACAAAGATTCAGTATAATGTAAGTAACAGGCAATTCGATGGCACAAATAGTTTTATTATATTATCCAAAAATAAGAAAAAAACTTAAAAAGGGAAAAAATATGTCTAATTTAATTGCTACGAATATAGCATCGTAGGCTATGTCGTAGATCGTAGCACTATCGTAGTCATTAGTTTTGTCGTAGTCGTAGATTAAAGCTGCTGAATGAATATGCATCAAACTGGTACATTCATATGTGATTAAAAGTCAAACATACAAAATGTACTGCTTAAAGTTTCTCACTGAAATAAAGATAAGTAATCCAAGATATAATTCTGAATATGAAAATTCTCTTTACAGTTTTTAAACAAACTCTTAGTGAACATTATTATATAAAACTAATAACGAACCCGGCAGATGTTGTCCTGCTTTAAAGTATCGGAAATAAATTAATATTGCGACTATAAATTGAGTTGTAAGATATCCTATTTGCATGGGACCAAAAATATATAACGGTCTACCGGAATTCCTCAAAATTAAAACGGGCAACGAATTTAAAAAAGGACTTAAAACGTATTTACTGAAAACTGAAAAAGGCGTATTACTCAGTCACTGATTTCATAAACGATAAAACGGCATAAAGGAATTCCATAAAAACCTGGGAGGTTTTTTTTGTATACCTCATGAAGGTAAATATGGCGAACTAAATATATATAAACAACTTTGTAAACACCCATATTTGTGCAAATAAATGTCTTTGTCTTATCTTTCAAGTTGGATCAAAATGCACACGGTGTGCAAATTTTATTAAAATCGGTTAAGCAGTTTAGGAGTCCAAAGCGGACAAACAACGTGATACGTAATGTATATATATTAAGATATACAAGTAGTGCAGTTTTATTTATTTAAATGTTACAGTTAGCGTTACATTGTATGCCACGGTTTCCAAATTTCTCGTAGCGTTCGTAGTTATCGTAGCAAAAAAAGGTAGAGTGGATGACCCATCTGACCTTTTCATGAACTAATGAAAAAACCCTTTAGGCTGCAACCCTTTTTCCCACAGCTGGGCATGGATCTCTCCCATTATTGTGGAGGCCTGGAACTTACATCACCACGCTGCTGCGGGTTGTTTGAGTTGCCAAACTGCTGTCCGATATTTTCAAACCACTCGTTATGCCCCCGACTGTTGTCAACCTATTGATAACACCCAAGTTCGACAGCTTAACGTGGGCACGTTAAAAATCATGCGCTTCAGAGGGCTCGGAAACGCGCATGATTTTTACTACTAGTGGTTATTCAGCTTACATTTTAGAGTAAACCCTTTAAAGGTGCAAAACTGTGAGAAACTTAAATCAGCAACCTCAGTTCCGTTATAATCTTTCCGAATTGACACTAGAACGGAAAAAACCTGAAATGTCTTCTACATACTTCGACTGGAGAAAATAAATCTGCACCTTCGTTGAAGATATTGAATTAAAAGTAATAGTGCTAACAGAGAGCCTATACCGCTCTACATGTTTGTTTTTAATTGAAGCGCATTAAGCGCTGACGTTATCAGCTGTCTTTTTGACATTGTTATCGTGGAAGGACATGTCTATTGCTTAATGATAAAAAAACAAAACGTCAGATTTCCCGCGCTTTGCGTCAATGGTGCCCGTCCGCCTCGCGCACCGCGCATGCCCCGCCAGTATTGAATGAATCGTCGAGTTCGCAGCAAATCTATTACGGCCAGTCCTCTGAACAGTACGGGATGGCAGACTTATTGATTTTCAATGCTACGACGTGTTAATTTTTTTTTGCAAATCATCTTCGAACGTGTTGTGGCAGAGTGATCTTTGTTAAATTTTAGTTAAAATACAGTGCCTTCCAAAGTGTATTACGAATATTAGGTTGGCATTTCTCAGCTGCATCGATTACCGGTAAGTAAATAGGTCATCTGAGATTGATTAAAAGTCGTGTCATGTCAACCTGCAGCACTTTAGTGCTTTTATAAAACAGTGCGCCCTTTTCGTGTAAATAAAAATTAGGCGGTAAAACATACAGATTAAAAATGGCTACGTTTGGAGGTTGAATGTTGTTGTTTACGGAGCGTTATTATTGATTTGCTTTCGTCGCGATTGCCTGGATACCTAAGAAAATGATGTGTTTGTTTCTTCATAACAAACTATAGAGTGAGCGGAAAATTTAGCGACTATATTATAAGATAAATAAGACATAAATAAACAATAATTTTAAACGGAGATTCTGACAACAAAAATTACAACGGACTATTTTTAATTTTGAAAATTAAATTTAAACCATAAATAAGTTGAAACTTTAAACGCTGTTTCGCAAAAGCTTTGACTAATAATAAAAAAGAACAAAAAAATGACATTTTAAACGTAAACGTATGTGACACTTCCATAGTTTAGTTTTTTCTTTATGTAGAGACTTCATACGCATTTTTGCAAAAGAATTTTCACTTTTATTTCAAAACGTAAAGTACAAATAAATGTAGAATTATTCCTTCTTGAGAACTTATATTTTTTATTGTAATTTAAGGACTAAACAATTGAATACAATATTAATAACTTAATATAGGTACATGATTTTTATTAAACTCTATAATACTCTATATTATTATCTGTTTCAACTTCAACCCTCTCGAATTCATCTAATAACAACTAGAATAGTTTATCTAGAAAGTTCTGTTAAATCATCACAGAGTTCTGCTAGAAGAATTCCGAGAACTGTTAATGGAAAAACTTTCAACATTGAAATCAAAGTTCATTTGCTGTCCGGGCACGAATATTTGAAAACTTACAGTTATACATTTTGTGCTTTTTTCTGCATCATATGCTTTGGGCACCCAATTCAGGTTTTTTATATACCGTAATTCCACAATTTTTTTAGAAATTAGGTTTAAAGATATTTATTTCCCGTAAAGAATTATACATTCACTTATGACGAGAAATTAAAACAAACATAAAATATTATTTAACATGCCCACATGTTTTCGTCACAGTATAGAAGGTCAAGGGAAATTAACCTTAACTTATTACAATATTTTTACAACCAAAAAGTAAGAAAGAGCAGTCCATATCAGTTATTTTTTCGTACACTAGCGGCCGCCCGCGACTTCGTCCGCGAGGACTTTGGTATTAATCATAGCATGATGTTATATTATAGCCTAAAGCCTTCCTCAATAAATGAACTGTCCAACACTAAAATAATTTTTCAATTCAAACTAGTAGCACAATACAAGGAGCGCCTGACCAGTAGTTCCTGAGATTAGCGCCGTCAAACTAACAAACTCATCTGATTTATATATTAGTATAGATTAGCTGATACACTAAGCGAAATTGTATGAGTAAGCTTGTTTATAAAATCAAACATTATGATAGCATACATTTTACAATTTTAAATAAAAATACAACGATAAGAAATAACTTGTTTGATATTACATTATAAATCGTAAAATAAACGTTACACACTCATAGCCCCACAGTAAGGTAATTAATACCCTGTGTCGTGGGTACCATGGACACATACAAATACAGGAACACAAACACCCAGACCGAGAACAGAAATTTAAACTCGTCATTCAAATTTCTGTTTCGCCGGGAATCGAACCCGGGACCCCTCGATTGACAGTCCGGTATGGTAACCATTGCGCCACGCGGGTCGTCGCTTTACTTTACTATTGGTAATTGTTAAAGTGCGTTAGAACCATAGAGCAGAGAAGGATAACCACGGAGGTATTTTATGGTTAGAACAAATGGGTAAGAATCTTAGAGCAACAAGGTATGACACTGAAGGGGGACACAGTAACTTTGATGCTCTAAGGTTCTGTAGCGACCTTCCGCTACTCATTAAGAGATGACGCCACGGGTATTCTGAATCACGCTATCGAAGTTTTCTGAATACCTTACCATATATACAAGCTCCGAATTGAGTCAGTCGGAGCGCGGCCGCTCCCCGGGCATGACCACCTCGCCCGGCGGGAGATCTCCCTTTGCCAAACTGGTGACCCCGGACAAGAATACGTCCCTTCTGACCTTCATCAGTCGCACCTTCACTCCCTGGATGGACTGCAGCATCACTTCACCAGCTCGTCAGGGTCATCGCAGCGCATCGTGATAACGCTTCCTGATCCTGATCCAGCTACCTCCTGCGACATCGTGGACGGCTCGAGTACACACTCTACTCGCCTCCACATTCCAACCTACCCTCACATCTCGACTCACCGAAGATAGAGGGCATCTCCACACTTCGCTACACCCTCACATCCCGACTCACCGTGGACAGAGGGCGACACAAGGTCTGCACCCTCACATCTCGACTCACCGCAGATAGAGGGCATTCAAGGCGCTTGTAAGCGAAGATTACTCAAGCATGGATAGAAGTTATCGACCTCCGGTCTGAGCAGGGGGTGATGTAGCGACCTTCCGCTACTCATTAAGAGATGACGCCACGGGTATTCTGAATCACGCTATCGAAGTTTTCTGAATACCTTACCATATATACAAGCTCCGAATTGAGTCAGTTGGAGCGCGGCCGCTCCCCGGGCATGATCACCTCGCCCGGCGGGAGATCTCCCTTTGCCAAAGTTCGAATGATGCGTTGAATTAGGCGAGAATTCAAAAATTGAATTACGCCGTCTCAGTTCTTATTACAATTTTTCGAGCGGGTAAATAGAGTTTGGCTGGTCCCTGTAGCTCGGGATTAGGAAAATAGGAGGATAAGAGGAATTCGGGGGTTGCGAGCGGTGAGCGGGAGTGCGAGCCGTCCAGGCAGCAAGAGGCCCCGTTAAGGACGGCGATGTGTGATTTAGGTGGTAGAACTATTATGGTTCACCCGGGGAAGTACCACCGCTGCACCCACTTCTGCCGTGAACAATTCTATTGTGTTTCGGCGGAAAGGTGCAGTTGCCGGCCACACTTACATGAGGCGACTACCTCCGGAGTAGCAGCGCAACTGCATACGACCTCAGACAAGACTTACCTATGCTTGCTTGAGGTTGTATGTAGATGTCCATGGGCTGCAGCGACCTTAACACCACGTGGCCTGCATGCTCGTCTGCTACTCCATTCAAATAAAAAAGAACTTGAGGATGTGAAGAGGAGCTACATCGCTCTTATAAGATTGACCCGTTTGGAACTCGCTTTAGGTCCCGAAGTCCTGAGCGTTAGGCAGTAATCTGGTAATCTCCCAACCTGCCGGCTTTCACTCCGATTGATAGCAAAATTTTCAATTTGAACCAGCAGTTCCTGAGACTAGAGCTTTTAACCAAACTCTTCATCTTTATAATATTAATAGTAGGTAAGCAGTATTCGATGGAAAATTTCCTCAAAAGGATACTTCCGCAAAGTTCCAGGTACAAGGTCCTAGAGAAAGGCTCGTACTTTGGAACAAACAAGGTAAAGTTGTTCAGCCTTGAGCTAATTGGCCTTCAGTTTAGTTTTAAACTTTCTGTATGCGGGATTCCTTTGTCTTAATTTATGTAAATTAATGCTTTAATAAAACCCGTACAGGCGTGCGACTCGAGTTAAACTTAAGCGCTCTACACGGATATGCGAAACGAGTGCGGTCTGGAGTTAGACTGGTTTCATACTCACAACACTCATAACGTTTCACACTCAGTAGGTATATAAAATTACTTCACAGTAGGGTATGTATACCCTGTGTCGTGGGTACCATGGACACAAACAAAGACAGAAATACAAACACCCAGACTGAGAACATAAATTTAAACTCATCATTCAAATATCTGTTTCGCCGGGAATCGAACCCGGGACCCCTCGATTGGCAGTCCGGCATGGTAACCATTGCGCCACCGCTAATGGTGACCGCTAGTGGCTATCAAGCACTCTACGCCTGCATCTTCCATGCAGGCACAGAGATTTCTGAGTATCCCAAGCGCTGAGGCAGGCCACTATACCATATACCACAATAACCCTTAATGACTAACTTGTCATCATCATCATCAAATTGTTTACCATGCCGGGTTGTTTAAAAGGATTTGATTCACAGTGAGGTAGAAAAAGGAATGATTAGCTTACTCCACCACACTTCTCTAATGCGGCTTAGCGGAGGTTAGCGCTGTCGTATGTTTTCAAACTGCCCGTGAGGCCTCTGACATGTTTTAACGACTGTTATCTAACAACCGCGACCGACGGCTGGGTTTCCATTGCCGCGGAGCTGGGCGGTGCGGTGCTTAGCGGTGCATGAATTGACCTATCACTGTGCTCGAAATCTCCTCTCGGTTTCCATGAAAACAGCACGAGCGGAGTGGAGCAGAGTAGAACGGAAATTCATAAAAATTCAGCGAGGCGATGCGGAGCGGAGGACAGCGGGCATTTTTATCTACTCCTGTGATTGGGGTGCGGATATCTCCGCTTCACTACTCCGCTTTGCTCAACTTCAGTGGAAACACTCACCACTTTTCACCGCTCTTCTCCGCTCCTCTCCGTCCAGCTCCGTGTCCGTGGAAACCCAGCTTAACACGGAAATGCGCATGAAATTTTGCCATTATCTAGTAGATCTTTTCCGTTCTACGCCAGCCGCCGGGCCATACCCGCTTCTAGTATGGGGCTAAGTATCAGTGTAAATCTTAAAGCATCAAGGTATGACAGGTATGACACCCGTCAGAGGAGTGGCCTTTACGGGCGAACCCCTCGTCCCCACGTCCATGCACAATGTGCCTTCTAGTTATACAACTATTGTGTCAGTGTGTGTCGGTGACAGTGTTGACCACAGAGTACTTTTTATATGTGTTGATTGACGGTGCATAGAAAATGACGTTGTAAATTGCAATTGACATATTTAGAAATGCATGCATCTGTAGCGATGAAGGATAATAATTGTTAATGTGTGACAAAATTAAAATGTGTGCGTTCTTTCCCCACACCAGATTTGGCACAAAAATTATGTATCGAAGCGAGGTGCTATGCCGCCTATCCTGAAGGGTGAGTCAGTAACTTTGATGCTCTAAGGCGTAAATATTATGTTAGTTTTTCTTTCCATGCAGAATTAAATTGTCACCATTAGATCAATGACCTATGTTATTAGGGGCCGTATTTTCTGAATATTAACTAAGTATGCAAACAACCTTGTTTATAACGACCAATGCCATTTACTAATTGGCTTTCCTATTAGTTTTCCAGTGTTTTCGTTTCACAAAGAACACAAAGGTAAATATTCTTGCTTAATGTTTATAATTTCTTTGTTACCCTTGTATATTAACACGTTGAACGCCGAGGGGAAAAGGATGTTGTTCCGTTTAGGCCATGGGGGTCACCGGTGAGCCGAAGGGTGTTGTTCCATTCAGGCCGTGGTGGTCACCGGTGAGCCATCGGAGGCCTTCACTTCATACGCGATTGGCCGAAACGCAACGATACTATGCAAAAACTTACTAAGGTGGGCTGCTTGGCCCTGCAGAATATAAGAATCGGCTTGGTTCTTGTGTACTGGTAAACATTTTGAAATTTTTTGCAATTTTTAGCAACTTATTAGGGTTGTACTGAACTTTCATAGCAAAGGTATTTTTAATTATTAATTTGGATACTTAACATGGGAAAAATAATTTTAAAATGAAAACATAAATAATTACTTCAAATGTTTCGCAACTAAAACGTCTGCGCTCGCGACGAAAGCAGGCCCGTAACGGGGCGCGGGGTGGGCCGCCGCGTGACCCCGTGGCCTGCGGGGAGGGATTTACGAAATTCCTTTCATTCGGGCCACGGGGATCACCGGTGTGCCTAGTTCAATATTTCCATATTTTACATAGTAATTTAAGAAAAAAATTAAAGTATATTGCCAAATAACATATTTCTAATCATTTGGTACAATATAAAACGATATTGTGAAAAATTACGGAAAACACTATTTCTCTTTGGCCTGAATGGATTTTGTCAGTAGGCCCACCGGTGGGCCGTTGGGCGTTCAACGTGTTAAGATGAGCAGTGATAGCTGACTGCTAAAGATCGGTCGGTCTCTGACACAGCGGTCCCTGGTTAAAATCCCGGCGCTCTATGGCGGAGGATGACTTTAAAATATTTTATTACGATGTTATTACGATGTGTTCCATCACTGTGCATTCCTGAGTGACTCAAAATTTCTCAAAGGTGACATACACATAATATCGATCAAAGCGTACTTGAAGAACGTGATTATAGCTCAAATACCCCTTCAAATCGAGAATAAAGAGAAAAATATCTTTAAAAAAAAACACTTAATATTTTTTACAAAATTATGTGCTAATAAAGATATTTTATTAATTACATAGATGACACTATGATACTGTATTAGTATTAGAGTTAGGATGATAAGGGTAAAAAAATTATAAAATAAAAGGCCTTTATTATTGTTGTTCAATTATTAATAATGAAAGATAGAAAAAATATTATGAAAAAATATTTATTGCATGTAATCTTTTTGCGGTCATTGCCTTTATGGGCACCCCGTTTGGGCTAAATGTTGAGCTGAAAGAAGAGGCGGTGGAAAAATCTCACAGCAGCACTCAGTAATTAGTTTCTGTTAAATATTGAGTTATATTAGTACATTAAACAGAAATCAGCCAACGGTCCTCTTAACAGATAGCCTTAGCGCCGACTGCAAAAGACAGGCTATTGCCGAATATGATGAGACTTGTACACCGAAATTGTATACGGGGAGAGCCTTCGCTGCATTGCACCTATTTGCCGCGAAGGAATTTATTTTGAGCAGGCGCGGTCCCAGTGACCTCCCCCAGAATCCATCAGTCATGCTTAGATGAAAGGCGAAACAAGCCCATTTGGGACACCTCTTTTCCCCAATTTCTTGGAGACCCCCCAAAATTAAAGGCTGCGACCGCGACTAATTTTGAGTCAGTGAAAAGAAACTGTTATCGGTCAATACAATTAAAATCAACAAATTTAGGAGCCCTTCGAACTTATCGGAACAAAGTAAAGTCCGTGAAAAGTTAAGGTCACATTCAGGCCCTTGATTTTGTAATTCTGAAAGAAATTATTTCAAAATAATTTGTTTCAGAATCAGTCCCCAGGTCATTAATCAGTCCCCAGGCTTTTAAAAATCAGCCAATTGTGGGCCCATTTTGTAATTCTGAAAGAAATTATTTCAATCAAATTAAATGAAATAATTTCTTTCAGAATCAGTCCCCAGATCATTAGTTAATCATCAGTCACGTCTTAATAATGTCTTGATATAAATAAATACTAATTTTTTGTGGTATGTGGGGGGGGGGAAGCTAGATACCGGGTTATGTGGTTATGTGGGATTTGTACCGCACTACTCTCTGCTCACTCGGTGCTCTCCTGCACACATATTAAAGTAATTTCTTCGGCCCATAAAATAAGGCACCATAATTTTCTTAATTTTGTAGGACCAAAACAAGTGACAGTGGTAGACTCAATTCATTTGATTTAATTTTAAAGTGATATTTTAAACACCTTTTTAATTTTATGACATCAGGGCTGCGATCATAATATCTAATATTAATTCTATGCACTTTAGATAGGTACTGTCATTCAGTGGTATCGCCACTCCAGTAAGAACTGAAGTATTCCACAAATATTGTTTCGCTTTAAATATTTATTTAATGCCACGATACGGAAAGTTTTAGACGGCTGACCTTCAGCTGAATACCTATTGATATCACGATTGTGGTCGAGGAAACCTCATTTCTCGTAACCTTTTCAAAAATATTTCACTGCTATGTCATATCTGTATTTAAAATATATTTTAAAGCTGAAGAATTTGTTTGTTTCACGTTTTAGGTGGTAGAACTATTAAGGTTCGCCCGGGGAAGTACCACCGCTGCACCCACTTCTGCCGTCAACCAATTCTGTTGTGTTTCGGTGGAAAGGTGCAGTTTCCGGCCACACTTAGGTACATGAGGCGACCACCAGCCTCCGGAGTAGCAGCGCAACTGCATACGACCTCAGACAAATTTTACCTAGACTTGCTTGAAGTTGTATTGGCTGCAACCGTTTTTGCGTCCAGCTGGGCAAGGGTCTCTCCCCATTATTGGAGAGGCCTGGAGCTTATTCCACCACGCTGCTCCAATGCGGGTTGGTGGAGATGCGGGTTAGTGGAAAACCCGCTGTCGGATGTTTTCAAACCGCACATTAGGCCTCCGTCAAGGTTTAACGAGTGTTATCTATCGACAACAACAACCGACGGCTTAACGTGCCCTCCGAAGCACGGAAACGTACATGATTTTTTTTGCCACTAGCGGTCACCCATCTCACAGCCGACCGCGCCCGTATGGCTTAGTTGCATAAATCGTTTGCGTTTCACGCTAACCGCCGGGCCATGCGCTCTTGAGGTTGTAATAGGTCCTTACATATGAAATAAGCGTTCAAGTGAAACAAGTTTTTTAATGAAATTATTATTTAATCATTTTAATCAATCGAAGTAGGCACCGTTGTTATCGATACACTTCCGCCATTTTATAGGCAGATCATAGATACCTTTGGAAAAAAAAAACTTGGGAGCGTTTTTGGCATTTGACTGCCTGCGACGACCCGTATGGCGCAATGGTTACCATGCCGGACTGCCAATCGGAGGGTCCCGGGGTTGATTCCCGGCGAAACAAAAATTTTAAGATGATTTTAAATTTCTGTTCTCGGTCTGGGAAACACAAAAGTTTCTGTCTTTGTATGTGTCCATGGTACCCACGACACAGGGTATCCACCCTACTGTGGGGCTATAATAATAATATTCAATTTAATGGAATTATGAAGGTACATTAACATATTTAAATATGCACTCCCATTCGTACACGGCACAATTCATATTGAAATCAATATTCCTGAATAAGTTATTGCCTCAGGTGTCACCTCTCAGTTTCCTCCATACCTACTTGTGTAAATAAATTAAACGGATAAAGTCTAAACGTGTTCCTTGGTATAGTAAATTATTATTATTTATGGATATTAAAATCCACCAAACCGCATTGGAGCAGCGTGGTGGAGTAAGCTCCAGGCCTCCCCAATAATGGGGAGAGACCCGTGGCCAGCAGTGGGACGCAAAAAGGGTTGCAGCCATGGATATTAAAATAGTATTGAAAATGAATATGCCTTCCAACTGGCCTGCTTGCGGTATGGGGCCTTTTTTTTTTTTTTTTTTTGTTGTCGGGGGGGAAACCTTCAAAAGGTACCCGGCACCTTGGGAGACAGTACCGGGTTATGTGGGATTTGACCGCACTAAAACCCCCTCGGTGGCTGCCACTGCGCTTGGGGAGGACTCCGGGATCTCTGGCGGAACGCACCGATGTCCTCCACGCGCGACGCCTCAGAACGGGCCCATCTTCGGGAGAGCAGCTTTGCTCTCCTGCACCTTCCGATGCTTACGGCGACATGTGGCTACGCACACATCGCCGCCCTTCCCGGGGCTGCTGGTTGGATGGATCGAGCTCCCACTCACACCGTCCACAACCCCGGAAGCCCCCTTTTAGTCGCCTCTTACGATCAGGCAGGGGATACCGTAGCTCTATTCTTAATCCCGAAGCTACGGGGACTGCGGTATGGGGCCTAGACAGGGTTGCCAACTTTTCCAGCCGCCATAACCAGACAACAAATTTAATCTGGTCATACTTGGTCAAAATCGAAAAAAAACCATTAACACGAGTCTAATGAATTTTATTAAGTTTTTTTAAGTTTTAAGAAAAATACAGATGTCAGCTAAAATAGAGTTTGAAGAATTTCTAAGAACATTATTTTTTCTTAAAATTATACTTGGTCTCGCTTTTCACATTTTTGACAAGTAATTTTCCTGCATCTGTTCTTAGAAATGTTTCAAACTCTGAACAGGTGAAATTATAGTTAAACATCACCATCAATTCTGCCTTCACCATTTCGACCTTCAGACGATTTCTTTCGTCCAGCCAAATATTTTTCATGACGCTAAATATGCGTTCTACAAACGTATTTGAAGGTGGAACCGCAAATATTGTCTGTACTATTCTTGGAAGATTTGGGGCTTTAGTTTTTTTTAAAACGCAGCCCACAATAAATCTGCTCTTTTTGGGTTTGTTTCCTGAATCTGTTGGTCCGTGCTATTACGAGTACTTGGTCCAGGTTCCACAGTTTTTTGGTTGTTTTTTAGCACCTGAACTACTGTATTCAGCAAACAAATTTCTGAGAATAGTTGGTCGCCATCAAATTTAACACCTAGCTTCTCCGCAACCATGACTAAGTCCGTAAATTCCAGCTCTTCATTCAAATTGAATGGAGTACAGAGTTTGTAAAAAGAAGTGTCGCTGAAATCAAACCACTTCGTCAAATATTGTAATACTCGATCATACGCGTTCATAATTTTATCTGACCGGACAAATTGCATCCGGTCGGAAGTTTGCGACCGGACCCCAACAATTCCGTCTAAAACCCAACAGTCCGGTCGAAAACCGGACGGTTGGGAACCCTGGGCCTAGAGCTTTGGCCAAAATAGCTGCCGGCCCGACCTACACGCCATGGCACGAGTGTTATATTATGATATGTTATGCTATGTTATGTTATGTATTCTAGAATATAAAATCATTTCTTAAAATGCCTGCATCTAAAGTACAGAGAGAAGCGAATCGTATGCGGTCGGTATTTAGTTGGATGAACGGTAGCGTCGAGTTTCATGCACTTTCGCGTTCTTCTGCATGCAATAGACCCGTGACTTAATAATTTTCGTCGATAGACAGTTGTGGTCAAACCTCCTTTTGGTAACCTTTTTTTCGTATCGGGGGGAAACCTTCAAAAGGTACCGGCACCTTGGGAGAGAATACCGGGTTATGTGGGATTTGTACCACACTAAAACCCCCTCGGTGGCCCAGCCTGTCTCTGCTCTTAGGGAGGACTCCGCCGACCATTGGAACGCACCGGTATCCTCTACGCGCCGAGCCCGCCAGAACGGACCCATCCTCGGGAGAGCAGATGTGCTCTCCTGCACCTTTCGATGCTTACGGCGGCATACGGCCACACGTCCTTCCCGGGGCTGCTGGCTGAACGGATATCTCATTGCACTATTCTGATCGGCAGATTATAGTGGATGCTTGTCCTTACTTGTTGACACTAACTAACTACCGAAAATTTAACAAAGCTAAAGTCGGTTAGAAATAATCATTATAAATACACTCACGATTCCTTTTACAATAAAAAAATCTCAAGTCCTGTCTAAGGTCGCCCCCAAAACTATGTACATCTTCGAAACTATAACAAGAATTCACCTAGGTTCCTCTGATTTTTCTCCCAAGCTTATCAGTCCGTTCATAACAACAAAATGCTTCCTCTAATTGAACATGATTTATTTACGTTTTTGTTGGCAGTTTGCCAGACATCATGATCGTATTACCATATTTCCAGTACATCACCATAATAATTGTCTAGTTATTGCGAGCATGAAGGTATGTAGGTACGTGATTTCGTTCGTTGAAAAGTTCGGGATGGATATGTCCCCGGCGGCCTTCGTTGCAATGATGGTGCGATCTAGGGACGCGTACTGTCCAAACAGCGGTCCTGGGAAGGGCGGCGACGTGTGCGTGGCGTGCGTGGTGTGATGTGAGGGGATTTTACTGTGCGGTATAAATCTTAATATATATATAAAAAGTAAAGAGTTTTCTTTGTACGTAAAGACACGGTTTTCTCTATTATCATTAACTCCAATCAACTTCCTGTTGGGGTGGTAAATACCCCTTAGTACGTAGATGATAGTAAGGGAGTTTGATCGCGGTGGGAGGAAGTGGGTGGAAAATTCTGAAAAAAAATCTGTACTTTTCTAACCAATAGGGACTTCTGGGTGGATCTCAAAATTTCTGGGATGATCTAGCAAACTATTTTAATTTTAATTTTATTAAGAATGTTCGAGAAAGTTCCGGAAACTTCTCGAGTCATTTGGATTTTTTAAAATTATTTTAATTAATTGAGAATATTCGAGAAAGCTTCTGAAATGATATGGAATTTTTTAAATAATTGTAATCTTTTTTCGAATGATCTGGAGATTTTTAAAATAATTGCATTTTTTTAAATTAATTGAAAATATTCGAGAAAGTTCCAGAAACTTCTCGAATGATCTGGAAAATACTACTAATATTAGAAACGCAAAAGTTTGTAAGTATGGATGTTTGTTACTCTTTCACGTAAAAACTACTGAATGGATTTAAATGAAACTTTACAATAATATAGCTTATACATCAGAATAACACATAGGCTACAATTTATAAAGATATTGTGTGAATTGTTCAAAATATGACGATAAGTGTCAAGTAGGAAAAAATCTACCATCTGCGTGCTATTCTGGCGTGCGCTGCCAAAACCGCTAGAGTTACACATATGTAATACTAATTTAAGTTGGAAATGTTTATCTTAAATAGTCCTACAAAAAAGCCGGTTCACGGTACTTCTGAAGAAACTTCACTTTATGCTAATGACCCTCTCTAACGCGAGTGAAACCGCGGGGCACAGCTAGTATATATATAAAAAGTAAAGGGTTTTCTTTGTACGTAAAGACACGGTTTTCTCTAATATCATTAACTCCAATCAACTTCCCGTTGGGGTGGTAAATACCACTTAGTACGTAGATGATAGTAAGGGAGTTAGATCGCGGTGGGTGGAAGTGGGTGGAAAAATCTGAAAAAAATAATATCTGTACTTTTCTAACCAATAGGGACTTCTGGGTGGATCTCAAAATTTCTGGGATGATGATGGGGTGGTAAATACCACTTAGTACGTAGATGATAGTAAGGGAGTTTGATCGCGGTGGGTGGAAGTGGGTGGAAAAATCTGAAAAAAAAAATCTGTACTTTTCTAACCAATAGGGACTTCTGGGTGGATCTCAAAATTTCTGGGATTATCTAGCAAACTATTTTAATTTTATTGAGAAAGTTACAGAAATTTCTCGAATCATTTGGATTTTTTTAAATAATTTTAATTAATTGAGAATATTCGAGAAAGCTTCTCAAATGATCTGGATTTTTTTAAATAATTTTAATCTTTTTTCGAATGATCTGGAGATTTTTAAAATAATTGCAATTTTTTTTATTAATTGAAAATATTCGAGAAAGTTCCAGAAAGTTCTCGAATGATCTGAAGATTTTTAAAATAATTGCAAACTGTTTTAATTTATTAAGAATGTTCGAGAAAGTTCCAGAAACTTCTCAAACGATCTGGAAAATCCTACTAATATTATAAACGCAAAAGTTTGTAAGTACGGATGTTTGATACTCTTTCACGTAAAAACCTCTCAATGCTTATACATCAGAATAACACATAGGCTACAATTTATAAAGATATTGTATGAATTGTCCAAAATATTGGATAAGTGATATTGATAAGTGTCAAGTAAGTAGGAATAAATCTACCATCTGCGAGCTATTCTGGCGTGCGCTGCCAAAACCGCTAGAGTTACAAGAGTTACACATTCGTAATGTGTGATGGAAATGTTTATCTTAAAATATAGTCCTACAAAAAAGCCGGTCCATGGCACTTCCGAACGGACTTCACGCGGGTGAAACCGCGGGGCACAGCTAGTCCCACATAACCAAAATGTCGGGTGTCTTATGATTATTTCCTCCTTGTTATAAAAAGAAGAAGGTGGTTCGACTTGCATAGTTCGACCGTATAAACACCATCGCTGTCTCCATTTTTCCGTAAAGCATGCAAAGGTACGACCATCTGCGAATACTATTATAATAATAAGTACCTGGACGACCGAGCGTTGCTCGGATAAAATCAATTTATTTTCTTGGTTTAGTTTCAAACGAAACACTCATTTGCTTAGTGTTACTTAACAACGCCATCTGAAATAGCTCCTTAAAAGAAAAGTTATTTTCATAAAAATATGAAATAAACACAAAATGGTTTTGATTGAGGTTTAGTGTTACTTAACAACGCCATCTGAAATAGCTCCTTAAAAGAAAGTTATTTTCATAAAAATATAAAATAAACACAATATGGTTTTGATTGAGGTTTGAACCCGGGTCTCTACGTAGTGACGTCACAAACCATTTAAGTCAGTTGACTTAATTTTAATTTATTTAAGCGGCAGTAATTTTTTTTTTTTAATTTATTTATCAATTAACATAAGAGTACAATAGATTATAACAAAAAATAGCATCAGTAAACCTCGGAGGTTTGTGTTGAGTGCTATTATAAAACAGTTTGCATCAAATAATGTAAAGAAAGTACTATTATAGAGGTAACGCCTTCAGATATATTTTCATTACAAGTAGGTACTGGTTCGGTCAGCTACCATGGGCATAAAAAATAAATCTATTTGTGTAAGTAACATGTTCATAACAATCTTACGTTATATACCTAATCGCTTGTGAAATTACTTAAAAAGTGCAATTTAAGATTTTTCTTAATATTATTTGGCTTAATATTATCACGTAGATCAGTGGGTAATGCATTGATTAAACGAGGAACCAGGTAAGCAGTAGTGCGCTGGCCGTATGCACTCGTCGCGGGTTGCGTACACAGCTCGCGGCGAGCGACGGCCCGTGTACATACAGGGTTAGACGTGTGCGCCGACCGGCGTGGCGTACGCCGCCGGTCATATATGCCACGCCGCCGCCGCCGGTCATTCCACCGGCGTGGATTCGGCGTGAAAATAGCGCGCAGATTGGTGTGACTTAGGGTAAAATTTTGGTCTGTGCTGCACTCCAACAAGCCACAAAAACACAGTGTGCGTGTTTTATCCTTGTTTTATCCTTGGCTTTATGCACTTGTAAGAGCCATCATGTGCATTCCAGCCACGAGTACTCCTAGCGAGCGAGATTTTTCCGTCGCAGGACTTGTACTCACGGCTAAAAGATGCAGGCTAAGTCCCAGAGATGTGGACAAAATTATTTTTGTCCACGACAACTACAACTCATGCAGGCAAAGCATTAACATGTAAACTATTTGTGTGTGTGTGTACTTCTTTATAATTATTATTATTTGAGTTGATGGGGAAGGGTACAACCCTAAGGCCACTGCGACCAGTAAATGATCTATTGTAGCCTAGCCCCGAGTTTATATCTGATTCCCAAGGCCAACGGTTGTTAGGAACCGTACGATGCGCTTGGGATCTAGAAGTTTGACATCTTCCGATGTGACTAGGCAGCCGCCCAGTATCCGACTTCTGCTATGTGCGAGTGCGACACAGTCGCAGAGGATGTGGATGCCCGATTCCTCTTCACCATTGCAGAATCTGCAAACAGCAGTTGAACTTAGGTTAAGTTTGAACATATGCCTGTTTAGTTCACAGTGACCAGTAAGAATTCTTACAAGTGGACGTATTTCATTGCGTTCTAGATTGATCACTTGCTTTGAGTATTTGCTTGAGTAGCCAGCGTCACGCCTGCCTTGCCACGTCATGCCTGGTGCGGACACCCAAAGGCCCTTGCCCTGGTTCGTAGACCAGATTTGAAGCATGATTCGGGAAGCGGTTTTTGAGATGCCCAGCGTTGGCTCAGGGCCAATGAAGGGCATCGCAGCACCTCTTTTGGCCAGCTTATCGGCGACTTCATTACCGCAAATACCCACATGTCCCGGCACCCATCCGAGGGCTACACTATTGTGTGCGCCCAGTGTGTTGAGTGCATGGATACATTCTAAGGTCAATTTTGACTGAGTTTCATGGGACTGCAGTGCCCGAAGAGCAGCCTGACTGTCCGATAGAATCTTTATACGTTTTTTAGTATAATTCCTGTCCAGGCTTTCATAAACGCATTGGATTATCGCATACATCTCTGCCTGGAAGACAGTTGTATAGGTGCCTAGATTGGTGCAGAACTTAAAATTAGGTTTTCGACCGTATACTCCTGACCCTGTGCGTCCCTCCTTCGATCCATCTGTAAACCAGATGATATCTCCATTTATGAGGGATTTTGATGTCTTATCCGCCCACATTTCTCTAGACGGTATAAGTACTTTGTATAGTTTGTTGAAACTATATTGTTTGTTAATGACGTCACTCGGCATCGCCATAATTTTGCATTCAGTGAGGTTTCTGTGGAGTTCCCTTATGACAGGTGACTTCCAGTTGGCCTTGCCTTTTTCAGCAGCACGGAGAATAGCACATTTGGCCTCTTTCTGCACATGAATGTGTAGAGGGTAAATGTTTAGTATTGCTTCCATTGCTGCAATTGGCGTTGATGGTAAGGCCCCGGTTATAATACGACAGGCCAATCCTTGGACGCTGTTTAGTATCTTGATACATGTTGTTTGCATTGTTTTTCTGTACCAGCATACGCAGCCGTATGTGATTATGGGTCTAACAATGGCTTCGTAGATCACGCTACGTATTTTGGTTTTAGCCCCATTTCCGGCTCGTTAGCCTACAACATGTTCCCAGAGCAATCTTTGCTTTCTTGACAACCTTATCAAGGTGTGCGGTTTTCCAGTTAAGTCTTTGGTCCAATGTGATTCCTAAATACTTAACTTCTTTCGAGAGTGGTATGGCTGTGCCAAAAAGCTTAATTGTTTCAAGCTTATCCAACTTATATCTTCTTGTGAAGGGCACAATGACGGTTTTGCTGGCATTCACCGATAGACCGTTATTGATGCACCATTTTTCGACTATTTTAAGTGCTGATTGCATGAGGCTAGATAAGATGCTTTGGCAGCTTCCAACTATGTTGATTACCAAGTCATCTGCATAGCCTTGTGTGTCCAGTCGATTGTCGTTGAGCTCCTGGATAAGATTGTCGACCACGATTGACCACAGTCCGTTAGCTCCATAAGTGCGGATTCCGTTGATTTCCCTTTTTGGTAGGCATGTTGGTGCGGCTGTAGGGGAATGACCTTTAGAAAGGTTTCCCTGATGTGTAAGTCTATCACCTTTTCCATTGTCTTCAGTAAAAATGAGGTGAGACTTATTGGTCTGAAAGATTTGGGTTGCGTTGCGAGCCATCCCTATCACCCGCTTTGGGTATAAAGGTAACCCTCACTTTTGTCCATGAGGTTGGCAGGTATCCCCAGGCAAAACTTGCTCGGTCCCCTGCTTGCTTTCTTTATAATTAATTGATTCAAAAAATTGTGCCATATTAATTTTAGTTTGTATCTTAGCGTATAAATAAACAGTTTTTTTTTTGCATTATTACTTATTTTTATTTATCGCGCCGATCACGCCGATTACGCCGCCGCCGCCGGCCATTTTTGGACCAGACGCCGCCGCCGACGGTTTAGCCATCGGCGCACACCTCTATACAGGGTGTTCCATTACTTTCCAAAAATCGTTATTAAAAAAATTTTCTTTTAAAATCATATATTTAAATTGAACATTTACCGGTAGAACTTTATTTTCTTTAAAAGGTTCTAAGTCATTCGAATACTGTTTTTTGTTATTTATGATTTTTAATATTCTTTTTTGGAGTTTGAATATATTTTTAAGATATGAATCATAGGTGCGTCCATAGCTAGTCAAGCCATATTGGATGTGGGATTCGGCCAGAGCATTGTATAACATTATTTTTATTTTATATGGGATACGCTTATTTAGAATAGTCATATTAGCTAAAAATTGTCGCAATTTGTTGCACACGTACTCAATGTGATTACTCCAGTTAAATTTTTTGTCTATTATAAGACCTAAATACGTATGTGTGTCAGCTTTTCTGATTATTGGGCACCTACAACCAGAATTGTATGTAGTATGAAGGCAATCATGCTCATGAGCAATTAAATTGTTTATTGGCAGATTAGGTAAGTGGGATGATTTTATCAGTAGTAATGTTGTCTTTTTTGGATTAATTATTAAGCCAACATCATGACACCATCTACTAAGGGTATTTAGATCTGACTGTAAGAGATCACAAGCTCTTTGGGGGTCTTTATCAGCTACAATAAGGCATGTATCGTCTGCAAATTGGTAACATGAGGAGTATTTTATGCAGTTATTCATGTCATTAACGTATGAAAGAAAATGGAGCGGACCCAAAACCGATCCTTGAGCTGTGCCTTCTGTAACTGGTATACGCTTGCTATAAGTATTATCAACTTTAACGGTAAAGGCACGGTTTTCAACGTAATTTTCACACCATTTAGCCAATGGGCCGCGTATACCACAGCTATCGAGTTTTTGCATCAGTTGTTTATGCTGAAGAGTATCAAAAGCGCACGAGAAGTCTATAAAAAGAGCTAGCACTTGCCTTTTCTTATGAAGGTGCTCATTGACTTCATCGGTAAATTTCGACAAAAGTTGTGTTGTACCTTTACCAGCTTGGAACCCAAATTGATTTTGGTATATTACATTATGTTTCCTATAAAACTTTTGAATTTGATCACAAATACACTTTTCAACAATTTTATCTACCGTGGAAAGTAATGTTATAGGACGATAGTTGGCGTAGCTACTTCTAGTTCCTTTTTTAAATATTGGCCTTACACATCCAATCTTTAGTTCATCTGGATATAATCCTCTTTTTACACTTTGATTAATTAATTTAGCAATAACTTCGGAAACCTCCTTACCTACCACTTGCATATCTGATACCTTGATATTATCAAGTCCTGGAGCTTTGTTCCTGTTTAATTTATATTATAAACTATAAACTAAATATAATAACTATAATTTAAATTATAAACGTTTTACTGGTTTCACACTCATAACCCCACAGTATGGTAGATATACTCGTGGGTACCATGGACACATACAAACACAGAAACACAAACACCCAGACCGAGGACAGAAATTTAAACTCATCATTCAAATTTCTGTTTCGCCGTGTATCGAACCCAGGCCAGAGGGCCGTCCGGTATGTTAAGCATTGCGCCACACGGGTCGTCTGATTAACATTATCCTGTTTTCCAAGCGTAGTTTTGTGCAATCTTTTTAAGGTATGCATTTTGATATTTTTGTAAATAGTGTACCACAGAGTACTTTTTATAATATATGTAGTGTACAAGACACTTTTGCGCTGTTACGCCACCTGACTTTCGGAGCACCGCACCGAAACCACAGAATACCAACTTATTACTAACCGAAACTTCACGGCTGAAATGACTGTTGCAGAAGCATAACAGCTAATGTTTTCGGTTTATTCCCAGTCGTCCCCACCCTGTCGTCCCCGCTGGGTACGAGTGGGAAAAAAAGTTAAAATCGTCCCCAGTGGTGATGATTAAACTTTTTATTTTATATTTTTTAGCTTTTTAATTTTATATATATACCTAATAGTTTTTTTTAGATTAAACTTTACATGTAATTAGATGTACTTACGCTATTTCAAAAACGGATTTTTGTAACACTTATCATAACATAAGTGCTCGAAGCAGCGGTACGGGGAGCTACTGCATTTAATTCCCGCATAAGATCTCAGGGAACTCGGAGCGGCTGAAAATCAGCGCAGCCCAGGTTTATAGATCTTGGGTCTGCTGTAGCTGAGCCGTTTCCTTTTGCTTCCAACAGTAGGTGTATATCAATTGTAAATTGTAAATGTTTAAGTATCATGGAATCTGAACTTCTTTTGTATGTATTTATGTATTGAAGCAATAAACCATTTTTATTATTATTATTATTTCCCACTCGTTCTGCTATATACCGAGAGTCAAAATACATGGGGATTTCAATAAGAGATTTCACGGATTTTATGACGAATGAAACTTTTATTTCCCACTCATACCCAGTGAGGACGACGGGGTGGGGACGACCGGGAATAAACCATGTTTTCAAAACCGTAAATAAGGACTCGTAAGCCTAAAATGACCTCAACCTTCCTAAACCTCTTCTCACTCTAAGTAGTATGAAAGAAAGAGAGGTCAGATAATTAACGATAAGATGCATTTACTCATACTCTAATTTATTGTGTTACACTCGTTACGTACAGCCAAATTGCGTTAGTTCAATGGACGGGACATGCTCTCACGTTACAAATATACAGCTGTATTATATAGCTGCATCGGTTTTTGCATCTCCCTGCTAGGTGCTGGCAAAAATTGGAATCACGAGTTTCATTTTTGAATCAAGAGTTTCAATTTCTCGAATGGCGCAATGGTTACAATGCCGGACTGCCAATCGGAGGGTCCCGGGTTCGATTCTCAGATAGGCAGAAATTTGAACGATTAGTTTAAATTTCTTTTCTCGGTCTGGGTTAACGTTTACGCCAGGCGTTTTGGGTTCTCAGCCCTGGGACAGCACTTTGGATGCTGCTTTTTATATTGTTTTTTTTCTTTTATTAAATAAATTTAGTTATACTTCTTTATATTCTTCTTTATTAATAGTTTTTGGCCGCACCCTTTTTGCGTCCCACAGCTGGGCACGGGCCTCTCCTCATTATTGGGGAGGCCTGGAGCTTACTCTACCACTCTGCTCCAATGCGGGTTGGTGGAGATGTGGGTTAGTAGCCAACCTGCTGTCGGATGTTTTTAAACCGTAACAAAGTTTCATGATGATCGGTTGAGTAGTTTTCTTGTGAAAGAGTAACAAACAAACTTACTTTCTCATTTATAATATTAGTAGGATGTCTTCTAGTATTAGTAATAAAAGTCTCAATTAGGAACGACCACAAGCTGGCATTTCCGAAATGCCGACTCCATAAAAAAGTCATTCTTTTATTGGGATGTCCATCAGGATAATCTATTCTATATTTATACATATAATAAATCTGTAACAAGTCCGTTTCTATACATTGAAGATATTTGAGAAAAACTGTCACTAGGGCTATTTATCAGCGTAATAGAACCCAAAACAATGATTTTTAGAATTAAGTATTGTCTGTTTGTCTGTTCGTTTCTGCGCGCTAATCTCAGGAATAGCTTAACGTAGGATGCGGTTTTCACTGATGTATTGGTATTTTTTTGGATTAACATTTAATGTTTGTTTTATTTAAATCGGTTCACAAATAAAAAGTTACGTCTCATTTCATTTCATCTCAATAACATTTTCATTTCATATCAATAAAAAAATCTACTGAAGACTTGGCTGTATGGGCATAGTTCCCTTTGCCTCCCCAGAATGGGTAAAGAAAACAAAAAAATCTCTGCATATAGGTATTCTTTTACGGTTGGCGCCATTTTTCAAAAATGTTCTTTGCGAGTTTTTATTATTTTATTAAATTGCTTCATTTTTTCGCAACTGTATTAAAAATAGTCGTTCAGTACACGTACGGAACCGTCATTGAAAGAAGTTCCGACTGTCAAGCCTCACCTTCGGCTCGGCTCGGGTAGACATTTGTCGGAACTCCTTGCAATGACAGCCTTTCCGCACTTGTAATGAAATATACTATTTTGTGTTGGATAGTCCATTTATCGGGGAAGGCTTTTTTATAAATAAACCGAACAAAAAGGCAGACGGGCCGCGTGGTGTTAAGCGATCACCGTCGCCTACGGACACGGGCAACCCCTTTAGGCTATATAACATCATGCTATGACTAATACCGAAGTCCACGCGGACGAAGTTGCGGGCGGCAACTAGTATATAATAAAATCCCAATAAAGATTCAATCCTTGCCTTTAAAACCTTTTCAGAAGACAGTTAAACAAGTCTTCTGCCGCAAGGCTAGGACTATCTTAATGATAAAGGAGCGTGGGAATGAATCTCGCTCACACAAGGCTATTTCTAAATTAAATGTAATAGTTTTAGTAATTTTCGCATCTGTGAGCAGGAGGAAGTGGGTTTATAGTGTCTCATACGATCAGCTGTCACGTGTGCCATTTTGGACCCATTGCCATATTATCTCAAATATATATGTGCTTTTTTTAAAAAAAGAGTGCTGCTGGGAGTTTTCTTTCGGCCGCCTTTTTTCTCTCAGCTCAACATCTAGACCAAACGATAGGCGATGATCGGTAAAAATGACATTCTTCTAATTTCTATGGCAAATCTTTTACAGCCTCCGCTATTCACCTGTGGAACAATCTTCCAGTGGATAATAATAATAATAAAAAAAAGCTTTATTTGATTCCATACAATGTTTAGCGTTGCCTTATCATGTAATATTTTAATTTGACGAATAAAATTATTTCTATCAAGTTTTAATATTACAATTACAATTAATAATAAATAAGGTTATAATAAAATTAATTAATTATTTGCATGCATGATTATTGAATAAAAGCTAGAATTACAAAAATTAATTATTTTTTATGTGGACCTCTTACGGGTAAAAGCCTCCTACAAGGATTTCCATTTGTCTTTGTTCAAAGCTGTGGATAACCAATTTTGACCTGCTGTTGCCACTATTTCGTCTGCCCATCTAGCACACGGTCTGCCTCTCGACCTTTTACCTCTTGGTCCGTGCCATTTTACAGATCTTATAGTCCATCTGTCGTCGTTATATCTGGCCACGTGGCCTGCCCACTTCCATTTGAGTTGTAGAGAAAAAGCTAGAGCGTCTGTTATTTTACTTCTTTCTCGAATATTTGTGTTACTGATGACGCTGACGCTGTGACGACATCATCCTGTTTTCAGTGGATATTAGGCGTGCAAATCCCTTGACTCCTTAAAAATTAAATTAAAAGCTTACTATTTAAATTGCTGCGAAAAAAGTGTAAAAATCACTCTTTTCCGCGCCTACTGCCAGTCTTTACACCTGCAGCCTGTGGACCGAATATTCGCGGAAAGCATACAGCGCCCTGAGGGTCCAATATAATGACGCTTTTAGGCTGCTTTTGAGGCTGCCTAGGCACTGCAGTGCGTCAGGCATGTTTGCTGAGACAAGAACGGCTGATTTTTACGCAATAATGCGCCAAAGAACTGCCTCACTAATGCGCCGACAGCACCAATGACCTCATTAACGTCATTATAGTATATAAACTCCACAGTCCTATCATGCGACGGTGGCACCACCTTCATGATAAATTTCATTAGCTTAATTCAGGTCTGAGTATAATTATTATGGCTAGTTTGGTTAGGTAGAGACAGCTGATGACCAATTATATGTGAATGAATTTTGTTATTTTTATTTTCTATTATTATTCTTTTAAACTAACAAAAATATGGACATTGTCTGAAATAAATTAAATAAATAAATAAATTAAATAAATTAAAACTCTGAGTTCCCTTTCCTTTCTTACCATGAACTGTCTATAAACAGTAATGCTGTACTTTTAATTCTACTTTACTCAAGTACTTACTTTTTTCTTCTTCTTTTTTTATTTTTTTTAACTGTGTGACGTTGTTTAGTGTTGTTCCTTTTCAGTAGTAGTTAATTTAACTTATTTAAAGTTTGCACACTCTACCCTTTTTCTTCCCCTCTGTCCATTGCTATTTTTCCAAGCATTGCCTGGAAGAGATCGCTGCCTCAGCGATAAGGTCGTCTATTGCATACACTAAGTAAATAAATGTATAATTTAATGTTACCTCATTCTATAAAAATCTGGTGTGCAATAAAGTATTTTTGTATTGTATTGTATTTTGTATTCCTAATATGAAATAAATATTTTTGAAAAAATAATTTAAAGAAGAAGTAAGTTATAGTAAGGATATGGATATCAAAGAACTAGTAGTGTACTTAAAGATCTTTGCTTGAAATCATCCCCATTTTACTTTGAAGGATTTCGTATCTGTAACCAATTGACGACTACGTATTTGTTACCGTGGATTCGGAAATTGATTTGTAGAAAATTGGATGATCTGGATTGGATGGATGGGTAACAAAATGAGATTTGAATACACTTATGCGCAAATAAATGATTTATTCTTTTTCGGTATCGTGTTCTCTAGTATGTAGGTTTAATAGGTTATATACCCAAATAATATATATCATGTCGCACTGCAGCTTGCAGTTCCTGGGTTCGATTCCCAGCGCGACAAAAGTTTAAACCTAGAACTTGGTTTGGTCTGGTTTTATATGTCCTTGTCTTTCGTGGATACTGGGTATTGCTCTATATGGATTCCCAATGTGGGGCTTTATAAATATATGCAATATAAGTGTGAAGACTTAACCTCAGACAAAGACAAAGACAAATGATTTATTTGCACAAATATGGGTATTACAAAAGTTGTTTTATACATTTAATAATCCGCCATATTTACCTCAGGTATGCAAATATTAGAAGCGTGCATGGCCCGGCGGCGAGCGTAGAAAGCAAGCGATCTACGCAGCTAAGCCAAACGGGCGCGATCGGGTGTGAGATGGGTGACCGCTAGTGGTAAAAATTTCAAGGTTTAACGACTGTCATCATAGATGACAGTCGTTAAACCTTGTCGGAGGCCTTAAGGGCGGTTTGAAAACATCCGACAGCGGGTTGGCCACTAACCCGCATCTCCACCAACCCGCATTGGAGCAGCGTGGTGGAGTAAGCTCCAGGCTTCCCCAAATAAGTGGGAGAGACCCGTGCCCAGCAGTGGGACGCAAAAAAGGGTTGCAGCCATGCAAATATTACATTATATCCTCGTAGAGGAAGACGTTAAACAGACATCCGCAGGTAATTAGCGGTAACTTACGAGTAGCGATAACCAAAGAACAATATCGGTCTATGGCGATAACGTCGTTACGGTGTGGAATTAAAGACTTTTATATACAGTAATACTAGTGGTCAGGCCCAGCTCCGCCCGGGTGCAGACTTTGTCCTGCCTTAAAAGTATTGAAAGAGTAATTGTTTTTTTTATTATCTTAAAGAGAGCTTCATGTAACTGTCAAACAAAAATATTTAATAAATACTGACATACGAATTGTCCTGTTATTCTGACTGTGTCAAAATTTAGAACGATACGGCACGAAAAGTACTTATAAATAAAAAAGATTATAGAGAAATTATAGAGAAAAGAACATTTTCCAGTGGACCAAATTTAGAATCTAAACTATTATCAAATCCCCTTGAACTTACACGAAAAGTTTCATCATAATCCGTCGTCGTTTAGGAGTAGTTCGGTGACATACACACGCAGACAAGAAATGTTTATTAAGATTGTAATAATTCAATGTTAGTGTGGTTTTTGCTGCTTTAAGCTACCCACAAAACGTTTACCGAAGTGTTTCATTCAAAATCAAATCAATTGGGCTCAGACAAAAGTAAGCATCTTTAAAATACAGTATATTCAATCAAAAGAGTATAAATAATATTAGGTATGTAAATGTAAATGATTTTAAACTTAGTTTATTTCAAATACTTGAACTAATACTTGAACACTCTTAAATAACGTTACCAATTTAAAGTTAATCCCAGCTTTGAGCCGTAAATAAAACCTAGACAACCTAAAACTTTCGTGAACAAATAGCTCGTGCAATGCAAACATTCGTAGATAAAAATCGCGAACCACTCACGAAATCTCGTAACATAACTTGAAATGGCATGACGAGATCGTGCATAGGGCATTCGGCGAATTTTATGCTCATCTTTATTTAGGCGGGCGTACCCTGGCGAGCCATCGATCGACCCCATCACGCTACAGCGATAAATTACTTTTTACGCTCACTCTATAGAATTTTCGAAGAAAGCGATGCATGATTTGCGGGCAGTCACTCCGGGCCTCAGCTCAACGGCGCTCGTTTCGCGCTCATGAACGACTTTCACCGCAAAACATCAATTCTTAACAAACTCCCTAAAGATGCACGCGCTGACAATCTCTTGAGAGCCAAAAGTGTCTCGTTAGCCGAACGGCCTCGCTCCCAATATGTCCGAAACGCACGAAGTGCCGACTCCACTCGGCTTCGCTACGCCGAGAGACAGTTCTTCCACCACACCCCATCCACAAACGACAACAAGAAACGACTCTACAAAACCACCAACGTCACCGTCAAAAAACCTAACCGAAAACTAGTCGAAAAAGTTCCGTTCGCCATATCCGTTCAAAACTTATCTATACCCATGACCTACGCGGATAACCCCAAGAATTCAACCTCCAAGCCACGCCACAATTTATGCAATAGCACGCGAATCGATAACCACAATAAGTCTTCTAATCCCAAACAGGTCAGTGACAACAAGAGGCTGTGTCAAACGGTCGGCGGGAACGAGACGGAAAACAAGCTGCTTTTGCAGATCAGCGAAGCCGAGCAAGTGTCAGACTTTGAAAGGATTCTTAATTCTAATGCAATACTGTGGGAACGAGCTCACGGTCATGTGTGGCGGGGAAGTGTAGCCGCGCAAACTCCATCCGCCTCGTTTCTATCTCGTCCCCGCTCTTCCTACTCTCTTCGAGCTGTCAGCCAAGCGTACCATTATCTCTTTCAGCAGCACGAGGATTCCCTACAACCTCTCATCGATCAATACCGTCAGGAACACGCAAAGGAGCAGAGTAATCCAACAGCGAGCTTACTAGAAAATAATTGGTACGAAAATCTTCAAGACCTTTCAGAATTCTACGAGGATGATCAAGCTTTGCAACGGGAAATCGAATCTATAACTGACCGTATTATTTCCGAGGAAGTAAAAGCATTGGAGAGTGAGAAAACTGGCACTCGGTGTAAAAACTTCAATGTAAACTTGGCCAGCCTAATCAGCCTTCATGTGAATGGCGAAGCCGTTTCTCCGACTTCTCCGTACCGCGAAGACCTCGGCCCGTCGCCTGAAATAGAGAAAAGTGAAGCCTGCGATGACAAGGAATGGCCCGAACCGAGCATGAGCTCGAACTCTGACGAACGACATCACTCTCAGGATAATAGCGACTTGGGCGTCGACTGCCTAGCACAAAACTTTAATACGGTCCAGATCGACTGTGATGGGAAGGTCCCTGCGATCACATTCAGCAATTGTTGCGATGGGCGCGTGAATAGCGAGACGCCGAGCACCAAGGACGTAGTTATTCACCTAACCGTGCCCACCATTGAAAGCTGCAATGAATCCCGACCGCCTATGATGTGACCTTCGCTTTGTGAAGCAATTTCATTAGTGTGCAGTTAATTATTTCCTGACCTGTATGACCAACGAATCGAAAATGATTGCCATAGAGACGGAGCAGCCGACAATGCCGAAGGAGGAGCGGCTGCCGAAGGTAGAGCCGTCGGGCTCGCAACGTACGCTCACAAGGTCGAGTGCGGTCAGTCAAAAGTCTGTTGAACTAGTAGTCCATCCAGAAAACTCAAACAATCCGTTGCACAGATCGAAACTGGCGCCGACGCGGTCGTCATCAGAGACGCAGTCATCGGGGAAGAAGTTGCTAAACTTGAGGAAAACGAAAAATTCGTCGATAGAGTCGACGATGAGTTTGCCAAACCAGAAGTCCCTGGAGAATAAACACGGGAGTCTTCGGCATCAGAAGTCGATAGTGGCGCATTCCGACATCACGCTCAGTACGCAGCAATCCATATCGGACGACCGGAAAGCGCTGAGGGAGGCACTTTATCAGGGTATCTTTCATAGACACAGGCGAACGATTTTCGCCGTCGGCTCTTTCCTTAGAATGCTTAGAAGCAAAACGTCCAATTATGATTCTATAAGGTCGGATTCGGATGAGATTTAGCCGTAAAGCGCTTAGTGAAGAGTAGAATTTTTATAAAATATATCGGTGGTTCGTGCCACAGACTGCGAAATGTGCTTTTTTAATGTTGTTCGGAGTTACGAAAAACGATGTTGTTAGATAATTATTTGTAATAAGACTCTTGTTTTATATTAAAATGTTCCTAATCGGTTTTGAGGGAGTTGTTTGGTATTGTTAGAAAACCCCGCTTGTATCTAGCCGCGTTTCACCCGTAGATATATATTATCATGGTTGTTATAATAATTCTGCAGGGACTAAGATATTAAAATCTTTACAGAATTACGTTTTTAAATACTGGTCACATTTGAACTTCAGCAGCAACAAAACTGAAACTTCAAGTTGGTAGGTACCTACTTTAGATGGTACTGAAGTCTTTTTGGTTTAATGTAGATACTATGCGCTCTAGTGACAAATCACGTTATCAGCCTGTTAGTTCACTGTTTTTTTTTAAACTTTTCGAGTTCAGTCAGTAGTTCAGTCGCTATTAGCGATTTATGTGTATTTTTTTTTAAATAGAAATGAAAAATATATGCAGAAAAACCTCTAAAAGAAGTTACATAAGACATCATTACAAAGTTGGCACACAATTCAGCTGCATGCAAGATTATTGATGCCTCCACTGCTTTTTGTTTCAAAATCGACTTGGCAACAACACGCTTTTGATTTTATTAGTTTTGGATCGATACAGCCTTATTTTTGAATTGTTCATCACGTGTCTTTATCGCACTACTTACTGATCACTACGAAAAATTAAATAACAGCTCATATTTCTTGTAAAAATTGTCAAAACATCTAAAATAAAACAACCAAAAGTAGAAACCGTGTGAACAACAGGTTGGTTAATCAAACTTTGAACTATGACACTTATATTAGCTCAAATAATGGTCTAATTCGATGAAATAGCAATTTTAACACCAACAAAATTAAGTGCGAAATAGCGTGATTTGTTTCAGTCGAGACATCACGCGATGTCTATGTCTGAAAAGTTAATTAAATCAATGGGCGCCAACGTCATTTCAATATGACGACTAGACTGTTGCAAGAAGGTTGATAGACAGTTTCAAATTTAATGTTTTTTATATAATATTTTTTACTTTCCCAAAAGTACATGGCCTGCCACTTTGCTGCCAATTAAATCTTTGATGATCTTTGTCGACGAGTATACCTGGGTCAAGCGATCCGTAAGGGTAAGTCCAGCTGGACTTGAAGTTACCTCTCTCTCGAAGTTTCGAGAGAGAGGTAACTCGTAGAATACAACTCGGTTGGGCATCGTTCGGGAAATTGTCTACGTCTACGTGTCAAAATGTCTTCTTGTCCAGAATACCTCAGTCCCTGAAGTCGAAAGTTTTCGAGCAGTGTGTGTTGCCAGTGATGACCTACGGCGCTGAGACGTGGTCTTTTCAGTTGGCCTTTTCCATAGGCTCAAGGTCGCTCAGCATGCGATGGAGAGGGCTATGCTTGGTATTTCTCTACGCGATAGAATTCGTAACGATGAAATCCGTAGGCGAACGAAAATTACCGATATAGGTAGCTCTCAAAATTTGCAAGCTGAAGTTGGAATGGGCAGGCCATATAGTTAGAAGAACCGACAACCGATGGAGAAGAAAGGTTCTCGAATGGCGACCACGTCTCGGCAAAAGGAGTACAGGCCGCCCTCCAACCAGGTGGACTGATGACCTAAAGACAGCGGGAAGCCGCTGGATTCAGAAGGCACAGGACCGGGAGGAGTGGCGAACGTTACGGGAGGCCTACGTCCAGCAGTGGACTACAAAAGGATGAAAAGAAATCTTTGATGATCTCGGCTGTAAAAAGTCCGTTATTAATTAATTAAAGTTTTCATTAAACAATAACGTTACCTTTAATGTTTGATGCAAAAAACGTAAAAACGTAATAAGCATTTTATTTGAGTGCATTTTATCTTTTCGCATTAAAATTGTGTATTTCATTAATTTTCTTCCCTATTTTATCCATTGCGAGTATATTCACCAGTAACGCATGGAACCATACGGAAAATCATTAACCTACTTTATCATTATTAATATGACAAGTAGGTTAATGATTTGCAATGATCCATAAAGTTCGTCTTTTATTTTCATTTTTCATTTCTCATTCGACCCAAAAAAGCAGGCTTGCGTTGATTTACGTGTAATAAATAAATATATCATTTCACAGTAGGCATTTCTTGCGTGACATAAGTCAAGGTCTATCCTGATTACCTTGACTGCTTTACAAATAAATCCTACGACATTATTGGAAACGCACAAATGGATTCTGATTTGGGTAATAAATGAATAATTAATGCTCTTTTTTGTTTGGCTTATGATTTCATAACCTATCTTAACTTGCCTACCTCCGTAGATTTTGAATTTGTACATGTATCCATACATGAAATTCTACATCCTTGCTTTAAAAAGTTAGAAATTGTATCTATCTCAAATTATTTACTATAGTATATCTTAGAGCGCCACTAAAAAGCAACCATCAATTAAAAATTAGTTTATTATATCAATTATAAACGTAATTCTGTAAAAATATATAGAAAGTAAGTTGTTGTAAAAATCTGAGTGAAATATTGCATTTTCCCTCAATGTTCAGTTATTTTGTATTATGGTAAGTGACCAGTAAGTGAATGATAAAGTTAAGATTTGGGTTCATGGATACACATCCATCTCTTTTAACATTTTATCCATCCAAATTCATCTATCAGCCCTTAAGGTCCACAGCTTGACAATACGCCTCTTCTAATATTCGCCCCTTCGTCCGGTCATGCGCCCTCTGAATCCGCTGTCTTTTCCAGGTCGTCACAAAATATACAATGCACTCTCCAGAAGGTAAACAATAAAAAACCGTGTCTCAGTTTCATAACTCTGTCATAGTTTGCCAAAAATAATTTTACAAATTTTTCTTTATCTCCATATTTAATTTTTTCAATTCTAGATTCTTTATTAAGGTAATCTACATTCATATCACATTACTGTGACATTGCGGTCGGTAATCTGACCGCGTAGTAGGTAGATAATAGACATCCAATAGGCGGGTGATATAACTTATTATAAATTACAAGGATTATGTACCAACAACCAACAAGTGCTTAAATACACGACCTCGTTATGACAGCTAGGCTGGTTTCTGATTAACTACAAAGGATCCGTTGTGTTGTGTTGAGTCCCTCGTGTAAATCATACAAAAATGATTTTCAGTTTTGATACACCCTAGGCTTTCAATGTTTAACGTAAAAAGTCACACTCATTAGCATTACTATTATTAGGACGTGTTACATTTCGCAGCAGGACTTAAATTTAGATATGTACCTACTGTAATAAATTACAAAACATTCCTAAAAAATCTAATTATTTTTCATGTTCAAAATGAATTAACATTTTCAACTTTTTTTTATAAATTCTGAAATATAGTTTCATAAAATCGACAATGACTACTCTATTACACTAAAATAATTACTCAGTTTCCGGAAAGCTGTAATGGCATTCAACGATGCTTGAACTATCGCCTTGACACGATGATGACTACAGGTTTCGCACGAGTACACATAAGTAAGCCACTCTAATACCCTTTCTAGAATATCAGCTGTAATAGGATAACCGTGCAGAAAAACACGTGATTCGTAATCCAGACTTCTATTCTCTCGTAACAGCAGATATGATTTACTCTTATTCATAAAAATACCAACGATTTTAGACGGCTCATACCTAATGACCACACAAATGAAATGTGTATATGACAGGTACCATTTAAAAAGGGTAAGTCAACTTCGAGACTGATGCGTTTTTGGGGGCAAATCTACCATTTATCGTTTTTCAGATTACAATCAGATTTTTTATTGATAAGAGGGTCAACGCTTACCTAACCTGGATTAGCGAAAATCTCTTCTACCGATTTATATTTTATAAGTTGTTTTTTTTAAAGAAGATTATATTTTATGAGTTTGTTATCATCAGCCATTGTTGTCGCATCAAAAGTAATAAGCGTGGGACTTACATAATTTGAAAAAAGTTCTTCAATATCGATAAGAATCTGCAATTTTTCATTCAGATCGAAAGTGATGCTATTATAACGACTAGAGCTTATAAATTATGTATTTTATGTAGAAAACAAAAATATCCATTTTACTGTTCAATGGGAACACTACTTAAATTCAATTCATAAGTATAACTAAAACTGACTATTTAATGTTTCCCGGTTTCAACGAATCAGACAAACATGGTTTTAATTTTTTTTCAGATCGTGTGATGTCGTTACTGAAAAAAAACCAATCTTATTTTAAGCTAAAATCCATGTTAAACCTTAGAAGTGTTGCCATTGAAAACATATTTATTAGTAGAGTTACATTATTTTGCGAGATCGTTCGTAATTTTGAAAATATTGATATTCGGAGGATCAAAGGAATGTTGTACACATTTTTGGAACATTTTATGCACTTTTTATATATTTGTACATCTGAAAAGTTTTTGTATGAGCTGTTGTGAATAGTAGTTCTATTATTGAAAATAAAAAGGCAAAAGCGTGACGATCGGTTTGTTTGCATACCTATTTTATTATAATTTTTTGTTTCTAAAAATCTCCATGATATAAATTACTAATCATCATTTTTGGCTAATTATAGATCGAATGTTATGTAAAATCAAATAAATATTAATTTGTCGAAAACAAATCTTTATTTGAGACAGATAGTCACGAACTTATAATATGCTTAAATTTTTATTTATAAGTAATTTGTTCTGAGAGCATTCACTTTTTACAGTTTTTTTAATGAAAGTTGTACAAATTCAATATTTGAAGCTAAGTAAATTTATTCAACTCCTATAAATTGTGTATTTTATATTTCTGTAATTTTTCTTGTAATTAATAACCAATAAATGGACAATTTCAATATTACATATTTTAAACAAAGATAAGATGTTAAACATATTGTTATGATATAATTTTAACCTATTTATTATGTATGTAAGTACATAAAAATGCATCTTTCGTTAAATAATAAATTTTGTAATAAAATTCCTGAATAAGTTTTATTTCAGAAATTTGTGATTTTTATCTTGGATAAGATAAACCTTTTTTATATATACTTACCTTTTCTGTTTAGAATTAATTTCAGTGAATAGATACAATTTTGTTTAACTAGGTACTTGCTCATTTTAAGTTACGCATTTAAAAGTAGGTAAGTACTAATAATTATTGTTATTGTGCCAATCAAATAAAGAAAAATGCTCTCAGAGAAATTTTTATTTTCCACAAAATTATCTATCTACTTTTATGTAAAATATATAAAACATGAGCTTTGTGATTTTATTGTAATAGATGCATAATTCGAATTTCGACTGTACCTAGAGTAGATGTAAATGTTTCGCGCCAAAACCGCCATTTTAAGTATTTCCATCATACGTAATAATGTAGCATTAATGTATTTGCCACAGATTAGATATTTATAAAGAGGATTAGATAATTTTTATTTATTTATTTTACATAATAGTGTCATCAAAAAAACTATTGTAGTTGAAAATTAGTGATTACGTTTGAGCCATTGATATTTTTATTTATTAGTAAAGAAGTAATCTAATAAATAAATCCTTTTTATTCATATCTGTTCTGTAGCATTATGATTTCATAAGTACTAACAGTAAACGATATTGTGTTAGAATTACACATCATTAATAATTGTTAAAATACTTTTAAGTTGTTTATATCCCGTAAGGAAATCATTTTGTAGTTTTCAATATCTTTTTCTGTAGTAGTAAAAACATTCCCTTGTTGTTATAACACAAAATCGATGTGAAAAAATAATGTCCGTGTAGTGAAATGAAAAAAACAAGACTGGAAAAAATATAAAATGCCGAAAAAAATAAAAATACTCTGTAAATTATTTAGTTATACACGTAACATTACTGGCATTATTAAATTGTTTTTAACGTACTTGACTATTTTTTACCCTTTCTCCATGTTATAAAAAAGCTGTAAGATTATAAGTTTAGGATATTGGCAAGAAATTCATGTTTTAGTGATCAGCAAAATCTATTAAAAAAAAGTTTGTCTGAGCTTGAACGGACATCGAATATTTTATCTTATTACATTTAACTCAATTGAGTGACTGAGAAAAGAATGTACAGTTGAGATTTTTTCGTTTTTTGTCCTATTTTTACCAGCCTATCCTCACAGGTCACCTTATGTTTCCATCTTTTTTATTGTAATGTATTCTTTCTGCCTCACTGTTAGAAATAGAATAAGCGTGATCAGTTTGTAAAATAATGCGATTTCAAGTAATTTAAAAGATTATAACTGTGAAACGTCTCATGACAGTGCCCCAGTTCCTCGCTTATTTTTATTGAAAAAAACTACATAACTGGAGGTAGGTACTACTCGGTCGAGTTAACATGACACCTGGGAGGCTATTCTGTATGCATCCGTCCATAAGTTCCAACATTTTCGGAATCATTTTTGGCATATTTAGACACGTTCTTTTTTCATGAATTTAAAGATTAACGTTGTCATTGATAATATTAAGCCACTGAATGAATAATATTGCTAAAATTTAATCAGTCTTACTCAAAAATGAGACCCGAAAATTCACGAAGTTTCGGATACGGGCGTACAGAGTAGCCTCCCAGGTGTCATGTTAACTCGACCGAGTAGTAGTTATTTAAGTTTTTTTTCTTCAATTATGACATCGCAAACTCTGCATATTGCCAGCGTCAAGTATAATTTTTGCATCACGTTTTTGCCAGTTTCGGTGAAACTTTATGAGTAGTAATAATAGGTAAAGTCAGTAAGTCGTCAGTAATCAGTCAGTCAAGTCAGTCAGACATTCAAGTAAAGCGACGGCTTCTTTACCAGAACGTGTCCAATGGAATTTTGGAGGCAAGCCGAAAAAACATATTTTCACACTGATATTTTAATTCACAACACTCGTACACTATAATTAAACTATATCGAACAAAATTCCATCAAATTTATCCGATATAACTCAAAAACACACCAAGAAAGTAAAAATAAAACAAGAGCACAATATGTCTTTTTCGACTTCCCGCCAAAAACTCAGTTATTTTAGTTTATTAACACTACCTATTTTAGAGATTTAGAGAAGAGAGGCCTTCTCTGAAGGATTACGCCTTCTCATATTGTCACAGAATACATAATAGTTGATGTAGTTGATATTGTTGGAGAAGGCGCAATAATGAAGATTTGTTTACATTAAAAAATTCGTTGATACGAGTACATATTATGTAGCAGAATTTAGAACTTTTTTCAATGACGCCAATTTATGAAATTTCATTTGTTTAAAATTGTAATGAGACAGGTCATACGCAAATTTTTCATTTCAATAACTACACGACAGAATAAGGTGTGGTGTCCCTTGACGTAATTATCCAACATGAAAGCTGAATTACCTTTGTTATATAAAGTCTCATAAAGAAATTGTTTGCTCTCTAATTGCGATAATGGAACGGGTATATTTACACACAAGGTGAGCCACTATCGCTAATGAGTATGACCAGTAATTCTATTTTTGATTGGTAATGTAAGTTGGATGCGAAAAATTGTTACTAAGAAAAATACAGGCGCATGCTTAGGGCTAATTATGAGGGTTTATGGTTAGCATAGTCTAGTATCTACGCATCCGTAATTTCTAAAATTTAAAAATTTCGGAACTCTTTTTTGGCATGTTCATAACGCTTTTTCACATAAACACATAAATATTACTTATTGTTAAGAAAGTTTTCGAGCGGATGAGTAGGTACAGGCAGAGTAGGTCCTCAGGTCAGGAGCTTTAGAAGAACCTCGGAGTTTGCGGAGTAATAAAAATATTGCACCCTTTTATACAGAGCAGCTATAGCCATGTGGTAAAGACATCGGTTTACCGGACACGAGATCAAACTACGGCGCGCACCTCAGGCGCGCACTAAGAATCATGTAGGTAGGTAGGTAAGTTTTTACCGCTGCAGCTACTCCACGGCGAGAGAAAATATTGTAAGATTCCTTCTTACACAAAATTTCTTGCTTTCAAAATTCCAGCGAGGTGGACTGGACCGCTCTCAAGTCTCAATTACGAGAGAAAACCCTTACCGAAGACAAGGAAGACACAAAGGGATACAAAGGAGTGCATAGTATAGTAGTTATCGAAAAAAATTTTCGATATTTTCCAGCGATTAGACTCGATCCAGCAAGTTGTTCTTTTGTCATTGGCATAATGGCACAATATAGATATAAGTATAAAGGCAGGCGCTCCTTGTATTGTGATAATGGTCAATAGAACGAGACGCCACGCCATTCGTCAAGAGAAAAAAAAGTTGTTCCTTCTATAACTTAGACTAAGAATAATGTACTATGTTCTATAAGCAGGCAGCAGCGCTTCTAGCGGAACCTAAAGTGAACTAAATATTTTTTTCCTCATTTTTGGCATCGCAATCTACATATACTACATAACATATGTATTCTGTATAACTTTTGCATCACTTTTTTGCCAGTTTCGTTGAAACTGGACGAGAAATAATAAGTACAGTCAGTAAGTCGTCAGTAATCAGTCAGTCAAGTCAGTCAGAGATGGAGGCAAGCTGAAAAAACATATATTATTTTCACACTCTTATTTAATTTCACAACACTCGTGAACTATAAACAATAATCTGTAACTTATATCGATCAAAATGCCATCAACTTTATCCGTTATAACTCAAAAATACACCAAGAAAATGAAAACAAAAAAAAAGCCAATATTTTCCGACTTCCCGACCAAACTCTCATCTGAATAAATGCAGGACGTTCCGCTGTTGTATCCGCTGCATCTGTTCAGAAATAGAAGAAGTATGTCTAATTTATGAACTAATTTAAAACACGTACCTAATTAAATGACGAAACAACGAGGAACGACCTGAAGGGTGATTCAATACCTTCGATGTTCCAAGGGAACGACATACAACGCATTCACTTCTGTGTATGTATATTCTCTTTATGAACAAAAACTCTGTTAGTGGCTACGTGACTACGTTTTGTAACTTGTGTATACAAATTAAAAATAAATGCTTATAATTTTCAATAAAACGACTATAATTTTGAATAAGTGACTTTTATTTCACATAACTTCATTTTGTTCTCAAGCGTTATTGACATTAAAATATTCATTTATTTATACATATATTATCATAATAACTACACAACAAAATTACATTCATATAGATATATTCACTTTATCAGCCGAAATATAAAACTTTGGTGCCTAGCTTAGTTAAATATTACAATTAATTCCAACACAATTGTAAATTGGTGTTCTTGTTTGTAATATAACATCTAGATTAGATATTAAGGAAATTCGTGGCTTTTGGAAGTCCACAGATACAAAATACACTGCAACCCATAGACAAACCTATTAGATAAATAGTTCATTTTTTGACAGCTGCCAAAAAAGTTGGCTTAGTTAATGTTTTAGTAAAAGTAGCTGAATAATTTTAACATGTTTCTATGATAACATGGCGAAGTTAGTCAGTCAATTTTGTGACTTTTGACAGCTGTCAAAATGAACGGTAAACAGGTTTTAGATAGAATGTCTACTAGTTTTTGAAGAATCTACGAAACCCGTGGATAGACGGGTTGTAGCCGTAACCCTGGATTTCTAAAAAAAAATTAAATCCACTTACTTTTAAATAGAGTTGTATTAATCTACTGACACTGATAAAAGTCCATTTTATAACAACAAGGACTAGACTCTTTTGCTAGTAAAAGAAAGTTCTTCCTTTCTTTTTTATTTAACGAAGAGAAAGAGAACTAGCACACAACAACACTATATTATCACATAAAATGATTAATCATCTATGATGAATATTTACAAAAATGATAATTAATAATACAGGATGTTTCTACTTCGAGCTCGTAGATTTTTTTAAAAAAGCCTATGTCAAAATTACACATATTGGTTATAATTTTATTTTTTATGTTTTTTATTATTAAATACCATGTAAGTTTTTGTTTGTTAATGGCAATATTCAGCTAAATTGGTAACAAAAGCAATTAAACTAAAATCTAATGAAGGGTTTTCAACACTATATAGTACCTTTTTACTAGTATTTATATTGATAAAATGGTCCTATAATCCGAGAGCTCGAGGCGCACACCCTGTATATTCAGCTTAAGGCACAATACAAGCCGGCTTTAAGCCCACTACGAACCAAAGGACACATATATACAGATTTGGCCCCAAAAATAATTCTATTACAGAAATAATAATAACGTACCTAAGTAATATTCTGAATAATATTGTGAACTCCATCTCGCCAACCGTAGTTCTTTCGTATTTTAGCAAATGTGCATTCAGTAACTTGCCAATGAAGATCCTACTAAAGATATACCTATAGAAAAAACATGTTCCTGGTTGCCAATTCGAATTATTTGTCTATTGGAAAACATTAAAATTGACGACACATTTTTACCTGACCACGAGCCAATGCCGAAAAAATAATCGTTATCAACGTTTAAATACGTAAGTATATTAGTTCCTCCTTCGACCCACAGAAGCCCTGTGTAAAGCAGAGACTAAAATCGATATTTTAAAAATATTGATATAACCATAGAATTTCGATAGTTGGATATCGATACGAAATAGCGATTAATATATCGATAATTTTATCGATATTTTATATCGATAATGTACGAAATAAACGTGCGAGTGCGACGTTGCCAGATTTGGCAAGCGAGAGGATCGAGGGATTCCCGGCAGAGCGACACTGACAAGAGTTTGTTTTTGTTTTGCGTTTTGGTAAGCGGCAGTTGTACATGACATGACGCAATAATAGAAAAATCAATAAATTTTATCGATAATTTTTTTATCGATATATCCCTGGTGTAAAATGACACAAATTCTCAACTTGATTTAACTATTTCTTTTTCGACAGTGATTCATGAAAATAGTTTTAAATCTACATTATTATTCTCGCGACCCATTAACAGTATACGAAAATCACTGCTAATTACAAATAAAATAGTCAAATCGGGCGTTTTTCTTATGATCCAAAAATTTCCTCAGAGCCCAATCCTACACTTTAAGTAAACAAAATAAAATATACATCCATTATGCCTATTGACACGATACATAATTTATGCTTTTTTAAACATCAATACAATAAGTATATTAATACTAAAGTTATTTTTCTAGAACCACCGACAGTCTTTGCGTGTACCAATATTGCTTCTCACTCACAACACTCAATATACATTATATTACGAGATACCTCTATATACAGGGTAATGAAATAACATTATTTACTAAAGTAAGGCCAACGAGAGGAGATAAAGAATCTAAACAAAGTTTCAGGGATTCAAAACATTTTTATTTGAATAAATTATATACAAATTTTGGAATTCACGTTGTAATTGCTGTCGTCTTATTAATCAAAGAAATCTCGTCAGAAGAGTCCGAATCAGCCGTACTTATGATACAATATTAAAATGTCCTCGACTTGTATTATAAATGAACTTGTTCACAACATGGCGGACTAAATGTTGACAACTGCGGTAATGACTGCTTTCCTGTACCACGAAACACGCAACGACGGCTGTCGTCGACTTACTGACGCCATTACTGCGAATGATAAGGACAGAGATAATAATCGCTCGCTATCGCAATGTAACTTGGTAAAGTTCCGTTTGTTTATATTCTTTATCTCGTCTCGTTGGCCTTACTATACTTTACTATGGATTTTCATCTTTTTTTCTTACCTTACCTAGTTTTACCGTCTTATTCTTAATCATTGTTAACAGTAGGCCGTTTTCTCAATGCTCCACAGTATAAATTATGTTGTATTAAGTAGTAAAATACACTTTGAAGTGGCCAGTAATATTCTTAAGCAATAAATATAAGGATTACCTTTGACATTAGAAACATATGAATGTTTCTAATAAAATATAGGTAGAACGTTGTATAAGACATATGTTATGTTTTATCTTATCTTACTTATTTAATATGTCAAAACAACACATAGAATAAAACATAATATAACCATGACAACTCTATGAAATGGTCAATAATTAAATTATACATAACACAAGTCTCCATTCAATTCTAATTCTCGAGTCTTGGTATATATCTGCGTTTTCATTCCTCTTATTAGTAATTTTTACCCACAATGTACTTAATACAATAATTATAAAATGTACTTGTAGCTTAGAGCATCACATGTACTGACAGGTATGACACCCGTCAGAGGAGTGGCCTTTACGGGCGAACCCCTCGTCCGAACCTGCATGCACAATGTGCCTTCTAGTTATATACAACTAGTGTGTGTGTGTGTGTATGTGTGTGTGTGTCGGTGTCAGTGTTGACGGTGCATAGAAAATGACGGTGTTAATTGAAATTGGCATATTTAGAAATGTGCGTCTGTAGCGATGAAAGAATATTTTTGAATGTGTGACAAAATTAAAATGTGTGCGTTCTTCCCCCACGCAACAGATTTGGCACAAAAATTATGTATCGAAGCGAGGCGCAATGCCCTCGCCACTGACGGGTTAGTCAGTACCTTTGATGCTTTAAGACTTGTAGACCCTTAAATTTTGATTTATAATATAATGTACGAGTATAGAACATTATAGTATAAATCATATTTATATAATAATTCAGTACATAAAAAGTTTTATATTTAATTAACGACAGTATTGTCGATATTCGATACTTAAACATCAATATATTAATGAATAGAATTTACCATCTTTATGTGAAGAATAGTTTTAAAGAAATTCCCTATTTCCATATATATAGCATAGGTACAATATCCTTAAACTCCTTGGTTATTATCTTTTTATTTTATTTTGAATTAAGAGATCATTTCTGTACTTATGAGTAGTCGAACTTGCTAACATATAGTATTGTGCTTCAGTAAAACAGACAAAAAATCAGTGTTAGTTTGGGTACAGGTGATTTATTATTTGAAGGCAGTTCCCGCTTTTTATGGAGACGAGTATGAACTATTTCAATTGAATTTTAATATTTTGCCATATTTATTAGAAATATCTAGGTATTGTATAGTAAATGGTATTATAATAAAGTGTAATTATATTTCCACCACAGGTTTTACTTTTAAATCTATTTTCTATGGAGATTTATTCACCAAATTGTCAACATGTATTTTGACAGGTAGCAATTTACAGTAGGTATTGTTTTATTTATTTTTTAATATGGCTATCTGCGTTTCGCAATTCCGCCAACTTCACGTAATAAAGAGAGTACACGATGGAGACGATTGTACATACAGTATATTTAATAACCATTTGACATGTCAAAACAATCACTTTTACTCATTCACTCACTAATTGAACAACTTTGACAGTTAGCAATATATAGATTGACAGTATACATTTGACAGGTCGATATTTGACCATTTTGACAGACTGTTGACCATTTTGACAGTTAGCA
The DNA here is from genome assembly GCA_911387765.1 of Pyrgus malvae. Taxonomy (NCBI): domain Eukaryota; kingdom Metazoa; phylum Arthropoda; class Insecta; order Lepidoptera; family Hesperiidae; genus Pyrgus; species Pyrgus malvae. The sequence goes on along the minus strand of OU426968.1, from coordinate 3,275,631 downwards.
ATATACAGATTGTCAATATTAACTTTTTTGCAATATACAGATTAAAAATATACATTTGACAGGTCTATTATTATTTTTCATTGTTTTCCTGATGTTACATATTTTACCTCGCATTATCGCTCGATCACGTTCTCACCAAAGCCTCTATAACCATTATATACACTATAAACCAGTCCTACTCACGCCTCCTTGCCTCCCGCTCCAAGGCGTCAGTCCAGTTCAGGACTTCTTCTTGCCCTTGGCGCCGTCGTCCCCGAAGATGTCCCGGAAGTCGTTGAGCAGGATGTCGACGACGTTGTTCTGCTGGATGCAGTCGACGGCGATGTTGTGCGCCTGCTCGGCCGGCGCCCACAGCAGCGTGGGCCCGAACACGATCGCCAGGTTCGCCGTGTGCATGCGGTTGCGCTCGCTGTACTCCGTTACCCTGGGGACGGAACGAGTTTCTTTTTAATTCTCAAGTTTGCTGGGTGTAGAGTTTAAATGAGTTAAATAAACACAATTTTTTGTGTTCAATTGTTTCATGGTAAGAAAAAAAATTTTGAAACTCAAGAATGTTAAATAAAAAGAGGAGAGAAGAGAGAGAGAGAAAACAGGCTTTTTTGTGTACTTCGGAAAGTGAGATGTAGAAAAAAACAAAAAAAAACGTCTGTAGGTAATTATCTAACCTTTCTTATCAAAAATCTTAATAAAAAAACCTGGTTAAAAGGGGGTTATATAAAAAAAAATACAAAACCAGAAAAATGTCACAATGATCGCCCAGATCCATTCTCTTTCAAAACAAGATGTCTTTCTTGACAAACGTAACAATATCCTTAAAAAAATAAGGCACAACTAAACCTGCTTTGCTATAAACTGAAACGATGCGAGTAAAATATTGCGAATACATACGAGTATATTTTTTTTATAAATAAACGTTACACACTCATAGCCCCACAGTAAAGTAATTAATACCCTGTGTCGTGGGTACCATGGACACATACAAAGACAGGAACACAAACACCCAGGCCGAGAACAGAAATTTAAACTCATCATTCAAATTTCTGTTTCACCGGGAATCGAACCCGGGACCCTTCGATTGGCAGTCCGGCATGGTAACCATTGCGCCACGCGGGTCGTCATAGAATTAAATAGAAATTTTGGTTTATTACCTTAAAAGGTGCTCCAGAAGGAACTTTAAGGTATCCCTGTTGCAAGGCGGGAGGGCTTGGACGATATCCCGGAATTCCTTAATCCTTGCTTCCCTTGGCTTTATTGCTGTAAAATAAATATATATAATAATATAATAGACGAGTCTTCAACAAAAATCCAAGTCAAAGAAACCAGTAAAAAACAGAACAAAAATTAATTCATATCATGAATAAGCAAAAAATATCACATAATTCGCTTAGTTCGGAGCGATTGCGTTGTAAAACTAGTAAACGTTGCAACTTAAAAAGTAACTACATTATCTTTTAGCTTATTGTACTACCTTAGCTTATATTATATCGATGACCTTAGCCATAGATTTTGATGGTGCCCACTATACAGTCCAAAGGCATACAACAAAGGTACCTATGCAACGGGATTTGAACCCAGGCCCAGACATTGGAATTTGGTGTTAAGACACCTTTTTTCTTAAAACTTGGAGCACGGGATCCGCATAGAAATGACATATAGGTACTTCATTGATTTTGAAATGCCCATAATGATATAAATGGAAACATTGATGTTTATACGTTTTATACTCTTTATACCACGCACGCTTATTATTTGAGTTTCATATTTTATGCCAGGCCTTGTTTCTTTTAGCTTTGACTTTATTCGAAAAATAAGATTAAATCTTCATAACTACTTTAAGATATCATACACAACAGTATAACGGGGAAAAGATATAAAAGATAAACTTACAGCAAGCGGCCAGGACCCTGTCGAACATGTTGCAAGGGATGAGCGGTTGTTTCAGCTCCCTGAAGAACAGCTTCAGGGAACCCGTTAGCACATGGATGTCTGTGTTGTTCTCTATCACAGATATATTGTTTTGATCGATCTGGGGAAGAGGTTAAACGAGAATTAGAACAAGAAGCTAAATACAACACCCCATAATATTTAGTCTGACTTAGTAAGATTCAGTGTAGTGTAAAAAGCCAAATTTTATGATAACCTACCGCATAATCTGACATGAAATTTAAGAATAAAAATGAAATTTAAATCAGTTATCACAATTAAAAATCAAGTGGCAGACATGCGGGCCGTGTCATCTTAAGTAGTCGCTCTCTTCCTCTAGGCAGTACGTCTAAGTCTTGGCTTTGATAAGTATTTTGTTTTGTTGATCAATTGTTTGTTTTAAATAAGCTGGGAAACACAAAATAAACGGATAAGCGTGTTTGTGTTTTTTTATTTTCAAATAAGTAATTTATATTTATGATGACATCATTTAAGTAATCTGAAACAATTGACCTAACAAAAGAGAAATCAGGAAAAAAACAGTGGATTATTATTTTTGTATGTTTTACATCCTTTTAACCTCAAATTTGTATATTTGTAAGTTATGTTATATTTTATATGGCTGCATCCTTTTATGGGACCTACTCTTAGGCGCAGATCTGTCCATTATTTGGCGAGGTGTGGAGCTTCCTCCAACTGGAGCAACGTCCAAAGCTGGTTGGTGGATTGGATGTTAGTTTGCATTTTATATACTATTACAATTTATTTATCTTGCAACTGACCTCTAACCGGATCTTCTGCACCTGGCTGAGGTTCCCGCTGGCGCGGTACAGCCCGTCGGTGCACATGTTCTCCTCGCTGCTCTCGATTTCGCGCACGCACGCCACCACGAAGGGCGGCACGCGCGGGCTCGCCGCTGGACACACCTCCTCCAGCTTCCGCCCGAACACAGGCTCATCTGTGGACAGGAATGTTCGTGAGGAACTGACCTTTCATACCCTTTAGAGAGGTTTTAAACTAGCGTATTATTCAGCGTTGTGCTTGCACGCGGGCTACTTTTTGTACCGGAAATGTCAAATCTCAATGTTTCGCGCGTACACGCGCTGCATATAACAATCAAACGACCGTATACGCACCGAAAAATACGCTAGCTTGAAACCGCTCTAACACCTGTTAAATTAAAGCCTCGTATTCACTAGGGGACAAGGCAGGCGCGGTCGCAACCTTCAATTTTGGGGGGTCGCCAAGAAATTTTGGGTGGGGGGTCACTAAGAAATTTGGGGGGAAAAGTGTCCTAGATTGGCTTGTTTCGCCTTCCCTCTACGTATGACTGATGGAATTTGCGGGGGGGGGGGGGGGGTTATGTCCCCTGTGACCCCTACCTGAGAACGCGCTTGGTCCCAGTCCTAGGTGACAGGCACAGATATCGTGCGACATGGGCGATGTCGACTGACCTCGCCAGATATTTTGTCTCGTAAGTAGTGGTGTAAGAAATATCGTGCAACGTTTGGTGAAGTCAAGCAATGTCACAGGTCATTTCTAGCAACACATGTGGCGCCACATTAAGCGCCTACTGAATACGAGGCTCAGGATAAATATAGGATGATAAACGAAACCTGATGCGTGATGAACCACGCGGTTAATGCACGTGTGTAGTAATTAATATCTTGTACAATTCACAGATTATTTATACTAATATTATAAATTCGAAAGTAACTCAGTCTGCTACGCTTTCCCGCTTAGACTACCGAACCAATTGTAATGAAATTTGGGACACAGATAGAGTGGACCTTGGGAAAGGACAGCGACAGGACAGGAAGGCGAAGCCGCTGGCGGAAGGCTAGTACAAGTATATAATGTGTCACACGCATCAGTTTCCTGTAATCGTTGATGAGCCTAGTAGTAGCAGTAGCTGTCATACGAGCAAAATAACCGTCTTTACACTAAGTGATATAAGTATATAGCTTAGAAATCACTGCGCTACTTCAGTGCGGTAAGACAAGTGAAAATATGTTCTTTGTAATTGTAATGATATAACATGGCTCAGTCCGCCCATATTTCTTCAGCCCTTTACATGATTTATCAACTTTAATGCAATGTTTGAATTAATTTTACAGCAATTAGTGAAACTATTTCATGATTTTGCCCTTTTGATTTGAACGCGGTAGCCCAGCATAAAATTCAATATTTTAATTCAACAAGCAGGCATTATAAGTGATTTCATCGGTTTATTAAGTAAGCACCGGTGAGTCCTTTAGAAAAGTTAAAATGATATTTTTCTATCACATGCATTTTTAGTTACTAATAAGATATGTGTCACCAACCTTTACTGTTAACATCATATTGAGCGCTTAGTCGGTTCTTCTATGACGAAAATACTTAAGTGTTTCCAATTTTCTCAGATCTTCTTTATTGCATTTAAATATTTAGCAAAACAAAAAATACACAAGAAATACGTATAGATTTATAGCAAAATAATATTTTCGCTTAAAAAATTATATTATAAAAATTTATAGCAAAACTGTAGTTTCGATCAACATTATTTTCAATGTACAGACAATGCCGTAGGAGTTTTTGTTAAATAATACTTCAATAAAAAATAATTAAGTTGAGTTGCCTGTTGTTTTATTTATTGCGGAATTTGAAAAGTGAGATTTAGAACTAAGCCATTAAGCCATTTGTAATTTTTCTATAGTATTTTCTATTCTAATCTGAGATTTACTTACTACTTGTAAAGAATTACGATATAACATATTAATATTGATAACAAAACATTAGTTTATGTACCAATACACATTACTACTTACTTTTCTTAATCCGTTGGTGATTGTAACCGCTATCTAATACAAAATCCAAAACCATCCAAGCTACTCGAACCAACTAAAATGTACAACCATCCACCACTAAAACTACGGGTATTAATTTAGGATTGGTTAAGAAATAAAACACAAACCAATGAAAAAACTACGTCTATTAACTAAAAACTACAAAGCAGTAATATGTTACATAAACATAACACACTTACTTACCTTTTACAAATCTTCATAAAATATAAATGTTCCGTTTTTTTGCATATCATAATTTCCTATACAATCTCCCAAATAAAAAATTTAATCCCTGTATCATACCACCATATATCCTAATATTAACGTTAATTTAATTAATTCACAGAGTTGTGATAAGTACGCAATCAAAAAAATAACAACAAAGAAATACAAAATCCTTTGTTTTTTTTTCCGTAATTAAATTTATTCGTAAGTAAATTTTAAAAACCCATGAATATTTTTTAGATTTTCGCTATTGCTTCAATAGCAAATCAGTCCAAAAATACCTTAAACCAAGCACCGTATATTACAGCAACTATTGTAAAAGATAAAAATAATGAGTAAAAGATATAAATGTACACTACATCACTCCAAGTAAAACTAAGTGCATCAAGTTTAGCGTGTTAAGCTGCTCACACCATTAAAGATAGCTTATCGAACCTTTATAGATTCCTTTCTTCACCAGAACCTCCATAGCGGGTCGTTTCGCGAAGAACTTCCTTAATCTACTCTTGACGTGAGACTTCTGAATGGAGGCCTCCGTCGAATCGCTGAGATCTTCATTGCTACTGCCACCAGCTGAAAGAGCCAACATTACGACAATACAGTGAGACAACAAGAAAAGAGAAAAGAAATCGTGAGTTAATAAGCAAGATTGGAGGAGGAAGCTTAAAAGAAAGAAAAGTTTGAGGAAAGTCGTAGGAAAATCCCCACCCCCACAAAAATTTACTAAAGAATATTTATAAAATAAACTTACAACTATAGTGTACGTCAAAACATAAAGTACGCAAATATAAAAATCAGAAATGGTAAAAGATAAGTCCATCCCTAGCAATTGTAAAAGATAAACATTCATAGGGAACGTAACGACAAAAGATAAAATATAAATGCCAATAACCAAGTCGGGAATGTTAGAACATCAAGAATTACGTTCACAAAACCTTGTAAATATAAAATTAATTTACCTTATTTATCGAATTTTTAAAATATTATATAATTAAAGTTTTTCTTCTCCGGCTCTTTTCCCTCAGTTCAACTCATCGCCCTTATGGACACCTAGAACCGATGACCGCGAAAAGATTGATGTAAGACAATATTTGAATATTTGTATTCCAAAAATGATTAAAATATTATGATTTTTTGATTTTTAATTCAACCTGTACGTGTGATGATGATCGTCCGATTGGGAATTTGAATATTTTTTTTATCGGTTAAATCGTAGCATGTTGATTAGACGACCAACACTTAAACATAAAAATCAGATTTAGGAAAATGATATGTACGTTTAAAATTCAATATAAGACAGAGAGAGCAATATAGTATAGTAACGCCAATCGTCATTATGTTATTGCCGTACAAAATATTTTGCTAGAAAGGAACAGACAATAATCTACAACTACGTCATAAGTCTGTTGTTTTTAATAGTACATATTATTATATTGTGTGGCAAAGGGTGAAACTCACTTCGCTCGGGCTGTCAACTCTCGCCATCGTCAGAAATCGTCTTTGTTTCATCCCGTGCCAGACACTGTATTTATCATATCGCATGAAATGAAACAACGAGTTTTGATTTCTGTAGCCAGTTGAAGTAAGACTATTTCAGACAAATAGCGCAGTAATATCTTATACAATTAAAATAAAATTGATTAAAATCTTTGACAACGATTTGACGACAGCTGTCAGACGATTATGATTTTTCATATCACATACATTGAAACAGCGAGTTTTGATCTCCTTTTGTTTATAACAAATGAATGTGCCGGGTAGAAACAACGTTGTTTCTGACTGACACATTCGCATTGGTTTGAAGTTGTCTATTTCGACTGGCAAAACAGAAATCAAAACTCGTTGTTTCATTACATGTGATATGAAAACAATATTAATTTTGATTTAAATTAAATAAAAAAATATTACCAAGTACGTATTCAGTACTATTTAACTATTCTGATGTTTTAAGCTATGTACGTAAGCAGGAAACATACAATACAAATAATCTTTATATGTACAGAGTAATGACAATAAAACAAAAATAATAATATAATATCAATACATAGATGTTGCAATTGAATGGATGGATGGCTGTCATTATGTTTGTATATTATTATAATATAATATTATTTATGTAAAGGTAATAATAAGGTAATTTGAAAGTTACAATAAACTGCTAATACGTTATTTTTATTTGGTAATGTAAGATTCGATGATATTTGGAAAAGTAACCAGTTTACTGAAGTAAATTGCTTATTGGTAGAGAAAGACATAGTTAGATCGTTGATTTTGGTTGACTTTTTCAATAATATCTCACCATGAAATTCTGTAAACATATTGTTGTCACATTACAGAAAGTTTTTTTTTTTAAATAAAGGATTTTGAAAGATACCTAGGCTTAGGAAAGTTCGAGTGCAACGCTTGTAAATTTTAAAAATCAAGAAAAAGTTAACTGTCGACTCTCCAATTCTTCAACAAAGCAGATATATGCGGATTGAAGTTATCTACAATGCGATTGATAATAAACTTATCTTGATAGTCATAGATATTACATTATACTTTATCAGTATTATAGCAATGTATTAATATTATACCTATGAATCTGCATCAAAATTGGGTACATAGGACTATTCCTAATTTAAAGTGTCGTTACTGTGTGTGTCTATCTAGGATATTTTAACAAGATCTACTGAGATGAAATGATGTATGCTCCAAGTACTACTAACAAGAACTCTTGTTTTGTATTTAAATCCCTACTAATATTATAAATTCGAAAGTAACTCTCGTCTGACTGTCTGTTTGTCTGCTACGTTTTCCCGCTTAAACTACTGAACCAATTTTAATGAAATATTTAGCACAGATAGAGTGGACCTTGGGAAAGGACATAGGATGGTTTTTATCCTATGAGAATCTATAAAACGGGTCCACACGGGCGAAGCCGCTGGCGGAAGGCTAGTAGAGTATAGTTACTCAAAATTACTCTGATTGTTAAATACGATACTACCAATTTTAATTTTGTTAATAGGGTCTTGGACACTATGCACAAAAAAATCAAAATCCTTATCTTAAAAAGGTTGCACAAAATCACACTTTGAAAGCAATATAATTGTTAATTCTTTTTTGTACATGATTTATCTTACCATTTAAATCAATAATAATGAAGTCAATTGACTATATATGATAAGTGACGTCACTTATCGTTTTCTCATACAAAATGTATGGGGATGTCACGTTTTGACAGCTCATTAAAAGTATCTCAATTGACTTGGTAGTCCAAGACTGGATTGAATTTCATTTAGGATATTAAAAAACCTTATGGTAAAAAAGCTAAACTTTATAAATAAGATACGTTAAGATATACATCGAGAGATAAAGGTATCGCCGCTAAAATCAAATGAAATGATATGTTATCTCTGAAAATAAAACAGCTGGCATTTTGACTGTACATTGAAAATAATTTAGAAAACAAAGAATCAAAAATCAAAAAAAGAACAGAGCCCTCAGTGTAAGTTGGTAAACGCGCAAACGTTACTACTGCGTCAGAGTTAAAATTTGACAGATAGATCTTAACCTGAAAGGAATAAGCATGAAGGAGTTTTGGCGGGAAGTCGAAGGAGTTTTGGCGGAAAGTCGAAAAAGACATATTGTGCTCTTGTTTTATTTTCATTTACTTGGTGTATTTTTGAGTTATATCGGATAAAGTTGATGGCATTTTGTTTGATATAGGTTAATTACAGTGCACGAGTGTTAGTGAAATAGAATAACAGTGCTAAAATATGTTTTTTCTGCTTGCCTCCAAATTCCCATCGGACACGTTCTAGTAAAGTAGCCATCGCTTTACTTGAATGTTGGACTGACTAGACTGACTGATTACTGAAGACTTACTTACTGACTTGTTATTACTTCATCCCATGGAGCAAGATAACCACTTCGTCCAGTTTCATTGAAACTGGCAAAAATTGATGCAAAAATAATACTTGACGCTGGCAGTATGCACAGAGTTTGCGATGCCATAATTGAAAAAAAATAAGCTTGAATAAGGTCGATAGTTAAATACTTAACGCAAACGCGTTAGCAACGTTTTCGCGTGAGCACTTACACTAAGGCCTCAGTACCTATAGGAGAATATTTGTAGGATTTTTTAAATATAAACCAAGTCTTATACGAAAAATCAACAAGCTCTTCAGCTAACTCGCAAGACCTTTCCATGGACGAGGAACAAATATGTTGTATGAAAACCTAAAAAACGTTAACTGGATACTATTAATACAAAATATCAAAATGAATACCTTAATAAAAAGGTTGCACAAAACTACGAAAAGAAGGATAATTGTTAATTCAGTTACATACATGAATTTTACTGCCGCTAAAATCAATTAAAATAGTCAATTGACTTAAATGGTTTGTGACGTCACAAACTGTATGGATTACAAAATGTATAGAGGTGTCACGTTTTGACAGCTCATTAATAAAAGTATCTCAGTTGATTTGGTAGTCTAAGACCGGACTCTGAAAAGATTCGCAACTCCGAAATTTAAGGAAAGTTTTTTTAAACAGATATGTTGCGGCAAATTTAAGATATCAGCCTAGTTTTTACTATAAAGTAAAACGAAATAAAATAACGATAATATAATGGTAAATAATAATAATAATAATAAAACACGTCAAATATTTACGTTTCGGGTGCAAATACTGCGAGCCAAAGAACGACTTAATTTTCATGTGGTTACTTTTCTCTGTTGGGCTCTTTTTAGGCTTATCCATAGTCACATCCACAAAAGTCCAATGGTCAGATATAGCTTGCACCAGTTGAAATTCCATTTCAAATACAATAAGGTCCAAATTCCAACAACACTTCACACAACTTTAAAATTTTGAAAAGCCACACGTGTTTATTGAAAACGTCATTGTTGATTATTATTTTTTCACGTTAAAGTACACCTTGGTTAACTTCAAATAAAATCCAAATTTGTCTCTATGGTCTTATAGACCTACAAAAAGTCCACTGTAAGTTTTTTTTAGTATATTTTAACTTTAAAAAGTACTGTTAATACTTCTACTACAAAGGATAACTTAAACGATGAAACAACGCGTCAGTACTGAGCTAATCATATCTGGAGCTCCGTTATCAGTTTATCAGATAAACTGGAAATAAAGACGTCTTATCGAGGTAATTGACGTGCTAGCTTATCGATCATTTATTGAAACTTTAATAAACGAAATTGAAAACACTTCATGTATATTTAAGTACCTTAACTTTCAAGGATGTAGTTAAATTCTATGTCGTAAATGCATTCATCGTTAGACTGGCTTATTTTTATGATAGCACGTTTTTACTACGAAAATTGTTTTAAAAAGTGCAGCTTCAATATACTAAAGATATAAAACAATAGATTTGATTATCGAGCAGGAAGAATAAGTGATGACGATTTTAATTTCGATTATTAATAGTCTAATTCTATCACAGGCAAAGCCTCACAGAATAACCCACAATGCTAATGTGTTACACTTGCTTTCAGTAATCATTCATATCTATGCTAAAAATATAAAGCTGAAGAGTTTGTTTGTTTGTTTGAACGAGCTAATCTGAGGAAATACTGGTTCGAATTGAAAAATTATTTCTGTGTTGAATAGTCCATTTATTGAGAAAGGCTATAGGGGCAAGTCCACGCGGACGTAGTTGCGGGCGGCCGCTAGTTATACATAATATGCTACTAACGAGCCTGGCTGATGTGTGCTGCTCTTTGAAACGGATCTAAATGTTGTAAGTATCGCCCAAATAGTTACACTGCTTCAGTATCATTCATCATTCAGTTCAATTCAGTCATCAAGTATCATTCAGTCAATCATGACCCATGACATGCCATGTCCATGAATCATGATTCAGTATCGTTCATTGTCAGGATAAAAAAAATGTTTTTTCAGTTGATGTGACTTGTATATAACCTTAGAGCATCAAAGTTACTGACTCACCCTTCAGGAGAGACGGCATAGCACCTCGCTTCGATACATAATTTTTGTGCCAAATCTGGTGCGGGGAAAGAACGCACACATTTTAATTTTGTCACACATTCACAAAATATATTCTTTCATAGCTACAGACGCATACATTTCTAAATATGTCAATTTCAATTAACAACGTCATTTTCTATGCACCGTCAACACTGACACCGACACACACAGACATACTAGAAGGCACATTGTGCATGCACGTTGGGACGAGGGGTTCGCCCGTAAAGGCCACTCCTATGACGGTTGTCATACCTGTCATACCTTGATGCTTTAAGTATATAACACAGCACACAAAATATGATAAATATCGGTTAATTACTTTCGGTATACATTCCGGTTGTGTGGGATTTTTATACTCGTATTTATAAAGATATATTTATGAAGCGCGCATGGCTCGGCGGCTAGCGTAGAACGCAAGCGGTCTATGCAGTTAAGCCAAACGGGTGCGGTCGGGTGTGAGATGGGTAACCGCTAGTGGCAAAAAAATTCATGCGCGTTTCCGTGCTTCGGAAGGCACGTTAAGCCGTCGGTCCCGGTTGTTGTCGATGGATAGCAGTCGTTAAACCTTGTCGGAGGCCTTATGGGCCACTAACCCGCATCTCCACCAACTCGCATTGGAGCAGCGTGGTGGAGTAAGCTCCAGGCCTCCCCAATAATGGGGAGAGACCCCTGCCCAGCAGTGGGACGTAAAAAGGGTTGCAGCCATTTATAAAGATGATCATTGTAGCCAATAAACAATAACTTAGGTACTTCAATTAAAGGTCACAAGGATTATTGATGTCACAATAAAAGCATATAAGCAAATAAGTTTATGAATGTAAATTATGAAATGCCTATATATTACCTACGCATTCAGATAAAAACATCTCACATTTTCCCTATCTATTACATTTGTTGACTTCGCTTCATTAATCATATTAGTCAGAATTACAATGTCTGAGTCATCACTTTTGTTTTCATTAGTTTCCACAAACAACAAAGTGGAGTAAATATTTATTAGAACAAAGATTTCAAATCTTTTGTGAATTTGTTTTCTGAAATAAACAAAAATGTGAACAAAAATGTCATTGAAAAAAGCAACATACGAGTAATGTAAAAAAAAAACTTAGAAGAAATCTTATAAAGTTTGCTTTTACAATAACTCCACTGATCAAAAATAAATAAAAATGATTTGGAAGATATTAAATCCTTACACGAATATAGACGGCGAAATCCATCGCAGCCACAAGTCATCATAGGGCAAAACCATACCGAATAACCTATTTTTTAAGTACACACCAGAATTATTCGAATTCGACGAATCAGAACGCACTGTTTTCGTTTTTTTTAATCGCACAGATTAAGAAAATTGAAAATGTCAGTCTACAGAAAACGAACGATATTACAAATAATTTTCCCGCGCGCGATTGTCACATTCACTTTTTTAAATAGGTATTTCTTATTAGCACCAAAACAAAAAACGAATAAGTACAAAAAATTTAATGGACATATTAAAATATTAATTTTGAGTAATTTTGCGAAGTTACGATACAGCAAAATGTTTGTAAATTGATTAAAACGGAACTGTTAACCAATAATGTACAAAGACTGAACCAGGAAAACCAAATGCCATAAATTTAATGGGAAGTGGATTCGTCATCATAGGATGACGGACCAAGGAAACTGGAGACATAATTGCGTACCTACTATAGTATAAGACTAGTACGTCAAATCAAATATTTGAATAGAATGTGTTGTTTAGAGCGTTGTAAGTATGGTAATTTATAATGAGGGATCATTTAATGATAGTAGAACGTATGACGGTGGCTAAAATTAAGGCATGACCATTTTAGTTTATTTGTAGATAGTACCTATATCGATATTTTCAGTTACCGTGGGTAATACAAGTTTAAATGACAATTTATCAATAACACCTAGACGCAAGCAAAATGTGACTGAAATTATAGGTATTATACCACTAAATGGTTATAGAGCTAACTAAAATAAGGGAAGAGAAGGCAAACTTTAGTTTGTTTGGAGGAACTTACTCGTATAAGATTCAGCCATTTATTTTATGTTTAATTAATGTATGCGTCGGGCATGTTCGCAGATGCGCGTGTAGATTGTTTCTACACCACCATGCGTAAACTTTGCACATCCCTGGTGCGCAGGGTGAGGGCCAGTTCCAATAGGAGGGCATTTTCTGACAGGTTAGATTGTCAGAACCTGAACTATTGTCATATGGTGTATTTTTTTTTTCAATTATGGCATCGCAAATCCTGTGCATACTGCCAGCGTAAAGCACAATTTTTGCATAAATTTTTGCCACTTTCAAAGAAACTGGACGAAGTAATAACAAAGTCAGTAAGTAAGTTGTCAGTAATCAGTCAGTCTAGTCAGTCCAACATTCAAGTAAAGCGATGGCTACTTTACTAGAACGTGTCCGATGGAATTTTGGAGGCAAGCAGAAAAAACATATTTAGCACTGTTATTCTATTTCACAAACACTCGTGCACTGTAATTAACCTATATCAAACAAAATGCCATCAACTTTATCCGATATAACTCAAAAATACACCAAGAAAATGAAAATAAAACAAGAGCACAATATGTCTTTTTCGACTTCCCGCCAAAAAACCATCATATGGTGTATGTGCTGACTAATCAGGCCTGTCTTAGATATAGTTTTTTTAAGATCAGTTAACTAGTTTTTTAAGTTTACTAACATTAACTTTAAGATTTGTATTTCTACTGACACCTAATATATGTTGATATATCGAAATAAAGGATTATTATTATTATGTATCTCTCCTTATAGGTACGAACGCTTGCGTGGGGACACAGGTCCAACACGTAGAGGCCCCTTTGAGACACTTTAATGTTGTTATGTGGTAACACGTGACGGATACCATCCTCGGCCGTATCATATAAAAAGTTATATGACCCAGGGATAGTCCCCGTCAGGTGCACAGGTTCTATTGCTACAAAAGGGGAGACTAATATTGGGTCTATGGGGATGAACGGACGAGGGACTGGTAGATAGGCTATGGAGAACTAAGGGACACCTGCCGTTCAGACTAATAAATAATCTAAAGTGAGGCAGGTGGTGGTGCCTGGGAAGCAACATTGGCGTGAGCAGCTAGGGGTGTCGAGAGGAGCGGCACCGATTTCACCATCGCGGGGGGATAAATCCAACCCGGAGCGGGTTTCCTCGCTATTACGCCAATTATTTAGTTAAACTTCCACCCCCGAGCATATAGCTCTAACAGCTCCACTCTAGACGGCCAATTAAGGCAAGCCAGAGGTGGGGACCTGATCCTCTGGGTTATCACTCCGCCTGCCGGAGACGAGGAACAGGGGGACTTCCCCGGGAGCAATCGGGTCCGTGGTGTCGTTACTCACCAACAGCTCGCCACAAGCCGCCCTGCGTTATTATTATTATTTAAACTTGGCCTATTGGTTCAAGGTCCACCGATTATTATCAATCAGTATCCTTGATAGCTGTCATGACATCACTAACGTTTGTACCTCTGTGGTTTGAACGCTCAAACGCTGGGAACTACGAGAGTCGAGAACGGCAGTCTTTTTGGCAAGTGCGACTGCGACATTTCCTACGGTACTCACCGGTGTCTTCCTTGTGAAACGCCAAAAACAGACCTAACGTAGGTCATGACACCGCTCTAACACCTCTCGGACTTACGATGGCAGCAGCCACACACATCGATATCCTTCACGGGCCCGTGAAGAGGCCATGCTGTAAATGAAGCACTATATAAAAGACCGTGTACCTTTCTGTTTGTTCCTGTCAGCGTGGCGGGAGACGGGCGGCGTGCGACCCAGGCTCTCCAGGTCGGTGTTGCTGCTCTGGTACTGCGGGGTCGTGCTGGGGTACTCTTCCAGCGCGGGGGGACCCTGTGGGGACAGGAAACGGAGAAAACACCCGTTAGGCCTAGTTATAAAATTAATAATTATTAATTTTTAACCATACTTCAAAAACGCGAGGAAAATCTTATCTTGTGTAACTGTACTATATTTTTGATAATTTGCTTATTGTATAAAGTTTATGAGGTAACGTACTTACATAAAAAATAGCCAAATTGGGAACCTTCTTTTGTTGAAGTCCATAAAAGTGATTTTTAGTAAGAATTTTAAGCAGAATTTAGTTATTTTACATGTTTATTTAAACAATTTTAATAATAAATTCCTGTTGTATATGGACGCGGACAGTAGTCCCAAAAGAGTCACTTGCGCATTGCCTTATTTGAAAGAGACCTATTTTACTAAGCTTTCTTGAAGAACCCCATGTACTCCACTGGAAATGACCCCGCATGAAGATTGCCCCACAATTTATATTAACCCCTCCGCGGCAAGTCAAACAATGCAAAGAAAACTGTGACCGCTATGAGTCCAGATGGTGTCGGTGAAGATTCAAACTTCGTCGAGTGATAATGGTGAAAGGGCGACGTGGGCATTGCCACCGTCAGCACCAGCGAACGGTGTGCCAACCAAATGCTTCCTTTCGGCGCATAACGCCGCGCTACCCCGTAGGGGGCGTCCTACTCTCGTTTATCTGAACGTGGTCTCCACTCCAAGAGCCCTTTACAGCACCAATTGTCAACTCTTCGACCGATGTGACTGGCCCAATGCCACTTCAGCTTGCTGGCCTTTAGGGCTATGTCGGTTACTTTGGTCCTCATGCGGATCTCTTCGTTACGAATCCTATCCCTGAGGTACACATCGAACAAAGCCCATCCTAGGCACGCTGTGCGACTTTGAGCTTATGGACCAGTCCCACCGTCAGTCGGCTCCGTAGGTTATCTCGGGTTGGACACGTCGGTCGAAAAGTTTGGTCTTGACACTTTGCGGTATGCGCGACGTGAATATGTGGCGAAGCTGAATGTTGCCCAGCCCGACTGAATCTTCCTGTCAGAATACCTCAAAGTTGTTCTTATCAAGCTGAACAGATTGCCCTCAGCAATATTCCTAAACAACTTGGAGAGTCATGCCAGTCATCAACGGTCACGCTAGCCATCAACGGTTACAAGGGTAGGAACGTCGATACAAAACTCACCAGCTTGTAGATGACGTTCTGCATACACTGGAGCAGCTGCTTGGCAGCCTCCTCCGTGTCGAGCTGCAATAGGTACTGGTCGTAGCGGACCGTCAGCACCAGCGAACGGGTATACCTGTCGATAATATTGATACGATGCGTTATGTGATGTGATAAAGTGCTGACGTTGGCGGCATCTGATGCCATGCAGGTGTCGCGCATCGTTCCCACGTACCTGTCTTTGAACGGGTCTCACCCATTGTAGATTAAGGTTAGATTTAGATAATTATAACATATGTTGTTCAGTTACGATAGGGTAAATTATGTAAACTCTAACATTGGGTGTATTAGGGCCAATTCCCACAGAAAGAGCAGCTGCGCGCAGCGGCTTTTTTAGGTAAAATATATATATAGGGGCAGCGCGACGCCACGAGGTTGCACGAACCTTCTAGCGACTAGTCAAAACAGGTAGCTCCTTGCGGCTCCGTTGCTGTTACGGCCGCTACTCTTTCAGTGGGAATTGACTCTTAAAATATTATAGGTATAATAAGTGATGTCTCGACTTGCTGCTTTCACTCTGGCTGTGGCCGATCCTTAGCTTGTGTGTAAGCAGTGAACAATAAAGTATTTTCTTTTGTTTAGTTACCTGCGCGTGTGCATCTGTATGCAGTGCACGACGTGCGCGTTGCGCAGCGGCAGCACCAGCTCCGGCCGCGCCGCGGACGGGCTGGGCGGCGTGCCGGCGCCCTTGCCCACCTTCTGCACACAACAATAGAACCATTGATAACATTGACGAATATAATAATAATAATAATAATAATATTTATTTATTTAAGGTAACAATATACAGGCCCAATTTTATCTTCAATATAATCCCAAACCCAAATATAAACCCAATATAATCCTTCTGCACACACGAATAAAATCATTGATTACATTGATGAATATAATCATTGATTGACCCTGAAAATCAGCAGCCGTAACGGTCTCCAGCTATGGCACAGGCTGAGGGTGACTTTTTCACCTTGTCGGTTTAAATAAATTAATATTATGATCCAGTTTAATGCCAATTTTTTGTTCTTTTTAACTTATTTTGTTTCTTCTTTCCCTTTTTTACTGGCTGATTGTGTCAATTGTTTATTGTATTTTTGTAATTTGTTTTTCTATGATATGTGATGCAAAAATTATACATGACGCTGGCAATATGCACAGAGTTTGCGATGCCATTATTATGATTGAAAAAAAAATGAAAAATAATGTTGAAATGTTTATATCTTAGACTAAGAATAATTTACTGTCTTTGGTTTATATAGATCTATTTTTGTTTTTAGGCCTATTAATTTATTAATCAAACTATATATTTTTCTTGTAATGTAATTCTTAAATGTAATTCAATTAACTGATTAGTGTAACTGGATCAATCCGTTCTTATCAATGAAAAATAAATTATTTAATTTCAGGCCTTTAATTTTTTAAATAACAAACTAAATATTTAACAAATATTTCTAATTAAATATTATTATTACTTTCCAAAACACCATAAATGCCGCTAAAGGGGGCGTAAACACACCACAAATGCCGGAGCTATCATATTTTATGTTTCTGTAGGTACCTCAGCAGCCCGTTGGCTTCAGGTCGACAAAATACCTCCCGCTCTTTTTTTTGGTATCGAGGGAGATGTCGAGTACTTTCAAAAGGTACTCGACATCTTGGGAGAGGATACCGGGTTATGTGGGATTTGAACCGCACTAAAATCCCCTCGGTGGCCTGCCTTTGCCCTTGGGGAGGACTATGGAATCTCCAGTGGAACTCACCGGTGTCCTCCACTCGCGGCGCCCAGTACGGGCCTATCCTCGAGAGAGCAGATGTGCTCTCCTGCATCCCCTGATGCTTACGGCGGCACACACACCGACGCCTCGCCGTTCTTCCCGGGGCCGCTGGCTGAACGGATCAAGCTCCCACTCTCACTACTCACAACCCCAGAAGCCCCCTTTTAGTCACCTCTGACGATCAGACAAGGGAAAACCGTAGCTCTATCTTAATCCCGAAGCTACAGGGACTAACCCTGCCTTCTCTTTACACCCTTGGCACCCTTCCCATCAGGCCACCGTCTAATTACGTCCCTGTTTGTAATGTAACTGCTACAATAAAGATTGCGGGTTAAAATGATCACGTTGCGTACCTTAGAAAAGTGATCTTGTCTGTTCTCTCTCACCTCCAAAACGAGACGATTTCAAAAATATTTTACTAACCAAATTAAAAGGGACTTGTTTTTCTTTTCACATTTATAAGCGTCAATTTTTATGCTCAGAGGATGAGCTTGAGTAATGAGTTCTTAAAGTAACATTCATAACATAGCGGCATTCAAAGTTTACAAAAGAAACTAGGTACATATTGCTGTATTAAACGGACTTTACTAACTATACCAAATTATAACACCGAAGAGTCTTTTGAAAGCTCTAATCTCAGGAACTTTTAGTTCTAATTGAAAAATTACTTGTGTCTTGGATAGTCCATTTATCGAGGAAGGAAATCTTTGATTTACAATCTCAATCCACGCGGAAAACGCGGGCATAGCTAGCAAATTATAAAAGCGTCATTCGGACGAAACGAAATTAATACTAAAATATATATACCGTGGCCTGATACGTCCGCTGGTCCTTGTAGAAGTAGATCGCGGTGGGGGTCAGGACCATGTAGCACTCCGCCCAGTTCTTCTTGCTCTTCTTGCGGCCCTCCGCGAATTTGGTCCTTTTGATCGTGCCCTCCTGAATTACTGATGCTTGGAACTGGAAAGATATTGAAATTTGTAATTCAGTCACTATAGGTTTTAATTTAATCAACAATGTAAAGTTGATGTCCTACTGCTTTTTTATTTTGTTTACTGCTGTAGCGACCTTCCGCTACTCATCAAGAGATGGCTCCACGAGTATTCCTGAATCACGCTATCGAAGTTTTCTGATTATCCGACCATATATACAAGCTTCGAATTGAGTCAGTTGGAGCGCGGCCGCTCCCAGGGTATGACCACCTCGCCCGGCGGGAGATCTTCCTTTGCCAAACTGCTGAGCACAGATATCATCTCGTAACTGAGTGGGGGGTAGTAAGAGGAAAAGAGATTACCACCACCAATGGACATATTTAAATCATCTTACATAGATCTATTTAAATCTATGCTAATAAGTGAGAAACCAAACTTTGTGTTTTGGTTAAAATATCTAGATCTATATGGACTACAGATATCATAAAATTTTCTTTTATTCGGGTCTTCTCATTGACATGTTCCAAATACTTTTTACACAGAGTAGTTCCAATCTGAGAATGTTGCTCCGAAGGGACAAAGTGATGTATGTCTGTGTTTAGGAGCCACCATGGACTTGGATTTCCTGTTGCGCGAGTAGTCCGGCTCCCGTCGATCCTCCACGTCTAAACTGTCCCCAGAGGAGGACGGTAGGAGCTGCAGTTATTTTGGCTTCAGTGTTTTAGGTTAAGAGATGTCAATCCCTGTAGCTTCGGGATTAAAAATAGCGGACGGTGAGAGTGGGAGCTTGACCCGTCCAGCCAGCAGCCCCGGGAGGGACGGCGGTGTATGCGTGGCCGCATGCCGCCGTGAACACCTGAAGGTGCAGGAGAGCACATCTGCTCTCCCGAAGATGGGCCCGTTCTGGGGGCACCGCGCGTGGAGGACACCGGTGCGTTCCAATGGAGATCCCGGAGTCCTCACAAACACAGAGGCAGGCCACCGAGGAGGTTTTAGTGCGGTCAAATCCCACATAACCCGGTATCCTCTCCAAAAAAAGAAAGCTTAAGAGATGTCAACTTATTTTCTTACCTCAGCCGGCTGATTAATAAGCATTCGCGGCGCTGGCACTGGCGATCGCCCTCTGTGTTTGGGAGCCACCATGGATTTGGATTTCCTGTTCCGTGAGTAGCCTGGTTCTCGCCGAACTTCCACATCTAAGCTGTCCCCAGAGGAGGACGGTGGGAGCTGCAGATAGTTTGGCCTGCGCGGATTGGCTAGTAAGTTCTCTGTTGAGCCACCTGTAATAGATAAAAGAAAGTTTTGGAACGTTTGGTAACTACAAGGCTATCCATTAAAGTAAGGCAATTTATCTTATAACTATCGACATTCAAAGTATTTTTTTTTATTTTTTATTTTTCAACCTTTTTTTTATGTCCCACTGCTGGGCTCAGGTCTCCTTCTCACACAATTGAGAGGGATTTAGGCCATAGTCCACCACGCTGGCCAAGTGCGGATTGGTGGACGTCATGCTTTCGAGAAATTATGAATTTCTCTCAGGCATGCACGGCGATAGGGAACATCGTAATCAATGAAATATCACGATATTTTCCATCACCGTGGAGCAGCGATAAATTCGCACATTACAAATTTTTTTGTCAGAGGTGCCAGCCGAGGATTTGAACCTGGGATCGGTCGCGTCGAAGACCGTGGTTTTTACCACTCGGCCATCGCTGAGTAATTAATAAAATTGAACTTTTTGTTGATTACATTATTTGTAAATTGTTTTGTTAAGAACTAGTCACTTTGTACAAACATTAATGTTTTCAAGTAAATAAATATCACAACGTAGTGTACAACTTTGACTAAGTACTTTGACTAGCAAAATTTTTTAGTGAAAAGAAATTGAAAAATATTCATTTGGACAAACTGCGGTTCCAAGGCGACCTTAATGAAGATCCGTGTTATTGGTTCTTCTTCGTTTTAAGCAATACCAAATGCAAAATGCTAGAGAACCTGGTTTCGCTTTCCATCTTATGGTGGTCCGAGTTTTTATGTCTTATGTTTGTGTGTGTCTTAAGTCCCTGTAGCTTCTGGATTAAGAATAGAGATACGGTATCCCCTGCCTGATCGTAAGAGGCGACTAAAAGGGGGCTTCCGGGGTTGCGGGCGGTGAGAGTGGGAGCTCGATCCGTCCAGCCAGCAGCCTCGGGAAGGACACGGTGTGTGCAAGGCCGCACACCGCCGTGAACGCCTGAAGGTGCAGAAGAGCAAAATTGCTGTCCCGAAAATGGGCCCATAATGGGCGTCGCGAGTGGAGGACACCGGTGCGTTCCACTGGAGATCCCGGAGTCTCAAGCACAGAGGCAGGCACATTACCAGGTATCCTCTCCCAAGTTGCTGGGTATCTTTTGAAGGTCAATATACCAAAAAAGGCACCTACAACCTTTTGTGCTTTACGCTAGGATTGCCTGCATTCCGTCTGTTATTACTATATAGGTAGGTATTTTTATTTTACAATATACATGATTTTCAGTCATACAAGTCAGGGACTTACCCAGACGACTTTTTAGCCGACCGAAGGGGGGGCTCTCGGAGTTGGCCTGACTGAAGCTGCGGTCCAGGTCCCCGCGGCTGCGCTCCGACGTGGGACTCCAGTTCCATGACTTGGCCGGCACGTCCAGCGTGGTATCCTGGAAGGAGGTAAACTAGGAATTAAATAAAAATAAATAAAGCTATCTTGCGGGGATTTTCTTCTGTGAGCATATAATGTCGCAGAAGGAAGCTGCGGAACGGGAGAGGGAAATAACAATGGACCTTCCTATCCGCTGCAGGAGAGCAGGACGTAGGAGGAGGATCTACCACGCCCTCCTCCAATCCAGGGGGATTTTCAGGAGTCCACCGCCTTAACCTCAATCAGGGGATTATTGAGGCCACCCACATCTGCCGTGTAACAGTTTTATTGTGTTTCAGTGGAAAGGTGCAGTAGCCGGCCAAACTTACATGAGGCGACCATCAGCCTCCGGAGTAGCAGCGCAACTGGATACGACCTCAGAAAAGGCTAGCGGTTTGGCAGCCGCTACTATGATATATATGATTCAGGGATTGCTGTGTCAATAGAGTCCTAACTTGCCGATTTATGGGTTCACCACGCTTTTGAAGATGAAATTTTCGTTTCATAACTATTTTTTTATATATTATTATACTCAATTTATTATTATTTTTAAATTATTTAAATATTTAGTTTAGCGTTTTTATTTCACTGTCAAATACCTAATCATTTATTTTTCTACCTCGCTAGAATCGAACCCGGGACACTCAGTTCGGCACTACAGCCACATTGCGTACAACAGATCGTGATTTAAGTTAACAGTAACAATAAATTAGCTTTGAACAATGATATTTTACATCAACGTATCCCGCAACAAATCCAAATAAGGGCATAATTTTGATATTACGACACAGAGTCAAATTCAATCCGAATACATCCTAAGACCAAATTAAAATAAGGTTTATAATTGCCTACTCTATAAATGTAAATAAAGACGAGTTTCCGGTAAAATAATCTACACAAATACCCTATTTGCTACTTACGGTCAAGCTAATATAGTGCTTATAGCCACGGAGGATATAATTCTATAGCAATATATGTATGGGAACGGATGTAAAGGACATTTTCCTGGTAGCCAAGCGCCAATTAAAGTACTGCTTTTAATTAATACAGCTTTTCGATTAACTTCAGGATATGACAAATGAACCAATTTGGAATCGCAAAACCATAATTAAATAATCTTTGACATGAAAATATAACGTCAAACATAACGAAATATTTGTATTAACAACACAACGGACTTTTTTCATTGCTGAGGAAACATTCGTAGCAAAAGCTAAAGGTGCAGAAGACTCTACAATACTGAACAAAAGCTAGTCATGAGATGTCTATGTTTGCAAATGATAATAAATAAATAAATAAATAAATAAATAAATAAATAAAAAAATAACGTTTCACACTCATAGCCCCACACACATATACCCTGTATCGTGGGTACCATAGACACACACAGAGACAGAAACACAAACATCCAGACCGAGGTCAAAAATTTAAACTCATCATTCAAATTTCTGCTTCGCCGGGAATTGAACCCGGGACCCTTCGATTGGTAGTCCGGCATGGTAACAATTAGCTTTAGTTATTTCTTTATATCATTTGTTATATGAGGAAACATCGCATAGAAACCTACATAGAGTATTTCTCATTATGTTATCAAATTCCATCTAGCAATAGCAGTAATAGTAGTACTGAAATCAATCAGTTCCAAAATAACCTTTCGTACCTCCATACACTGTGAGATTTTCATATATTAAATGCCATACTTCAATGAAGATATGGTTATAGTCTACCTAGACTACTTCGTCCATAAAAATACTCTAGCTAGAGCAACTTCGACACTACGACACGATGAGAATTTGCTCTTCCGTCGACACCGCCCTACAAACACTTTTAACATGAACATACCTCACGGAACCACGTTTTGCCCCGCTTAAACATAATAGCACTTTAAATAAACCAACACATAATAACTACATATCACTAGCTAAGAACACAGCCAACTAAATCCTTAAATAAATTCACACCGAAAGGGGAAAATATTGCATTTAATTGTGTAGAACACATTGCAATGACACACTGTGTCGGAATAAGCAGCGATGATATTGTTGTAGTGATGGGGACGAGGATATCGATAACATTACAGTCTATTCATAAAGGAAATATGCATTGAACTGGGGGTACTGCTCTGGCGAACCTTCCTTTTACGTCTCATACATTTGTATTTTTATTATAATGGGTTTTTATTATTCGAAAAATTGCCCATGCTTTTACTACTTGTTAACAGTACCTTTACGAGAAATCTCGATACATATATCTTTAAATCTATTTATTTATATACATCCCAATAACATGACTCTAACGTGTAAGTGTCTGCAACCTTAATCAGCCTTAAGTACATAAATGTTCTTAAAATTACATACAGGAATTATATAGCATAGCACAAGTTTATAGAAATAACTGAGATTTTCTACGCCAAGGGAGATTTCTCCAGCAAGGTTACTGCCCGCCCTACCAGTCGGTAATCGTTAATCTATAGGTACCAAATGCGGCAAAGTGATATATACTGAATAGGTTTTAAACGGAAATCAGGGTTTTCCGATGTGTTTTTGCTACCCAAGATCGTATGGACGCTAAAGTCGTAGTAACATTAAGGTATCGATATATTCCACCGACATCCCTACACCCTCGTTATCAGGCGAGCGGTCGACGATTCGACGCGAGGAAACCCTTATCACACACTTTATTACGCGCACTGATTGCCCGCAGTCAACGCTCAATGGGCCTGTTATTCAAACACTTTCACATATCCATAGTAGTATACTTGATACTGGTAGTCAAAGAAAGGAACAAAGATAATTTTCCTCGCTCTTCTCGGTCTCAGACTGATAGTCAGACAGAAGCAGTATAAGCAATCTTTATTCGCATTGGTGTAACCCCTATCAGAATTGATAGATGCATCCTTGAACAACAATATAAAACATATGGTTTACAGTTAGTCCCTCCTTAGAAAATAATAAAGATACAAGGAATAGTGTTGTTGTGTGGGTAAACTCTACCTGCCCTTAAAAGACAAAATAAATTTTATAGTAAAATAACGTCTAACTAACGTCCTTAGGTCTTAATCCTGTGACTATCATCGCTTTTTTGCAACTGACACGAAAAATCACCCAGACATTGAAATTGACCCAAAAATTCAAAATCATTGTTCCAACAGCCTCCGTGGCGTAGCGGGTGATGAGCCGACTGCGAAGCGTGAGGTCGATTCCCACCCAGGATAATATTATGTGTGAATATTTGTGTGATGAACATGACTATTTGTTTTGTTAATTTATCTATTAAAGTATGTATTTAGAATTATATAACTATGTTTATCACAGCTTTCTGATTACCATAGTACAAGCTCTGCTTAGTTTGGAATCAGATGGTGTTATGTGAATTGTCCAAAGATATTTATTATTTATTCATTTTGCTTTGCCGGAAATCAAACCCGGGACCCTTGACCTAGTGGTAACCATTGCGCCACAGCCACAGTATAGTTCGAAAAGGAATCCTTGATAGATATGGCGTGGGCATTGGAGAAATACCGACGGAAATTCCATTATTAAAATTGTATTGCAATTTTAATAGTAACAAAACTAAATAATAATATAACAAAGCTCGGGGATAATTTATTATACCGTTCACAATTAAATTTGATAATAAATAGTTAATACACGGACTTTATGACAATACATTGACCTGTTAGTCAACAATGTGCGGTTCTCATTATTTTTAGCGTTTTCCTTGACCGGCCGCAAGCAACTTGTAAAGTTTAGGCCATATTAGTTTAAGACAAAGACGGGATCATTCATAGTTCGTTTCACAAAGGTTCAGTTACCGAATGGCAAAAAATGGAACACTTATAGATTCGTTATGTACCTACTAACGTTTGTCTGTCCGGCCCTGCGTTCTACTTTAATTTTTAGGCGTTTTGAGCCATCAGGTTATTGCTAGCTGACGCTCGCCGGTTGTATTTTGTTAAATAAAATAACAGTGCGATAACATTCCTATTCCCAGTTTCCAAGTTTCCAAAACTCCATCAGACAGGTTCTGGTAAAGTAGCCATCTCTTTACGACGACCTGCGTGGCGCAATGGTTACCATGCCGGACTGCCAATCGAAAGGTCCCGGGTTCGATTCCCAGCGAAACAGAAATTTGAACGATGAGTTAAAATTTCTGTTCTCGGTCTGGGTGTTTGTGTTTCTGTCTTTGTGTGTGTCCATGGTACCCACGACACAGGGTAAATCCTACTGTGGGGCTATGAGTGTGAATCGTTATTTATTTATTTATTTATTTATTTTACACTGAGTGGATTACAAACAAGATCCCATTGTGCCGCCCAACAAACTCTGAAGCTCTTTGTACGAGTACCGTTAACAAATTGAGCTATTATATTGAACGCAACCAGCACAATAGTGTTCAACTGTTCGCAGATTGGAGATAATGTATGTAGATAGAGTGCCGCGAGCGATAAGGTTGCATAATAATACAGTTTAGCTACGATACGTACTAGACACTTACGTACCTATATACGGTGAAGTAGAGCCTTATGTTATGTGGTACTACTTTTTTTCTTTCAGTTGGCCGAGCGGTAAAGACCGCTGGCCCCGACATAGAGATACGACATATTTATTTATATTTTTTATTTATTTATTTTATTCAAAAGTTTTGCTACAACTTTATAGTTACTAAGTAAACTTAACCTAAGTTGATATTAATTACTAAATGTACAGGATACCAAACTTATAACTTAAAAACATATAATTAAGTACAGTTTAACACTTTCCAAGTATAGTGTACGTAGGTAAGTGCAAGATTTTAAATGTAATAAATACATACTATAATACATCTGTCGTTTTTATCGTAAATAAAAGAAGTAAGTTTAAGAATAAAGTGTTATTCGTAACGACAAAATAGATAGGAATAAGTATTGTGATATTTAAGTAATTTCGATGTTTTCCATCACTGTGCAGGTCAGGTTGACGCAGGCATGATATCCACCAATCCGCACTTGCCTAGCGTTGTGGACTGTGGACTAAATCCCGACACTAGTGAGAGGAGACTTGTGCCCAGCAGTGGGACATAATATAATAACAGCGACAGCGCCGTAATAAGGTTCAATAAAGTTTTAAAATAAATAATCATACGGACATTCTATATTTAAAAAGAAAACAATAGACTTAATGCCGGGACCAATAAATTATAAATTATATTCGTACAGTAACCGTATAAACTGTCACTTGTATTATTACATAATATATAAAGCAGAAGAGTTTGTTTGTTTGAACGCGCTAATCTCAAGAAATACTGGTTCGAATTGAAAAAATATTTTTGCGTTGAATAGTCAATTTATTGGGGAAGGCTATTATATAACATCATGCTGTGACGACTTAGCGGCCGCCCGCGACTTCATCCGCGTGGACTTTGGTATTAGTCATAGCATGATTTTATATAGCCTATAGTCTTCCCCAATAAATGGACTATTCAACACAAAAATATTTTTTCAATTCGGACCAGTAGTTCCTGAGATTAGCGCGTTCAAACAAACAAACGTCTACGCGGACGATGTCGCGGGCGGCCGCTAGTTAAATATATTTTTATTTTTTGGAAGGAGATCTGCTTTAGGTATCAATTTCTCGCGTGAATTTATAGCTACCCAATCGCCTTTTCTTGTATCATTTGCAAGGAACATTGAATCCAAGCTTTACAAAGTTCACTTTCAAGTTGTAAGAGCAAAGCTCGTCACGGTATATCAACAAAATATTCAGTCTTCCATTGAAACCATCTTTGCCGTCCATTCAATCAACGGCGGACCGGATGAAGGTATTGGCGCGAATACAACGCCATATTGGGCGGACATTGTATGCGTACGTCTTTATGAATAAATTAATGCTAGAAACTAACTACCGCCAGATTTAAGAACCATTCGATGAATTATCCTGACAGCAGATGTTCGGAAAAATAATGTAGGTAAAAAAATGGCAAGCTATAATGTGAGCTAATGTAAGGCATGGCCGATGCGATGTAATACGATTTTTAACGCCGAAGAACACAACACTATACTGATTGTCTGTCACTTTCAATCAATCACGCATTTAATATTTCTGCGCAATGTTACAACGCTTGGCGTCGCGATTAGCGATGGGCGATTTAGTCACTTTTAGAAGCTAAACGCACTGCACTTGAAAACGCTGAAACGCGTGAAAACGCACTGCACTTGAAAACGCCGAAACGCGTGATTAAGATGTCGCGTCCAAGTTGCCAAAATGCGATACAGCATCAATGGATACGCAAAACGCCGATCGCCGATGGTAAAAACAACAACGTCTGCGGGTTACACTAGTAAACTAATTTGTTATTCTGATTACATACGTATGCTAAGAATCGGCTTCATAACCGATAGTTTGTCTCCATCTTTATCACATTAACACAAGAATATAATTTATGGCGTATGAATAACAATTCATCTGTCACTATTTGTATTATGTTTTTTTATTTGACAATAAAATAAAACTCTTTAAGATGATAAAGAAACTAATCCTCTTTCAATACTTTTGAGGCAGGACAACGTCTGCAGGTTCCACTAGTAAACTAATTTGTTATTCTGATTACATACGTATGCAAAGAATCGGCTTCATAACCGAGAGTTTGTCTCCATCTTTATCACATTAACACAAGAATATAATTTATGGTGTAGTAGTGCCCGGAACTTTTGACTCATGCAGCGCTGCTGCCTGCGGCCTCCGTTTGTAAATTGTTTTTGTGGAATCCCTTATGAAGATGTGCTAAAGGAAATAAGTTATTTCCTTTAGCACATCTTCAAGATACACAATTTCGTAACGGTTATTTCAAATAACCGTTACGAAATTGTGTATCTTCGGAACTTAGAAAGAAAGGCCGGTTGACGGTTAACGGCCGAAACCAATATTCAGTCCCAATCCAATTTACTATCTGGGTAGATAAATCTCGTTAGATTCCCAGTATCCAATTAACACATTTTTCTTTCACACTTTCTTCTCGTATAATATTTTCTATTATGCATAAGTAAGTTAGAATTCATGTAATAACTTCTTAGTCGACACTTAAACATAATTATATTGTTTTGTAAGTATTCAATTACATACTAAACATTCAACTTAGATTGAGGGCTGCATCACCCTCCAGAAATATAACCACAAAACTCATCTTAAAACCTCAAGGTTGTTTGTAGATGTGAGCTTAGGCCGCGAATCCTGTATGTATAGTAAACCCTTAGATTGCTGTCAATCTCAAATTTTGGTTCGGATAGTGGTTCCATAAGGCTCCTCCTTAGTAGAGATTCCGATCATATCAGATCCGATAATACAGACACAAGATTCTGACATTGCTTGAGCTTGGAGATTGGTGTGAACGTGATCAACACCATTGACACCTGTCTCTACCTGTCAGTGTAATTGTCAGCTCAGCTCCCTCAATCTTAGACTAAGAATAATGTACCCCTCAATGAATAAAACTGGCTACATTACTCCATAGTACGTTTGCTGAGGTCGGATGTATATTATGAAGTCTGACAATTTGTGTGCAAGAATACCTCAAATAGGCTACATTACCTCAGGGTAGGTCTGTTGCGGCCGCGTGTCCCGCCGCGGGGCCCGGTACTGCGTGATGCGCGGGATGACGAGGGGAGGCCTCCGCTCTCGGCTGTATACCTCACATTCTTCGGGCGTGATCCACTGGAACAAGAGAATATGATTTATAAATAACGTTATACACATATATTCCGATATTAGACAAACAACGATATTCAAACTTTTTAAAAATAATTTTTCGGGACACAAATATTCGCGGTCAACACCTTTAGGTGCCCGTTTGAACTACTCGTAGATGTTGAGCCTACAGGAAAAAGACGGCGGGAAAAAACCTCCCAGCAGTACTCTTTGTTTGCTCGGCATTTTTTTTCTATTCTACTAAGTGTGAGGTACAAAATAAATAGGTACATAGAAGGATGCACTTCTCAGGTCGTCCATATAGGTAACCCAGGATGTAACCCACCTAAATACTACCTACCTACATGACGCAGCATTCATACAATTTAGTCATTTCAAATAATGTTGCACAAAGCTCAAGTATTAAATGCCAATCAGAACTAAATACCAACACTTATATATACGAGAAAACTGTCTGTCTGTTGCAAAGGTCGTCTGAACTCGTCTGGCACCGGACGTCAGACAACAGAGCCATTCAGTCTTGTCGGAGGAAGGCGATTTGCGAGTGGCGCCGGGATTCATATACGAGTAGGACTAGTGGTCCGGCCCAGCTCCACCCGGGTGCAGACGTTGTCCTGCCTTAAAAGTATTGAAAGAGGATTTGTTTTTTATTATCTTAAAGAGATTTCTTGTTACTTTAAAACAACACGGCACGAAATACAAAAGTTTGACAGGTAGGAACAATTTATGTATATGGGAAAACTATAAATGAAAAATATATTAAAAAACATTTTCCAGTGGACCAAATTGTGAATCTAAACCATTCTAAAATCCACTTGAACGCACACAAAAGATTTCATCATAATCCGTCCGGTCGTTTAGGAGGAGTTCGCCAGCACTCTTCAAGCATTCTTATGTCCCGTCCTTAGCGTGTGTGATTTGCTCATGGAAGATCGTCATGTCCGACCAACAAGTTCACGCGATAGTTTTTGAAAATGCTATACCGCTTCTATGTATGGAAAAGTATTTCAGCGTGTGTCTTTAAGAGCAATTAGTAACAAAATGTAAGGTAACGACGACCTCTACATTCAGATACATATGTAATTGTAAAATCATATAACGCTGAAGAAGTTTTGGCAAGAACTTGGCAGAGAGGTATGTCAAGTTATAGTTATTTTTTGAATGTTTTGCTTAAAAATAAACCAAGAAAATTTGTTTTTATCCGAGCAACGCTCGGGCGTCCAGGTACTGTAATATTATTCTTACACATAGAAATTCTTTTCCAAAAAGCTTCTTTTGCATAAATATTGTTCAGCCTACTTAATCAAAGATACTTTTAATTCATAACACCGCTTGCTACTAATTGTAATAAATCAACTCCCCAAGTTAAGAACGCAGCCAAAAATATCGCAAATCGGAGTCAATAACTTATTCAAACATATTCAAAATTATTCAAATGAACAAGTCACGCCTACCGCGTACTTCCGTTTCGTCACGTTCTCTGATTACTAAATCGTTGTTCCGTGTTCGATTCCCGGCGAATTATTGTCGTTAGGAGTATGACTAATTGTCTATACCGTCTAGACATTATACAGTAGGTAGAGCCAGCGTAAGTCGAATTTTAACGGAACACAAAATTCTACAACTTTATCAACGACTAGGTACTACGATCATAGTCCCTGTAGCTTCGGGATTAAGAATAGAGCTACGGTATCCCCTGCCTGGTCGTAAGAGGCGACTAAAAGGGGGCTTTCGGGGATGCGGACGGTGAGAGTGGGAGCTTGACCTGTCCAGCTAGCAGCCCCGGGAGGGACGGCGGTGTATGCGTGGCCGCATGCCTGAAGGTTTCCCCCCGATATAAAAAAAAGGTACTACGATCATACGATGAAGCGCGCATGGCCTGGCGGTTAGCGTAGAACGCAAACGATCTATGCAACTAAGCCATACGAGTGCGGTCGGGTGTGAGATGGGTGACCGCTAGTGGCAAAAATTTTCATGAGCGTTTCCGTGCGTTTCAGGCACGTTAAGCCGTCGGTCCCGGTTGTTGTCGATAGATAACAGTCGTTAAACCTTGTCGGAGGCCTTATGGGCAGTTTGAAAATCGACAGCGCGTTGGCCACTAACCCGCATCTCCACCAATCCGCATTGGGGCAGCGTGGTGGAGTAAGCTCCAGGTCTCCCCAATAATGGGAAGAGACCCGTGCCCAGCAGTGGGACGCAAAAAGGGTTGCAGCCATGCCTCTCTCTATAGTATTATTTCAATAGAAGTCTCTTTAGAGTATTATCTACATGCCCAAACTCTACAAACCCACATAACCTACATGTTAGTCAAATTTCGTGACTTGGCAATTTTGAGCAAATAAACGGCAAAAGTATAAGAGACGAGTAGATGAATTCTTAAGCCTCAACCAAATTGTTTGCACAAAAAACCTACAAAACGTCTATTAAGTTCTTGATCCTGCAAAAAAACATTCCATTCATACAGCCAAATATCGTAAACCAAAAAAGAATACTAGAACGACGTAGATAAAAAACACGCACTATCAAGACCACAGATAAATAAAACCGTTTAAAAATGAATGATTCACGCTTGAATGGAGGTGTGTGATTGCGAAATATCTAGTAGCTCGATGGTCGCCTTGACCTCAAAATTAACGACTAACGGTGACTAACCACCTCCGGTAGTATGGCTAAACGATTAGGAAGTTAGGTAATGGTTTTGCTCTTTTGCTTAAGATCACCGTTTTGGGTATATATTTTCGTTAAAAATTTGCGGAATTTAGTCATATTGCGACCACATCTCAACAGCAGGAGCATAGGCCAACCCTCAACTATTTGCTTAGGTGGACTGACGACCAAAAGAAGACAGCGGGAAGCCGCTGGATCCAAAGGCGCAGATGTAGTGGCGAACGTTAGGGGAGGCCTATGTCCAGCAGTGGACTATGAAAGGCAGATGGGTTTGATAGATGAGTCAAATTTTTTGTTGCACAGGAAAAATTAACGTTTGCATCAAATTTGGATTTAGACAACAACTGGAATCGACAGCTTAACTTAAAAGCCACTAGAGTTCACCAATCTTACTCCTGAGTCCTGACCACGGCCGCTTTGCTTCCGATCGAAACCAAATATAATCCACTACATATGAAGAATATACCTGAAGCACAGACCTCGCATCTTTCGCTATAATTGTCCATAAAATAGCTATGAAATTGTAAATCGTTATTTTTGTAGGAAATTGAAAAAGACGTCCAATCGGTAAATTGGATATAAACTTTATAGGGAATGCTATTACGCACCGTCTCGACCTCTGTCGAGGGGACAGAGGGAGGTGTGTGGGACTCCCCCCTGCCGTTACGAGGCAGGGGTATACCCACTAAACCCTACTGCGCTCCTCCATCGCCATCGTGACGATGTCGTGGGAAATCGGCTGAGCCTTTGCTTCCACAACATCGTCGGCGACTGCCTGCCTATCTTGGCAGGCCCTACACGCTCCCCTTATGGGGAGGCTACAGGAATGACCGGGAGCGCCGGGTCATTCCTGTCCATCAGTGATGGCCTGTGCAATGCAGGTGGAGGCACCCCCGTACCTCCAACCTGCAGGCCACCACCGGGGGGAGGGAGAGAACGGTCGTATTGCCGTCTTCTCCTTCCCCTTCTACGTTTGCGGAGCGGGGGTTGGGACGGATCGTCCTCTCGCTCCCGCTCCGCCGCCTCCTTATGCGAGATGACTTCCTCGCAGAAGGAGGCAACGGCTTTCCAGCCTCTTTCGCTTCCGAGCATGGCCCTAACGATGCTCGGCAGCGAAAGGTCCCGGCCGACAACATATTATGGATTAAAAACCATATTCAACCGCGATCCTTCATATTACTATCTATAAATAGGCTATTGTATTTTGCTACTGGTAATGGATTGATCTTCTATATGACATTAATGCCCGTTTTCACTAACGACGAACAAGGGAACGCCAACTCCTGATTTACGGCAATGCTTAGCATAAAGTTCAGTTTCACCAATCGATGTATTATAGGTTGGTCCTATCTTATTCGATCGTCAATCTATTATTAATTTTAGCGACTGTCGCATGCGTCAGTTTAGGGGCACCTCAGCACTACGCCACCCCAAATCGGTGTCGTAACTTTAGGTTATGATGCCTAACGTCTTTAGTCGTGACGTTTTTCCTCTAAGTAACTCCTAAAAATTTAGGCATCTGAGTTAGGCGTATCCTATGGTTAGTGAAAATGGGTGTAAGATTTTTAAGATTGGTTTCAGCCCTAAACAGTGTAAATTAATTCTATTCCGAAGTGAATCTATTGCCGCCCATATAACCACTGTTTGATTATAAGTCATCAAAATTTTACCGTATGTTTCTGATCATTTGTCCCCTTGGCATAATAA
Organism: Pyrgus malvae; assembly: GCA_911387765.1. Classification (NCBI taxonomy): domain Eukaryota; kingdom Metazoa; phylum Arthropoda; class Insecta; order Lepidoptera; family Hesperiidae; genus Pyrgus; species Pyrgus malvae. The sequence goes on along the minus strand of OU426968.1, from coordinate 3,242,165 downwards.
GCCCACTTCTTTCAACACATCAATTTATTTCAATTAAAAACAATATACAGGAGTTGCCCCTAATTATCGGGATCAGGAGTTGAATCAACTTGTTGACCTCGGTGACGTGTCTCCATTCATGCATCGATCTCTTTCTATTGAGAGTGGGCTTGATGAGTGTGTCAGAGATGGGTGTCTCCGGATGTGACGCAATGACGATTATTATTATGAAACTATTGTAGGTTCAATTGATGAAATTACGAGAATATCGATCAAAGATCTGATAACCATTTTTTAGATATGTCATAAGTATTAAACACAAATTACTATTACCACTAGAAAATTATAACATCCGATTAAGGTCGGTTACTGTTGTATATTATGTACTGTCCTATATAATACACAACAATTGTCTCTTAATTATGAGCGACTGCGCATACTTTTCACTTAGACTAGCGGCCGCCCGCGACTTCGTCCTCGTGGACTTTGGCACAGTAATATTATATATTACCGTGACTTTGGTATTAATCTTAGCATGATGTTATATAGCCTTCCCCAATGGACAATTCAACACAAAAATAATTTTTATTTTATTTATTTTATTTTATTTTATTTATTTTTGGGAAACTTACAATCTTATGATACCTTTACAATTTTACACAAATTTTAATGCGTTAGTTAACAAAGTTTCCACTTTCATTTCGAACCAGTAAACAAACAAACAAACTCTTCAGCTTTTTATATTAGTATAGATTTATTTCACTGATTTTTATATTGATCTGATTATTTGTTCGATGCGTATTTATCGGCGCAAAACTTTTAACGTTTCATATCTGCCAGGTATCTTGCAACGGCACATTTTTTATTTTTTAAATTAATTCGGAAATTCGTACATAAAATCGCATATATTTTTTCACACTATCTGTATACTTACTATATTTTTTAACACTTCACTGATGTTGTTATTTAATTATACAATGTGTAATGAGGCGAAATCGAATTTCAATGTTAACAGCTCTGGCTGACTGGCCACGCGTGGCGACTTAGACTGAGAGCTGGTAACCCTCGAGTTAAGGTTCGCCTATAAAGCTGAACTTTTTTTAGTGATAATGCATATATGCATGCAAGTATGAAAACCATGATTTAACAAGTCTGCACTCATCTCCAGAACTTATGCCTTCAAAAATGTTAAAAAAACTTTTGAAACTGATTTTGATGGCACAATCCAGGCGAGTCGATGTATATGTATTGTATATGATTCTCGTCGTGATATTCATATTAACAATGTTTTTTTTAGAAAATAATTTATAATTGTACCTAACAGAAAGATCTCAGCAATACTGTCTCCCTAGAATTAATGGTAGTTATACATTTATTGTCTGTCCCTTTGTAACGTATTGTAACATTTCAAACATTCAAATCACATATATTTTAACACGTTTTTTTTAAAGTTACCTATACAAAAACTGTTATTCTCATAGTTTAATAAAAATAATACTATTGAACGGTTAAACAATTAAATTAGTGCAGTGAAATTCCTAACTATCGCTAAAAAGGTAGCCTTAGAAGCGAATTGTTGCTTGAAATGAAATGAAAATACTTTATTGTTGACTGTTTACTTACATAGAATAAGATGTTTAAAATTATTATTGCAGTTTTGAACAGTCTGCCATATTCTGGCATACAATATTATTAATTAAAATTAACTAAAAATGTTTTGTTTTAAGATCCGTTAAGAATAATCTAAACGGATCTTGGAATGGTCAGTAGCTCTTAGACTATTCATTCTGTTTCGTTCTCGATTCGTTCGCAATGGAGGTGGTGATGGCCATTGCGCTCATTGCATAGCTAAACATGTTTTCCTCTATGGAAATTTCTTTCCCCTTTTTACATGAAATATACAGTGACATACAAATTTGTTGACTTCTAGATAATTATGAATAGAAATTAAAAGAAATAGTTTGTTTTGTACAATTAGCCGAAATTCGGCTATTCAATGAAACTTAATTTCAAAATTTGTAAAAAAGTTCAAAAGTTGCTTCACGGCAGAAGTGGGTGGAGTAATGGTGTTTCACCAATCGACCCATTAAAGTTCTACTATCTACATAATTTTCAAAGTTTCTTTTTACAGTGTTGAAGTACGTTTTTACAATGATGAAGTACGTTTTTACAAAGTTGAAGTACCTTTTTACAAAGTTGAAGTTCGTTACGAAATTTTTTGTTTCATCAATTCAATACTATCAGTTTCTAAAAGAAGCGCATACTGAAAGTAGATGTCATGGTTCCCAAACAAACAAACGCTATACTCTGGAAGTAACAAATGGCATTCGTATCCTCAGCATGTTTTGACATTCTGTTTATTTGTCTGACCGTCTGTTGCTCCCGAAGCAAGTGCACTGCATTATTCCCTTTACAAGGTTGCAGTGTAATATGTTGTGAATACTACAGTTTGAATGCAAGGGCTTTACTTTTAGAATACTATTAACCTTGAAAAAAGAAACAAAGCCAAGATGGCCGCAGTCACAATATGGGTGATACATATTTTTGAACAAAACTCACCCGATGTGGGTATCAAATAAAGGCACTTAGTATTTTATAATACAACATGAAAAACTAAAAAGTAAAAAATAATGATAAAACTAATTTACGCAGTTGTTGACACTGATGTTGATCTCGTAAATGGATTTTTAATTTAAACCTGTGACAAGTTTAGGCGGGAAGTTTGGAGAAGCATGTTGTACTTTTGTTTTATTTTCGTTTTCTTTGTAAAATCAATCATTCAGTCAAATTATTATTAACGACTTCTGATTTGACATTTTTATGTTGCCCGGTTTTAATGAAATGGGTAAAAATCGGTAAAAATTTACATTGGCAAAATGGTCCAACAATAGAGACGTCAAGATGAAGAAGAACTGTGTATCACATCCGTAAGTATATATTCTAAGTCTGAGATCACATCGGATTTTTTAATATTTTTTTCATTTTTTTAAAGTAACATTTACATATTGCCAGTGTCAAGTAAAACATCTGTCAAGTTCCCGCCAAAAGTACTTTGAAATTTTGATAGATACCTAATACTTTTATTTGTAGTATTTAAAAAAACAACTTCCAGATTTAAAAAATATCACTTTAGTATAAAATAATTTAAATCACGAGCCCTCACTAAGTTGTGCTTATAATAATAGGTATGCGTTATGGACTCATACTTTGATTAATGACGCTACAAAGATTATCGCAAAGGCGTCGGCGTCGCGGCGCCTCGTTAGCTCATCAGCTCATCGACATGACACGAGCGTGACATCACGAATTAAAAGATACCCATACGAAGAACGTCGTTGAATCATGTAAAAAGAATTGTTTGCAGCCAAACCACACTGGCTAGTAGCTACTTCTAGCATCGGCGATCGGAGATTCAGATGCTTCTTAAATTTGCATCAATATAGGATAGGTACGAAATTACGGTAATTTTTGGCTGCAATTTACGTTCTACAAGGTCTAGTACTCCCCTTCGCGGCGAGTTTGTTGCATACACAACGAATACCATACAACAAGTCACTTCGGGAAATCGTTCTTTTCTGAATTTGTGTTATAATTTTATCTCAAAACTGAGGTGAAACGTGGTACTACTCGGTCAGGTTAACATGACTTCTGGAAGCCTACTATGTACGCCCGAATCCGAAACTTCGTGAATTTTCGAGCCTCATTTTTGAGTAAGACTGACGAAATTCTAGCAATATTATTCATTCAGTGGCTTAATGTAATCAACGACAACGCTAATCTTATTAATTCAGGGAAAAAAACTGTCTTAATATGCCAAAAATAATTCCGAATGTTAGAACATATGTATGGATGCATACACAATAGCCTTCCAGGTGTCATGTTAACTTGACCGAGTAGTACTAGGTGTCGTGTCGTGAGCCGCCAGTTGGGTCAGCATTGTTCGCAGATGAGTCCCTATATCTTTTATTATATATTTTTATCTAAAAGACGACGATTCGATTCGGTCAGAACCAGCGAGCCCTCCCCGTGGTCATGTCCAACCCTTTCAAACAACCCGAGACACCTCCACACCGTGTTGGCCTTTGGCTATAATAAAAATAGAGGTGGTTACAACCAAAGGCAAAACTGCTAAAGATATACCTACTAGACACAGAGCGCATTGTTAAGTTCCTTTACATTATCTGTTATCACCTAACGGCGCGTGTGAATCATGCCCGGTGCCCGAACCGCTATTGTTTACTTGGGGTTAGAACAATAACCCATATTTCGCTTGACCTTTGCCCTACTATAAGAACTCGACACAATTTTACTCGCAATGATACACGTGAACACTATGCTCATAAAAAATTAAAATGTTAAAAGACATTTAAAGACAAAGACTTTTATTTGCACAAATATGGGTGTTTACAAATTGATGTTTATAATATATGTACATATGTATATTTAGTTTCTTGAGGTATGCAAATATTACAAACATTAAAAATGTGAAAGAGAAAAGCTTACTTATAAGTCTTGTAACACAATTATAAAAATGTACATTTACATCTATTTTTTATTATTATTTTTACTTGTCCAATATTGGTTTTATAAATTAAAATATTTATTTATTTACATTTCGGATCGGATCCGATCGTCGGCTTTGGGCACCCATATCACAGGGTGCTTGTACATTAAAAGGAAAAAAATCCTCCCAGGTTTTTTATGAAATTCTTTTATGCCGTTTTATCGTTTAGGAAATCAGTGACTGAGTAATACGCCTTTTTCAGTAAATACGTTTTAAGTTCTTTTTTAAACGTGTTGCCCGTTTTAATTTTGAGGAATTCTCTATTTTGAGGAAGTCTCCCATTCGAGTTACAATGGTAAGGGCCACGTATGTTTGCTTGTGTTATGCAGGAAGTTCTGTTACTAGACAGCGGGGGCTGACGTGTGATGCACTATCTCTTTACGAGCAAAACAAATGAGATAAAACCTTGTTTCTATAGAATTAAGATCTTATTTTGAATAAACGAACAGGATAACAATGCTAGTCAAATCTTAAGTAAGGGCCAGGCCACACTAGCCAGTCCCTGTAGCTTCGGGATTAAGAATAGTAGTAAGAGGCGACTAAAAGGTTTGCGAGAAAGAGGTAGGCGGTGAGAGTGGGAGCTCGATCCGACCAGTTAGCAGCCCCGGGAAAGACGGCGGTGTGTGCGTGGCCGCATGCTGCCGTAAGCATCGCAAGACGCAGGGGAGCACATCTGATCTCCCGAAGATGGGCCCGTTCTGGGGCGCCGCGCGTCGTGTTGTGCGCGTGGCTGACACCGTTGCGTTCCACTAGAGATCCCGGAGTCCTCCCCAAGCTTAGAGGCAGGCCACCGAGGGGGTTTTAGTGCGGTACAAATTCCACATTACCCGGTGTCCTCTCCAAAGGCCACACAAGCCACTGTTTGCATCGGCGATCGGAGATTTGCGAGTGCATCGTGCATCGCGATTTGGCACTTGGTCGGGGCATCGGAATCGCGCATTTCTGTTGATGAATCGCTGCGTTTAGCGACTAAATAGCCAACCGCTGATGCCAAAAATGGCTAGTGTGGTTTCGCCATTATTACTACATTCTCAGTACAGATGGCATTGCCATCTTCGCTATAGTTTTGAGCGCTTCAATAAAATTAAAAACAAAGTGGTTACGCAATACAAGCCGCATAACCAATCTTTATGGCCGCGAAGCCCATTGTTCTGGCTACTGTCTGTCTATTTTAAACAGGGTTCCCAAACATTCCGTTCTTCAAAGCCGTGAAAGCCAATGGCATTGCATGAGATGGTTTAGTAGAACTTTCGGACTAATAATAATGACGACCCGTGTGGCGCAACGGTTACCATGACGGACTGCCAATCGGAGGGTCCCGGGTTCGATTCCCGGCTAAACAGAAATTCGAATGATGTGTTTAAATTTCTGTTCTCGGCCTGAGTGTTTGTGTTTCTGTCTTTGTATGTGTCCGTGGTACCCACGACACAGGGTATATCTACCCTACTGTGGGGCTATGAGTGTGAAACGTTTAATAATATGAATAAATAATGATAGTTTATAAAAGAGAATAATAATATAGACCAATAAAAACAAAATTGTTAAAAAATAACCCGCACGTGGTGAAGGGTTGCAGCCAAAAAATAACACAAACTATCCTATGTCTTTTCCCAAGGTCCACTCTATAGAAAGAGAGAGATAGAGTTAGAGAGAAAGAGTTACTTTCGCATTTATGACATTAGTAAGAACTAGTAAGGATAAACATCAAATTCTTTCGTAGCCAAGTAGCTCTAGCGTTGGAGTTTTTGCTTTTATTTTTATCTTGAAAGAATAAAATAGGTACTAATTTCTCAGAATGATGATTGGATTGGCAACCCTAAATGGCGCATGGCTTCAGTAACAGTGGCATTGTTTGACGTAGTTCGCACACTGATGATGAGTAACCCATTCTTTGCTTTTTGTTATGTAAGTTTATATTTATATTATTTTAAAGATTTTCGAATAAACATAAAAAATATGAAAATTAGTGAATTCTGAGACATTCTTTCATAGAGGTAAAAGCATAGTAAAAGGTGGCTGTTAGAACAGGCTTTCTACATGTCGAGGAATTTATGCAACATCAATATAAATTTTAATTGTATTATTTTACTAGCTGTGCCCCGCGGTTTCACCCGCGTTAGAGAGGGTCATTAGCATAAAGTGAAGTCCCTTCTGAAGTGCCGTGGACTGGCTTTTGTGTAGAACGATTTAAGTTACGAATGTGTACCTCTAGCGGTTTTGGCAGCGCACGCCAGAACAGCTCTCAGATGGTAGATTTTTTCCTACTTACTTGACACTTATCGTCATATTTTAGACAATTCACACAATATCTTTATAAATTGTAGCCTATGTGTTATTCTGATGTACATATAAGATATATTATTGGAAATTTTCATTAAAATCCATTCAGTAGTTTTTACGTGAAAGAGTAACAAACATCCATACTTACAAACTTTTGAGTTTATAATATTAGTATGATTTTCCAGATCATTTGAGAAATTTCTGGAATTGTGGTTTATTGAAATTAATTTAAGAACATTGACTGATATAAATTATTGTGACATGTATGTAATTCATATGAATAAATAACTATGAACTATGAGTTAAAACGAAAAAACTAGAACTAGGTATCTATATTGTTAATTGTTATACGAATTACAATGCTCGAAACTTGTGGAATAAAAAAAGACTATGAAAACATGATCTTTTGCGATACCTCTGAAACTCCATCACTTTCTAATTAAATATTAATATTACTCGGACATATAACTGACTTTACTGACTGATGTTGCCCAGCTTTAATAAAACGGGAAATAATTGCAATCAAATATATGTACTTCACACTGGTTTGACACAGATCGTGCGGTAACATTGGCCGCTACCCTTTTTGCATCCCACTGCTGGGCACGGGTCTCTCCCCATTATTGGGAAGGCCTGGAGCTTACTCCACCACGCTGCTCCAATGCGGGTTGGTGGAGATGCGGGTCAGTGACCAACCCGCTGTCGGATGTTTTCAAACCGCCCATAAGGCCTCCGACAAGGTTTAACGACTGTTATCTATCGACAACAACCGGGACCGACGGCTTAACGTGCCCTCCGAAGCACGGAAACGGAACGAAGCGGTGACATTATTGAAAGAAAAAAAAATTGTAAGTAAGGGTGAGTTAGATTAACTAGTTCTTTGTCTAAACTATAAATCATTTAAAAATAATATTAACTCTTACGATCAAGTGCTATCTGTCTAATAAACCTCATACTTCACAGATCACACGAATCTTACGATTAGTAAGTACGTTGATTCTTTCTACGGTATTTTTATACACCATAGTTCCCATAAAACGTTGACCTAAATTTACGGTGATCGACGGTTGTAAAAGTTTTTACTCCATCTCATATTCAGACCGTTAACTCGTACGGCCTATTACTTAACGGCTTACAAGTAACTGTTTTTATAAGGAATTCGTAATTTAAAAAAAAACTAAACTGTCTTTTATAATGCCTATCTGTGTAGAAAGAAAGATAAAATATTTATTTCATATTAGGAATACAAAATATTCGCTTAATGAATGTCATTTTTCCCGCTAGATGTTGAGCTGAGAGAAAAAGGCGGCGGAAAAAAACTCCCAGCAGCACTCTTTTAAAAAAAGTACATTATATGATTGAGATAACAGAATGGCTATGGGTTGATAATGGGCACCCGTGACCGCTGATCGTGTAAGACAAGAGTCAAGAGTGTATAAATATGGGACCAGAGATCGTACTCTGTACACATCTGTCCTAAACTTCTTGAATTTTAGGTCCTCCACGCGGAAAGACGGCATATTTCGTACGAGAGGAACCAACTTCTCGTAGACCTAAAATCATGACATTGGGCAGGAATCGAAATTGATAGCTAAGTTAATAAGACATTGAACCATCATCACAAAATATATTTTCTTTAAAATGATTTCATGGACGAGATCAACGAATGAATCAAACAAAATCAATCAAGACATCTAATCCCTACTAATATTATAAATTCGAAAGTTTCTCTGTCTGTCTGTCTGCTACGCTTTCACGCCAAAACTACTGAACCAATTCTAATAAAATTTGGAACATAGATAGAGTAGACCTTGGAAAAGGACATAGCATGGTTTTTAGCCTACGGGAACCTACAAAACGGGTCCACGCGGGCGAAGCCACTGGCGGAAGGCTAGAACATAAAAATGCAGAGATCAAAAACTGTACTCAAAGAATACATATAAATGACAGGCTATAACTTCATGGCTAGTCTATTAATTTCGAATGCATATTGCGCCTTCCATATATCATAGGACACAACAATTGAAATAATATATTCAATGGCGTTGCAGGCAACAAAATAATGGATCTGAAATCACGTAGGCACAAAGACAGACAAACAGACGCCCTAGCACTAAGTCCTTTAATAACACCTTCCGTACAAAGAACAGAAGACCATACATCAAAACATATAGAAAGGAAATGACAGGACAGAGGTCAGATACAAATAGACGTGACATAATATATGAAATTTGGTTTTATGGCGAGAAGTCGGAAAACATATATTGTGCTCTTGTTTGGTTTTCATTTACTTAGAGTACTTTTGAGTTATATCGGATAAAGTTGATTGCATTTTGTTCTTTATAGGTTAATTACAGTGCACGAGTGTTTTGAAGTAAAATAACAGTGTGAAAATTTGTTTTTTTCGGCTTTACTCCAAAACTTCGTCGGACACATTCTGGTAAAGTAGCCATCGCTTTACTTGAATGTTGGGCGACTGACTGATTACTGAAGACTTACTGACTTTACTTAGTTACTCGGCCAGTTTCAACGAAACTGGCAAAAAAAAATGCAATTCTTGACGCTGGCAATATGCACAGAGTTTGCGATGTCATAAAAAGTATTTTTAAAGGCTTTTTTATTTCAGTAATGTCATTCATTATCTGTACGTATTGCCAGTGTCGAGTAAAAACATTTGGATCCAATTTTGGCAATCAGTGAAAAGTCAGTATAATCAGTTACTCAAAACAATGAAATATCCAATATAATTTTAGTATGAATAAATACACTGTACATTACGGTCAAGCCACACTAGCTACTGAATAAACATCGGCGATTAAGTTGCTAAACGCAGCGATTCATTATTCGAAACGCACGATTCTGATGCCGCGTCCAAGTGACAAAACGCGACGCCGCGCAGCATCGATGCACACGCAAATCGGCGCTAAAAGTAGCTAGTGTAGACTGGCTGCCAGAAGTGTCAATTCTACGTCACAACTAGTCTATGTCGGCCGATATCTAGATTCCACGCACGCTAGCTGCCCAGTCAATATAATTAGTAGTTGAATACTAAGTAAATGCAAATCAATGCGTGTGGAGTCGGTACTTGATGTCTTTATACGCGTAGAGGTACTCAATTGACAATTTTAATTGTGCTCAATCAGTTATTAAGCGATTTGTGAGTGTTGAAAGTTTTTAGTGGAGATTAAACTTAAAATTAACAGCATTTTTGTTGATTATACTGTTGCTTCAAAGCCAAAGGTAATATTTAGCTCCACAACCGTACAATATACTTGAGAAGGGATAGCTGAGACCACTCTTCTTGTCTCGTCTTAACTTATGGACACCGGACTCTCACTGGAGGGTTCAAAACTTTTAGTACAGTATATACTTTAGCACTATGTAATGTACACATAAGTTATAGTTTTGTAAGTAGATAAAATTTAATATGCGAAACCCTACGAGGAAACTTTGCAACAACAAGTAGAATAATAAAACCCACCAAACATTTTCATGTAAAATTATGCATACGAGTGCATAATATGGTGTAAAAAGATATCAGATCTCAGTTAGAACCAAGCTCTTGAATCTACACGTCCCAGGTCTACCATTTTTTTGATATTGCTGGACGGATCGAGTACCCACTCTCACCCGGAAGGAAACCCCCTTTTAGTCGTACCCCAAGTCTACCAGCCCTTTTTTTTGGTAGCGGGAGGGGGGGGGGACCTTCAAATGGTACCCGACACCTTGGGAGAGAATACCCCCTCGGTGGCCTGCCTCTGTATTTGTGAGGACTCCGGGATCTACATTGGAACACACCGGTGTCCTCCACGCGCGGCGCCCCAGAACGGGCCCATCTTTGGGAGAGCAGCTCTCCTGCACCTTCAGGTGTTCACGGCGGCATGCGGCCACGCATACTCCCGGGGTTGCTGGCTGGACGGGTCAAGCTCCCACTCACACCGTCCACAACCCCGGAAGCCCCCTTTTAGTCGCCTCTTACGATCAGGCAGGGGATACCGTAGCTCTATTCTTATATATATCCCGAAGCTACAGGGACAACGCCCCAGGTCTACCATTTTTTTGGTATGGCTGGACGGATCGAGTACCCACTCTCACCCGGAAGGAAACCCCCTTTTAGTCGTACCCCAAGTCTACCTGCCCTAACTTCACACACAACTGTTCACGTCACCTTATCGCTACTGTAACGAAGGCGTTCGTTATTTTTGTGTTATGCAAATATCTAGATACTCCAACAACACATTCAGACTCCCGTGGCCCCAGATTCTTACAACTGCTTGGCATAAAATTAAAAATCTTTACACTTTAGACTTTTATATCGCTTTTAATTTTTTTAAACATCAGATTAATCATGCCCCCATAACTATCAACGAGGAAACTTCGCAAGAAATAAAGGAAAAAATAAACTCCTCGCAAAAGCTGATCATCGCATCCGACCATGTGGCTTCCATGTGTCGGACCGGCAATTTTATAAATCTTATCGCATTCGATTATAGATGTTCAACATACCAGTAATTGCGAGAAATATAAAAACTTGCCTTTGGAACTCGTTGCCAGTGTTTGTTTAGATTCGCTTCGATAATTCTATAAAAATAGTAAATTAATAGAAATCTTCCCAGTGAGTTGATCGAGAGATGATGTAGATTGCACTTTAATTGCGAAGTATGCGAAAATATGCCGATATAAAATAAATAAATATGAAACCCTTAAATCAAAAAGATATAATAATATAATGTGCAATTGCGTCAAAAACAAAACAATACCATAAAAGCGCATGGAATCAAAAATATATGCCCAAAGCCGATGGACGCGGACAAAAAATACCCTACAAATATTATCAAAAACGCAAAATAAAAAAACACAAAATATGGGATATATTAAAACCAATGGTTTAATATGGATCGTAAAATTAATACTTAAATAAATTGGTTAGTTAGATTTTAGTCAGTAATTTTATTTCTTTTGACAATATTTGCATACCTTACTGAGGGAAATATGGCGGGCTATTAAATGTATAAAACAACTATTGTAATACACATATTTGCGCAAATACATAAATCATTTTGTCTTTGTCTTTAAAAGATCATTATAATATGAACAACGCAGTGGTCTCAATGAAGGTCCAGGGTTCGATTACGTCCAGGGAAAATATCTGAACTTAGAAGGATTTTCCTAGTCTGGGTGCTTGTGATTTGGGTTCTTCGTATGTGTTCATGGCACCCAAAATGATGTGTCGTATTGTAGGGTGCAGCTATGAGAGTGAAGCGGGAAGCGTATAAATAAATACAAAATACAAAAATCTTTATTTGTCTCTTAAATAACAATACAGTACTTACTTACTTACATACATACTTACTTACTTAAATAACAAGGCAGTACTTCACTGCGGGGCAACTCCTGACGCTGTATAAGGCCCAGGTCAGACCCCACATGGAGTACTGCTCCCATCTCTGGGCAGGAGCACCGAAGTACCAGCTACACCCATTTGACTCCGTTGAAAAGCGCGCAGTCCGAATCGTCAACGACCCAAGATTGACTGACAGGCTAGAACCGCTTAGCTTGCGAAGAGACATAGGCTCGCTCTGCGTGTTCTACCGACTTTACTATGGTGAGTGCTCCGAGGAACTCTTCAAATTGATGCCTACATCACCATTCCATGATTATACCACCAGACGAAGGTTAAAGTTCCACCGGCACCATCTGGACTCGTGGCGGTCCTCCACAGTCCGCTTTGCACGCTCCTTTTTACCACGGACGTGTAGGTTATGGGACAACCTTCCAGCTGAGGCATTCCCAGTGGACTATAACATGGGGTTCTTCAAGAAAGCTGTAAAAAAAGCTCTCCTTCAAAGCCGGCAATGCTCGGGCGGCTCCCCTAGGGTTGCCCGTGTCCATAGGCGACGGTGATCGCTTAACATCACGCGGCCCGTCTGCCTTATTGTCAGGTTTATTTATAAAAAAAAAAAAAAAAAATACAAGTTAATCTGTGGCTGGGTCCACCTATTAAGCATATGCAATATGCTTGTAGCAGGCGGCCCCGCTCTTCCATATTCTTAATACGACAATACTGTTGTATCAATTATTCCATGCATGTTATTAGTGTACGAGTGTGTGTATGTGTGTGTGTGTGTGTGTGTGTGTGTGTGTGTATGTGTATGTGTGTGTGTATGTATGGGTGTGTGTGTGTGGGTGTGTGTGAGTGTGTGTGTGTGTGTGTGTGTGGGTGTGTATGTGTGTGAGTCTACATCTTTTTTATATAATTTTCTATGTCGTTATATGTTTGGAGGTTTAGCCATTCTATTAAAGTTCTTATGCACTCGTGTAGATTTAGGCTGTAAATGCCAATGATTTCATTAATTTTGTTATAAATATTAGCAGATATTGATTTGAATTGCCTTTTAGCTGTTTTAGTTCTGGTGTAATGTATGTGAGCAACTTTGTTTTTCCTTCTATTTAAAATAAAGAAGAATCCTCCACAGTCGCTTTCGGTTACAAAGTTGATTTATAAATATGTGAATGAGAGAGATTACAGACCCTCGTACTTAACCTTCCGAACACTGCAAATAATAACGTTTCACACCCATAGCCACACAGTAAGGTAGATATACCCTGTGTCGTGGAAGACATGGACACACACAGAGACAGAAACACAAACATCCAGACCAAACACCCAGACTGAGAACAGAAATTTAAACTCTACATTTCTGCTTCATCAAATTTCTGCTTCGCTGGGAATCGAACCCGGGACCCTCCAATCGGCAGTCCGGCATGGTAACCATTGCGCCACACGGGTCATCGCGCATATATTACCTCGATTGATACTCTCTTAGTGAAAGGGGCCTTTGTTGCTTTTTACTATCGAATTCTTACAACTGCTTGGCATAAAATTAAAAATCTTTACACTTTAGACTTTTATATCGCTTTTAATTTTTTTAAACATCAGATTAATCATGCCCCCATCACTATCAACGAGGAAACTTCGCAAGAAATAAAGGAAAAAATAAACTCCTCGCAAAAGCTGATCATCGCATCCGACCATGTGGCTTCCATGTGTCGGACCGGCAATTTTATAAATCTTATCGCATTCGATTATAGATGTTCAACATACCAGTAATTGCGAGAAATATAAAAACTTGCCTTTGGAACTCGTTGCCAGTGTTTGTTTAGATTCGCTTCGATAATTCTATAAAAATAGTAAATTAATAGAAATCTTCCCAGTGAGTTGATCGAGAGATGATGTAGATTGCACTTTAATTGCGAAGTATGCGAAAATATGCCGATATAAAATAAATAAATATGAAACCCTTAAATCAAAAAGATATAATAATATAATGTGCAATTGCGTCAAAAACAAAACAATACCATATAAGCGCATGGAATCAAAAATATATGCCCAAAGCCGATGGACGCGGACAAAAAATACCCTACAAATATTATCAAAAACGCAAAATAAAAAAACACAAAATATGGGATATATTAAAACCAATGGTTTAATATGGATCGTAAAATTAATACTTAAATAAATTGGTTAGTTAGATTTTAGTCAGTAATTTTATTTCTTTTGACAATATTTGCATACCTTACTGAGGGAAATATGGCGGGCTATTAAATGTATAAAACAACTATTGTAATACACATATTTGCGCAAATACATAAATCATTTTGTCTTTGTCTTTAAAAGATCATTATAATATGAACAACGCAGTGGTCTCAATGAAGGTCCAGGGTTCGATTACGTCCAGGGAAAATATCTGAACTTAGAAGGATTTTCCTAGTCTGGGTGCTTGTGATTTGGGTTCTTCGTATGTGTTCATGGCACCCAAAATGATGTGTCGTATTGTAGGGTGCAGCTATGAGAGTGAAGCGGGAAGCGTATAAATAAATACAAAATACAAAAATCTTTATTTGTCTCTTAAATAACAATACAAGTTAATCTGTGGCTGGGTCCACCTATTAAGCATATGCAATATGCTTGTAGCAGGCGGCCCCGCTCTTCCATATTCTTAATACGACAATACTGTTGTATCAATTATTCCATGCATGTTATTAGTGTACGAGTGTGTGTATGTGTGTGTGTGTGTGTGTGTGTGTGTGTGTGTGTGTGTGTGTGTGTGTATGTGTATGTGTGTGTGTGTATGTGTGTGTGTGTGTGTGGGTGTGTGTGAGTGTGTGTGTGTGTGTGTGGGTGTGTATGTGTGTGAGTCTACATCTTTTTTATATAATTTTCTATGTCGTTATATGTTTGGAGGTTTAGCCATTCTATTAAAGTTCTTATGCACTCGTGTAGATTTAGGCTGTAAATGCCAATGATTTCATTAATTTTGTTATAAATATTAGCAGATATTGATTTGAATTGCCTTTTAGCTGTTTTAGTTCTGGTGTAATGTATGTGAGCAACTTTGTTTTTCCTTCTATTTAAAATAAAGAAGAATCCTCCACAGTCGCTTTCGGTTACAAAGTTGATTTATAAATATGTGAATGAGAGAGATTACAGACCCTCGTACTTAACCTTCCGAACACTGCAAATAATAACGTTTCACACCCATAGCCACACAGTAGGGTAGATATACCCTGTGTCGTGGAAGACATGGACACACACAGAGACAGAAACACAAACATCCAGACCAAACACCCAGACTGAGAACAGAAATTTAAACTCTACATTTCTGCTTCATCAAATTTCTGCTTCGCTGGGAATCGAACCCGGGACCCTCCAATCGGCAGTCCGGCATGGTAACCATTGCGCCACACGGGTCATCGCGCATATATTACCTCGATTGATACTCTCTTAGTGAAAGGGGCCTTTGTTGCTTTTTACTATCGAAAAACCAGTAAAGTACTTCATAAAACTTTAGGAACTTGGAAACCACATGGCTGTCATCAATCACGTTCAAATCACGCCATAGGCGTCATCCTGATAACGCACAGATGGCAATATAGCACATGGTCAATGGTAGATATTGAAATATGTATAATGTTCAATATCTACTTTTTTAACATTTTTTTAATTGAATGGAGTAGCAGACGAGCATGCAGGCCACGTGGTGTTAAGTGGTCGCTGCAGCCCATGTACATCTACATACAGCCTCAAGCAAGCATAGGTAAGTCTTTTCTGAGGTCGTATGCAGTTGCGCTGCTACTCCGGAGGCTGGTGGTCGCCTCATGTACGTGTGGCCGGCAACTGCACCTTTCCACCGAAACACAATAGAATTGGTTCACGGAAATAGTGGGTGCAGCAGTGGTACTTGAAATGAAATGAAATGAAATGAAATGAAAATACTTTATTGTTGACTGTTTACATACATACAGTTAATGTTTAAAATTATTATAAGAGTTTAAACAGTCTACCATGCTCTGGCATACAATATTATACTTATTACTAATTAAAATTAAAGTATAAAATAGTTTTATTTTAAGATCCGCTAAGAATATTCTTAACGGATCATCGGCTTCTCCGGCCGAACCATATTTGAACAGACACTCCTCAAATACATTTGTTCTTGCGTGATTAATCAACAAAAATCCTTGCAAACATCCAAAAAATACATCCAAATTTTCACATTTATAATATTCGTATAGATTTCTCATTAATTTAAACGACTTAATAGATAATATTACCGTGCTAATGGAACTCTATGTTGAAAATATGTAACATAATTAACAGATGATGATTATAGCAACGAAACCAAATGTTTTCGCTATGTACAAATGATAACTTACACCGTTTCGTAACACTGATGGTAAAATAGTAGGAGTGTAGTCCTATAATACATCACACATGTAATTTTTACCATCACCATAAGGTGGGGTAGGCATTTTAGTACAAATAAATAATAATAATAAATAACGCTTCACACTCATAGCCCCACAGTAGGGTAGATATACCCTGTGTCGTGGGTACCATGGACACACACAAAGACAGAAACGCAAACACCCAGACCGAGAACAGAAATTTAAACTCATCATTCAAATTTCTATTTCGCCGGGAATCGAACCCGAGACCCTTCGATTGGCAGTCCGGCATGGTAACCATTGCGCCACGCAGGTCGTCAAAACAATTCCGAATCTTAGATTACTGCATCACACATGTAATTTTTACCATTATCATACAGGTAGGGTAGGCATTTTAGTACAAAACAATTCCGAATCTTAGATTGCTGTTAATTTCCATATTTTGGTTTGAATATTGGGTTCGGCTGTTTTGTTAAAACTATCCGAATTTATCATTACTCTATTGTAAAGGAAAAGACGAATGAATTTCCGTGTATCTATGCGACATCTATGGGTTTTATCTAGTGACATGAATTTCCTATCTACACCACACAAATTTCCGGAACTCGCTGACACCTTTCAGTATATATTCAAAGTGAAGATAACGGCTGTACGTCAGCTGCTCGGATCCTCGTCAACGTACCTTTCTTCAACATCACTTTCTTTGTATAAGTTGAAAGTACTTATCAAATGCTTTTAAAGCGCGTGTGAATGCTGTAGAAAGGAAACATGAGAGAACAGCAATTTTTTGTAGATGACAGAATATGCACGTTTGACCGGCGGAGTATTTATTTATTCTTTATTGTTTTTATATATTTATTACATAAGTATAGTGTGTATATTTATGTATGTGTGTAAATAATGAGAATATGTATATTAGTGTATATGTATGTATAAGTGTACATATTATTATACTTACTATTTCTTTTGTTTTTCTCTCTCCATTTTTTTTTCTCTTTCTAAACAATTTCTTAGCTTTTCCTTTATTTCTCACAAACAAAGCCTACCACACATTTTCACCTTCACCCAGGGTCGACTGGTAGAAAATGACAAAAGGCATTAGGTTAAGCCCTTTGTAACCCCTAGCTTAAGGTGTTTGCAAAAATAAATAAATAACATAAATAAATAAACATTGCACATAAAAAGTACAAAAGGCGGACTTAATGCCTAGTGGCATTCTCTTGAAAAAAAGAAAGAAAAAATATTTATTTCATGTCAATTTTTCCCGGTCATCGCCTTTAAGTTCCCGTTTGGGCTAGATGTTGAGCTGAGAGAAAAAAGGCGGCGGAAAAAAACTCCCAGCACACTTTTTAAAAAAAAAGAATGGCTATGGGTTGATAATGGTCACACGTGACAGCTGATCGTGTGACCATTATCAAGCCTCTCTGCCAGTCAACGCTGTGGTAGATGCGTTAAAAGAAATCAATTTTTAAAGAGAACTATGAGGCGGAGGTTATTTTCCTGTTCTCTTTTAGTTGTATCTAGCAAAAAGAAGTTGCTGTGAAATATAACGGCTAATAAGGCCCAATCAGCCCATTATGTTTTTTTATTGCGTGCTGAAAATGAAGGATGCTTGTCGTGACGGAACGCTGCTCATCGACTTTACGATTCAATTCAAAACTGGTGATACATATTAACCAGTTTTGCAACCCGGTTTCTTCACTATTTGCTACTTAGTTGCAATTTATTCGATTGAGGCACCTATGCTTAAAAAATGGTGTCAATAGTATCTTAAAAACCACCCCACGCTTTTTTGTACAGTAAAATACATTTTCTTCTTATTTTTTTAGTTTTTAGTTCGTATTTTCACAAAAGCGTGTTTTTTAGTTTTTTAAACTACATTATTTATTTTTAAGTTTTTAGTAGGCTTTTTATTCTCATATTATTGTGTCATCGGCCCTTGATCACTGTGTAATTTTCAAGTTAATCAGACGCTTAGACATGTTAAAAATATAAAACTTTATATTTGTTTCATTAAGTACCTTAGGCCACGAATTTATCAGCCGACCGTCGTATATATTATTTTATCCCGATAATCCTAGTTAGGACTTTGATATAAAGTTATGAGATTATTGTATTGTCATCGACCCTTGACCCCTGTGCAAATTTTCAAGTTAATCAGACTCCTAGAAGTAAGTGAAAATGAAGTTCAAAGATTCCATTACATACATACATCATACATACATACAGGTCAAGTTAATAAAAGCGTATTAAAAAAAGGCTAAAATGCTTTAAATGTCCTTTTTCTGTAGCGTGGGTACTGTTTACTTAGTCCCTGTAGCTTCGGGATTAAGAATTGAGCTACGGTATCCCCTGCCTGATCGTAAGAGGCGAATAAAAGTGAGAGTGAGAGCTCGATCCGTCCAGCCAGCAGCCCCGGGAAGGACGGCGGTGTGTGTGTGGCCGCATTCCGCCGTAAGCAGCGGAAAGTGCAGGAGAAAACTCCCGAAGATTGACCCGTTCTGGGGCCGTTCATAGTAATATTATGTGAATGAGTGTTTATTTGTTTGGCCTTCTTTCACGTCGCAATGGATCTGAATTTTGAAGTGCAAAGGATTATCTTAAATTTAAACAAATCTATGTCCAGTTCTTTACATAGAGAATTATAACGACGCCGAATTCTGTTCAACTTTCTTTAAATCACAGCACAAAAATCTCCAGGTATACCTATGAGTATCACGTTGAGACATACGACTTTATTACAAAAATTTATTCTCAGAGAGATCTTTCGCAACTGATACTTAAAACTTGAATAATTACTAGTTTTACTTTGAATATTGTGTTTGGGTACTGCGCAAGATTTAGGTCGTAGTATGTATTATCTTTTGAGGAATTGGCATAATGTTAAAGGCTATCGCTTATAGTCTAAGAAAGAAGCTCTTTGTATTGTGCTCTTTGTATAGTCTGAATAATTTTTCAAGAATGGTATCCGGAGCTTGCCGGCGAAGCTGGGAGTAAGCAACTAAATTGAAGTGAATACGAACATTATTTTATTTCTTGACTAGCGGCCGCCCGCGACTTCGTCCGCATGTACTTTAGATTTAGAATTTTTCTATAATAAAAGTAGCATAAGTTACTCCTTATTTATTTAACAAAAATTCACGATAGAACAATATTTCTGTATGAGAGCGCAAAAATATATCCTGATAGGTTTAGACCGAATTATCGTACCATTATCCAAATAAAAACGAATTAGTCATAATTTCTGTCCTCTCACACTACCGGCACTAAACAAACTATGACAGGCCAATGACACTATAAATATTTACAACATTACAACAGCACGAGTGCCCGCGCACATTATCCTCGCCAGATGGTTTAATGCGCTGATAACTGCATATTATAGCACTGGTGCAACGTACGGGCTTAGCAGAGGCGGTAAAATAACTCAATATAAAATGCTGCTGGTGCCATGTAAAATTGTATAAAGAGGTATGCTCATTTTTGGCCTAAAACGCACTAATACCATATACTTAATTTATCTTTGGATGATGCCCAAAATTGTTTCACTTAAAGATTTTTGCGCTGATAACTGCATATTTTAGCACTGATGCAACGTACAGTATTAACAGAGGCGGAAGTAGCTGTGCTTCTGATGGCATTAAATTAAAATAAACATGTAAAATTCGATAAAGGAGGATGCTGATTTTTGGCCTATTTTTTATATCTCTTAAAGTTTTAGCCCCAATCGGTATCGCGATACATTGCGCTGCGTAAAATTGGATAAAGGAACATGCCTATGTTTCGCGCTGATTTTTGGCCTATTTTTTATATCTCTTAGAGTTTTAGACCCAATCGGTATCGCGATACATTGCGCTGCGTAAAATTGGATAAAGGAACATGCCTATGTTTCGACTAAAATAAACTAAAATTAATTTATCTCTTAAACTCTGATGACGCCCAGAATTATTTATCTAACCTTAAGATCATACAAACATTGCGCTGTTAACTGAGTATTGTAGAAATATTGCAACGTACCTAACCGAAACCTCTTTGACAATGACGCCTACATTTTTTTTTCTTCTCGAAGAAAATTCGACTGTGTAAGTAGATTCTATAATCTATATAGATTGCAAACTGATGAAATGAAATGAAATATTCTTTATTCACTGTACGGTTCCTTTACAAACTCTTAGTGAACTTTATTTTTTTGTTCTGTCTGCTCTGGGTGTGCTTAGGCAATGCTGAGCTGAAGAAAAGAGCAGACGGAGAAAAACTTCAGCCCTGTTTTAAAATATGGGGTATACAATAGCTAGCTTTCTTACAGAGTAGCTATGGGCCGATAAGGGACATACGTGACAGCTACCGCATGTGTCAATGTCGTCCCACAGCCATCTGATAAAGCAGATATCTTAAAGGGGCAATTGTTTACCTTATTTATAACTCCACAGCCCCACAGTCAATCTTCGATCTTGAATATGTGCCATATTAAAGACCAGCAGGAAGGCCAGGAAGGCACTTTAAAGTACCAGTAAAGGGCCCGTTAGAAGATCAAAGAAAAAGACCCTAGGGGAAGGAAAGTTCGAGGAGAGATCTGCATCTTTTGCAAATCTGAAAGGTTCCTTATAAATCATAAGGAGGAATAACCGAGGAAGTTTTTGTGGAAAGGATTCTTTAAAACCACTCACCCCGTCTAAATAACTTTAAGACTGATAAAACCTTACATGTGCAAACTTAGTCTTATTCGACAATTTTGCTCTGTTATAGCACTCAGGTAATGTTGCCTAATGATACTTAGAAAAACGATAAAACACTGTTACAAAACACGGAATTACTGGCCAGTAAATTGGCCATTTTGCTACACGTTATGTTCATTTGTTTTTTTGCGGGATTTTTTGTGCATTACCAACTTAAGTTTAGCCACCCAACCGTTTTCTTTTTAATCTACATTACAAATTAGTCTGGCCTCATACATAGTCTTTGTACTGATTTATAATGACAGTGACAGTTGTGTTTTTATCTGTGTGTTTTAGTTTTTCTACGTTTATAAATTATCCGAATGCTCCTTTGAGACGGCTATTAAGATAATTTTTATTTATCGTCTGAGGTCAAATGGGATGATTTTAAACTTAAATATTTTTATTGACGTTATTGGTAGGTAATAGTGACGTAAGAAACATTATAAACGCAATGACATTGTGTAATTTAAAAATATCATTGCATTTAATTTTAATAAACGTAAATCATTAAATTATTATCTTGATTAAGTTCTATTTGAGGTAAAATTTTAACAATTAGGTTTTAATATAATATTGAGTTTTTTACGCTTTTTCATGTTGACAAATGCAATTTTACCAACATTAATTTTCAAGAAACATTTGCTAAATTTTACAAGGAATGTTAAGAAATACCTAAAATTAACAAACACATATTTGTTACATTGCTATATAAATAAGCACATATTACAAAAAATATAAACTCTCGGTAAGGTATTAGGTAAATAAAGATAATTTTTTTCCGCAGAAGACTCAAGAAAACGTTTTAAAAGATATCGCGAAATAGCCACTGTTTCTCTACATTTCATATTAGTTCTTCAATTTTTTACCTGCCATATCAAGCCGTACAGTTCTATGATGAAAAACTGTGTAATGTGCTCTATTTTTGTACAGAATTTCATCCGAATCCGTCCATCCGTTACGACGTGATTGATTGACAAACTTCCATCCCAAATTTTATATTTATAACTTCCATTAAAATTTGGTGGATCGAGATAGTTTTGATAGTCGATATTTTTAACACTCCCTCATAAAAATGTAGTCAAACGTTAAAGGAATTTGCTCTCATATAGTATTACCTCTATATGTTTATTTGGATTTGTAGGGTGCTGTGCCCGAAGTGTGCCAAAGCGACCCTATTACTAAGCCTCCGCTGTCCGTCCGTCTGTCTTTCCGTCTTAATCCCGCAACTACAAGGACTAAATAGGTAAGTCTTTTTTTGTATGGGCGGGGGGGGGGGGGGGAACCCTTCAAAAGGTACCTGGAAACTAGAAGAGAGAGGGTACCGGGTTATGTGGGATTTGACCGCACTAAATAACCCCTCGGTGGCTGCCTCTGCGCTTGGGGAGGACTCCGGGATCTCCAGCGGAACGCACCGGTGTCCTCCACGCGTGACGCCCCAAAACGGGCCCGTCTTCGGGAGAGCAAATGTGCTCTCCTGCACTTTCTGATGCTTACGGCGAAGTGCGGCCACGCACACATCGCCGCCCTTCCCGGGGCTGCTGGTTGGACGGATCGAGCTCCCACTCACACCGCCCGCAACCCCGGAAGCCCCCTTTTAGTCGCCTCTTACGATGAGGCAGGGGATACCGTAGCTCTATTCTTAATCCCGAAGCTACAGAGACTAAATAAGTAGGCCTAGCTGTATCTCAAGAAGTGCTCTGACAATTTATGACAAATAATGTCTCAATCTAAATTCGTCACTCGGTAGGACAATACACAATAATCGGTAGCAACTTACACGAAGGCGGTGCGTCAGCTAATTAAATCTCTTTGTTAATGTCGTAATGAGTTTATAAATTATAATGAGTAATATTGTTTGTAAACCACAAGGGTCCGACTGCTGTGACGGTGCTAGGTTTAGGTACTCGCTTCATCCGGTCTACGGTGAAGCTTGGCAGGCAAGTTGTAACTGTGACACTACAGGGTTTTGATTCACAAGTTGTTTGGCGACTAGAGTAGAACGTATGGCTTCTAGGGCTTGAGCTCCGGAATTCCGGAATTCGCATAATTCCGGAATTCCGGTAGAATCCAATATCGTTTCCGATTCCGGAATTGGTGAGACCAATATCGAAATTTCGATATTGAAAAAAAAATATTTTATCACTAAGGACATATCGATCTGCGATCACGCGATCTGCGTGCTCATAACACAAAGAGCGGAACCAAGGCACTAAAGTGTTCTCAAGGGATTTGAGTATTGGGCAAAGCCAGTTGAGAAGATTGAAAACGGAGTCTGGCACTATAGTTTTGTCAAAGCCGGAAGTTCAGAGACAAATTGAGAGGTACTACGGACGGTTGTACAGCTCCTCAAAAGCTCCCATTACCAATGTGGTCAACGATAAGAGAGCCAAATTGACCCGACACTATACCGAAGATATTCCGGACGTCAGCCTGTACGAAATTAGAAGGGCCCTTAATCAGATTAAAAACAACAAAGCACCGGGCGATGACGATATCACATCAGAGCAGATACTGTCATCAGTAGTGGAACTGTCCCGGAGGCGTAGAGCAGAAGCGTAGTGGTGTTGTTCTATAAAAAGGGTGACAGAGCCCTTTTAAAGAACTATAGACACATCGCGCTTCTGAGCCACGTCTATAAGCTGTTTTCAAGGGTTCTTACTAATCCGGATTCCGCTGGATTTCGAAAAGGCTATAGTACCATGGACCACATACACATGCTTCTACAGGTTATACAAAAGACAGAGTATAATCTGCCGCTATGTATTGCGTATGTGGACTATGAGAAAGCCTTCGATTCTATCGAGACCTGCGCGGTGCTAGAGTCTCTCCAGCGATGCCAGATTGACTATCGGTACATCAAGGTGTTGAAGTGTTTATACAAAGTCGCAACCATGACAGTCCGAGTCCACGACGGAAGCAGCGGACCTATTCCACTGCAGCGCGGAGTACGACAAGGGGATGTTATATCCCCGAAACTGTTTACCGCTGCACTGGAAGATGTGCTCAAGCTCATGGAGTGGAACGGGCTAGTAGGTCTTAAGATGAACATGGACAAGACGAAGATCATGTCTAATGTCCATGTCACACCCATACCGGCCGTTGTTGATGGCGCTACTCTCGAAGTTGTCGACGAGTTCATCTACCTGGGACAAGCGATCCGTATGGGTAAGTCCAGTTTCAAGCGAGAGGTAATTCGTAGAATCCAACTCGGTTGGGCAGCATTCGGGAAATTACAACGTGTCTTCTCGTCCAGAATACCTCAGTGCCTGAAGTCGAAAGTTTTCGAGCAGTGTGTGTTGCTAGTGATGACCTACGGCGCTGAGACGTGGTCCTTTACAGTTAGCCTTTTCCATAAGCTCAAGGTCGCTCAGCGAGCGATGGAGAGGGCTATGCTTGGTATTTCTCTACGCGACAGAATCCGTAACGATAAAATCCGTAGAAGAACGAAGGTTACCGACATAGCTCTCAAAATCTGCAAGCTGAAGTGGCAATGGGCAGGCCTATAGTAAGGAGGACCGACAACCGATGGGTAAGAAAGGTCCTCGAATGGCGACCACGTCTCGGCAAAAGGAGTACAGGCCGCCGTCCAACCAGGTGGACTGATGACCTGAAGAAGACAGCGGGTAGTCGCTGGATTCAGAAGGCCCAGGACAGGGAGGAGTGGCGAACGTTAGGGGAAGCCTATGTCCAGCAATGGACTATAAAAGGCTGATGGATGGATGGATGGAAGGACATATCGCGATAAAAAAATCTACCCTTAGTAAATTATCATAAACATTCAAATTTTTAGTATCAGAATATTATAAATCTCTTTTTACTATACCATCCTTGTGCCCATCTACTTCTAAACCTTGAAAAAATCGTGAAATATATTGTCTATATTATCTCCAGAATCTAATCTCTCCTATTCAGTACTTAGGCTTTATAGTACCTGTAATTGTTTTATTATTAACTAATGGGACTAAGAAAAAAATCTATTGTTTTCTTCAGAAATGATCCAACGTTTCCAATCAAATAAAAATAAAGGAGAAATTTTATAACAAAAAGGATAAAATGATACCTAAGAGTTTGAAGTCTCCTTAACTAAAACAATAAGAAATGGCAGCAAATATGTATTTTTCTGTCACATTGTAAACAACAAATGTTTGTATTGTAACTTTTAAAGGGGAACTGCATTGTATTCTTGTTTTATCTCGAAACCGATGATGCTAGGAGTCTCTTGTCATCAAAATAATTGGCATATAAACAAGAACATTCTTATTATTTGAGTTTTTTCGAAAGTGTCATCCTTTGGTTACCTGTCGGGCATTGGTGCTTTTACCTTATGATATTTTGGCAATTTTTTTACACTTATAGTCTTCTTAGAGTCAATTTCAACTTTCATGTATCACTATTTTGTACAAAAAGACACTTGAGTTCCGGAATTGAAATATTGAATATCGAAACCCAATTCCGGAATTGAAAAAGCGTCCGATATTCAAGCCCTAATGGCTTCTACAAGGCTCACCAATGTCAGCTGTTCGGATGTTAGATGGGTGACCGCTAACTATTATTCCACTTGTAATAATTGCGGAGTCTATAAGGTAGAACACTCGACAGCGTCTTGTGTCCGTATCTTTACCAATCCGCATCAGTAAGCTCAACTCAATACCTTCCCGTTATACTTATTTGTTCTTCTCAAATGTGGGTTGTGTGATGTACCCGACGGTGGCAGTTAAGTGGGTGTGGACAACGCTTTAACCTTGCTTTAACACAGAAAAAAACCAAAAATATATCTAAGTTTCTGTAATTACAAATCCGTTTATTTTCGCTTCGTACATTGCACTTTGCAATATTGCATGACTTTAGGTGCAACAAAATAAACTGGAGGTTTTCAGTACTGTCTGTTAGATAAGCCTTACAAGCGACAATCAGACAAGCGTTCAACGACGTAATGGTTCGTTTATCGATTTTTAGGTACAGAACAGCTGTACCCATGTTGACAGAACCCTAAAAAGGAAGGCCTATCATGAACAGTAGCTTGCCCAGTAAAGGAAAGTGAAAGATTAAAACCAAAAAATAAACATCAAGTGCTTATAATGTACAAGACAAATAATTCACACGTCTCCATCGACATTTATTGTAACTATTGTAAGTAGTACCACAGATTCACAATAATTTAGTAACGTTGCATTAAATTTTGTTTACATTGTAGAAAACAGTGTACGTTTCCTGGTAGGCAAGTAAAAGGGTCGGTTTACTGGGAATTCCTTTAAAGGTATTATTAGAAATGTATTATTTGCACGTGGTACAAACGAAGATCTGTTGGTTTACCTGGTAACTACAGGTAAGTGCTGTAAAGTAGAAAAGGTTGATCTACTAAAATATTATTACAGATAGATCTCTTTCAGCGATTTTGTAACCCTGGCACTTTTTTATATATACTACGTAGTCAAAATCATAATAAATCAATGGTGTGAAAAGTATATTTGACAACACATATTTGACAAATAAGGCCAATACCAAATACGCGTTACCGTGCGCTTGTCGGTTTCTTGACACAAATCAAAGGGATCAAATGGCCAAATACGCGAATAAACCGCTATTTGACTGCCATGTGTGTATGTATGCCTGTATTTGCATGTTTGTCTGTACGTAACATATTTTGTCAAATGCAACAAACACACAAAAACGAACATAAATATAATTGAACCCCATTCATTACGCTACTCAGTATATTTTGGAAAAAAAATTATTTTAGAAAATTTATGAAAAATTCTTAAAGAATGAGTAAAACAACTTTTTCGAAATAAAATCCAGGCAAACCTGTGTCACAATAGAGATATAACGCTCTTTGTATTGTGCCTATGTATAGTTAGTTGATTTATGGAACGCATTGTAACACTGTATTTTACACCACTGTTAACACTTACTTTTTTGCTTTGGATTTCCACATATAATAACATACTTGTATTACATTTAAATAATTGTAAATCACCATTGTTTGTCTTTAGTTTTTTTGTACTTGACGGACTGACTGACATTATATTAACATCTGGCATTGACGTTTGTAAGTACAGGTAGTTGTTTTTTTTTTAATGAAAAGGGTATCGGTACAGCCATTATTTGGCCAACATCAATTGTAGTAAATTATTTTAGAATTAAAATTGAGATATCCTAGATTTTATTAAGATAAATACTAATTGCTTTGTCAAACTAGGCCCATGTCCGTCACGAGAGTTGTTTTTCTTAAATGTCGGTAAAGTATATTTTTTTTCAAATCATAGTTGCAATTGGACTTATGCGATACAGTGTTGCTTTATTTTTTTTTTGTTTTGTCTGTGACCATGGTGCATTACGGTGCAAGAAGTGGGTTTCTCGAACTTTCGGCGTTCGCAAACGTATATAAGGACTGGAGGGGTAGGCCTCCGCCTTTTCTTTCTCCGGAGCCGGCGTCAAATAGAAGCAGAGTCGTCGCGTGTAGCCCGTGTTCTTAGACCACGTGCGCTATTCTTCAGTATAGCTGGTGAGAATCTGATGGATTTTTGTTGTAGTTCTTCTTTCTTTAAAAAGTGTTTCCTAGTGCTGTGCACAGTATTTTTGGTGCTAAGAAGTGCGTTCCTTTTGTTTTTAGCTGCCATTTCCTGGGGTTGAGTTCGAGCGCCTGACCCTCGCCGAACTCCCTCACCTTATTTATTTTGGAAGAACCCAACCTTTGTTGGTAAGTTTTGAACCATTTTTTTTAAAAAGGTTAGGTTTATTTGGTGGGCCTATTGTCAAACACAAAGGTTAACCACGTGTTCCTTTGTGTTCCAGGGTTCTTCGTTTCTTGGTTCTTCTTCTTCTCTTTTACTTCACGAGACGTCCACTCCATCAACCCCATTCTACATCCACGTGGTAGTAATCATCGCGTTGGAATCTTCCTGAGGGTTGAATTGGTTGAACCGTCTTGGAGACCTCAACCCCATCCGGAGCGTGACGCCCTGTGGGTGTTGGTATCTGCGGTCTCCATTTAGAAAACTTATGCTGCCTCTCCAAGGATTGTTCCGGGTTCCTTGAAGGAGGGAAGTAGGAGTATATTTTTTTTAACTTCAGTTTCCTTTTTATCTTAAATTATTTCACCTTTTTATCTATATAAAGGGAACAACAAATAAGGAGAAAACTGTTAAACTTAAGACTTATTTCTTAGGTATTTTACCTGTATTAGGTAATAAGAACCTCTTATGTACTTTTATTTAAGTGAAATTAGATATAATAATTTGAACCAACTGTTTGATTGTGATAGTGTGGTAAGGCGCCCAACAATTTAATTACCCTTTGAAGAATTGATAATAAATAGTCCATTTTTTTTTATTGTTATGTGTAGTTTTTTTTTAACCACACCGTCCTCCAGGCCTACACACCCACACACCCTCACACACACCGGTGCACCCTAACATCTGGTGCACCCTGCTCACCGCTTATAGAGCCTGCCGAGGTGGACTGTCACAGTGGCGTTCCCAACGTGTGGCCTGGAAAACAGTTGGTTCACTTGTACAACTTTGTTTGTTATTTTAAGTAAATTGTACTTGTTAACTTTTCAGGTTAATATTTCAATCAATATTGTAAATTGTAACTTTAACTTAATTTTTTGGTTTCCAAATTGAATCTACTTTTTGTCAATTTGAATTTCAAATGTTATTTTAATTGTTAATTTTAAATTGTACTTTTGTCTTTTTGACACTCTGATTATTTAAATCTGTGAAGTGTTCCTGTTAGAACGGAAACTTAATTTAATTAACAATTATTTTATATCTTTATTTTAAATATGGCAGGTTTAGGTTGCAACATTAAATTCCTAACTAAAGATGAAATTATTTATGAGCTGTCTATCCGGAAAATTTCAGTTTCTTCGGAGAGTCGTCTGGAGGAGCTCCGAAGGAAGCTTCGCTCCACTCTGAAGCTCACCCATGGAGGTACCCTTAACGTGTCTGGTGAGGAGGCCGACGGTGATGCGGGTGAAGAGTTGAAGGTAGTTTCTGCAAAGGTTAGTGATTTAGCTTCGGTTTTGGCTTCGGACGAGACCTCATCGGAATCCACTCGTATGCGTTTGTTAGGGCGGTGCCGTTATTTGTTAAGAAGGTTGAACCGAATCTCAGACTCAAAGTATGAGGGGGAGACGAGTAAACTTAGGGATTCCTTGGTCAAAAGTGTTTCCATCTTAGATCCGGATAGCTCTAGTTCAGAATCAGAGGGGAGCTGCGGTAGTAAAAGAGAGGTAGTGCGCAGTATCCTCCATAAAGTAGAACACAAGGTGAATTTAAATAGTTTAAACTTAAAATTTGATGGGCAAACTTGTGTTCGTTCATTCATTAATAGATTAGAAGAGCTCAGAGTGGCTAGGGGCATTAACGAAGAGGAGGCTCTTCATGGTTTTCCTGACTTATTGTCCGGTCCGGCTTTGTGCTGGTTCCGTGCCAATAAGTCTAACTTTTCTAGTTTATCAAGCCTTTTGTCCGCTTTACGGAATGATTTTGATCTGCCTGACTATGACCATAGATTATTGCAAGAGATATATTCTCGCACGCAAGCAAAAGGGGAATCCATTGCTGTCTATACCTCTATAATGTTAGGAATGATGTCCCAGCTCTCGGTTCCTTTGTCGGAGGAGGATAAACTTAAAATTATTATGAGGAATGTCCGCCCCGAATATAGTAGAGAATTTATATTATTCGATGTAAAATCTATATCTCAGTTATTAGAACTTGGGAAAAAATGTGAATTAATAAGATACAGAATGGAAAGTTTTGTTGAACCTCCACCTGTAAAGAAATCTTTGGCTCCAGATTTTAATTTACCTTTTAAGGCTGAAACCACATCTAAGCCACCTAGACTCTCTCAGGTATCCTCTGTATCACGATCGGCAAACCATAAGTGTTTCCGTTGTGGGGAGACTGGGCACCCTACTAAGGAATGCACTCTTACTGGGGATATACTTTGTTATAAATGTGGAGAAAAGGGTGTGAGAGTAGTTAACTGCCCTAAGTGCTCCTATTCAAAAAAACTGAATAGGCCTGTCTCCGTGAATGCCAGGGTTCCGGAGACACATTTAGCTCCTGATATTAATGTTAAATTTTCTAAAGGGCATTCTACTAAGTCCGGCACACCAGTCTCTGCTTCCCCTGCTCAGCCTGAGTCGAAGCAAGCCAAGCCTAAGAGGCGCTCGACTCTGCCATGTAAGGTGTCGCAGCAACCGGAAGGGTCAGTAGTCGAACACAACCACTCAATAGAACCCTTATTCTCACCACCAGCTGAGGACTGTAGGCCATATTTGTCAGTTACCATCTTAGGACAAAAGGTGTGTGGTTTATTGGACTGTGGTGCTTCATGTTCTATTTTAGGTGACAATGTTCACAAGTTGTTTTTAAAATTAAAGGTTCCACTTTTAAACTTTGACCAGCCCAGAGTGCTGAGAGTAGCTAGTGGAAATGAACTAGTTTGTAAATCTTATATGAACCTTCCGGTAGAATGCAATGGAATGGTGCAAGTAGTTACTTTCTATGTTCAGCCACAAATTAAATTGCCTATTCATTTTGGTATTAATTTTTGGAAAGCTTTTAATTTAGGTCCTGATATTTTATCCTGTTTACCTACATCCGATATTAATAGTTTTAATCTTAGTAATATTAAGGAAGATGGCTTAAGGAGCCTGGACTCCTTAACCGCTTCTCAAAAGGTTCAGTTAGAGCGAATCAGGACTTTGTTTAATAACATTAATACTGATGTTGTTGGTTTGGGTCTTACAAATTTAATTGAACATAATATTGATACTGGGTCAGCCCAACCAATTAAACAGAAGTACTATCGCCTTAGTCCGGAGAAACTTAAGCATTTAAACAGTGAGTTAGACCGAATGTTAAAACTCAAAATTGTTGAGCCTTCATCTTCGCCTTGGAATTCACCCGTTACTATGGTGCCTAAGTCCAATGGTGAGGTGAGACTTTGCCTTGATAGCAGGAAGGTCAACTCCGTTTCTAAATCTGATGCCTATCCATTACCTTATATTAATTACATATTGGACAACCTTCGGGACGCCAAATATTTGACGTCCCTGGACCTGAGTGCGGCATATCACCAGGTGCCTCTCTCTCCGTCTTCGAGGGAGAAGACGGCTTTTACAGTGCCAGGACGAGGGTTATACCAATATAGGGTGATGTGCTTTGGTCTCATGGGAGCCTCTGCAACCATGCAAAGGTTGATGGATAGTCTTTTTAGTGCAGAATTTGACAATAAAGTATTTTGTTATATTGATGACATAATTATTTGTACTAGTACCTTTGAGGAACATATAAATATTTTAAAACGGGTTTATGACAAACTTAAGTTTGCTAACCTCACCATCAACATGGAGAAATCTATGTTCTGTAGGAGTGAATTAAAATATTTGGGGTATGTTGTAGATTGCTTTGGTCTTAGGACTGATCCATCAAAAGTCGATGTGATCATGAATTTTCCCACTCCTACAGATGGGAAAGAGGTTAAGCGATTTTTAGGTATGGCAGGTTGGTATCGTAGGTTTATAAAGGATTTTTCCAAAGTGGCTAGGCCCCTTTCCCGGCTTACTAGTAAGAAGGTGAAATTTGTATGGGATGCTGATGCCGAGGAATCCTTTTCACAATTAAAATCCGCTCTTATATCATCTCCTATCCTTAGGTGTCCTAATTTTGAGGAACCTTTTTACATCCATACTGATGCATCTTCTTATGCTATTGGTGGTGTCTTAACCCAGAAGCATGAGGGCGTGGATCATCCAATTGCTTACTGCAGTAGGACACTTTCTGCCCCTGAAACAAATTACACCGCTACGGAACGGGAGTTACTAGCCGTCATTTATGCTCTAGAGCAGTACCGTTCCTATGTAGAGGGCAAGAAGTGTTTTATTGTGACTGACCATGCCTCACTTCTGTGGTTCTATAATTTGAAAAATCCAACGGGCAGACTTAACCGATGGGCATGTCGGTTGAGTCAATTTGATTTTGAAATCATCCATAGGAAAGGGAAGGAACATGTTATTCCGGACACTTTATCCCGAATCAAGATTGACTCTATCGACATTGTTCCCGAGGATGTCTCTGACCCGTGGTACCTTAAATTACTTGATGGATGTAATAGGAATCCCAACCATTTTCCAAATTTTAGTATCATTGAGGGGAAGTTGTACCGGTTGTCCAAGAATAAATATAACCTAACTTCTCAGTTTGACTGGAAGCTGGTGGTTCCTTTGGAGAAGCGACCAGACATTCTGAAGAGGTACCATGATGACCCCGAGGCAGGACATTTTGGTGTGGCTAAGACCCACAAGAGGATTTCCACGCATTACTTTTGGCCATCTTTATTTAAAGATGTCAAGGCCTATGTGGACTCTTGTGAAACTTGTCGCTGTTACAAGCCTGTTAATACAGCACGCCCCGGACTCATGGGAAATCCCAAGTTAGTTTCACAACCATGGGAAGCTATTTCTTGTGATATACTTGGACCTTTTCCTCCATCTTATTCTAGGAACCAATATTTATTTGTAGTTTCTGATTATTTTTCAAAATATGTTTTAATATTTCCTATGCGTACTGCTACTGCTAAAAATATTGTAAATATTCTTCATAAAAAGGTTTTCTTAGTGCATGGAGTTTGCAAATTTTTATACACTGATAACGGACCTCAATTCACTTCTAAGGAGTTTAGGGATCTTATCACTCAATTTGGAGTGCCTAATTTGTTTTATAATCCTCGCTATCACCCTCAGACAAACCAAACAGAGAGAGTGAACAGAGATATTGTTAGGGCTATTGCATCTTATGTGCGTTCTGATCATCGCAACTGGGACCAGAACATTCCTGAGATCCAGTGTGCCTTGAACACCTCTGTTCACGATAGCACCAAATTCTCAGCTTATTTTTTGAACCATGGTAGGGAGATAGTCTTGGATGGAGCTTTATATAATTTGAACACCCCGATAGATAGGCAAGCCGTACAAGTGGATTCCGACACCTTTCCGAAGGGATTGCCGAAGTTAAAGGAAATATTTGGCAAAGTTCATTCCCATCTTAAAAAGGCTCATGAACATAACGCCAAATACTATAACCTGCGGAAGCCACCAGTGGAGTTTCAGGAGGGGCAAATAATTTATAAAAGATGTTTTCCCCTATCCAGTGCTCCCAAGTACTTTTCTTCCAAATTGTCTCCGAAATTTGAAAAGTGTATAATTAGCAAGAAACTTTCTCCATTAGTTTATTCTTTGAAGTCTTTGGATGGGAAATCTTTGGGTCAATTTCACATCAAAGATCTTGTGGACAGGAATAGGGAAGAGGAATCGGCGTAGAAGGTGGTAGCAGCTGTACTGAAGAGCATTGGGTCACTAGGTTAGGTTTTTGTGTCTGTGTTTGTCCTTAGCGTAGTAATTCCCGTAGGCCTAGATGCATTGGTGGGCCTTCTGTCCACCAATGATGCTAAGGGACTTACTCATAGTTAGGTAGGGGTCAAGTTTTTTTTTTTCTTTTCTTTTAACAATGGATTAAATTTTCTTTCATTTGGGCTTAACCTTGTCTTTGTATTTTGTCGGGTCGAAGTTTGTCGAAAAATTTTATTTCTTCAAAATAAAATTTTTCTTTCCAACGGGAGATGTACTGTAACACTGTATTTTACACCACTGTTAACACTTACTTTTTTGCTTTGGATTTCCACATATAATAACATACTTGTATTACATTTAAATAATTGTAAATCACCATTGTTTGTCTTTAGTTTTTTTGTACTTGACGGACTGACTGACATTATATTAACATCTGGCATTGACGTTTGTAAGTACAGGTAGTTGTTTTTTTTTTAATGAAAAGGGTATCGGTACAGCCATTATTTGGCCAACATCAATTGTAGTAAATTATTTTAGAATTAAAATTGAGATATCCTAGATTTTATTAAGATAAATACTAATTGCTTTGTCAAACTAGGCCCATGTCCGTCACGAGAGTTGTTTTTCTTAAATGTCGGTAAAGTATATTTTTTTTCAAATCATAGTTGCAATTGGACTTATGCGATACAGTGTTGCTTTATTTTTTTTTTGTTTTGTCTGTGACCATGGTGCATTACGGTGCAAGAAGTGGGTTTCTCGAACTTTCGGCGTTCGCAAACGTATATAAGGACTGGAGGGGTAGGCCTCCGCCTTTTCTTTCTCCGGAGCCGGCGTCAAATAGAAGCAGAGTCGTCGCGTGTAGCCCGTGTTCTTAGACCACGTGCGCTATTCTTCAGTATAGCTGGTGAGAATCTGATGGATTTTTGTTGTAGTTCTTCTTTCTTTAAAAAGTGTTTCCTAGTGCTGTGCACAGTATTTTTGGTGCTAAGAAGTGCGTTCCTTTTGTTTTTAGCTGCCATTTCCTGGGGTTGAGTTCGAGCGCCTGACCCTCGCCGAACTCCCTCACCTTATTTATTTTGGAAGAACCCAACCTTTGTTGGTAAGTTTTGAACCATTTTTTTTAAAAAGGTTAGGTTTATTTGGTGGGCCTATTGTCAAACACAAAGGTTAACCACGTGTTCCTTTGTGTTCCAGGGTTCTTCGTTTCTTGGTTCTTCTTCTTCTCTTTTACTTCACGAGACGTCCACTCCATCAACCCCATTCTACATCCACGTGGTAGTAATCATCGCGTTGGAATCTTCCTGAGGGTTGAATTGGTTGAACCGTCTTGGAGACCTCAACCCCATCCGGAGCGTGACGCCCTGTGGGTGTTGGTATCTGCGGTCTCCATTTAGAAAACTTATGCTGCCTCTCCAAGGATTGTTCCGGGTTCCTTGAAGGAGGGAAGTAGGAGTATATTTTTTTTAACTTCAGTTTCCTTTTTATCTTAAATTATTTCACCTTTTTATCTATATAAAGGGAACAACAAATAAGGAGAAAACTGTTAAACTTAAGACTTATTTCTTAGGTATTTTACCTGTATTAGGTAATAAGAACCTCTTATGTACTTTTATTTAAGTGAAATTAGATATAATAATTTGAACCAACTGTTTGATTGTGATAGTGTGGTAAGGCGCCCAACAATTTAATTACCCTTTGAAGAATTGATAATAAATAGTCCATTTTTTTTTATTGTTATGTGTAGTTTTTTTTTAACCACACCGTCCTCCAGGCCTACACACCCACACACCCTCACACACACCGGTGCACCCTAACATCTGGTGCACCCTGCTCACCGCTTATAGAGCCTGCCGAGGTGGACTGTCACAGCATGGAATGCATTTATTTAGTGCGATTAAAACTTTTTATTATCTATGGTTTTATTAGCTCACATGATAGTCACATCAAGTAGCCAGAGACAATTTTATGTTTCCTTTGCGTTGCGCATTTTTATTCACGACCAGAAGCACAAAAGTGCATCAAACATTCCTTCGAAGTTTCATAACCTATGCAATAGCTAAACGGTTCATTAATCATCACGAATATGTTAATTATTGACTTTCAACACTACAATTAGGGCAGGTATGACAAGACAAGAACATTATGATAACGAGTTTTTGTATACGATTGAATGCGAACAAACATACTGCGATGAACATTTACAATCACTATGACATTATGTCTATATTATTTTATCTTTATCGTATCTGTGCTTATATTCTTCCAAAAAAGCAAGATCTGAAGAACCCCACAGGTTTAAAGCCGATGCATTTAGATCTTATGCGACTGTATAATATGAACAAAGCAAGCATCCGCAGTTGTGATATAAAACAA
Source organism: Pyrgus malvae (assembly GCA_911387765.1). Classification (NCBI taxonomy): domain Eukaryota; kingdom Metazoa; phylum Arthropoda; class Insecta; order Lepidoptera; family Hesperiidae; genus Pyrgus; species Pyrgus malvae. The sequence continues at coordinate 3,206,158 of OU426968.1, read as the reverse complement.
TAAAGCGGCATAGACACGAGCAAACATTAAAACAAAAAAAACCGACCAAGTGAGATTCGGAGTCGCACCGAGGGTTCCGTAAAATATTTTTAATGTATGATGTAACTAAAGTATTTTTAATGTTTGCTCGAAGGGCTGTATTTAACAGTTTGTTAAGAATTTTTTTTCCACGTCTTAAAAATAAGACGTCGTTTTCGCAGGGAAACTATAACAACTATAAATATTGTGTTTTAGGGTTTTTTTAGTCTGTGTAAATGTTAATTCAGTTGAACGTTTATCTTTAATCCGTAGTTCTTTTATAATTAGATTAAAAATAAGATTTTTATGATGAAGTCTGTATTAGCTTAGCACAACCTTTAATCTTTATAGAAAAATTAAGATTATCTAATATAATAAGAACATGAATACGTACTTATTTATAGAAAAAATTAGTTAGAGTATATCAATACTCAGTAGTATGGTTGTTTATAACAATAATTCATTATAAGATTGGCCACATAGCCTACTAATACTACCTGTAAAATCTCACCGCGGTCGCCGATACGGAGATACCGAGTTTTAATCCTCGAAGTGCACCTCTGGCAAGTTTGTAATGTGCGCATTTATCGCTGATCCATGGTGACTAAAAATATTGTGAATTGTATACTATACTATTATAGTTTAAGAGTACGTCCTTTACACTAATTCGCATTAGAGAAGTGTGATGAATGGTCGCAAATTATAGATAGAGATGGATAGAATTTAATGTATCCAAGTTATCCAAGCAATCTCTAGTTGTACTAACAGACCACTTGAACAGTCAATGTCGTGTTAATTAATAAGTCTCGCGCGCAAATTTACATCACCGCGTAATGGTTCTCCGGGTACCAAGAAAGCGGCCATTTGCAATGCCACAGATTAATATTCAATTCAGTATGTCTATTAAAGCGCTTGTTTTATGCACGCGGGTAAAACGTTCAAAAAGTTTATTTTACACTGGCATTTATTTATTTGAGACACTAGCTTTGCCCCTCGTTAGTAAGGAATAGTAGTATGAAGTGAATATTCTACAGAAGTTTCATGGGACCCAAAAAAAATTCCACTCTTTGGGTTACATTATCGAAGTTATCATGGCTGCAACCCTTTTTGCGTCCCACTGCTGGGCACGGGTCTCTCCCCATTAATGGAGAGGCCTGTAGCTTAGTCCACCACGCTGCTCCAATGCGGGTTGGTGGAGATGCGGGTTAGTGGCCACCCGCTGTCGGATGTTTTCAAACGGCCCATAAGGTCTCCGACAAGGTTTAACGACTGTTGTCTATCGACAACAACCGGGACCGACGGCTTAACGTGCCCTCCGAAGCACGGAAACGCGCATGAAATTTTTTGCCACTAGCGGTCACCCATCTCATACCCGAACGCGCCCGTTTGGCTTAGTTGCATAGATCGTTTGCGTTCTACGCTAACCGCCGGGCCATGCGCGCTTCATTGCCAGCAAAGATTGCTGGCAAAGAAGTTATCATACGGATCCTTAATGTTTTTGAAAATATGCTACAGCCTATATTTGTCAGGGATAATGTAGGATTCTAATGGTAAAAGAATTTGTCAAATCGGTCCAGTAGTTGCGGAGTCTATTCAATGCAAACCAATAAACAAAAACAAATTTTTCCTCTTTCCTAAAACTTTCCTTGTGTAAGGCAGCTAACCTCACATACAGATTATAGGATTATAACAAACTATGACAAAAAATCTGTTTGTGATATTCATTTCAAAAATAATATCTGTTTCTGCTCTGCTCTTGCGTAATTTGATTATTTAGTCTTGTCAATAATTTCAGTTTTGCCTTCCATAGAGATTCCTCCCCAGATTGTCCATGATCCTCCACCATAACTCACTTTCTTGTCAATACAGCATTGCGCGAAACGCTCGTTCTGTCTTCGGTACACCTTACTCCGTCCGTCATTACCATATAGCATATGCATTCGGTGTGCTCGTGTCAATTTGGGTCTTTGGGTCCATTGGCTGGCTTATGGGGCTTTAAACCACGTTCATTGAGTCCTATAGACTTTCCTTGTGTAAGGCAGCTAACCTCACATACAGATTATACGATTATAACAAACTATGACAAAAAAACTGTTTGAGATATTCATTTCAAAATTAATATCTGTTTCTGCTCTGCTCTTGCGTAATTTGATTATTTAGTCTTGTCAATAATTTCTATTTAAGAGCATTAAATCGGTAATTTTTTGTCATAATATTTTTTATTTATTTATTCCTATCCGAAAATTAGCCTTCATAGGCTAAGCCTTAAAGTTTTTAATAATGCATACTTTTAGGGCTTTATTATTTTCACGTAGAAATGTCTACCGTGTATCAATTTATGAGCCATAAGAACACAAATGTCTAAATATTAAATTTTATGTACATATTACGAATTCATCCTGTCATTAAATTGTAATTGATTTAATACACTACAAAGAAATAAAGATTTCCCAATAATGGGGAGAATCGTGCGTAGGTGCCAAAAAGGGTTGGACCCAGTCATAAAGAAAATAAAGTTTTTTGACAGGAAGTCGGAAAAATATTGTGCTCTTGTTTCATTTTTATTTTCTTGGTGCATTTTTGAGTTATATCGAATAAAGTTGATGGCGTTTTGTTTGATATACATAGCATAGGTTAATTATAGTGCACGAGTGTTGTGAAATAAAATAACAGCGCGAAAATATGTTTTTTCAGCTTGTCTCCAAAATTCCATCGGTCATTTTCTGGTAAAGTAGTCATCGCTTTACTTGAACATTTGACTGACTAAGTGATGCAAAAATTATACTTGACGCTGACAATATGCACAAAGTTTGCGATGTCATTATTTAAAAAAAATGAAAATATGAAATCATAAAACAATGAGATAACGATGTGCTGATCGACACAATAAAACACTTTGCAATTATCTCCGCTTCTAAACCAAATAAGTAACTACCTTATTGCTTATCGTTCATCAGTTATCAGTACGACCGTCGGCAGTAAAATCGAAATCAAATCCGAGCCGTTAATTACAGGCACCTATATAGGGATACGTTTATTAGTTATTACGTAGTTTAATACTTCCTACGTTTTATTACTCGGTTTATCCGGATGTACCTTAAATAAGATAGGGTAAGTCCGCCGTGTATTCTGTTTAGGGGACTGTGTTACGTTATGAATCAAACTAAAAACGGAGTGAAACGCAAAGGGATGCCTGACATAATTGGCATACATATTATGTACCTGCGTCCAGCAGGTGGTCAATGATTTTTATGATAGATGAATGTAATAGGGATGTAACGGAAGTGTAGATATCGGAACCTAAATCGGAATCAATTATAAGAAACAATCAATTATAGCATTATATGGCTACATTAAACATTAATTAAAGATTATATATATTGGATATTATGAATAAACAAGACCTAAGTACATTATTTTAGGCAAAAGTAAGACTGAATATAGGTTTTAGCAGCAAGGGAGACTGTGGAGATCTACGGCTAGAAGCCGACGTTTAAAGAAAATTTCAGAACTTATCTTTGGAGTTTTGGCGGGAAGTCTGAAGGGACAAGTTGTGCTCTTGTTTTATTTTCATTTTCTTGGTGTATTTTTGAGTTATATCGGATAAAGTTGATGGCATTTTGTTCGATAAAGGTTAATGACAGTGCACAAGTGTTGTGAAATAAAATAACAGTACGAATACATGTTTTTACTGCTTGCCTCGAAAACTCCATCGGACACGTTCTGGTAAAGTAGCCATCACTTTACTTGAATATTTGACTGACTAGACTGACTGATACCTGAAGACTTACTGATTTTTTCTATGACTACTAAGTGATGCAAAAAATTTACTTGACGCTGGCAATATGCACAGAGTTTGCGATGCCATTATTAAAAATGAAATGAAAATTAATTAATGTCATAATGACATAAACATATTTTTTTTAATGCATACAATGGACCAACCTATCAAAAATATTTTATTGTTTTGCGTGCACAAATGGTGTAATTAATGTATGACGTAAACAATGATGAGCAAATAGAGTTATTATCACCAAATGATCATAACATTCCTACTGATAGAATAGCATAGTTATAATTTTGGTTATAAGTAGATATATAATTATTAATATGCGTTTTATACAGATACTCCGATTAAGCAGATAAGTAAAGATGTTTCATTTTACTTTCGTAGGGAATCCAGCTTTGATAAAGAGACGTATTTTAATAACCTATTTAATATATTTTACGTTAAAGATTCATTAGTATTTTATAGAACTGTACTATGTTACAAGATGGTTTCAAGGAATAAAAAGTTGTTTATGTTCAAAATTGAAGTATACGTTAAATTAAGGTTAAATTAAGAAAAATCAATTATTGCGTGAAAACTCACCTCATCTTCCTCGTCGTCGTTGTAAAACGGGTCCAGGAGTTGATTCTTCCAGAAAATCACATCCGGAGGTATGGCGTATGCGTCGTGATCCCGCAAATTCGCGTACAGGGGACTCTCGCGCCCCACACCCTCTGAACTGGCACTGATCGAGCAACTCTCCACCTCCACACTTCCGCCACAGGAGTATCCTTCGTCGGTAAAACTGCACCCGTACTCGATCTCCTCGTAAATGTTCTCGTCGGTGAGAGCGTCGCGAACGGGCTCGTAGCCGTCGTCGAGCTTGTCCGGCGTCATAGCGGCGACTGGCGCACACCTGTCTCCCACCTCCTCGAGCGCGTAAACAGAAAACTTTGGCGGTGAGAAGTCGCTGGCCGTGTCGAAGGACAACTGCGACACCGCCCTCTGCTGCGCCTGCTGCAACACCCGCCGGAGGATCTCGTCTGAGTTGTGGAACCCGCTAGACTGTGACCACACAGCATCGTAGGTTTTTCCCGTTTCACCCTGACTACACTCCTTGTAGCTCCAACAGGTGCTCGCCGAATCACTGTCAGATTCCAAGCGGTTGTACGCACCTACCGAACTGAACTCGATATTGTCGTACGTCGAGGCACTCGAATCAGTCTTTAATCTCGTCCGTGGCGGCACAGGTGGGCATCGTTCACTTACACTATCTATCACTCTCTCACTCCTAGCGGGCGTACTCGTCACGAACGAGACGTCCGATAGTGTCGATTCACCGTCACTGCACTCGTCAACACCGTTTATAATGCATTCACTCGGCACCGCTATTTGTTTTGGTGTTGCCTGTTCTTCCGGTGCTTCCGTTTGGGTGCCTATCGCGACTGAATGGTTGCCACTCATATTGTCTAAGCACTCGTCGAATAGATTCAAGATGCTGAGGGACACTTCCTTCTCCGAGGGGACGAGGTTGCGCTGGTACTCATCGAGTTTAAAGATTTCCTTGCCCAGCTGGGAGAGGATCTCGTCAAATGCGCCGTCGGAGGTTTCGGAGTCTTGAGAAGCGACAGAGGGCGGCCGCACGACGACCAGAGGGTCGTATTCCTCTATAGAATCTCGTATTGCGCTCAACCACGCGAGAACAGGCTGCGCGGAGCGATCTGCAAGCAGTGTAGCTACCGCGGCGTTCGGAATCCAACTTGTGACCTCACACATATTGCCGTTCGCTTCAAAACACGATAACCGGTGTATGATTCAACACGCGGGATTCCGCGAAGGGACTTAGCTTCAGTGCACCACACTTTTCTAGTGTTTTACAATACGTAATGAAGTGAAGAACATGCCGTTTGGCCGGCGATATCGGCGACATTTGCACTCGACCGCGATTGCTTATCGTGACATTTTCTTCCTAATATAACCGGCGCGATGTTACGAAAACATCCCGCACGGAGACCTGCGTGACCTTTCTGATATCGGACGATATTTTCGCTTCTTTTTTTTCCTTAATCTGCCACACTAATCTGAACGCATCATATTTGAGAATCTTAAAATAAAAGCGTTCGAATTTCACACGTGAATAAAAAAACAAAAAAAAAAAGAAGTGTCAAACTCTTCCCGCGCTGTCAACATTGGCGCGCTTTTCTCAATTTAAAAAACGGAGCGGAAGCGTCCGCGCGCTCCGCGAACGCCGCGATAGTGGTATGGTATACAGTCGGGCAATTAATTCGATGCGTTCGGTCCGCTGCCTGGAGTCTGTGACCGATATTCTACGTTATTTCTGTGGCAGAGCGAGCATGGCGTAACCGCACTAAAAACTAAAAGCAAATGCAATGTGCATTAGATAAATGAGGCAGATCGGGCGCCGGGGCAAGCCTACATAATGTCTATTAGGTACGCGGTGCGCGAGTTATTAACTCAGGGCCCGCATAATATCTCCGAGATAACAAACCTACGTTCCACGCAATACGGGCGTTAAAACCCCTTTAGTTTTCCGGTCCGTTAGTGTGGTTTAACTTGAAAAACATTTTAAAAGACTATGCTAAAAACAGACAATTATTTTACTGGCTTTTAGGTATGAGAAAGCCCAAAACGCTAACACTTAACTAAAAAAAGTCAAAATCTAAGATTTCCAAAAGAAGTCAAAAGTGCAAATTTGTCATTTGTGGACACGTTTGTGGACCAAAATGCAAAAAGTCAAATTTGTCTTACCAAGCACTGTCTTAATTTAACCTTATGCGTTTTTGACCTTTCACGTATAATCCGTTGGTTCTCACTTTAATCTATCGCCTTATACCAAAATTCGAAATTCGCATAAATCGAAAGAAATCCCCAAAATTTTGTAAATTGTAATCTCAGAGAGACACAGGGACACAGCTATCAAAAGTAGCTGACTAACAAATGTAGGTCATGAAATCGGTTTCTTTGTCTACGTCCAATAATTTAATAATTTCTCCAACATCGTGATGCATACATTGACTTAATATTATGTCTCATTTACAATCGTTTCCCAGAACCTAATTTACTCTGAACGCGTCCTTTTATCTGAGTTGACATAAAACAATGGTCACGTTCACTGATGTGTAGGTAATGTAAACACATAGAGGAAAACAACATTATAATGCCACGTATGTTTCTGCTATCCTTATAATGGTGTAATAAGAATTCGTATAATGTAACAATTGCACATTAATACACAATCGAAAAAATACATGTAAGGGGGTATATCTTATGTGGTTTAACCAGGGAAATACTACATAGTTGTCTATTTTTGCCGTGAAGTAATTGTTTGAGTTTCGGTGTGAACTTAGGGTTGAGTATGGTCTCACTCACATAAGGTGACCATCAGCCTCCGGAGAAAGCCAACTGAGGTTTGGCGTAGAGTTCTGCAGAGATTACTTAGCACAATGCACCTGGCAAGAAACCTTCAAAACGTCCAGTGTCTAAGATACCGGATTATGAAGAATTTTAACGTCACGAAAACTCCTTCGGTGGTTTCTTAGCAGTCGTGAAGGGCTCCAGGAACTGCGTTGGATCTTGGAAAGAAAAGGTCGTTGGGCATATCTCACATACATGCTCCTGTGGTCAGGGTCTGCTGTAGTGTGTCCTTCATGACGACACTGGTTGGACAGCTTAAGCTGTTAACCACCTACATCCTCAATAGACCACTTTTTGTTGACTTTAACGACAGGCAGAGAATACCTTCTGAATACAATGTGACCTGCAGGCTTGTCTACTACTTTATTTCAGAAATAAATGGTAAATATTGGGGCACAAGCTCCTTACTTCTCATACTCATCTCTTCTCAGTATCTAGAAATGCAAATTAATTCTATCGAGAAATCGAGTAATTGTCGAAATATCGAGGAAGTTGGGTATCAGTTATTGTTCTACCTAACTCTACGTACTTACTTTACGGCCATTTGGAGCAACCACAATTGCATATGATTTCTGACAAATCTTCAAAAGCCAAGTTCTTTTTTCCAATGGACTGTTTGTTTTTGGCCCTAGTAGCGTGTTCCTCTTCACCTGATTTGTTGGCAAGTCAGAGACACTCAGGCTAAAAAAAAGTGCTAGGAGGTGAAGGCCCAGGTTTTGGCCGGTAATCCACAGTCCGTTCACATTTCTCCTCGCCAAGAAGCCAAGCTTACTAATACCTTATTTTAGGATAACTAGACCTGCACACCCCATTCAGAACGTACTGATTATCTTTAAAAATGCAAAGATTTCCCAAACATCCAGCAAACCTTTTTCAACAAAGATAAAAATAACTAGGTACCTACCTACAAATCTATAAAACAACAAGGAAAGCGTAAATGATAAGAACCTCTTATCATATTGTTATGAGATTAATTTTATTACAGATCCACTACTATGCAAAATAGGAATGTAGATAATATATTTAGGTTTTATCTAAGGCAGTTAAATGCTACTAAAATAAATTAAATAGTTAAAGACATTATGTGTATTTTTTATTATTTAGGATTTAATGTTGACTTAGAAGGCTTGTTAAAACCGATTTATAAATAAAAAAACTATCTATATCATTTAAAAGAAATTCAATAGTTAACAATTGAAAAACTTAGACAGTTATGACCAGTCTATAAATAATTTATAGTAAGTACTTATATCCATGGCCCAAAACGAAAGAATATTTAATCCAATCTCCATGTAGCCTTTATTAGCAGCACCGCACAAAGACGGGATACATACGTTGTAAAAGTATAATATTTCCGACATTAAACCGATTATATCTTCGTCGCGTCTTTATAAAAACTACAAAGGCAGAGAAACTTTAATGTGGCTGCCCGGAGCTTGAGTTCCTCTGCACAAGTGGTTTTCAAAGTTGATATTATTGTTTGAGTCAAAATTTCACATTTCATTTTAGAACAAATAGTTCTAATTGTATAAAAGTTACATTTTTTGTAACGAGAGGAAAAGCTTGAAAAGGTATCCTGGAGACATAACTAGTATGGGTTATGGGGAGTTTTAAATCACGATATCTCCTAGGTGGCCTCCTCGGCACCAGAGTGTATGCTCTCCTACGAATAATGCGAGGTGTCAATGGAGCCACGACATTTACAAGAAAATGATTTTGATTGATTCCATTATACTCGCGTACTTTACATGTTAAGTCTTACAAATCCTTTGTACTTAAGTGCATTCACCCAACTTACAACCCTTTATTTAGGAGATAAAGCGCAGTCTGTGCACGAGTTTCGTTTAAAAACGAGGAAGGATCAACGACACACAAATTTTACAAATTATTTTTTATAATAAATTAGACAACTTCACATGCCGTCAAGAATATTTTGCAAATTCATAGACATGTATATTTTATTTTGTATTATTTGACGGATGGGCAAATGTCGTAGGTATACAAACCGGACCCACGATTTCATTCCATCCCTCTATCAGCCTTTCATAGTTCACTGATGTACATAGGCCTCCCCTAACGATCGCCACTCCATCTGGTCTTGCGCCCTCATAATTTCATTTCACGAAAATCATCTTATCTATTACTGAGAAGATATTGAAACGTCTTAAGATTGCAAAATCTTTCGCCGCCCAAACTTTGAGAAGCTTCGACTAATGAATGAACACGCTGACCACAAGGCGTATTCATTCATAGGAAATTTCGATCTTAAACTTGGTTACGCAAAACCCACCTTTCACACCCAGAAATACGAGGTAATGTGGTGTGCATGAGCGTGGAGATGTGCTATTTTGGATGGGGTCGCCTGTCAATGGCTACTGTTTCGTTTCGCATATGTGAACAGTTCAAGAAGGCGAAAATATTACAGTTAATTAGCCATCGTGCTCGCTTCCTGTTAAATGACGATAAGTAGCGAGATGGAGTTTCTCAATTCGCTTTCCTGTATGGACAAAGGGTCATACACTTTCTTTTTGTATTGGGTGAGATACAGGTGTGGTCGGAGTAGAAGATTTTTGAGGATATTTCGAAAGATTTGGTTTAATACTTCAGAGCTCATCAACATTTATTCATTTGATGATATGATTGCTGCAAGAGAAAATAAGGTTTTTGGGTCGGAAACATTATTAGGGTTCCGTAGCCAAAATGGCAAAAAGACGGAACCCTTATAGATTCGGCATGTCTGTCTGTCTGTCCGTCCGTATATCACAGCCACATCATTCCAAAAGTATTAGGACTTTAAAGTTGAAACTTGGTAGGTAGATGTAATCTCTGAACCGCTTTACGATTTTTATACAAAAAAAATTAATAACAAGGGGGCTCACCATACATGGAATTCAAACAAAAAAAAAATTTCATCAAACCTATTCGAGTAGGGTGTCTATAGATAGGTCTTTTAAAATGACATTGAGGTTCCTAGAATCATTTTTTCTCAAAAGTTAATCGTTTGAAAGATAGACACTACCAAAGTGGTATAATGTTGGTCCCCCCCTCTAACTTTTAAAGTAAGAAAGTGAAAAATGTATCAAAAATATATGTTGTAGATCTCAATAAAAACTTTCAACGAAAATTGGTTCGAACGAGATATAGTACGCACTTTTTGAGATATAGTAAATTTTTAAAAACCGCAAATATAACTTTGTCGTTCATACAAACACTATGAAAAACAAAGTTATTTTTGCTGACAAAAATAATAATGCTTGCTACTACGAAACCCTTCAGGGCGAGTCCGACTCGCACTTGGCCACTTTTTTTCCGTAAAACCCGATATTGCAATATTGCTCATGTCATGTACATATTTCCCCATCGGATTGATTGTATAGTGAATATTTTCTAATTCCGTAAAGCTATTTTAGACACTTTCTGACCCTCCATCCCCCTCTGGTACGATTTTGAGATATTTAGCTTAACCCTGCCTATTTTACTTCGTTTCTCGCGGAAAAAAACAACGACTTAACCCCATTTAAGGGTGAGATGTAAGGGAGGAGTATATCACTAAGCTCCATAGATCGCTTTTGTTAACTATCCGAAAAGCTATGGCTGCAACCCTTTTTGTGTCCTACTGCTGGGTCGGGTCTCCGCCCATTATTAGGGAGGTCTGGAGCTTACTCCACCACGCTGCTCCGATGCGGGTTGGTGGAAATGTGGACGGCCAACCCGCTGTCGGATGTTTTCGAACCACCACAAAGGCCTCCGACAAGGTTCAACAACTGTTATCTATCGATAACAAACGGGACTGACGGCTTAACATGCTCTTCGAAGCACGGAAACGCGCATGAAACTTTTTGTCACTAACGATCACCCATCTCAGACCCGACCGCGCCCGTATGACTTAACCGCGTAGTTCGCTTGCGTTCTACGCTAGCCACCGGGCCATGCGCGCTTCATCCGAAATGCCTCGTAAATTACAATACATGTAAAGAGTGTTTACACGTCGGCTCGACATCTGCGTCACCCATTCAGCCAATTCAGACAATTTACAGCTGTAATTACTAATTGCACTCAATGGAGACCAATTGGTGACGACGGTTTTTTGGCTTGGAGGCCACGGAATGAATTATTTTGTATTTCATTTTAAATTGTTCTTTGTTTTAAGGCGACTGCTATCTATCAATAACAACTAATATAACAAACGCATATGAAGTCATTTTGCCTTTGGCGGTCACATATCATACTTCTGACCGCACCCATTACGCTGAGCTATATAGATAGATTGTTAAAAGTTATCGGTTTGCCGCGCGAATTAACTTACGGAAAAAGTGGAAAACTGAATTATGCGCCTTCTGAATGACAGAATATTCTACAGCATTTTGAATCAATTCTATTGTGTTTTGGTGGAAAGGTGCAGTTGCCGGCCACACTTACATGAGGCGACCACCAGCCTCCGGAGAAGCAGCGCAACTGCATACGACCTCAGACAAGACTTACCTATGCTTGCTTGAATTTGTATGTAGATGTCCATGGGCTGCAGCGACCACTTAACACCACGTGGCCTGCATGCTCGTCTGCTACTCCATTCAAATAAAAAAATAAAAAAGCATGCCGTCGTGAGCACTGGAAGGTGCAGGAGAGCATCGTTGCTCTGCGGATAGTGGGCCCGTTTGGAGACCCCGCGCATGAAGGATACCGGTGTGTTCTACTGGAAATCACGGAGTCCTCCCAAGCTCTGAGGCACGCCTCTTTTAGTGCGGTTAAAATCCCTCATAACCCGGTATCTCTCCCAGGATGTACTGGTACCTTTATAAGGATACTCCTTTTATAAGGATACCCGATAGGTACAAAAAAAAACTACCTTGTACCTACTCCAATTCACATGAGAGCTTGGAGGAAAAAGCAAAAGTGGAAGAAGATAAAATGCTTACAGCCAAAAGAGATGCCGATAAAATCCCCAAAATAAACACAGCTACAAGCACTTGTCATTCAAAAGAACAAGAATTACAAAAACACCAGACAGACAGAAATAATAATTCCTCTTAATCTTAAGGGCGTAGCTGACACGTTTAAATATAGACTTCGATTGCCCCGTGGTTTTGCCCATTCAAAATATTTCCTTAATGAATACTCGTACAGTTTTTTTTTCTTTAATTGTGGCATCACAAACTCTGCATATTGCCAGCGTCAAGTTTAATTTTTGCATCACGTTTTTGCCATGAACGAGTAATAATAGGTAAAGTCAGTAAGTCGTCAGTACTCAGTCAGTCAAGTCAGTCAGACATGCAAGTAAAGCGATGGCTTCTTTACCAGAACGTGACCAACGGAATTTTGGAGGCAAGCCGAAAAAACCTATTTTCGCACTGTTATTTTAATTCACAACACTCGTGCACTATAATTAACCTATATCGAACAAAATGCCAGCAAAATCCGATATAACTCAAAAATACACCAAGAAAGTAAAAATAAAACAAGAGCACAATACCTATGTCTTTTTCGACTTCCCGCCAAAACTCTCCGTAGTTTTTTATTCTACTGTAGCCATTCCCCTAAGCAGCTAGAGGGGAGCCTGAGCCTACTGAGTTTTCTAGAGCGCGTACAGTTAAGGGTATAAGCAAAAGATTTAAGTTAAGGATACAAATCCTGGTCAATACTCCCACATGTATCAAAGTTCTGTACGATATAGGAACACTTAAGTTTTTGGATGTTTTCTATTTATTCCAGTTTTGAAAATTAGTGGATTAGAATTTCCCGTGATGTTTTGTTGATTTTTTTTCACACTACCTTTCGCCCAATTTGTACAATCAGCTATTTCGTTGACGCTCGAATAAGTACACATTTGGTATCGTGGGTCCTTATTTTATTAGAATCAGGAGGAATAAAAGATACAAAGGCAGTAATTGTAATACATTTAATGGCGCCAATGGATATCATAGTCACAGACTCAAACAAAACAACGCCACAAACACCCAGACCAGTAGAAATTTAAATTCATCATTCAAGTTTCTGCTTCGCTGGGCATCGCAGCCAGGAAGAGTCCTCGGACGGCAGTTAGGCATTGCGTCGTACGGTTCATTCAACCAACTATCTGTGGGCACGGGTCTTTCCACTAAATTGGGGAGACCTGGATCTTCAAGGCGAATTGGTGGAACACAAAACAAAAGAACAAAAGTGCAAACTACAATCTGCTCCGTTTTTAAACCTCCCATTAGATATAGGCCTCAGATATGATTAAACGTCTATATACGGTCTATATCGTCTATAGACGATATGTATATAGATATACATAACAGCTGTGACGGCTTAATTTGCCCTCCGAGCAAGGAAACGCGCATGAAACTTGGCACTTGCGGTCACCCATTTTACACCCGACCGCGCCCGTAGCATGCGAGTTTCAAATGAGACGTAACATAATTTTTTTCCACTAAACAGACTTTTCGCAGAAAATACTCCAGAGATTTCTTTTACTTCAAGTTGCAACACTAGTAATTTGCCTATTGATAAATCATTCATTCGTCCGCCCGTCAGAAACAGATCATGACGGTAGCTGAGGCCTGTCCATTAATATTTATGTCGGGAATCGAACCGCTAACCCATGATTGAAAAGTACTGTTTGTGTAATGACCATAGAATGCATCTCTAGTAGAATCGGATTTAATTTGCAGCATTTCAGATTAAAATGTTGGCATTTCGCACGCATCCCTGGGTATCCCTTTAATTTAATGTTATCAATGTTGATATATGAATCGCTGGAGGTATGGCGTGATATCCAACCAATCCGTACTTGGCCAACATGGTGGACTATGAACCAAAGCCCTTTCAGTCCCCAGTGGGACATAAAAAAGGCTTGATAGATCTTTAATTTAATAATTATACAAATTAATTTTAATTAAGAACGAATGAAGGGCAATAATTGTAACCCCTCTGTGTTGGAACGTGTTTCGCTAAGCTACACTTCCTATTTTAGCAGTCGTGTAAAAATAACCAAACTCCACTTACACTCTGCAACCTTGCATAACCGGCTAATTCGTAAGATATGGTCCATATCTTATATTACCATTACCATTAATGGTAGAATATATCGACGAACCTTACCATACTATTCGATACCACCCTTTTTAGTTCATTTATCTTTATTATCATCGGATAACATTTCGGATTTTCTATCGAGAAATACTAGTATTATTTGCAATTTTAATGAGTCTGTGGTTATCGTCCATCAAAAGTATTCAACGTGTTAAAGGTTTGTAATTCAATATTTACTGTTTTTACAAATTAAAATTATAAATTCAATACAATAATTTCTTAGATTGATTTCATTTACATGGTGTACGAGACCTAATGTCTTTATGTGTGTGCCAGGCACTTCTATCCAATATTCAATCTTTGTGCAATGAACACAGCCTATCATAAAATGACCATAAAGAAGAATGTTTTTTTGAGATAACTCTTATTGTTTAAGATTTTCTAATGACGTGCGTTTACCGGAACCACCGGAGCACCAAGTTTTCCATGATTGAAGATGAAAATTAAATATAATTGTAACTTCCCTATCATTATTGCGTGATAAGAGTGAAGAATGTGCGTGGCCATTATGTGAACTTATGAGAAGCTCTTGCCAGAATCCGCGTCCTCTAAGAAATGTTATCTACGAAAACCATGGTTTACAATATGTACGAAAGTTAAAGTTATCAATTATCACATTATATTAAGTATGACAATTTTTTCTAAATTCAGAATATGCAAAAAAGGTCAAAAGTCTCTTAAATTCAGTCTGCCACTTTGTTTTTACAAACTCAATTACTTACGAAGCACTTACGAGACAAATAACACGTAACGTAAGTAACAGGTACTTACCAGAAAAATCAACCATCGATCGACCTTATAGTGTTGTACGAGTCACTACGTACCTTATACGTACGCCGGTGGACGGACTTACAATGTTGAATTGTTGACATCGAGTGAATTTCTTAAACAAAATTGCTGTTATTGTTTAAATCTAAGAACTAGCTTCTTTCGTGTATATCCGACCACACCTGCCTTATTTTCAGTTACGTATCCATAAATTAACAGATAAATCATAAAACTTTCAATAGCGTTTCATAACGCCAATTGATTTTGGCAGCTGCACGAGAACGAATTACTGGTTCAAGTGTTCTTTTTACGTACCTAATGAGGCTGTGATTTGTTTCACCATTTTATGTTATGTATGTTCATTATTATTAAAAAGGATTGACATTTGTGGCAATAAAATAATGCTACTTGTGAAGACACTTTGGCACCTTCTCATTTCCACATGTCATTCAAGGTTGGCTTGGTGGCGACTTACGCTGAGATACGCAAAGTGCAGAAATATTCAGCTCTAGCTGAGGACTGCATATTATTGCCCTTTGGCGTTGTAACGGAGTATCTGAGCCACATGGTCCCTACCAGTGGGCTCAAGTTTATGTTAAGCATCTATCCAGATAGTTGATCCAGGTGACCAGAAAGCAGGCTGTCGCTTACCGCGGCCAAAGAATAGCTTTGGCTATCCAACGAGGAAATGTTGCCATCATTCTAGGCACCCCCGCGCTGGGCAACGATATGGACTCAGCTTTTTATATTAATTACTTTATGCATAAAGTTTATTTTTAAGATCTCTAGTTTTATGAATTTTTGTACCTTGTAAGTATAGGTCGATTACTCAAAGGAGGCACTTGCGCGCGCAACACATTCTCAGAATGCGAGTGTCTGTTGTAATTAGAATTACACAACACACTTGTAAAAGAGTGACGTTGTCACCCGTCGCTACATGAAAATGCATTTGTGTAAGTAGTAGGTATCTGCCACCTTACGATAAATCTGTAAAAACTGTCAAACTTTTATATCTCAGGCTAAAGTAAGGATTGGGGTTTTGGCGGGAAGTCGAAAAAGACATAATGGTTTTATTTTTATTTTCTTGGTGTATTTTGGAGTTATATCGGATAAAGTTAATAGCATTTTGTTCGATATAGGTTAAATATAGTGCACGAGTGTTGTGAAATAAAATAAAAGTGCGAAAATATTTTTATTCAGCTTGTCTCCAAAATTCCATTGGACACGTTGTTGGGAAATAGCCACGCTTTACTTCAATATCAGACTGACTTGACCTAAACTTGACGCTGGCAATATGAACAGAGTTTGCGATGTCATAATTAAAAAAAAGGAATACAAGCCAAGGACTATTTGGTACACAATTTTGTCCTAAAGCACGATTAATGAGATTTCTTCGGTTGTAAATCTAAGAAAGCTGTATCATTTTATAACAAACGACATTTTTTATCCGCCATTTTGTTCATCAGGGGGCGCGGCAGTACCCGTATACTTTGATTAACCCTAGAAAGATAATGTTATTTTTTGTTACTGAAAAGATAATGAGGCGCCTTAGAGGCGCTTACTTTTCAATATCGATTTTTTATACAAATTTAAATAATTATTTTACTTTTTCATAACTTTTTGAAATGCTACATTATTAATAAGTAAATAAAACACTAATTTTAGTTATATTTTTAATTAAAGGTAATAAAAAATTGGCATTCTAAAAATTTCTTACGAAAATCAACAAAAATAAAATGTCTTCTCTTAGGAGGTAATTTTTTAAAACAAATATATAACATTTATAGTTTTTTATCTTATTAACTAGTGAGTTATGAAATATTCAGTCTCAAAAACATAATAAAATAAAATAAAATACAATTTATATACAGTTGTTGCAAACATCTTTTTTATGTTCACCACACACAGTCTTCTTACATTTGATACACGTCATTTTGGTCATTCTTTTCTTTTTTGATGTGCATAGACTGCAGTAGCGCCGAACTTTAGCTGGAGGTTCCTCATCGGCTCTACTCGTCATACTCTCAGTTCGTTTTCTGGAAATCTCTACATTTGTCCACTTAACCAGCTCTTGAATGATTTCATCTGTGATGAATAATTCAAAGCACAAAAGTGGCTCAAAAATGTTCCGACACATGCGACTAGGACCTCTAGTAGAGCGAACTATATTTATGGCAGATGTTCTTCCACTATTCTGCCCTTTAGATGTAGCCCAAACATGTCTATTCTTACCTCTGATTACTCTATGAGGCGGTATAACAATGCGATGGTCATGCGGTTTTCAGGATTCTCAGGAGGTGGTTGGGGAAGGTCGGACAAGTCTTGATTGACCACTTCATCTACATACTCGTCATCAGTGTCACTGTGTACTTCATCTTCACTCGTATGGTTCTCTATCTCGCTGTCACTGCCATCCTGTGCACTTTCGTCCTCTTCTTCATTCAATAATGACACAATTTGAGCATCTTCCAACGCTCTTCTATACGCCATGATGTTGACAATATCCTAAAACCAATGAAAAATAAGTAATAAATATATAAACCTATTTTGTATTTACCGTACATAAACATAAATAAGTAAAAAACAACAAAAACTAAGTTATAAAGAAATGTTTGAAAGTTGCACAAAAGATAAAGTGGCGCCTTTCGAGCGCAACGTGATGCTATAACAACGAAACTATAGTACTTACCGAAAAAGAGCGGTCGCCTCTCGGGACTCCCGAGTCGGGAGTGTTGACCAACGACTGAGTTGGCCCCGAAACACAAGCTTGTACGCGCATAAATGAGAAAAAGACAGCAATGTATTAGTTTCGCGGGCGCTTTTGAAGCGCACATTATCTTTCTAGGGTTAAGAATTAGTAATGCATATAGCTCAATTTAAATGCGTTATGTTTGGGTAGGACAGAATAAATTGAGCAATCGATGACGATAGAAAAAGTTCGTTATAGTCGTGTGAATGATTTTAAATTGATTTAAATGCGTTGTGGTAATATTTTTTATGACTGTAATGTAAATTTATATGTAAACTAAATATATTTAAATTCAATTAAGTAACGCATTAGGCAATAACCTGTAATGTTAGTTGATAAGGGTTTCTAAATAAATAAATAAACAAATAAATAAATATTCTATTGAATATCAATATGGGTTACGAATGGGTGTTTTTTTGGAAAAATTAAACAAATATTTTCATTAAATATAGTAGATAAATAGATAGTAAGATAGTTACATACTTTACATACATAAGACGTAATGAAATAATCCGTTTTCGTAATTTTTATAATTATTTTATATATACATATAAACAAAAACATTATTTTTAAACAAGGGTTTGTCTCCCATATTTTGCAATACATTTTGTTGATTGATATTATTTAGAAAAAAGTTGCATTGAAATGCCGCTGACTGTACAGATTCAGTCGCAATCTGAATAATTGTCAATAATAAAAGATAATGAATCCATAGATGGGATAACACATAAAAGTACATGTAAACGGTTTACTGAGTAACCATATGTAAATATTATACTAAGGAAATTATGGATTAGAAGATTATGATATTGATTTCGGCCGTTTATTAATAGCACAATAGGCATATTGTTTATTAAGAAAGAAGTCAAAGATTTCAAATAAAATGTTCCAAACAGTTTAACCTGAAATAAATTTGTACCTACCTAATATTATATAGCTAGTTGGTTTGTTTGTTTGAAAGTGCTAATTTCAGGTACTAATGGTTCGAAATTATTTTTTTGTTGGATAGTCCATTTACCTATCGAGGAAGCTTTTGGGCTATAAAACATCACGTTACGACTATTAGGAACGGATAAATATCCCTGTTTACAAGTATCTACCACCAAATTAGCTTTAAACTTATCTTGAGATTTTAAAAGATAAAGTAAACATTGCTTTATCATATGTAAATTGGACTATTTAAATTATTTACTATTTTATTTACACACAATATAGGTTATTGAGTACCTACCATAGACTAGTTTATAACGGAAGTGGTGAGTTATTGATTGATACCTTTGGGTGGTCGGTCGGCCGTTAAATATTGATATACGGGCTATTTTAAAGCATATTAACACTTACACACTTGCTTGTTTGTGGGCTCATCACCAAAATAAATACAGAAGTAAATCTTTTGTTGGGATTTAGGTACCTGTGAAGAAAATTTGTTGCTTTGTTTTTGGTTTAGCGGCATGGACGTATAAAAAACGGGTGGCACTCCGGTAGTGCCGCAAGAAGTGAAAACTTGAAAATTTAACGTTGTGCATTTTTGATATTTTGGGATGGTTAGGGAATAATTTCGCACGATTTGCTTTTATTATCAGTATTATTTTTCATCTAGTATTTTCAGTAGGTTATCATCTAGTATTTTTATAAAGTACTCACTCATTTTCTTTCATTATTTCTTCGTCACTTTTTTCATTAATAGATGCACTGTGTTCAATGTCCATATTTTAAAAACTTGTAAACGAATTTTACAAGTATAGACCATATATGACAGTCGAACCGTCATTAGCTGTCACCCCTCCGTCTTACGAATATTCGATCAGGCCACGTGTCCTGACGCGAGTTTAACATTTTTTACCCATCCCAAAAAAAAGTGTAGGTATAACGCCGCTGAAGAAGTTGTCACTGGAAAATGGGCCATTATGGGCTCCGCGCGTGGAGTACACCAGTGCGTTCCATCGGTGATCCCGGAGTCCTCCTAAAGCGCAGAGGCAGGTCACCGAGGGGGTTTTAGTGCGGTCAAATCCCACATAACCCGGTATCCTCTCCTAAAGTGCCGGGTACCTTTTGAAGGTTTGCCGTCCGACACCAAAAAAAAAACTCTGTTTGGTGGAAAGGTGCAGTTGCCGGCCACACTTACATGAGGCGACCACCAGCCTTCGGAGCAGCAGCGCATCTGCATAATATGACCTCAGACAAGACTTACCTATACTTGCTTGAGGTTGTGTGCAGATTACTGCAGATGTCCATGGGCTACAGCGACCACTTAACACCACGTGGCCTGCATGCTCGTCTGCTACTCCATTCAAATAAAAAAAATATGTTTAATAATATTCACGGACTTCGCATCTTTCAATATTACGCGCCTGCTAACGCCATCTATTACCACTCTCTCGTATCATTTAGTAACATCCTCAGAGTCGCGTTGAAATGCTTACAGTTACTACGTTAGATGTCGCTACTTCAGTCCCGTTAACAGTAAATGAAAACAGATGGCATGAGTACAGCGAAATATGACTGACTTATTTTCAAGTTTGTTGATAAAAACTTTATTTTGCATTATGTATATAAATATTTGTATACTTTATATTACAAAGGTACTTACGAAAATAACATATTCTGATAAAAACACTGATTTATAATCGCAGGGCCACAGAATACATAAAAAAGTAACAGAGCCTAGACTAGTCTGTGAGATTTTAGCATTTTTAAAATTCAAAGTACCTACCTACCAGGTGGTACCTAGGTAATTTTTGAAAACTCTACCCCTTACTTTAGCCCTAAGGGAGCGGAAAAACTAGATGGTGTGTCATTTTTTAACTTGCAGCAAAGTAATATCCTACCTAATTAATAGGTATAATATTTTTTGACCGCGGATTCAAATTGATAAAGTTATGTAGTGTTGGTTAATAACGCAATCGCACTTAGAACTAGATGGAAATTTGGAAGACAAGGACGAATTAAAATCGATCATTTTTAAAAGCTGTCTATTAAGACTTGATCTATAAGACAGGCCTAGTTCCCATGTACCTCATACCTAAAATGATCTTAATACCTAGTACATAGTATCATTAACTTTCACCGGCCCAAATCCGAACAAAGTATCGTTTATTCGTTTATAAACAAATAAAAAGAACCTCAATGGGTCGCCGACAATGGCGGCAAAGCGTGACAGCCGAGAGTTTTACGATACGTTCACATTCACACAACCTATCATCCATTAATCATCATTTTAGAACTTGTAGACGGGAAAATCCCACCATTGCTACCATCTCTGCCCTAAGTAATTTGTTTTAGGTATTTATGTGGTGGAAAAGTCCGGTCATGTCTATATTTATCGTAAAATATGGTTTTTTTTTTACCTATTTCGGTGGTAAGTTCAATGCGTTTCAACGCATTTTTTTATCTGTGACAACACTACTGGAAGCTTGTAATATAGTGGAAAGTTTGCACAATGAGTTTTGGCGGGAAGTCGAAAAAGACATTATTGTGCTCTTATTTTGTTTTCATTTTCTTGGTGTATTTTTGAGTTATATCGGATAAAGTTGATGGCATTTTGTTTGATATAAGTTAATTACAGTGCACGAGTGTTTGTGAAATAGAATAACAGTGCTAAAATATGTTTTTTCTGCTTGCCTCCAAAATTCCATCGGACACGTTCTAGTA
This sequence comes from Pyrgus malvae, assembly GCA_911387765.1. Classification (NCBI taxonomy): domain Eukaryota; kingdom Metazoa; phylum Arthropoda; class Insecta; order Lepidoptera; family Hesperiidae; genus Pyrgus; species Pyrgus malvae. Next base: position 3,184,697 of record OU426968.1, on the reverse strand, counting down.
AAGTAGCCATCGCTTTACTTGAATGTTGGACTGACTAGACTGACTGATTACTGACGACTTACTTACTGACTTTGTTATTACTTCGTCCAATTTCATTAAAACTGGCAAAAAATTGATGCAAAAATTATACTTGACGCTGGCAGTATGCACAGAGTTTGCGATGCCATAATTGAAAGAAAAAAAAAAAAGTTTGCACAAATACCTATTTAATTTTTAAAAACAGAAAGAAAATCAATTGAAGGTGTTTACTTTTTCATGAAACAAAATTTAACGTAGTGTTTAATTTCTCTATGCAAAAATTTCGAAATAAAAATTAGGTGAGAAAACTGACAAAAGTTATTTATAAAATGTGTATACTGTGGATATTCAGTAAGTGAGCTTAACACATACAGACTTAATTATTATTATTATTTTATACTAGTGGACCCCGCAGACGTCGTCCTGCGAAAATAAGTTGCTTTTATTAATTTCGCAATTTTTCTATATTTTCTCACCCTTTAAACCTTCCTTGAACTTCTACTAATATATCAAGACACATCAAAATAAGTCACATCGGTTCAGCCGTTCTCGCGTTTTAGCGAGCCTAACGAACAGCAATTCATTTTTATATATAGAGATGAAATGAAATAAGAAACATACTTAGATCATCAAAGTTACTGACTCACCCTGGTGTCATACCTGTCATACCTTGATGCTCAGGAAACATAAATTTTTTATTTTCATTTAATATTGAATGGCTAAAAGGATTTTTATACAATGCCGTTAAACGAATTAAAATAAATAAGAAACATAAAAGACAGACATGACAATTTTGATAGCTGGGTCAAAATGTAAATAAATAAACACAGAAAGTAAATAATTTTGTAAAGAAATAATAAAGGAAAAGCAAAGTTTAAGAATAAAACAAAAGGATATAAGTTATAAAATATAATAATGGACGTGAATGAAGTAAGTAATAACATGTAGTTTGTTTATAACACGGCGCATTTCCTTCATTTCATTTGCTTCCCGTGGGAATGAGATATTTTCACGCGGTAAAAAGTAGCCTATGTTCTTTCTCAACGTCCTTTCTATGTTTATGCCAAATTTCATCAAAATCGGTTTTGTGGTTTAAGCTTGAAAAAGTAGCAGACAGACAGACAGACTTTCAAATTTATAATATTAGTAAGTATGGATATTACTAGCGAACCAGGCAGACTTTGTCCTGCCTTAAAGTATCAGAAATAATCAAGTGTACAGTACTATAAATTAAGAAAGTTATCCTATCTTTCAAGTTGGATGAAACTGCAGACGGTGTGCAAATTTGATTAAAATCGGTTCAGTAGTTTAGGAGTCCATAGCGGACAAACAACGTGACGCGTAATTTATATACCTATATTAAGATACCTATTATGATCAATAAAATAGTCTGCCTCGACTTCGTACTAAAATTACTTAGGTATCTGACTTCAACATCGGATTGACTAAGAGACGAGGCTTGGGGTGGCTGTGGGGGAGGTGGGAGTTCGTCTCGGAATCCACTTAGAACCAAGCACTTAGAGCATATTTGAGTGCGATCCATTAGATTGTGTGAACGTTAAGATGAACCAGATATCAGTTTGTCAGCAAGACCTGCGTTGAATGTAACAGTTGTTGTAACTGTTGTAAGGAGGTAGGTAGGTACCTACTGAGGGGGGGGGGGGTGGCAAGGGGGGCAGCTGACCCCTGGTTCAAGGTTCAGGGATTCAATCAGATAAGGAATCTCAAAAGATCTTTCAAGCGAAAAAGGAACCTATAAACAATAAGCTCCTTTCGCTACTACCTTCCGCTGTTTCCTTTGCATATTTAAAATTTTGTGTGCGTGTCTTCGTGTAACGTGAAACGCTTTATGCGCGATACCCAGCTTGAAAATTTGGCCGTCCTGGCCATGAACCTAAAAATTTGCGCGGAAGCCCGAAAACCGCGGAAGTAACTACTGCCTTTTGTTTAGTTTCGTGAAAAAGGTGCAGTTGCCGGCTTCAAGCCTGTTGGAAGGGTTGGAAGTTTTCAAATAAATAGATGGACGGATATAAACAAATAAATCAACGGAAGTTCCCCATTTCTACAAATTTCCTTCTTGAACCGAAGCGGTGTATGGTTCGCTGGTCCATACCATGGAATATTTAAAAAAAAGTCCGCTGTAAAATACCTTTTTACTTGTTTGGGCAGTGGTGTGACTTACCTGAAAAAATAGAGAAAATTATAATTAAAAAATATTATTAACTTATACAACCTCAAGCAAGCATAGGTAAGTATTGTCTGAGGTCGTATGCAGTTGCGCTGCTACTCCCGTGGCCGGCACCTACACCTTTCTACCGAAACACAATAGAATTGGTTCACGGCAGAAGTGGGTGCAGCGGTGGTACTTCCCCGCGAACTATATTAGTTCTACAATCTACAAAAAAACTGAAAAATTACTGGCTTTCTGCAATCCTCAGTCGCATGATTTGATCTCGTAGTAATAGATAAATGTTTCGTAGATCGTAACTTCCAGTTCTAATCCCAAAGTACAAGGCTCACCTATTTCCGCTGCTCAGCTAAGCCGTCAAAGACTTATTATAATGCAACCCGATCGAGGTCAGTGGTATTAGAAACAAAATTTAATATTTAAATAGTAAATTAGGGAAACAGTCAATAAAATCTAAATGTTACTCGTATTAAACGTTTCCGCGAATTATAATGAGCTCTTACAGCATAATATAAATAAATAAATAATAATAAATAAATCACTTTGGACAATTAACACAACGCCATCTGATTCCAAACTAAGCAGAGCTTGTACTATGGTAATCAGAAAGCTGATAAACATACTTATATAATTTTAAATAAGTACATATTAACACCCAGACACATAACAAATAGTCATATTCATCACACAAATATTTTTCTTGGGTCAAACCCACGAACTCACGGTTTGCAGTCGGCTCATCACCCACTACGCCACGGAGGCTGTCAATATACATATACGCGTAGTATATGAAATTAAATTTAGATCGATATGCTCTCATGAGAAGGACATAAAAATCGCTACACTTACTACTGATTACAATAGAAGCAAAAATATAACCCTCTTTTTCACCACTCTAGTACCTTCGGTCCTGCATTGGCAGGTTTTTTAATGTAAATGGAGAAGCAGAAAAGCATGCGGCCTACGTGGTGTTAAGTGGTCGCTGCAGTCCATGGGGGTCTACGGTCAACCTTAAGCAAGCTTGATTCTTGCCTCAGGCCGTATGCTTTCCTAGTTCGGAGGCTGATGGTCACTTTACATAATTTTGACCGGCCACCACACCTTTCCACCAAAACACAATAGCTTGACGGCAGTCATAGGTGCAACGGTGATACTTCTTGGTTGAACCATGACAGTTGTACGGTACAACTATAATTACGGTACTACATATAAAACTTGTGGAGGATAAGGGGAGATCTCCCGCCAGGCGATGTCACTGCCCGGGGACCGCGGTCCGAATGCTAACTTCGGACCATTTGTATACAAAAATGATCATCACCATTATCAATGATATTACGTAACTAATTTAAAATATGAATGATAATTTATCATTCATATTTTAAATCCGTTACGGACCGGACGGACCGATTTAAAGTCCCCTACTAATTGATATAGTGCTGATCATTTTTGTATACGGTACTTGTATATACTGAGAATCTAAGAAACTTCGACAGCGCGATTCAGGATACATCTTCTCATTGGCCACTTCAGTGTGACTTAGGTATTATATATATTATATCTATTGTTTACAATTTTCGCTGCTTGCGTCCTTTTGCATGGTCAGCATTTTTTATGTGAGACGTTTTACTGTAGGTATTGAGCCGCTACAAATTCTTAATGTCCCAACATTTGCTATCGGGAGCTATGTATGTATGTAGTATAAGAAAAGTAAATAAAATCCTTAGATGAACGCGGCAGTTACAAATGTTACTATTTATTTACTTTTTATGCAATCCACTCAGCAACGACGACAATTTTATGAGCCTGCGCCAGGGGTTTCAAACCTTTCTGACACCAAATCCATGATTTGAAAATTTGTCAAATTTAGAATTATTTCATAATTTTTAGAGCTAGCTTTACGTAATGCCAAAGATTTAAGACAATTGTATCGAATCGAATATATTTTTGGTAGCATTTTTTAGGAAAATGACATTTTTATAGTGTATAAATAAAAAAAATCGTACGATTTGCTTGCATAAATCATTATTAATATTTAGTTTTAGTTTATTATTCTGTTATTTATATTATTGTCGGATCCTACAGCGGGTTGGCCACTCCATCTTCAGGCCTCTCAGATAATGAGGAGAGACCCCTGCCCAGCAGTGGGACGCAAAAAGTGTTACAGCAGAAACGTTACAAAATGAAAGTAAAAAGTAAAAAAAAGCTTTTTTGTAATAAATACATACTATATTTCAATAATTAGAAAATTATATACATTTTTATTTGAATAAGAATATTAAGTAAAAATAAAATTGATAATTTGTCTAGGTTTTCCAGCTGTACATTACAAAATTAACAATAGTTGCGAACTCCCTACTATCGTTTGGTCCGGCGCCAAACCGTCTGCCCTACATACCTACCGTTTATTTATATTCTTGTTAACTCCGCGTTAAACTGTCCGCGTCTTTCTGTTAAACTCATCGAATTTCTCAATTATATAAACATAGAAAATGATCGAGAACCTGAAAATAACATAGGTTGTTTTTCTTCCAGTAATAGAATCGCACGTTCTGTGCATATTGCCCGTGTCGAGTAAAAATATTTAATTCCAATATATGTAAATAAATAATATGTACATAATAGATCTACAGCTCCACATCAGTATCTGTCCGTCAAGTTCAAGTCATATCCTGAGTAAAGCGACAGCTTCTGAACCACAGAATTGTCGATGGAGTTTGGAGATAATCCGAAAAGAAAAATGTTTCACACTACTTACGCATTATCGGCATTTTTGTGTGTGCATCGATGCTGTATCCAGGAAACGCGGGTTCAGCCGAATTTGAAAAATATGTATTTTGGAATAACTATTGCTATCGCGCTGCGCCCTGCGCTATACGCCGCGTGCGATAAGGACAGATGCAGCTCAGACCGATTATACCTACAAACTTTCTTACTAAATCGAGGTTTCGTATCTCCTCTTCCCTCCTTCAAAATTGAGTTTATTAAATATTTTTTATTCACAAATATCAAGAAATAGAATAAATCTATGCCCCTATGTTTTTATTTGGTCGTAAAAACCTTTCAAATTTGTTTTGCAGTTGTTGGATTAGGGCTATATAAAAGAGGCATTTTCTACGATTTTTTAAGAGTCATATTTTCTGATTTAATTAGTTGATTGAAAAAAACAAAACATAGAGGCATAGCTTTAGCAACCTTAGATATTGTCACAAAGTCCCTGTAGCTTCGGGATTAAGAATAGAGCTACGGTATCCCCTGCCTGATCGTAAGAGGCGACTAAAAGGGGGCTTCCGGGGATGCGGACGGTAAGAGTGGGAGCTTGACCCGTCCAGATAGCAGCCCCGGGAGGGACGGCGGTGTATGCGTGGCCGCATGCCGCCGTGAACACCTGAAGGTGCAGGAGAGCACATCTGCTCTCCCGAAGATGGGCCCGTTTTGGGGCGCCGCGCGTGGAGGACACCGGTGCGTTCCTATGGAGATCCCGGAGTCCTCACAAACGCAGAGGCAGGCCACCGAGGGGGTTTTAGTGCGGTCAAATCCCACATAACCCGGTATCCTCTCCCAAGGTGTCGGGTACCTTTTGAAGGTTTCCCCCCGATACCAAAAAAAAAAAAAAAAAAAAGATATTGTCACAAAAAATCATTCCTCTAGAAGCATTATCCAGGGAGAAAATAGGAGAATACATTTGTATGGGAATACGCCGGTAGCGTTTCCTCATAAAGCGGTTTCACATGGTTCACACCAGTGTACTTTTCGGCGCGTTTGCACGTCATTTGTTTATTTTTTTGAAGCGCGTGTAGCCGCGAAACGTCAAGATTTGACATTTTCCGGTACAAAAAGTAGCGCGCGTGTCAGTGCGTTTTCCCATACGACCGTAGTTTTACGCTAGTTAGAAACCGCACTTAGTCGCGGCACAATACAAAGAGCGCCTTTGTCGCGGCATCGGAATCGCGCGTTTTATTGACTTGGATGCTGCGTAGCGATTTCGTGACTACCCAAACTTGAACGCGCGGAGCAGTGTTCGGTCCCTGTGTTTAGCGACCGCCGCTGCTTAACGGCAACCACCGATCGCCGATGTTAAGATGCTAGTGTGGCTTGGCTGTTACGCGGAAAAACCAGTTTATTCCTCGATAATTAAGCACTGCAATAATCAACCTTTAACGAATGTAGTTAATGGCAATTTATTCGCCTCAAAAATACACCAAGAAAATTTAAATAAAACACATCACTTATCCTTATACCATGTCATGACAAACATCAAGTGTATACAGGCGCGGTCGCAGCCTTCAATTTTGGGGGAGGTTGTCAAGAAATTTGGGGGAAGAGGTATCCCAAATTGGCTTGTTTCGCCTTCTATCTACACATGACTGATGGATTTTGGGGGAGTCATGTCCCTTGTCCCCTGGGACCGCCACTGGTGTATATTCATTTCATTTCACAGAATGTTTGTTTTTTGTCGGTCTAGGTATCACAATCAAAAGTAATTCATGCAAATACATAGCCCAGTTTTGAAAACTAAGAGAAAGTTGCGTAGGCTTCTAAAGTCTAAGGTAGAGTTGATATAATTATTGTGTCCTTAATCTTAGGCGAAAGCTTTCTAAAATTGGCAAATCAGACTAAAATAAATCTGCCTCCAAATAGATTTTTGTACGACATTAATTTTACTCCTACGTATACTTAACGTCAATCGTAGAACGTTTTTCGTAGAATTTTATATTTAGGACTTCCAGAAATGAAATTCTTGATTCATGTTATTATTATCTACGGTTTCGATTGAAAAAGGTTGTAACAGGCTGCAACTCTCTCCCTTCCCATTGTTGGGGAGGGGAGGCTTGGCGCCAGGGACTAAAATATCTATATAAAAATATATCGATAATAAAATTTATAGATTTTTCTATTATTGACAATTATATCGTTAAAAATATCGATAATTAATTATGCGTTGTTGCGTCATGTCATGTATGCATGTTGCTTACCAAAACGCAAAACAAAAACAAACACTTCTCAGTGTCGTTTCGCCGGGAATCCCCTGATCCTCTCGCTTGACAAATCTGGCAACGTCGCACTCGCACGTTTATTTTAGTTTTTTTTATTTATACTAGTGGACCCCGCAGACGTCGTCCTGCGAAAATAAGTTGCTTTTATTAATTTCGCAATTTTTCTATATTTTCTCACCCTTTAAACCTTCCTTGAACTTCTACTAATATATCAAGACACATCAAAATAAGTCACATCGGTTCAGCCGTTCTCGCGTTTTAGCGAGCCTAACGAACAGCAATTCATTTTTATATATAGAGATGAAATGAAATAAGAAACATACTTAGATCATCAAAGTTACTGACTCACCCTGGTGTCATACCTGTCATACCTTGATGCTCAGGAAACATAAATTTTTTATTTTCATTTAATATTGAATGGCTAAAAGGATTTTTATACAATGCCGTTAAACGAATTAAAATAAATAAGAAACATAAAAGACAGACATGACAATTTTGATAGCTGGGTCAAAATGTAAATAAATAAACACAGAAAGTAAATAATTTTGTAAAGAAATAATAAAGGAAAAGCAAAGTTTAAGAATAAAACAAAAGGATATAAGTTATAAAATATAATAATGGACGTGAATGAAGTAAGTAATAACATGTAGTTTGTTTATAACACGGCGCATTTCCTTCATTTCATTTGCTTCCCGTGGGAATGAGATATTTTCACGCGGTAAAAAGTAGCCTATGTTCTTTCTCAACGTCCTTCCTATGTTTATGCCAAATTTCATCAAAATCGGTTTTGTGGTTTAAGCTTGAAAAAGTAGCAGACAGACAGACAGACTTTCAAATTTATAATATTAGTAAGTATGGATATTACTAGCGAACCAGGCAGACTTTGTCCTGCCTTAAAGTATCAGAAATAATCAAGTGTACAGTACTATAAATTAAGAAAGTTATCCTATCTTTCAAGTTGGATGAAACTGCAGACGGTGTGCAAATTTGATTAAAATCGGTTCAGTAGTTTAGGAGTCCATAGCGGACAAACAACGTGACGCGTAATTTATATACCTATATTAAGATACCTATTATGATCAATAAAATAGTCTGCCTCGACTTCGTACTAAAATTACTTAGGTATCTGACTTCAACATCGGATTGACTAAGAGACGAGGCTTGGGGTGGCTGTGGGGGAGGTGGGAGTTCGTCTCGGAATCCACTTAGAACCAAGCACTTAGAGCATATTTGAGTGCGATCCATTAGATTGTGTGAACGTTAAGATGAACCAGATATCAGTTTGTCAGCAAGACCTGCGTTGAATGTAACAGTTGTTGTAACTGTTGTAAGGAGGTAGGTAGGTACCTACTGAGGGGGGGGGGGTGGCAAGGGGGGCAGCTGACCCCTGGTTCAAGGTTCAGGGATTCAATCAGATAAGGAATCTCAAAAGATCTTTCAAGCGAAAAAGGAACCTATAAACAATAAGCTCCTTTCGCTACTACCTTCCGCTGTTTCCTTTGCATATTTAAAATTTTGTGTGCGTGTCTTCGTGTAACGTGAAACGCTTTATGCGCGATACCCAGCTTGAAAATTTGGCCGTCCTGGCCATGAACCTAAAAATTTGCGCGGAAGCCCGAAAACCGCGGAAGTAACTACTGCCTTTTGTTTAGTTTCGTGAAAAAGGTGCAGTTGCCGGCTTCAAGTCTGTTGGAAGGGTTGGAAGTTATGAAATAAATAAATCAACGGATATATAAATAAATAAATAGATAGTTGATTCTACAAATTTCCTTCTTGAACCGAAGCGGTGTATGGTTCGCTGGTCCATACCATGGAATATTTTAAAAAAAGTCCGCTGTAAAATACCTTTTTACTTGTTTGGGCAGTGGTGTGACTTACCTGAAAAAATAGAGAAAATTATAATTAAAAAATATTATTAACTTATACAACCTCAAGCAAGCATAGGTAAGTATTGTCTGAGGTCGTATGCAGTTGCGCTGCTACTCCCGTGGCCGGCACCTACACCTTTCTACCGAAACACAATAGAATTGGTTCACGGCAGAAGTGGGTGCAGCGGTGGTACTTCCCCGCGAACTATATTAGTTCTACAATCTACAAAAAAACTGAAAAATTACTGGCTTTCTGCAATCCTCAGTCGCATGATTTGATCTCGTAGTAATAGATAAATGTTTCGTAGATCGTAACTTCCAGTTCTAATCCCAAAGTACAAGGCTCACCTATTTCCGCTGCTCAGCTAAGCCGTCAAAGACTTATTATAATGCAACCCGATCGAGGTCAGTGGTATTAGAAACAAAATTTAATATTTAAATAGTAAATTAGGGAAACAGTCAATAAAATCTAAATGTTACTCGTATTAAACGTTTCCGCGAATTATAATGAGCTCTTACAGCATAATATAAATAAATAAATAATAATAAATAAATCACTTTGGACAATTAACACAACGCCATCTGATTCCAAACTAAGCAGAGCTTGTACTATGGTAATCAGAAAGCTGATAAACATACTTATATAATTTTAAATAAGTACATATTAACACCCAGACACATAACAAATAGTCATATTCATCACACAAATATTTTTCTTGGGTCAAACCCACGAACTCACGGTTTGCAGTCGGCTCATCACCCACTACGCCACGGAGGCTGTCAATATACATATACGCGTAGTATATGAAATTAAATTTAGATCGATATGCTCTCATGAGAAGGACATAAAAATCGCTACACTTACTACTGATTACAATAGAAGCAAAAATATAACCCTCTTTTTCACCACTCTAGTACCTTCGGTCCTGCATTGGCAGGTTTTTTAATGTAAATGGAGAAGCAGAAAAGCATGCGGCCTACGTGGTGTTAAGTGGTCGCTGCAGTCCATGGGGGTCTACGGTCAACCTTAAGCAAGCTTGATTCTTGCCTCAGGCCGTATGCTTTCCTAGTTCGGAGGCTGATGGTCACTTTACATAATTTTGACCGGCCACCACACCTTTCCACCAAAACACAATAGCTTGACGGCAGTCATAGGTGCAACGGTGATACTTCTTGGTTGAACCATGACAGTTGTACGGTACAACTATAATTACGGTACTACATATAAAACTTGTGGAGGATAAGGGGAGATCTCCCGCCAGGCGATGTCACTGCCCGGGGACCGCGGTCCGAATGCTAACTTCGGACCATTTGTATACAAAAATGATCATCACCATTATCAATGATATTACGTAACTAATTTAAAATATGAATGATAATTTATCATTCATATTTTAAATCCGTTACGGACCGGACGGACCGATTTAAAGTCCCCTACTAATTGATATAGGTGCTGATCATTTTTGTATACGGTACTTGTATATACTGAGAATCTAAGAAACTTCGACAGCGCGATTCAGGATACATCTTCTCATTGGCCACTTCAGTGTGACTTAGGTATTATATATATTATATCTATTGTTTACAATTTTCGCTGCTTGCGTCCTTTTGCATGGTCAGCATTTTTTATGTGAGACGTTTTACTGTAGGTATTGAGCCGCTACAAATTCTTAATGTCCCAACATTTGCTATCGGGAGCTATGTATGTATGTAGTATAAGAAAAGTAAATAAAATCCTTAGATGAACGCGGCAGTTACAAATGTTACTATTTATTTACTTTTTATGCAATCCACTCAGCAACGACGACAATTTTATGAGCCTGCGCCAGGGGTTTCAAACCTTTCTGACACCAAATCCATGATTTGAAAATTTGTCAAATTTAGAATTATTTCATAATTTTTAGAGCTAGCTTTACGTAATGCCAAAGATTTAAGACAATTGTATCGAATCGAATATATTTTTGGTAGCATTTTTTAGGAAAATGACATTTTTATAGTGTATAAATAAAAAAAATCGTACGATTTGCTTGCATAAATCATTATTAATATTTAGTTTTAGTTTATTATTCTGTTATTTATATTATTGTCGGATCCTACAGCGGGTTGGCCACTCCATCTTCAGGCCTCTCAGATAATGAGGAGAGACCCCTGCCCAGCAGTGGGACGCAAAAAGTGTTACAGCAGAAACGTTACAAAATGAAAGTAAAAAGTAAAAAAAAGCTTTTTTGTAATAAATACATACTATATTTCAATAATTAGAAAATTATATACATTTTTATTTGAATAAGAATATTAAGTAAAAATAAAATTGATAATTTGTCTAGGTTTTCCAGCTGTACATTACAAAATTAACAATAGTTGCGAACTCCCTACTATCGTTTGGTCCGGCGCCAAACCGTCTGCCCTACATACCTACCGTTTATTTATATTCTTGTTAACTCCGCGTTAAACTGTCCGCGTCTTTCTGTTAAACTCATCGAATTTCTCAATTATATAAACATAGAAAATGATCGAGAACCTGAAAATAACATAGGTTGTTTTTCTTCCAGTAATAGAATCGCACGTTCTGTGCATATTGCCCGTGTCGAGTAAAAATATTTAATTCCAATATATGTAAATAAATAATATGTACATAATAGATCTACAGCTCCACATCAGTATCTGTCCGTCAAGTTCAAGTCATATCCTGAGTAAAGCGACAGCTTCTGAACCACAGAATTGTCGATGGAGTTTGGAGATAATCCGAAAAGAAAAATGTTTCACACTACTTACGCATTATCGGCATTTTTGTGTGTGCATCGATGCTGTATCCAGGAAACGCGGGTTCAGCCGAATTTGAAAAATATGTATTTTGGAATAACTATTGCTATCGCGCTGCGCCCTGCGCTATACGCCGCGTGCGATAAGGACAGATGCAGCTCAGACCGATTATACCTACAAACTTTCTTACTAAATCGAGGTTTCGTATCTCCTCTTCCCTCCTTCAAAATTGAGTTTATTAAATATTTTTTATTCACAAATATCAAGAAATAGAATAAATCTATGCCCCTATGTTTTTATTTGGTCGTAAAAACCTTTCAAATTTGTTTTGCAGTTGTTGGATTAGGGCTATATAAAAGAGGCATTTTCTACGATTTTTTAAGAGTCATATTTTCTGATTTAATTAGTTGATTGAAAAAAACAAAACATAGAGGCATAGCTTTAGCAACCTTAGATATTGTCACAAAGTCCCTGTAGCTTCGGGATTAAGAATAGAGCTACGGTATCCCCTGCCTGATCGTAAGAGGCGACTAAAAGGGGGCTTCCGGGGATGCGGACGGTAAGAGTGGGAGCTTGACCCGTCCAGATAGCAGCCCCGGGAGGGACGGCGGTGTATGCGTGGCCGCATGCCGCCGTGAACACCTGAAGGTGCAGGAGAGCACATCTGCTCTCCCGAAGATGGGCCCGTTTTGGGGCGCCGCGCGTGGAGGACACCGGTGCGTTCCTATGGAGATCCCGGAGTCCTCACAAACGCAGAGGCAGGCCACCGAGGGGGTTTTAGTGCGGTCAAATCCCACATAACCCGGTATCCTCTCCCAAGGTGTCGGGTACCTTTTGAAGGTTTCCCCCCGATACCAAAAAAAAAAAAAAAAAAGATATTGTCACAAAAAATCATTCCTCTAGAAGCATTATCCAGGGAGAAAATAGGAGAATACATTTGTATGGGAATACGCCGGTAGCGTTTCCTCATAAAGCGGTTTCACATGGTTCACACCAGTGTACTTTTCGGCGCGTTTGCACGTCATTTGTTTATTTTTTTGAAGCGCGTGTAGCCGCGAAACGTCAAGATTTGACATTTTCCGGTACAAAAAGTAGCGCGCGTGTCAGTGCGTTTTCCCATACGACCGTAGTTTTACGCTAGTTAGAAACCGCACTTAGTCGCGGCACAATACAAAGAGCGCCTTTGTCGCGGCATCGGAATCGCGCGTTTTATTGACTTGGATGCTGCGTAGCGATTTCGTGACTACCCAAACTTGAACGCGCGGAGCAGTGTTCGGTCCCTGTGTTTAGCGACCGCCGCTGCTTAACGGCAACCACCGATCGCCGATGTTAAGATGCTAGTGTGGCTTGGCTGTTACGCGGAAAAACCAGTTTATTCCTCGATAATTAAGCACTGCAATAATCAACCTTTAACGAATGTAGTTAATGGCAATTTATTCGCCTCAAAAATACACCAAGAAAATTTAAATAAAACACATCACTTATCCTTATACCATGTCATGACAAACATCAAGTGTATACAGGCGCGGTCGCAGCCTTCAATTTTGGGGGAGGTTGTCAAGAAATTTGGGGGAAGAGGTATCCCAAATTGGCTTGTTTCGCCTTCTATCTACACATGACTGATGGATTTTGGGGGAGTCATGTCCCATGTCCCCTGGGACCGCCACTGGTGTATATTCATTTCATTTCACAGAATGTTTGTTTTTTGTCGGTCTAGGTATCACAATCAAAAGTAATTCATGCAAATACATAGCCCAGTTTTGAAAACTAAGAGAAAGTTGCGTAGGCTTCTAAAGTCTAAGGTAGAGTTGATATAATTATTGTGTCCTTAATCTTAGGCGAAAGCTTTCTAAAATTGGCAAATCAGACTAAAATAAATCTGCCTCCAAATAGATTTTTGTACGACATTAATTTTACTCCTACGTATACTTAACGTCAATCGTAGAACGTTTTTCGTAGAATTTTATATTTAGGACTTCCAGAAATGAAATTCTTGATTCATGTTATTATTATCTACGGTTTCGATTGAAAAAGGTTGTAACAGGCTGCAACTCTCTCCCTTCCCATTGTTGGGGAGGGGAGGCTTGGCGCCAGGGACTAAAATATCTATATAAAAATATATCGATAATAAAATTTATAGATTTTTCTATTATTGACAATTATATCGTTAAAAATATCGATAATTAATTATGCGTTGTTGCGTCATGTCATGTATGCATGTTGCTTACCAAAACGCAAAACAAAAACAAACACTTCTCAGTGTCGTTTCGCCGGGAATCCCCTGATCCTCTCGCTTGACAAATCTGGCAACGTCGCACTCGCACGTTTATTTCGTACATTATCGATATAAAATATCGATAAACTTATCGATATCCAACTATAGAAATTTTATGGTTATATCGATATTTTTAAAATATCGATTTTAGTCTCTGCCTGGCGCCTGCCACAAAGGTCGGTGGAGATGCGCGTTAGTTGCCAACTCGATGTAAGATGTTTTAAAACCATAATGCCCCCCACTGGTTTAACGACTGCTATTATCGATAACGATAACGTCCAGTCGTCCAAGGCAGGCGCTCCTTGTATTGTGATACGGCCCTTCTCTCGAAGTATCGTGTATTTTCGATTGATCATTTTGTAAAAATTTGAAGAATTATAAAGGATATTACACTTTTAATAGCACCAAAATATCTATAACTTTACTAAGAGTCATGCATCCACAAACAGAAAGGTCAAAAATCAAAATATGGTCAAAAATGTGCTGATAAATTCACGACATATCGATTATCGATTTTAAGAGTAGGCCTCCAGAACCGACTGCTTAAGGCGACCTCCGAATAAGGTTGCCATCCGTCCGGGTTTCCCTGGATTTGTCCTAGCTTAGAGGGCGTCCGGGGAGCGTCCGGGCCGAACTTTATTTGTAATCCGGGTTTTAAAAAAAGTCTTGGGCCGCTCGCGACACACACACTGTGCCCGCACGTCGCGATCAACCGACACGCTTAATTCACCGTCCCCCCGCTGTTGACATGTCCGGGTTTTGGGCTCTAAAATCCGGGGTTATAACGCGTCTTGTCCTGGTTGACAAATTTTAGAGATGGCAACCCTACCTCCGAAGCATGGATACGCGCATGAAATTTGCCACTCATTTTCACCCATCTCACGCCCGACTGTGCTCGTACTGCCTATCTGCGCATATAAGGTCATGGATCTGCGTAAATCTCTTGCGTTCTACGATTCATTTTTTGATTATTTTTTTTTACCATATTCATACCTAGTAGACCCCAGTAGCTCGGGTGAAGGAAGAATTCTCAAGGACCGTAAAAGTAAAGTAAATTTTCAAAGATTCAAAAAACCTTGGTTTTTGCTGTGACATCATTACATTTTGTATACATTCTAATGTGTGAACGTACATATATATCATAGTCAATTTACTAAAAGACCCAAATTCCAATTCATAGAACAAATATTCTGACACACATCGATATTGCTGTTGCGTTCGAATGTAGGACAGACACAGACAAACTTTACACTCATTAATCATTGTAGTAGAGAACAGTCAGCTTACTTTACTCAGACACATCGAATATCATTTTTAAACGTTAGTCGGAAGATAGGTGGAATATTTTTCAAAGTTCAAACGAAGAAACTTTTAACAGCCTTTTCTTTAAGTACCAATGTTTGTGAGTGTAGAAATGAATATATTCTGTTCTTTAACATTGACCATGACTATGACATGACTGAATGCAGAGATTTAAATCTCTTGAATTTTTAAATCTCTAACTGAAACTAGCTATTTCTCGCGGCTCCGCCTTTTTTGGTAACGGAGGGGAAACCTTCAAAAGGTACCCGGCTCCTTGGGAGAGGATACCGGGTTATGTAGGATTTGACCGCACTAAAACCCACTCGGTGGTCTGCCTCTGCACTCGGGGAGGACTCCAGGATCTCCAGTGGAACGCACCGGTATCCTCCACGTGCAACGCCCTGAAGCGGGCCCATCTATGAGACAGCAGATGTGCTCTCCTGCCCTTTCCGATGCTTACGGCGGCATGCGGTCACGCACACACCGCCGGGGCTGCTGGCTGGACGGATCGAGCTCCCACTCTCACCGTCCGCAACCCGGAAAGCCCCCTTTTAGTCACCTCTTACGATCAGGCAAGGGATACCGTAGCTCTGTTCTAAATCCCGAAGCTACAGGAACTTCACGGCTCTGCCTACAATACTACTTACCTAAGGTTTCTTTCGATAGCAATGAGGTATTTTCACGGGTATAAGATAGTCTATGTCACTCTCCAGTCCTCCAACGCTCTCTGTACAAAAAGTCAGATTAATGCGTCCGTAGCACCGTTGCAACGTGAAATAAGGACAAACAAACACACTTACAAATTAATATTAGTATATAATATCCGTATGGAATTCTTCATGATGGTCGGGTGAATACGAATGAATAGTTGTTTTTTAATGGAGTAGCAGACGAGCATGCAGGCCACGTGGTGTTAAGTAGCCGCTGCAGCCCATTTTTTTTTTTTTTTTTTTTTTTTTTTTTTTTTTTTTTTTTTTTTTTTAAGTAGGGAATGCTATTACGCACCTTCTCGACCTCTGTTGAGGGGACAGAGGGAGGTGTGTGGGACTCCCCCCTGCCGTTACGAGGCAGGGGTATACCCACTAAACCCTACTGCGCTCCTCCATCGCCATCGTGACGATGTCGTGGGAAATCGGCAGAGCCTTTGCTTCCACAACATCGTCGGCGACTGCCTGCCTATCTTGGCAGGCCCTACACGCTCCCCTTATGGGGAGGCTACAGGAATGACCGGGAGCGCCGGGTCATTCCTGTCCATCAGTGATGGCCTGTGCAATGCAGGTGGAGGCACCCCCGTACCTCCAACCTGCAGGCCACCACCGGGGGGAGGGAGAGAACGGTCGTATTGCCGTCTTCTCCTTCCCCTTCTGCGTTTGCGGAGCGGGGGTTGGGACGGATCGTCCTCTCGCTCCCGCTCCGCCGCCTCCTTATGCGAGATGACTTCCTCGCAGAAGGAGGCAACGGCTTTCCAGCCTCTTTCGCTTCCGAGCATGGCCCTAACGATGCTCGGCAGCGAAAGGTCCCGGCCGACAACGGTGCACAAGACTCGGCGCTGCTCCTCCCAGCCCCGGCAACTTTCAAGGCTGTGCTGCGCCGAGTCTTCCGCCGCGCCGCAATGGTGGCACGACGGGGACTCCTCCCTTCCGATTCGGTGCAGGTAATTGCCGAAACATCCGTGTCCGGAAAGTACCTGCACCAGGCGGAAGGTGAGGAACCCATGCGGCCGCTCCTCCCACGCCTCGATCACAGGACCGAGGGCGTCGAGAGTGCGGCGTCCAAACTGCGCGGAGGCTAGGTCCTCCTTCCACAGTTGGACCATAGCCTCGCGCGCATCCCGCCTCACCGCGTTGCGCTCTTCAGGGGCTGGCCACTCACCCAGCGCCTTTTGCGCTGCCGTCCAATCATAGACGGTGGCCAGCACCCTGGCCTCCAGCTCCCATGGAGGAGTTGCCGCGAGCGCACATGCGGACGCGAACCCGACAGTGCGGTAAGCCCTCGCCACCCGCTGTGCAATGGCCCGTTGGGGCCTGTGGAGGAGGGCCACGTTCTCCCGCCGATGCAGGGAGTCCACCCATACAGGGGCGCCATACAGCGGCATGCTCTTTAGGATGCCGGCATAAAGACGCCGGCATCGTGAGCTTGGACCCCCAAGGTTCGGCAGGAGCCAGCTGAACGCGTCCGCTGCGCGGATAAGGCGGGATGACAGCCCGGCGAAGTGCGCGCCGAACTGCCACCGGCTGTCCAGGGTAAGGCCCAGGTATTTAAGCCGGGCCTTGACCTCAACCCTCACGCCGCCACCAATAATGTGGGCGTCGGGAGGGAGGCGCTGCCGGGGCCCAGGGAAAAATAGGGCCTCGGTCTTCTCCAGCGCCACCTTGAGGCCGAGGCGGCGAATCCTCTGAGCGACAAGCGTGCCGCCTGCAGAGGCCCGCCTCGCCGCCTCTCCGTACGTTCTCCCGCGGGCAGTGACGAGTGTGTCATCCGCATAGCAGATGACACTCATGCCCGCCAGGAGAACACCCCGGAGCAGCCAGTCATATCCGAGGTTCCACAGCAAGGGACCCAGGACCGAGCCCTGTGGAACCCCGGATTCGACGGCACGCCTTTGCAGACGGCCGTCTTTTCCAACAAAGAGGACCTCCCGTTGGCCCAGATAGTCTGCCAGCAACGCCCTCAAGTACAGAGGCACCCCGTGAAACCGAAGTGCCTCCATAATCGTGGAGTGGGGGATGGAGTTAAAAGCGTTGGCGATGTCAAAGGACACCGCCAGGACTCCCTGCCCCCGCTCCGCGGCCTCCACTGTGAGGCTCTTCAGCCTCTTAGCCGCTGCAGCCCATGGACATCTACATACAACCTCAAGCAAGCATAGGTAAGTCTTGTCTGAGGTCGTATGCAGTTGCGCTGCTACTCCGGAGGCTGGTGGTCGCCTCATGTAAGTGTAACGGCAACTGCACCTTCCCACCGAAACACAATAAAATTGGTTCACGGCAGAAGTGGGTGCAGCGGTGGTACTTCCCCGGGCGAACCATTATAGTTCTGGCTGCAACCCTTTTAGCGTCCCACTGCTTGGCACGGGTCTCTCCCCCTTATTGGGGAGGCCTGGAGCTTACTCCACTACGCTGCTCCAATGCGGGTTGGTGGAGTGTTGGTGGTATAGTTCTACCACCTACAAAACTTGATTGGGAGAGTTAAGTTCTAAAAATTTAAAACCGGACAGACATAGTCCATATCTGTATGTTTTAAGCTTTCCTTAGACGAAGGCTTGAGTATCTTTTATTCAATCTTTACTAGATTTGGCATGCGAGTGCGACAAATACAATTTGTGAATCCCATCGTGGGAGGATTCGATCGATGGAGTATGTAGGAGGACACGAATTGGGACACTAAATCTAATTTGAATATACCCGAGTGGGGCACCAAGTCGAAGCTACCTTACGAAGTTTCTATTTAGATCGAAATATGCGTGTTCTGCTTTGAATACATAAAAATAATATTGAAACATAGGCTATCTTTTGTTACACTACGTACCTACCCAACCTAGTTTTAAAATTTTATTGAGTCAATAAAGTAACTTACCTATATTAGTTTTTTTTCGGACATAGTTTTGGCTTCCCTTTTTTTAGCCAAAAATATGGTAGAAACAAAATAAGAAGATATGAAGACAAGGGCTTCTCGACTGTTCGATAACTCTTCAAAGTACAGCAACGCATACACCAGCGTTCACCCATCTTACAACCGACTCGGCTTGTTTCGCTTAGCGTTGTATTTCAGACGCAGGGCTTTGTGAACTTCCTCTCACCCGCTATTTTCTTTTATTATATGAGGTAAATGAATCCTCAGTAAAAACTAAGTTACGTAAAACGTGATTTTTTTTACATAGGTACAACATCCGTCAAAGAAATTAGCGGTCCATTCAGAAAATTTCAAAGCCCCGAATTAAAACCTGCGGGATTTTCAGCTTAAAATTCATAGCAAAGTCTATTCATATTTCATGTACATACTTTCAAACTTTGTTGTAGTTTTTTCTCATGTTGTAAATTTAAAGTTTGTAATCATAACTTATTTGAAATTACGTGGGTTTCTACCCTTTTTTGAAATGGGGCCTTCAAAAGGAGCCCCAGTATATTGGTAGAGAAAGGCCCCCAGAGTCTCCAGGGACCACTCCAGGGAACGCAACAATTGATTGATTGATTCTTGCGCAAGTCCTGTGTGGATCCATTTTGCCAGAGTCCTGCACATATCGTTATTTCTACCGACTATACAACAGACTTGTAAGAAAGAAAGAAAGAAAAATATTTATTTCATATTAGGAATACAAAATATTCGCTTAATGAATGTCATTTTTTCCCGGTCATCGACTTTAGGTGCCCCTTTGAAAAAAGGTGGCGGAAAAATACTCCCAGCAGCACTACTAATAGGTACATTATATGAAGAAACAGCCTTGTGTGAGCGAGATTCATTCCCATGTATTTTTTAAAGTTACATATATTAATTTTTAACGTGGTCAGTAATACGGAAGCTATTTCAATGTTATCTCTCTTGTGTTATAATTAAGTTTTTCTCAACAACTTTCGTAAACAGCCTGATTTGTGCAAATAAAAGTCGTTGTCCGTGTCATCTCTCTCATCTAAAATGTAGCCATATCTTGCTAGGTCTGAGTGCTTACTAAAAGACCGAACGTATCGCCAGTACCTCCTTCGCAATACAAACAAACCTTTAACTTATTTTACTGAATAAATTACAGTTGTTTTGTATAACATCAAATTTTATAACCTTTAAATATTTGCATACTGAGTCAGACTTAATGTTGGTTACCCAATAAAATTTTCTAATCACATAAATATTATTACGTCGCTAACCTTTCAAATAAAAGCTTTGCCGATCTTTCAAAAGATACTTTAGTAATAACTAGCGACCGCCCGCGACTTCGTCCGCGTGAACTATGGTATGAAATTTTTCCTGAATTTTCATTACTATAAACCTCACGCAGCCCGAGACCTTTCCAACGAATGCAAAACCGTGGATATCGGTTCGTGCGATCTGGAGTTATAGCGTCAGGAAGGAAAACCCGACTTATTTTTATATAGTAGGTTATATTTTTAAACACTGCGATTTTTAATCGAATGAGATTGTCTGAAGATTAATAAACTAATCGATTAAATAGGCCAGTTAATCCAATATGGGTATTACGTAAACAAAAGCAGTAAATGATATGGCTTGAATTAATGGCTGGATACAATCCAATTGCCTGGATTATTCACTGTGATAGTGTAGATTCATAGTTTCATACATAGGCCATTATTAGAAGACTTGACAATTAATGTGCCGTTATATTTCGAGAGCCAAGTGATCAAGAACTGCAACTATTTATAAATTTTTTTACTTTGATGTAAGTAGTATAGAAATATTTTGTCATCAGCTGCATTCTAAAAGATGGATATATATTTTTTTTCTTATACCTGAAAACTAATAAAGCAAGTAGTGACAATTAAATACATATTTTACAGATGTGCATGGCCCTGCGACTGTTGTTGTTGGAGACGGGTGCCCGACTTCTATACATAATGTATATAATCGATGCCGCTAGTGGCATAATCTCATGCGCGTTTCCGTGCTTCGGAGGCTACGTTAATCCGTTGGCCCCGGTTGTTATCGATAGATAGCAGTCGTTAAACCTTGTCGGAGGCCTTGTCCTAGCCTTGAAAACACCCGACAGTGGGTTGGCCACTAACTAGCATCTCCACCAAATGATGATGGGGATAGACCGGTGCCAAGCAGTTGGACCCTTTATAGACGTCAGTCATGCAAAAGTTATAATTTGGCAGATCAGTCAGGTAGTTAATATTTGGTACTTGAATTGTGGAAGTTATTCACAAAGACGACGACCTGCGTGGCGTAATGGTTACCATGCCGGACTGCCAATCAAAGGGTCCCGGGTTCGATTCCCGGCGAAACTATATTCTCGGTCTGGGTGTTTGTTTTTCCCATAGGGTATATCTACCCTACTGTGGGTCTATGAGTATGAAGCGTTATTTAAAGACAGAATAACAGTTAACAAGTTAATAAATATAGATTTAGACTTAAATGATATACAATTAACGGATCTCCGAGACAAGGATAAGAGAAAGCATCAGTGCATGCATTCGATCGTATTTATTTGCATTTTATTACGTTGCGACCTTTGTCAGGCATGTTCACACTGTGAGTTAAAACGGCCCGTAAACGCTTTAATAAAAAAAAAGTATTTTTATAGTACTGTATATCAACATGGCATTCCGTGAATTTCCTTCATAGAAGCGAATAGCGAGTAGCTTCATAGAAGTGTTCGTAAGTCAAAAATTGTTTTAAGGCAATCAAAAGTCTAAAACACTATTTCGCAAAATAGCACATGCGCAGTCGTTTGTTGCACCTAACTTCAGAGGGAAAAAGAAACGTTGTAACAACTGTATGCAAATTTATAACAGATTTCTTTTGTGAGTAATAGGTACCTTTTGTTTACAGTAAAGTTGGCTTAGGTGCTACTTTCGAAAAAAAAATTTCTATCTAATAAAGTCAACCGCTACCGCGATAGTATCTCATGAAAGATCTCATAAGACAAATATTGCACTCACAGTCTTCACAGAACTGACTTGTCTTTTAAATTTATCAATTTTGGCATGTAACAAAATGTGCTGCACCGACAATATATTTTTTTTAAACTCATTGTTTTAATTTTATATTTAGGTTTTTTTCATCTTTTTTTATTTGATTTATTTATGATGTCTACCACAATTTCTCACCATCGCCAAAGGTTGACTGGTAGAGAATTCTATCAGGCATTAAGTCCGCCTATTGTTAAAATACAATAATGGGTACTTAAAAAAATAAATAAATATTGCAAGTGTCCGCTTTTAGTAATCGATTTATATGAAAGCTGATTTATATCCCAGTGGGAACCTGGCCTTACGTATCGTTACTTTATAACGGTATACACTGCGCACAGCCTAACCTGTTCGGCCGGTCTGCAGGTGACGTTCTCAGCTGAACACAATTAGTACAACGCTATAGAAGTACATTCAAATATTTTCATATTACATATGTATAGTGGCGGAAGGATGTATAGATGTACAGAGATGTTATTTGATGTCTCGTTGCTGGTCTCTTATAATATTTGAAAAACGTACTATTTTCAACCGACTTCAAATGAAAAAAGGAATGGGTTCTAAATTCAACATATTTTTTTTTACCTCTGAACTTTCGACTCTGGGTGAATAGATTTTGATGATTATTTTTTTCTTTGAAAGCTGATCTTCAATTGGGTTAGGGTGACCTACAGTTTTAACATAGTTTTGGAGCCTTTGGAGGTTAATTATTGCCGACTCTACCTAATATACTCTTCTGCTACATGAAAGAGCAATAACAAATAAACACATCCATCAGCATTTTAAAGTCCACTGCTGGACATAGATCTCCCTCCTCTAATATTCGCCACTCCATCCGGGCTGGCGCTATGTGAATCCAGCACTATCTTCCCGCTTTTTGTCTTTTGTACTATGCGAGAACATTTCAACAACATTTTGAGAGCCCTTTTGAGACCCCTGTAACAGTAACCCTGGTTCGTCTCGGATTTTACCGTAAACACATAAGAACTTCGCTTAAATCGCTTACTTCGATAAATAAAGTAGTACCCGGACAAGGAGCATTACAGCCACTGTCCTGCTTTGTGTACCCGGACGACCGAACGTTGCTCGGATCAAAACAATTGAATTGCTTGTTTAACCAAACTAACACTTATTGGCGTAGTGTTATTTAACAACGCCATTTTAAATAGCTCACAATAAAAAAATTGTCACAAATAATAAAAATATGTAATATGCTTTATTGAGGTTTCAACCCGTGTCTGTAGTTCCGCAGTCAGCCCACACATATGTAACTATTCGGCCAAGGAAAATTTAATTCAAGCGAAACTCTTCAGGTCTTTCAAATCGACCATGTCATTTATTGGAACGGCGGGCAGATGACGTTTGACGGCGTTCTACGCCATATTTTTCAGTTTATATTTAAGTTGATTATCGCTGAAAATACCCCCGAAACTCTCTGGGCGCTAAATTTCATGAATATCGTTGGAGCCGTTTCCGAGATTCAAATTACATAATACAAGAATTACTCGTTTAAAGGTATTAGATTAGATAAGATAACTTAGTGCAACGTTATAGATACATGCAGCACCTATACCTTAAAATACTCTCTAAGATTCGGGTCAAATTATTTGCCAGCAGCGATCACCTATCCAACTTCCGGTCGCACTTACATTTTGCTAAGCTTTTTAGATCACTAACGTTACAACCAGAATATACCATTTGATATACCCTTGACATCAAACAATTATTGGTTGGTATTATTAAAAACTTTATCAATTCTAAAAAATAAGTAAGTTATTAATGCAACAGCTTATGAATTTTAAAAAGTAGGTCAGTTTAATTTACTGAGAAAATAAAAGAAAATAAAATAAAATTAACATACGTATAGATTTGAAACGTGCAAAAATTCTGAACAGCTCAGTGTGCTAAGTGCGAGTTTTTATCACCTACTCGATCGCGTTTGCGTTTACGCGATTTGTATGGAATCGAAGCAGCGCCATCTAGCTGTAGTAATATGAAACATTTTTTGCGAGTGCAAGTTTTTTACGTCTTCGGTATCGAGCATCGAGTATCAAACGACACTCGATAGTGACGAGGTCAGCGCTCGTGATTGGTCAATGAGTAACGAATCCCCCAAAGTGATTGGTTGATTATGTGTTATAGCGAGTGCGAGTTTACATTTTTGACACTTCGCACACTCGCATGCTTTCGATTGTCGACACGTTTGACGTTTATTCGATTAACGCGATGGTAAAGTAATTCGATTGGTTATTTGAAACTCGCACTCAGCACACTGAGCGTGACTTCTCAACCTTGGAATTAATTGGCGATGTTAACTAACATCTAGGATTTATGAATTCGATCGTAAATTGCATAGCGTCAAAGAAAGTTTTAAAACGTAGCTCTCAAAGTCTTATTAACTTTATTTTAATTTTAATAGATGGTACAATTGAGCAGCGATGGTCGAGTGGTAAAAGCCGCGGTCTTCTACCCGACCGATCCCGGGTTCAAATCCTTGGCGCGCACCTCTGACAAAGTTTGTAATGTGCGCATTTATCACTGCTCCACGGTGATGGAAAATATCGTGATATTTAATTGATTACAATGTGCTCCATCGCCGTGCATGTCTGAGAGAAATTCATAATTCTCGAAAGCATGACGTCCACCAATCCGCACTTGGCCAGCGTGGTGGACTATGGCCTAAATCCCTCTCCCTTGTGAGAAGGAGACCTGTGCCCAGCAGTGGGACATAAAAAAAAGGTTGAAAAAAAAGGTGGTACAATTTGCATGGTTTGAACCGAATACCACTGATCCACCTTTTTAACACACCTAAAAATATTAACTTCCCCTGGATGTTTGTTTGTAAAGAACTGCGAGTTTCTGAGCCTGTTTGTAACTCTCCTTTGGACTCGATTTTGACCCACTTTCAACGGACAGATTCAATTCAAACGTTGGACACTTATCAAGAATTGTTGACAATACAATAATTTCATGAGTTTATCTAATTCCAGAACTTGACAATTTTTTTTTTTACATATAAATCGAACTAAAAGACGAAAAATAAATATAGTCAAAAATAACTCAAAAACACGCTTTTGAAGCACATCAAACAAAAAAAGTGAAAAATATCGAGTCCGCCAAACGGGTCGTCGTTTCATTAATCCCTACTAATATTATAAATTCGAAAGTAACTCTGTCTATCTGCTACGCTATCCCGCTTAAACTACTGAACCAATTTTAATGAAATTTGGATACACAGATAAAGTGGACTTTGGGAAAGAACATAGGATGGTTTTTATCCTAAGGGAACCTATAAAACGGGTCCACGCGAGAGAAGCCGCTGGCGGAAGGCTAGTTATTTATATTTAATTATTTATTTATCTTATCTGTACATCAATCAATTTTATTTATCTAATAAATCTACATTTTACTAGTAGTAATCAATCAAAACACCTTTTCGTCTAGCACATCACCAATGACCTCAGCGGTCCAATTAACCCTAACTGTGTCCATTGATGCACGAACACACACACACAAACTCAATGTGGGTTATTGTCTGCGGTTTGGGTCACCGGTTGTAGTAAATCACGTTTGTATCGCCCTGACACGGTAGATACAAATGTTACAATGTGTTGGTTTTGATGGACTCATTGAGAAATGTTATTTGGGTCGTCTTTGTATAAATGTAGATAGGTAATGAAGTGGTAAACGATGCAGGACACGTGATATTAAGTGGACTGAGAGATATACGGCTGGAAGGCTGATGGTTGCCTCATTTAAATATGGAAATCGGAACATTTTAATGGAATACAAGAGATTTTTATGACAGCAGAAATGTGTGCAGCGGTGATACTATAGGGTGTATATTGTGTGGCAAGGGGTGAAACAAGACGATTTCTGACGAGGGCGAGAGTTGACAGCCCGAGCGAAGCGAGGGCTATCATCGCCCTCGTCTGAAATCGTCTTTGTTTCATCCCGTGCCACACACTGTATTTTTCATATCTCATGTAATGAATTTTCATACCACATGTAATGAAACAACGAGTTTTGATTTCTGTAGCCAGTCGTAGTAAGACTTTTTCAGACTATTTCAGTAAAAACTTTTGACAACGATTTGACGACAGTTGTCAATGCGATTCTGATAGACTTGAAATAAAGACGTAAATAATTTAATAAATGAAGGTGCCGGGTAGAAACAACGTTGTTATCTTTAACGTTTATCGTTAACTCCCCTAGGGTAGACATTCGCATTGGTTTGAAATTGTCTTATTTCGACTGGCAAAACAGAGATCAAAACTCCCTGTTTCAATGAATGTGATATGAAAAGTATTATATTAAAAACTCATAACAATTAAAACTCCCGTAAGTCTAGTCAAAAACCAGTAATTTCTGGCTAGCTACGAACTGTGTTTGTAAATGGCTCAAATTGGCACAGAAACAGAAATAAAAGATAGTAGAGCTAGTTGGTAGCGTCGAAGAATTATGTATCATAATGTCGCTTAGTTATTCAAATCATAACTTTTCAGTCAATAGAGCTCAGCTCAGCTGGCGAAGAACGACTTTAAGAACTGACCAAGTAAAATTTCAATGTCAGCAACAATTCTATTAATATTTAAATGAACTACGAAATATAACTGCAATGCTTGTGTAACGAAAACTAACTTATTTTTAGCAAAGTGTTCGAATGCAAGGCACATTTTGCTATCTATTTGAAGAAATGTTGGCATCCTCCGCAGTTTCAGAAAGTATGAACGTGGAGAAAAAACAGACTTTAAATTAATTTTTGAACAAGAAGCAGAAACTTATGTTATAATAAATTGATATCTTATGTTAATGAAAGAAAATATTCGAGAAATTGCAGCAAAAATAATGAAGGTAGGAGAGAGGAAATAAGCAGAATTTTACAGGTGGTAGAACTATTATGGTTCGCCCGGGGAAGTACCACCGCTGCACCCACTTCTGCCGTGAATCAACTATTGTGTTTCGGTGGGAAGGTGCAGTTGCCGGCCACACTTACATGAGGCGACCACCAGCCTCCGGAGTAGCAGCGCAACTGAATACGACCTCAGACAAGACTAACCTGCTTGCTTGAGGTTGTATGTAGATGGCCATGGGCTGCAGCGACCACTTAACACCACGTGGCCAGCACGCTCGTCTGCTTCTCCATTCAAATAAAAAAAAATAGGCAGCGTAATTAACTTACATTACGAGGTAAGATTCGAGGATTCTAGGGTAGCGACAGCTAGATAAAAATTCAAGTGAAGAATCTAACCAACTATCTTAGGTGGGCATAATTTTTCTGAGCAGAATCTATTTTATCTATAACTTCCATTGAGAACCCGGGATACTCCACAATAATTGAGAAAATTCTCTTCCGACTGTGTTCTACCACCTATACTGTTAAAAACTCGTAAATATTAAACATCTATGTATACCCGACGCAAATTTAGCATTCAGTCACATCCTTCTATTTTGAGAGTTATTTGGCAACTCAGCTCACAAACCGAGGTATTTATTTTAGAACTAGGTTAACCGGTGTCTTTGCTGCAATTGATTCTACCGCAGGAGTTGTGTTTAGGTATTGGATTGGAATTCTGTACTAGCGAAATCGCGAGTACTAGTTAGTAAATGAAGCGCGCATGGCCTGGCGACTAGCGTAGAACGCAAGCGATCTATGCAGCTGAGCCAAACGGGCGCGGTTGGGTGTGAGATGGGTGACCGCTAGTGGCAAAAAAAAATCATGCGCGTTTCCGTGCTTCGGAGGGCACGTTAAGCCGTCGGTCCCGGTTGTTGTCGATAGATAACAGTCGTTAAACCTAGTCGGAGGCCTTATGGGCGGTTTGAAAACATCCGACAGCGGGTTGGCCACTAACCCGCATCTCCACCAACCCGCATTGGAGCAGCGTGGTGGAGTAAGCTCCAGGCCTCCCCAATAATGGGGAGAGACCCGTGCCCAGCAGTGGGACGCAAAAAGGGTTGCAGCCAGCCAGCCAGCCAGTTAGTAAATTATGGTCAGTACCTGGAGGCCCGAGCATTGCTCGGATAAAAACAATTGATTTCCTTGGTTTATTTTTAAGCAAAACATTAACTTAGTGTTACATAACAAAGCCTTTTGAAATACCTAGCTCCCAATTTTAAAAAAATGTCACAAAAAATAAAAAACCCAACTTGCCTACTTGAGGTTTGAACCCGGGTCTCTAGCTCCGTAGTCAGCTTTCTTAACCAAGAAAGCTTTAATTCCATTGACGAAATTTTTATAGAGGTCTTTCATATCGACATTGTCATTTGTTTGAAGGGCGGATTGACTGTCGACATTTGACGGCTTTCTACGCCACAATATTATTAATATTCTCCAATAGATGTCAGTAAGAGTAATTTTATATTTAACAGCATAAACATTAAATAAAACGACAATTTCTATCAATTAAAATTTTCTGGATCGATTTATCATCCCCGAAACCAGGGTACTAAATTTCATCAAAATCTTTGGAGCAGTTTCGGAGATTCAAAAATATATTTAAATATATAAAAGAATTGCTCGTTTAAAGGTATTAGATACACAATCCAGCAACACAATTATCTTAATTTTGAGAGATCAATTCCCTTTCAATACGGTAATTGACTGCCAAATCAATTGAGATACTTTTAATGACCTGTCAAAACGCGATATCCTCATAAATGTTGTATGAGAAAAATATTTGTGCAATAAAAATCGTTAACAAAAATTACTCGTAATTAACAATCATCCGGTTTTCAAGCGAATCATCTCGGTTTTCAAGCGTAAATTTCAGGTATGCATTTTGATTTTGAATATTGTGTTAACATCATAATAGGCATGATGACAGATTTTTAAATACCTTTCCTTATTGTAGGTACACGTCTCCTAGTTTCGAAAAAAAGTAATAAGTTTTTTCAGCAATAAACTTAAGCTTTAACGTAAATTAATGTATTTTCTGCTATGTAATTTGAATTAAGCGCGAAAACGCACGTAGGTGTCATGGCGTCGGCTTGCTCGTCAAACTTCAAGCAATACGATGACATTTACTGAGACGTGACGTCATTCCTTTTGATTGGCGTTTCAGATAACATGGCCGTTTCCGTATTTAATACTTTTATTATATTGAACATCTTATTAATCTTACTGTTTATATTAAAACGGGATCATATTTTAGAACTTTTTTAGCATATATTTTTCTGTAAAACCATTTATTCTCTGATTCTTTAATAGTGTCATCATGCCTATTCTGAAATATCTATGCCAATCAGTAGGATTTTTAGAAAAGTTGGTCAAAATACACGCGCATTTGCATGTTAAAAGCAATTTGGTTGATTTTAGCTCAAATTCAATGAAAACCCTACCCGATATAATAACAATATCCGAAGTGCGATTTCATTTCCTGTCCTACTTATCAAGTTCAGTTTATTATATTTTAACGATGCCCGTATTTGGTAACTTTTTTTTGGATGTGGTCGATGAAAGGCAATATTCAGCTTCAATTTTTTTCAACCGCAAATTTTTTTAGACCTCGTACCTCAAAATAAATATTGTAACTTTGTTGTCTTGCCTGTTTATCATTCTGTCGCCTTGTCTGCGTCTGCAGCCCATTGTCATATGATACGAATCTTATGGATGTATGAAGTATATGGCATAAATATGTTTAATACATTCGTAAGAGAATCAAACTTAAACAATCAAAGTGCCTAATATATTGCTTTCATTAGGAGTCACACAGACAGGTGGTAGAAATGTAATAATTCGATCGCGTAAGTATCATTAACACACTACATGCCTAAAGGAAATAAATATACTGTGCATTTTTTTGCTTAATGTGGTGTGTCCATGGGCTGCAGCGGCCACTTTACACCACGTGGCTAGCTGCTAGCTAGTCCGCTACTCCATGTATAAAATAATGTGAAAAAAACAATACGGTTAACCTTACTTAATTTTTTTTAAATACGGTTTTCGTAAATTTTGTGCTATAAGACGTTGTTCGTACCAAATTTCAAGATTCTGAGTTCACGGGAAGTACCCTGTAGGTTTTGATTCCCTTGCGAGTGTCTAAAATTTGCGGAAAATTGCGGCATCTTTTGACTTTTGATTGCGCTGGCTTAGAAGTCTGATTTTTCACAGCTCCAAGGGACAGTAGACGTGAGTATTAAATATCTAAGAGTTAGTTGTAGGTATATAAATTCCAGCTTGATACCTCCACGCGTTCCTGAGAGAGTCTTGACAGACAGACAGACGGACAACACAGTGATCCTATAAGGGTTCCGTTTTTTTCCTTTTGAGGTACGGGAACCCTAAAAATGAAAAGCTGCAGCCTGCAACGTGCTGCCAAGTAGGATAACGTGATTATTATGTACGCTGTTCGGTTTTCTAAGTAATTTGATTGTAATTTAACTTGATTTTTTATCATTGTTTTGTTCATAATGTATTTCACATTCTCATCTACACAGGAACAGCTCATAATTCATATTTCAGTCCCTAATTTTAGATCTGCTTTGCAATGTTCATTTACGATTACGCTTAAGGTCAATGATCCACGTTGAAGGTAGGGTTGTCAACTTTTTTTACAAGAATTAAAGTATATTAAGGTCTGAGGAGGAAAATAAACAGTATTTTACAAAAATTAACAGTATGTATTTTATTTTTTGAAGGTAAGGTGAATCGTTTCCACTTTGCATCTTTTGTGTACTAAAAACACTAATTGAAAACACAAAGGCGAGCAAGGTGTACACGAAAAAAAAAATGTTATGTATGTGTAGTGTCAGTGTCAGTCTCATCTCAAATATGTATTTGACAGATTAGTTCTGAAACGCTAGATTGTGACTGCTCTGCACTAACGTAGTGGTTTTCCGAGATGTTGACACTGAAAACAGTATTTTGTATACTTTATTTATGTTCAACAGTAAAAAGTATAATGTAGTGACAAACAGTATAATACTGTTTTTAACAGTATAGTTGGCAACCCTAGTTGAAGGGCGAAGTACCTACTTGTTTACAAATGAAAATTAGCCTCTCGTCATTGAGGTCGTGAAATTATTTCACTAATTTGGGTAATAAAAGAACATTGTGACATGACTTGTTAATGTTACTGAGTTACCATCATTTGTAATTTAAAGCAGTCCAAAGAGTGTTGTGGTGTGCCATTTAAAATCTGTAGGTCTGTGTGTTTGTCTTGTAAAAGCAGGTACTTAATTAACACATTTGTGGTGTTGTAATCAGAATTGAGCAGCGATGGCCCAGTGGTAAGGACCGCGGTCTCCGACGCGGGAGATGCCGGATTCAAATCCACGGCGCGAACTTCTGACAAAAGAAATTTGTAATGTGCGCATTTCATCGCTGCTCCACTGTGATAGAAAATGTTTTGATATTTAATTAATTACGATGTTTTCCATCGCCGTGCATGCCAGAGAGAAGCTCATAATTTCTCAAAGGTATGACATCCAGCAATCCGCAGTACTAGGCCAGCGTGGTGATATATGGCCTAAATCTCTCTCACTTATTAGAGGAGACCTGTGCCCAGCAGTGGGATATAAAAAAGTAAAAAAATCAGAATTGAAACTATTGCAGCATCGCAGTTACATTTCATGTGAAACAAGAAATGTGGTTGCAATATTTTTGCATCCCACTGCAGGGCACGGGTCTCTCCACATTGTTGAGGGGGCCTGTCGGATTTCTTATAATCACCCATAAGCCCGCAGCCGTCAAGGTTTAACGACAATTATTCATCGATAACAACCGAGACCGACAGCTTAATAACGTGCCCTCTGAAGCACGGAAGACGACGAAGTTTATCCTTCCGTAATGTATCTTAAGACTTCACATCTCAAAAGGAGTGAACGGCTGGACCGATTTGGCTCATTCTTTTTTTTATGAGTTTGTTATTGTCAGAAGAAGGTGCTTATGAAAGAAAAAAAAAGAAAAAATTGCGCGGATAGATAGAAAAAATAAGAATAATTAACCACCATATCAAATTTTCTAATTTTCTTTTTTAATGTAACATACATATATTTGACATAACTTTTACAGAATGCGTGCTGCAAATATCGTCAGAGAATGTAATTTTTTTTTTATATCGTTTAAAAGAAATGCTTCGGTAGGTATACCAATTCGAATTCAACCTTCATAGTTAAGACATCGTCTGTCGGGTCATCTAATTTTCTATAAAAAAAAATGTTCAGCAATGAATATACTGTGTGTCTCAGATAGTGATGATTCCCTTTTTCTTGCTCTATATGTTTGCCTTTCTTGTAAATTTAAAATTGCTTTGAAAATTATTTCATTTTCGAACATACATACATGTGTTAATAGTTTGTGCTTTCTCTAC
Organism: Pyrgus malvae; assembly: GCA_911387765.1. Classification (NCBI taxonomy): domain Eukaryota; kingdom Metazoa; phylum Arthropoda; class Insecta; order Lepidoptera; family Hesperiidae; genus Pyrgus; species Pyrgus malvae. The sequence continues at coordinate 3,152,344 of OU426968.1, read as the reverse complement.
CATTGGAGCAGCGTGGTGGAGTAAGCTCCAGGCCTAAGAGGAGAGACCCGTGCCCAGCAGTGGGACGCAAAAAGGTAGCAGCCAATAGTTTGTGCTTAGAATAAGCATCTCAAAACGTACATCTAGTGAAATAGCAAAAACTCCTATAAGTAATATTAATTTTAACAGTTTCTTCTCTGTATTTCAATCATCTTCGCGCGAAAACTCTTACGTCACAAAACGCAAATCAAAAATATTATACCGAACGTAAAATTATGTAAATAGGAACATCTGGCAGAATCGTGACGATATAAAATGAGGCAGAATATCAGAGAGCCACGGAATTTAAAATTACAATACGTCATCCATTATGAATGCCTTTCCTCCATTCATCTTAATTTGCAAGCATTACGTTAAGAGATCGTTCTGAAATCGTACTTGGCTGCAACCCTTTTTGCGTCCCACTGCTGGGCACGGGTCTCTCCCCAATATTGGGGAGGCCTGGAGCTTACTCCACCACGCTGCTCCAATGCGGGTTGGTGGAGATGCGGGTTAGTGGCCAACCCGCTGTCGGATGTTTTCAAACCGCCCATAAGGCCTCCGACAAGGTTTAACGACTGTTATCTATCGACAACAACCGGGACCGACGGCTTAACGTGCCCTCCGAAGCACGGAAACGCGCATGAAATTTTTGCCACTAGCGGTCACCCATCTCACACCTGACCGCGCTCGTTTGGCTTAGCTGCATAGATCGCTTGCGTTCTACGCTCGCCGCCGAGCCATGCGCGCTTCGTTCTTCGTTCTGAAATCGTACTAAAACATCATAAACACTGTGTTTCAACCCATTGTTTATTTTATTTTAGGAGACATCGAGTTCGAACCCTCACATGACAACACGTTGACGCACACGTTTGACAAAAGTTAAGTGCGTATTTATCTCTCCTTCATGATGAGGGAAAATATTGTGATATTTAATCAATTACGATATTTTTCATCGCCGCGCATGCCTCGTTAATTTCTCGAATGCATGATTTGAATCCGCACTTGGCCAACGTGGTGGACTATGGAGCCTCAATCCCTTTCACTTCCGAGAGTAGAGGGCCTATGACACAAAATTGAAAATAAAATAGAGTTGATCCTACAGGCTACTTATGGGTACAAACAACCTACATACGTTGAAGTACCCTGGGCTGATACAGCCCGAGCCTCTCCACTCAAATAAATATAATACAGGCTACTTGGTGTTGAGCTGATGCAACTGCAGCCCATGGACATCTTCACACAACTTTAATCAAGCTTGAGTCTTGGCGGATGTCGTATGCAGTTGCGCTGCTACTCCGGAGACTGATGGTCACCGCGTGTCCCTGTAGCTTTGTGATTAAGAATAGAGCTACGGTATCCCCTGCCTGATCGTAAGAGGCGACTAAAAGAAGGCTTCCGGGGTTTTGGACGGTGTGAGTGGGAGCTTGTGGGAACCCAACCAGCAGCTCTGGGAAGGATGTGGTGTGTGCGTGGACGCATGCTGCCGTAAGCATCGGAAGGTGCAGGGCAAGATCATATCTGCTCTCCCGAAGATGGGCCCATTCTGGGCGCCGCGCGTGGACGTCACCGGTGCGTTCCACTGGAGATCCCGGGTGCGTTCCACTGGAGATCCTGGAGTTCTCCCCCAAGCGCACAGGCAGGCCACTGAGGGGGTTTTAGTGCGGTCAAATCCCACATAATCCGGTATCCTCGCCCAAGGTGCCGGGTACCTTTTGAGGGTTTGAAACTTGATTGACGTCCAAATATCAAGTTAATAATGTATGAATAGTCCAGCTTTAAAAATTGCTTAGTATGAAATTACGATTAAAAATGTTCCGCGCTTCCTCTTAACAAAAATGTATATAACTTTCATCTCCTACAGAAAGTACCTAAGTCACAAAACGTTACAGAATTCTTGTAAGATGAAAAAGTATTTTATCTCTTTCCAACACATACATAAGAAGCTGGCGAAAAAGAGACGGATCGTCGGCATATCGATAATTGGTTCGTAGCTAGAACGGGCCCCGGCAATTATGCATTCTCATAGGGTGTGGACAGGGTTGCCAAATAATTTTCTTATTATTATTGTTTATAGGAATAAATGAGGGCTCCACATACATATAAATGAGATTGTTTCCCCAGGAAAAAAAATGCCAGTTTCCAACCCCCAAACTATCTCCATACCGTTATGAGAGAAAAAAGGCAGCGGAAAGAAACTCCGAGCAACACTCTTATAATATAAAAAAAGCACGTAACTACTCGTATATGTAAAAGATAGAAAGCGCAAGGATCTCCGCACGTCACAAAAAAATGTGGTTCCAGAACTGATCAGCCTGGAATAGCTGATTCCGGAATAGTTGTGCAAGCGCATACGATCTCAGGCAAAACTTGGCTTGCTTGTGGTTCTCGAGGTTGGATACTTGTCTGCATTGAAAGAAAAAAATGGCTTTAACAGACTATTATTCTTAAAAAATTCTGGTACTAGTGAAACCATAGAAATACTTACAGCATATAAGATTGACACCCACGCACGCAGTCATCCTTCGTTCCTCAATTAACAAAAATAACAATTGTTTTTTCTGTCAGTAAAACAATACTACGAGAACACATGCCTAAACACCCCAAAGCCGTATATTCTGGCAACCCTGACCGGGCGTAACAGGGGGTGGGTTGGGATGATGCTGCAGTGCGCAAGGTCACAAGGTTACGTAACGTGCCCTTGACCTTTGGATCTGTAACGAGAGCACTTTGAATAGAAACGAACGTTTTGTCCACCAGTTTATGTTTGTTGAGCACTTTTGTGACCGTGTTTGTAAGAGAATAGTTAGTTTTAAACGAGTTTGTAAGAGACCTATTCAATATTCATTCAGTATTTTAGACACCACATTAATTTTCTTATACTTTCTGAAGCATAAGAGATATTTGTGCATAGTAATTAAACTGTTTTGTATACCGTAGAATATAAGCTGATTTTGTGGATTTTGGAACTCTGTGCCTATCTATTTTATCTGATTTTTTCAACGTCTTTAATATGTTCTGTGAACAGAAACATCTACACCGTTTACTTTAGCATATTTGTGTCCAAATTGGTAGCCAATATAGCTAAATGCTTGTTTTGATTCTTTATCTGTAGAGAATATAGAGTACTCGTCCATAACTTCACTGCGACCAGTGGATCTACCTCAAACTTCTTATGAATTTTCTTTAGCTGGTGAACTTCAACTTAATGCCCATGCTTTTCTTCTTTTTTGTGTTTATTATTGCCCACTAATGTTTATGTTTTTTGTGTTTAAAGACACTACAGACGGGCATACGTGAATGTCTTCTTTAGAATCGGCCTTCATCAGTGTTTTTAATGTTTAAAGACACTACAGACGGGCATACGTGAATGTCTTCTTTAGAATCGGCCTTCATCAGTGTTTTTAATGTTTAAAGACACTACAGACGGGCATACGTGAATGTCTTCTTGAGAATCGGCCTTCATAAGCTTTTTTTGTTTTTACTCCCACTCTTTTTTAGCTCATGAAATTATTCAATTTGCCTTTTATTCTCATTCGCCTGGCAGTGCGCCCCACAAAGACTGACGCCGTGCCATGCACAATGGGCAATAGAATAGTAAACAATTATTCTTTCTATTTAATTGCATGCAACAGTCTACCACCCACTCGTATCGTACTGTCAAGGTCGTGCGCTTGTGTTATACGTATGTTGAAAGGCAATGAAATGATAAGCAAAACTTTTTGATTTATGCAATAAAAATATATTTTTTATGATCAAGTAAACTAGCATGAACATAACATGGTGTTGAGTGGACTCTAGCGCACAAGGACCTTTTGTTTCTTCGTAAAATTGTAACTATTTGTAGCTGCTAACTGGTCTCTCACCGAAACTGGTGTTCTTATGCTGGCGTCTTGTCCAAGAGTTGACTCGTAACACGCTGCCACAATGCATATTTTCAAACACAAAAACATATTTTCGCACTGTTATTATCTGTTATTAGCCTCCCAAAACCCCATCGGAAACGTTCTGAAGAAGTGGCCATCGCTTTGCGAAATTTGAGATAAGTATCCACTGGCTGCAGTGAAGTTATGGATGAGTGCTCTATCTTCTCTGCAGATAAAGAATCGAAACAAGCATGTTAGCTACATGCTTGATATTGGCTACCAATTTGGACACAAATATGGTAAACGGTGTAGATAGTTCTGTTCATAGAACATATTAAAGAGGTTAGAATGGAATTGTAGGCGGGGCAGACGCGCCAAGCATATGAGCAACGCTCATATCTCTACAGAATCACGCGATCGCGATATGCGTGCTAGTGTGCGTGCTTGGGTGTAATTCGTTCATTTGAAATCGCGTGATTGTGCGGCGCTAAGATTGGCTAGATTTGAAATTGCAAATATGAGCATAAGCTTCATGAAAGGTGGGACTGGATCGACGACACCGATTTTTATAAGAACAGCGCATTATTGCCACTCTACCTCTTTTAATATGTTCTGTGGTTCTGTTATTCTGTTATAGGTACCCGCTCTAAAAATGACAGCTGAAAATGTAGCATATGCCTACATTCAAACTAAAACTAGAAAAAAAATGAATAGCTACAAAGTTATTATAGAGAAGTAGGTACTCAAAATACGTATAAATTGCAGTTATCAAAGCGGAAGCAGTATTTATAGCGTAATCTGGCAGATTTCATCCGCTACCAGTTCGTAATGGATTCGAGAGTCAAGGTCGTGTGCACATATAATGGGTAGTATATCTTGATGTAAACTTACACAATACGTACATATTTTAGTAGTTTAGGGATCATCTAATGTATTTTTGTTTGTACAGAATAAGCTCAGAAACTACTGGATCGATATCAACCATCTCGTTACCAATGGAAAGCTAATTTATCACAGCAACACAGGCTATAATTAACTTTCGTAAAAATAAGAATTTTCCAATATAGGTAACCCAATATACATTCGCGCAGCGACAAAATCCCTTTAAATAAAAAATAAAAAAACTCAATTTACTAAAAAGCTAAAATGTTTACTAGTCCAGTGGAATCTAGAGGCTCTATTATGTAATGCATTCGTCCGAATTTCATGAATTTTTCGGGCCTAATTTTGGACAATACTAAAAAATACGTATAAGCAGTATTATTAAAATTTATTCTGTAGCTTCATGTCATCAATAAGAACGCTAGTCGCTAATCTTGAGTTTCTGGCGGGGAGTCGGAAAGGATATCTTAAATAAATAAATAAATAACGCTTCACACTTAGCCCCACAGTAGGGTAGATATACCCTGTGTCGTGGGTGCCATGGACACACACAAAGACAGAAACACAATCACCCAGACCGAGAACAGAAATTTTAAACTCATCATTCAAATTTCTGCTTCGCCGGGAATCGAACCCGGGACCCTCCGATCGGCAGTCCAGCATTGTAACCATTACGCCACGTGGGTCGTCAATCTTGTATTATACTTTTGTTTTATTTTCATTCTCTTGTTGTATTTTTGAGTTATATCGGATAAAGTTGGTGGAAGTTTGGTCGTTAGAGGTTAATTACGGTACACGAGTGTTGTGAAGCAAAATAACAGTTTGAAAATATGATTTTTCAGCTTGCCTCCAAAACTCCACCGGACACGTTCCGGTAAAGTAGCCATCACTTTACTTGAACCTGACTGACTAGACTGATTGATTACTGACGACTTAACGATTTTTTCTATGACTATTAAGTGATGCTAAAATTGTACTTGACGCTGGCAATATGCACAAAGTTTGCAATGTCATTATTGAAAATTAAAATGGGTACGCTGATCTTATAAATCCGTGAAATATACTTAAAACGATCTAAATATGCCAAAAAATATTCAGAAAATATATAAGATCTTTCGGACGGATGGGTACACCGGGTACAGTATAGGCCATTGGTATCAAAATGAAAGGGTTAATGAGCGAAACACAAAAAGACATAATTTAATTATCCTTTTGGGCATGTTTTTAGACTTTAAACTGATAATATCTAGTACTTTTAAACGAGCAATTCTTGTATAAGACTTAAATATATAATTTGAATCTCGGAAACAGCTCCTTCGCTTCGGTTCGGGGCAATAAATCGATCTAGCTAGGTTTCATTTTTAGAAAATACCTTTTAATCCGTGTTTTAAACTGAAAAATATTACTCTTCATGTCATCTATCGGCGAGTATATGTGATTCTATTTTTTTTTAATTGGGAGCTAAAGCAGATGGCGTTGTTGTAAGCAAATGAGTCTCCGAAAAATCAATTGATTTTATACGAGCAACGCTCGGTTATCCGGGTGCTATATTATTATGCCTGTTTCTTTCATAACTGTAATAGTTCCGATATGATTATTCAACTGTAAAACGGGTACGTGAGTAAGACTGAAGCGCAATTCCGTCATATATTGGTCAAGTTCAAGTTTATGATAACATACGCGCATATTTATTTTTATACAGTTTCAAACCAGGACAGCGTTTATTTGTGTGCATTGCTTTGGATTTTTGAACAGCAGATATTTGTGTGGAGATAAATGTATGTACGGCCATACATACATTTATCTCCACACAGAAGACAGAAGTTTGTGTTACTGACCCAGACCGAGAACAGAAATTTAAACTCATCATTCAAATTTCTATTTCGCCGGGAATCGAACCCGGGACCCTTTGATTGGCAATCCGGCATGGTAAGGATTGCGCCACGCAGGTCGTAGTATACCTATTTTATTGTAAACTAGAATTTATATTTACAGAATATACAAATTTTTATTTCGCCGGGAATCGAACCCGGGACCCTTTGATTGGCAATCCGGCATGGTAACCATTGCGCCACGCAGGTCGTAGTATACCTATTTTATTGTAAACTAGAAATTAATATTTACAGAATAAACTATAAATTACATGAATAAGAAATTGTAAAAGGAAATAATTAAACACAGTAATAATTTATTTATTTATTGCAAGACTGTCGCAAAGCGACCACATCGTCTCGTTAAAACATCTCACAAAAAATCAACACAAATAAAATAAACACTTAAAACAAGTCAACTTTTTCTTAATGCTAAATCTGCTAATTTAATCAGCATCCCGGGCTCGTCCTACATGGGACAGGCCAGAACGCTGCTTAAATAGCCAATAAATGGAAATATTGTGCTTATGTAGATCGATTGTATTTTGTATTATATTTATCATTATTTGATGTAAATTTGTTCCGAACGCATTCCATCAAAACATGAGTGAAATCTTCAACTACACCACAATCATTGCAGTTTGGCGATGGGACTCACAACAATAGTTCTATCCAACATTATTCTGTAACGAGTTAAAATACTTGACCCATTATAGCACGGTAATTTCACCACCGGTAAAACTGTAGTTACCTTGACGACAATTAGTCACTTTTATCTAACCGTCCAGTTATTTAACGCTACAAGTGCAACTGTGATTACAGTTCATTCTTGTCATTTTTAGATTACAACGAATTATTGTAGGTGGTAGAACTATTATGGTTCGCCCAGGGACGTACCACCGCTGCACCCACTTCTGCCGTGAACCAATTCTGTTGTGTTTCGGTGGAAAGGTGCAGTTGCCGGCCACACTTACATGACCAGCCTCCGGAGTAGCAGCTCAACTGCATACGACGTCAGACAAGACTTACCTATGCTTGCTTGAGGTTGTATGTAGATGTCTATGGGCTGCAGTGACCACTTAACACCACGTGGCCTGCATGCTCGTCTGCTACTCCATTCAAATAAAAAAAAAGAATAACGTTTCACACTCATAGCCCACAGTAAGGTAGATATACCCTGTGTCGTGGGTGCCATGGACTCACACAAAGACAGAAACACAAACACCCACACCGAGAACAGAAAATTTAAACTCATCATTCAAATGTCTGCTTAATCAGCATAATTATAACGATTTATTTGTACGTTATTGATGAACCCTCTTTAAAGTCCCACTGCTGGGATTCCTCTCATTATTGAGAGGGATTTAGGCCATAGTGCATCAAATTCAAATTCAAATTCAAATTCAAATGTCTTTATTTGCAAGAATAAGGTAATACATGGTCTAATGTTTTATAATATACATCCTCTCATTCTACCTATAAGGCATGCAAATTTTGTGAATTGTGATATGAAATAATAATTAAGTAAAATTATAAAATTACATTAAAATCAAATAAATCTATACATTACAATATCACAAATTAATAAACAGTCATTGTATTTTAATGTCAAATTACATTTTAATGTCAATTTTCCTTAAACCTAGATATTCGCTTACATTATAAAACATTTTTCTACTAGCCATTTAGTTAATATAATTTTCAACTTATTCGATGTCAAGTTTTTTAGCGAGTCTGGTAACTTGTTATATATGTCAATTGCCATATTATAAACATTTTTGTGACAAAGACGTAATGTACAGTTTGGTATTAGCAATTTATTCGGATATCTTGTAGGCCTTGACGAAATTTCTGACATTTTTGTAAAGTATTCTATGTACCTGTGCACAAACATACATATATCCCGAATATATAATGAAGGCAATGTTAGGATCTTGTTCTTTTTAAATAATGGTCTGCAACTTTCCATCCAATGAGTATTGCATATTGCCCGTATGCACTTTTTTTGAATTCTAAATGCCCGAATGGCGTCTGATGAATTTCCCCAAATGATTAGCCCGTAGCTTAGTACTGACGCTACATATCCGTGATATGCACACCAGGCCGCTTGTTCTGACACCGTTTGTCTGATTCTCCTAACTGCAAAAATAAATCTGTCTAATTTATTACAAATATGTTCTACATGTTCTTTCCATTTGAGGTTTTTGTCAATTATTATACCTAGGAATTTAGTAAAATTTACTTCGTCAATCTTTTTATCCATAAATTTTATTTTCATGTCATTTGCATTTTTTTTAGTATTAAAATTGATAATGTTAGTTTTATTTAAATTCAAATCTAGATTATTATTATCCATCCATATATTAATGTCATTTAATGATTTCATTATTTTATTTTTCAATAGGATTTCGTCCTTATCTTGTACAATTAATGTGGTGTCATCGGCAAAAAGTATACACTGACTTGTCGTACAGTCGGGAAGATCATTAATATATGTCAGAAATAGCAAAGGTCCGATTATACTGCCTTGTGGTATCGATCTACCACTATTTTGTCTGTATTCAGAGCTATACACAATTTTTGAGGCTTGATTATTAAATCTGTCTATTCTTGCAATCTCAGTTCTTTGTTCCCGACCATGTAAGTAACTTTTTATTAAATTATAGGCGTTACCTCGTATGCCGTATTTTTCCAGCTTAGAGAGCAAGTTAGTATGCAGAACCAAATCATAGGCTTTTGTCATATCTAAAAACACTGCAGTTACAGGTGTTCTCTGATTTAGACATTCAGAAATATTTTTTATTAAATTAAATATCGCTAATGTTGTGGAGCTGTTCTTGCGAAACCCAAATTGTTCGTGTCGTAATATTTTATGCTTACTAAAAAAAAGTAGCATTCGAGAATATAGAGCCTTCTCTATAATTTTCGAAAATACTGGGATTAAAGTAATAGGCCTGTAGTTATTGAGGTTCTGTTTATCGCCTTTTTTCAATAATGGTTTTACTATAGATTTTTTGAGTTTTTCAGGAAAGCAGCCCTCTTCAAACGCTAAATTTATTATAAAGCTTAATGGTTCGCATATATATTTAGCACAGGATTTAATAGTTATTGTGTCAATACCATCATATCCCACCGATTTGCTATTTTTAAGGCCCATTATAATTTTTAATATTTCTTGGGCACACGTAGGTTTGAGAAATATTGATTTCGGATTAGATTTCAAATGATTGTTGGTATTTTCAATCACAGGACGTTGATAATTTGAGAGATCTATGAAAAAGTTATTGAAAATATCCGCCAATTTTCTCGGATCTGACTGTATAGTGTTTTTATAATTGATTGCGGTTATATAGTTATAAGAGAAATTTGAGTTTGTTCGCTCTTTTATAGTTGTCCATATGGCTCTACATTTATTACTGCTGTTTTGTATATATTTAGTATTAACTAGCTGTTGTGCTTTTGACAGACATTTTTTAAATATAAGCTTATATTTTAAGTAATTGCTTTTATTCATACTTTTGTTGTCTTTACTAAATTTTTGTTTAAGATAAAGATGTCGTTTGTTTGCACTTGATTTTCTAATCCCTTTCGTTAACCATTTTTGTTTTTTTGTTTGTGTCATTCTAATTTTAATGATTGGAAAACATAAATTAAAAAATAATATAAATATGTCGTGAAAAATGTCAAATGCTTTATTGGTCAAGGTTTGATTATATATGTCAGAAAACGATAGTGCAGATATACAGTCTATGAATTTTTTCCTATTATCTGCACTAAAATCCCGCTTGAACTCGTACCACCGATTGTTATTTTTCGGTGCCACTACTGAAACTTGAATAGTTTGCGCCGTTTCATGGTCAGACAAACCCAAGTAGAAAACATTTGATTTAGTGATACCTGTCAAGTTGCTTGCTATTTGATCGAGGCAAGATTTTTGTCTTGTAGGAAAGTTAATATGGGAGCAAAAGTTGTAGTTTTTTAATATACTTGCAAGCTCTTTGGACTGATTATTATCTTTTAAAGTGTCTATATTCCAGTCTCCACAGATAATTATTTTCTTTTTTGCGTTCTTGGTTAAAACAGATAATAAATAATTTAACTTTTGCAAAAAATGAGTTGTATTACTACTAGGCGTCCTATAAATACATATTATTATTATTTTATAATCTATTAGTTCAATACCACTGCACTCAAATACATAGGTGTGCGACACTATTTCTGTGATATTGATCCGTTTAAACTCTATGTCCTTTTTCACTAGAATGCAAGATCCACCCCTTCTTTCTTTTTCCCTTGAGAAATGACTTGCTACTTTGTACTTATTCAAAGATATATTTGATTCTGATCCCCTTTTAACAAATGTTTCCGTGAAGCATAATATGTCTAAATTTATATTATAGTTTTGTTGAAGTTGTAATATAGCCAATTCTATATCATCTAACTTATTTATAAGGCCTGCTATATTTTGATGCAATATGCTCAATACATTTGTGTCATACTTATTTTTACTCTCGAAAAAAAATATTTTTGACTATCTCTGCAGTTCCACATTTAGGCACTTTTTTAAAGTAGTAAGGGATAGTGCCCTTTAATGAGAAATTTTCACCGCTGCCTTGTTTGTTACTTTGTGGTGCCGTTGTATTATTTTGTTTCAATTTATTTTTCTCAAATTGTTTCTTAAACAGATATGGAATTGTACCTTTGTAGTTTGTTTGTATTTCTTTCAATGGCTGTTGTGTTTGAGTATTTATTTTATTTTTTCTCGAATTTTTATGTAAGTTTTTTTTCGTTTTATAAAGGAAATTTTGTTCATAGTCATCTGAGTCAATATTAAAGTTTAGAGTTTTTGCTATATTTATTAAGTAGTTTTGATTTGTTATTTTATAGTTAGTTTTTATATATCTACAATTTTAAAGGTCTGAGCTAGTGAAAAAATAGTATCATTTAATTTCTTTTCTTGCAGATATCTGTTACTTATATTTTGCAGTATGTAAACCTGAAACTTACTCAATTTGTTGAGTGCTAAGCATAAGTACTGTAATAATAAATAAGGATTTTTATCATTTGACCCTATAGCTAAAATAATTTTATCACCTATCTTAAGTCTATTGCATAAAGTATCACTGTAGGATAACACTTCCGAGGTCAAAGCGTTAGGTTTAACAAATGCAAAAATGTCATAAATATCGTTCAAGCTAGCCACGTGATTGGTGCCATGACATGACTTCAGGAAATTTTGTGTAACTCACAACAGGCATGCACGGTGATAGAAAAGTAAATATATATTACTATGTTTTCCTCATGCAATATGAAGCAGAGATAAATACACTATGTATGTGTACAGAGGTCTTATCTTAGTCAGAGGTGCGTCCGAGGGTTTGAACCTTTGAACCGGGGACCTCGAGCCTGTGCCTCGAGTCTTACCGAGACCGGTGTCTTAATCACTTGGCTATGAACGCTCTCCAGCAAGAATATTGTAATAGAAAGGAGGGTAAAACATTGAGAAACAATAATAACAGCAATGGCAGACACTTTGCTAATTATTATACTTTCTGCGCAACTTACGGTTGAGAAAGATGATAATAACTTTAATTACTTACTTAAGAACTAAATGTCTTACGAAAATGAATGCGTCCAACAATATATGGAGCAACGGTGTTGAGCAAGTGTGTACCAATTCCATCCATCCATCCATCAGCCTTTTATTGTCCACTGCTGGACATAGGCCTCCCCTAACGTTCGCCACTCCTGCCGGTCCTGGGCCTTCTGAATCCAGCGACTACCCGCTGTCTTCTTCAGGTCGTCAGTCCACCTGGTTGGAGGGCGGCCTGTACTCCTTTTGCCGAGACGTGGTCTCAATTCAAGGACCTTTCTTCCCCATCGGTTGTCGGTCCTCCTAACTATATTGCCTGCCTATTGCCACTTCAGCTTGCAGATTTTGAGAGCTATGTCGGTAACCTTAGTTCTTCTACGGATTTCATCATTACGAATTCTGTCGCGTAGAGAAATACCAAGAATAGCCCTCTCCATCGCTCGCTGGGCAACCCTGAGCTTATGGAAAAGGCTAACTGTAAAAGACCACGTCGCAGCGCCGTAGGTCATCACTGGCAACACACACTGCTCGAAAACTTTCGACTTCAGGCACTGAGGTATTCTGGACGAGAAGACACTTTGTAATCGTGTGCCAATTACGAGTACTATATTGTTACATGTAGGCATGAGAGTGTTCCACCGGTGATATGGCCGGTATCACCGTGGGGAATGAATAGTAGTCATAAAGAAGAACTTATTTGTAAAGCGAGGTTGTTGAGGGTTTTTAATTCGTTATGACTTTCCTCAAAGTCGTTTGAATGTCACCAACATTGCAGTAGGGCAAATCATGTACCTGTGTCCAAATTAGATAAATATGCTCAGTCGGCCAAATTTTAATGTTAATATAGAATTTTTTGTGAAAAATAAGTAATGTCCCCGTCTTTCAATTCGACTTTGAATTGAATAACTGTTGGATTTACTTTATTTACGTTTATTTGTAAAAATAGTACTTACACGAGAAGGAGTTTATGGCGTAAAGAAAAAGATAGTTTATGAAAAAACGGACGGAATAGCGAACGTTAGGACAGGCCTCTGTCCAGCAGTGGACTATGAAAGGCTGATGGCTGGATGCGTCAAAAAACGTCGTAACATTAACATAAACCGCTATGTTTTTAAATTAACTTCCAATCGTAAACATTTTAAAACCGGTTATGTGACGCTGGCTGTCTTTTCGAATATTCAAATTTGAAAAGATGCCAAGAGTGTACGGCATATTTATACAAATATACATAATACTATGGCTGATGTATTAACAACGTAGTTTGGGTCATCATTATTAAAGAAATATAAACATTTTATGCAAACTCTATCACGAACTCTATCACGAACATGGTACGAACTTTAGAATATACTGTGATTATAATAATAAATACAATATTTCTATTTTCAATTTTCCTGTTGGTATATTTATTTGTTATTATGTCAAAAATAATTGCGTTCGGATTCGCTGATTGCTGGTCAAACTTCCTTTGCATAGCACAATCTGTTTTTTTTTTGTATCGGAACACATTTCATGTATAATTTAAATTATTTACAATGTAAGTTGACCCGATCAGTTTAGAAAGATCTATATAGGTACATAGGTAAGCGAAACGGCAAACGGCGCCCCAAGTTCCATGCATATTCTCTTTGTAAACAGACTGTTTGTTTGCATTGATTAGGTTCCGAAACTACAAGACGGATTTAAAAAAAAAACTTTTACGATTACAAGTAAAGTTATTAATCTTCGATAATGTAAACCAACATTTGAGAAAACTACCAAAAAATCCTTATATCGCGTATGCTGTGGAAATTACCTATTGACAATAGAGATGTAGTCAATTCAAAATACCATACGTCTAACTTTTTTGTCACAATAGATACTTTTTCATGTTAAAATAGTGATGTCGGCATAAAGCGATGTGCCTATGCAGGGGACACCAAAATATAAAATAGAGAACAACAGTTTTTTTTGGCCCAAACGTAGGAGAATATTCGTTCCATGCGACTGAGAAAGGTACTGTGGAAAGGATTCTAACGCGGGTGAAACCGCGGGCAAAAGCTAGTGCAAAATAAATCATGCGGTTTCAAATGAAATGCAAGAACGCTTTCAATACGTCAAAACTTATTTCCCTCGAGGTTGCACAGAAAAAGGCATAGATATATTTAGGACACATATCAAACCAGATTATTAATACCAGTTATCGACATTTATAATTAAAAGGCGCACATATAGGCCGGTGGTGGTAGGTGGTAACGGTAGACAAGTGAACGGATGGCCTCGCCTCGGCTGAGAACCACTGGTGCACTTTTTGTGTAATTATTATCGGATTTAAACAAAAAGTATTTTGTCTGTGGCCAGTCTGCTCTCGATTCTATTGTATTTTTTTTTCTTTTGAATGGAGCAGTAAACGAATTTTTGAAAAGAAAAGAAAAAAAAGTTTATTTCAAATTAGGAATGCAAAATATTCGCTTAATGAATGTATTTTTTCCCGGTCATTGCCTTTAGGTGCCCGTTTGGGCTAGATGTTAAGCTGAGAGAAAAAAGACGGCGGAAAATAACTCACAGCAGCACTCTTTAAAAAAAATTCATTAATATATTTGCGATAACAGAATGGCTATGGGTCGATAAAGGGCACACGTGATCTGAGCTGATCATGTGAGACCCACTTCCACCTGCTCACAGATGCGAGTATATAATAAATTCCTTGTTTAAGAGACAATTTTATTTAATAGAGAAGCCGACGAGCATGCAGACCACGTGGTGTTTAGTTGCAGAAGCCCACGGACATATCCTCCTACATTCCCTTAAGCAAGCTTGTATCTTGCCCGAGGCCGTATGCGCTTCTCCGAAAGCTGATGGTCACCTCATGTAAGTATAGCTCTTTCCACCGAAAAACAATAGAATTACTTGAAGCAGGAATGGATGTAGCCGTGGTACTCCGCAGTCGAACCATAAAAGTCCTACCATCCATAACGCTTCACACTCATCCGCCCAACAGTAGGGTATATACATATAGCCTGTGTCGTTAGCACCATGCACACACAACGACAGAAACACAAACACCCAGACCGAGAACAATTTAAACTCATCATTCAAATTTCTCTTTCGCCGGGAATCGAACCCGGGACCCCCTGATTGGCTGTCCGGCATGGCAACTATTGCGCCACGCGGGTTGTCAATATCCATCCATCATCGTCGTCAATATCAATCCATGAAATATAAGATTTAAAAAAAAGGTATTAGGAAAAAATATAGCTGCACCGCAGCAACCTGCCGTGAAAAGTCCTAATTACAAGTATGGCTCTCGTGTGTTCTCGTTGTCCCTATGCAAAAATCCAAAGAAAAATACAAGATTAAGATCTGCTATATACATTTTTTATGACATATTTGCTTTCATAATAACTTAATAAACAATCAGTTCGTGAGTCAATTAACACTTGTTATCACCATCTGTTTGCATAGGTGTTAAGGAGTAACAGCAGAGTACAAATAGTTGCAACATACAATTCAAAGTAATCTCAAACTTATGTCTTCGATATAAGGATCGTCAGCACTTGGCCATAAGGAACCCAGCTGAGTAAATAAATATGGGTTACTTGTGGAAGTCATTAGGTGCTAACGCAAATGGTTGAAGTTCAGTTTTTATGTTGACAGCTTCGTAATGTTTGAAATCCGACTGTCTAACGTCTGGCGCACATTATTTTTTTAAGCTGTAGACGATAAATTGTCTGTGGTTAAATGCAGCTATTCGGTATGTGCTGCTACTCGAGAGACATGCACAAATTGTTGAGGCACTAGGCTCATGTTCTAGGCTCTGTAACTAACCTATATCGAGGAAAAGACCATCAACTTGGTGAACAAACACCAATCAAAAAGACAACAATACAATAAAAATAAAATAAATGTTCCACAAACTTGACTACCGTTACCTCCACGTCCTTTACTATTGTTCTTTATTTAAAAGCTAGCTTTGACATTTTAATCCAACTGACATTAATACACCACAGACAAAAGTAAAAGTGTTGCCACAAACAAGTATTGAGATACAAAGACTTCTTGCGGTTTTTCTTGTCTATTGTGATTACTTCTCACGGGCTATTATTCCGAGTACTATTTAAAGAAGAACGTAACATTATCATTCGTTTCTTGTTCCGAACGAGACGTTAAATGCCTTGAATCGATAATGGCTTGAGAAATCGATTTTACCGTGCATCACGATCTGTTAAGAGCAACATTATAACAATAGGTAGGTATATTACAGTTTATGGCTAAAATTATATTATAATTTGACCATATTGGTGCTCACGACCGGTTGCAGATTAGACTATTTGAAGAAACTATAACAACTGCAAGAATGACTGCAAGAGTGGCAAGACTAAGTAACCTGGACGCCCGTGTTAAGTAACACGGGCGTCCAGGTACTATAGAATAAAGTTGAGCATTTTTTTCGATTAAGTAAATATAAAGAAAAAATCCTTTCCTTTGACGACCCGCGTGGCGCAAAGGTTACCTTAATGGACTGCCAATCGAGGGGTCCCAGGTTCGATTTCCGGCGAAACAGAAATTTGAATGATGAGTTTTTTCTGTTCTCGGTCTAGGTGTTTGTGTTCCTGTCATTGTATGTGTCCTTGGTACCCACGACACAGGGTCAGGGTTATTACCTTACTGTGGAGCTATGAGTGTGTACCGTTTATTATTTATTTTTCAACTTTTTTTAAGCCCCACTGTTGGGCTAAGTTCTCCTCTAACAAATTATAGGGATTTCAAGTCATAGCCCTCACGCTGGCCAGGTGCGGATTGGTGAAGGACATCGCGCCTTCGAGAAATTATAGTTTTATCTCAAGCACGTTTGCTCACATTTACTCTCTCACTTCTACCTTATAAGATCAATAAATCACATATGTGTAAGGATACGATATTATTCTATTTTTAAATGTCATAAACGTACAGATTTAAAATTTTCATATAAACTTGCAAGCAGGAAAAAGAAGTCGACAAAAGCCCAGAATCTACGTCAAAAGATTCGTGATGAAGATCGATTAGATTAGATCGGAAGTTCCACAAAGTATTTTAGCACTTTACATAATTCATAACCGAACGTCCGGTAGTAGAAAGCGCTTCGATTGAAAGCAATTATTCAGATATCTCTGTGAAATGCGACAGCTATGGATTCCGTCGTACCACGTTCGTGTTGATTTGTATTTCGGTTTCAGATCTAGTTTATTATTTACCTTGTTGGACTGTGGTAACATTAAAAGCTATTTACATTACAATAAATTACATTATTGTCACGAGCACACTTGATTACCTAGTATAACAGTAAATATATTGTTATAAATTAAAAATATAGTAGTTGTACATGTAGGCATATGTCGTAACAATTTAAATGGTACATACGAGTACGTAATATACATAACGTGATGTAGTCAATGATTTTATAAAATATTTACAAAGACGTTTGCTTAATTTTATAAATAGGTTGTTATTTAAATGTGAATAAACATTTTTTTTACTACAAACTATAAATATTTTCTTCAATAAAGGTTTTATTATAGGAAGAATGAAGTCCCACGTTCTCGTTGCGGGTATTTACAAACAATTAATTACCTTTTTTGAATTAATAGCATCATTAGCATACTAGGGCTGCGGCTATATTGAATTTGATTTGAGTTTTATGATTGACGGCAAAATTACACAACATTACTGAGTCAATCGGGGTGACTATGTGCCTAGTATGTGCCTATGGGGTGAGAATTTGCAATGGGGGTCCTGAATAATACTATGAGCAATATCTTTTTCATCTGTGATTTGGGCCATTGTTTATTTACCATTCAATTCTTTAATAAAATGGAAATTTTTTTGGCAAATTTTGAAATAGGTACTTGCAACTCTACGTCAATCAGTTTGACATAAGTGATTGGCGGAAAAGTAGAATTTTGAGGTTCTGTGTAAACTTTTAGGTGAGGAGAAAAATCTATAGCAGCTATCGTTTATAAGGTATGATTGGCTTATAGTACTATTAGTCGGTAATCAAATGCGTTATAAGTCATTCTAAAAGCTCTTTATTTTACGACAATATAAAAATTTGAATTGTGATTGAGAATTGGGAATTTGAGATGGAATGTACGAATAAAATTTTGCAATGGCAATCAGGATAATAATTTCTTCAAAAGAAATTAGAATTAAATAATAAGCGTGAGCGGCGATGACCGAGTGGTAAGGACCGTGGTCTTCGACGCGGGACATGCCGGGTTCAAATCCTCGGCGCGCACCTCTGACAAAAAGATATTTTTACTTAATGTGCGCATTTTCATCGCTGTTCCACGGTGATGGAAAATATTCTGATATTTAATTGATTACGAAGTTTTCCACCGACATGCATGCCTGAGAGAAACTCACAATTTCTCGAAGGTATGATGTTCACCAAACCGCACTAGGCCAGCGTGGTGGACTATGGCCTATATCCCTCTCACTTGTTAGAGGAGAGCTGTGCCCAACAGTGTTACATAAAAAAGGTTGAAAAAAAGAGGGTGAAGAAGATACCGTTGGGTTTTTCTTATCCATACTTACCTGCTAGACCCGCGCCTGATCAGTTTCTTCAAATAAACAATGTTTAACGAGATAACGAGAAAATGTAATAATCAATGTCAGAATCCGTAGGCTTTTATAAACTGGCGAAATCCAAATTTGTCCAATTTTTTTCAGTTTTATTCTATCTACCATGTGTTAGGTAATATCGACGGGATAAAAACATCTTTAAAATAAGGTATAATTAAGTATAAAATAAGCCTTTTATGTTTTATATGTTTTTCTTTTTATTATGTACATAGTTAATAAAGATTAGTATATAATGTTGTAAACAATAATGTTAATTACCTATTTTTCGAAATGATGACACCAAATATAATATTAAATTATGTATTTTGAAGAAAAAAAGTATGCTATAAAATGGATTTATAAAATTCTCTAATCTTCTCTCTTATCACTAACAGGTACTAACGGCCACTTGTCGCTTTAAAAGAAAAAAATACAATGGACGCGTACGATCACGTAAGTCGATATTTTATTGCATCTCGACATGAAACGTACAGTTAATAGATGTTAGAAGCAGTTATAATGGTTATGTAATGCATGCAGATCGCTATGTAAAAATTGCATGCGTAATGAATTGTGAATTATTTGTTGTAATGAAGTTTCTATAGGCGGTGGACCGGGGCAGTACCTTTTTTTTGTATCGCGGGGGAAGCCTTCAAAAGTAGTGGAAAAAGTGGGAGAGGATACCGGGTTATGTGGAATTTGTACGCACTAAAACCTTCGGTGACCTGGCGCAGAGGCTTGGGGAGGGCTCCGGGATATCCAGTGGAACGCACCGGCGTCCTCCACGCGCGGCGCCCCACAACGGTAGGGTTGCCATCTCTAAAATTTGTAAACCAGGACAAGACGTGTTAAAACCCCGGATTTTAGAGCCCAAAACCCGGACATTTCAACAGCGCGAGGACGGTGAATTTACCAAGTTGGTTCGCCGGTTGATTGCGATGTGCGGGCACAGTACGTGTGTATTTTTTTAAAACCCGGACTACAAATGATGTCCGGCTTGGAAGCTCCCCGGACGCCCTCTAAACTAGGACAAATCCGGGGAAACCCGGACGGATGGCAACCCTACACAACGGGTCCATCTTCGGGAGAACAGATGCGCTCTCCTGCACCCTCAGGCGCTCACGGCGGCATGCGGCCGGCACACCGCCGTCGTTCCTGGGGCTGGGTCAGATTTACATGTAGCGAACATAAGCCAAAAGACTTAACGATAGCGATATAAAGATACATAAGTCAAATGACTTGAAACCTGTTTCAACTAATATACATACACTAGCTGACCCCGCGAACTCCGTACCGCGTACAAATGTTTGGGGTGGGCCACCCTTATTACTTAGAGGGATACAAAATAGGTGTTGGCTGATTCTCAGACCTACTCAATATGCTCACAAAATTTCATGAGAATCGGTCAATCCGTTTCGGAGGAGTACGGGAACGAACATTGTGACACGAGAATTTTATATATAAGACAAATATTAATATATCTTCGATGCAGCAAAACATGAGTCTTACTACAGTTTTTTTTAATCCGTTTTGATTTGTTTGTGATCTTTTGATCAGCGTTAGTAATAATTAAGCGATAATTAGGATAAAAACTGTAATCCAATTTGAAATGCGTTTGCGTAAGGATAGAGCACCTCTATGGACGGACGCTACTCTTAGTTTCGTTTTTTATTTTATTTGCGGGTTTTTTATTAGTTTACAATATGGCTACGGTTATTCATTTTCTATACAAACTTTAGATATTTGGCAAAATTTTAAGTATTTTGATACACAAACGCACATGAATTGGCTGCAATCCTTTTTACGTCCCACTGGCGGTCACGGGTCTCTCCCCATTATTGATGAGGCCTGGAGCTTACTCCACCACGCTGCTCCAATGCGGGTTGGTGGAGATGCGGGTTAGTGGCCAACCCGCTGTCGGATGTTTTCAAACCGTCCATAAGGCGTCCGACAAAGTTAAACGACTGGTCTAATCTACCGACAACAACCGGGACCGACGGCTTAAGGTGCCCTCCGAAGCACGGAATTTTTTTGCGGTCACCCATCTTACACCCGATCGCGCCCGTTTGGCTTAGTCGCATAGATCGCTTGCGTTCTACGTCATGAAGACGACACATACATGACGAAACAGAAAATTATATCTATACTTTACGGCTACGATCACTTATATGACCTGAAACTTGAAGAATCCGGTGAAAAAGAAGGCTTCCCAATGGAGAAAAGGACGGCGGTACTCTACAGCTGGTAATGCTAAGTATGGTACTGAGTAAACATAAACAAAGGCCGTACAACAGGATGATCTTTGCCGCAAGGGCAGTCCATTAGACAATTGCTACCTTCCTGTCACTTAGTTGACAGTTCCCCTACTTCCTGCACCGGGTCCGTAGGAACAGCCTATTGCAAAGCAGAAAGGTCGAAATTACAATAGCAAGACCAATACATTAAACCTCTTCTCAAAGAACTGTAACAGAATGGAACACAGTTGAATTTCGAACGATTTTCATGAACAAACATAAATTTATTGATGTTCTAAAAACGACTATATGCAATGACAGTAGAGTGCAGTTTTGATTAAACTTGGTGCCTGAATACAAATCTGTGCGGATGTGGCGTAGCCACACTGATTTGACAATGTCAGTTTAGTTTTATTTAGAAAAAAAAAACTTTGTTTGGTGAAAGTACGTAAGTTTTTCACTTAAAAATTTCTTGAAATAGTTTTAAACCTTTTGACTTTGGAACGAGACACTTTGTAAGAAGCCAACAATTTACTTACAATATAACGATACTACTATACTAGTCTTCCGCCAGCGACTTCGCCCGCGTGGAGCCCTTTTTAAAGGTTCCCGTAGAATAAAAACCATCCTATGTCCTTTCTCAAGGTCCACACTATCCGCGTTCCAAATTTCATTAAAATTGGTTCAGTAGTTTAAGCGGGAAAGCGCAGCAGACAGACAGAGTTACTTTCGAATTTATAATATTAGTATGGATAAACTAGACAGTTAAGTATTATAACTTATAACCAACCAAACGAAGCGACTTAAGAAATGAAACTACAACGATCTTGTTAGCAGTAATTTTGTGTATAAGTACAGACCTACACTTTTATTATTTACAAAAGCATACCTACATGTAATTTTATGAAGAGGATGTTATTTTACTTTATATTATAATTATTGTAAATCGTTATCAATTATATTCCGCTTGCCAAATAAGTAGGTATTTATTCAAGGATTTCAATAACAGAGAACCAGGTATTAATCACACTTTTTAATTTTTTGTAATGAACATTTAGGTCATCAGTCCACCTGGTTGGAGGGCGGCCTGTACTCCTTTTGCAGAGACGTGGTCGCCATTCGAGAACCTTTCTTCCCCATCGGAAAAAAAATCGGAAAAAATAATTAAAAATCAATTGGACTGATGACCTAAAGAAGACAGCGGGAAACCGCTGGATTCAGAAGGCGCAGGACCGGGGGGAGTGGCGAACGTTAGGGGAGGCCTACGTCCAGCAGTGGACTACAAAAGGCCGAAAAGAAAAAGAACATTTAAATTTTGCGATGGTCATACACAAAAAAATATAAAATACTAGTGGAACGGCCCAGCTCCGCCCGGGTGCAGACGTTGTCCTGCCTTAAAAGTAATGAAAGAGGATTTGTTCTTATTATCTTAAAGAGATTTCATGTTACTGTCAAACAAAAATATAAAACAAATAGTGACATACGAACTGTCCTGTTATTCTGACTGTGTCAAAGTTTAGAACGACACGGCACGAAATACAAAACGTTTGACAGGCAGGAACAATTTATATGGGAAAACTAAATAAGTAAAAAAGTAATTAAAAAACATTTCCAGTGGCCCAAATTGTGAATCTAAACCATTCTCAAATCCCCTTAAACACACACAATAAATTTCATCATAATCCGTCCAGTCGTTTAGGAGGAGTTCAGTCACATACACACGCACAGAAGAAATATATATATTAAGATGTGTTTTCATAAACAACTTGATATATTTTATTAACGAACAATATGGCCGCTGTGTTGTGTACGCCGAGTCGTAAAAATTTTTAAAAGCGTGATTGATTGTAATAATGTAAACGCAATTTACTTTTTTCTAGCCGTGTCTAAGAATAACTCCAGTGGTTTTAATCTATCAGTTTTTTTAATCTTAATTAATTTAATTTTAATGACGACCCACGTGGCGTAATGGTTACAATGCCGGACTGCCGATCGGAGGGTCTCGGGTATGATTCCCAGCGAAGCAGAAATTTGAACGATAAGTTTAAAATTTCTGTTCTCGGTCTGGGTGTTTGTGTTTCTGTCTTTGTGTGTGTCCATGGCACCCACGACACAGGGTATATCTACCCTACTGTGGGGCTATGAGTGTGATTTAAAAAAAATCAAACCGATATAAAAACATCTGCAAACGCAACACATGTCAAACTCCATTAAAACTGGCGGGGCGGACTCTATTCAGTACGATCGCGATTTCAACAACTAAAGCATTGAAAAGATTTCTATTTGGTTAGCTAGCTCTATAGAAATCTGTTGGGGCGTTGCCGTTGTAATGGGATCCGATTTTATCGGCAGATGCGCTTTCAATTTCATTATGTACAGCTCAGACAGAGGTGTATGGATACAGATATCAAAATATAGGGTTGCCATCTCTAAAATTTGTCTACCAGGACAAGACGCATTAAAACCCCGGCTTTTAGAGCCCAATACCCGGACATGTCAACAGCGAGCGGACAGTGAATTTAACGAGTCGGTTCGTCGGTTGACCGCGGTGTGCGGGCACAGTGCGTGTGTCGCGGGCGGCCCAAGACTAGGCCCGGACGCTCCCCGGACGCCCTCTATACTAGGACAAATCCGGGGAAACCCGGACGAATGGCAACCATATCAAAATAAAATAAGGAAAAAAAATGGCGGCAACGCGTTGGAAACTTCACGTGACAAATGCTCTCTAAATTTCTTCTCCATTAAATTACAACCAACCTTGTTTGTTTGTTTGTTCGTCTTTTTGATCGTAACCACGCTCTGCTACCATGTTGAGATAAATGGGGCTGTTTGGTTGAAATTATTATACACAACTGTTCTGTAATATTTTAAATAGGTACTTTATTGATTCACAACATTTTTCATATTACATTGGCAATGACAAGATAGAAACAAGTTAAGATTACAGAAAAGAGAAAAAAAAAATAGTATTATATTCTATACTTCATAGACTATTGATATTGACTTTATGTACTTTTATTTAAAGGGGATTCTAATGAACAGATGAGTTCACGGGGATCCCCCTGGGGATCGGGTTAGGGGATCCTAGTGGACGAAATCTTTAAAACGCCTTTTGTCGTAGAAACCTAACCAACTTAAAATCTGTAATGTAATGAAAAACTTTTACAGACGATTGTTTACAGAAAGTATGGTGTTTGAATTTAGGAGTATTGAAAGCGTCTACTATACCTAAGAGCATCACAGGTATGACACCCGTCAGAGGAGTGGCCTTTACGGGCGAACCCCTCGTCCCAACGTGCATGCAAAATGTGCCTTCTACATACAACTAGTGTGTGTCGGTGTCAGTGTTGTCGGTGCATAGAAAATGACGTTGTTTATTGAAATTGACCTATTTAGAAATGTATGCGTCTGTAGCGATGAAAGAATATTTGTGAACGTGTGACAAAATTAAAATGTGTACGTTCTTCCCCCAGCACCAGATTTGGCACCAAAATTATGTATCGAAGCGAGGCGCCATGCCCTCTCCACTGACGGGTGAGTCAGTACCTTTGACGCTTTACGACCTATACATATCTAATGTATGTATATCTATACTGTTTTACTTATATATAAATTCTAATAGATTTTCAGCTGTCATTCCTATCCAACGCTAGGTCAACGAAAGAAAAAAAGCCAGCGGAATATAACTCAAGTATGGTTAAATTTATATTATCGCGGTAACTTCCCAAACTTCACAATAAACCTCGAAAAAACTTCACTTTTTCGGTACTCCTCTCGATACCTTCAATATACTCGTATTTTGCCAAAGACAAACACAACAATACTAGTCTTCCGCCAGCGGCTTCGCCCGCGTGGACCCGTTTTAAAGGTCCCGTAGGACAAAAACCATCCTATGTCCTTTCCCAAGGTCTACTCTATCTGTGTTCCAAATTTCATTAAAATTTGGTAGGAGCTTAAGCGGGAAAGCGTAGCAGACAGACAGAGTTACTTTCAATTTATAATATTAGTATGGATAAACTAGACAGTTAAATATATATAACTTATAACCAACCAAACGAAGCAAATCTACTTAAATCTTATTTTATTTTTATTATACAATACAATTCTGTCATGTCGAATTAAGTTAACCTTAAGAAATGAAACTACAACGATCTTGTTAGCAGTAATTTTTTGTATAAGTACAGACCTACACTTTTATTATTTACAAGCATATATACCTACATGTAATTTTATGAAGAGGATGTTATTTTACTTTATATTATAATTATTGTAAATCGTTATCAATTATATTCCGCTTGCCAAGTAAGTAGGTATTTATTCAAGGATTTCAATAACAGAGAACCAGGTATTAATCACACTTTTTAATTTTTTTTTAATTTTTTGTAATAAACATATAGGTCATCAGTCCACCTGGTTGGAGGGCGGCCTGTACTCCTTTTGCCGAGACGTGGTCGCCATTCGAAAACCTTTCTTCCCCATCGGAAAAAAAATCGGAAAAAATAATTAAAAATTAAAAATCAATTGGACTGATGACCTGAAGAAGACAGCGGGAAACCGCTGAATTCAGAAGGCGCAGGACCGGGAGGAGTGGCGAACGTTAGTGGAGGCCTACGTCCAGCAGTGGACTACAAAAGGCCGAAAAGAAGAAGAAGAACATTTAAATTTTGCGATGGGCATACACAAAAAATATAAAATATGTTTTTTCATAAACAACTTGATATATTTTATTAACGAACAATATGGCCGCTGTGTTGTGTACGCGTCGTAAAAAAATTTAAAAGCGTGATTGATTATAATATTGTAAGCGCAATTTACTTTTTTCAAGCCGTGTCATAGCCGTGTCTAAGAATAACTCCAGTAGTTTTAATCTGACTATCAGTTTTTTTAATCTTAATTAATTTAATTTTAATGACGACCCACGTGGCGTAATGGTTACAATGCCGGACTGCCGATCGGAGGGTCTCGGGTATGATTCCCGGCGAAGCAGAAATTTGAATGATAAGTTTAAAATTTCTGTTCTCGATCTGGGTGTTTGTGTTTCTGTCTTTGTGTGTGTCCATGGCACCCACGACACAGGGTATATCTACCCTACTGTGGGGCTATGAGTGTGATTTAAAAAAAATCAAACCGATATAAAAACATCTGCAAACGCAACACATGTCAAACTCCATTAAAACTGGCGGGGCGGACTCTATTCAGTACGATCGCGATTTCAACTAAAGCATTGAAAAGATTTCTATTTGGTTAGCTAGCTCTATAGAAATCTGTTGGGGCGTTGCCGTTGTAATGGGATCCGATTTTATCGGCAGATGCGCTTTCAATTTCATTATGTACAGCTCAGACAGAGGTGTATGGATACAGATATCAAAATATAGGGTTGCCATCTCTAAAATTTGTCTACCAGGACAAGACGCATTAAAACCCCGGCTTTTAGAGCCCAATACCCGGACATGTCAACAGCGAGCGGACAGTGAATTTAACGAGTCGGTTCGTCGGTTGACCGCGGTGTGCGAACACAGTGCGTGTGTTGCGGGCGGCCCAAGACTTTATTCTTTTTAAACCCGGACTACCAATGAAGTCCAGCCCGGACGCTCCCCGGACGCCCTCTAAACTAGGACAAATCCGGGGAAACCCGGACGAATGGCAACCATATCAAAATAAAATAAGGAAAATAAAATGGCGGCAACGCGTTGGTAACTTCACGTGACAAATGCTCTTTAAATTTCTTCTCCATTAAATTTTTACAACCAACCTGTTTGTTTGTTTGTTTGTTCGTCTTTTTGATCGTAACCACGCTCTGCTACCATGTTGAGATAAATGGGGATGTTTGGTTGAAATTATTATACACAACTGTAATATTTTATATAGGTACTTTATTGATGCACAACATTTTTCATATTACATATTGACAATGACAAGATAGAAACAAGTGACGACTACAGAAAAGAGAAAAAAAAAAGTATTATATTCTATACTTCATAGACTACTCTCTCAACACAACCAACTTTAAAACGCCTTTTGTCGTAGAAACCTAACCAACTTAAAATCTGTAATGTAATGAAAAACTTTTACAGACATGGATGGATGGATGGATGGAAAGCGTCTACCTATACTTAAGAGCATCACAGGTATGACACCCGTCAGAGGAGTGGCCTTTACGGGCGAACCCCTCGTCCCAACGTGCATGCACAATGTGCTTTCTACATACAACTGGTGTGTGTGTGTGTCGGTGTCAGTGTTGTCGGTGCATAGAAAATGACGTTGTTAATTGAAATTGACATATTTAGAAATGTATGCGTCTGTAGCGATGAAAGAATATTTGTGAATGTGTGACAAAATTAAAATGTGTGCGTTCTTCGCCCCGCACCAGATTTGGCACAAAAATTATATATCAAAGCGAAGCGCAATGCCCTCTCTAATGACGGGTGAGTCACCTTTGACGCTTTACGACCTATACATATCTAATGTATGTATGTATTACATATCTATACTGTTGTACTAATATAAATTCTAATAGATTTTCAGCTGTCATTCCTATCCAACGCTAGATCAACGAAAGAAAAAAAGCCAGCGGAATATAACTCAAGTATGGTTAATTTATATTATCGCGGTAACTTCCCAAAATTCGCAATAAACCTCGAAAAAACTTCACTTATTCCGTACTCCTCTCGATAACTTCAATATCCTCGTATTTTGCCAAAGTAATATTAAAAATAAAACGTCGGGTATAAAATAATTGGCTATAGAAAAGAAATTCGCACTTAGTATGCAAACGTCCTCCATTAGCACTATATCACCGTCTAAACGTGACTGCACATCGAGTAGATGCAAATAGAATTTTCTTTTCAGTTACTACTCTCACTAGCTAAACTTGGATCGATGTATAATTCTTTATTATAATATCTTTTTTTAAGGTACCGGTCACCTTGGGAGAGGCGTTACCAGATTATGTGGAAATCGTTAACGCACTATAACCCCCTCGGTGGCCTGCCTCTGCTCTTGGGGAGGACTCCGGAATCTCCCGTGGAACGCACCGGTGTCCTCCATACGCGACGCCCTGGAACGGGCCCATCTTTGGGAGGGCAAATGTGCTCTCCTGCACCTTCCGATGCTTACGGCGGCATGCGGCCACGCACACACCGCCGTCCTTCCCGGGGCTGCTGGTTGGTCAGGTCGAGCTCCCACTCTCACCGCCCGCAACCCCGGAAGCCCCCTTTTAGTCGCCTCTTACGATCAGGCAGGTGATACCGTAGCTCTATTCTTAATCCCGAAGCTACAGGGACTTATTATTATTATAATACCTACAGGCTTTAACGCTAAGTCAATACAGCCTATAAGTCAATAGGCGTTTAACCTTAATGGCGAAGCCACCTCTAAGCTTATAAACACTAAGGTTTAATTTACAAATAAAATCTAATAAATGTAAAGTAAACGGAAAGTAAAGAAGGGTTGCTTATAAAATAAGAAAGGTTAGCGCAAGTGGTGGACAAATAAGTTGACGACCCGTGTGGCGCAATGGTTACCATGCCGGACTGCCAATCGAAGGGTACCGGGTTCGTTTCCCGGCGAAACAGAAATTTAAATGATGAGTTTAAACTGTTCTCGGTCTGGGTGTCTGTGTTTCTGTCTCTGTGTGTGTCCGTGGTACCCACGACACAGGGTATCAACCCTTCTGTGAGGCTAGGACTGTGAAAAGTTATTTTTATTTTATTTAGATTATAAGGGTGAGTCTCCACCAACCCGCATTGGAGCAGCGTGGTGGAGTAAGCTCCAGGCCTCCCCAATAATGGGGAGAGACCCATGCCCAGCAGTGGGACGCAAAAAGGGTTGCAGCCATAAGGGTGAGTGTGATTGGTTGTCTGTTTGTTCTCCTTTCACGTCGCAACGGTTTTACGGATTTTTGTTCTGAAGAAATTGGAGGACTATTAGAGTGACGTAGGTTACTTTTTGCCCGGGGAAAATATCTCGTTTCTATTGGAAAAAACCTGAGGCCTAAGCGGTCGGTGCCGCGGGCGAAAAGCTAGTTGTTTTTAACGGAGATTTTATTAATAGTAAAAATGTTTAAATAAATACCTATTTAACTCGAAGATTACAAACGTCGAGTTATTAATCAAGGTCAAAGAGCTGGGTCACTTATAATTTCTATGATTATAATCATTGCGATACTTATTTCTTATCTAGCTTCTTAAAAGCCAGCACAAAATCAGACTTCGACGAAGTAATACTTGATAAACTGGTCAATTAAAATTATTAGATCGATGTACAAGAATATAATTTAAAAGTATATTCGATACTATGAACATTAAAAAGAAAAAAATTGAACATTTAAAAATTATAAATAAACTAGTACTAAATAATAATAATAATAAGCTATAACTAAAAATAAAAGTATAAACTAATTAACGTAAAAAACCGCATCCAAATTACTGTCCTGAGGGTGTGTGCCCAGAATGCTGGCAACATTACCTCTTTGAATAGCATATAATTAATTATGAACAAAAAATTAAAACCGACTGAAAAAGTTTATTCACACAAGTCAACGAATATTTTAACAAAGTATTGATACTATATAAAAATTAAACTAAATAAAATAAACTAATGAATATAAAAAGCTGAGTCCAAATTTCTATCCTGAGGGTGTAAACGTTACACACGCCCCCACAGTAAGGTAATTAATAACCTGTGTCGTGGGTACCATGGACACATACAAAGACAGGAACACAAACATCCAGACCGAGAACAGAAATTTAAACCCATCATTAAAATTTCTGTATCACCGGGAATCGAACCCGGACCCCTCGATTGGCAGTTCGGCATGTTAACCATTGCGCCACGCGGGTCAAGCTAAGAATTTTTCTAATACTAACTTAAACGTGTGTGATCTTGTGACTTGTGACAAGGTTGATAAAATTTTTATTTATGTATCTCAAGTGATCTTTATAGCTCTATGTGATGTAAAAGTGTTTAATTTTTTTAAATATTATATTTTGCATTTTATTTTCGTTTCAATGTTTCAATGCTATAGGTTAGTACTTTGATGGCTATCTTTTTAATTATTAAACTAAGCTAGTCTGGCAACACTGAAAGTGAGCGTATGAACATCCGTTATCTATGGAGATTGGAGATGACGGCAGGCAGACCGTGAAGTTTCCGGTTCGCTTCAATTCGACACAGATGATTGGAATTCTTAATATTTTATACGTTTTAGTGTATAAATAATTTCCGATCTAATTATTCTTATTCTAATGAGTATGTATATGGACACGGAAAAGCCTCATAACTTCATAAGGTAGGTTCCGTTATTTTAAACTGGTGCACGGACTTTGATTATTATTATTACAGGCCTTGATATCCTATTATAGGTAATCTCTCTAGCTGGCATGAATATGAAACAATCGCAGCTAAATAGGATTTTTTGCCTGACTGGTTGTGATTTTTAGGTAAGTATAGTATAATGCTATCAACTAAATCCAAATATATATATATATATGTATATATTTTATATGGGGTTGTTTGTTGTCCATTGGGTTTACGTATAAGTTTATAAAATGTTACGTAGATTTTTTATTTTTTTATTTGAATGGAGTAGCAGACGAGCATGCAGGCCACGTGGTGTTAAATGGTCGCTGCAGCACATGGACATCTACATACAACATCAAGCAAGCATAGGTAAGTCTTGTCTGAGGACGTATGCAGTTGCGCTGCTACTCTGGAGGCTGGTGGTCGCCTCATGTAAGTGTGGCCGGCAACTGCACCTTTCCACCGAAACACAACAGAATTGCTTCACGGCAGAAGTGGGTGCAGCGGTGGTACTTCCCCGGGCGAACCATAATAGTTCTACCACCTACAAAAAGATGAAAGTTTTATTGTAAAAATAAGACGAGACACATAACATTTTAATAAATTTATGTTTCAATGAAAAACAGGGTCAAGAATAATCAAGATAATTTCCTCTTAGTCCATTCCAAGTCAATTTTAGTCCATTTATGTAAATTTAAGAAATAAACTATTATCGAACGCAATCCTATATGACTTTAACTTGCACTTTTCCGCTTTTCTTATTTTATTAGATATTCATACAAATGAATCCCATTAAAAGGTTACGTTTTTATTGCGTTTAGGTTATGTTTGTTTTTATTTATTATTATTATTATTATATTATACAATTACGTAAGACTGTAATAAGATTACCAACAAGATTTACCTATCAAGTAGGTTTTTAGAAAGCCACATGTAAATATGGCTTCTTTAATACATGCGGAAGATCTTGACAAAAGTGACACGTGATGTGAAACAGGTTTTGAGGTGACAACATTAATAAATCTCGTGGGTCATTTCTGATACTTTTACGGCCGAAATCAATTTATAGATAGGTTGCCATCTTAGAGCATCAAGGTATGACAGGTAAGTATGACACCCGTCAGGTCAGTCAGTAACTTTGATGCTCTAAGGTTGTCATCCATCGTTTGAGATTGATAGCAATCTGATATTCAATAATTTACTTATCCTTTTTATTTGACGGTCAAATTCCATTGTTATTTTGCAGTTGCCAAAACAGTGCTATCTGAAAAATGAGTTAAATTCATAGACCAATAAGGTTAAAATGTATTTTTATGTATTCTTTTTATGTTCATTTAATCACAGATGGTAGAATTTGCTTGTTTCGAATAGGGGTACCACTGTTGCACCCATGAATGCCGTGAAGGATTTATACTGTGTTTCGGTGTAAAATGGTCAACTGCTAGCTTCGGAGGGCACGTTTAGCCGTAAGCCCCGATTGTTATCGATACATAACAGTCATTAAACCTATTCGGAGGCCTTATAGTTGGTTTGAAAACATCCGATAGCGGGTTGGTCATTAACCCGCATCTCCACCAACCCGCATTGGAGTTGCGTGGCGGTGGAAGCTCCAGACCTCCCCAATAATAGGAAGAGACCCGTACCCAGCAGCGGCACGCAAAAAAGGGTTCCATTGCAGCCAAATGTGATTACTTTCAAGTTTATAATGATGTCTACAGAATATAATAAAATACTTAAATAGTAATAATAATACAATATAATAGCTAGTATGATGTGTAATCGAGAATAATGTGCAATGGTCCTCGCGCTATGTAATGCAATGTAACGCGAGAAGCTGTAACACGTACACGTGTATTCACACGTACATAACAATACGTACTCGAGTGTGACTTGTTGGGTAACGGTGGTCGCCTTCCGTAGAATATGGTGGTGGTAGGTGGTAGAGTGATGATAAGAGTGTATTAGTTTTCCATTACCAGGTACGCACTTGGTGCCGGGGCGGTCGTAGATAACGTCCCCCGGCGCTAGTCCTTGTAGCTTCGGGATTAAGAATAGAGCTACGGTACCTATCCCCTGCCTGATCGTAAGAGGCGACTAAAAGGGGGCTTCCAGGGTTCCAGCATGCCACCGTAAGCATCGGAAGGTGAAGGAGAGAACATCTGCTCTCCCAAAGATGGGCCCGTTCTGGGGCGTCGCGCGTGGGGGACACCGGTGCGTTCCATTGGAGAACCCGGATTCCTCCCCAATCGCAGAGGCAGGCCACCGAGGGCGTTTTAGTGCGGTACAAATCCCACATAACTCGGTTTCCTGTCAAGAATTTTCTGATTGCGTATTCAGTTGTGCTGCTACCTTCGATGCCACCGGTACCCGATTACATACAAATGGCCGGCAAACGTGCGCGCTGTTACTCCCCTGGACGAACCAATGGCGGATCCCGGGCTCTAGGAGGAAATGCGTAGGGGTCATTCCATGGCCATATTGTGCGTAAAACCGTTCTAAGTTTAGCCGCGCAGTACCACCAGGGTGTCCCTCCGGATGGGTAAACCCACAGATACTTAATGACATTTCTAGTAGCGGCGCAATCTGTGGCTCTCCCAGCAGTATACAAATTAGATTCAGAGTTAATGCTTAACATGTGGAACGGTACTAACGACCACAGTCATCTGTGATACTGATAACACAAGTACACAACTAACGACCCGCGTGGCGTAATGGTTACCATGGCGGACTGTCGATCAGAGGGTTCTGGTTCGATGCCTGGCGAAGCAGAAATTTGAATGAGTTTAAAATTTCTGTTCTCGGTCTAGGTGTTTGTGTTTCTATCTCTGTGTGTGTCCATAGCACCGACGACACAGGGTGTAACTACCCTACTGTATGGCTATGAATGTGAAACGTTAACTAAATTTTTTCACGGTTTGTAGTCTAAAACATGAGGTTATTTTCTTTTTTTTTTTTGGTATCGGGGAGGAAACCTTCAAAAGGTACCTTGGGAGAGGATACCGGGTTATGTGAGGTTTGACCACACTAAAACCCTCTCGGTGGTACATTGACTCCAACTTTATGTATACATAAAGCGGGCACAGTCACAATATAGCAATTACTCGTGGTATTTTCTCACGCCGCCATTTTGATTCGCCCGCAATAGAAAGGCGACATCGACATCGGCGGAATGGGAATGGGTGGCGGTAATCAGCGTTATGATGCAAATACTTATGCTTTTACCAGGTAACACTGGCTCTGTAATCACAGTTAGGTAAATTTTATTTAGAACTGAGAGAAACAAATGAGCGAGTGCTGGATGTCCTATACTGAACATGTATATCTAAGTTCACAATTCACAACAGAGTTTCGGCGGGAAGTCGAAAAAGACATTGTGCTCTTGTTAACACGCTTTTATTAGCTCTGTATGTATGTATGTAAAATGTATGTATGTAACGGAATCTTTTAACTTCATTTTCACCTATTTCTAGGAGTCTGATTAACTTAAAAATTTGTCTTTCTGCGTGTCCATGGTACCCACAACACAGGTGCTATGAGTGTGTACCATAGAAATCGAAAAACAAGGTGTGTACGATGTTATTAAAATGAAACTATAGCCTATACGGCAGGCAGGACATACGAATTTTGACCACATCCATGGTTTCAGCGATCACTTATAATCAAGTGGCTTGCGCCGGATGTAAGCCCAACCGTATGTGTACGCTTCATAAAGTTATCATGAAATTATCAAAGTATTATGATGATGGATTGCTCGATATTATAGCCTATAGCCTTCCCCAATAAATGGACTATTCAACACAAAAAGAATTTCAAGAATTCAATTCGAACCAATAGCACCTAAGACTAGCGCGTTCAAACTCTTCAGCTTTATGATGGGTTGCTCGATATTATAGCCTATAGCCTTCCCCAATAAATGGACTATTCAACACAAAAAGAATTTCAAGAATTCAATTCGAACCAATAGCTCCTGAGATTAGCGATTTGTACTAGCGAATCCGGCAGACGTTGTCCTGCCTTAAAGTATCAGAAATCAATTAGTATTGCGACTATAAATTGAGATGTAAGCTATCCTATCTTTCAAGTTGGATGAAACTGCACACGGTGTGCAAATTTTATTAAAATCGGTTAAGTAGTTTAGGAGTCCATCGCGGACAAACAACGTGACACGTAATTTATATTAAGATATGTAGATATAGATTATTTTTTACTTTTTTAGTTTGATGTGCTTCAAAAGGGTATTTTTTAACTATTTATTTATCATCTTTTAGTTCGATTTATTGTTAATAAATTTTTTTTCAAGTTCTTGGAATTAGATAAATTCATGAAGTTATTGTATTGCCACCGATTCTTGATAAGTGTCCAAAGTTTGAATTAAATCTGTCCGTTGAAAGTAGGTCAAAATCGAGTCCAAAGGAAAGCTACAAACAAGCTCACAAACATACAGGTGAATCTAATAAAAGCGTGTTGGAAAATACTAAAAAAAGGTTGGCTTTTATCTCCGGTCTAACTATGCAATTTTTACCTGACTAGGCTGGCTCTGAAGTGTGGTGGCCGGCCATATTTATTGAGCCGACCATTGTGAACTGTGAAGAACAACACGGAGCGAACGAGCTTTTGTACTCTTTATATTGAAAATCTACGATTCACTACAGCACCATCGAGTAACATTTAAAGACGCCTTTTGTGATGTAACGTTCAAACTTTACCAAACTACACCAAATATAGCAATCCAAAACAATAATTTTCCTTCCTCGCATTATGTTGTATTTATTTATTCTTTGTTAGGTATTACACTTTAGTACCTGTAGCTCCGGGATTGAATAGAGCTACGGTATCCCCTGCCTGATCGTAAGCGGCGACTAAAAGGGGGCTTCCGGGGTTGTGGGCGGTGAGAATGGGAGCTCGATCCGTTCAGCCAGCGGCCCCGGGAAGGACGGCGGTGTGTGCGTAGACGCATGCCGCCGTAAGCATCGGAGGGTGCAAGAGAGCACATCTGCTCTCCAGAGGATGGGCTTGTTCTGGAGCGCCGCGCGTGGAGGACACCGATGCGTTGCACTGGAGATCCCGGAGTCCTCCCCAAGCGCAGAGGTGGGCCACCGAGGGGGTTTTAGTGCGGTAACAAATCCCACATAACCCGGTAACACCTCTCCCAAGGTGCCGGGTACCTTTTGAAGGAACCCCCCTACCCCCCATACCAAAAAAGGTATTACACTTTAATTTAATATTTTTATGATAAGGTATATATTTTTATATACCGAGAACAGATAGGTAATTATCGTCGTCATTAAAATGTCCTTGCTGGGAATGGAACCCTACCCGTCAATATCTTTCGTTGCGCCATGCGGTCGTCACTACTGATAATAGCATTTTAGTAAGATCAGCTGTACGATAACAAGTGATTTAACTGCAAAAATTGTTGATAATAATTTGTAAGACCAATCGAATAGTTTTACATGATTAACATATTAATTATTTCATAACTATTAAGTATTTATCTGTAATTCATGAAATCAGGTTTTTATATACATACATATTATTATTACCTTACCTATCTAGGTAAATAATAATTATGCATTTTAAAAGTAACGTGTTGAAGATGTTTCTTCATAATTTTTTATGGACGTAAGTAGGTACGTAAATATAAAATTTTATTGTTTCATAATTATTTTAATCGCTTCGTTTCAGTCAATATTTCTATCTCCAAGGCTAAAAAGCCGCGAAGACGCGTCACATCCTACTGAACGTAATTAGAAAAAGCTAATTAATATTCCATAGATTAAAACCGACTTAACAATAAAATCCAAATTTCAATTCAACAAAAAAGTCGATAAAGAAAACGTGAACAATTTACATAGCGGAAGCGAGGCGAATGTATAGGTATTATCGTGGTGTTTTTGCTCAATATGCAGTTAAATCTAACGCTAACAGCTAAAACAATGAGGCTGCCGACAAAGGTCGTGTACCCCCGACCTTATTGTTTCTGCAGTCTGCTGACCATAGACCCTGCCTTTCACTCTTTTTTCAGTTCTGTCAGAAATTTCAACAGCACTTTTGTGTCAGCAAACAATTCGGCAAAGTCGTGCAAAATCTTTAGTAACTTTTCAACGTAAGCAAAATTGAAAGTAGATTTCTGTGTTGGAAGACTGAGAAGCTGTAACTTTGAAGACATACCGGTGGATAGCGATCTTCCTCTGCGTTCAGGAGATCACCAACAGAAGATGCCTTCGCCTGGGTCGCGAGATGTTTCCTGCTGTTCAGGACATACGAGAGCTCGTCCAGGTACCTCAGAGTTAAGTTAGCCATTTCGACACTCACAACACACCACTAATTACCGTCACTTCACAAGACAATGTATTACGTTCACGTAAACAATTGTATCACTTTAACACACGCAATACAACCACTCTCAGCCATTGCTGGAGCGCGACTGACTGGTTGTGGCGTGTCGCGCGAGCCATATTCGAGGTCAAAGATTAAAACGCGCCGCAAATAGGTAGTTTAGTAGAGTAATTTTGATGTTTGTATTATTTTTACCATAATCTGTTCGAATTTTCCTTCAACCCAAACATAGTAGGAAATCGCTAGATTATGTCTGGGACATTACATCATACAATATGGGAATCCTGAGCCGGATGGACAGATGCGGTCCTTTTGGAACATATTAATATTATGTACCTATGTAGGTAAACACCTAGATATAGGACGCAGATGACTGAGGCAGTACAAAAAAAAATTACTTAGCTACGCATTATTGTAATCCATAGAGCGTGAAAATGTTCAACAATTTGACAATTTTCCTTGCGCTTCTACACCTCTAATATCACTGTACTGGCGATAGTTTTGGTTGATAGGATTAGACTTAGCATTTTAAGCTCGGGTATTTGGTACGAATACTTTTTTTTATCTGGTATTTCAACTTTTTTGGAGTCCCTCTACCTGGTACAGATCTCAGAATTAAAAAAGGGTTTAATCCATAATCTGCATTAGTTAGTGATGCGCAACGGCTTTTATTTTAAGCAGTGTTAAAGGCACTAAAGTTGCCACTCGGCGTACCAGATTACCATGTAGTGTGTCAAATTTAGATACCACTGCCTCTACCTTGCAATATTGAGAACAATATTAATCAGAATTTATTTTATATTACAACTAAAAACGTGTGTCAAATTTAGATACCACTGCCTCTACCTTGCAATATTGAGAACAATATTAATCAGAATTTATTTTATATTACAACTAAAAACGCAAGCCAAAGATTGCGAAAAATAACTGTTTAGGTGATTTTATCAATGCTTTTATCAGTTCCATTATAGTTTAACGAAGTAAAATTTAAAAAAAGTTGTATAGAAAGCAAAAGCTAAAGTAATGAAAAGCTAGAGCAGTGATAGCCCGAGTGTTTGAGATACTAGTCTCCGACGCGGGGTTCCTATCCTAGTTCAAA
This sequence comes from Pyrgus malvae, assembly GCA_911387765.1. Lineage (NCBI taxonomy): Eukaryota > Metazoa > Arthropoda > Insecta > Lepidoptera > Hesperiidae > Pyrgus > Pyrgus malvae. Next base: position 3,114,563 of record OU426968.1, on the reverse strand, counting down.
CCATAGTGCGCACCTCAGACTATGAAATACATATTACGTGAAAATTTATCTCTCTAAAATGCTCTGCAATGAGGGAAAACATTATACACATTTCATAAAGATGTTTTCAAACACCGTGTTTGCCTGAAACACCTAAATGTCTACCAAAGTGTACTTGTCCAACATGGAGGACGGTATCTCAAATCTGTCCTAGATCCGAAAGGAGACCGTAGCCAGTGCGTATTACATAAAAAAAATGAAAAACATTACTCTTTAAAAAAAAATTTTAAAACTCATCAGTATCACTCTTGAAAAAAATAAAATGATTGCCTACATTCTATAACGAGAATAAAGTTTTGTAATTACACATCACTCTATTGTGCTAGCAAAAATATTGCATTAGACATACGACCAAGCCACACTAGCTACTTCTAGCATCGGTGATCGGCGATTTAGGAGCTAAACGCAGCGAGCGATTTCTGCACTGTGCACATTTGAACACTTAAACGTACGATTTCGCTACCGCATTTTAGATAGTCACGAAATCGCTATGCAGCATCCAAAAAACTCGCGATTCCCATGCCGCATGGAAGTTGCCAAATCACGATGCAGCATCGGTGCACACGCAAAATCGTCGATCGGCGATGCTAAAAGTAGCTAATGTGACTTGACCGTTATCGATTAATCAACTAACAAATATACAAATTAAGTAACTAATTATTACAAATTGAAAACCACTTACCTCTGTTACCAAGGTTTAACGAAGTTTCAAAGCTCTTAGTAACTTCGTGTTCGTGAAGCACTTAAAGTTTAAAAGCGTCTATCCACGAATACAAATCCATTTATTGAGGCTATGACCCACTAAAACGTTTTTTTTTTTTCATTTATCTTGTCTTTGCAATCGTCAAAATCTAGCATGCCGAATAGTTTTTCTTCTTTTTGACGCGTCTACATTAAACGAAACTCTATAATCTATGCCACTGTTGCATACTCTGCACCACGTCCCATTTTTTGTCCGACTATTTGTCTAAGCATTGCTTGCTTCGGAACTTGGAACTTTACATTACAAGTTACATTACAAGTATATACCCATAGCTCTGAGGTTTATTAAGAGATATGACATGAAAACTTGGTTCCATAAATAAAAAATTTGTCACGGTCTAACACAATGAAAATTGCATTTCAAATTAATTGTAAATTGTAAACAGACACGAGGTTTATTTTATTCGCGGGCCCGGCTTAACTCGGGTGATTAGTTTATTTTATATGATTATCCTAATCAATCTATCCCACGAGAACAGTACATTTTTGGCGGATAAAACGCTCATGCACCCGACGACCCTCGTGGCGCAATGGTTACCATCGAGGGGTCCCGGGTTCGATTCCCGGCGTAACAGAAATTTGAAAGATATGGGTTTAAATTTCTGTTCTCGGTCTATGTGTTCGTATTCCTGTGTTTGTAAGTGTCCATGGTACCAACGACACAGGGTATTAATTACCTTACTGTGGTACTATGAGTGTGTAACGTTTATTATTTATTATGCGCTATTCCAAATTATAATCTATTTCTATGCCAAATTTCATCCTGATCTGTCACTGAGGTACTACTACCAGTAATATAGTTCAATGTGATCCGTTCAGCCGTTCTTGCGTGATTGAGTAACAAACATCCAAAGATAATATTAGTACAGATTAAAAATCCTCATACTCATAGAATTTTTTATCGCCAGTGCGGATGGATACTCATAAGATTCGTCAAAAACCGCGCGGTGAAAATTCGCAGTGCGGACAGGGCTTAAACGTTTTCTTTATTTCTTTCTTTCTTTCTTTCAAAATGGCATACAATAAGACATGATCACAGACACCAATGGGCAAAAACAGAAATTCAAACTCATGATTCTATTATCTGTCTCGCCCGGAATCGAACCCGGGATCCTTGATGTTAGGCCAGTGGCGGATCCAAGAGGAGGGATCAACAAAATGAACCCCTGGGTGAGTCGACACTGGGCGAGTCGAGTTCTTTTAGATTAGGTCATTAATTTGGCAATAATAAATAAATAATTAATAAATAATTTGGTTTTGTTGGTATGCAAAAACAAAAACATATCATTATGCTATGCTAATTTGTATTATTATCACAATTTTAGCAAAACTTTTAAGAAATCGCGAAATATTTTAGAATTGAAATTGGGAAGCGGAATTTGGAATTATCCGTGACCCTCCCCCCAAAAAAATGCCAATACTTAACCCTCTTCAGGTCTCCTCTCGGAATTTGTGTGGGACTCAGATCAAATAAAAGTATAGATGGATCTTTGCGAACAACAATGTGAGGCCGGTTTTGTAAACATGTGTGCGTGACCGCACGTGCGATACGCACACATGTTGCGAGTATAACTCTATTTACCCCCTTATTGTGATTATTATTTATGAATACTATTAATTACACCCTTTCACAACACAATTCGACTTTTTTTCTAATGATTTTCATATTTTTGACAACGTTTTGCTCGATGCGTCGCGATATTCTACTGGCAAAATTAGGTGCAGTTTCGTTGTACGTGTTTGCGTGTCATGTGTGTGTACACGGCTAAGTGCAGTATGAACCGGCCACACTTCGTTGTTCGCAGCGTTGTATCTATGCTTTTTAATTTGATCTGAGGTGTGGGATTAATGCCTTTGTGTAATATTGACCGGCAACCACACCTTTCTATTGAAACACGATACCATTCAGATTCAGACATTCATTCGGATGGGTGTGTGTCCCCACAGTAGGTACACGGGTAATGAAATTTTAATTAATTTTATCTTTTAATGACCTTGTTTGTTATGTGCTGAACAAGTAGCGCACAGTACCTAAATGTACTTTTTGTAATTTCAAGCGACTCCATTTCGGCAGTAAAACGCGCATAAAAATTTGGCTACTTGCTATCACCAATCCCGTTCTCACCCAATATTACTTAATTTCGTTAATTTTAAGCACTAACAGTTAAATACTTACCATCATCTATAAAAAACAAAAAAAAAAACACGTTTGTTGTATTGAAGCCCCCTTAACATGTTTTAATTATGAATTTTAAGTGAATATAACTAAACATTCTGTGAATATTAGAGCACGTTTGTTAGGAGGCTCCTTAAATACTTATTTTATTCTATTTATAGTATTTGTTGTTATAGCGGCAACAGATATACCATCATCTGTGAAAATTTCAACTGTCAAACTATCACGGTTCATGAGATACATACAGCCTGGTGATAGACAAACGTACGAACAGCGAAGTCTCATAGTTATAGAGTTCAAACGGAACTCTACTCTATACCCTTGGGTACACAACCCTAAAAAGTGTGTAAATCTAATGATTTAGTCCAACGAAGACAGCATTTTTCTATCTGTGAACATACCTAAGCCAGTTGGCGCACATACATAGTTATATAGGTGGTAGAACTATTATCATTCGCCCGGGGAAGTACCACCGCTGCACCCACTTCTGCCGTGAACCAATTCTATTGTGTTTCGGTGGAAAGGTGCAGTTGCCGGCCACACTCACATGAGGCGACCACCAGCCTCCGGAGTAGCAGCGCAACTGTATACGACTTGAGACAAGACTTACCTATGCTTGCTTGAGGTTGTATGTTGTATGTTGATATCCATGGGCTGCAGCGACCACTTAACACCACGTGGCCTGCATGCTCGTCTGCTGCTCCATTCAAATAAAAAAAATACTCTTACGTAAATACAAAATGGCGTAACCTGCTCTTAACTCAATCTGGACGAGGAGAGGGCCCTTACCGCACCAACTTACGGGACCTAATTTAAATATTACACACTTTGTAGGGCACCTCATTGTTCGGCAGAAACAGGGTTAGTTGCTACTAGACCTGGTTTACCGCGGGTCAGGTGAAGCATACATTAAAAAGACTACTGCGTATAGGTTTCCCTGAACAACTAAGTAATTTTTTCAGCACAGGTCTCCTGTCGGAAGTAAGAGGGATTAAGTCCATATACCACCGCGCTGGCCAAGTGCAGATTTTTTTTACGCTACACACTGATAGGCCTCATAGCCCCACACTTGGATTCCCTGTGTCGCGGATGCCATGGACACACAAAGACGGAAACACAAACACCCAGACCAAGTACAGAACCCAGACCAAGTACATTGTGCCACAGGGGTCGTCAAAGATTGGCGAACGTCATGCCTTTCAGAAATTATGAGGTATGTAATTTCAGGCAAGCATAGTTATAAAAATCATCGTAATTAATTAAATATCACATTATTTTCCCTCACCGTTGAGCAGAAATAAATACACGCTTAATAGACTTATTGGCTAGCAGTGCGCGCTAGACGCTTAAACGTAAATAATTAAATATCACAACAATTTCCCTCATAGTGGAGCAGGGATGAATACGCAGTGAACAAACTGCTTTACTAGAGGTGCGCCGAGGATTGAACTCGGTATCTCCGTATCGGAGACTGCAGTCTTTACCGTTCAGTCATTGCTGTACGCAACGCATCTTAGTATCCAACAACATTCTAGACTAGTCGTTATCTTTTAGCTGAGGCCTCGTGTGATGAAGGACCTAAAGAAGTCCAAAGTATAATGTCCATATTCAGACCTTTAATCAAAAGCCCATAAGCATTTACTGGAATTATCGAGCAGCGATGGCCGAGCGTTAAAACCCGCGATCTCCGACACGGGATACCGAGTTCAATTCTCGGTGCACCTCTGGCAAAGAAATTTGTTACCTGCGTATTCATCACTGCTCTGTGAGGGAAAATATTGCGTTATTTAAATATTTACGATATGGAAAACAAGCATGCCTGAAATGAAAGAATCTCAAAAATTTCTCGATCCGCACTTGTCCAACGTGGTTAATTTTGATTCCAAGATTTCCGACGAGAAAAAGTTGAAAAAAGAAAACAAAAGTGGCTTGGTAGGTAGACGCCTATGTCGTCTCCGTTGCGAATGCGATTTACGTAAGCGCTAGGAAGCTACAGTGTTGTGACAGCCGCTCTGCAATCTTGTGCTACTGAGATGATAATGATAGATACAGCGTTATAGCAGTCGAGTCGGTATTTGATTGTATACTTATTGGATTCATTCAACACTCGATTGCGGCAATTTGGTTAAATCCTGGAAAAAGCAAATGCCCAACAAATTTTATTTATTTAATTTAAATTAATTTAGTTTATTTTACAACAAAATAGGCATCTTAAGGATACAAAAGAATGTCGTCTCCGCTGCGAATATGTATGTAAGCGCTAGGAACCCGCAGCTAGTTCCTGCTTATGCTAGTAGTACTAGCTTAGTAGCCTAGGAATTAAGAATAGAGCTACGTATACCTGATCATTAGAGGCGATTAAAAGGGGGCTGTCGGGGTTGCGGGCGGTGAGAGTGGGAGCTAGATCCGTCCAGCCAGCGGCCTCGAGAAGGACGGCGGTGTGTGCGTGGCCGCATACCGCCGTAAGCATCTGAAGGTGCAGGAGAGCACATTTGCTCTCCCAAAGATGAGCCAGTATTGGGCGCCGCGCGTGGAGGATACCGGTGCGTTCCACTGAAGATCCCGGTGTACCTCTCCGAGGCAGGCAGGCCACCGAGGAGGCTTTAGTGCGGTACAAAGCCCACCCCACGCTTTTTTTACAATATAATGCATTTTTTTACACTATTTTTAATTCAAATTTATTAAAATTTATTTCCTATTTTTTAGTTTTTTTTAACTATTATTTATTATAAGATAGTACCTACATATAAACTGGATTACTGGTAGGTTACAGATAGAGACATCTGCGTAATATTGTTATTTTTAATGCCAGCGACAACTAACACCGGGTGTTGCATTACAGTAATGCAACAGACAGACGTAACTTGTAACATAATCGTGTTTGTATAATTATTTATTTATTGTTATTATTACATTTACATTACATGTTGTTAAACCTGCCGGCCTTTTACCCCTCATTGACCCAAAGAAGTATCAAATCGAAAAATAGTTTTTATAAAATAAAAAACAAAAATTTTTTTGAATGAAACATAAATAAGTATTTAATTTTTTTTTGGTAAACATTTGGATGAGAGGCGGAATTACGTACACTACGTACGTAATTACGTACGTGTTAGACAAACTAGGTAACGCGTAATTTGTGTACTACCTGGCTCGATAACTTCTAATTTATTGGTTGATTCATTAAAATTTTGTATATACTTATAATACATTTTTGGAAAGCTGAAAAAACGGCGAATACATTTGCTTGAAAAATAATTTTCAAATACAAATTTAAAGCAAAAAAAAAGAGGATTTTGATACAGTGATTTTTTAAATATTGATCAGTTGACTTATTTTTTCGTTTCTTAATTCGTAAAAATTTTGTGTACTCTAAATATATTTTTATACACATCGATCATTTTATACAGCTGAGAAAACGGAGAATTTATTTACGTTATTTGGAAAATAACTTTTTAGTAAAAATTTTATGAAAAAATATATTAAAATTTAGGCTTCGTGTAAAAAAATGTTTCTGTAACAAATTTTTAGTCTTTTATTTCTATAATATTGAACTGCCTATTAATTTTATTTGTTTTCCGTTAGTTAATTGTCTATTCAGAAAACATAAATAATAAAAAAATTGTATTAGCAGAATATTTTCAGTGGTTTATTATTTTCCCTTAAAATTGGGGTATTTTCAGAAAAAGAACAAATCATCAAATATCTCTGGAAATACTGAAAAAAGTGAAAAATATTTTACAACAAATGAGCCATACTTTCACCCCTTAAGAGGAATAACACCTATTACAAATCATCCTGTATATTTCGTATTTTATATTTTACCGAAAATTTCTTAATGTAAGAGTTATGATTAAGATTGTTTTGTATGAAGAAACGAAGATCCGTATCCGCGGATCTACTTTATTAAAGATCCGGCCCATCACTAGTGCATTGGGACTCAAAAAGGGCTATAGCTCGCACCATTTTTTTTTTATTTGAATGGAGTATCAGACGAGCATGCAGGCCACGTGGTATTAAGTGATCGCTGCAGCCCATGACCATCTACATGCAACCTCAAGCAAGCATAGGTAAGCCTTGTCTGTCTGTCTGAGGTCGTATGCAGTTGCGCTGCTACTCCGGAGGCTGGTGGTCGCCTCATGTAAGTGTGGCCGGCAACTGCAACTTTCCACCGAAACACAATAGAATTGGTTCACAGCAGAAGTAGGTGCAATCCCCTGACTAAGACTGCGACTGGCTTATGCAGGTAATGTCATGTATGCCCAATAATTCGACATCGCACGCTAAAACCACATCGCAATTCTTTGTTCACGGTTCAGAGACGTAGAAAAATAAAGGTAAGCCGACTCCCTGTGACCAGGATCCCACATGTCACATGTAACACGACACTTCCATACATCCGGACCTTTATAATGTGTTGCACGGAAAAATAACGTCTATCCTTCAAAGTTTAGGTGTTAAAACTGCTTGGTCATTTAGGTTAGGTAGTGTATTTTTTTAAAAGAAGCGAGTGGAGAGGTAATTAAAATAAAGGTAAATTGTATCTTTTTTTTAAGACTGCCATAGAGCCCATAAGATTGTAGAATTGTATAATGTAATATAATGCCCATAACATAGTGGTGGAATTTATGTTTCCACGGCTGCAGTGAAACAATTTTGTTGTGTTTCGGTGGAAAGGTGCAATTGAGGCTTACTAAGGCAACCATCAGCCTTTCCAGCCATCTTTCCAGCTTTTCCAGCTTTCTTTTCAGCCATCACAACTGCATACGACTTCAGGCAAGACTTTATTTGTTAATTTAGAAAGCTTTACCTTTATAGGCAATGTCGCTCTGTAATATAATTCTTATTATAACTACACATATTCTAATTATGCTAATATAAGTATATTATCTAGTTAAACCAATGGATTTCATAACATGTTGCTCTCCGGCTCAGTAAATATTTGTCAACAAAGCAATTCATCAGATTAAGGAAAATGTTGACAAACTGACGCTTCCTGAAGGAAACATGAAGGGAGTGTAACCCTTAAGAACATTATCCTAGATAATAAATTGTAATTCCTAGATAATAAAGTGTAACCAATGGACTTACAATATTGTTTTTTTTTTCCGTTCAAATAATATAAAAAAATATAAAATTGAATTACTCTATCATTCGTGTCTACATTTAATACAGATCTTTGCTAATTTATATAGTGCCCTAGCAAAATCTCCCGAAGGATCCGCTAGGGCGGGCAGTATTACATAAACCGACATTCAATCACTGAGGCTTGCTTGCGTGTACATCGACTGCAGTGACCACTTAACAAAACTTTACCTGTATGCTCGTCTGCTATCCCCTTAAAATAAGCGATTAGGATTGCTAGCTGTTAGATAGGCTATAAATAACCAAATGGAATGGGAGAGTTAGCCAACTACCTAACTACACAGTGGCGAGGAGGAGTGGTTTACCACATAAGTCTTTAGTATGCTCTATAATATACATTCAGTGTAATAAGTATCCAGAAATTTAAAACAAAAAATTATTCATCAAAATTTATTTAATTACCTTCAAAGTAGGCCCTATTGCTTGCAATGTATCATCGTCAGCACTTCATCCAGTCCCCCATACATTTTTTGTAGGCTACTTGAGTTATGATCTTTAGGTCAATCAGCGAATTTTTTAATGGCTTCTATCGACTCAAAATATCTTCCCCGAAGTGGTAATTTTAACTTGAAAAACATTGGGACAGAACATTGGGTCGATAACTTTGTTATTTATTTTTACATAAAAACTCTCATAATAATGGATTCTGCACATATCTACCGGAGATTTATTATGGTATCCACGCAACGGAAGCTTAGGATAGGAACGGATCAGGAATGTATCTCAAACTGTTTAATGGTGTGGAATCGATGATTTTGACATGGTGCTTTTTGTTGAGCTGTGTTTTTAGTGGTATTGGACCCTGCTAGTATTGAAGAAGGAAAAGACGTCAAGGACGACGCTTTTTATGGTATCGTATTCGGAAGGGCGTGATCTGAGTGCACAGTAGGGTGAGCACGAACATGTAAAGTATTCGTAACGTAAACGTTTCGAGCTTACTACACGATTACGCAGTGTAACGATAGTAAGCAGCACGAAGCACTTTCGTCGTCGTAACGTGAACTCGACACGATGACGAAGGTGATGTCATCCTAACGTAAACAAGGACGGGCCCGAGTGAATGAATAACACTGTACAAGGAACGAACGATGCGTTCTGAAATTAGAAGCTTATTTAAAATCACGAATTCTGTGAGGTTATTTGATTAAAACTTCATCAAAAACAATATAAAACATTATTTTATTGCATAAAGTTGTATTAACATTTCATAAAACATGTATTTTATGATAATATTCATTAAAGACAAATATTTTCGAAACGTTTTGGTTTCCGAACGACTAACAATGTCAAGTGACTATTCTTTTGTTTGTATTTCAAATCGTATTATGAGTTAGTTGTGACAATAGCGGCAAGCGCACAAAGAACCTGTAAAATAATACATTGTCATACCAATTACTACATGCAACACACATGATGGCTTTATTTATAAAAATACTAACAAATATATGTATTTTTGTTTGTATTTTACTATACTTTTTATTTCGAGGCTGTCTTTAATATTTCTAATGAGGTATGCGGATTGACACATTGGAGCAGCGTGGTGGAGTATGCTCCAGGCATTCCCCTGTTGTGGGAAGAGACCCGAGTGGGACATAAAAAAGGTTGCAGCCAATGAGTCTTTAGCATTACATAATTATGTAGTAGGTAGGTTCCTCACCTTAATTTCTAAGCTAATTCTTTTGCTTGATCTTAAAGCTGTACTCCGACGAAGGTTATTAATCACAGAGAAATTTATAAGCTGTCTTACTAAGACGATATCTTTTTCTAAATTCAGATTCAGTAACATCTAGCAAATTGATCATTTTTCTTTGCTTAGCCCTGCGACTTATTTCACTAAAAGCAAATTAAAATTATATTTCATTACTTGACAATAAAATTTTGTTTCATTAGATTCATTTTATTTTATTATAGTCACGTAATGTTAAGCTGAGCAGCGATGGCCGAGTGGTAAAAAACCGTGGTCTTCGACGCGATCGATCCCGGGTTCAAATCCTCGGTGCTCACCTCTGACAAAGAAATTTGTAATGTGCGCATTTATCACTGCTCCACGGTGATGGAAAATATCGTGATATTTCATTGATCATGATGTTCTCCATCGCCGTGCATGCCTGAGAGAAATTCATTATTTCTCGAAAGCATGACGTCCACCAATCCGTACTTGGCCAGCGTGGTGGGCTATGGCCTAAATCCCTCTCACTTGTGAGAAAGAGACCTGTGCCCAGCAGTGGGACATAAAAAAAAGGTTGAAAAAAATTTAAGCTTATTTTCCTATATTTTTTTAAACTTACGTACCTAGTGTCTATATTCCATTACGCCGCTGCTTCCAATAATTAATCTTACAGCAAGGTAATAATATAATGTGCTACGTTCAATGCTACGTTGTCCCTGCGTTTTTATGTAGAAATTGGTTGTTAAAAATCACTTAAAACACTGGAAATCACTGTTGAAAACTCTAACGCAAGTTGTCTCACGAAATAATTCTACGTGAAAAAATATTCGTAAGTTCACGATACTTGTGACGATAGGTGTGCGATAACGTACGTCAAAAAAAAGTTCGTGCTACCAATCTTCGTAGAAATACTCAAGTATCGTTTATGTCACGATCAAGGTCACGATACGATAACGTTACGAAAGTAATACTTTGTGTTCGTGCTACGGAATTTAGTTTCTTTTACGTCCGGCAGAGGCGCTGTTAAATTCGCCTACAAATTGCTTACGTTAACTATACGAATACTTTTTCGCAAATTGTTCGTGCTCGCCCTACAGGTTCCATTTTTCATTTGGTCCGTGCGTCCGTTAGTCCATTTCACCTCGCTAGACACAGGGCCGGATTTAGGGGAGGGCAATCGGGGCTACAGCCCGGGGCCTCCACAAACGAGGGGCCCCCACAATAGAGACTTCGGAAAAAAGAATAAATTCAGACCATTACACACTAGTAAACAACTTATCCTTTCAGATTTTTTCGCGCTTTACAGTATTTTGTACAAACATGATTACATTACATATTAACAGAAATCATCAATCTATATTTGTTCACTTCAATCAGGCAATCAGTAAAATATCACTGATTGAAAAAAAATGTCCACACCTTTGTTGCCCCGAGGCCTTCAGACCTCTAAATCCGGCCCTGTCTAGACAGTTGAAATTTTAACAGATAATGAAATTATTTTTCTAAAATACTACAAGCAAAACAAAATAACAAACCTAAAATAACTATTTAAGATGAGCTCATATACAACAAACGTGATTTTTTGCATTTTTTTTTCTCGATCTTTATAACGACAACTTCATTAACGCTTGTAATACTTATTTACAGAATATTTAATTGTGTATTTATTAACTTTATAATAAACTAGTTTTCTGTCAGCGGCTGCGCCCGCGTGGACCCGATTATAAGTTCTCGTAGGATAAAAACCAACCAATGTCCTTTCCCAAGGTCCACTCTATCAGTGTTCCAAATTTCATTAAAAGACAGACAGACAGAGTTATTTTCGAATTTATAACATAGGGATAGGGATAATTAAATTAAAATATCATAAATACCGGGGGTGAGGCCCCCCCCCCTCTTTACATTTACATACAACAAAAACAAACGTGATTTTTTGGTGGTTTTTATTATAATGGTACAGTAAAGTCCTCGTGCACGAGTTAGACTAGTTCTTTAAGACTAAATCTGAGCAAAGGTGTACGAGTACCTATTGCATCGACTTATTTTATGTTGCGACGGCTGATGACGTTACAGTACCACTTAATTAATATACGTGTGTTATGTAATTTGTGTGTGTAAAATGTGAACGTGTTGCACGTGCCAGCTTTCAGTAACGGACCCATACTTTTGGTTGAAATATAAAACGGAAATCAATTTTAGTATTTAATAAGTAACCATTTGTCTTTAATAACTTTTCTTTGTTTTTTTTCTTAGTTCTAAATTTCAGAAATCATAAGACACATAATCACACGTAAGATTGCTTGACAGAACTATCTACGAAAAAAAACTAAGTGAACATAGGTTCACAGAAAATTATCCGTGGCGTGCATATTTTAGATAATATATATATGTCTACAAATACAATATTTTTTAAATTTCTTGGTCAGTATAAAAAAAAGTATAAAAATATGGAGCATCGATGGCCGAGTGGTAAAAGCCGCGGTCTTCTACGCGACCGATCCCGGGTTCAAATCCTCGGCGCGCACCTCTGACAAAGTAATTTGTAATGTGCGCATTTATCGCTGCTCCACGGTAATGGAAAATATCGTGATATTTAATTGATTAATGTTCTTCATCGCCGTGCATGCCTGAGAGAAATTCATAATTTCTCGAAAGCATGACGTCCACCAATCCGCAATTGGCCAGCGTGGTGGACTATGGCCTAAATCCCTCTCACTTGTGAGAAGGAGACCTGTGCCCAGCAGTGGGATATAAAAAAAGGTTGAAAAAAAAGATACTCGTATGTTATATATATTAGTTATTACTTACCATGTTAGTAACAATCGCATGAAACATTGCGCATATTGCGCAAGTTATCTCAGAATATGGGGCAACGTTACTTAGGCAACAATAACAGTACGTAAAATAACATACGATTTTTAATTTGAGTTGCTTTTTTATTATTCGGAAATATATTTGCCTTGCCACACATTTTCGAACTGGTGTACAAGGTTTCGTGAAGGTTTTGGACTTTTGGATGTGTGACCTGTAATATATCTCTACTAATTGGAGCAGAGAGAGCACCAATCGCCGAGCGGTAAAGACCGCGGTCTCCGACACTGAGATGCCGGGTTCAAATCCTTGGCAAATTAATTTGTAATGTACGTATTTATCGCTGCTCCACGGTGATGGAAGAAGTTGTCATATTTATAATTAACTAGTCTTCCGCAAGCGGCTTCGCCCGCATGGAGCCGTTATAAAGGTTCCCGTAGGATAAAAACCATCCTATGTCCTTTCCCAAGATCCACTCTATCTGTGTTCCAAATTTCATTAAAATCGGTCCAGTAGTTTAAGTGGTAATTAAAGCGTAGTAGACAGACAGACAGACGGAGTTACTTTCGAATTTATAATATTAGTATGGATCACGATGTTTTTTATAACGATGTCCACCAATCCGCACTTAGCCAGCGTGGTGAACTCTGTGAGTGTGAGTGGATGCCTCTCACTTATGAGAAGAGACTTGTGCCCAGCAGTTAGACTTAAATAAAAAGGTTGAAAAAAATTGGAGTAGTGAGGTGTGGCACGAGGCACGATACGATTCAAGTTTTCCTAATTATGAGGATGCCCAGAAGTGAAATTAAACGGATGAATGATGAAAAGGACAATGCGGGAGTGAGGTTACATGACCTTGAGAAATTTTATTCCTAGGAGCTTCGGGATTAAGAATAGAGCTACGGTATCCCCTGCCTGATCGTAAAAGGCGACTAAAAGGGGGCTTCCGGGATTGTGGGCGGTGAAAGTGGGAGCTCGATCCGTCCAGCCAGCAGCCCCGGGTAGGACGGCGGTGTGTGCGTGGCCGCATGTCGCGGTAAGCATCGGAAGGTGCAGGAGAGCACATCTGCTCTCCGAAAGAAGGGCCCGTTCTGGGGCGCCGCGCGTGGAGGACACCGGTGCGTTCCACTCGAGATCCCGGAGTCCTCCCCAAGCGAAGAGGCAGGCCACCGAGGGGGTTTTAGTGCGGTCAAATCGGTACTCGGTATGGTATCCCCCTCCCAAGATGCCGGGTACCTTTTGAAGGTATTCTCTCGATACCAAAAAAAAGGTCGGGAGTAAAAGGGGTTAATTTCATTCACGTTTCCGTACTCTGAGAAAGGGGCTATCAATTACAGCAGTCGTTAGACCTTGTCGAGGCCTCACGGATAAGGTTATTTAGAATTATTATTAATCAGTAATCCAGCTGATCACAGGTGGATTACACAAGCATCCATACGAGCACGCGTGACGTGTGATGTAACGCGATCATTTACGAGATCGATTAATTACCTACACACATTAGATCAAGCATCGAACAGAAGTGTATCATCATTCGTTACTTTTAATCATTTATTAAGTTCTACTCTTTTAATGTCCTTCTATGCCACGTCTACGCCACGTCTCGGCAAAAGGAGTACAGGCCGCCCTCCAACCAGGTGTACCGATGACCTGAAGAAGACAGCGAGTAGTCGCTGGATTCAGAAGGCCCAGGACCGGGAGGAGTGGCGAACGTTAGGGGAGGCCTATGTACAGCAGTTGACTATAAAAGGCTGATGGATGGATGGATGGAATGTCCTTCTAAGAGCGGTTTTAGACCAGCGAATTATACCCGTGAGTAAGTTCGTTTTTAGAATCACGTGTATTTTGGTATCGGCGATTTTGCCACTCGTGTAACTCGTACGAGGGATGACGCGCATGTATGCTCGTATATGTTAGTCGCGAAAATTGCCACATCTATTTTTTTGCCAACCTTTTTATGTCCCACTGCTGGGCACAGGTCTCCTCTAACAAGTGAGAGGGATTTAAGCTATAGTCTAGTGCGGTTTGGTGAACCTCATACCTTCGAGAAATTATGAGTTTTTCTCAGGCGTGCACGGCGATGGAAAGCATCGTAATCAATTAAATCTATAAGATCTATAAGATGCAATAACATGTTATTGCATGCCCAAATGGGTCAAATATGAGCGAAATATTTTGCAGTAAATACTTATTACTGAAATATCACAATATTTTCCATCACCGTGGAACAGTTATGAAATGCGCATATTACAAATTTCTTTTGTCAGAGGTGCGCGCCGAGGATTTGATCCCGGCATCTTCCGCGTCGGAGACCGCGGCCCTTACCACTCGGCCATCGTTGCTCTATCGTGTAAGCGCGTATGCCAAAACACGGTCGTTTCGCCATATGCGAGGAAAAATACACCGGTTTGAAGTCGCTGTAATTGGATATATGATATGACACCCTTATTCAAAAATTCAGTCCTAAAGTCCTAAGAAACTAAATAAACAGAACATAAAAATAGACCGGAAGAATGTTGTGAGGCGTGTAAATACTGTACATGCACATAGTTTAAGTGTGCGTTGCCTCGAAAGCGATCAGTGACGACGTCAGCACAACAAAGAGTTGTATTATTAAATAAATTATATATATTAACATAAATATTAACTTAAATATTTATTTAAAGTATTTTTTTACTGACAGAGATGTTCAGATTTCTTAGCTAACGCTTCGAAATCTTACGCACACAAGCGCGCTTGTCAGTACACATCACCATTACAACTAGAGTCGAACGGACTTCGTGAAATAGAATATCTATGATACAATTGTATGTAACGTAATCTCTGTGCTCCGCTCAAAGGTGCGCAGGCGCAGTGAAAGCGAGCGGAAACGACGAACACTACGGCATGTACAATGGAGTATTAATTTCTTGTACGTCGGCAGTTTGATATGGCGGCTTGTTAATAATTGCGAAATTACGTGCTGTAGCTAATTCGCATCGGATGTTTATAATATAGCTGTTATAATAAAGTTGAAGCGCGTATGGCTCGGCGGCTAGCGAGCGACGCAAGCGATCTATGCAGCTTTTTTAACACGCTTTTATTAGCTTGACCTGTATGTTTGTGAGTTTGTAAGCTTGTTTGTAACTCTCCTTTGGACTCAATTTTGACCCACTTTCAACGGACAGATTTGATTCAAACTTTAGATACTTATCAAGAATCGGTGGCAATGCATTAATTTAAATATTATGCACTATGTAACGGAATCTTTAAACGTAATTATTTCTTTCAAGTAAGGTCTCCTCTCACAAGAGGGATGTAGGCCATAGTCCACCACGCTGGCCAAGTGCGGATTGGTGGACGTCATGCTTTCGAGAAATTGTAAACTCTCAGGCATGCACGGGGATGGAAAACATCGTAATCAATTAAATATCACGATATTTTCCATCACCGTGGAGCAACGATAAATGAGCACATACAAATTTTTTTCTCAGAGGTGCGCGCCGAGGATTTGAACCCGTGATCGGTTGCGTCGAAGACCCCGACTTTTTACCCCTCGGCCATCGCTGCTCTTATACCTAATATACTATATGTCACGATCATGTTACTGAACTGTCTACATAATGATCAACCTCTATATATCACTTGGCGTGCCGTGATGTCGCGATATAAAGATGGGTGAATGTGAACGGTGTTAGATTATGCGGCGTTTAGTTTTTGATGTGAAACACCAATTTCCTGCGTGACGACTTGCCTTTTTAACGTATGCAACATGCAGTAACAAAGTCCTGATACATGGTAGCGATGGTACAGCGGTGAAGACCGCGGTCTCCGACACGCTGATACCGAGTTTAAAACCCGGCGCGCACCGATGACTTGGCACTTAAAAAAAGGTTGGAAAAAATTATCTCATTAAAGATTGATGTGGTAGACACTCTGAGACGAAGGATGCATTTATACCACCTATAAAGTTAGCGTCTGTAGCTTCGGGATTAAGAATAGAGCTACGGTTTCCCCTGCCTGATCGTAAGAGGCGACTAAAAGGGGGCTTCCGCGGTTGTGGACGGTGTGAGTGGGAGATCCGCCCAGCCAGTAGCCCCAGGTTGGACGGCGGTGTGTGCGAGGCCGCATGCCGCTGTAAGCATCGGAAGGTGTATGAGAGGTGAGCACACCGCGGCACCGGTGCGTTCCAGTGGAGATCCCGGAGTCCTCCCCAAGCGCAGAGCCAGGCCACCACTTGAAACACTTGTTATAGCGAGAATATAATACTGACGAGTTTAAACATCAATTCAGCATAAACCAGCTCAACTGTATCACTTCGTTCTTGGCACCTATGTTTTACTATTTAATCAGTGACGTAACTAGCAGAAACAATAATTACAATTTAAATAAAATAGGTGAGTAAATCTGTTTCGCTTGTTACAAAACAGTTACATATCTCGACGACAGTGTAACTCTTCAGATTGTTTCGCGATAAAAACCACCAAATAGTTTCACAATAGCTGTAAGGATGGGAACAGGCGTAGCGTTTAATAATCGTGTTACAGTACTCAAAACGGTTCTTTGTCTCTCGGAACTTCGTGCAATGTGAAGTAGCTGCCAGAACCCAAAATGTGTTTTAAATCGAACAAAACAATTTTTCTTCTTATTATTCTTTTTACATACGCTGTTGTTTGTTGCAGCTAACTTCAGAGGGACAAGATTCGTTGTGACAACTGTACTTTATATTCAGATTGATCCTGTATCAAACGACATTACATATACTGTATCTAATACGACATTTGTAAGCCAGCGTTTAAAAGTTGTTTAAAAATGTTTCAAAGCTTCGTGAACAATTATGTTAAGGTTCTGAATTTTTATATTGTAAATCTGCATTTATCAAATAATTTCTAAGAAAAATTTCTCTATTGAATCAAAAGGATCTCTGAGTTATGTCCGGTTTATGAAAATAGGTACTTAAGCACGTTAAAAAAATTGTGTTATTTTTTTATAACATTGCCAACATTATTCAACAATTTACAACAACAATAGTAGGGCGTATCTTACATTTGCAATTTTATATTATGTGTCAATGCTGTACCTACTGAAAAAACGCGCGTTCAGAACGCCTTTTTCATTGAAACCTTTACTAATTATCAATGTTGATTGTTATCTACGAACGCTAGCCGTGCCAATTCCAGAGTTATTAAATTAATTAAGGTGGCATAATCGAGAGTTTGCTACTGTGGAGGCGTTTTTTTGTTGAGACATGTCAGTCTGTTTACGTTTTGATCTTTACTTTGTTATAGAACTTATAGAGTTCTTTGTTATAGAGTTCAGAGAGAGTTACAAGCTCACAAACATACGTTAAAAAGACAAGTCGTCACGCAGGAAATTGGTGTTTCACATCAAAACTAAACGCCGCATCATCTAACACCGTTCACATTCACCCATCGTTATCTCGCGACATCACGGTACGGCAAGTGATAGATAGAGGTTGATCATTATGTAGAAAGTTCAGTAACACGACCGTGACATGTGGTTTATTAGGGATATGGTATACTTACGGACGAAACAAAATATTCTATGCTAAATTGTTTTTGCCTATTTCTTATTAAAAATTGATCCGTTTAACGCATAATTTAAGCATTCAAGTTGATCTTTCTCACGTTCGGATAGAGATAGAGACTGAATTCCTGTATGTACTGACAGATTCAGAATATTGATGGCCGAATGGTAAAGGACGCGGTGTCCGCCATAGAGGTGCTATCCTAATGGCGGCTCCACATTATCGCCGTTAATTCACAAATCGTACCCTCTACATTCACGCGTTGACACATTGAACGTTGCGCGAACTCTTTATCGCGGGACAAAATACCGACTTTGATCGAGGAACAGTAAAATACAACCACATTTTCGTTCACGCCACGCGCTTCACGGAACTAATGTGGAGCGGCCATAATGCTAGAATGAGATCGATAAAACATAAAAATATTAATGACTAGAGTAGAGCCAAAGTGCCTCTAATATTAAAACAAATGATTGAAAATTAAGTTTAAAGATTCAGATACATAGTTAATTACATTTAAAAGTTAATACAAAGCCTATAAAAAAAGAATCCATCATAAAAAAATATTTTATTCGTTTTTGGAATTCAAATATTCTCGTAATGAACGTCAATCTTTTCGCGGTCATTGCATAAAGATGACTATCTGACTGGATATCCATGGGCTGGCTGGCAGTAACCACTTAAGTGGCCTGTACCTATGCCTGTCTTTTTTTTAAACCTCTTTTTATGTCCCACTGCTGGGCAAGAGTCTCCTTTCACAACAAAGAGGTGCACCACGCTGACCAAGTGCGGATTGGTGGACATCAAGCTTATGCTTGAGAAATTACGAGCATGAGAATATCAAGCATGCACGGCGATGGAAAACATCGCAATCAATTAAATATTATGATATTTTCCATCACTGTGGAGCAGCGATAAATGCGCACTTTACAAATTTCTTTGTCAGAGGTGCGCGTCGAGGATTTGAACCCGGAATCTCCGTGTCGAAGACCGCGGTCTTTACCACTCGGCCATCGCTGCTCACGCCTGTCTACTACGTCATTATATTTAAAAACATGAATCACATCGACTTATGATAGCATGATAAAGAAATGCAGGTCAGCGGTGATAACGCGCGAATGTTTTTGTTATTAAGCTGTGGCACACCACACGTTTCCTTGACCGACTTGCTCTCAACTCTCAATAGTGACCTGTCTTGACGGTGACGAATCACTTCCATTCAGAAAACATGAATGAATATTTTAACGGTAAACGGTAGCCGTCCATTTATGTCCGCCTTTTATTTACACCTTTCAATCACTTATAAGAAAGAATGTAACAAGAAAAGTTTTATTTTTAGAAAATTCGGGCGAAATGCTTTCTTCGTTTTACTTTGTTGTCTTTTCCCTGAGGGCTTTATATTAAAGATTTTTTGCTGGCCCATGAATAACCGGTTAGGTATGTAGTTGTACTGTCCGGTGAGTGGTGTAAAATACAAGCGATCTCCATAGCTAAGCAATTTCGATGGTGGTCGTCGCATGGGTGATGATATCCTATTTACGCCCCCCGAAACCCCCCCTTCCCGGAGGTTTATTTAGGCAGAAATAGCGCATTAATTTGCTCGCTAAGATTTGGTGATCATTTACTATATTTGGTGTTCGAATACAATTTGAAGTACAGTCGTGACTAAAATAGCTGGTAAGTTAAACATAAGCCATTCTTATTATTGTAAAAGCCAGCAGCAGCTGCAAGACAAAGCGTTGAAAATAGATAAGACATGGGGAACTTCTATGAGGGTCCGACCTTCGTTAAGTCTGACTCTGTAGTCCCTGTAGCTTCGGGGTTAAGAATAGGGCTACGGTATCCCCAGCCTGGTCGTAAGAGGCGACAAAAAGGGGCTTCCAGGGTTTCGGGCAGTGAGAGTAGGAGTTCGAACCGTCCAACATGCGGCCCTGGGAAGGACGACGGTGTGTGGTGGCCGAACGCCGTTATATGCCCTGGAAGTTGCTGGAGAGCACCACTGCGTCTCAGAAGATAGGCCCATTTTGAGGTGCCGCGTATAGAGGACTTCAGTGCGTTTTACTCATCCCCAAGCGCTGAAACAGGCTGAGGGGGTTTTTAGTGCGGTAAACATCCCACATAATCCCGTTTTATAACTGAAGGTGCCGGGTTTGAAGGTTTCCCTCCGATACCAAAAAAGGTCTCATTTTGTATGAAGGTAAACGGTAAACTTTCTGCACCAAAGATCGTCTACATTTTTGTATGATAAAATGAATAGTATAACCAATAGTAGGTCATTTCCAATCCCCGTAGTAGGTCATTGTACGATTCGACGCAGTTTTTTAGCCGGAAGGCGCAAACGGTACGTGTACACGCTCAATACAAGTTTTTCTTGCAATTTTTTATTGCTCTGCTTTATCTATAGACCTCATCCTCCATCTGTTCGATTTATTGCATATTATCAGCGATTTTTATTTTGCTTGGACATTTTAGGATTTTTTGTATCTTAATTCAAATGATGGAACCCTTTTAGAATCTACAAAGACTATCTCAGAGTCTTCGGAGGTAAATTAATATCAGATACTAGTTATCGCCCGCGGCTCCGCTCGCGTCAGCTACACGTTTTTTCCCATAGTGAAATATATTTCACTTGTCAAAAGTAGCCTATGCACGTCACCTTCCAACCCCCAAAAATTCACGTGAAAGAAGGACTAACAAACAAACTTACATTGTGATGTGTGTGATATGTGATGGATCCACATATTTAATGGTGGATTACTTTTTGGGTAACACACCTGATATTGGATTGGGATTAATCAAATAAAAGCCGGCCAAGTGCGAGTCGGACTCACGCACGAAGGGTTCCATACCATTATCTATAAAAAATCACGTTTATTGTATGAAAGCCCCATTAAATATTTTATTTTATTCTATTTTTAGTATTTGTATAACAATAGCGGCAACAGAAATACATCATTGCCTTTGATTATCCATAGAAATCATTGCATTAAGATTGAATGAAAGGTAAATTGTGGTTTACGATTTATGACGTATTAAAAAAACTACTTACTAGATCTCGTTCAAACCAACTTTCGGTTGAAGTTTGCATTGTAATGTACATCATATTATTTTTTAGTTTTATCATTCTCTTATTTTAGAAGTTACAGGGGGGGAAAATTTATGAGTTTCAGTTCTAAGTACCTATGGGGAACCCTCAAAATTTATTGTTTTTTTCTATTTTTGTGTGAAAATCTTAATGTGGTTCACAGAATACATCTACGTTACGAGTTTCAACAGTATAGTTCTTATAGTTTCGGAAAAAAGTGGCTGTGACATACGGACGGACAGACAGACAGACATCACGAATCCATCAGGGTTCTGTTTTTTGCCATTTGGCTACGGAACCCTAAAAAGGGCTTAAATAGTATATCGCGACGCACTCCATAAAACATTTTACTATTTTTTAATTTTCATTCTTTCTCATTTTTATTATAATATTACTTTCTGCGTGCGCTTTGGAGTCTGATTTGACCACCTCATTTTATTATGCACGGATTTTGGAACTGAGCCTAATTTCAACCTGACCTACTTCGCCCTACTTACCCAAATTACATTTTGGTGCGACATTTGTTAGTACCGGTAAATGGCGGAGTAAAACACGACCATACCGCAGAACAAAATATACACCTGGATGAACTCGACAATAACGTCAATATCGTTAAATATATTCCAACGTAATACATAAGTAGTTGGTCATATACGTAATGTAAATGACACTGCCCAGTGGACAACTGGGGCATTTCAGGGATGGCAAGTTTAAGGATACTATAAAAGTAGGTAAACCAGGTAGGTAGCTAGGTAGGTATCATAAGAGAAATTCAATGGCGTAACAACACATCTAAACCACAACACTTTAAGCCGAGTAAATATTACTATTGTGTAGGTAAAAGTCCAATTATGTCATTTTAAAATAAAACATCACCGTCCTTAACAAATTGAAGAACGAAAAAAGATGAATTAGTAAGTGTATTTATAAGCTTTCCGCCCGTGGTTCCGCCCGCGTGGGCTTCACGTTGTTTTCCACAGAAATGAGATATTTTCCCCGGGTGAAAAGCTACGTCTTATGTCACTTTCCAACGCCTTCCACGCCCACACTAAATCCATACAAAAAAGTCAATTCGTACCTTAGTTCTTCCAGTTTAGAATATTATATACATAACTATTAATAAATAAATATTAATTAATTAATGATAAATACATATTTTAAATATAACTAATAAAAATAATACTCATTCATAATAAATATTAATCCATAGGCCATAACCACAGACCTTAGCCGATACTTTAGTACGATATAACTATTGCTAGTAGCTGTCACTGTTGCGTCAATGGAGCGTTCAAGGGGACGAAATTGCATATTTATACATGTATACATACCCTTTTTGTATTAACTTTTTTTTTGTTTGTACGTAATTTTAATTATTCACAATTTCTATGTTCATCCTCTCTTAGGATGAAAGGACGATTAGAATATAAAAAAGGTTTTTTTCTTGAGTTACTTCAGAATATGACCGATTTAAGCTACTACACTTTGTACAGATATGTAAAGTAATATAATAGTACCTAGTCGTTGCGGTTAGCCGCACTTTATATGTGGTTGTTATTATACCTATCAGATAATTGTAACAACATATTCACGATGTACAAGTAAATATAAAGAGTTATCTACTGCTATATAGTATGTATGTATGTATGCCCGGTATGGTAGTGTGTTTTAAAAGTTACAAAGACAAAGACTAAGACTTTTATTTGCACAAATATGGGTGTTTACAAAAGGTGTTTTTATACATTTGGTTCGCCATATTTACCTTCATGAGGTATGCAAATATTACAATAATTAAAAACTTAACTAATTACAAATTACAGACATAAAAATGTACATTGTAATAGTGTCATTTATTTTATATATGTATACTACATTTATCTTTGTTTGTACCCATATTGCGCCTTTTAATTTATTTATTTTATTTATTTTTATTTTCGGATCGGATCCGATCGTCGGCTTTGGGTACCCATATTGCAGGGTTTTTGTACACTGAGAGGCAAAAAAGCCGGCGGAAAAAAACCTCCCAGGTTTTTATGGAATTCCTTTATGCCGCTTTATCGTTTATAAAATCAGTGACTGAGTAATATGCCTTTTCCAGTAAATACGTTTTAAGTTCCTTTTTAAACTCATTGCCCGCTTTTATTTTGAGGAATCCCGGTAGGTTATTGTATATTTTGGTCCCATGCAAAAGACACTGTTATGATATTGTCTTGTTTTAGAATGAAAAATTAAACATCGTATTGGACACCGTAACTCTATTCTTAATCTTAAAGCTACACCTGCCAGTCTGCCTCATGTAGAGACTGGCAGGGCCGGCAAGCATCATTTCAAGCATTTTTCCATCGAAACACAATAAAACTGCTTCAGTACCACGTATAATCTATTTTGTAAATGATAGAACTTTAATGGGTCGATCGGGGAAGTACCACTACTTACCATGGTGAAGGTTATTCAAGTTATTGCCGGCCAGACTTAAATAAGGTCACCATTAGCCTTCAGAGTAGCAGTGTGACTGCATACGACCACAGGCATGGGCGTACCCAGGTTCTTGGTCAGGGGGAGGCAAATGTTTTGTACCTCGCGTAAATTTGCCTTCCACGTTCCAAATCGATTCTAATATAGGTATAAAGCTGAAGAGTTTGTTAGTTTGTTTGAACGCGCTAATCTCAGGAACTACTGGTTCGACATGGCGTCGCAGACAGACAGACAGACAGAGTTACTTCTCGTACCAGCCTTTCGCCAGCGGCTTCGCCCGCGTGGACCCGTTTTAATAGGTTCCCGCAGTATAAAAACCATCCTATATCCTTTCTCAAGGTCCACTCTATCTGTGTTCCAAACAATAAAATTAGTTCAGTAGTTTAAGCGGGAAAGCGTAGCAGACAGACAGAAAGACAGAGCTACTTTCGAATTAATAATATTAGTAGGGATCGATGGATTACTATTAAGTCGTTTCTACTGACATACAATTTCGATAACAAAACAAACGTGATTCATACGTCGAGAATCGGAAGCCAGACGAGTAACTGGTGGAGTAAGGTTTCCACACGGATTACAAATCAAATGTATTTAGTAACAATTTAGGCGTGAGTTGTGCAATACCGCTTAATGGTCAGTTGGTCAAGTAATACGGTTATACATGGCAATAGTTTATTTTTTTGAAATTTCATAACATATAGGTGATAGCAATGACATCTATAATATAAAAAACGGGCCAAGGGCGAGTCGGACCCAAGCACGAAGGATTCCGTACCGGTATCTATAGATAAAAAAAATTTATTAAATAAAACTTCTTACTAGATCTCGTTCAAAACAATTTTCGGTGAAAGTTTTGCATGGTAATGTACATCATATATTTTTTTTTGTTTTATCATTCTCTTATTTTAGAAGTTACAAAGACACATATTTTACCACTTTGGAAGTGTCTCTCGCGCAAACTATTCAGTTTAGAAAAAAATTACATTAGAAACCTCAATATCATTTTTGATAAAAAAAAAAATTTCAGTTCTAAGTAATAGTAACCCCTAAAATTTAATGTTTTTTTTTCTATTTTTGTGTGAAAATCTTAATGCAGTTCACAGAATACATCTACTTACCAAGTTTCAACAGTATAGTTCTTATAGTTTCGAAAAAAGTGGCTGTGACATACGGACGGACAGACAGACAGACATGACGAATCCATAAGGGTTCCGTTTTGTGCCATTTGGCTACGGAACCCTAATGAATCGCTGAATGTGTTGCTAAGCGCAAATCTGGAGAACAGCTGAACCGATTTCGCTAATTCTGTTTGAATATTCCTTGCAGTGCGAGGATGTTTCCTACGCAGAGAAAAATTTAAAAAATTGCCTAAAAGTCTGAAAATAACACTTTTCTATACTCCCATACAAACGACACGTAATAATACTTGAAAGTCAATTTGAACTTTAATACCATATCATAAAGTTCAAGTGTTAGTGGTTCCTATATAAACTGTAAGTAACTGTCAAACATTGGTTCTTCTCGCCATGGTCTAGAAGTTTGACATAATCTGAATCAGTCCCGGATTTATAAATAGGCCGTAGGTATAGGCCGCGGTCTAGGGGCGGCCGTTCGCAACCCCCGCTTTCCTTAGGTATGTACATGGGGCGGCAGAAATAAAGTGGCCTACACTCATAAAAAATATAAATTCGGCACTGGTCTGAATAACAATTCATCTGTCAGTATTTGTTTTATATTTATTACTAGCGGCCGCCCGCGACTGCGTCCGCGTGGACTTTAGTTTTAATTTTAAAATTTCTCTAAAATAAAAGTAGCCTAAGTTACTCCTTATTACATCAGCTACCTGCCAGTGAAACTCGCGTCAAAATCAGTCCAGCTGTTTCAGATATTAGCCGGAACAAACAGACAGACAGATAGAGACAGACAGCCAAAAATGGTAAAAAATGTTATTTTGGTATTTTAATATTACAAACAGACACTCCAATTTTATTTATTTGTATAGATTTGACAATAACATAAAAACTCTTTGAGATGATTTAGAAACTAATCCTCTTTCAATACTTTTAAGGCAGGACAACGTCTGCGGGATATTCTAGTTATAAATGAAAATTACCTGAACATGTGTTGAGTATTAAAAGTTGTATAGGGACAACTTTGGACAGAATTGATGTAGTGAGCCACACATATCAAGATAGCAATGGAGCTGACGCTTTTAATATGAGGGTAAACTCAGAACAAATCAGATAAGTCCGATGAATTTTCGAATTATAGTGGCAAAATATCCCATTTTTCATTATCATGGTCCAATCTAGCAAAAAAGGTACCATTTTCTTTAAGGTTTTTACTTATAAAAATAATTGCAGAGAAAAATATCTCAAACAAAAGATTGACATTTGATCTTATTTTTTGTTTTTAAATGTTTTTTTTATAATTATTTTTTTGTTTATTAAAAATAACCTAAACTTAACCAGCACGTTCAAAGGGTTAGCAAGACTTATATTTTATAAATAATTTTACCCCTTCTTTTTTCATTAGTTACTTAAATAACTCCATTCAACTCTAACCAGCTGCGCCCATTGAATCAGTTCAAAAATACACCGTCTATAAAGGTGCCTACACAATGGAGAAACGTAAAGGAGCAACGCACGTGCGTCCCGGACGCCATACCTCGCACGTGTTGTAAGTCAAAATAAGCCGTGAAGTTATTTGGTGATGAGCGAAGCGGGTATCATTTACGGTCGTCGGATAGCATTTAGGACAAAAGTGCGAATCACACTGGCACCAAGGCGATCACGGGATCTTCTTCCATAAGCGCAGAGGAAGGCCACCGGGTTTTAGTGAGGTTAAATCTACCATAAACCGGTGTTCCACCCTTTAAACAAACACATACTTGGGACCATTTGACATGCATAAATTCGCGTGTTTAAAACGGGAAACCCATTTTACATGCATAATTCGACTACATATAAAACACCGAATTTATTCGTTCAGACAATTTACAACATGTAAATTTTCACCATCTCTATTAGTCTCTATATTATTTGGCTGCAACCCTTTTTGCGTCCCACTGCTGGGCACGGGTCTCTCCCCCTTATTGGGGAGGTCTGGAGCTTACTCCACCACGCTGCTCCAATGCGGGTTGGTGGAGATGCGGGTTAGTGGCCAACCCGCTGTCGGATGTTTTCAAACCGCCCATAAGGCCTCCGACAAGGTTTAACGACTGTTATCTATCGACAACAACCGGGACCGATTATTTAAGTGAGACTAAATGTTAAAGATATATTTCTTCTTACATTAAAATAAAATAAAAAAAAATGATTTAAAACACAATTTGCATGTAAAATGTTACCAAGGAAGACGAGATAATTAAGACTTGCACTATCAAAAAGTTATCTTCTCATGTAGAACTCAGCTTCCAACTTTAGACGCCAGATTCTCCAAGCCCTAACTTTCAAACTCTTCGTCTTAGTAAACTTACTAGTGGTAGTGCGAAGCAGTAGTGCCACGGGCAATGAACCAAAATTCGAGACATGGCCATTTTGCTACCGTGACATGACGGCGTATGATGAAAAATGTTCTCTGTTGATTCCTTTTTATTATAAAACAGTCCTTCGTTAAACGAAGTCCTTGGTACTTGGCGAGATTAGTTCCTCTGACTCTAGACTTCCCTAGTTTAAATTTCTTGATGTCGGTCTTAGCTAAACGCTTATCGCGTCCTCTTATCACAGTGTCCAACGCCATTGCCCATACTCGGAAGCCAGTGACATCGCCCACTACGCACGAACAAGAACCACTCGTTGCGTGTTGTTTTTCGTCCGTAATTAATGAGCCTTCACTGACATTGACTTCCAAAATATTAAGCAGGAAAGCGTTTCGTAATCACTGTTACGCGTGTTAACTAATTACGTAAAAGTATTCTTAACAGGGTTTCGTTTTGTTCCTCAAATGAAACAATGTGAGCCGTGTAGGCCGCAGGACGCATGACAGATGTACGAGTGAATTATAATACATCTAAATTATTTTGCACAGATAATAATGCATAAAAGGTTTATGAAAGAAAGTATGTAATAGATATGGATCAATCAGAAATTAAAGTAGTAAAGACAGAGCAACGGCAACGTTTTGACCGTTTATTTCGCTTTCTTTGTTTTACAGCTTCTTTGTTTATAAAACCTGTAAGTTTCATAAAAAATATATAGATAATAGCTGACCCCGCGAACTCCGTACCGCGTTTAAATGTTTGCAGTGGGCCACCCTTATCCCTTAGGGGGATGAAAAATAGATAGTAGCCGATTCTCACACCTACTGAATATGCATATTAAATTTCATAAAAATTAGTCAAGCCGTTTCGGAGGAGTATGGTAACATTGGTAACTAACATGTTGACATGATAATTTTATAAATAAGATTTTTTCACTCATGAAAGTCAGTGAAAATGTTTTATGAAATGTGCTAACGTTGGGTTTTTTGGGGTGAAATTCATGTTGTGCTCCTGTTTTATTTTCATAATCTTAAAGTATTTTTGAGTTATATCGGATAAAGTTGATGACAGTTTTTTCAGATCGTTGTGAAATAAAATGACGTTTGATTGAAAACAGTGCGGATACATGTTTTCCAGTTGCCTTCAAAACTCCATTACTTTGACACATTTTAGTGCAGTAGCCTTTGACGGACGTTGGACTGACTAGTCATCAGTCATGACTAACGAATTACTGATTTCGTCTATTACTACCCCGCCAAGTTACAACGAAAATGGCAAAAGTAACTGAAAAAATTTTACTTGACGCTGGCAATTTGCATATATATTTTGCAATGCCAATAATGAAAGAAAAAAAAACACCGCTAACGTTCCAAACATTGGGTCAATTTTTCATTCATTCAAATCGTTGCGTGCAAGTTGCATATGCATAGGTGGTGATGCAAAACGTGCGTAATGGACGTAATAGTGATGGCCCCGCATTTCCGCGTGAGCTGGCCAGCACTAAACTAAGCATTGAAGGTGCGTTTAAACGTTAATTAGATCATTATAAAATCACAACGTAATGCTACTGCGAGTTAAGAATGGTGCACATTTTACGGTTTGATTAGCTACAAATAACTATAAAAATTAACTTATCATTTTTCTTAAGTATTCAGTATTTTTACCGACTTCCAAAAGAAGGAGGTACTGTATTCGGCTGTATGTATTTTTTTTTTATATATGTTCACCGATTACTCCGCCGTTTGTGGACCGATTTTCAAAATTATTTTTTTGTTCGTATGCTTATACTCCCGAGGTGGTCCCATTGTCACCAAATCAGGATCTGATGATGGGATCCCAGGGAAATCGAGGGGAACTCTCAAATTTTATAGGCACACACATTGATTTTCTTATAGTTTCTGAAGCATAAGAGATATTTACGCATAGAAATCATCATCTCATGTTGCTGAGCTGATGATGGAAGGTACTGCGACAGTGAGGAGTTGAGAGCAAATTCTTTCAATAAATAGTTTTTTATTCGAAATCTTGCATTCCCCAGGTGGTCCAACTGTCACCAAGTCAAAGTCTGATGAGGGGATCCCAGAGAAATCGAAGGGAACATTCAAATTTTAAAGCACAACAAATGATTTTCATATTTTTACAAAGCAAAACAGACATTTGTGTATAATTATCGTCATATCATGTTGCTGAACTGATGATGGAAGGTACTACGACGGTTAGGAGTTGAGAGCAAATTCTTTCAATAAATAGTTTTTTGTTCGAAATCTTACATTCCTGAGGTGGTCCAACTGTCACCATGTCAAAATCTGATGATGTGATATTAGGGAAATCGAGGGAAACACTGAAACGTAATAGGCACACACATTCTTTTAGTCATATTTTTAACATAATACAAATATTTATGTCTGGTAATTATCACCTGCTGTTGCTTAACTGATGATTGAAGGTACAACTCCTCAACGGTTAGGAGCTGAGAGCAAATTCTTTCTTTAATTTATACGTTCAGGTGGACTGATAGTATGTCTTTCAGACTTTTAGATGGCTATTAGATAAACATGATTATAAAAGGTAAATCTGTTTAAAGTTTAGAAGTAAAGTGAAAAATTTTCCAATTATGCTAATACATACAGAATTATTAAAATTACTAAAAAGAGTGAAATAAATTAAGTTTTTAACAAAAAAATAGAACCGACTTCAAAGGGTAAAAAATAAAATTGTTCAGTACCTACTTCTTCTTGCTTATGGTAATGACTCTTAAAACTATTTTTGAAGTCGGGCCCTTAGTGAAATGTCCTGTCTTAGTAAATATAGTGTACCTTTCGTTCTGAATGGGCACCGACTCCAATATGTTTTAACAGTCATTACCATAAGCAAGAAGAAGTAGGTACTGTCCCACTGTCTGTACTGTCGGTGCCAATTTAGAACGAATGGTACGACATTTACTAAGGGCCCGACTCCAGAAATAGTTTTAAGAGTCATTACCATAAGCAAGAAGAAGTAGGTACTGAACAATTTTATTTTTTACCGTTTGAAGTCGGTTCTATTTTTTTGTTAAAAACTTATATTTAGGCGCGCATGGTTGTTGTCGAAAGATAAATCGTTAAACCTTATCGTTAAACTTTATCGGAGGCCTTATGGGCGGTTTGAAAATATCCGACAGCGGGTTGGCCACTGACCCGCATCTCCACCAACCCGCATTGGAGCAGCGTGGTGGAGTAAGCTCCAGGCCTCCCCAATAATTAGTGTTGGTTGCAGCCAACTAGTACTGTATACCACAGTACAAGTCGATTACGATTGCGTCCCACGCAAAAAGGGTTGCAGCCACCTTGCGAGCATAGTTCAAATACCGCAACTTCTGATGTATGGCCGATTTTCCAATCCCCGGATTCGTCGAATAAATATAGCGGTACTTTAATGAATTATGAATAAGGAGAATAACGTAAAAATTATCCAACTGACATTGCTTTATTTCAGAAAGGAAAAATCAGCCCTTAATTAAATATATTTTAGGAATTAGTAAATTAGTGAATTAGTAAATTAATCTAGTTTAGGTATTTTTAAGTTTTATTTTTTCCTCTACCTAACATCAATCAGGTAAACATGCAGCGGTAAAATTTTGTGATATCGGACGTATTGCTATTGACGAAATTAGAAAAATCGTTTAGACTGCAATTGACTGCATACAAAATAGCACGAATAGGGACTGCATACAAAATAGCACGAATAGGGACTGTAAGATGTAAATCATCCTCAGTGGTTATCGTGAAAGTAAAAGGTGTGAGTCGTGACGTCGAGTCACGGGGCCAACGCGCTGAAATCACGATCTATCTGTTAATGCGACTCGTAGATAAGCTATTCATAATAAAAAGTGGTGAAAATATTGTTATACATTAATCACTTATTTCGTTGGAAGAAAGTTCCTTTCTTGAGCTGTCGATTTTTATTTAGGAAGTTGTGCGTTTATAGTACTTGTACTTTAGGCTTCGGGGAATCTATTCCAGAAATAATTTCTATAAGTGATCCGACTCAACTTAGCTCGAGTGATTTTGATTTTATTTGATTATTAACCACCCCGCGGGAACAATACAGTAATCCGGGAGATCCGTACACTCCCTAGTAAACATAATCTATACTAATCCCTACTAATATGTATTATAAATTCGAAAGTAACTCTGTCTGTCTGTCTGCTACACTTTCTCGCTTAAACTACTGAATCAATTTTAATGAAATTTGGAACACAAATAGAGTGGACCTTGGGAAAGGACATAGGATGGTTTTTATCCTACGGGAGCCTATAAAACGGGTCCACGCGGGCAAAGCCGCTAGCGGAAGGCTAGTATTATTATAAATGCGAAAGTTTGGATGTATGTTTGGATAGATGTTGTTTCTCAGTCACACGAGAATGGCAGTACGGATCAGCATTTTGCCACAGATATAGATTAGTATATACTTAAGCTTTTTATCCCGGAATGAAATTTGGTATACAGATAGAGTGGACCATGGGAAATGACATAGGACATTTTTCCTCGCGATAAATAGCGATAGATTAAAGAGGTCGAAATAAGAGTGGCAAATGACAGCCTCCGTGGCACAGTGGGTGGTGAGCCGACTGCGATGCGTGACGGTCGTGGGTTCGATTCCCACCCAGGTCAAATATTTGTGTGATAAACATGACTATTTGTTCTGTGTCTGGGAGTTTATTTATCTATTTAAGTATTTATTCAGAATTATATATGTATGTTTATCAGCTTTCTGATAACCATAGTACAAGCTCTGCTTAGTTTGGAATCAGATGGTGTTGTGAACTGTCCAAAGATATTTATTATTATTATTATTATTTTCTTTTTGTAATTTTTACACCCTGCTAGAGGGGAAGATTCCGACTGCGCGGACCGTAGTCAAGCGCAGAAGGATACTTGATACTTTATTTTTATAAGTTTAAAAATTTGCGAGTTATTCGGCAAGTGTTAAGAATTGTAGCTTTTTGTATAAGTTTATGTATGGAGATGGGTATGTCAAGTATTTTAAGGCTAGTCTGCAGAGTTTTGGGTGTGACACCTGTTGCTGAAATAATAATTGGGACTATTTTGACGGTGCTGACTTGCCACTGTCTTTTTATTTCAATTGCAAGGTCGTTGTATTTTGCCATTTTTTCTGAGTGCGTATTGAGTAGGTTGTGTGTGTTACATACTGCTATATCTATAATAAATACACATTTTTTATTTTTGTCCCAGAACATGATATCGGGCCGGTTAAAATGAACTGTTTTGTCTGTGATTATTGTTCTATCCCAATATATTTTGTGTGTGCTGTTTTCTAAAATAGTGCTAGGTTTGTATTTATAATATGGCGTTTTGTGTGATACGAAATTATGTTTGTGAGCTAAATGTTGGTGGATTATTGCTGCAACTTGATCGTGTCTGTGCTTATAATCTGATTGAACAATGGCTTTGCATGCGCCTATAATATGCTGTATTGTCTCGGAACTACTCTGGCAACGTCTGCAACGGTCAGTTTGTAAGCTAAGGTTTCGTATAATGTGTTTTTGATAGTTCCTGGTGTTAATTGTTTGGTCCTGAATCGCCATCATAAAGGATTCGGTCTCCGGAAAAAGTTGTCCTCGAAGTAGCCAAGCATTGGATAAGGCCTTATCTACATACGTTTGTAGAAGATCTTTGCGATGTCTGCCATGCAAAGCCTTTTTCTCCCAAGATTCGATCTTCTCTTTCTGGCCTATGATTACTTCGTTTCGTTGTGTCGTTTTAATTTTAAGTGCGAGTGGTGTTAATCGGGCGTCTACTGAAGCTATAACTTTATGTAAATTTGAATTTGATGAGCGTTCTAAGAAGAATTTTCGGAGCGATGTAATTTGCTTGTTGTGAAGGTTCGAAACATCTATTATTCCCCTGCCGCCTTTAAATCTAGGCAATGTT
This sequence comes from Pyrgus malvae, assembly GCA_911387765.1. Classification (NCBI taxonomy): domain Eukaryota; kingdom Metazoa; phylum Arthropoda; class Insecta; order Lepidoptera; family Hesperiidae; genus Pyrgus; species Pyrgus malvae. The sequence continues at coordinate 3,081,460 of OU426968.1, read as the reverse complement.
AATCTTTGTACACACGATCTCGGATGATGTTTTCTATAAGAAGTTAAGGTTTTATTTATAGTACATTGTAACCTCTTCAGTTCTGACTGTGACCAACGTATAATGCCAAATGAGTACGTAAGTAGAGGAATAGCGTACGTGTTTACAGCTTTAATTGTATTGCGAGCGTTAAGTTGGGTTCGGAAAATAGTATTTAGTCTGTGCCTAAAATTCTTTAAAATATCGTTCTTTATGATTTTATGATTGACTCTTTGGTTTTGCTGTATTCCTAAATATTTGTAAGTTGTATTATGATCAAGACCTTCTATAATGTGCCCTGATTTTAATGTGTAGTCGTTTTGGGTAATTGTTCCTTTTTTAACAGTGAGAGTTTTACATTTATCGATACCAAAGTTCATGCGAATATCTGCTGAGAATGTTTGGGTTATATCTGCTAATTGGTGTAGTGTTTTTGTACTGTTGCTGTATAGTTTGATGTCATCCATATACATGAGATGTGTGAGTGTTAGTTTATTGTCTTCATTTGTGATGGTAAACCCTGCCTTTGAGTTATTAAGTATGTGAGAGAGGGGATTTAATGCCAGGCAAAACCACAGAGGGCTGAAAGCATCGCCCTGAAAAATACCTCGTTGGATGGGAATGGGTGGTGTGTGAGTTGCTGCTTCAGTATTACTTGTTTTTAAAACTGTAGACCAGTGACTCATGGTTTTTTCTAGAAAAGAAACAATTGCAGAATGGACTTTGTAATGTTTTAATATATAAATTAACCAAGTGTGTGGCACAGAGTCATAAGCTTTTTGATAGTCTATATACATTATGTTTATATTTCTCTTATGCAAATGGGCAAAATTCATAGTAACGGCATCTATTATTAATTGTTCCTTACAGCCTTGGCTACCTTTCCTACAACCCTTCTGCTCTTCAGCTAAAATGTTATTTTGTCTAACATGTTGATGAACAAGGTCAGCTATGCATCCTGTTATTAGCTTATAAATAGTCTGTAGGCAGGTTATTGGTCTATATTGTGAAGGGTTAGTCAGGTCTCTGTCTTTGGGTATTAAATAAGTGACCCCTTGCATTATATACTTTGGTATCGATTCAGGGTTTTGTATGAAATTATTAATGTGCTTATGCAAGTGGGGATGGCTTCGTGTAAATTTCTTATACCAGTAATTATGAAGGTTATCTGATCCGGGACTTTTCCAGTTATGAGACTTTTTGAGGATATTTAAAAATGTATTTTCAGGTATATATTCATACGGCATGGGGTTAATTTTATCAACATTCTCACTTTTAATCCAAGAAGCAGACGTGTTATGTTCTACGGGATTAGCCCAGATTCCAGACCAAAACCTATGCAATTCATGTTCAGGTGGTGCTGCAAATTCTATTCCGTTATTGTGTGTGTGTGAAGTGTCGTTATTCATGGGAACACCTAATTCAGGCTGAGTTTTTTGCGAGTTAGAAGCAAGTTGTCTGTAAAAGTGTTTTTCACTGTTACTAAATTGTATATTTTGTTTTTTTCGTAAACTACAAGCTGTGTATCTTCTAAGTCTGCTAGATTAAGCGTTAAGTTTTTGTTTTATTGTATCTAAAATTAAATCAGGTGATAGGTTAGGTTCTTCGTGTTTAGAATGACTTTTATATTTGTTTTGTATGATATCAACGTGTTTTATTAATTTTTTACTTGTATTGCCTTTTATAAATTGTGTCATTCTGCCAATGTCCTTTCTGAACTGCAGTATTTTACTTTCAATTCGTTTATGCCATGCAGGTACTTTATTTTTGGATGTTTTTAATGAATTTTTTTCTACTTCTTTGATTTTCATTCCGTTGCAAATAGTTGCTGTATATGCAGTGCAGTAAATTATAGTTTGAGTAGTAATGAAATCTTGATCTACTGATAAATGTTGTGGTAGAAGGTTTTTATTTATATAATCAACTATTAGAGCCAGCTTTTTTGAACTTTTCTGTTTCGGAATGTATGGTCGATTGGTTGGATTAAAATCTCTAAATAAATCTAGTACTTCTTGAAACATTTTATCTACGGCCCTATTATCTATATTTACTTCTTTATGTGTTAAACTATTAGTATTGTCTAAGTAACTATTTCTAATATCTTCGGTTGATTGCGCATTTGATGTATCTTCCTGTTCATTAACTATATTATATCTTAAATCTATGCTCTCCTCAGTTGTTGCTAAATTAGCACAATCCATGTTTTCTTGTCTATTACTAGATTCTTTTGCCTCTTCAGCTAATTCCTTTAGTCTATTTTCTGATAAGTATTTATTGCTCAATATAGATCTTGTTTGGTCAGAAATATGCTGTTCAGAAAGATGTGATAACTGAGGATAACTTTCGAGAAATCGATTTCGAAGTTGAGTTCTGTAGGCTGTTCGGTTGGTTTCACAATTAGTAATTTCGTAGTAACATTTAATTAAGATTTCATTCATTTTTTGGGACCATTTCATTCTTTTCCTTTGTGTACTTTGGGATACTATATCCAATTGTGTTTGGGAATCAGGGTGAGTGGCAATGTAATTAATGGCTTCCAATTTTATTTTTTCTAGTGTATCTGAATCTAAATATTTATTTCTTATAATAGTTCTCCTCTGGTCTCCTAATCTCTGTTTGGATGCATTCATGTGTGGAAAGTATTGGTTAAATTCTCTGTGCAATATATCTAAGTAATTTCGAGTATCTTTTTCCATATTAGTAGCTATAAGATACGTGCGCCATATAAATTGGTTCATTTCTGATGTCCACTTTTTTCGCGCACAAGTGGTGCCAACAGTGGGTGCAAGATTATTGGCATCTGCCTCTTGCACAACATTTGCTGGCGTAGGTGAAATCGACGAACTACTTGAATTTGTGCGTTCCGAGTAAGTATGAGCTTTCCTGAAGGGAAAATCTATCTAAAGATGTTGATGATGATGATGATTTTTTTGATAATGAATGAGCATCCGAAGATGATTTTCGGCAGGCGCCTGAACGCGGCCGTAAATTATATGTGTTTGTTTTGTTTTTTTTCATTCCATAGTCGGCCAATTAAGGGCCATGAGTACAGCGAGAGAACTAAAAGTCCGTCCCTACAGCTACATTACTAAGGCTACATTACTCTCCGAGGTCGCCTGGTATCGGAGAGGGACCGTTAGCGACTGAGCTCCCCCTCAGACATGCAGCCATTAACGCACGGTTCCTTAACACGCGTTTGGCTTGGGTGTCGGACTATTTGCTGATGCAGCTGATACCTGGTCTTAAGTACACAGCCGCACCCCCCAGGGGGCACCACGTGGAGGTTGTCCGACAACGCCCCCCTTATTATTATTATTATTAAATTTGTATGAAGTGTTGTTATCGTCGAAGATAAAAACATGAAATTTTGTATTAAGGCACTGGAAAGGAATTAAATAAATAGTTGTACTAGAGCTTTTGACATTTCGACCTAAGTGGGAAAGGATTAGGAGATAAAGGTTCGTATGGAATGATAACCGAATTCACGTTGCCAAAGACACCGGGTGGTAAGCTATTATCTACATATGTATATTATAAACGAAAGACAAAGACAAAGACATTTATTTGCACAAATATGGGTGTTTACAAAGTTGTTTATATATATTTAGTTCGCCATATTTACCTTCATGAGGTATGCAAATATACAATGATAAAAATATAAAACGAAAAAACTAAACTATAATACAATTACGAAGCGTACATTTACATCTATTTTACTATTATTTTTATTTGTCCCATATTGCGCCTTTTATAAATAAAAATAAAAATATTTATTTATTTATATTTCGGATCGGTTCCGATCGTCAGCTTTGGGTACCCATATTATATCACAGGGCTTTTGTGTGGTTTGTACACTGATAGGAAAAAAAGCCGGCGGGAAAAAAAAAAACTCCCAGGTTTTTATGGAATTTCTTTATGCCGTTTTATAAATTTCGTGCTAACGAACAATTTCACACACGAGTGACAATGACAATGATGCATATCACTGTACCGTGAGTGTTCCTCAAAACTAATTCCACCAGCAATTCGCTGATTGAATGGATAATTGCGTTATCGGATTTCACATTTCGAGCAGTCATTTAGTTTCTGCGTGAACTTTAATTGATTTATAAGACGCGGTGTAACGTGAAGACAATTCAAATATTTTTCAATCAAATTTAGAGGCAGAGCATGTTGGCTACGTCAGTCAAAAGGGCAAGATGAAAATAGGTGACAAATGTAAAACTAAATAAATTTAAAAAATACTACAGGAATTTTCAAATGACGCTCCAGTTCAATGAATATTGTAAGTTTTTTTATCCTTTTTATTTTATTATCCATTAGATATTTCGTCTAGATTTCAAAGGAGGAATTTTAAACAATATGAGTAGATAGAAAGTACCCAAAAAAGTAAAACAACTGGCCAAGTGTAATTCGGACTCGCGCACGTAGGGTTCCGTACCATTATCTAAAAAAACACGTTTATTGTATGGGAACCCCCTAAAATATTTATTTTATTCTATTTTTTAATATTTGTTGGTTTTTGTTGGTCGGCTGTTGTTATAACAGAAATACATCATCTGTGAATTTTTTTATATCTAGCCGTCACGAATCATGAGATACAGCCCATTATCTACAAAAAATCACGTTTATTGTATGGGAGCCCCTTTAAATATTTATTTTATTCTATTGTTAGTGTTTGTTGTTATATCAGCAATAGAAATACATCATCTGTGAAAATTTCTAAGGTCTAGCCTTCACGGTTCCTGAGATACATCCCATTGTCTAAACTGAAAAAAAAAAACGCTTGTTGTATGGGAGCCCCCTTAAATATTTATTTTATCCTTTTTTTAGTATTAGTAGTGGGGGGAGGGGGTCACTAAGAAATTTGGGGGAAAAGGTGTCCCAAATTGGCTTATTTCGCCTTCTATCTACACATGACTGATGGATTTTTGGGGGTCATGTCCCCTGTGACCTCCTTCATGGGACCGCGCCTGAGTCTACTGTCTAGCTATCAAAGGGCTAAGTTTTTGATTCTAGTACGAGTAAAATATAAGTATTACAAAAAGTGAAAAAATAACCTCTAAAGTCTTTAGAATTCTTAAACACTTTACTGCGCTTAAAATACAAAGAAGGTAAAACTATATAGTTTGCAGCGAGTGAACAGCTCTCCTGTAGAGCCTGCGCTGAGAATCCTTACAATAGAGAGCTTTATAGAAAATGAGGTCGGATGCCAGCTTTTGTGCTGGATAACACTTTACGCTCCCTACAGTAGGGTAGGTATTCCCTGTGTTGAGGATGCTATGAACAGCCGTGAATAGAACCCAGTGTAAGCCTGAGAGAAACTCATAATTTCTCTAAGGCCGTCCACCAATCCGTACTTGGCTAGCGTGGTGGACTATGGCCTCACTCTTCTTTGTGAGAGGAGACCTGTGCCCAGCAGTGGGACTTAAAACGGGTGAACGGTCCCCAAGGTACCGGATACCTATTGAAAGCCCCCCCCCCCTATAAAAAGGTATTTACTAATGCAATTCTCTATAGTGTATCATAATATATATATATATATATATATATATATATATATATATAATATAAATTACGTGTCACGTTATTTGTCCGCGATGGACTCCTAAACTACTGAACCGATTTTAATAAAATTTGCACACCGTGTGCAGTTTGATACAACTTGAAAGATAGGATTTCTTAGTCGTTCTCTTCATTGCTGAAGGTCGTGTCTAGCTTGAAGTGTTGATCACTTTGTGCACTATGCTCCTCCACGTCTTTCTGTCCTCGGCGGTCTTTATAGCCTCGGTTATTGGCAGGCCGGTGAGCTTCTTTACCAGGTCTGACCAGCGGGTAGGTGAGCGACCCCTTGATCGTTTTCCTTCAACCTGACCAACTACCATCAGCTTCTCTAGGCTATCAGGGTCTCTACGAGCGATGTGACCGAAGTATTTGAGAATGCGCTGGAAGCAGACAGCGGACAGCCTTGTGGTGATACCAAGTTCTTTTAGGATGGATACGTTGGTCCGATGTGCAGTCCATGGAATTCGCAACATCCGCCTCCAACACCACATTTCAAAGGCGTCGATCTTTGCCCTCTCACTCTGTCTTATCGTCCAGGATTCGACGCCATAAAAGAAAATTGAGAAGACTAATGTTCGTACCAGCCTCACTTTGGTTTTGCGGGATATATTTCGGTCTTTCCATATCCTAGTGAGTTTAGTCATAGCTGCTTTGGACATTTGGATTCTTCTCGCTATCTCCTTTTCGCTGCCACCCTTGTTATCCAGAAGAGATCCGAGATAAATGAACTGATCGACAAATTCTAAGTCCTGAAGTTCATTAGAGCGAATAAGTATGCCAGGCCTGTCTACCACCAACACCTTGGTCTTCGTCTTGTTAATAGTAAGGCCAACTAATTCACTTTCTCTCTCCACTCTAGTAAAGAGTTGCGCTAGTTCTTGCTCGGACGATGCGAATAGTGTGGTGTCGTCTGCATATCGCAAGTTGCTGATTTTTCGGCCACCAATGGATACTCCACCCTCCCAACCATCTAATGCTCGTCTCATGATATATTCCCCATAGATGTTGAAGAGGATCGGAGATAATATACAGCCCTGTCTAACACCTTTTTGAGGCTTAAAAGGCTTTGACAGAACGTTGTTCACCTTCACTACTGTGCTTCCATCCTGGTACAGGTTTGCGATGAGAGCGACGAGGTGTTGTGGTACCCCCATATCTGTTAGGATGTTCCATAGACATTCCCATCTCACACAATCGAACGCTTTTGAATAATCAACGAAGCACATGAGCATCGGAATGTTAAACTCACGGCATTTTTCAATAATTTGCCTGACATTCACGATCTGTTCTCTTGTACCTCGTCCTTTAACAAATCCTGCTTGCTCTACTGGTATTTGCCACTGCAAGAATGCTTTGAGGCGCTCGTTTATAATATACAGTAGGATCTTGCTCGCATGAGATATAAGCGCTACAGTCCTGTAGTTGTTGCAGGATTTGGATGAACCTTTCTTGTGCAGAGGTATTAAGATGGATTTTTGCCAGTCACTGATCCATTCGCCGCTTCTCCATATTTGATTGCATTGAAAGATAGGATAGATAGATCTTTATTTATAGTCGCAATATTATTTAAGTCTTATACTTTAAGGCAGGACAACGTCTGCCGGGTTCGCTAGTAGATATATAATACATAGTTCTAGATTTGAGAAAAAACGTAACAATGTATATTATGCATCCACGGTCATATGAAAACGAAAGTCACCTCTCCGTGAAGCATTTATCTCGTGTTACATACCGCTGTCATGTTCAACTTCATCATTGTTGCAAAAACGCCCGTCGCTTTTTCTTGCGATGCTCATTGTACTGGAAATGACTGTTTAAGTTAAGATTATTAAATCTGGAAACTAAATATAATCAGATTTTTAGCCTGAAAATAGACTTATTCCAGAAGTTTTACGATACTGTTGCGTTGACCGATGAGTGGTAAGGAATGTCCGTACTAAATTTTATCCTCTTACAAACTAGAATCATACTTTAATTAAAATTTAAATATTTTTGAAATCGGTAAATTCCGGAGGCGTATCCATATTAACACATACTTGACACGTTAATTTTCCGGTTTCGCTCTACCTACTCCGATCACTGTTTATAAGGTATTGTTGGATGGTGCAGGTCAAGTGATAGTCCGAGATCTTTCTTAATATACTTTAATGAATACAATATAATAATCTTTCCAATAACAATTTTAAACTTGTACTGTTCCGTCTACATCACAATTCCTAATGGCCGCCGGTTTTTCATAGATCGACAATGAGTTACGAGTACCTACATTATTTTTAATAATTTTCCTCGAAGTGGGTATTTCGAGAATAATTTATTTTAAAATACCCACACATAAATAATAAAGAAAGTAAATAATCATACCCACACAATACATATTTAGAAAAACAATCAGAATAGTTTTTATTATTGTTTACGTGTAGGAATTGCTAACAGACGGCCATTCTGCAATAGGAATGTCCCCATTCCTAATTTCAGCTCGGCCATTCTAACATATGTGGTATGGCCTCATACCAAAAAAAACTTATAAATAAAATCTAATCCCTTCACTTCTATGCAAAGCAATCAATTAATCGTTGAGTAGTCATGATTACATTACTAGATTTATTTATCTCTATATAATTAATATATATATAGTATAACATAATATTATGATTATTTCACCAATCAATATAAGATTTATTCTACATTATTGCATGAATCTTTGACATTACTAGCTATGATTTTACATGAAAAATAGGTTTCTTTTCATTTCCATTTACACAAATTTACCTACACAGTATATAAATGCACAAAATAATTTTCGAGGCACTGACAACAAATCCGTTTTGAGAACAAGCTAATCGAGCCTTAAATTATCCCGCTGACGCCATACCCGAGGGCCCGCAAACACAAGATTCGTAAGTATTTGTAATTCTGAATTTCCATGAAGCTCCCGTTTAGCCATCCGAAAGCCACGGTCTGCTACTCTTCCTGGTAAATCTGGTTGCTTACTTATGATTCATCTGGCCACCCGAGAGCCATCGGACAATCATCAGCCGTTTAGCCACCCGAGAGCCACGGTCTACTATCAGCTTGCCACCTCAGCGCTGTCTTTTAATACCCGAGCATTACCGACTCTCCGTTATCGGCAACAATCTAAGCTGGAAATGACATGGGAATTGGGTCAAGGGCTACCAGCCACTACCACCATGAATTTGTTACCGTACATACATAAATACATATTATACACGATCACAATATTATACATATAACAATACAGTGTAAAATGTGATGTCTGTTATGTTCGAAAACCTTACGATTCATTATGCGAATCCGAATCGCTATTGTCGCTAGCTATCGGCGAAAGACTTATATTAATCCATGGTTTCAACTGATCAGCCGAAAAAATATTCTTATATTGTCTTTGGGAATGACCTTTGATACTAGAAACTTCATACCTGTCTTTTTCAAGCACTGCGGTTACTTTAAATGGACCTTTGAATTTCGCAGCTAACTTTTTACTTTTACCCCTTTCTGGATTATTATTTGGAATCATTACGAGATCATCTACTTGAAATATCTTAGTTGGAGCTCTTGTTTTATCAAAGTGCTCTTTCATCTTTTTCTGTCCTTCTGTAATTCTTTTTTCCACTGATCGTCTCATTTCTTCTCTGTCAATTTCTGAAATCTGTTCATCTGTCTGTAGGGCTCCTTTAAGAATTCCTTCAGCCTGGCTTGTAGTTCTTTGCCCAAAGACAATTTCAGCAGGCGATTTTCCAGTACTTTTATTTATTGTGTTGTTAAGACTCCATTGTAGTTTCGAAATATTTGTATCCCAATCATTTTCACTCAAACCATGATTCATAGAGGCAAGCGAGTTCAGGATTGTTCTATTATATCGTTCAATTTGCCCGTTTGCTCGAGGCGTAGCTACCGCATTTAAAACATGTTTGGCTCCAATCGACGTAACAAAATCTTTAAACTCGCTCGACGTAAAAGTTGTGCCCTGGTCGGATATAATAACCTTTGGGCATCCAAATATTGCAAAAATATCTTCAAGTGTTTTAATTGTTGTTTTAGACCTAGTATTTCTAACAGCTCGAACAAAAATAAATTTGCTGAACCCATCAATGATCCCAAGAATATATGTATTTCCTCGTTTACTTTTCACAAATGGACCCAAGTGGTCCATATGTATGGTGTGAAATATTGCATTTACTTTAGGAATTGGGTTCAGGTACCCCGACTTCCTTCCAGCCATCTCCTTGTTATATGCACAATTAATACAGGCATTAACATATTTCTTCACAAAGCGGTTCATTTTCGGAAACCAACAATCAGCACCAATTTTCTGAAGCGTTTTCTCAGTTGAGAAATGACCTGCTTCATCATGATTAAGCTGACAAATCCTCCATCGTGCCGAGCTGGGTACTACCCATTTCAGTTTGGAACCTACGCGCCTGTAAATTTTACCGTCACGCACTACATAGTTGTTACAAATGTCTTTTACATCTTCCTCACTAGTTTCTAAAATAGTTTTGATATGTTTTATTCGTGGATCTGTCATTTGCACTGTATGAAGCCAATCCTGAGTCGTAATGTTTAAAACCTCTACCTCTCCTACGACATCTGGTGGTGATACAGGGTTTCGGCTTAATGCATCAACATGTTGCATATTATGGCCTGGTCGATACTCGATAGTAAAGTTGTACTCCTGCAACATTAGCCACCATCTGGCAATTTTGGGTATTAAGTCCCGCTTGACCAAGGTACTACGTAGTGCATTACAGTCCGTGATGACTTTAAACTCTAAACCGATTAAGTAAACCCTGAATCTCTTTAACGTCAGTACCACTGCCATAGTTTCTAGCTCATAAGAGTGCCAAAATGCTTCCTCGCGTGTCGTTTGGCGACTAAAATAGGCAACTGGTCTAAAAGGTAAATCTTCACTGTGTCTCTGGAGTAAAATACCACCAATTCCTAACTTGCTGGCATCGCAATGAACTTCTGTAATGTATTCTGGATTATATAGGGCCAAGACAGGTCTAACTACCAGCTTGGATTTTATTTCTTCAAAAGCTCTGTCTTGTTCGTCACCCCAGTGCCATGAGATGTCAGCTTTGGTCAGTTGCGTTAACGGCCTTACAATGGATGCAAAATTAAAAACGAAACGCCGAAAATAGCTAGCCAAACCAATGAACTGACGTACTTGGTGCACATTCAGTGGTTTTGGGAAACCGGAAACGGCTTTTATTTTCTTGCTGCCAGGCTTAAGACCTGCTTCAGAAATTTCGTAACCAAGGTATTCAATTTCCGATTGGAAAAAGTAACACTTCTTAAGATTAAGAGTAAGGTTAGCATTACGTAAAAGATTTAGGATAGCTTCCAATTTACCAAATGCCTCCTCAAATGAGCTACCTGTTGATAGCAAATCATCCAAATATGGGATTGCCAGCTCGAATCGTTGAGGTCCCAACGCTTTATTTATCATGCTTTGGAATACCGCAGGGGCATTTACAAGTCCAAATGGCATCCGCATGTACTCGTAGTGACCATGAGGAGTCACAAAAGCTGTTAAATGGCGTGACTCCTCAGCCACAGGAATCTGATGGTATCCAGATGCCATATCTAAGCTTGTGAAATATGATTTACCACTGAGACGATCGAGCTGGTCGTCGATAACAGGCATCGGATAGCTGTCCTTTATCGTTTTTTTATTTAATGCCCGATAATCGACGCAAAGTCTGTAGTCGTTATTTTTTTTACGCACTAAAACTATGGGACTGGCATAGGCCGATTGAGATTCCCTTATTATGTTGTTAGCTAACAGTTCCCCTATCATTTCCCGAACCTTTGCACGCTCACTGAAAGGAAGTCTGTAAGGTCTATAAGTAACAGGTGTATTATCGCTCAGCCGAATTGTCATTTGCGTTATGTGAGTCAACCCAAGTTCTCTCATATTAAATGAAAAACAGTCCCTAAACTTATTAAGCAGCTCTAATAATAGATTTTTCTCAATATCTGTTACTTTGGGTCCAATGTTCAACATGTCTAAAGAAATAGGTTCCCTCACCGTATCGGTATCTTGAGACTGGTTATCAAAGCCTATGGAATTAACATCTAAGGGTTCGGATTTTGATGTTAGTTTAACCTGGTCATTAATCTTTATAGCACGCGACAATAATTTTAAATTAGTAAAAGAGATTGGATTTTTTGACAAGTTCATGACTAGACATCGACTAGTCCCATTATGAAATTGGTAAATACCTTGCAACAAAATGTATTCATTACCGGGCTTCATGCATGCGTTGCCAGGAATGAATAATTGTCCTGAATAGTCATTTTGTGTGTGTACCTCTACGTCTTTTAACCCTCTGATTGAGACGTCGTTAGTGTTATGAACGTCCATTCTCTCTAGATCCGAATCATCACAATAAAGAGTAAGTTTGGCACTAGTTTTATAAACTGTAACTGTAGGAAGTTCTGTGAGAGACTGGCCAATAAGTACGTCTGTCTTAAGTAGGTGATCCGGGACAATGAAAGCTTCTATGTCCGCTTCTACAGCATCTAACACAACAGTAATAAATATCCGAGCAATTGGTACAACACTCCCAAAAGCAAACCCCTTAATAATAGGAAGTTCTATTTTATTCGGAACTACATTTAGGTTCTTTGAAACGCTTTCTCGAATGAGTGTGCATTGACTCCCGAAATCGATATATGCTGAAACAGGCATACCATCAACTAAAATTGATTTAAAGTACTTACTATTCGATTGGGCATTTGCTGTTATTTGTAGAACGGTTTGTGTAGGATTACTGTTTGTAACTTCTTGTAATTGTTCAGGTCTCGCTTTGAAACCCGTCATTTCGCAATTCTGCGTCATGTGTCCTACTCGGGAACACTTATCGCACCTTTTTAACGGTTTAGTGCAGTTACGTGCCGTATGCCCAACATCGCCGCAATTATAACATTGAAAATTGTATCTGGACCTTCCACGGCTAGTTGCAGGTATAGCTTTATTAAAGTTATTATTGCGGTTGGAATCTAAGATTCTTGATTGCTGCGGATCATTTCTAGGTAACAAAGCTTCTCTTCTCGTTGGGAGATTCCCTCGTTTCGATATCCGGCGAAAATATTTCAGTAAGTCTGATGTTCTCTTGAAACTAGCTCCCTGAGCATTTAATCTTATACCATTATCAAAAATACCACTTATTATGCAATCAACTGCATCTCTTCCCTTAATACCACACATTTTTACTAATCTAGCTTTCTCATGAAAATACTCTTCCAGAGATTCCTCTCTCCTACTTCTCCTGCTGAGCATTTCCGTCAGACGATCGGCGTAATTACGGTCGTCTGGAAATGTCTTTATAATTTTTCTTTGCCACTGCTTCCAACTTAAATCAATTGTACTTCTACCCTGGTACCATTTCTTCGCTTGGCCACACAGTTTCGGAATAGCATAATAAATTATTTGTCTTTCCGTCCAGCCGTATATTCTCGCCGTCACATTTACCTTACGAATCCAATCCGCAGCCGTTTGTGAATGTGCATCAGGGTCAAAGTCTGGAATCACATTGTGTGATCCTTCAAAATTATTACCTTTAATTATTTTGGAAAATCTTTTCAGAAAGTAGCTGTCGCGTTTACTTGTGAATCGTCTTCTCTTCCGGTGCAAACGAATTCTTGAACGGGATCCTTTTCGACTTGCAGGTGACTCATCAGAGCTAGAGGATGAATGCCGTTTTCTCTTATGTCTTTTTTCAGATTCGGTGTTACTGGTGTCGCCACTATTGCTGCATGATGAGTATTTACTATTACGATGTCTATGCCATCGATTAGAACGAGACTTGCAATTACGCCGCGTATGATAATCAGAATAACTACGTTCTGAATATGTACTGCTGTTACTGCGACGCCGATTTAAGAATGACGACGACGAAGAAGACGCTCTAATCTTACGTGATCTACTGCGGTAAGTATCGCGATTCCTTTGTCTCTTGTTAGGTTTTGTTAGAGACCGTCTGTAGTTTCGAGGTTCCTGTGCACGTTCATGTCCCCTCGATAATCTAATATGTATTTTCGGATCTAAAGGTGGAGTATAACGGGACCTATCGCTTGAAGGCATTTTAGTGGACTTTATTTAATAGTGGAGACTATCGGTCATCAAATATATACGTATATATTTTAAAATGTATAGATTAGTATTTTAAGGTAGGTATTAGTAGGAGGAGAAAGAAAACACAATAAAACAGTTAATTAACATTTTCGCACAGTATTGTATACAAACTTCCAAAATGGAAGCCAGCAGGTACCTGTATTGTATCTAAACCCATCAATGGAAAACCCGCCCTGGTTTTACTGCTTGAATATGCACACATTATTTATAGGTATATTAATAAGTTAAGAAGAGAAACTCTCAAATTTATAAGTGAATTCTTTTACATGAACATACAGACATACAATATATACATACAAACATACAGAAATTGGAACTTATCATTCCAATGTCTTTATCGCCGAGAATTGAACCCGGGATCATTAATTGTCAGTCCTGTGTGGCAACCATTGCGCCATACGGTTCGTCATAAAATACAATACGAAGAAAGTAAAGAAATATATCCAATTGAACGTTAAAATTTTCTATGTGAAGCATATAACATACTAAATAATCTAATTAATTAAATTATTATTTAATTATAGTCATCAATAGATTTCTGTTAAGCAATTTAAATCGGGCACCATTGTTTAAATAACTTACCTATTTGTGTCAGTGATTGGTATTTAAATCACATGTTCGAAATACTTATATGTAGGTACGGGTAGGTACCTACCTACTTATTTATACTACAATTAAAATACTTCATACGTTAATATAATAATGAAAATAGGCATTATGATATTATAACATTGCATTATTTAACATTACATTAATCTAATCTGTCAAACGACTTGTTAGTTACACTTTTTCTTCAGCTAATCAGTACGTATTTACCACTCATTATTCATGTAACACAATATTTTAGTATAAAGTTTCATTTAACTGTTTTAACAAAATCAAAGTAACATACCTGAAGATTTTCTCCCACACACTTAGTTCTTACCACTTCTGACTGTTGGATGGTGCAGGTCAAGTGATAGTCCGAGATCTTTCTTAATATACTTTAATGAATACAATATAATAATCTTTCCAATAACAATTTTAAACTTGTACTGTTCCGTCTACATCACAATTCCTAATGGCCGCCGGTTTTTCATAGATCGACAATGAGTTACGAGTACCTACATTATTTTTAATAATTTTCCTCGAAGTGGGTATTTCGAGAATAATTTATTTTAAAATACCCACACATAAATAATAAAGAAAGTAAATAATCATACCCACACAATACATATTTAGAAAAACAATCAGAATAGTTTTTATTATTGTTTACGTGTAGGAATTGCTAACAGTATGATTGGCTTATGATATAGTCAATACAATATAGTAATATTATAATATAGCCAATCATACCTTATGATAAGGGAAGATTGAGTTTGCTTGTGCATTCAGACATCAAAAGTTCTTTACAGTTAAATACTATTGTTAATCCTATCCTAGACACTAAATTCGAACCTGAAAAATGTGTTTGACTAGTTCGAATCAATGAATAATTCGTAAGATACTTAAAAATCAGTCCAGTTTATTATACTAAGAACGAGAAATTGAAACTTGTAGAACAATTTCTAGCGCACATTCTATCCACTTCCACACACATACATACATAGGCCTCATTCGTCTGTGACAGACGATATTCAGTGTCTGAGGCAAGATTTTTCGTGGCTAAATAAGCCTATACGAGAGCGGCATGACTTTCCGCACGCTCTGCAGGTAAAGGTGGAGTTAATAACTGGAACATGCATATTTTTTTTTATTTTTTATTTATCCACTTCCAAACCAATCATAATTGATACAGAATGCCTTTAGCTACTTAGGACTTAATTTGTTTTGGATTGTGAAGGTGTAAAACATAGATTACCATGAATATCTGTATGTAGATAGTTTGGGGGCTGGAGAGTGATATAGGCTACTTTATCCCAGGGAAAATATATCATTCCTACGCTACAGAGCTGCTTTTTCCTTATAATATTATTGCTTACTTTACCAGACATGATGTAAAGTGGTCGCTGCAGTCCATGGTCACTAGATAAAAAGTTAAGAAAGCCCAAATCTTGTCTGAGGTCGTCTGCATTTGCGTTGTAACTCCGGAGGCTGATGATCACCTCAAGTCTCCGGCAACGGCACCTTTTTACCTCAACTCAATAGAATTGCTTCACCGAAGAAGTGGCTGCAACGGTGTTTCCTCAATCGAACTATAAACGTTCATTCGCCGAACAATGTTTAATCAGAGGATTGAACCCGCATCCTCAGCGCCGGTATCAAAAACTTAGCCAGCTATTAGAATACACTCTCAACTAGCTAGAAAATGTGCTTTTCTTGAACTTTGATTTTTTTTTTGCAAACACCTTAAACTAGGAGTTACAAAGGGTTAAACCTAATGCCTTAAGGCATTGTCTTCCAGTCAACCCTGGATGGTGAAAATATGAGGTAGGCTTTAGTAAAGAAAAACAATTAGAAAGTTAAAGCAATACTTAGTTAAAAGTGACTAATATGAGATGAAATTCAAATTAGGAAAAATAAATACATACATACATTTACACAAACATATACATACGAAACATAACCATACATATATACATGTTTTCAACTAATACATTAAAAGGGGAAAAAAAATCAAATACCGTTTATAGATATGACCCTTGTTGAGAAAAAAATATATATTATTTATCTATGTATTTTGCACCGATTCTTTCATATGAGCACACCGATGTGCAGATGAACTATTAATTTAACATTAGTAAACTAATAAATGAACATTTATTGTGTTTTATATAATTAAAAAACTGATTGAAAAAATCTTCTATGGACGTCCGTGTTTCTGTGCGTATGGATCCCGTATGTGGCAGTGATAACGTCCGTAATACTGCACATATCGAGTTTTTTTTTCCCATTCAGAAATTGTTTCCCCTGATCTGGTATTGAAAATGGCAGTTTAATTTAGTATTGTTTAATTAATATTGATGAATAAAAAATCCCAATTTTTTTAATTTCTCTTACGCTTCGTTATACTTAGGAATAGAACCCTTTCACTTTTCATCACTTTTAAAAAAAATATATCGACTGTTCTTCATAGTTTTAGTATATCTATATATTAATCAATTTTATTTTGAAGGATTAGATTATGAGGCGTGCACTTTTGGATTTTTGCTGTTTAAATGATTTAAGTCGGTCAAATCGGGTTGAACTGTACAGCATTTGTAATTCCACCTTTGTTGGCTATCACTTATCGCCCAGAGCGTTACCCAACGAGCAAAATATCAAACGTTTGACCTTACGACACGGCGTTGTCGAAACTAGGGCATTCACCAATGCACTGACGATTTGTAAACGTATAGATTTGTTTTACTTGCTTTGGAAGCAAACCATTCTGAATCGTTGTATCTTTTTTCCTTCAGACATACATGCAATCGCACGATCAGATTTTTTGTTAAAATTTTTGAATTCAAACTTTTCATTAAAGCTGGATAAAACCAAGTTAGTCCGCCAAGACAGTCAGATATCCAGGTAAAGTTATGGCTTCTTTAACAGGACATGTCTGATGTAGTTTATGAGACAACCCGAAATGACAAGTTTACGCATTATTATTTTTCTCATAACACTAAACCGTATAGATCAAAGTGCCATCGTTTTTTCATCATCATCATTGATTTGATACCATCATCAAACATACACCAAGAAAATGAAAAATACTTAATTGAGATTAAAACATGCTCATTTTAAGTTCTTGCCAAAACTGCCCAATAAAGCCTAACCCCACCGACCACCGCAAATCTGATTTATGCACCAACATTCGTCGATATCGTGTCCTGGGATTTTTTTTACTAAGGTATTTATTACAATTTCACGGTTTACTGGTTCAGTATTTCTGGTTAGTTCACGTAGAGCCTTTTCTCTACTTACCTATAAGGTAATAATAATTTTTGATAATTTGTAAGTTGATGGTTTTTTTTATTTGAGTAGAGAGGCTCGGGCTGTATCAGCCTAGGCTACTTCAACCTATGAACATTGTTTGTACCCAAAGTTTATGGTTACGCCTTGCGATGTTATTCCGGAGCATAGAGAAAAAAAGAAATTCTATGTTCCGGAGGCTGACGGTGCAGCGGTGGCCTGATGTAAGTCTGGCCAGCAACTGCACCTTCCCATTAAAACACAATAGAAATTTTGTACACACTTCACGATGTAAATGAGTGATGCGGTAGTATTTCCCCGGTCAAACTATGAAAGTTATACCACCTGTAATTCTGATTTACCTAACTTATCCAAAAGATTGGTGACCCTTATTTTTGCACGCTATCTGTCATTGTATTTCTTATCAAGAGTAGTCTTGATATAAGATAAAATGGCCTGATGTCTAGGCACTTAACAGCTTTTAAATAAAGGAGCTTTGAACAGCATTTTGCGTGGTTGACTCCCTGGATGCAATCGTTATGTATATATTGGCTGCAATCCATTATGCGTGCCACTGCTTAGCACAGATCTCTTCTCTATTTGGGTATGCCTGGATCTTACTCCACCACGCTGCTACAATATGGGTTAGTTACTTAGCCAATCCGCTGATGTTTTCAAACAGCCCATAAAGCCTCCGACAAGTTTTAACTACTGCTATACGAGTATAACGATAACAACCGTTACCGCTTCACTTGCGTTCTACAGTAGCCGCTGAGCCATGCCATGCGCGGCGCGCGCTCCATCCAATATTATTTAGAAAAAATTGCTTATGAAAATATAGGCACGGCTAAAAGGTCAAGCAAAAAAAGAAGAAAAAGAATTGTGAGATTACATTTTACGGGATTGATTTATAATACTCGTATGACTAAGCCCAAAATATTAGATGGTGAGAGTCACCCCGAGGCTAAAACGATTAACTGATGTAGATTAAGCGCGAAACTCATCAGGTGAAATACTCGTATGTTCTCATCACGGACGATGGTTCTCATATTATCACAAGCCTAGCCTAGGTAGTATATACATCTAAACTGATACCTTTAAACGAGCAATTCCTGTATATACCTAAATATATAACTCGAATCTCGGAAACGGCTCCTACGATTTTTATGAAATTTAGTGTGCAAAGGCTTTCAGGGGCAATAAATCGATCTTAAAAATAAGCTGAAAAATATGACTCTTCCTGCCATCTCTCGGCGAGTATATGTAATTGCTTTTTTTAATTGGGAAAATCCTCTCTTTGAAAGATGAACTGTTTTTATCCGAGCAACGCTCGGTCATCCGGGTACTTGTTAATAAATTATACATAATAATTAATTTCAAATTAATTTACCGAAATTCATTCGTTCATATTGAATCAATGCTGCAACTTTTTTGTGTCTCGTGCTTGGCACAGGTCTCCCAATACTGTGAGACGCCTTAAGCCATGAAGCGTACTTTGTCTCGCTGCTCCTATGCGGGTCATTGCGGGTTGATGAAGGTGATGAATGAGAAAAGTGAACCTGTACCTACAATTCAATCGGGGTAAGCCTTCTTAGAGGTCTTCTCTCGAAATTAAGATAGATAGAAGAGACACCTTAAGCCATGAAGCATATTTTGTCTCGCTGCTCCTATGCGGGTTGATGAAGGTGATGAATGAGAAAAGTGAACCTGTACCTACAATTCAATCGGGGTAAGCCTTCTTAGAGGTCTTCTCTCGAAATTAAGATAGATAGAAGAGACGCCTTAAGCCATGAAGCGTACTTTGTCTCGCTGCTCCTATGCGGGTTGATGAAGGTGATGAATGAGAAAAGTGAACCTGCACCTACAATTCAATCGGGGTAAGCCTTCTTAGAGGTCTTCTCTCGAAATTAAGATAGATAGTATATTTTAGTCGTATTCGCAACCCCGGAAGCCCCCTTCTAGTCGCCTCTTACGATCAGGCAGAGTATACCGTAGCTCTATTCTTAATCCCGAAGCTACAGGCACTATAATTGAGTACCTACCTGCGAAAGCAAATATCAGATGAAACGTATGAAAACGCATGCTTCAAAAATAGGTCAAACTCCACAACAGTTCACTCGTTTGGCTCAAAGGCCTTTGACGTGCATTGGCTTGATTCATAGAGCAATCATTCGAAGCTGCTCTGAGGCTATAGGTTATATAGGTATGAGCTAGTACTTCTTTTATTTCTTTTTGTTCGAAGGTACTTTTTATAAGAAATATTATGTGAAGACAAACGAAATGAAGACAAAAAAGAAACAAAATGAAGCGATTTAAATCAAAGGTCATTTAAATGAAAGGTCATTATATACTCAACGCTATACATATTATTATTATATTAGCTTCACTTGCATGTTTGTACATTTGTTACCGACTCCTTTGGGTGCGACCCACTTTAAACGGCCAGATTTTATTCAAACTTTTTATATTTATCGAGGACCGATGACAATACATTAATACCTATTTTATTTAAAACTAGCTGACCCCGCGAACTCCGTATCGCGTTTAAATATTAAATAATAATAATAATGGATAGCATATAAACCTTCTCCGTGAAAAAATACATGTACATACCAATTTTCATAATAATCGGTCGAATAGTTTCTGAGTCATTACTTAACACACCCGCAACCCCCCCTTCCGGGTGGAATTTCGTAAAATCCGTTCTTAGCTGACCTCTACTCGGCGAAAGGAATATTCCTACCAAATTTGAAGTCGGTAGGTCTTATAGTTCCAAAGATATCGTGATGAGTCAATATATGGGTGGAAATACCCCCCCTTCCGGGTGGAATTTCGTAAAATCCGTTCTTAGCTGACCTCTACTCGGCGAAAGGAATATTCCTACCAAATATGAAGTCGGTAGTTCTTATAGTTCCAGAGATATCGTGATGAGTCAATATATGGGTGGAAATACCCCCCTTCCGGGTGGAATTTCGTAAAATCCGTTCTTAGCTGACCTCTACTCGGCGAAAGGAATATTCCTACCAAATTTGAAGTCGGTAGGTCTTATAGTTCCAGAGATATCGTGATGAGTCAATATATGGGTGGAAATCTCTTATATATATTTAAGAAGATAAATAATGGTCAAAAAAACTAAAAAATACGCTTTTATAAGAAATCTAACTAAAAAATAGAAAATAAATTTTAAATTAACAAAATGATTATCCTTCTTATGATATCTGTCAGAAAAATATTTATAACTATTAACACTATGCTCCCGGCTCCCCACGCTTTTTTTACAATAAAATGCATTTTTTACACTATTTTAATTCAAATTTATTAAAATTTATTTTCTTTTTAGTTGGATTTCTTATAATAATGTGTTTTTTTTAGTTTTTTGAAACTATTATTATTAATTGTTACACTTCCTTTGGGATTTAGGAACGTTATATCGCTTTCTAATGATGGGCCTGCTTGAGGCACCGCGCACTGAGGACACCTCCTCCTCAAACTCTGACACAAGCTGCTGGAAGGAACTGCACAAATCCCACATAACCCTGTACCTCTTCTAATGCCCTCAATTACGACAATACTTGTCCTTGTAGCTCGGTACCTAAGTACTACTACAGAATCCTGTGCGTACCTATCCTAAGAAGCGTCTTCTTCTTGTAATGGGTGATGAGTTCGAGCTAAAACTATCACGACAACGGTGTCAGGGATCTTGGGTTTGAAGACTGTGACCACCCCAGTCGTAATAACGTAATAACGCATAGATTTCTATTGGAATAATATAGTGCATCTAGTTGCAATATTTGCCATGCCCTATGCGTTGCAGTGAAAGGCCGCGCGTCCCGTCTCGCCCTGAATGCCGCAGTTTCGCTCAGCGCATAGGGACTGTAGGTGATGTACTTGGTTAATCATACCATTGTTGTGGTGCCCACTGTCGTTTTCACCACTTATTATGGTGGTCTCAGAATCATTGACGACAAGAGAAATATCTTATGTTATATCTCTTATGTCATTGTTACATCTATGAACATTATTTAGCTTTCCGTAGTCTTGTAAAATGGTAGGCGAGATTATGGAATGAGTTTCCAGTTTTCGGCGGTTTATATATCTTTGGTCGCCGTGGAACTTACTCCACCACGCTCTTGTAGTGCAACCCGCAGTTGGAGACGGACGGGTCAGGTGAATCTGCTGTCGGGTGTTTTCAAACCATCCACCAGAAGGCTTACGACTGCTAAATAGCAGTCGTAAGCCTTCTGGTGGAAAGGTTGCTGTCGATAAATATCGACAGCAACCTTCAAGGAGCAGCGATGGCGGACCAGTATAAACCACCGTCTCCGACACAAAGAAACCAGGTTCACTCGGCGAGCACCTCTTGCAAAGTTTGTAATGTGCGTATCCATCGCTGCTTATCGGAGTTGCAAAATATCGTATTTTTAATTACGGTGTTTTTCACCATCGTGCATGCCTAAAAGAAAATCTCGAAGGCTTGAGCCTTCGAGAAATTGTGGTATCATTGTCCATCAATCCGCACTTGGCCAGCGTGGTCTATCCAGGCCCGGTCGCAGCCTTTATTTGGGGGGGGGGGGGGGGGGGTCACTAAGAAATTTGGGGAAAAGGTGAATTGGTTTGTTTCGCCTTCTATCTACGCACGACTGATAGATTTTCGGGGGTAATGTCCCCAGTGACCGCCCCTGGGACCGCGCCTGTGCCTACCGGCCTACATGCGTCTTAATTCCGAGAGGAGAGCTAAACTCAGCTGTGAAACATAAAAGGGTTCAAAACATATACTACTTACCAGTCACTATATTTAGGTATATTAACAGATATGCATTGGATCAGCTTCAGTTATGCTTTATCTCTCTCAAAAAAATCTGCGCAAGAACAGATTGAAGGATCCCTTTTCACGATTTTTCATTGCGTATCTTCCAACTCCACTTATTTGGTCAATGTATAATATTATGATTCTCACAAATTAAAAGAAAAAGTCTATTTTAGCCAGGTAATCTATGATAAGGTATTCAAAGATAAGTTTGCTTGCAGCGTCCGGATTACCTCATCTGCAGGAAGTTAGGATTTGTTGCTGACATCATAAGATCCTAAGCAATACGAACCTAGATCCCTGGCCTATCACTGTCAATTGAAAGATGGCCTTTGTCCAACATTGATGTTCGGCTATTAACGGGTTTTTGAGGGTGATAATTATGAAATTTTATTTATGTGCATTATAGGTATTTCATTGTAGTCCCTGTAGCTTCGGGATTAAGAATAGAGCTACGTTATTCCCTGCCTGATCGTAACATGCAACTAAAAGGGGGCATCCGGGGTTGTGGGCGGTAATAGTGGGAGTTCGATGCGTCCAGCCAGCACTCCCGGGAAGGACGGCGGTGTGTGCGTGACCGCGTGCCGCCGTGAGCATCAGAAGGTGCAGGAGAGCACATCTGTTCTCCCGAGGATGGGCCCTTTCTAGGGCGCCGCGCGCTCAAAGGACACTGGTGCGTTCCAGTGGAGATCCCGGAGTCCTCCCCAAGCGCAGAGGCACAAATCCCACATAATACCCGGTATCCCCTCTCCCAAGGTGCCGGGTACTTTTGAAGGTTTCTTACCCCCGATACCGAAGAAACACAAAAATCATAAATTAAAAAAAATCAATTCAATTCTAAAACGACTGTTGGTAGGTAAATATAGTTTGAAGTTCTAAGTTCTTTTTACTTTGAACTCACAGTTATGCTGAATTAACAGTTAGAAGCAGTCTTATCAATTGGTGTCAGTTGACAAATGGGTGGTGATTAGAAACCCGTTAATTGCATTATTACACGCTACCATCAACCGTTGCGACCGTGTCAATGGAACTGCGAATGGATCTCACTAACGAGGCCGACTGAATTAAAGCAGCGTGGAGTAGACTCCAGGCCAGAAATGATGGGGAGACCCCGTGCCCAGCAGTGGGACACAAAAAGTGTTGCAACCATGTCAAAGCGAATCTAAAGTCGCTAAACGACGATCCGACGGCTTCGCATCCTTCCTTTATACTTTACAATATTAACGATGATAAAAGAATTGGAAGTGGGTCAAATCAAGCTTTATTTTATTTCATAGTTATTTATAAATCGATCTATCAAAAGAGTATTAAAAATAAAAATAACCGAAATAATTTTGTAAACAAACCTTAGTCACGCACGTCAAACTAAATAGAATAGAATAGAATAGAATAGTATTTATTTGTCAATAAGTATAGGTCAATAAGGTTTTACATAAAATTGTCGACAGTTCCAATATACTTAGCCAAATATTTTGGCAGCCAAATAATAATAAAGCCAGCCAAATTCCGCTTACGTTACAAAATCACGATTTTTTAACGTGAACCTAATCGGACGTTACTTGTATTACGATATCCCTTCCGACAAAATAATTGTAGCCTTATGGCCGCTATCACACTGGCGTTTTACGAGCGTTGGTGTTCGCTGCGCAAACGCAGCGTCGCGATTCTCTAAAAACAAGCGTTCACGCTGCGAATTCACAACGTCAACGTCGAGACGAAAGCGATGTCGACGTAGCGTTTTTTTAACCGACTTCAAAGGAGGAGGATTCTCAATTCGACCGTATACTACTCTGTCAAGAAAGTACCAGGAAAAGATCAATTCTAAACATTTTTCTTTTTTACCGTTTGAAGGCGGTTTTTTTTGTTAAATACTTATATTTAAGAACCTGTTACAATAGTCTTTTTCAGTATGAGCGGAGGCGAGGTTACGACCAGCGTGTGCGCGACGTTTGACGTTGCGTTCAAAGCATGGGCAACGTGAATGTCGCGTTTGTGCAGCGTTGTCTCTGCGCAGACGTTACAACGGTGGTAAAACGCCAGTGGGTTAGCGGCCTGTCTTCCTCTGTGAGCTAAATTATTGCTTTTAGGTGTCGATGCGTGAAACAATTTGTGTAAGATATTATAGCCTAGTAGTTAACAATACTATTCATGAAGGAGGTCTGGAGTCGAATTTTTGCTCGTTAAACTGAATTATTGAAAAGTATGTTTTCTATTTATATGTTCTGTAAACATTTAATTTTGAAGAGTTTTATTCATACTAATGTTATAATTGCGAAAGTAACTCTGTAACTTTAATAAAATTTGGTACACAGATAGAGTAGCTAGATCTTGAGAAAGGACATAGGATAGTTTTTATTCCGAAAAAATTTACTGTTCCCGTGAGATAGACTAGTGTAAAATAGTAATAGTAATAGTAGTCTTTATATCTCTCATTACAAAGGCATACGATGTATCTAGATATTAAATGGTTATGGCAATTTATTATTTATGCCAAGGCACAACGTTCTTAAAATGTAAGAAACCTTTGTAAGAGACTGGAGTTTGCCCTAGGATAAAACCTGTGTTGCAAATCTCCAGGCCCTCACCCAAGGATTAAAATTGTAACTAATGTTATCTATATATTTTATATATTAGTATCTATACACTTATCTTTAAAAAAATTGTGTGTGTGTGTAGGATGTTGTGATGCACTTAAATGTGTTGTGCATGAGAACAAATGATGTGGAATGTATTTAACTAATTTTAGTGCTGAAATTAAATTAAAAACACTTATTGCTGAATACTAAGGAGGTCTTCAGTACACTTGTAAGATAATTTTTGCAGATAATTGGATACTTTAGTCTTACATTCATGTTTAGTTAAAGAATAAAATTCAAGTATATTATTTACTCTGTTGTACAAAAAGCTTCCTAAAAAGCAGTAGAATTTTCTCGCAAATTGCGTTCGGAAAATTTCAGTATTGGTGCAGACTTTATTTCTTCTCCTTGAGGACTCATGCAAACTATTATAAAGAAGCTGGCTGTGCTTGTATAGAATAATATGAAGTATAAAAAGTTGACGTACTGACAAAACTTTGTACTGTAATCATATAAACTCAAATCACCCAAGCAATGCCGGACCGGATCGCTAGTTTTACAAAAAGTTAGTAGGCGTAGTCGTTAATAGAAGTTGAGTAGTCGCTGTTTTCTATAGATATCTAAACACAACCTGAAACGAAGTCTTATACCTTTAAACGACCAATTCTTGGCTGCAACCCTTTTTGCGTCCCACTGCTGGGCACGGGTCTCTCCCCATTATTGGGGAGGCCAGGAGCTTACTCCACCACGCTGCTCCAATGCGGGTTGGTGGACCAATTCTTATATATGCCTAATCCAACAATTTTTTGAAATTTAGCACCCAGGGGGTTTCGGTGGTGATAGACCGACGCAGCTAGGTTCCATTTTTAGAAAATTCATTCTTCACGACACGCGTGGCGCAATTACCTTGCCGGACTGCCAATCAGAGTGTCCCGGATTCGATTCCCGGCGAAGCAGAAATTTGAATCATGAGTTTAAATTTCGGTGTTTGTGCTTCGGTCTTTGTGTGTGTCCATGGCACCCACTACACAAGGTATTATCTACCTTACTGTGGGGTTATGAGTGTGAAACGTTATTTATCTTACCTCATAATCTTAAAAAGATAAACCCAAAATCACGCGCCAAATCACCTTATTCATATTTTATGTATATTCAAGATTACAAATGTTGCCCTGTGCTTGATAAAATTGTCTAAGAGCAGTGATAAATACTTGGCAAACTCTGACTATGTATTATCATTGCGATTTTTATATTTACATGTAATTCAGAGAGCGGATTTTGTAATTCTGACAGACATTATTTCAATTACTTTGATTGAAATAATTTCTTTCAGAATTAAAAATCAGCCAATCGTGGGCCAATTTTGTTATTCTGAAAGAAATTATTTCAATCAAACTAAGTGAAATAATTTCTATCAGACTTACAAAATCAGGGGGCAGGTTAGCCAAAAATATTATTTTTATTCCGCTGCCGTTCAATTAGTTAGCTTTCTTCTCCACATTGTTCTATTATAGAAACTCACAAGTTATGGGTTAATGTTTAACCCGTTATCTGATGTTTTTAAACGACAAGGTTAACAACATCTGATTATCGGTAACAACCAGGAGCTCTAATCTAAACGCCGAAGTCCGGAGATTCGCATATTTTTCGGCGCATTTTTGACCCCTTTCTGATCTTCCTATTTGAGGATACATAACTCTATAGAAAAGGAATCGAGAATATGTAGTAGCTATTTAGGATATAATACCTTTAAATCCTTTATAAAATGATCGCTCAAAAATACACGATAGTCCCTGTAGCTTCGGGATTAAGAATAGAGCTACGGTATCCCCTGCCTGATCGTAAGAGGCGACTAAAAGGGGGCTTCCGGGGATGTGGACGGTGAGAGTGGGAGCTTGACCCGTCCAGCCAGCAGCCCCGGGAAGGACGGCGGTGTATGCGTGGCCGCATGCCGCCGTGAACACCTGAAGGTGCAGGAGAGCACATCTGCTCTCCCGAAGATGGGCCCGTTATGGGGCGCCGCGCGTGGAGGACACCGGTGCGTTCCTATGGAGAGGGTTTTAGTGCGGTCAAATCCCACATAACCCGGTATCCTCTCCCAAGGTGTCGGGTACCTTTTGAAGGTTTCCCCCCCGATACCAAAAAAAAAAAAAGGTACTTCGGACGATAGCGCTTAGAGTAGGGCCTCCAACAAGTCGTAAATCACGAAAAAGCACATGTCACCATCGAAATACCTCCAGCCCTCAATGTTGCTTAACCTTTTTTATCATTTGGTGGATCATGTATTCTCCAATTTTCTGATTGTACGAAAACCTTATTTATTTAGTGCTATAGATTCAGAAATTCCTTAAATCGCAGACAGATTAGTTATGTTTCTATTTATTTGCAGACTATACGCACAGAACAAAAAAGGACAAGTAAAAACTAGCTTTTAATTTAATTTTTGATTCATCTTATTTTAAACGATATTAAATTTCTAAAATTTGATTGCAGATATTTGTTCCTGAAATTCCTAAACGGTCCATGTAGATCTTTTAAGCAGTACTTATCCTTTCTTCATCTATACTCGTATCTGTACATCGCACAGGACTTAGATATTTTTTTTTCAACCTTTTTTATGTCCCACTGTTGGGCACAGGTCTCCTCTCACAATTGAGAAGGATTTAGGCCATAGTCCACCACGCTGGCCAAGTGTGGATTGGTGGACGTCATGCTTTCGAGAAATTATGAATTTCTCTCAGGCATGCACGGCAATGGGGAACATCGTAATCAATTAAATATCACGATATTTTCCATCACCGTGGAGCAGCGATAAAGGCGCACATTACAAATTTCTTTGTCAGAGGTGCGCTCCAAGGATTTTAACCCGGCCCCCAGATTTTGTAACTTTGAAAGAAATTATTTCAATTACTTTGATTGAAATAATTTCTTTCAGAATTAAAAATCAACCAATCGTGGGCCTATTTTGTAATTCTGATAGAAATTATTTCAATCAAAGTAAATGAAATAATTTCTATCAGAGTTACAAAATCAGCCCTCGGGATCGGTCGCGTCGGAGACCGCGGTCGATTACCACTCGGCCATCGCTGCTCTAACTTAGGTACGTACGTACGTACTTAGATATTAATCAACATAAAATCAAGCAAACATAAATAGTATATTGGTAAATTAGTATGTGACATTGTATCAAGGCTAAGATTTTTCCTAAATTCTTGCATATTTTGCAATGGATAAGACATATCATTCGTAAGAGAAAAGGCATGTCAGTAGTCTGTCCTGTAATCTTGTCAATGATAAGATACCGAACACCAGATTTCTCTGGACATAGAACAACAATAAATTACTCACGTATTTGGTGGAACTTATTCTGCGAATACGCTTCGCTGGTTTCTTCTGTGCTCTCCTGTATTTGTTCTCTTCTATAGGACAAGAAGCGGCCATAGATTTGTCTTCTAGCACGAACCAATCCGTAACAGAACTACGCCTCACCTTTTCGTCACCACTTACACGTTTCACTTCCAAAATTTTTGACAACTCGCTCTTGAACTCTTCACTAATATCGCTCGCTTTCGACATTTGCACTACTTTCGGGGGAGACAGAATGGAAAATGATAAACTTTTTCGTCGTTCTCTTACTGGAAGTACATCAGGATGTCGGGTTTTTGTGTAAGGTTCGCTGTCACTCATATAGTTCTCGCTGAACATATCGACGACTTTGTTCAATTCGAACAAGTTCTCTTCGGATTTCGTCTTTGACATGTTCAGGAATAATCCGCTCGACGCTGATGTCACTGATGATAAGCTAGAGTTGTGATTCGAGGATTCAAGTGCTGGGATCTCTTTGAAGCTTTTTAGGAACACTGAGCTATCGGTGTCGTAGTACACATTCGATATGTATTCCAGGCTATCGTTGGAAGATGCGTCACCCATTGTGTCACTACTCCCGTAAGCGTACGAGCTGGTTTTCATAAGTGATCCTTTCCTCTCGGCGATTTCCTCAAAGGCTCTAGGTAAAAATTCAAAACTTTTACTTCTAGTATAACGAGGTCTTCGTTTTTCTTCTTTTTCCGCTAAATCTTTGTTTCGGAATAACCAAAACCGTTTGCTAGATTTACTTTCATGGTAATTTTTTAATTTATTTTTCGCTAGTGGAAGCGAAGGTATGTCTACTGTTCGATCGTCTTCGACTATAGTCTTCCATTTATGCTTTTCGTGCTTGTCTTTGCCGAATAACTTCATTTTCGAGAGACGGTCTCGAAAGCTAAATGACTTCTTTAACGGGGATACGTTTTCATTATCTGAAGTGGGAGTTAGTCTCTCGCTAGAAGAGAGGAAATCTGAAGCCGGATGCAAGCAAGCTGCTAACAAACCTGACGGATTCACAACGACCAGTTCCTTGCCAGATTCTCCTGGTACAGGTCCTTTGATGTTTGTAAATCCTGGCTTGAATCTGTCCGGCAACTCCCCAAGTAGACCTCGTTCAAGAAGTTGCAGGTTTTCTGCATTCATCTTTTTCAAAACTTCCGCTTTTCTTGGAACGGGCTTTGTCTTATCATTTGTATTATCCATGGTGGCACGTCACTTCGAGCCCGCGACGCGTTTTGAACTGTTTTATCTCCAGCCTCAATATCACGTATCAGATAAGCGCTGATAAATAACTCTCTGATGTTGTTTCGGTTATGAAGGTACACAATTTCTAGTTTTGTTTTACTGTATTGTAAAAGTGTAAAAGTAGGTGAATTAAGAGGCATTAGAGGCACAGGCATAAGAATAAATAATATTCTTATGGCACAGGGTTAAAGTCAAAGCCTTTTATGTACGATATCACCAATATGAATGTGTATCACACAGCTGAGAGTCCTTTAGTTGGAGTAGCAGACGAGCATG
Source organism: Pyrgus malvae (assembly GCA_911387765.1). Taxonomy (NCBI): domain Eukaryota; kingdom Metazoa; phylum Arthropoda; class Insecta; order Lepidoptera; family Hesperiidae; genus Pyrgus; species Pyrgus malvae. The sequence continues at coordinate 3,051,576 of OU426968.1, read as the reverse complement.
CAGGCTACGTGGTTTTAAGTGGACGCTGCAGTCCATGGACATCTACATGCAACTCAAGCAAGCATAGGTAAGTCTTGTCTGAGGTCGTACGCAGTTGCGCTGCCACTCCGGCGGAGGCTGGTGCTCGCCTCATGTAAGATTCCACCGAAATACAATAGAATTGCTTCACGGCAGAAGTGGGTGCAGCGGTGGTACTTCCCCGGGCGAACCATAATAGTTCTACCACCTACATAAAATAAAACAATACGTTTATTTTACTTAACTTTACTCCAATACGTTTTTGTAGGTTTAGGAAATTAAAATACAACAAAGCTGTAGCTTAAAGTAACTAATGTTTTGTTGTTAGATATTTCATTATGGGTAATTGGTGTGAAAGTTGCTTAAACATAACATATTGCTTAAAAATGTATGTCGTAGTGTATTTTGAATGTCTACATCATAAAGGGAAATATTTTGAAGATATTTTAAATTGTTTCGTAATAAAGGGCATTATTACAATAAAACTGGTACACAAGACATTGCGATTTGTAATATTTTTGTGACTTTAAGAAGAAGAAACCACTGATGAAATGGGTTTACCATTATCTGCGAATTTCTGGCATTTTAGGAAGTTGGCAGTCGCATTATTAATAACAGCAGCAATATGTACGGCTATAGCGTCTATGATGGCATTGAATTTACAAAAAGGAATGAATTTGTAAGCATCCTTTCCATTGAAGGATCGTTATCTTACTCGTTTTCATTTAGCTCATAATTTAATTATAATTATCAAATGGAAATCAAACAGGAATCCAAGTCCCACAACTGAGCGGTATTTTAAAGTATGCTCCAGGTCTTTACAAGATTCTAAGAGAAACGGGTGCCCACCAGTGTGGCCATGGGACAAAGCCAGCAAAACTTCAAAAAGGTAAGGTGTATACTTTTACCTAAGTACACACAGCAAGATAAAATTATAGAAGACTATATTAAAAATACAAGCGCCTATGACTGTTTCAGAATCGAACCACGATGGACTTGGATCTGCCAAGACGATCGCTGTGAAAGACTAGTCGCATCGGAGGCTACAAACTTACAATCACTATCTACTTGCAATATGCTGTGTGGTTCTATAAAGTTGTGGCCTCAGCCGACTGGATTTGTAAACCTTGCTACCACTGCTGTGAGCGTACAAGCTAAGAGTCTCTCCTTAAAAGTTATAGCTTCCCCCTCTCGGGAAGTTACTGAACACCTCAACGATGCATTTGAACTAATGCGAGATGATGTAAAATCATTGGAAAAATCTGCTAACAGTATAAGACGACGTGACACTGAAACTCCCCACGATATTTCGATACTTATATCAGTGAACGGGACCACTGATGTCCGATTACGCCTTCACACTGATGAAAGCTATAACCTTTCCGTCAGACTACACGGTCGCACTCTAATAGCAGATATCATCGCTCAATCATTCTGTGGCGCCCGTCACGGACTCGAAACACTCTCACAATTGATTTGGTTCGATTCTTATGCTAATTCCCTTTTAGTTGTAGAAGCGGTTAGCATAGAAGATGCTCCTCGATTTCATTACCGAGGTTTAATGCTCGATACAGCACGTAATTACTTTCCCGTTTCACAAATCATACGTACAATAGATGCGATGGCGGCTTGTAAGTTGAACACTTTCCATTGGCATGCCACTGACTCAGATTCGTTTCCATTGAGGTTAAAAAGTGTACCTCAGCTAGCCCAACACGGAGCGTTCGGAACTGGAGCCATTTATAATCCTAGTGACATTCAAGCAATAGTTCAGAGAGCGAGATTGCGTGGTATACGCGTTCTGATAGAAGTAGATGCACCAGCACACGTTGGTCGGGCTTGGTCGTGGGGACCTCCGGCGGGCCTCGGACAACTAGTGCATTGTGTTGAAGAGGAACCTTGGAGAGACATTTGCGGACAGCCACCCTGTGGGCAACTCAATCCGCACAACCCATACGTTTCTGAATTGCTAGAACAGATTTACTCTGAAATTATTGACCTTACCGGTGTTGATGACATATTCCATATTGGTGGCGATGAAGTGTCCACACGCTGCTGGTATAAAAATATAAGGGACGTCAAACCCATGAAACTTTGGTACGAGTTTACCAAACGAGCTATACTTGCACTCGCGGTTGCAAACGGTGGAAAATTACCAGAATTAACTCTCTTATGGTCCTCAAAACTAACGCGTCCTCCGTATCTTAAGAAACTGGACAAGAAGCGGATAGGAATTCAAATTTGGAGTGGATCACGAAAGGAAGAATCACGCGGGATTATTAACGCCGGTTTTCGGGCTATTATATATCACGTGGACGCATGGTACCTTTTTTTTTTTTTTTTTGGTATCGGGGGGGAAACCTTCAAAAGGTACCCAGCACCTTGGGAGAGGACACCGGGTTATGTGGGATTTGAACCTCACTAAAACCCCCTCGGTGGCCTCCTCTGCGTTTGGGGAGGACTCCGGGATCTCCCATGGAACGCACCGGTGTCCTCCATACGCGACGCCCTGGAAAGGGCCCATCTTTGGGAGAGCAGATGTGATCTCCTGCACCTTCCGATGCTTACGGCGGCATGCGGCCACACACACCGCCGTCCTTCCCGGGGCTGCTGGCTGGACGGGTCGAGCTCCCACTCTCACCGCCCGCAGCCCCGGAAGCCCCCTTTTAGTCGCCTCTTACGATCAGGCAGGGGATACCGTAGCTCTATTCTTACTCCCGAAGCTACAGGGACTGGACGCATGGTACCTAGACTGTGGTTTTGGCTCGTGGCGCGATAATTCTAGTGGTCACTGTGGGCCATATCGGACCTGGCAGAAAGTGTATGAGCATCGTCCTTGGGGTTCAAAGAAAGGTCGGATTGAGGGCGGTGAGGTCTGTCTTTGGTCAGAGCAGGTGGGGCCGGAAGGATTGGACGCGCGGCTGTGGCCTAGGACAGCGGCGCTGGCGGAGCGTATGTGGTCGGATATTGAGGCAGTCGGATCAGATGTTTCCGTGCGGTTGGATGTGCAACGTGAGCGACTTCTCGCCCGAGGAGTTCATGTACTACCGCTGGGGTCTCGCTGGTGCTCGCACAATCCTCTGGCATGTGACTAGCGAATCAAGATATCCAGGTACATATTTGCTGAGAAAGATATTCGCTCCCTTTCAGATCCTCCCTTGACAATCAATCTACAGATTCTATTCATGTCTGTACTAGTGAGTTGTATTTATATCAAATTTTTGAAGAAGCTTATCAAACGTTATTTAAACGTATTCGTATATAACGTTTACGATAGTGTTTCATCGAAACACATTTTCGCATACAATATAGTTTCATAGAACAAGTATAATAAAGTTGTAAGATAACAAGGAGCGCGACCATATGAATACTATCTCATTCTCAAGCATCGTTCTATTCTCTGTTGCACAGTTTCATTAACATTTGTTTTGGTGAAAATTTGCCACATTTAACAAAACAATCCGCTGACAGTACCCGAAGTCGGAATTTCAATAATTTTAAATACCTCTTAATACAATAACAGGTGGGTTTAATAGAAAGCGGAATGACTAGACTCGAAGATAAGATATTGAGTATTTACAATTTCAGAAGCGATAAATTGATAAACTACTTACGTATTTGGTAGAACTTATTCTGCGTACGCGTTGTGGTGGCTTCTTCTTTGCTCTTCTGTACTTGTTTTCTTCTACCGGGCATGCGGCGGCCATAGCCTTATCTTCCAGCACGAACCAATCCGTAACGGAACCGCGCCTTGCATTTCTAGCCACACCACTTTCACGTTTCACTTGCAACATTTTTGACAACTCAGTTTTAAAATCATCACTTACTTCGTTCACTTTCGACACTTGCATTACTCTGGGCGATGGTATATTGTGAAACGAGGAACTTTTCCGCTTTTCTCGAACTAGCAACTCTTCAACACGTTTTTTCGTGTAAGGTTCGCAGTCACTTAAATAGTTCTCACTAAACATATCAACTGTTTTGTCAAATTCATCTAGTAAGTCTTGAACAGATTTTGTCTTCATGACATTTACGACCAAACCACTGGAGGCTGAGGTTGCCGTCGACAAACTTGAGTTGTTATTCGAGGATTCGTGAGGGACCTCCTTGAAGCTTTTAAGATACACGGTACGGTCATTATCATAGTATACATTCGATAAATTTTCCAGGCTCCCAGTAGAAGACCAACCGTCATCGATGGAATCGTTGCTCCCAAAAGCATACGACGCGTTTTTTGTTAATTTTACCTTCTTCTCATTGCCTTCTGCAAGTGCTTTCGGCAAAAATTCAAAGCTTTTGCTCCGAATGTATGCAGGCCTTTGCTGCTGACGCCTCCCCACTATTTCCTTGTTCCGGAACATCCAAAAACGTTTGCTAGATTTATTATCGTATTTCTTGTCAGGTTTTGGCGACACTGGAGGAGGGGTTTTCGCTGCTTCATTCTCTGCTATGGCGTCGTATTTCTTTTCATGCATCTGTTTCTCTTTGTTGAAGAAACTCATTCTTGAGAACCGTTCTCGAAAGCTAAACGATTTCTTTAAAGGTGATATGCTATCGTCATCCGAAGGCGTATGAGTATCATCGGGGAGTGGCGTATCAGGTACAACTATTGGTAAGCATGATGCTAAAATTCCAGGTTTTGAAACCACTAGCTCCTTACTTATATCAGCTCGCACTGGTACCTTCTCATTTCTGAACGCTTGTGGCTTCAATTTATCAGGAAGATCGCCTAGTAGACCTCTCTCTAGTAGCTGGAGGCTTTCCGCGTTTAGTTTCTTCAGGACTTCTGCTCGTCTTATAACTGGTTTGACTTTATCCGTTTTATCATCCATGGTGGTACGTCACCACGGGCCCGCGGCGCGTCCTCAACTGTCGTATCTCAAGTCGCGATATCTTACTGATAACGCGATAATGGCTGTACTCATGTTTCAATTAATAGAAAACGTGTTTATTTTGTTTTGTTGTGTTAATTACACAACAGCGTTTGATGTAAATAAATTTTAATATTGATTATTTACAGTTGAGCAATAAATTATTAGGCCACTGATTTGGGTTGTGATGGAATCTAACAAAGGCGGAGCGAGAAAAAATATTCTTATCTCAGACTCTGATACGTAATCTAATTTATAATTGAAGTGCTCTGTCAAAATCAGCCATGTAATGTGTATGAATTGCTTGTTCAAAGCTCTTAGAATTGATCAATTTCATAATAATATTACTATACCTAAGACTTAAAACATCCTACTAATATTATAAATGCGAAAGTATGTTTGTTACTCTTTCACGCGAATACTACTCAACCGATCATGATGAAACTTTGTACATATGTATATTCTTGGAGTTATCAGAAGTGAAATAGGATACTTTAAAAATAAATTCACGCGGGTAAATCCGGGGGCACTGCTAGTAACTACATATAGGTTACATGATGTCAATGATAGACATTCATTGTCTGTAATGATTATTATTATATTGGCTGGCTGCAACCCTTTTTGCGTCCCACTGCTGGACACGGGTCTTTCCCCCATTATTGGGGAGGCCTGGAGCTTATTCCACCACGCAGCTCCAATGCGGATTGGTGGAGATTATTATATTACGTGTTAGTAAATCCTATTCTACTAATGTTATAAACGCGAAAGTTTGTAAGTACAAATGTTTGTTACTCTATAACTTAAAAATTACTGAATGGATTTTAATGAAATTTTATAATAATATAGCTTATACATCAGAATAACACATAGGCGACAATTTATTTCACCTCATGCTAAAAATCTTCTGTAACGCGGGTGAAACCGCGGGGCACAGCTAGTTATATATAATTATGGAATCCTATCCTATCCTAATAATTGTTATTTGGTTTTCTACACTGATACAATAATGAAATTATGTAAACCACATGGTTACAATGTATGTATGATAAAATAACTTAAAAATATGGCTACGTGTAAGTGAAGGCTGCAAGGGGTTCCGTAACTTAAAAATTAAACCTAAAACCTTTTGCACGATTAATTTATACCATCTATACTAATAATTTAAATGCGAAAATTTGGATGGATGTTTATTGCTCCATCACGCAAGAACGGCTGAAGGGATCGGGGTAAAATCTGGTATAGAGTCTGGAATAACACACATGCATACTTTTATTCCCGGAAAAAAATTACTTTTCCCGTGGTTTAGATTAGTAGTGCTAGAACTATTATGGTTCGCCCGGGGAAGTACCACCGCTGCACCCACTTCTGCCGTGAACAATTCTATTGTGTTTCGGTGGAAAGATGCAATTGCCGGCCACACTTACATGAGGCGACCACCAACCTCCGGAGTAGCAGCGCAACAATACGACCTCAGACAAGACTTACCTATGCTTGCTTGAGGATGTATGTAGATCACCATGGGCTGCAGCGACCACTTAACATCACGTGGCCTGCATGCTCGTCTGCTACTCCATTCAAATAAAATAAAAAACATATAAGTAAACTCAAATCACCCGAGCGAAGTTAAGCCGCATCTCTAGTTTACCATAAACTGGCTACCCTATCCATGTGTAAGGAAAGACTGCAAAGGGTTCCGTTACCCAAAAAGTTAAACCCTATTTTCTTAATGTAACTACAAATAGACGACCCGTGAGGTGTAATGATTACCATGCCGTACCGCTGATCGGAGAATCCCGGGTTCGATTCCCGGCGAAGCAGAAATTTGAATGATGAGTTTAAATTTCTGTTCTCGGTCTGGGTGTTTGTGTTTCTGTCTTTGTATGTGTCCGTGGTACCCACGACACAGGGTATTAACTATCTTACTATGGGGCTAATATCTACCCTACTGTGGGGCTATGAGTGTAAACGTTTAAACGTTACAAATTCCCGAGTTCAGATCTTAGTGCATTCGAAGTCGCAAAAAAGATTATTTATTCTAAAAAAATCTTGTGAATGCTTAAAAAAGATGAGTAATGATTTTGGTTACACACTTCAATCGGGAAAGTACCATTGCCACAGGCGCGGTCCCAAAATCCATCAGTCATGCTTAGAAGGAAGGCGAAACATGCCAATTTGGGACACCTCTTCTCCCAAATTTCTTAGTGCCCCCCCTCACAAAATTTCTTGGCGACCCCCCCTCCCCCAAAACTGAAAGCTGCGACCGCGCCTGCATTGGTACACCCATATCTGCCGTGCAGCAACTCTACTAGTAGGTACTTGTTGCGTTTCGATGGACAGGTGCGGCTTCAGCCCAATGTACAACAATGTAGGTACCGATTGCCATCACTGGCAGCAAACTAGATGATGGCGACTATAGATATTATTTACAGGCGGCCGCCTGCAAATTCGTCCGCGTGGATTGTTTCAGTATTTTTCTAAAATAAAAGTAGCCTTAGTTACTCCTTATTACATCAGCTACCTGCCAGTGAAAATCCCGTCAAAATCGGTCCAGGCGTTACAGAGATTAGCCGGAACACACAGACAGACAGACAAAAAATATTATTTTGGTATATGTACCTACCGTATATACATTCATGTGCATGCTTATAGCATCAAAGTTACGGACTCACCCGTCAGTGGAGAAGGCATTGCGCATCTCTTCGATACATAATTTTTGTGCCAAATCTGGTGCGGGGGGAAGAACGCACACATTTTAATTTTGTCACACTTTCACAAATATTCTTTCATCGCTACAGACGCAAACATTTCTAAAAATGTTAATTTCAATTAACAACGTCATTTTCTATGCACCGACAACACTGACACCGACACACACACTCTAGTTGTATATAACTAGAAGGCACATTGTGCATGCACGTTGGGACGAAGGGTTCGCCCGTAAAGGCCACTCCTCAGACGGGTATCATACCTGTCAGTACCTGTGATGCTCTAAGTATGCATGTAGTAAGAAGCGGTTATTTTAATATTACAGACACTCCAATTTTATTTATTTGTATAGATTTCGTTTACGTTGGACCATCATCATAAATATCGTCAGCCTTTCAAAGCCCATTGCTGGTCATACACCTCTCTTACCGGTAGCCACTTCGCCCTGTCCTGCGCCCTTGAATCTTCTTCTTCTTCATGCTTCTTTAGTCGTCAGACCATCTAGGTGCAGCGCTATGCTCCTTTTACCAAGACTTTGCTTCAAAGATACGGAACCCGAATACATAATGTTAATCTTGTTTTGTGGAAATGTTTTTCTAAAGACTTTGTCGTACTTAAAAATCCATATCACGTAGCATACACTTTACACTCTAGCCGCTGAATCAATATCATCATAGCAACGGAATGTATCAACGTAAAGACATTCAGATCAAAGTCGAGTAATATCGGTAGTAAGATCTCACGAATCCTTTGTCTGAATTTCGGCAGATAAACTAAAATTTTGTGATGTGAAGTGTTTTACATTGCGCTAAATTTTTAGCTTGAAATTGTAACATTGGACTCAAAAGTATTAAAAGAATGTCAGACTCTCTGAAGTTGTGGAGTTGAACTTGAATATCGTACCTATAAACAAACAGTTTTGTTCTTTAAGACATAAGACGCCGTACCTATACGAAAATTTGCCGATTTGCTGATTTAGCTGATTTTACATAGGAGAGTTTGCATACAGTATTTCCATAAGTTTTATTGCACAATATGACTGATAATTTCAATAATAAACTAATAAATGAGCCACTTTTTCATTCTTATTACGTTGTTTTGCTTATAATAGACCTGAAGACGGTGATAGTTTTGTGAATTTTAATGTAAGTAATAAGTATAGAATATTACATATTTCCGGATCATTTTAAAAACAGATCGAAAAAATGCCATGATTTGCTGTAAAAATCGCCTTTATAGTTTTGTAGTATATTTGTCACATTTTACCACTCTCATACACAAAATATTAGTAAAAAAAAACATTAAACTTAGTCAATTTTGAGAGAAAATGGGCCAGAATGGCCAGATTCCTGAAAAAAAAAAAAACAAATTAATAATGAAAATTCAGCATTAAAAATCTTTTAAAGTAACCTAAATCTCGCATTATAATTCTTGACGCAAGCTAAAAAAGTGATTAATGTATTAGATTATTATTGAAATGATCAGTTATATTTTGCAATGAAACTTATGGAAATACTGTAACTTATCTGCAAAATCTCATGTGTTCAATCGGGTAAATCAGCGAAATCGGTAAAATTTCGTATACGGCCCCTTAAGATAATATCCTACTGATTTACCGATGTTTCAGTAGCTTCGATTCCCGAGTAAAGTTGTCTGTTTTTATTTCTATTTTATTTAAACAAACTTCGGTATAAATCTTTCCCTCACCGACCCAAGAAGCAGTAATATGTTTTAACCAAAACTGAGGGGTACAAAATCTTGCCAGCGACGTTCAACTTCGTTTTGTGGATCTGATTAGCAGCATTCTAAAACAAGAAACAGCCACACCATTAATTAAAAACATACATACATAATTCTTACACAAATGAGAGTATATTCGTAACAGTGGTAAGAGTAATCTCTCTAATTATCCCCGTGTTATTACTTACAGCCGCCACAAACAATAGTAGCCCGTTTTCCCACAGCAATCGTAACATAACAACTGACTAGGAAGAAGCATAATGGTGTTTTGTTATAAAATTATAACAGAGTCGCCGAGGCGGTCCCGATGTCCTTCTCCGAGGAAATCGTCCCCTGTTGGAAGACTCCCTTGCGGTAAGTTTTTAATAGTAAATTATGAAAATGAAAATGAAAATAATTTATTTGCACAAATATGGGTATTACAAAAGTTGTTTTATGTACATTTATTAGTTCGCCATATTTACCTCAGCGAGGTATGCAAATTTGGAGGACAGAATTAAAACGTATATTAACAGTATAACTAAAATTACTTATAACTAAATTTATTATAATTGAAGACAACGTTGATTTTATTTTAACCCATATTTTGCGGTTTTTATTGCGATGTTTTATCAATTCTACTATAATTATAAAAGGTGTTTATGTTTAATACGAGTTATATTTTTATCTGGGCCATCGGCTTTAGTTTTTTTATTATATTAGTTTTTTTTATTTGAATGGAGTAGCAGACGAGCATGCAGGCCATGTGGTGTTAAGTGGTCTCTGCAGCCCATGGACATCTGCACACAACCTCAAGCAAGCATAGGTAAGTCTTGTCTGAGGTCGTATGCAGTTGCGCTGCTACTCCGGAGGCTGGTGGTCGCCTCAAGTAAGTGTGGCCGGCAACTGCACCTTTCCACCGAAACACGTTACCTTTAGCATCTGCGATCAGCAAGTTATGTCCAGGTGCATTCCAAGGGAGTGGGGGGCATGGGGTGCAGCTGTCCAGATTCAGGGATTCAATAATCCCAAAAGATCTCCCAAACGAAAAATGAAACCTTTAAAGAATAAGCTAAATATGCTACCTCCTGCTGTATCCTTTGTATATTTAATATTTTGTGTGCGTGTCTTCGTGTGACGTGGAATGCATATTTGCCCCCGCCCTGATCAAGACCCTAAAAATTTTCTTCCCCCTGACCAAGAAACTGGGTGGGTACGCTTAACTATACTACTGCGCTGTACTATAGAGTAAATTCTATACCCTACCCTTTACAGGTAGACCCACACCTATAAAAAGCGACCTAAATAGTTTAGGCGCACTTCGAAATAAGATGATGTATGACCACCATCGCAGAGCACATTGAACGGTCTGATAACACTGCTGTCAAAAATAATTCTACTTGAAACAATATTACTATTTTATTTCAAAAGGCGCTGAGTATTAACCTATATATTTATTTATATGTATCATAAAAATTACTAAGTATAAAGGTAAAAAAATCTGTTTAAAAGATACGGTTGCGGGTCAGAATTACATGAGGTTCCGGAATAGCCAACTGCATAATAACCAACAAGCAAGGCAAGAGCAGGCGCGGTTGCAGCCTTAAATTTTGAGGGGGGGTCGCCAAGAAATTTTGGGGGGATCATTAAGAAATTTTGGGGAAGGAGTGTTCCGAATTGGCTTGTTTCGCCTTCCATCTATGCATGACTGATGGATTTGGGGCTTATGTCCCCTGTGACCCCCCCCTGGGACCGCGCCTGGGCAAGAGTCAGGCTTGCTTTAGGTCCATGAACTGCTGTGACGACTATCACCACGTCACACGTGGCCTGCATGCTCGTGTGCTTCGTTTAAACTAAATAATGTCTTGCCAGTTCCTAGCGCGTTATCCCAGCTCATCGGCACAGTGGACTATGAGGCTTACGGCAGCGACATCTTGGACTCAATCCCGGAACATGACTGGAAGCTGCTGGCGGCGCTGGCCCGGAAGAGGGAGGAGGATGAGGAGAGGGAAAGACTCGCTGAACAGTTCCAGAAGATGTGGATGAAGGAGAAGGAGGAGAGACAGCAAGTTAGTCTTAAAAAACGTATAAAACGTATATTTTTATTTTCTAAGTAGAATCGCAGTTTCTACTGCATTAAAAAGAGTATTCGATGTTTCACTGCGGCAAAAAGTGGTAATCTCCAGCATCCTAACTTATAGCGCCTGAAAGAAGACACACAAATTAGAATATTAAGAATGGACGTTTGAGGCGTAATGGTAGGGTTTGGCAGCATGTACTCCTATGTTACTTGTAGCGGTGACACAATAGTTCACACTACCACGTAACCTACATTTTCATTTACTATTAAATTATATAAAAATATCCGCTATTTAAAAGGCTTATTGTACTTGACTGCCACCCTTTTGCGCTAACCACAGGTCTATGTCAGGAAGGCCTACTCCAATGCTTGTTGAAGGAATTGCGGGGCACCGCTATGTATAGTCGTAAATGCTTTGCCGATAAAAAGGTTTGTGTACATCCCACAACGGCTGCCATGCCGGACTGCCAATCGAGGGTCCCGGGTTCGATTCCCAACGAGGCATAAGTTTGAATGACGAGATTAAAATTTCTGTCGTGGACTGGGTGTTTGTGTATCTGTCTTTATGTGTGTCCATGGTTCTCACGACACATCTACCCTACTGTAGGGCTATGAGTGTGAAACGTAACGTTGTTTATTTATTTATTTATTGTCCCAACTTTCCCAGGCAGCAGCGGAGACCTGGCAGCAATACACCCAGTACCTGCGGCAGAAGCGCGAGCAGGAGCGCTCCTGGCAGCAGTTCCGGCGGCTGGAGCGGGACCTGGATGAGGGCTGTCGTCGCGAGCGGCTGGTCAGCTGCATACGGCATAAGGAGAAGCGAAGCGCTGATGTGCTGGCGTTTAGGGAGGATCAGAAGGTACGTGGAAACATGACTGACTCAATTTCATCTCTCTGCAATTCACGGGTCCCATTACATAATTGGAAGCATGGAAGGAATTGGTGGAAATACAGGTTAGGGGCAAACCTGCTGTAAGATTATTTCAAATCCTGCCATTCTTTAATATTATGTTGAGGATGAGATGTTTATGGATGGTTAAACTATTTTAACCATTTATATCGTAGATGGCTGCAACCCTTTTGGCGTTCCACTGCTGGGCACGGGTCTCTGGGACATTTTTGGGAGGCCTGGTGCTTACTCCACCACGCTGCTCCAAAGCGGCTTGATGGAGATGCGAGTTAGTGGTCAACCCGCTGTCGGGTGTTTTCAAACCGCCCATAAGGCCTTCGACTAGGTTTAACGACTGTTATCTATCGATAACTACCGGGGCCGACGGCTTGATATGCCCTCTGAAGCACGGAAACGCGCATGAACTTTTTTCTTGCCACTAGTGTTCACCCATCTTACACCTGACCGCGCCCGTTTGGCTTAGATGCATAGATCGCTTGCGTTCTATGCACGCCGCCGGGCAATGCGCACTTCATATCCATCCATATCGTAGTTACACTTAGAGAAATTGTTTCTCCGGTCCATACCCAAATGATTTTTTGAAAACGTAACTAGTTCGATCTGTATTTTTGATCATGACTATGTTCACGTACAATGTGGGTTTAAAAGCGGTCTAGTCTCTTTTGGTCGATTTTCACCTACACGCTGCAAGCATTGAAATATTCTTATCGATGTTCTTAGCGTGTGTAATGTTCTTATGAAAGAAGGTCATAATATGTGCGACCAACTAGTTGAGACGATCGGAATATGCTACACCACTTCTGCATCTTACATTCTCTCTAAACCCTCCATATCCTCGTTAAACCGGCAAACGGAAAACTGCACTCTTCAACAGACCACTCAACTCGTGACTAAAGCGATAGAAGAAGATGCCCGTGCGCTTCTAGCGGCAGACCGTCGATGGAGGTTGGGAGCCAGCGAGGAGTGGAAACGGAAGATGGAGCTGGTCCACGCGAACCGACGAGCTGAGGAGGCCAGGCAGAGGAAGGACGCTTTTATAAAAGATGCTTCTCAGGTAAGGCCTATTATATAAAGATGCTGTTTGGGTTTTGAGTTTATATGTAGACACGTACAATCAGGACCGCGCCGACCGCCCACAGCGCCTGTGTGCGAAACCTATGAAGCGCCTCTTTTTTTTCACGAATCTTTATGTTTTAACTTATTTTTACATAATTTTGATAGCGGGCGGCGCCCCTATTGCCTTGGCGCCTTTGTGCGCCGCACACTTCGCACATACTTACTCGTAGGGGCGGCGCGGCCCTGCGTACAATGACTACGAGTTAAAAGATTGACGTTTATTAAGAACATAAATATTTGTAATCCAAAAAAAGTAAAATATTTTTAAATCGAGTTTTCAAAACGTCGCCGCGTCGTCGGAAACAGTCGAGCAAATAATAATGCAACTATAATATCATTAGATAATCAGTATTCAGCTATGTATTGTTCTAGCACTTCTAGCACTGTGAAGAAGGCTTAGGTTTGCTCGTGGGCTAAAGATATTATCTAGCTTGACCTATCAGTTGAGCAGGGTTGGATAGCAGTGTCTGAGACGGGCACCAAACCATTTTGGAGTAGGCATGGTTCGTCCGACTTCCTCTTCTTACGCCCTTGGGTTTGCTGTTTGAGCAAGTCTTGTTTAGCGTTCGCTACTTGATCCAAACTAATCAACCTGATTGGAATGTTATGGATGGTTTCTTTAAGTTCCTTGATTTGAATTTTGTCAACAGCGTGCCGCAATAACAAACGCGCTCAGCTCTTGGGAGTCCACGCTGCTGCGGCAAGAAGTGGAGGCTCAAAACGCGGCTCAACGCGCGTGCGTGTTGGCGTCCGCCGCGCTCAAGCACGCTCGGCACTCGCGGCTGCGGAGAGCGCGCGACCTCCGCCGGGCGCGCGCGCACCAGCTCGCGACTCTTACCGCGAAACTACGCGACGCGATTCGGAGCAGCCGCTCCTGATTTTTTTTAAATAAATAAATCTAATAAAAAGGCAGGCAATTTTGGAATACCTGTCATAATGTACGTGTGTTTTGTGTATAGATGCTGAGTAATGTAAAATAAATAAATAAAAAATAACCCGTCAATGTCGTTTATGGTGCCTACCTATATTGTTACCATTCCTTGATTACTAATTTATTATTATAAATAAATAAATATCTTTGGACAATTCACACAACACCATCTGATTCCAAACTAAGGAAAGCTTGTACTATGGTAATCAGAAAGCTGATGAACATACTTATATAATTCTAAATACATATTTAAATTGTCATGTTCATCACAGAATTATTTGTCCTGGGTGGGAATTGAACCCACGACCTCATGCTTCGCAGTCGGCTCATCACCCACTACGCCACGGAAGCTGTCATATGTCATTATTGTAAGAGACTCCTTTCTTCTATCTATAAATCAAGCTAAATGTGTGAGTTAACTTTGTTCATGTTTATTTACTACTTGTAATTATTGTATGATTGGAGATTGATGTCTGTAAAATGCAGTTATTGTAATTTGTTTTAGAAAACTGGTTCAGTAAAAAAATAAGTATATGAAGCAAGCTAAGCTAAGCTAAGCTGGCGGCTATTTTGCCCAACGGCTCAGTCTAGCCATACAAAGGGACAATGCCGCCAGTGTCTTGGGGACCATGCCTCACACGGACTTTTTAGATGAAATATTTTATTTATAAGCCTTTTATGTTTTAAATGTTTTTATTTTTATTTTAAGTTATGTATATAGTTAATTAAGATTAGTATTAAGTTGTTTTGTATTGAATATATAACATATATGAAGCAGTTTACTATTTGCTTCATTCACAATAGCACAGGACAAGCCTTAATTTTGTCAGAGGTATATTACAAGTATATGCAGTTGCGTTACTTCTCTGGAGATGCCTGTCGCACCCATAGATTTTTTATATATCAAATTATAATTAATCTATGGTCGCACCCATAGCTTTATTATATATATTGACCTTTTCACCTAACATAGTAGAATTTGCTGTATGGCAATTCCATGCTATACACGAGTTAAGACAGGTCTCCAAGGATAATTACCCTAGTGTGTCTAATTTTGCATGTTATTTTTATGTGAAAATATACAATGTTTTTGGCAAATAAAGTTTTTATTTATCATCTACAATAAATACTCTTTACAATTCCGAGGAAGCATGGGCCAGCGTGGCTGCAGCGCGCCTATAGCGACGCAGCGCTTCCTCAACAGGTGCTGAACTGCGCATCGGCGAGGCGGCCACGCTGCTCCAGCGCACCGATACTGTGCCCGTCGACGCAAAACGGTACGATGCATTCTGTAAAAGTAAGGTAATAATTTCATTACAAGTGCGGAAAGGCTGTCCGCAAGGACTGAGCAACTATTTTAGTACAATTGCGAAAAAATGAAGCAATTTAATAAAATAATAAAAACACGCAAAGAATATTTTTGAAAAATGGCGCCAACCGTAAAATAATTCATTCGTTTCATTATTAAATAATGGCATCGCAATCTGTGCATATTGCCAGTGTCAAGTATAATTTCCTAAAAACTCATTGGCTATGAGTTCTGAAAAACTCATAGCCAATGAGTTGCTGGCGTTTCTCCAGCACGCAATGATAGTATGGACGAAGTCAGCATCATACAGATCTGCTCGTCCAACTACACGATGGAGGAGATAACTGGTGCCAAGACCCTCCTGTACGAATTGATTGGAAAGGCCGATCAGATACCGTCCCGTAGGAGGGATGATAAGGGAGCGATGAGCCTTCAGGATATTATGATCTTGGGATCCAGGCCTAGACTTGTTTTCTTCCACGCCTGCTGTATTTCGCAGAGTTGCAGAAAGATTTGTACAATCTCGTATGTCTATGTAAACGCATTGGAGAATCTGTAATGTTTATGTAGTAGTGGAAATGCAAATAAATAAATAAATAAATAAATTATTCAAATCCTTAAGGTGACCGATCCGGATGACGTGCCGTCCTTTGTGGCGAGGAACCTGCACAAGTTGCCACCCGTCACCTTTGACCACGTCGACGTTACCAGGCTGCTGAAGGAAATCACAACTCTAAAGGCAAGTCTGGCGGCGGTGGTGTTAAAATTGGAGGCCTCTCAGGTTACCATTAATGAGCTGCGGGCTGAGGTTGCGATATTGCGCACTACGTCGGCTGCCAATAGGTCACCAGAGGTCAACAACATTAACACGCGTCGCGGAGCAGCTGTCGCTTCGCCGTCAAGTTGCGAGTCAGCGAAATCGGACTCCTCACCGGCCGCTGTTCCCGCACGTGCTAGCGCTAATGTAGCCGCTACCCGTCCCCCGCCTCGCCCGTCGGACGTGCCGCATGCGCAAGTTTCGTCACCGCCTCAACGTGACTACGCCGCAGCCGCCCGCCAGCAACCCAAAAGGCGGACAATACTGAGGACTGAGAGTGGGAGCGGGAATACCCGCAACGAACCCCCTCGAAGTGCGGTGTCTATTGGACAACCGGACAAGGACGGCTTCATCAAGGTGGAGCGAAAGAAAAGGAGGCCTCCTTGCCGCAACCAATCTGGCACTGCACCGACAGGGAATAATCAGATTCTGCGTCCTGCCGTCCCAATCACACACATCTACGTGTCCCGTCTGCACTTCGCCACGAAGGTCTCCGATATCGTGGAGTACGTGAAGGCGAAGACAAAGTATACAGTGTGGGTTGAGAAGCTAGAATCGCGCAATGCGGTGAACTTTAGTTCGTTTGTGGTGCGCGTTCCGACTGACCTTCTGACTACGTTCATGAAGGAGGAGGTATGGCCGAAGTCGTTTTCCGCAAATATCGCGGATGCCGTCGACCGCCTGGAGTCACCGAAATCGCGTCTCACAACGCCGAAAAAAGTGACCTTAGTTTTAAGATATAAATAATATGTATGTTAGTCCATAAGGTATTTATAGTATGGGCCTTGTTGCCTGAAAATAAATGATTTATTATTATTATTATTTACGAGACCATGTCCGAAGGAGTTTTGGAAACAAGCCGAAAAAACATGTTTTCGCACTGTTATTCTATTTCACAACACTCGTGCACTGTCATTAACCTATATCGAAAAAAATGCCATCAACTTTATCCGATATAACTCAAAAATACACCAAGAAAATGAAAATAAAACAAGAGCACAACTTGTCCCTTCAGACTTCCCGCCAAAACTCCTCTAAAAGAATACCTATATGCAGAGTTTTTTTTTTGTTTTCATCACCCATTCTGGGTAGGCAAAGGGAACAACTATGCCCATACAGCCAAGTCTTCAGTAGAATTTTTTTATTGATATGAAATGAAAATGTTAATGAAATGAAATGAAACCTAACCTAACTCATTGAATCAAGTCATTAAATCTGATATTGAAATAAATTAGGAGCTTCTTTTTAGAAATATTTGCATGAATCATAAAAACTTCTAAAACTTCGTGGTTGGTTTTATTTTTAATAGACATTATTTTGAGTCGGGAAAGAGAACGCACGAGTGCGGAAAAGGTATATAAAAAGCACGAGTGTGTAATAGCCCACTTCCCGCACGCTAAACGTCCCTGCAATACGTCACTTTTTGAGCAACTGTATTAAAATTATTTTGTGTGATCTCAATTTTTTCATTCTTATTACGAACTAGCCTTCAGTGTTTGTGTTTCTGTATTTATACATGTCAATGGCACCCTCGACACAGGGTATACACCCTACTGTGGGGCTATGAATGTGAAGCGTTAATTTCATCCTACATAGCACTTCTAGCGCACTACTTAGTGTTGCTATACTACCGCTTGTCGCGTTTTGCGTCTCTCGGAACCCATTTTTTCGCCAAATTGCATGCTAGCCAGTTTATTTACACGACATTTTAACTAGGCGAATGCTTAAATACCTGGAACTGATTATCAAGAACTTCCAAATCCTTAATCAGGTTGCATCCACCCACGAAGAAACGTCTGCTCTCTGCTTCCACCACATCCAACTCTTCGGGCCTCGAGCAGGAGAGACTTCTAGAATACCACCCTGCGTCTAGAGTCAATGGGAGGTAGGTATACCCCTCCGTGCGGTGTCTGCCCCACCAGTCTGTAGAGATAACCTCCAGGTAGACTTTTATGGGCGGTGGCTCTGGAAATGGAAAAAATATAAAGTGAGGCAAGCTAAAGTAAAAACGATGTAAACATGAATAAATTAATTTTTTTTTAAAACTAGCCATACTTTTAATACGAAAAAGAAAACAAAATTTTAAAAATCATGTTCTTATAAAGTTATGTAAAAACTACTTTGCAACAATCCGCAATCAGAACATATCATGGTGCATACTTTTTCATGCAATAGCACCTCTCTCCCTCCCACATAGGACACATGCACATGCAACAATAAAAAATGTACGCCAACAGACGTACCACCACCAACACGTGTTTCGCCCCAAAAGAGAGCATCATCAGAGTTGACTCTGCGATGGATACTCGCAAAACTTTTTGAGGTGGTGGTACGTATGTTGGTGTATATTTTCATTGTTGCATGTGCATGTATCCTATGTTAGGTGCATGCATGCATGCATTGCATGAAAAAAGTATACACCATCATTCGTATTTCGGATTGTTGCAAAGTAGTTTTTACCTAACTTTATAACAATGGAGTTCCGCAAAGTAACGCCATTAATTAAATCTTGTCCTATAGATTCAGCTTTTTTCGAACATTTTATTCTAAACCTCTGAGACCAAAAAGTGAGAATGCAGGCCACGTGTTGTTATGTGTACGCTACACGCCATGGATCATGTATGGATCTACACACAACCTCAAAAAAGGCTGAATTTTGCGTAAGGTTCACAGGTATGCAGTTGTACTCCAGAGGCTGATGGCAAAACCTATTGTGATTTAAGTGATGTTATTAAATAAATAAAAATAATTGAAGTCCAATAACTACTTTCGGAGGCATTTGTGGGCAAACATACACAGGACTATAAAATTAGGTAAAAACTACTTTGCAACAATCCACACTCAGAACGTATGATGGTGTATACTTTTTTCATGCAATAGCACCTCCCTCCCTCCCATATAGGATACATGCACATGCAACAATAAAAAAATACACTAACTTATGTACCACCACCACGTGTTTCGCCCCACAACAGGGCATTATCAGGTTTATTGACTCTACGACGATTACTCGCAAAGTTACGAGTGTGGATTGTTGCAAAGTAGTTTTTACCTAAATTTATGAAAATGGAGTTCCGCAAACCAGATTCTATTACCATGCCGGACTGCCAATCGGAGAGACGGGTTCGATTCCCGGCGAAGCAGAAATTTGAATGATGAGTTTAAAATTCTGTTCTCGGTCTGGGTGTTTGTGTTTCTGTCTCTGTGTGTGTCCATGGTACCCACGACACAGGGTATATCTACCCTTACTGTTGGGCTATGAGTTTGAAACGTTATTTTTTTTATATACATAGGACTACAAAACGTTGTATACCTATTTGTTTTAATTATAATCTTTTAGCAGTTTCGATAATTAAATAAATAAATAAATAGATACCTTTGGACAATTCACACAACACCATCTGATTCCAAACTAAGCAGAGCTTGTACTATGATAATCAGAAAGCTGATACACATACTTATATAATTCTAAATACATACTTAAATAGATAAATTAACACCCAGACACAGAACAAATAGTCATGTTCATCACACAAATATTTGTCCTGAGTGGGAATCGAATCCACGACCTCACGTTTCGCAGTTGGCTCATCATCCACTATGCCACGGAGGCTGTCCGTGGCGTAAATTACCTGATAACCTACTATTTTTGGGGTTGTTCAAATTGAAACATACAATTCTAAATTAATAGTGATTAACCTTACCTAATCCAGTGGAAATTTCCATGTCCAGGTCGACAATATGACCATATCTCCATTCCTCAGTCTCTTCAGTTCTCAAAGCTGCTGCAGTGTGAGTCTTCCCTTTAAGAGTGTTGCTGCATTTTATACTATCTGGAATCTTACAAATTCTGCTCTTAATAAATAATGCTTCACTCTGTTACTTTAAATTAAATATTTTAAATATTATATAAAATTAAATTAAAATTAAAAAGCAAAATATACTATGCCTAGTTGTCTTTCTTGTTTATTTTGTATCAGGTATATTTTTTGAATTGTTCTAGTTTTGGAAGGTTACATAATATAATATAACCTGTAATAATTTTAATTCTTATTTATTTCTTATATTATGCACAAGGAAATGATTTACTTAAATACAAGTAACTATTTAAAACCTATAAAATAGCTACCTACTTTGTCAAAAAAAGATAGAGGTAAGTATAAACAAAAAATATAGTTCCCGTATTACATATTACACATATATATAAGTGAATACCCAAGCGTTCCACGATACTAAATTATCTGTATCAACCTTTTTCTTGGTTTTTGACCAATTGGAACGTGTACATTGGGATTTTAATCAAGCAAATTAAAAAAAAATTAAAATCCCAATGTACACGTTCCAATTGGTCAAAAACCAAGAAAAAGGTTGATACAGATAATTTAGTATCGTGGAACGCTTGGGTATTCAGGTTGATACAGATAATATATTACACATAAACAATGTAAATGAAAAAGACTAACTTATGAATGTAGAAACAGCTATACAAATTTCCACTTAGGTAATCACATTTTCTGACGTTTAAATTGTATCGCTAAGTAGTATTATTATAGAAATGGATAGTATGTAGGTACATATATCGTAAACTGCACACCTTTATATTATATTCGATGTAGATGTTATCCATATCAAAGCCCGTAGCAGACACAATCTCAAAGGATATTTGCACATTCTTTTTCCCAATTGGTGGCATTATGAAGTTGATCAAGTTTTTTTGTTTCTTTTCCCATTTCTTAAGTAATTTACTTAGCTGTGAACATAGAGCAATGTAATTTAAAAAAAATGTGTTAAAGAGGCATAGTAAGGAAAAAAATTAATGTCACTTTTTAGAAGCAGATTTCAGACGTTTTATTTTCATTCAGACTTAATTATAATAAGATTTGAAACTCAGGCATGACTTCCTGTCCCTGGATTCAGTCAAATCAAATGTAAAAAGGTTTTGGAAAATAAAGCAGTTTCGTTAAAATCCAACACAAACATACATATCAATAATTGGAATCCCCATTAGATAAAAATCTTAATTTTCTTAATGTAATAAAATATGTAATAATTAATTTCATCATAATAAAAAAAATTATAGAAAAACTAGTGGACCCCGCAGATGTTGTGGACTTAAAAGTAATAAAAGAGGATTTCTTTTCTTATTATCTTAAAGAGACTTCATGTTACTATCAAACAAAAATATAAAACAAATAATGACATACAAACTGTCCAGTTATTCTGACTGTGTCAAAGTTTAGAACGACACGGCACGAAATACAAAACGTTTGACAGGCAGGAACAATTTATATGGGAAAACTTAATAAGTAAAAAAGTAATTAAAAAACATTTCCAGTAGCCCAAATTGTGAATCTAAACCATCCTCGAATCCATTTGAATACACACAAAAAAATTCATTAAAATCTGTCCAGCGGTTAAGGAGGAGTTCAGTGACATACACACTCACAGAAGAATTATATATATTAAGATAATCACTGACATTTTTATATGTTCCATCTTAAACCAAATTTAAAAGGTAGGTAAATGAAGCTAAAAACCTGAGTTTTTTTTTTAATCCATACCAGCATAGCAAGTTCTTCTCCACTCTTCTCCACTCCACTGTCAACCTCCACTGCATACTGCAGGCCTGTTCCTTCAATTAAGTAGGGGTTCAGATCTACATCATTACAATCTGGCGATAGGAGAAGGTAGTTCTTAGATGTGTTGTAGTAAAGGGAGAGTAAGATGCATTCTCGCTTGAGCCGAAGCTGTGAATCTCTGGAAAAACAAGTAAGTTTATATTTATTTATTGAAATAGCTGGCACACATGCAGGCTAATTGTTGCTGCTTATGGGCGTCTACATACACAACATTAAAGGCAAGAAGGCAGAAACCAAAATTAGACACAATCAGGAGGAAAAGAAACATATACTCACTCACTATATTCAGAATTGTCATACACAATATGCATAGTTATCCATTTCTCCATATCTGAGTAAACATCCTCACTGCTTGCAAACAAGTGAGTATTTGAATTAGATCTTTTATTAAAAACATTCTCTAGCTTATCAAGTCCTTCCAAATTCAACTTTTCGAAACAAGAACTTAATCTTGATACATTTAAATTTTCTTTTTTTGTTTCAAAAGGCAAAGGCAAATAACAATCATCGTTTATATATGTAAATATCTTGTTTCCTTCACATTGAATATTTTCAAGCTTCTCAAAATATGCCAATTCTGTGTCAGTTACACAGTTGTGAACGTTACTGTATTTTTCAATTTCATGATGACTGAACACTTTTTCCTGCCACTTAAATATGTATTCCTCTGATGTTGTTTTACCTAATTCTACTGTATTATAGTTTATTCCATAATATTGTTCAAATCTGGGCAGTTGCATAATCCCTTCCACAGGTTTGATTTTAATCCTAAAACAATCAGCAAATAAAGGAAGAAAAATTCAGCACGAGTATAACACAGAGTACTTTATTAAAGTACTAAAGTAAGTCTATAAGTAGAAGAGATATGTATTGAATAGACTTTCAAGTTTTTTTTTAAAATATTCCAACTCTATCCGGATCTTCATAACTTCGTTTATTATCCACTTTAAATATAAAGCGAGTTTTATTGTATTTATAACACCATATATGCAAATGATTTCGCTAAATGTATTGCAGCGGAGGAGCACAAAAAACACGAGATGTCAATCCGGAGTCCGGACATCAGTTACAGGTAACCTCGTCTGATCTTATCAATTTACCTTACTGCATAGTCATCAATCGAAGTTTTTAACCAATATGCGCCTATAACTTTGTTGCACTTAGCAAATTCGTTCATTATTAACTATATAATATTTTGCTTTGTAAAAATTTGTTCGACACTGTTTTTGGCTTTGTTTGTTTATGGAGAATTACCATGGCAACCGCGAACAGATTAAAAATTTGGACTTCGTATTGCTTTGGTATTGCCTATATTTGGAAATAAAATTCATAAATAAAGAAAAATACGAGTTCCGATACCCTACGAGTTCTTTTATATTATAGGCACTGTGATTCCCTAAGATACTTGGTTTAAAAAAGTTTCACGTGTGATTGGATAAATGCTCAAATTATGCGATGGCCTGCAATGCCTTAATATAAAAAGAGAAAACGAACAATCAAGTTTGACAGTGACAGCGTCAACCGTTGACGTTGACGGTCAACGTCAGCCAGTCGCTAAAGGAGCTTGGCGTCGAGCAGTGACCTGTAAACTCGTTCTCCACATTATCAGCAGATAAATACGAAAACAGCGAATCGAGATAAACTTATAAAGCGAACCGCTATCTTATCGCATACTTGCAATAAATCGATCATGAGTAATCACCGGGCCTTGCTAACGTGATGGTGTTTTGAGTTACTTCGTAAAACACATATTTTGTAATTGTATAATCAGTTAGTCACACTTTTTGGTGAAAAATGCCTTCTGGACAACGAGAGACCACGGTGTCGGTACCGTTAACACCGACAAGATCAGATCTTTACTGGCGGAGGATTTTTAATAAGGTAAATTATAGCCAGCTCATAATAACTTAAATAGGATGTGTGTATTTGTCCCGTTAATCGCGTATTTTTGACCCGGCTGCGGTAACGAGTGAAAGTTGTGACAAGGCTCAATAATGTAGCCTTTTTTTGGTTGGTCGTGCTCAATCGCCACTATTTATAAGTTATGACAATAACTAAAGTTGAAGATTGTATTGATACAATAATTTTTATTTTAAGATAATTTCACAGTACCAAAAAACGTGCAGCAGGAAAACATCTAAATAAATAAGAGGAAAAATAAGGTTCTATGTTTTGGGTTTCCGATATACATTTGCTGATTTATTAAAATTTATTATCCCATAATAGTTTGTTAATATTAAATGAATAAATTAAGTCCTTATTTTTGATTTCATAAAATGTTTTTGAATTAATTACAAAATTCCTCAAAAGTATAAGCTGATGTCCAAGCTAAGAGTTAACCAACTTCCAATGCTGTTTTAAATTATAATATCATCTCAAGCTGTAATAGCCTAATAGTCAACCAGTAAGAAACTCATTTTAGGGATCTGAGTGCCAATTATGTAGGTATTATTAATTACTATACACTAAGGAACAAAAAGGATTAAAATTTCACTATTAAACCTTAGGGTGGTCCTACTGGACTACTAGTTAAAGCTTTTTAGATAGACAAGCCCATCTGTGAAACATTAAAAAGGAAGATGAAAAATTTATTACATTAAGGGCCTATTTCAGTAGCACTAATCATATGATAAACTGACCCATACTCATAGCTTTTACTTGCCAATTTACCTTACTTGGGATGTAACTAATCACTTTTAACACTTTACTTGGAGATGGTGAAAAGGCCCTAAGTACTTATTTTTACATTAATTCCATTACTTTTATTAAAATTAAGAAGGGTTGACTGATTGTGTAGTTCAAATGCCTGTAACACATTGAGAGTACTTTATATGTATATATGGGACATGATGATAATACCAACTTTGTGGTAGAACTATTATGGTTTGCAAGGGAAAGTAGCATTGCTGCACCCACTTCTGCCATGAACCAATTCTATTGTGTTTCGGTGGAAAAGTGCAGTTGCCGGCCATACTTACATGAGGCGACCACCAGCCTCCGGAGTAGCAGTGCAACTGCATAAGACCTCAGACAAGACTTACCTATGCTTGCTTGAGGTTGTATGTAGATGTCCATGGGCTGCAGCGACCACTTAACACCACAAATCATCATCAAATAAAAAATATGTGTAAATTGGATAAGTTATTTTATGGTTTAATTTTCCCTTTTATTGCTGTATTTTTATAACACCCTTGCATGGTATTTAAAATTGTTATGATAGCAACACTAGGATTATAACAGGAAAAGATTAATGCAGTGCTATTATTGTGCTCTGAAAAATAAAATAAGAATTTACTATTAAGACTCATCCAATATTAATCCTACATATATATAAATACATATATAAAAAATCTAGTGTGTAAATATAGAAATATTAACATTTTTCATTATTTTTAACCCCTAATGTTCATTTTACAGCAAATGCATTAGATTACCTAACAATGGATTTTTATATATTGACAAAAAAACAAGCAAGCGAAAAAATACCTCCTAGATTTAGTACTACATAATTTATTTTATTTTATTTATTTAACATTCGTACCACCTTAAATTAAGGGCTACAGGGTTAAACTTAATGCCTAATGGCATTCTCTGCCAGTCAACCCTGGGCGATGGTGAGAGCTATGGGTAGGCACGACATAAATTATAAAAATGCTTATTATATAAAGAGAAAAAAATATATAATTAAAACAAGTAATTGAATAAACAAGACTATTTATTAATAATAGGTATATATAGAAATATACATATAAAAATGAACATAAATATACATACTTACATACATACATATACAATATACAGATAACATATAAAATAAATATATTGTTATAATAAATATTTAATATAATAATAATAAATATATAATAATAAGTATGTATTAATTACCTATATGCCAAATAAGTAAAACGCATTGCGATAGTTTTAAATATCAAAATATATAAATAATTCTGATCCCTGAAAAGGTCATTGTACAAAATACAACACCCTTAAAGCAACAGTATAGGCAATTTACTTTATTCTATTTTAGTTTCACACACTTTGAAAGCTGGCAGTTAGCCAGCTATGTAGTATAATCATGAAGGAATTTTATCAACGTTGGAAATAATACTTTATTTCACTGTCTGTTACTGGGTGGTCTGTACAATTTGATTACACTGCAAAAATAATGCCTGCATTTTGCTACAAGTTATGATCATCTTGATACCATCACAATAGATGGAAAGGATATTAAGTAGCTCTAGCGCAATGCCAGGTCACAGGGGAGATGACCCAAAAAAAGAAGAAACAAGCCAAAAAAGCCTCCTCCAATCTTCTACGTTCTGGCTGCTACTTGCCTAATTTCATCATCCCACATTTTTAGTGGTCTAACTCTCTTCCTTTTTCCTTTTCTGGAATATTATTCTCTCAATATATGACAAAAAAATAGAACCGACTTCAAATGGTAAAAAATAAAATTGTTCAGTACCTACTTCTTGCTTATGATAATGACTCCTAAAACTATTTTGGAGTCAGTGCCCATTCAGAACAAAAGGTACGACATTTTACTAAGGGTCCGACTCCAAAAATTTTAAGTCAGGCTATATTACTTACCTATTAACAGATTAGAATTAATATCATGTTTTCCTAAACAAACAAGGAAAAGCCACTATTATGATTCATAGATAACTAAAAAATTTCAAGGTAACACTACACAACTTCAACATTTTGCCGGGTTGCCATTAGGCAGGTCAAATTCTCCAGAAAATTTCACCAAAGATATTTATTAGATACTAGCCTTCGGCCAGCGGGTTCGCCCGCGTGGACCCGTTTAATTACCTGCGTGGCGTAATGGTTACCATGCCGGACCGCCAATCGAAGGGTCCCGGGTTCGATTCCCGGCGAAACAGAAATTTGAATGATGAGTTAAAATTTCTGTTCTCGGTCTGGGTGTTTGTGTTTCTGTCTTTGTCTGTGTCCATGGTACCCACACAGGGTATATCTACCCTACTGTGGGGCTATGAGTGTGAAGCGTTATTTTATTTTATTTAATGGGTCCCCGTAGGATAAAAAATAGCCTATGTGCTATTCCAGGCTTCATGGCTACATAATAAGTATATTAAAATCATAGGCCAGTTGCTTCAAGTCCCTGTAGCTTCAGGATTAAGAATAGAGCTACGGTATCCCCTCCCTGATCGTAAGAGGCGACTAAAAGGGGGCTTCCGGGGATGCGGACGGTGAGAGTGGGAGCTTGACCTGTCCAGCTAGCAGCCCCGGGATGCGTGGCCGCATGCCGCCGTGAACACCTGAAGGTGCAGGAGAGCACATCTGCTCTCCCGAAGATGGGCCCGTTCTGGGGCGCCGCGCGTGGAGGACACCGGTGCGTTCCTATGGAAATCCCGTAGTCCTCACAAACGCAGAGGCGGGCCACCGAGGGGGTTTTAGTGCGGTCAAATCCCACCTAACCCGGTATCCTCTCCCAAGGTGTCGGGTACTTTTGAAGGTTTCCCCCCCGATACCAAAAAAAAAGGCCAGTTGCTTCAACCGCATTGACCCTGTTATATACTGGTGTCCGGTGAATGTGGGTTGTCAAAATCAAACTTAATTTGGTTTGTAACACACAAATTATTTTATTAATTAAAAAACTTATGGAGCTACGTACCATCAGTCTAGATAGCAAAACGGAAGAGGAAGTGGTAGGGAGGTGTAGACACGCCATCGAGCGTGCCACAGATTACATTAATTAGAACAGATTATAGTTGAATATACAACAGACCCTATTACCCGTTTTCACGTAGGAATGAAGCATTGTCCCGCGGTACATAGGCTATTTTTAGCCTAGATAATTTAGATATATTTAGATAATATCAATATGTATCACCCATCTTTACTTTTCTTCTATGTAATAATCAAAATGTGTGGTTTTTTGTCATTTTAATTACTTAAGAAACTAGATAGATATTATCACAACATAACAGTAACAATACTGAATGATGAAATGGCGAAGACACACATTTCAATTGAGATATTGAGTTCATGAAATTAGGAAGTGTAGATTCAATAGAACCAAGCTTGGTTCTACATGAGAACTGATATGTCTTTTAAGTCTTTTTCACAGAGCAAGCCATATGCCCATATTTTTGCAATATGCTACATGTTTTTTTTTTTGGTGGGGATTATAATTACTTCATTATTTGTCTGGTCCCAATAGTTCTACATTCTGGCTGCTACTTGCCTAATTTCGTCATCCCACATTTTTAGTGGTCTAACTCTCTTCCTTTTTCCTTTTCTGGAATATTATTCTCTCAATATATAAAAAAAGATAGAACCGACTTTAAATGGTAAAAAATTAAATTGTTCAGTACCTACTTCTTGCTTATGATAATGACTCCTAAAACTATTTTGGAGTTGGTGCCCATTCAGAACAAGAGGTACGACATTTTACTAAGGGTCTCTTCTTCTAATGATCTCTGCATGGGCGTACCCAGGTTTTTGGTCATGGAGGAGGAGAGGGCAAATTTCTTTCAAGCTGATACCGTGCGTCAATATTTCACTCTGACACGCATACAAAATATTAAATATACGAAGAAAACTGCAGGATTTATCATATCTAGCTTATTCTTTACAGGTTTCTTTTTACGTTATCATTCGTTTTTTCTTTTGGGATTCTTGAATCCGTGAATCTGGACCTTGATCCAGGCGAGAGCAGTTGCCCCCTGCCCCTCCCCCCTCGGTACCTACGCCCATGGATTTCTGGTTTCTAATTTGCCTGCAGAGAACGAGACAAAAATCGTTCTAAGATCTCTGGCTATAGATTTCTTGTTTCACATAACCCATTAGCATCAATGACCAGACGCCATATACCTCTATTAGAACCAATTGTCACCACCATTACGTGACTAAGTCTTCCTACTGGATCACAGTTTTCCTGTACCATGAGTCACTAGACAATAAAATTAATCAGAATGTTAAAATGATTACTTCGAAATTTGGCCATGTGTGTCAGATTTTAAAAATAAAATGAAGTGTGTCATCCTTTCAACACAAGAGCAGCAATGGCTGAGTGCTTAAGACCACCGACATGGAAATACCAGGTTTAAAACCAAGCGCGCCCTTCAGGATAAGAATGTTGCGGGCGTATTTATCGACACTTCACGGTGAGGGAAATCATATTTAATGAATCAGAATGCACGACTGAGTGCCATACAAAACGCGAACACGCACCTGGCCACCGTGGTGGACTACAACTCCGAACACTTAACTTAAATTCACTTCTCTGAAATGCATCCCGTCTCCCGCTTCCCTGCGCGAGGCTCCTCTTGACTATTTCAGATAAAAAATATAGATACAATATTTTTTTATTTTCACGTTTTCAAAATTCACAGTTTGTTTTATATGAAGCTGTAACAAGCAGAACAATAAAATCAAAACCAACATACTTTTGAGTGGGAAAAGATGCCCTCGTGGTGGATTATGGCCGTGTTAATAAGGTATACGAAGTTCGAGTTAGAAGGCGATGCCAAAAATAGTGCAATAGTAATTGTTAGACAAACCACACGCGGCCAGTACACATATAAAGTAGCTAAAGGCAAATATTTGGACGTGCCGCAACTGATAGATCTCATCTAGGGCTGTCTCTTTGCCATAGTCAGATGTCAGAAAATGTACTCCGATTTAAATTTTCGGCAAAAAGACACGCAGCTTTATTCGCCAAAATTTTCTGTGACGAAAAGACATGGCATAGCTTGCCTTCCACAGTCCACTGTCCATCTACGAGTATGAACCATCTACTATTATGAGCTTTTTATAAATGCTGAAAGCTACCTAGAGGTTTTGCCTCGATGGCTTTTTTCTTCACTTAAAACCTGCCAGCAACGTGGAATTAATTTATTGGATGTAGTGAAGAGCATTCGGTGAGTGGACTTTTAGACGCTGAATCGATGAATGAGATAGCATATCTCATATCAGTAGAGTTTTGTGTATTTGAACATTCAGTTCCAGCCCTACCAATGTGTGCTTTCTGACCTAATACCCAGCAGTTTAGTAGATAATGCAGCGTGCGTGACTGTATACGGTTAAACAATGCGTGTAGTCATCGGCTGATAGCGAATGTTTTGTATGGTTTGGCCAAATGTTTTTATTGAAATATTTTTAAACGTACATCACACTTAATAATTGATTGGTCCGAAATTGATCAAAACAATATTACTAACAACATACAATTGATATACTAAGGTGGTACCTTTAAGAGGCACTGCTCCTCTAATTCTGTCACAGATTCGTCGTTGCGTAATTTCACCACCATCTCCAGAAGTTGGACTCTAGCTCTTGTCGTTTTCACCCGTTCCTCTTCTTACGAAAAAGTCTAAGCACAGATTTTTTTACCTTTCTGCCTAGTCCTGTGCTATTGGCAATCCTCAGAGTAGGTGGGTTGATGATCAAAAGAAGTCCGTCTCACTCTGCTGTAGAACAAATCAACTCTTGGAATACAAAAGGCCTTGATTGGCTATCACCTGGGAAGATAGAATCGATGGTACATAGATCATGAGGATGTTTCCGCTGATGATGGTCGCTTCACCACTCCGGTCGGCAACCGTGTTTTTTCACCGAAACGCAACAGAATTCCTTACGGCAGTAATGGATGCAGCGGCGGTACTTTCTCGGTTGAACCATGAATGATCAACAAATAAATTACCTAAAAATTGTTTGTTTTTCTCCAATTGCCTCTGTAGGACGGTTATATTTTCGATCGATCGTGTGTACGAGTTTGTATGTATGTGTATAATTTTTTATATTTACTACAGCCTACAAGTATTTATATTGTTATTATTATTTCTAGTACGACAAAGACAACGATGGTCGAATCTCGTACGTGGAGCTGAAAGCGATCATCGAATCCCGGGAATACGATCACGACCTGCCCGACAATGTGGTGGACAAGATCATGAGCCTCGCGGACCGGGACAACTCGGGCTACCTCGACTTCCCAGAGTTCGTGGCGATGATGCACAATCCGGACCTAAAGGCGGTCTTTGGACACTTCGTCGCGCGATATGTGCACTCCATCATCCCCCATCGTAGCCCCGTTGATACTACGGGTAAGTCCTTTCTCAGCATTCAGCACTGTATAAATTGACGATTTATATTATTATCTTTTTTTTCTCCTCTACTGACTATAGTTGTTTTATTGGAAATCGGAAACAGATTTTTCTAGAAAGCTATAAAAATAAGTGTTGTTTAAAACGGTTTCCGTTGAGTCCGTGTCCATAGGCGACGGTGATCGCACGGTTAAATGTATAAAAATATTATTTTATCCTGTCCTTCTATTCGTGGAAGGAATCTGTTGTACAATAGAAATATCTTTATATATCTGATAGTCAATTAATAATTGGGAACTTCCACATCTAGTAACAAAATTTTAAATATAGCTAGGCGCTATTGCAACTTTTTAAGGTATTGGCATTGGATTTTTAAACTTAATAACCACAGGATCTGAAGAAACATTCAGTTTCTGATACTAAAATTGCCTTTTTTACCTATAATTAGTAGTAGCATTTGATTATTTATAAAAGTGTATTCACAAGAATTATAAGGATAATCCTTAACACGTTCATCGCCGACCAGAATTTTCGAAAATTTCCAAATTATGACATTGGTTTATATGGTTGATTTTGATCTTATTTGTATACGTATGTTATATTTTTGGCGATATTTCATTATTTGACTCTATTTTGGGTTTTTTTTTAGTGCCGGGCATTTCGACCCGGCGCGGCCTAAACGGAATAATTATTACGTTTAGGCCACGCCGGTCATAATGCCGGGCAGAGTACGTAAGTACGCAGAGTACGAAAATGAGACATTTAGTTTGATTTTAAATTGAAATTTCACATTAAAATTGTTTTTGCTTATTTTGGAATACTTGTGACTTAATTTAATTGAGCTTGAAATTAAAGATTTTTTTTTTGATTCGAAATCGTTTTTTTCTTCTTCTGTGTCCGTAAAAGTAGGCATGCCATCAAAAATCCTGAAAACCAAGTAGTAATAGAAGTTCATTAGGGCCGCGCCGGTCATGTTATATGGCTTAATACGTAGCGTATGGCACCTACGGCGTGAACAGGTATCGCAAAGTTAGGTATGTCGTGCCGGTCATTTTGACCCCCCACGGCCCCAATAGGTAGTTGAGGTGCCGGTCATTTTGACCCACCACGGCGATGTACGTGTTAATATTTATAAAATAACGGTTATTAAGTTACAATTGCAAGTAAAGACTTCCTATTTGTTGAGTCTAAGCTATATGGGAATGAACTTGACATCAAATATTCAACCTCGCGTAAAATTAGGTTGTGTTAATCTCCACATCAATTACATCGGTATTAATGCATTTATCGATTTCGATTACAATTTACAATTGAGCTCACTGTGTTACCTTCTTGCAACATTGAAAGGTGGTAAGAAGAAGCAAAGCGCAAAAGATATTAACATGTGGCCCTATTAAGATTTTTGTGTTATCTTATATAGGAATACTAGCGGTACCCGCGAACTCCGTACCTCGTTTAAATGTTTGGGGTGGGCCACCCTTATCACTTTGGGGGATGAAAAATATATAGTAGCCGATTCTCAGATCTACCCGATATGCACACAAAATTTCATGAGAATCGGTCGAGTCGTTTCGGAGGAGTATGGTAACTAACATTGTGACACGAGAATTTTATATATAAGATTAAACAAGAGTTATTTATTTTTCATGTTCTGTTTATAATTTGAAGTATAATAAAAATAAATTGCAAAGACAATAAAAAGCTTCAGGATAAAGTCTTTAAAGTAATAAATTTGCATAAATTTTTATTTTATTTTAATTTACATATCTAGATGTGGATTTTCCCCCTCGTTTGCTACAGGATACTGATTAAGATTTATATTATTTAACATATTTTTATTAAGTATATTTATATAAGGAATCCAAGTATTTTTACTTTTTTTTTGTGTATAAATGCAAGAATTCGAAATACGTGTTGAAACTTGGTGCCTACAATATTTTGATACGCACTTCTTCACTATCACATATTTTTTTACTTTTAAGTGTAAATATTAATACTAGTAGTGGTGTATCAAAAATATCAAAATTATCGTTTCGAAATGCAAATTTAGCAGCTTTAAAATATATTAATTTAACACTTTGCATGTCACTACCACATTTTTGTAAATGTACAATTTTATATCCATAGAGAAAATATACATTATAAAATGTATGTCCACAATAAACCAATATTTATTAGTATCGCGTTATTTAACTTAATAAATATACTTGTAACAGATAACAGATAGCGGAATGATGGGGAACTACTGTTTACGTTTTGGAAAGTTTATGTGTATCCCAAATTAAAAACACAGAAAAAAGAGAAAATTCTGAGAAATAATACAATTTTTATCTGAGGCATTTCCAGTGGACTATAACATGGGGTTCTTCAAGAAAGCTGTAAAAAAAGCTCTCCTCCAAAGCCGGCAATGCTCGGGTGGCTCCCCTGGGTTGCCCGAGTCCGTAGGCGACGATGATCGCTTAACACTACGCGGCTCGTCTGCCTTTTTGTTCTGTTTATTTATAAAAAAAAATGTAATTTTATATCATGGAGCAAAAATAGAAAAAGATATTTATTTACTAAAAATGTAGTAGATTTTTTTGCTTTCTTTCCATTTCCTAATTTTTATTTTCGTATTTTCTCTATGGATGAATGTCATGTTTATTTCAGAAGTGGCTGTAAATTAGTAAAACCCGCACAGTAAAACCCGCTAAAGAAGATTTTGAAGTAACCAAGCAAAAACCGCGTGTTTAGTTAGAAATTGTATAGAATAATTGTATTTATAAACATAGCTCAAGATGCCGAAGTAAAAAGACTTATGCATGTATATTTTTAAACGTATTGAACGGGTTTTACTGTATTATTGTAGTAGCATGTAATTAACATTATTTTGCACTTTATGTCACGTGGCATAACGACTAATTTTGTTTGTTAGGCAGGTGGCCAGGGTTCCAGCCTGTGTCGACAACAGATGGCGGTACTTTTGTTTTATTGATTTTTAAAATTTTTGTTTTTCTGTCATTGGTTCGTTCTTCTTCGGCCATTAATTTGATCAGTTGTATGTTTGAGCAAGTTAGTTTACAATGTTTTTGGTACAATTTGGTTAAGAACCACACAGTTACCACGTATAATTTTGTGCTAGGTACCTATTTTAGGTTTTAAAAAATATAACTTTTTTTTTGTTGTAAAAATGTATTAGATTAGGCTACTAAGGATTATTCTTATTTAGCAATAATAATTAATAGCACAGTAATAGAGCGTTTACGAATTTTAAATATTTTATACCCGACTTTTTATTACGTAGCATGATTATTATGACTCCTGCATATAAACAAACAATTAAATTAATTAACGCAAAATCTGAATCATATTTTTGCGGATTTTTTTTTATTTCTCCGTCGCTCGACCTATAAATTGCTGTTATGTTCTAAAAGTCATCGTTTAATAAAATACCTTTTAATATTAAACAATTAGATATACATAATTTGATTCAAAATATTTATTTGTACTTCAAAATGTTCATGTAACTTTGAAAAGAAGAAAAACCCGTGAAAGTCATCCAATTTTATTAAACAAATTGTACCGAAAACCTGTTCAATCTTGTTCCAATACCTAAGACTGGTTCATTCATATCCATTGGGTTTTTATTGTGCGAAATTCCAAATTGTTTTACATAAATTATAAATTCATTGTCCGCCTGTACGTCATCTATGTCACGCTTATTGCTTCGCTTCACAGATCGATTTGGAGTTCATTTTGAAATTGGTTTAGACATTAAATTAAAATCAGTGAATTCCCAAATAAATGTAACTGATTGGAATTCAGCTTACTTTTTGATTCTACTGGGCCCAGAAGTATCAAAAGTAGTGTCTATATTAAGTATGTCATTTTTACAGTGTTAGTTTCTATAAGGTCGCTCTGTAAAACGAAGCCTATTCTCCACTGCATGTGTAATATGTTTGCATTGGTAATGTCACGTGTATAATGAAAAAGACGGCTACATTAATATTTGAAAAACGGTAAAATGGTAGGTACATAAGTAAATACCTGTACAGACTGAAGTAAGTAAATAAATTTAAAATGGCTTATTTAATTAATATTTAGGCAAAATTATGCAAATGTTGCCAGGGATTGTTGTTTCAACCACTGCTGGGCACAGTTCTCCTTCTCACAAGTGAGAGGTATTTAGGCCATAGTCCACCACGCTGGCCAAGTGCGGATTGGTGGACATCATGCTTTCGAGAAATTATGAATTTCTCTCAGGCATGCACGGCGATGTAGAACATCGTAATCAATTAAATATCACGATATTTTCCATCACCGTGGAGAGCGATAAATGCGCACATTACAAATTTCTTTGTCAGAGGTGCGTGCCGAGGATTAGAACCCGGAATCGGTCGCGTCGAAGACCGCGGTTTTTTACAGCTCGGCTATCGCTGCTCATTACTAAAAAATATTTGATTCCCAGGGATTACTGAAAAATAATTGAAAGAAAAACATCATTTCATTTACTATACTTGTACAAAATTAAATTATAAACTATAGGCTTACATAACAATATTCGAAAGAGAAAATATCATACAGGTTTTTATTTTATTTTTAAAATCTTTTTTGTTTATAATTGATTCATATCACACTTTTTACTTAGTCAGAAAAAGTCGTATTACTCAGTCACTGATTTCATAAGCGATAAAACGGCATAAAGGAATTCCATAAAAACCTGGGAGGTTTTCTTTCCGCCGGCTTTTTTCCTCTCAGTGTACAAACACCCTGTGATATGGGTACCCAAAGCCGACGATCGGAACCGATCCGAAATATAAATAAATAAATATTTTAATTTATAAAAGGCGCAATATGGGACAAATAACAATAATAATAAATTTTGTAATTGTGTTATATGTAGTTAAGTTTCTTCCTTTTATATTTTCTACTGTCCGTGTTAGTTATTTGTAAACTATATTTAAAGATTTGAATTGGTTGTGGCAACGAATAAATTCAGAGATAAAACGTATATTGTGCTCGTACTATGAAAACAAGAAAATGCACGATTCCCTTATTAACTTAATAATGCGCTATCATTGGTACGTGACATGCGCTGAGTTTTTAAATAATGAATCCTTCAAGAGATGGCCTCGACCTGTCCCTTTGAACTCAGTTTGTTTGTAGTCTTTACTCACTTTGGATTTTAAAGCCAATTTGAGAGTTCATTTCATCATTTGAGAAGTCATTTGTGTTATCGTCATTTGTTTAGCAATTGAAAGGCAACACGCATGGCATAAATTTATTTTCTATATATTATTTAGACTTTTTTTTTGATATCTGGGGGAAACCTTCAAAAGGTACCCGGCACCGTGGGAGAGGTGTTACCGGGTTATGTGGGATTTGTTACCGCACTAAAACCCCCTCGGGGCCTGCCTCTGTTCTGTGCTTGGGGAGGACACCGGGATCTCCCGTGAAATGCACCAGTGTCCTCCATACGCGGCGTCCCATACGGGCCCATCCTCGGGAGAGCATATGCGTTCTCCCGCACTCTCCAATGCTTACGGCGACATGCGGCCACGCACACACTGCCGTCCTTCCTGGGGAAGCTGGCTGAACGGATCGAGTTCTCACTCTCACCGCCCACAACCCCGGAAGCCCCCTTTTAGTCGACTCTTACGATCAGGCAGGGGATACCGTAGGTCTATTCTTAATCCCGAAGCTACATCTGCCTTAATATTTTTTCTTAGTTTTCTGTTATCAATTGTATGTGACATGCACGGAGGTGGTAAATAATGAATCATTCAAGAGATGACCTCGACATGTCTATTTGAAGTATTTAAACTCAATTTGGCTTTTAAAGGCAATTTGAGAATATTGTCATTACTATCGTCATTATCTATAATTTATTTTTAAACAATTTAAAGGCAACCTCTAGACCAATTCAATTAACGAACGCATTCGAGATTATTTTTGTACATCTTATCTCAGATTACTTGCATTTTAATCATCAATGGGTGTTTTAAAATAATTATAAAAGATTTATATAATTTTATGACCTACGTGGCGCAATGGTTACCATGCCGGACTGCCAATCGAAGGGTCCCGGGTTCGATTCCCGGCGAAACAGAAATTTGAATGATGAGTTTAAATTTCTGTTCTCGGTCTGGGTGTTTGTGTTTCTGTCTGTGTGTGTCCATGGTACCCACGACACAGGGTATATCTACCGTACTGTGGGACTATGAGTATGACGCGTTATTTATTTATTTTATTTATTTATATTATGTGTTTAAACGTTCGGTCTTAATTGGGACATTGACTAAAATTTTACTACTATATTCATATTTCATTTATTTATATATACCGCATACTCAAACTCAATATCAATTGCATGAATGATGGCAATGTTTATAAAACGGTCTGCTCGTTTTTTTGCCTATTTAGACGATTACCCATTGTTTTCTGCAAGGAATTCTTAAATATTGTTTCATCGTGGTATTCTATACAGACGAGCAGTAAGGCAAATAAATCTTTAAAACTGTTTTGTTTCATAGAATAGTTTTTCATTGGTTACAGTTAAAAAATGGTTTTCATAAATGTTGTTCAACGACCACTCAACTGAATAAAATTTGTTTTGGTTTAATAGCTAGAATAAACAAGGTAGCTAAGGCTGATCAGTTAACTCTACGGGAATTGTAGTATTGACCTGGAAATTAGGGAAAACCTAAACGATTTTAAATAAATACAAGGTTCTTATTGTTTTGTGGATCTCTCGTCTTACTCAATCAGCATCAAAAAGATACACACATTTTTTTGAAATATGGTGAATCTCTGTTAAATAACTAAATAATTCATTGTTGCTTAATTCCCAAAGTCAACAAATTTTTCATTGCATTTTTTGCCAGCACTTATTTAACTACTAGCTTTGCCCCGCGGTTTCCATTTTACTTCTGATAACTCCAAGAATATATGTACAAAGTTTCACGATGATCGGTTGAGCAGTTTTCGCATGAAAGAGTAACAAACAAACTTACTTTCGCATTTATAATATTAGTTGGATTTTAGTAACAAATACTATATAAAAAATCTCGAAAAAATTGTTTTCGCACAAATTGACACATTTCTTCCGGAATGCACAAACTGTGTAGGTACGTACTCGCGTGATAAGCAATATTTATTTTATTACCTTTACTGATAGCAGTTCGTAGTGTAGTAGGTAATACGTTGGTTATCTTATCCGTCCAGTTTATCTTTCAGGGTTAACCCAAATGTACATCTGCTTTGTATTTTGATTGAGTGTTCGATACATCTGAGCTTTAGAGGGCCCTCCTCCTCAATTTCTGTTCCTCGTTACTGAAGGTCCTGATTCTACAATTGTGGAGCAATTTTTATGATTTATCTTTCCGTTTAGAAACATCCTACGTTGAATTTCATTTTTACCTAATTTTTGTTTCTTTCTCTAACCCAACCTACGGATCTAAAATCTTTGCGAATATTTTTTTTATCCACTAGGTACTATGTTCCAGTCCCTGTAGCTTCGGGATTAAGAATAGAGCTACGGTATCCCCTGCCTGATCGTAAGAATCGACTAAAAGGGGGCTTCCGGGGTTGCGGGCGGTGAGAGTGGGAGCTTGACCCGTCCAGCTTGCAGGCCCGGGAGGGACGGCGGTGTGTGCGTGGCCGCATGCCGCCGGGAACACCTGAAGGTACAGCAGAGCACTCTGCTCTCCCGAAGATGGGCCCGTTGTGCGGGTGGTTGACACCGGTGCGTTCCACTGGAGATCCTGGAGTCCTCCCCAAGCGCAGAGGCAGGCCACCGAGGGGGTTTTAGTGCGGTACAAATCCCACATAACCGGGTATCCTCTCCCAAGTTGCTGGGTACCTTTTGAAGGTTTCACCCCCTATACCAAAAAAAAGTTACTATGTTCCACGTTAGCGACACCGTGGTCAAATTAAGATTTTTTGATGCGATATGTAGTCCCTCTAGGCTTGTTGTGCCTCTGGCTCGTTTCTCCTAGTACGAAAGAAATAAAAACAGAGAATTTGAAAAAAAATATGCTATAAAATATACATACATATGTATCGTCTATTTTTACGCCTTGATCCATATAATTTAAGGAAAAACTTATGGAAGATAAATGCAATGATAACAATTTCATATACCTATGTATTATGAAAGTTATCAGGTCATATACCTGCCTACTGCCTTTTAGAGAGATGATGACGGACATCAAGATGGCTGAGGGGTAATTTTGCCTTGCGCCGTTTATTATCCTGTTGACAATTTATCACAAAGGTGCAAACATGCAACATAGAGTCAATACAATTCAATTAAAAAGGTGATAAGTGATAAAAAAACATAAAAACCAAGAATTCTACCATCACATTAACGCTTCGTTTGAAATAATTGCCAAGATCGGTTGCATATCCAGAACGTTTGTATCGACACCACAAAGGCACAAACTTTCGTTCTCTTCGTCTTCTCTTGTATGTACTATGTTATATGTACATATATTGATATAACATAGTACTTACAAGAGACTCATGGGAGTATACAACGAATTTATAAATCCTCAATAAATAATTTGACCTTTTAACATGGCCGAACGAGGACTAATTTGGACCAATTTAGCATTTTACTATTTATGACAATTCTGAGAAAAGAACTATCAATATTTTTATTTTTTTAGGTAGTAGAATTATTAAGGTTCGCCCGGGGAAGTACCACCACTGCACCCACTTCTGCCGTGAACCAATTCTATTGTGTTTCGGTGGAAAGGTGCAGTTGCCGGCCACACTTACATGAGGCGACCACCAGCCTCCGGAGTAGCAGCGCAACTGCATACGACCTCAGACAAGACTTACCTATGCTTGCTTGAGGTTGTATGTAGATGTCCATGGGCTGCAGCGATCACTTATCACCACGTGGCGTGCATGCTCGTCTGCTACTCCATTAAAAAAATACTAATCAAAAAGGTCCAGAACTCGAACCTTTAATTTATAATCATTTTTATGTGTTATTCTTATCACCTTTATTTTATATATAAATAAAAAATATTTTTAGTGTTTAATTACATAGGTTTTAGTGTTTAAATACATAGCATAGGAAGTCGCGTCTTTCACGACTGAGGTAACACAGAGGTCTGATTCTGATTTGCTCATAGGCCATTGTAATTGTTAGTAGCTAGTTGGAGGACACTGGGCTAGCTTTATGCCACAATAACCATTCTATAAATAACTACCAGTATGCAGCAGTCTCATTACATTATACCTTACTTGTTCATGTATTATAGTTATTATATTTTGTATTACTGATGTGACTACAAGAAAAATAAACGTTATAACAATTGAGTTATTGTTATTATAATAGTTTTTTTAAATCATCATATTTTTTATTACGATACGAAAATATAATCTTATAAGTTATTGATTATCCATATCCCTAAAACAATTCATTATCATGATAAAAAATGTTTTTGTACATCATTATCATGATAAAAAATGTTTTTGTACAATACCGTTCCATTTTTATTCGTTATTCTTATTACGTTAGTTAATTTAAAAAACATATGAAAGAAACTATTTTTTCATTATTATTTAGTGTCATATTAGATTTTTCTTTAGAATAATTGTTTAAAAGTATTTTAAATTAACGATGTACTAGTATGCTGCTATAAATGTTAGATTATAGTAACAATTTAATTCATACATAGTATGATAAAATAACTTTAACAAGCGTGTAAGCCTATGTATTATTACAAAGAATTAAAATGTTATAAATGGTAAATATTCATTTCGGTAAAAAGTTCCTGTATTATTTTTATTTTCATTTGAGTACGAGAAAGAAATTAACATTTAATATAGTTTTTCGTTCCCTAAAAATCAATGATGATCCCGTAATGATCTATGGAATTATGATTATGAATAAAACTGTTCCCCAAGACCCAATAATGTATTCGCTTGAAGTTCAAAAATGATTTTGTTTATGAGGAACGCAATTAGAATGTTAGATCATAGCTTTTGGCTACGTGCAAAAACGTTGACTATAAAATCAGTTTTCTTCCTTTTTCAATTAAATAGTACTCGTAAGTCGATTTATTCTTTTGTTTAAACAATATTTTACTAATAATTATTAACCATTTCTATGAAATACTAGCATGATTTTTTTACTGTATCAATTGATCCAATTTGGCATAGGGATCTAGTGCTCTTAAAGGATCACATCGATTTGAGCACCCCGAAAGACAAATATGAAAGCTAAAAGTTAAACCTGACCGATAGGCTTTGGATCTTGAAAACGGCCTATACTAACAAAGCGAAAGATTGACGTCACCGTCCGCGAACACAGTGCCAAATACTGCGGAAGTACATATATTTGAATGTCAGGCTCCAGTTGTGGGCTGGTGGTCCTAACTAAATGAAACTGCTGTGTGTGGACTGTATATAAAGACTGTATTCTGGTTCGCAATTAAAAATAACAAGACAATAAGAGCCGCGTGTGCGCACGAACGCGTCGATCAGGCGAGTGATCTGAGAGGGGCGAGGGCCCGCTTTAGTATATGAAATTGACCGGTGTCCGGCCGCCGGCCTCCACTCCTCCGCAGGCGCGCTGGCCGCGCGCACCACGATGAGACGCAGGAACATGCTCCCCGGCTTCAATTCAACTAGGGCGTTGAAGAAACCGGAAGAAGGCAGATATTGTTGTAGGCACGAGTAATGGTGCCTTTCTTTGTGAGGATATCGGCAACCCTGGTCCGTCCGTCAGGGCCGGGCTTCACTGCTGTCACCCTGCCGAGGAGCCATAACAGAGGGGCACGGTTTGGGTCTCTCACTAAGACCAATGCGCCTGGCTTGATGTCTTCTCCAGCCGTCTGCCACTTTGTTCTTTGCTGTAGGAGAGAAATGTATTCATGTGAGTAGCGTTTCCAAAAATGTTGCCGCATTTTCTCGATTCGGTCGTATCGTGGCATTCTGTTGATGTCCGAATCAGCGATCTGTGCCCGGGGAACCGACAAGAGGTGACGTCCGAGGAGGAAAGATGAAGGAGAAAGATAAGATAAGTCAGAAGGATCAGTAGATAGAGGCGTTAAAGGTCTAGAATTTAAAATAGCCTCTATCTGGATCAGACATGTAGAAAGTTCCTCATACGTTAAATGAGTAAGGCTCAAGACTCTACGCAGTAAATGCTTAGTAGAGCGAACGCAACTCTCCCAAATACCCCCAAAATGTGGACTATAGGCCGGTATAAACTTGAACTCTATGCCTTCGGTTGCCATGTCAGATTCAATAGAATTGGAGTAAATCTTAAAGAAGCGTGACAGCTCGTTGAAAGCTCCCACGAAAGTAGTCCCGTTGTCGGAGTATACACGTTGAGGCTTACCACGACGACTAATAAACCTGCTAAATGCCGCAAGAAACGCCTCCTTGGTCAGATCAGACACCAACTCCAGATGAACGGCTCTGACTGCAAAACACACAAAAAGGCAAATGTAAGACTTTTGCAATTTACAGCCTCTACCTCGGCGGTCGGCTATCAGCACTGGTCCGGCATAATCAAGACCTGTGTTCAAAAAGGGAAACTCAAGCTCTGTCCTGTCCTTAGGTAGGTTACCCATAATTACTTGAACGGGCTGAGCTCTGAAGCGAGTACACCGAACACAGCTACGAACAATCTTTTTCGCTAAGTTTTTACCTCCAAGAGGCCAGTATTTCTGTCTAATATTAGCTAAGAGAAGTTGCGGACCGGCATGGAAAAGTGCTTTGTGTTCTTTTTCAAAGATAATTTTGGTAAGGTGATGTTTACTACATAGCAATATAGGATGCTTGACATCATATGAGTAAAAAGAATTGTTAAGACGTCCACCGACGCGGATTAAGTTTTGAGAATCAATGAAGGGAGTAAGGCTAATCAATCGATTCTTTTTATTCAAGTGTTGATTAGTTTTAAGGCATTTATATTCGTCAGGATACATTTCCTTTTGCGATATTTTTAAAATTAGATTATGAGATGATTGTAATTCCAAATGTGTCAGGTACGATAATTGTTTATTATTTTTATTTTTGCAATTATGTATAAATCTTTGAATGTACGCTACGATTCTTATTAATGTTGTGAATGATGATTTTTTATGAATTAAAATTGAAATTATATTTGTATCGGCTGCTTCATTATTATTGTTTATTTTGATGGAATCATGGGATATATTATTATGTAGAGATGTATGTAGTGTAAGTTGTGAATTTGGAACTGAGGGGAACTCTATTTCTATGCTTCTAAGGAATTCAGGCCCTGACCACCAAAGCGTTGATTTGCTGATGCAATCAGCCTTCACCCCCCGAGAAGCGAGATCAGCAGGGTTAAGCTTGGAAGGTACGTAATTCCACGTCAGGCCATAGGTAGTCTCTTGTATTTCACTTACTCTGTTACGAACGAATTGATCAAGCCGACTGGGTGGTGTAGAGAGCCAACCCAGTACGATCGTCGAATCACACCAAAAGTAACATTGGTTTAATGTCAGAGTAAGTGATTGTCGCACTTTCAGATAAAGTCGAGTTCCCAATAAAGCTCCACACAATTCAAGGCGAGGTATGGTGGTAGGCTTTATAGGTGCAACCCTGTTTTTAGAAGCTAAGAGGCGAACGCATACTGTCCCGTCCGTAGTAACAGTTCTTACATATACACATGCACCATAGGCTTTTTCAGAAGAATCTGTAAAAGTGTGAAGCTCTATTACAGACTGATTGGTACAAGAAACCCAACGGGGTATGTGAATAGAGTTTAGAGCTTTGAGAGAATGTATGACTTCTATAAATTGTGATTTTAAATCTTCCGGTAATTCCTCATCCCAATTGAATTTTAAAATCCACAGTTGCTGAATGATAAGCTTGGCTTGGACTATACACGGTCCTATAAGACCAAGAGGGTCAAATACTTGACTAATTAAAGAGAGAACATTACGTTTAGTTATTTTAGGTATAGAAGAAATTTTTACTGAAAATAATAAATTGTCATTTTTACTGTCCCAATATAATCCGAGAGTCTTACATAAAGCTGTATCGTTTAAATTTAATGCTTTGTTTTGATTGTTATCAATTTTAGATAATGAATTTAGTATTTCAGGATTATTAGATTGCCATTTTCTAAGATTAAATTTAGCTGATTTTAATGTGTGTATTACACCCTTACATAATGTAACAACTGACTGGATTGTGTCACCACCACTCAGGTAGTCATCTACATAAAAATCGCGTTTGATGCTTTGGCTAACCTTTGGATCTAAACTATCATCAGCAGCTAGGGAAACAAGACATTTTGTAGCTAAGTACGGGGCGGAACTGGTTCCGTAACAAAGTCTATTTATTGTGTAGGTTTTTAAGTGCTCAGAAGGATCAAACCTAAATACTATTTGCTGTAGCGACTGTTGAGAAGGCTCTATTAATATCGCCCTATACATTTTCTCAATATCAGCTGATACGACAAACCAATGCTGTCTGTAACGCAATAATATAGATAATAAATCTTCTTGTACGGTGGGACCTACCATTTGAATTTCATTAAATGATTTTCCTGAAGAAGTAGTAGCGGACCCATCGAATACCACACGGAGTGGACTTGTATTAGAGTCTTTAAGTACTCCGTGGTGAGAAAAATAATGATTAAATTTCGAACGTACTGATTTTGAATTAATTGACATATGTTTA
Source organism: Pyrgus malvae (assembly GCA_911387765.1). Taxonomy (NCBI): domain Eukaryota; kingdom Metazoa; phylum Arthropoda; class Insecta; order Lepidoptera; family Hesperiidae; genus Pyrgus; species Pyrgus malvae. The sequence goes on along the minus strand of OU426968.1, from coordinate 3,006,727 downwards.
AGATCTATGAATTCTTTAATAAATTGTGAATATTTTTCTTTAAAATAAGGGTCTCTCTCAAATCTACGCTCTAGAGAAAGAAAGCGACTTTTAGCCATGGCATAAGAGTCACCTAAGCACTCAGGCGAGTCTTTTAAAGGAATGGTGACAACGAATTGACCATGGTTATTTCGCCAAGTGGTTTCATTAAAGAGTTTTTCACATGCTTGTTCCTCTGAAGAAAAAGAAGAGCAAGGCTTAACCGTGTCGAGTTCCCAAAATCGAGTAAGCTGATTGGACTCTTCTTGAGACAGAAAATGACACATGGATTGTTTATTAGGCATTTTCTGATCCAACACACAACCCGAAATTAGCCAACCTAGCTGTGAGCTATGTAATGTAGGCTTGTTTTTGCCTAAATTAATTGTTTCGGAACCTAAGACGTCCCAAAATACCTCAGCGCCTACTAAAATATCTATAGCTGATGGTATGTTAAATGATGGATCTGCTAGCTGAAGACCTGACGGAATGGAAATTAATTTTTTATCCAAATAAGAGCCAGGTAGCGACTGTGTAATTACTGATAGGACGTAACAGTCTACGTTCGCTCGGTAGCCACCGCAACGGGATTGCAAAGTAAGGCTACAGCTTTCTGAAGTATTAGAATTTTGACCATTTATACCTGTGACAGTGGAATTAGTGGTGCGTTTTACCAATCCAAGCTTTCTGCATAGGTCTTGTGTGACAAAGTTGGAAGTGCTGCCGTTGTCCAATAAAAGTCTGGCAGTGTGAAGTCTTCCACGGAAGTCTGCCACATTCACCAATGCTGTGGATAGTAAAACATGAGAATTACTATTTGAATAGGAAGATGTTAAATGAGTTGATAAGGCTATGTTATCGGATGTATGTTCTACATGTAATTCTTTGTGTAATAGGGTGTTATGTTTCGTAGAACAATACTTGCAATGTGACAATTTACACCGTTTTTCTGTATGACCTGGGCGTAAACAGTTCATACAAACATTACTTTCTGTAGCTTTTTTAATACGGGAATCTACGTCAAGATCCCTAAAAGACTGACAACTAAATAAATAATGATCTTGAGAACACAAAGGGCATTTATTATTGTTATTTTTATTAGAATGTAAGTTAGTAGGTTTAGTTTTTGTTATATTTAAGTAATTTTTAGGTTTATTAATTTCAAAATTATTAGTGTTAAGTTTATTTTGGTTAGATTTAGAGCTTTTAATATCATTTAATGTTTCTAGTAAATCAGCCCTATTGTTTAGAAATTTTAAAAATGTTTTTAAGTCTGGAAATGAAGTAAAATTATTTTTATATTCTTCCCACTGACGGTTAGTGAAGTAATCTAATTTCTTAGACATAATGAAAATAATTAATGTGTCCCAGTGTTCAGTGGGTTGGCCAAGAGTTGCAAGAGCCCTTAAATTTTTATTGGTGACATCAATCATGTTTCGTATTGATGCACTTGATTCTTTTTGTATTTGATCTATATTAAACAGGGACTGCAAATGATTATTAATTAATAGTTTTTCATTATCAAATCTCTCAGATAAAATTTGCCATGCTATGGCGTAATTGCTAGCTTGAAATTCAATACTATTAATAATTAATGCTGCACTGCCGGTCAAAGCTGCGCGAAGATAATGAAATTTGTTTATGTCTTGTATGCTATCATTATTGTGAATAAGCGAAAGATACGTATCTCGGAACTGCAACCAGTGCTGATATTCCCCGCTAAAATGAGGCAAGTCGATTTTAGGCAGGCGAACGAAGTCATGTTTGCAGGCAGAAGCGTTAGCATGGCCGTCGCCGACCGAGGAGGCGGAAGCTGAAGACGAAGGGGCAGCGCGTGCGAGCAGTGTCCTCGCGCGGGCGACCTGCTCGAAGTACTGCTTCTCGAACAGTTCCCTTTCGGCATACATCTCATCCGCGTTCTCAGACAACAGCTCCAACTCCGTCTGCAATGTGTCAAATTCCTGATATGAAGCCTCTATAACAGTAAGACGGCACTCGAGTTCGGTTTGTTGAAAATTGTCTAATGTTGTTGCCGGTAACAATTTAACAAAGTTGGTAAACTGTGTTAATTTAGCTTTGGTACTTCCACGCTTTTTTATAAGCTCTTTTATCTTTGCGTCAGACATGGTGGTAAACAAATTAAAGAATAAAGGCAAGGCAAGTGACTTTGAATAAAAATGAAATTTACTTTGAAATGGATAGACCAAGAATTTAATGTAAATATAAGCTCTAAACTAAAACGTGCGCAAGTAAGTAATTGAAAGTAAAAGAAAAGAAAAAAATTGCCACTAAATTATATAGCACGAAAGAATGCGAAGAAAAGAAGTAAGTTTTACGTGTTGGCTATTTATGAAGAAATCAACGTTATGTCTGATCCGTATAGCACTATTTTAAAATTCCTGGAAGAAGAATAAGAAAGACAGGAATAATATGGATTGGAACGAACTCACTCAGCTTGAAAAATCCTTCCGGGTTCACTGTCCTTTAAGTGACCGCTGACGGTCAAGGTGAACAGTTCAATGTCCGCGGACGGTGACGCGCGACGCAAATGAAGACGGCTTGATCTTGATTAATTTTGTAGGCTCGATGACCAATATTTGAATGTCAGGCTCCAGTTGTGGGCTGGTGGTCCTAACTAAATGAAACTGCTGTGTGTGGACTGTATATAAAGACTGTATTCTGGTTCGCAATTAAAAATAACAAGACAATAAGAGCCGCGTGTGCGCACGAACGCGTCGATCAGGCGAGTGATCTGAGAGGGGCGAGGGCCCGCTTTAGTATATGAAATTGACCGGTGTCCGGCCGCCGGCCTCCACTCCTCCGCAGGCGCGCTGGCCGCGCGCACCGCGATGAGACGCAGGAACAACATAATTTGCAATTTAACCTTTAAAAACAGCGTTTAAGTATATAGTTGATTTTATTGTTAAGTTATACGGATCCTGAAATAATATTAACATCATTATGGAAGAAATACAAAAATTACTAAAATTTTCATATTTCACATTTCCTTGTTTTCTAGAGTTTTCGACAAAAAATATCTTTATTTCCATTTTTTCATTATTATTTGCAATTTTATAATTGAAATATGTATATACATATATGTTTGGTTAAAATAACATTTATGCATATTCCCTATTATTATAACCTCAACACTTCACACAAATACTCAAACTAAAAACTCCCTACCTTATATATTAAAGAAAAAAGGCCATCAAATATCTTTCTTGTTATTTTCTTTGTTAATACTTTATAAATTATAATACAATAAAGTAAGCTAAACTAAATCAGATCAATCCGCAATGTCCCACTCTCGCATAATAGGTCCTTGGCGCCTTGCATCACAAATTGTGTCTGTCCGTTTGTCCACACGCGTTATCCGTAGTGATACAGCGAGACGTGCAACAAAATGCGCGTTAACGTTAATTGGGAATCCGTAATCGATTAATTTTAACGGATTAAGGAGCAAAAAGATAAAGGGGAAGTCGGAACAAATTGGACCATTCGTCGTAATTTTCTTGTCTTGGCGTCCTTGTATATCAAGTTTGTGACGCAATGTAACTAACGTTGTATAATTGAAAATTTTTATCTGTTGTACTGTTAAATGTATTTTTAATTACTGACAAATGTGTCGTACTCGTTCATCGGTTAGTTTTAGAGTTATGTGCGTTGAAATATATTGTGTATGATGTGTGTATGTGTTTGTACGAAAGTCTTAAATGAACCGGACGGTAGATTTTACGTTTTTAAGAAATTGGCGAGAAAATTTCTTGGATACGCCAAGCGCGTGCTCCGTTATTTTGGTATGATTGTTTGATATACTTATCACTGACTTTTTGCAATAAGTACCTAGCTATTAGCACGCACTGCAACTTATAAACAAAGAGAACTTGCAACATAAATTAACGATGCAATACACTGCTTTATAGCCAGTAAAGATTAAACTAATTAATTTATTGATTGTTTGTTACTTAGCACTGATTTTCCGTGTTAAACTTGATTACGAAAACCGATTTGCATGTACTTAATCTTATTAATAAAGAAACAAGGTTTTAAAGTTGTCAAAAATCTATAAATTTCTTTTCAAATTAAAATTGTTGTACGTTACGATAATATCATATAAATATATAGATAAGATAAATCATAAAGCATGGTTACACGAAACATTTAATGGCACTTTTATTAAGTGAACAAATTGAGTCCCTGGCAACAGCAATAACCGCATAATAAGATCATTAGATGTACTCTTTATTGCAGCGCCTAAATCTGTCAACTTCTTCACAATAAATACAGTTTTATAACTTTCGTTTTCAATGTTTTGAACAATTGCCAACAATAGGCCACTTTCGGTTTCGATCGCAACGTGTTTACGGATGCATCTGACTGAAGATACGAATAAGGTTAATTATGCTAACTGGAAATCAATTACGATTTTTGCATGCACATGACCTTGGCCTTAATTGCATGAAATCAATCGGACCGCTTCTTCAGGTGATTGCAGATGCTACTTTTTATTTTTGAAATTACTTTGATGCTGGGTGGCCAGTATTTTTCTTTAATTTTTTTTAATATTACACTGCGGGGTGTAGGCCTCTCCGAAATCTCTTTCTCGGTAGGATAACAGAAGGACTTAGGCTATAGACCACCACTCTGTCTAAGTGTGAGGTACACAGGATGTTCTGTGTACAGGCGTGTGCCTTTGAGAAATATTGTGAATCTCTCAGGCATGCTTCGTTGCAAGAGGCAACACTATTTAATAAAAAAACTGCAATTGTACAATTTTAAAAGAGTTACTTAAGTACATGTCAAAAAATTCAGACGAGAGAAATGTTTGAGAATAATAGTCCTGACAGCTTTTAAGTCAGCTGTCACGTGTGACCATTATCAACCCATAGCCATTCTGTTATCTCAAATATATTATTATGTACTTTTTTTAAAAGAGTGCTGGGAGTTTTTTTCGCCGCCTTTTTTCTCTCAGCTCAACATCTAGCCCAAACGTGCACCTAAAGGCGATGACCGGGAAAAAATGACATTAATTAAGCGAATATTTTATGAAATAAATATTTTTTCTTTCTTTCATTCTTAGAGACTACTGTCTTTTATTGAAAATTAAAAACAGCTGGAAAAATTAATTCAAAAATATGCCAGCAACGCAACATGTTCCCATGGGCTCCTCAGGGGTCTTCCCCAGGCCTTAGGCCATCTCTAATCATCACGCAGCCTATCTGCCTTGAATTAATTACTTAGAAAAAATATATATAAATAACTATCTTAAAGAAGCAAGTCTGTAATAGCCTAAGAGTCGGTAACTGCACGCTTTCCTGCCTCATTGTCAAAGGTGATGGGTTAATGTGGTTTGAGATCACGATTCTGTGGATTGCACGATTGCTCATTGTACGTATGTTTTTTTTTGTTTAGTTTTTTTTTTGTAACTGTTGTACAAAGTTTGAATGGCTTATTTTTTTTCGTTTGATTTTTTATCAAGTTAGAAGCCAGTGTTACAAAATATTTTTTAGTTATTTCTTTATTCTTAAAAATACTGACATAAATAATAGGTAAGAGAAATGTATCTATTAGGTTTGAAATACTTTTAACATAAAAAATACTAACTTAAATCATTTTTATTTATTACATAGTATAAATTTGATTATTTGAAATAAATACTAACGTAAACCATATTTATTTACATATTCTAATCAAATTGGGAAATGTGAATTTAACTCCACTAACATAGAATTATCTGCATGAAGTACTAACGATTTTATTTTTTTCTTTTCTCCTCCTTTTGTTTGTTTATGTTTTTCCTCTTTATGTACGCCCACAATGGACCTTACCTCGAAATAAAAAAAATATAAAACGTGTTTTCTTAACCAAATCACGCGTATTTCACGTGCCTACAAAATCGGAACCGATTATCCTGTTAACTGCAATTCGCCCTTTTCAACGCGGTCATAATGGATTTAATGCGTCCTGTCATGACGTAATGTCGTATCGACAATGCGTGCTATTTTACTATTTATAACACCGCAATATAAATTGGCATAAATCTCCTAATTCCGCTCTATTCTAATATTATCTTTATAAATTAAAAAAATTGTACAATCGTCAATTGAAAAAAAAAATTTACAATTCGCTTTAAATATGTCCGTTTAAAATAATGTAATGTTTGAAAAAATTGTTTGAAAACAATTTAACATTTTTTCTATATTTAAAAATATTTGCGTCACAATTAATGTCACATGATCTATTTTCACGCTCGATATTTATATGACGAATGACGAATAAATGAATATTCGACGAAAATGTTGAAAATAATGAAAATCGTCATTGAAATTTTTTTTTTGAATAATTTCTTTGCATTTAAAAATATTCGTGCCAAAAATAATGTCACGCGGTCTATTTTCGCGCTCGCTATTTATATGACGAATGAATGAATGCTCGACGGAAATTATTCATTGAGTGATTAATCGTTTGTCTCGTATTAATGCCATTGACTTCTGCCGCCTACGTAATAAGTACGAACTATTTCGCACGGCCGAAATGTGTAATGTACCTTTGTTATTTTGTCGTAAAAAATTTGAAATTTAATAATTTTCATATTTTACGCTAAACAATAAACTTCCTTTCCGGGAAATGTTTTAAACAAATAAATTAATATTTTCATAAAAAAATACGCTTTTAAATCCATATAATTTTTTCGCGTCGTGTTATAATCTGAAATCCTAACTTTGAACAAAAAAAAACATCAAACCCTGGCCCATTTGACCCCCATATCCTTTATCCCTCCCCCGACATTCCCATTGTGTTGCGTATAGCCCCCGCCCGACACAGCCGAGCGTTGTTTACGTACTCAGACGGGACCTACGAGGAGGAGTACAGTTGCTGGCCGCCCGCCGTCTGCATGATCCTGATCTCCTTGTTGGAGATCATCCTGTTCTGCTACGATGCCGCGCTGGGCAAGCCCGACACCACCGGCCCGATGGCGCAGATCTTCATCTACAACCCCAACAAGAGATACGAGGCCTGGCGGTTCATCACCTACATGCTGGTGCACGTCAAGTAAGTATTTCAAGCTGAACGAATTCTTCAAATAATAAATAATAGTAAACAAATAAATATTCTTTTGTGAAAAAACTATATTAAATTAGGTAGATTTGGCTATCTACGCAGGTCACAGGTTTTAACTACGTTCCATGTATTATATCAAACTCTGGCCTAAGATAGTACGGAACTACGTTTAGCTTCGACATCGATCAATTTACTTATCACAAGTATCTCGCCACTTGAGCCTGTTGACATAGTTGTGTTCCCTGATTAGCTGGCATTACATAGAATTACATCTATAAATGATCACTGATAATAACGAGTTGTAGTACCAGATAAAGGACAATTATATTCTTGATCACGGATTTCGTTTTTGAGAAACCAAAATTTAGAATAACTCAGGATTACTGAAAATAGGAGATCGATCGTTTTTTGTTTTATGTTGTGGCTTTCAATAAGAATAGTGTGAAACAATCTTATTTCCAGACTATGAACTTTGACTAGGGTTCTTAAAGAGAACTGTAAAAAGGCTCCTTATCGAATATGTTAAAGGCATTCCCCTTGAGATTGATTGTGGCCTCGCTCGACTTCCTGATCACATCACACAATCCGAAAAAATGCTGTAGTCCGAATTTCTTCATAACTTTAAAAAAATCCCTCTATCAATATCAGTTAAAACGTTTCAGTTGTAGAATAGAAGAAAAAAATATGCGATGGATATTAGATCACATGAAATTTCGCCACGTCCATCAGTCAATTATGACTTCAAAAGTTCAAACCAGACTTCAAACGGTAAAAAAATAAAATTGATCCTGCTTTTTCTTGCTTATGGTTATGTATGACTCTTAACTATTTTGGAGTCGGTGCCCATTAAGAACAAAAAAGACGACAATAAACCTTCGTGGCGCAATGGTTACCATGCTGGACTGCCAATCGAAAGGTCCCGGGTTCGATTCCCAGCGAAACATAAATTTGAACGATGAGTTTGAATTTCTGTTCTCGGTCTGGGTGTTTGTGCTTCTGTCTTTGTGCGTGTTCGTGGTACCCACGACACAGGCTATATCTATCTGTGGGGCTATGAGTGTGAAGCGTTATTTATATATTTATTTTACTAATGGCCCGATTTGTTGAAAACTTTATTTACCATTCTATGTTCCGGAATGCGACTTATCTACTGATCAATCTCATTGCTGACAACAATTATAAATGTGTACTATTTTGCTTCCAGCGTAGTCCACCTTCTAGTCAACCTCCTGGTCCAGCTGTTCCTGGGAGTGCCGCTGGAGATGGTACACAAGTGGTGGAGGGTGACGCTCGTGTACCTGGCGGGGGTGGCGGCGGGGTCGCTCGCCACCAGCCTGACCGACCCCAAGGTGTACCTGGCGGGCGCTTCCGGGGGTGTGTACGCGCTTATTACGGCGCATATAGCTACTATTATTATGGTACGTGTTTTTATATACGTGGGTTTTTATAAATTATTATTATTTTATTATGTTTTTGAATTTTATTATGAATATTTGAATTTAACAAATGATTATTGAAAATTGAAGTTCTTGAATGTTTCTGTTATTTAAATTTTTTGACATGAAATGTAATAAGTATGTATATGACTATTTTATAATTTGACGAAAAATTTGACATTTAATTATTCATTATATTGTAATTTTTAATGTTTCCTACTTTTATATAGATGTTTAGTAAGGAAAATAAAAATGTATTTTTTCAACCTAATGCATGTTATGGGATAATAATAATGTAAACTACACTAACGGATTAGGTCACCTGTAATGTTAGTTGTAATGTGGATATGAATAAATAAATAAATAAATAAAAAATTTGAATAGAGTGGCAGACGAGCGGAGGGCGTATTCAAAATTGTGCCGATTTCGCTGATTTAGCTGATTTTACATAATAGATTTTACCGTTAAAATACAGTATTTCCATACGTTTTATTGCACAATATGACTGATCATTTCAATAATAATCTAATACATTAGCCACTTTTTAAGCTTGCGTCAAGAATTTTTTAGCTTGCGAGTTTTGGGTTACTTCAAAAGATTTTTAATGCCTTTGGGTTTGATGAAAAAAAAATTGAGTTTCAGTTCTTAGTATGGGGAACCCCCTTAATTTATTGATTTTTTTAAAATTTTGTGTGAAAATCTTAATGCGGTTAACAGAATACATCTAATTACCAAGTTTCAACATATAGTTCTTATAGTTTCGGAAAAAAGTGGCTATGACATACGGACGGACAGACAGACATGACGAATTTCGAAAATTCCGTTTTTAGCCATTTGGCTACGGAATCCTAAAAACTGGGCCAGTTTCATCAAATTTTATTTTCGTTAAGACTGATAAGGTAGAGTTTAGTTATTAAAAAAAATTACATTGACATATAATTATAGTAAAATTAATATGGTTTTAGCGTTATCTTATATAAAATTCTCGTGTCACAATGTTAGTTACCATAATCCTCCGAAACGGCTCGACCGATTCTCATGAAATTTTGTGTACATATCGGGTAGGTCTGAGAATCGGTCAACATCTATTTTTCATCCCCCTAAGTGATAAGGGTGGCCCACTGCAAACATTTAAACGCGGTACGGAGTTCGCGGGGTCAGCTAGTTCATCTTAAAATATTCAATTGAAATTTAGTTTTTAAGACTAGAATATTGCGTTAAAATTCGACTTCTTATTGTTTGCATTTAATATGTATCCTTGTAATACTTTCTCGTTGTAATACTGTTTCTTGTTGATGATATTTTGTAATTTAGCTGAGAAGTGATTTTTTCAAAGTATTTTTTTTAATTGCTTACATAAACAAATAAATTTTAAAAAGTAAAATGTGCTATATAATTAAAATTAAAATAAATTACCTAATAATTAACAGTCAGTTCTTATTAATTGATTAATATCAACTTAAAAAAATTGGCATAGCTTGTGGACAAAGTAACGGTCGAGAAACGCTTGGAAATTTATTTTATTTATTTATTTATTTCATAAAATTATCGCTAACATTACAGTATAACACTAATGCGTAAGCGTAGTCATAATATTTTTAACAAAATTTGTACCTGTAATTCTCTAATACTAACCAAGCACATATACGAAATAAAAATAAAAAAGATGATTAAATATTTACATAGAGATCTTAGCTAATATGATATGATATAAAGGAATCCTGAATAATTTATGGGCTTATGCTTACTTCGAAAGCGGGTTGACCTTTTTATGATATTGGCGAGAAACCTTGAAAAGGTACCCGGTACCCGACACCTTGGGAGAGGATACCAGGTTATGTGGGATTTATACCGCACTAAAACCCCCTCGGTGGCTGCCTCTGCGCTTGGGGATGACTCTGGGATCTCCAGTGGAAAGCACCGGTGTCCTCCACTCGCGGCGCATCAGAACGGACCCATCCTCGGGAGAGCAGATGTGCTCTCCTGCACCTTCCGATGCTTACAGCGGCATGCGGCCACGCACACAGCCGTCCTTCCCGGGATTGACCTGACCGACCTTTTCTGGAATATAGAGGCTTTCTATTGTGGTGGGAGACCCTCGCTAAATAGTGGGACTACAAAACGCGTAGATGTAACTTATTTTTCTTTTTATAATAAAGTTTAAATACATACCTACATTAAGTTGGTAAAACTTAATGTGTGTGCTCACCACCCGCAGCCCCGGAAGCCCCCTTTTAGTCGCCTCTTACGATCAGGCAGGGGATACCGTAGCTCTATTCTTAATCCCGAAGCTACAGGGACTTATTGAGGAGGCCTGGAGCTGACTCCACCTTGCTGCTCCAATGCGGGTTGATGGAGGACATTTTTACTTACTGTAATTCATAATGCTATACAAATCGTCTCTTATTTCCAGAACTGGGCCGAGATGGAGTTCGCCATCGTCCAGCTGCTGGTGTTCCTGCTGCTGGCGTCCGTGGACATCGGCACCGCGGTCTACTACAGATACTTCAAGAACGTCCAGCAGAACATCGGCTACGTGGCACACTTCGCCGGGGCTGTTGCCGGTACGTTTGAATTTCATTTATACTAGTACTGAGGGCCCACTCTGTACGCCCGTATCCGAAACTAAGTTAATTTTCGGGCCTTATTTTTGGATTAGATTGAAGAAATTCTAGCAATATTATTCATTCAATAGCTTAAGGTCATCAATGACAACGCTTATCTTATTAATTTATGAAAAAGAAGCGATCTGAGTATGCTAAAAATGATTCCGAAAATGTTAGAATTTACGGACGGATGCTTAGAGAGTGGGCGCCCTGTACCCGATCACGAAGAAGTCTGTAGACGGACAAAGGTTACCGATGTCCATCCATCCATTAGTCTTTACAGTGCCACTGCTGAACATAAGCTTCCTAACATTAACCACTCCTTTCCTGTGGCCTTTCCGCTTCCGCTTAAAACATAAGCCGTAGATTATTAGCGGAACTATAGTTAACTCAAAACCAGCAAGACAGTGATCGCATTAAAAATTTTTTTTTTTTCTTAAGTACAAGCGAATACGTTAATGAATGTGATCCGAAAAATGCGTACCTTCACACCTTTTCTAATCACACAGAGCATTACATATTGCTAGCGTAAATCAAGCCTTACGCACGCATTTATGGGGAGAGACCCGTGCCCAGCAGTGGGACGCAAAAAGGGTTGCAGCCAAATCACGCTAGTTCTATTTCTGGCATTACGATCGTGTAGTCGTTTAGATACCGCAAAATGTAATAAAAATGTCTTTATTTCCGCTTCCATCTTCTTCACATTGTCAGTCCACTTATTATGGTTCGCCCGGGGAAGTACCACCGCTGCACCCACTTCTGCCGTGAACCAATTCTATTGTGTTTCGGTGGAAAGGTGCAGTTGCCGGCCACACTTACATGAGGCGTCCACCAGCCTCCGGAGTAGCTGCGCAACTGCATACGACCTCGGACAAGACTTACCTATGCTTGCTTGATGTTGTATGTAGATGTCCATGGGCTGCAGCGACCACTTAACACCACGTGGCCTGCATGATCGTCTGCTGCTCCATTCAAATAAAAAAAAGTTGGAGGATCTGTAAAGATGCTCTAAAATGCAGTCGTTAAACGTTAGTTGGGTTTAAAAAGATTCGACAGCAAGTGGCTACTAACCGCCTCTCCACCAATTGGCATTGCGTGGTGTATTATGCTCGCCCACACGTTTATACGATGATTTATCGCACGTGTATATCAGGGGGGGGGGGTCACAGGTGACATGACCCCTCCAAAATCCATCAGTCATGCGTAGATGCAAGGCGAAACAAGCCAATTTGGGACACCTCTTCCCCTAAATTTCTTAGTGACTCCCCCCCCCCCCCCAAATTGAATGCTGCGGCCGCGCCTGGTGTGTATGCTAAATCTTTGCAATTTTCGTCGGCGGCAGTAGGTAATTTCATTAGATAAATCATTCTCGATTGCGTTTGCACAGTTTACGTGCAAAAGCAATACACATTAAAACGGGGGTAAGCTCCAGGCCATGTACTTATACTTCTCAAACTCTTCCACAGGTCTCCTGGTAGGCATAGGAGTTCTCCGCAACCTGGAGAAGAGGAAGTGGGAGAAGCGGCTGTGGTGGGCGGCGGTGGTCATCTACCTGGCGCTGATGGTCGCCGGCGTGCTCGCCAACGTCTTCTGGACCTCGCACTTCCTATAACACCCTGGTATTTACTAATTTAGAGTTATAGATAATTGGTAAATTTTAAACTTTGGGATCGATAGAGTTATAGAGGTACGTGCAACACATCTACAAGTGAGAATTAGTGTTGTCTGTGAAACAATACACACGCATTATGCGTGACTTCGCTGCCCCGCTGCCCGTTGAATAATGAAAATGCATTTGTGTATTTGGGTAGTGACAGCGCGCCAGCTTTCGGTAATTGGCTTATTTATCCCATAAATACCGGTTTACCGAGGTTGGCTACGTGCTAATTGTGTCTATGTGCGGTACCTAAGAAGCTTTCAAACATTAGTTACTATAGTTACTTACGGTTTCATTGAATTTTTTTTCAATATTGACATCGCAAACTCTGCATATTGCCAGCGTCAAATATAATTATTATTGCATCACTCAGTAGGCATAGAAACAATCAGTAAGTCGTCAGTAATCTGTTAGTCAGATGTTTAAGTAAAGCCATGGCTACTTTACCAGAACGTGTCCGATGGAGTTTTGGAGGCAAGCCGAAAAAACATGTTTTCGCACTGTTATTTTATTTTACAACACTCGTGCACTATCATTAACCTAAATCGAACAAAACGCCATCTACTTTATCCGATATCAGAAACACACCAAAAAAAAAAAAAAAAAAAACAAGAGCACAACATGTCCCTTCCGACTTCCCGCCAAAACTCCCACGCGGTTTCTATATTATCTAGACTAGTCGCTCTGATGTGGCTGACGTTTGACAGCTTTTTAGGTTACTGATTATATCCAGAAGAATTTGGTTGTAAGTAGTATTTTTTTAGAAATTAGTGTAAATTATACTGTTACCTAATTAAAATTCGAAAAAAGCAGTCCAAATGATATTTCTAACTAAACTTTAATTGGCAAAGTTGTCAAAGGACCGAGACGCCATACTTAAAGAAAAAAAACTAGACAATAATACGATTGGTCACGGAAATTAAAAATTATGACCTAATTTTTTGACACATTTTTTGATGTCTGAATGTTTTGGTGTTCATGTAACGATTGTTTTATAGTGTAAACTTAATATATTCCTATTATATTTAACTGTGACTAAGGTACTGAATAATGATTGTGAAACTTGGTAAATGATTAAATGTAACGGTTTAAGTTAACCGTTCAGTAAAAAACTAGTGTCCTGTGAAATAACTACTCGATAAAGATAATAACAAATGAGGTCAAATAAATCAAAAAGTTATCGGGACCATCGTACTTTCCATTGTCAATACTTTATATTTTTTGCAAGCTTCCTCTCGTTTTACATAAATATCATAAAATTAAAAATTATAAAAAAAAACGACAAAGATTACCTTTAGCCAGATCTCTCTTAAAAACATGATGTCAACAATAAAAGTCTGTAAACCAAATGTAAGATCAACCAAATATACAATTATTTTATAGATATATACATATATCATAACTGCTCGCACAATAACAAAACATATTTTAAACATGCTCAATGAAAACAATTTGAGATTTTTTTTGTATTTTCTACAACTTACGCATACTGTCGAATGCCTACTTGTAGTTATAAGTGCCTTGTGTTTTGTCCAGCATTGTATTTATATTTGTTTGTAAATTAATTTAGGTTTACTATAGTTATTAGTCGTAAAGTTAGAAAAATTTTGATAGCGTTAATAGTACCTAAGGGGCTGTCATAAATTACGTCACACATTTGACACTAAATGATTAAAATGGATTATTTTTTAATTATTAAAGTGGTCCTATGTTGTTCTGACAAATTAATGAGTTTTTTTATAGTACTATAGAGGGTAAGATTCCATGATAAGGACAGGGAGAGCTTTTTAAAAGATGTGATTTTGAGTGACGTAATTTTTGGGCCCTAAGTGATCGAACAAGAATGTGAATTATTGAATTATTAAGTATGGGATTTTTGGCAGAAATATAACCTAAAATAGGGCAGTTTTATAACCTATTGCTTTTAACCTCAAAATGAAGTAAAACCAAAAATACTTGCCATTTGCATTTTTGTTATATTCCTTTATTTCAGGATAATGAATCAAATGATTCTAATGTTACAGAAGTTACATGATGTTACAGAAAGACATATTTCGCTAAAAAGCCATAAACGCCTTGCCTATATTTTTGTTTTGTATTAAATTAACCACAGAACATATTAAAGAGGTTAGAATGGAATTGTGGGCGGGGCAGACGCGCTACGGATATGAGCAACGCTGTTATCTCTACAAAAACACGCGATCGCGCTGCGATATGTATGCTTGTGTGTGTTCGTTCATTTGAAATCACGTGATTTTGCGGCGCTAAGATTGGCTAGATTTGAAATTGCAAATATGTGCGTATAATTCATATTTATTTAAGTACAGATGTAGTGGAGATGAAAGGCCCCACCTGGATCACGGCGCATTATTGCCATTCTACCTCTTTCAATGTGTTCTGTGAAATTAACCGTCCTTTGTGTGTAAGATAACGATTTGGAAACTTTTACCCTATAATGTTTAAGATGCGCGCAAAGATTGTATTATCTGTGCCTTAAATTTGTAAAAATTTACAGCGAAGTTTACAATGAAATTTTGTACGTAGTATAACATATTTAAAATTCAAGTATAGATATTCTATTTTACGAATTCCGATCGGCTCTGTTTGTAGGGGTCATGTGTACTGGGCTGCAAAATATTCGGGACGTCAAAGTTATAAGAGCAAAAAAGTCAAAAACGATCCGAATTTATAAATCTATTTGTAATAGAATATTTAGTTAATTATTTTTTTAAACTCACGATTTTTCGAGAGCTAAATACAGAGAGATAATTAAAAAAACTAATATGATTTTTTTATTTAATAACCATCTTCTAAGTTTAGTTTGTTATGCTGATGTAACTCGACACTAAGCGCTCTCGAGGTTACGCACAGAAACATTATTATTGATCGCTTAACCTAACCCGTATATGGGTATGGAAATAGTTAACAATATTATATTTAATAAATTATGTATTACATTACAGAGATGTTAGAGATATTACGATCGTATTTATATTAAGAATGTCAAATTGCTATAATCAGTACGAAATGTCAACATAAAACTACTGTATAAAATTATGAATAAAAAAATTAAAATATAAAGTATTAAGGCTGACCCGACATTAGGCGTGCGCGTTCCTCGAGCGTGTGAGCGACGCGAGCGCCGCGTGCGCGCTGCATAAGCGTCGCGCGTTGCCGCCGTGTGACGTGTAACGCCTAATGTGGGTTAGCCTTAGGCCTACCCCACATTAGGCGTGCGCGTTCCTCGAGCGTGTGAGCGACGCGAGCGCCGCGTGCACGCCGCGTGCGCGCTGCATAAGCGTCGCGCGTTGCCGCCGTGTGCCCAGCGAGCGCGCGGCGCGCACGGCGCACGCGCTCTCGCTCTGTTTCGCTCAGTCACAGGGCGGATAGTAAATAATCATAAAAATGCTTTTAACTTTTTTATATGTCTGCAATGCAAAATATAGTAATGATTCTCTTGTGAACAAGAAGACCATAATGTATCTTGCTAAAGACGTTTAGTCTTTTTATTACGTGTCTTATTTCTTTTTAGTAGCAAATAGTAGTGTTTTCACTGTCCAAATTGTGACTGACTTGACTGAAGGGGGTTAAACGCCAAGGCAAGCGCAGCGTGCACGCCGCGCGCTCGCTGCACACACGTCACACGGCGGCAACACGCGACGTTTATGCAGCGCGCACGCTGCGCTCGCGTCGCTCACACGCTCGAGGAACGCGCACGCCAAATGTGGGGTCAGCCTTATAGCTGACCCCGCGAACTCCGTACCGCGTTTAAATGTTTTGGTGGGCCACCTTTTTCAGTTGCGGGGGGGAGGGGGGTGGGGGGGTGAAAAATAGATGTTGGCCGATTCTCAGACCTACTCAATATGCTCACAAAATTTCATGAGAATCGGTCAAGCCGTTTCGGAGGAGTATGGCAACGAAAACTGTGACACGAGAATTTTATATATTATATAATAATATGCTTTGCTGGAAAGTCGTGTGCACTAATATAATGTGTGCACGCCTCACAACATTCATAGCCGAACGGACTTGTTGACGTAGAACATCTATAGCACTGAAACTATTGATGATTCCTATTAAAGAATCACTGCACAGATTACTTTTTCAAGTAGATTACGACCATTGTAATTGCAACATTTGAATTTATGTATGAAAACAACTTCAACGAAATTTAAGTTTATATTTTTGTACTAGGAATCATTATTTTATAAAGTATAATGAAGAATCAGACATTCTTTGAGCTTCTTATAAGTATTTTGATGTGATTTTCGGGCGAGTGACCTAGTATTCTTAGATAATTAATATATTATATACAGGATGATTCAATTAAATGGGACAATAATACTGAAATTATGATCGGTATCGAAATAAAATAGGAAAAATATTTTTTCGAGATAATTAGTAAGTTCGGTTCTCTTATACGAGTTGCAGTGTTTTTACAACTGAACAATATCAGCACCTTTACAGTCCCATTAAAATAAATCACCAGTATATTTTATAATTTTTTAAACAGTTTAAAAATTAATTACTATAATAATAAGATAAAAGGAATAGGGCAAATATTAATACACTATTTCTTTTGGCACCATTAAAAGATATACCTACACGTAAAATACGCACAATATTAAAAAATATATAAAAAATATTTTACAGTGTACATGACATTTTGTATGAATTACTTTTAGATCATTATCACATGCGACGAGAGATATTATGTTTTCATTTATATATAATATTTTTTTCATATCAAAATAAGACAGATACTCTAGTGTGAAACCGCTCTTATACAGAAGACAAAAACAAAAAAAAAAAGAATAAAATGATACATAATATAATATGTCGCATGTGACCTCTTGGTTATAATTTCTGTGATAAGATTTTAATTTCTATTACTTCGTTCAAGCTTTAAACCAGAGTTATGTTGTGTTTATTTGTATATAATATGTATTTTAATGTACATAAAATGTCTTTCGTGACTCCAGTGGATGAAGAATGTTTTCAAAAGTTTTATGAGATATTAAAATATTACAAAGATTAAATCATCATTACCACCTCATATTTTGATTTCTGGGTCAATTAATATGTATGTGATATTGTGATTGAAAACTCTTAGGTACCTACGTATTTTTATTGTTCCAATAATTCTCAAGTAAAATGCAGTGCCTATTTTTATGTGGTCACAAGTCTCCTCTCGTATAGAGGTCAGGCTACCAGGATGGACATGATGCCTTCGAAATTGAGCTGAGAGTTTCACAAAAAATTGTGTAACACTCAGCCATGCACGGTAATGGAAAACATCGTATTAAATATGTTGTTACAACATTTTCCCTTATCGTGGAACAGCGATAAATGCATACATAATAAGTTTATTTAAGAGAGATGCAAAAGAAACTGATGTCTTTATCACTTCTTCTTTATCGCTGCTATTTATTTATTACCTCAGATATTTAAATAAAATAATGCCTGCGGCTATCACAGGCTATTTTACGGTTACATAAAAAGTTTACATTTGAATTAATTCTCTCCCTGGAGTTACAGCCATATTGTAAATGTTACACATTATTGTAAGAGTCAAGATTAAAGGTGTTGGAGTATTGTACGGTTTAATTAAGGCGTTTGTTTGTTACAAGTCTTAAAATAAGGTAAAAAAATTAAAAAGTTGTCAATTATTTTTACTTATAAATAAAAAGTGAGAGGACATTTCGAGGATATTATCGAAAGATCTTTTTTTATAGACTTGTAATAAATTATTTATTTGTAATTTACTTACGTGAACCATCATGCTGGTAATGTGTTCATGATGAATAGTGGCTCTGTGTTATTTTAATGTAATTTTATTGTTATGCGAAAGTGGTGGAATGCTGTATTAAATGTTGCTGGCGTAAGATTTTGTTTGTAATTTTATGTTTTGTACGTGAAGTGAAGCAAGCACAATTCGAACAAGTTGTGATAAATTATTACGAACGTATGAGTAAAATGCCATTTATTTTAATGTTTTTGTTTTATTTATTTCTTCTGTCCTTTCTCAGTTTCTCTTGAGGAAAGTAAATTCGTAGTGTATTTTGATGTGATTATCGGGCGAGTGACCTAGTACTCAGCTAGTTAAATATTGTATACAGGTTGATTCATTTTAACGACAACGAAGGAATTATTGAAAAAAAAAATTTTTTTTTTCAAAAATTTGTAGATTCTATTCTCGAGAGCTTATACGAGTTTTTTTACAACTCAACTTTCAATATCCTTTATATATTCGTTTGGTGATTTTTAACACGTTCATTACTACTACAATTTTCACGATGTCTTCTCGGATGCCGCATACATACATACATACTACGGTTGACTCGCTAGGCGTCGCCGGCACTGCATTATAATAAAAATTGAATCGATTCGCCACGCGAGTTCACTGGCACTACGTAAAGGTAAATTCTATGTTTTGTTATTTTTGTGGCCGTCAGTGTACAGCGCAATTAAAAATGTTTTAGGACCATTATTTTTTCTTTAAAAATTGTTTTAGCTTCTAAAAATGGCAAAAAACCCACGACACAGCATATTCACCCTACTGTGGGGCTATGAGTGTGAATAGTTTATTATATATTTATTGTAGTCTCGGGAAATTGTAATCTCGTTTTTATTGCTCGTGGCACTACTCTTAAATGCAGTAGTGCAATAGGTAAATTATCAATTTTCCGATGCACTATTCGTGCCACGCGATGTGTCATGTCACTTTCAAGCATAGCCTTAGGATATACTTACGTATGCTAAGTCTATGCTTTCAATTCAAGTTTCGAGCAAATAGTATAATATATACTTCAAGTTCTCGCAGTAACTCCGTCAGGAAAAGGCGATAATGCATTACATTAAAACTTAGAAGATCAAAGTTACTGAATCACCCTTCAGTAGAGACGGCATAGCGGCTCGCTTCGATACATAATTTTTGTGCCAAATCTGGTGCGGGGGAAGAACGCACACATTTTAATTTTGTCACACATTCACAAATTTTAATATTCTTTCATCGCTATAGACGCTAACATTTCTAAATGTCAATTTCTATTAACAACGTCATTTTCTATGCACCGACAACACTGACACCGACACACACAGACACACTAGTTGTATAACTAGAAGGCACATTGTGCATGGACGTTGGGACGAGGGGTTCGCCCGTAAAGGCCACTCCTCTCTGACGGGTGTCATACCTGTCATACCTTGATGCTCTAAGCATCAAAAGGATAAATAAAACTAACATATATCAATGCTACGTATATATTCTATAAATAATTAAAAATATCACATTATCAAATACAATAAGTTAGAAATACCAATTCATATGAGAAAATGTACAGCACCTTCTGTCAAAAATATACATGTATATTAGTACAAAATAAATTCGACTAATTAAAAACATTCTGAAATAATTTCCTTCATTCAATCGTGCCATTTTTTAATACATTATTTGATTAAAACATTATAATTTTACATTGAGAGATTAACATTACAACAATTACAAGATTAATAAATTAAGAGTGAATTTTGTTTATTATGTTGACATTCATTTAACATTATTATAATGGAAAGTGGTAATTTATTTTATTTTAAATGAGATTCAACACAAAAATTCGTAGTGATTGTAAATAATCATGCTACTTTATAATATAATGCAATGTAAAGTGATGAAGGTCCTATCTGTAAATGCGTAAGAAATAATAGATTTAAAATAACCCATAAATCAAGATTGAGTATACCGACTACACATATTTAAGTAAACAATATTTAGAATACAATAATAAATTTTAGGTACTTTCATTAAACGGACGTAATAATAACTATCTATTTAATACTAATATTGCTGTTTGAAAACCTATACACTATACATTTTTCTAAATCCTAGCAATATCGAAAGCATAATATCAATACACTTATATTGTGCGAGGATTATATTGTATTTGTATCAGTTTTACGGTATTAATGTTACTTAGGATTTGAACTCGAGGACTAAGTTGGCAGGCGTGGAAGAAGACAGACTTTTATTATATAACTATAGGTATAACATGAGTGTGGTGTATGCACGTGAACGTTATATTTGTGTGCGTTACCTAATAAGTTACTATCAGTTATGTTACTATCAGCAACGGGTAACTGGAGTGACCTGCTAGTAACTATAGTAACGAATTGACAGCTTCTTAGATGACGCAGATAGAAAACCATGATACCCACATACGTGAGATGAATGAACCATATACCTGTTAAAATAATTTTGTAAAATACTCTATCATATCTCGGTTCACCACTGTCCCCACTAGGAGCGCCGCTAGAGAGGTTATTTCTAGATACAGATCACCTAAATGATATGAACTTAACAATGATGTCCTATCATGAAATGGAACTCACAGAAGAATATTCTGATAACGTAACTACAAGTTACGAAATAAGAATGTGAAATGTCTATTTTATATTAAAAATTAAATTAAAAATGCATTCGGAACAGGAATGATTGTTACTAAGACAGGAATGTAGCTAAATACTATATGAAAGTGAAATGATTAGTTTAACCATTTAGGTTTTTTTTTTTGTTTTAAGCCAAATATGTCAACTATTAATTTTTAATACTAAACACAACTAACGTACGGAAGACATTGTTATTATTATGTTCATTTCGTTATAACACAACCAATACGTAATACGATTTTTTTCAAATTCAATACATTTTTGTTAAATACCTATTTGTTAGTAACTTCTTAGTAATATACCTAGTTGTTGATAAGTTAGTAAAATTCATTACGTATATGAAAGCATTCATGGTATATCACTTTAACAAATCACTTTCGATAAAGCGATATCAAAATTTTGCTATCGTACTTGCCATAACTGTAACATTTTAGAGTGGGACAAGCAAGAACGATATCGGTAGACCCTGTTTTAAATGTTAAACGTATTTATATTTATTTATTTATTTATTTATTAAGTATAAAATGTATATAGGTCATATTTCTACATCTTTCAGCTACCTCCTGCGTGAATTATCACTATTACTAATAGTTTTGAATTATAATTAAAATGCTGTAACATTCTGGGCTCCAAAAATACGAAGGTGAAGTACCTATGCTATTTTTGATGTCGCCAATGTCAGATAACATAAATCTGGTAAGGATAGCCAAGCATACTGTTATTACTTTTGCCTTTATTAATAAATAAAAATATTATGCAATAAATAAAGGAAATTCGGATAGCAAATTCTGTTTTGTGTTACCCTTTCAAAACGTAACTATAATCTTATACTAATGTTTTACTTGAACTGTTCTCAATTTCAATAACTTTGTTATAACACTGGTCAAGGCGAGCTGGCGAAATATTTTTATACTTATTGATAAACCTTATATAGTCATTTCGTTTACTGCGAGTTTAAAAAGAGGTAAGCATTTTTTTGAATTCAAACTATTCCTCTTCACCGTAGTCATTTACGAGCTTAGAATAATTACAATTACATTATAGAAACCAAGTTCGCGCGCTCAAATTGAAGCATGTTGATTGGTGCCATTAATGGCACCAAACGCTGGGCAGCTCCGTAAGACTTACGGTTAAATTTTATCACAACGCTTTTTAAAAACAAAAGAAATCTAATAAAATAACTTTTCACAGTGTTTTCAGTATTTTATAGTTAATTTGGTCAAAATAAAAATATTTTGTTGGTCAGATATGACAGCTGCAGGAATCTATTTAGTGCTTCAATTTTGACAGCGTTCTATGCGTATTTATTCTAAGTTCACGAGTATCTATACAAATCACTGACAGTAAGATCAACAAACACTATCTACTAACACTCATTCGTCGTGCGCGACCGACTTCCAATCCCGGTCAGAGCGGAGCAGCACGATCTCGTCCTCCGAGTCGGTCTCCGACGGGGGGATCGCTTCCTCGTCGTAGTACGGCTGTTTCACTATGTCTGAAAAAAAAAACATCGATACAGTGATACAATCCTACTAATATTATAAATGCGAAAGTAAGTTTGTTTGTTACTCTTTCACGCGAAAACTGCTCAACCGATCATCATGAAACTTTGTACATATATTCTTGGAGTTATCAGAAGTAAAATAGGATACTTTAAAAAAATACGCGGGTGATACTGCGAGGCATAGTTTTTAATAAAACAAAATATATATTCATAACCTAAAGCGGCTTTCAGACTACGCTATAATATAATAGCATACAGTATATAGCTCATAGCACAACACTATCGCGCACCATACATTGATGTGGACGCGTCCACACTGGACTGATGTAAAAGATCAATTATTTTGCACAGACTATGTACGTAAAAGGATGGAATATACAAGGAAATAAATATGAATCAATCTATACAAATAAATAAGTAATAAATAATAAGTCAGCTTTGGGTACCCATATCACAGGGTGTTTGTACACTGAGAGGGAAAAAAGCTGACAGAAAAAAAACCTCCCAGCTGCTGTTACCTGCAATCTGTGAGTTGTTAATTCACTCACCGTAGTTGACATCTTCGCACAGAGGTTGTTTGTCGTCGGAGGGGATCTGTGTGAAGAGGTACTCCCTGCGGGACTCGCGCACTCTCTGCCGGCAGCTGAAGCACCACGCCCCTAACGATACCAGCGCCACGCCCACTACACCTGCGGATAATTACCACCACGTTTCTAATACTGACGACGAGTGTTTGTTTGTTTATCAATTATTTTTTAAACGAAAACTTTTTTATTTTATTTGAATGGAGTAGCAGACGAGCATGCAGGCCACGTGGTGTTAAGTCCCTGTAGCTTCGGGATTAAGAATAGAGCTACGGTATCCCCTGCCTGATCGTAAGAGGCGACTAAAGGGGGGCTTCCGGGGCTGCGGGCGGTGAGAGTGGGAGCTCGACCCGTCCAGCCAGCAGCCCCGGGAAGGACGGCAGTGTGTGCGTGGCCGCATGCCGCCGCAAGCATCGGAAGGTGCAGGAGATCACATCTGCTCTCCCAAAGATGGGCCCGTTCCAGGGCGTCGCATATGGAGGACACCGGTGCGTTCCATGGGAGATCCCGGAGTCCTCCCCAAACGCAGAGGAAGGCCACCGAGGGGGTTTTAGTGAGGTTAAAATCCCACATAACCCGGTGTCCTCTCCCAAGGTGCTGGGTACCTTTTGAAGGTTTCCCCCCCCGATACCCAAAAAAAAAAGGCCATGTGGTGTTAAGTGGTTGCTGCAGCCCATGGACATCTACATACAACCTCAAGCAAGCATAGGTAAGTCTTGTCTGAGGTCGTATGCAGTTGCGCTGCTACTCCGGAGGCTGGTGGTCGCCTCATGTAAGTGTGGCCGGCAACTGCACCTTTCCACCGAAACACAACAGAATTGTTTCACGGCAGAAGTGGGTGCAGCGGTGGTACTTATCCGGGCGAACCATAATAGTTCCACCACCTACAAGAGGTTTTTTAAGTGGTTAAAAGAGGTGGAGGCATTTTTCGCAATCTTATTTTATTTTCATTTTCTTTTTAAGTTACATATTATTAAATCGCTTGTGATAACGAACAATGCTCATAAAGTACGAAAAAACGCCGGACCATAGTAAGTCAAAGCATCGAAACCAATGAGTAAATAATTGACTGAGCATAAAATCGGAAACAAAATTAGAGAGGAAGTTTGCATGAACAAATTCTCTATCCGAGTAAAGTGATAACTACTGTACTAGACGTGTGTATTGAAGTTTTGAAGATAACTCAAAAAGCCACGTTTTGAGACATGTTACGTACGGACAAAGTGACTTAGTGTTAATAGTGAATAAAGTGCTGACGTTGGCGACATCTGATGCCGTGCAGGTGTCGCGCTTCGTTCCTACGAATGTACATTCCCATACCTAACTTCGGACGGGTCTCACCAATTTTAGATATAGGTTAGCTTTATATAATTATTGATATCCATCACGGATATTGATAAAAAACTATTTTTAAGTTAGGATAAATCATGTAACGTATCAAACGTTATTAAAAGTATTTTCTAAGATCCTTAATTATCCGAATATTACTTACTTCACAACACTGGGACACTAATTAACCAACATCGAGCAAATTGTTTGATATTGATAAAATTGAACAGGTCTCCTCCCGGAAGTGGATTGGTGGACATCATGCACATGGAGATTAGATATACTACACTACAGACTACCTTAAAAATAAACCAAGAAAATGAAAATAAATGAAAACTACTCTAATCTACTAACTCTTGTGAGCAGCGATGGCCGAGTGGGAAAATACCGCTGTCTTCGACGCGACCGATCCCACGCGCACCTCTGATAAAGAAATTTGTAATGTCCGCATTTATCGCTGCTCCACGGTAATGGAAAATGTCGTGATATTTAATTGATTACGATGTTCTCCATCGCCGTGCATGCCTGAGAGAAATTCATAATTTCTCGAAAGCATGACGTCCACCAATCCGCACTTGGCCAGTGTGGTGGACTATGGCCTAAATCCCTCTCACTTGTGAGACCTGTGCCCAGCAGTGAGACATAAAAAAGGGTTGAGAAAAAAAAGAACCGGGTTGCACTCCGAGAATGCCAGAAGAAGTGAAAACATTGTTGTGCATTTTTGATGTCTTGGAATCGTTAGGGAATAATCCCGCACGAATTGCTTGAATTATCAGTATTAATTTCTATCTAGTATTTTTATAAAGTACTCGCTTTTTCTTTCAATATTTCTTCGTCACTTTTTTCATTAATAGATGCACTTTGTTCAATGTCCATATTTTAAATACTTGATATAAACGAATTTTACAAGTATAGGCATTCGAGCCGTCATCAGCTGTCACCCCTCCGTCTTACGAATTTTCGATCAGGCCACGTGTAGTTGACGCGAGTTTAACATTTTTTACCCATCGCAAAAAAGTGCACAACGCCGCTAAAGAAGTTTTCACTTCAAAAATACGCCTCTTTTAATTTCCCGCCTAAAAAGCATGCTTCCGTGGGCTTCAGTAATCCCTCTGCTACGTTAAGTAGTAGCTACGTTTGGTAAAGAAGGAAAAATTAACAAAAACATTCTTACCCGCCAACATAACGAAGACAAGTCTTGGCAAGCCTATGACGGTGTCATCCGGCTCTAGCTTGAACAAGATGTTGGGCGTCGTGTTTTCACTGCTGTTTATCTGTAAATATACATATTATTTAATATAGGTAAATATAAATAAATAAAAAATAACAAATTCATTAGTCATAATTCAATTTTTTGGACATTTTTTCGAGTTATGGCCTCGAAAATGGAATTTGCGTCAATTTTAATTATCAAATTCGTAATCAGCGTGTCGAAATACGTAAGTGTACGAAATTTCAAGGAAAACGGGATCTCCAGTGGAATGCACCGGTGTTGCTGTTATGGCCTAGAACACCGTGTTGAAAAATTTGTCGCCAAACCCAGAGTTCTACCGGAGAAGTTACCTCCTTGACATATATAAAAACTTGTTGTAGTGATCCAGAACACTCAAACGACTGACCTTAACATGCCTAATCTTGGTGATATATGATTCTGAGCTTGCAGTGAGCGCCACCTCGCGGCCCATGAAGGTAACCGGCAGTTGCAGAACGAACCGACCGTGGGAGTCCGACTTGTTGGTCGCTAGGTGACTCCGGAGCTCTAACGGCGACGCTACCACCTGGGCGTCTGTCAGTGGCTTGCTGTTGTGGTCTAGGACCAGGCCTGGGGACAACATGGTAAGCTCTATGAAATTTAATTTTATAGGCTATAAAAATAAAACAAAAAATATGAAGATACATAAAGTATGAAATATTTAAGGCCGATATTATAATTCATTCTGCTTGCACTGTCTTTGTATACGTTACGAAAAAGTAAATACTATGTATAACTATGATCTGACCTGTAACATACACCAGGTTGGGGTCGATCAGGAGAGGCTGCGGGTCCACCTGCGGGACGGTGTCGCCATCCAGCCGCTTCAGCACCACGTCTTTCTGTTTAACCACGCCGTCCACCACCCTCCAGGTTAGCATCTATTGAAAGTAAAACATTTGATATGCAAAAATGTGGTTATAGAGGCGATCGAGGGTTCAGAATAAATACAAAGACAAAGACATTTATTTGCACAAATATGGGTGTTTACAAAGTTGTTTATATATATTTAGTTCGCCATATTTACCTTCATGAGGTATGCAAATATACAATGATAAAAA
Organism: Pyrgus malvae; assembly: GCA_911387765.1. NCBI lineage: Eukaryota > Metazoa > Arthropoda > Insecta > Lepidoptera > Hesperiidae > Pyrgus > Pyrgus malvae. The sequence goes on along the minus strand of OU426968.1, from coordinate 2,979,770 downwards.
TATAAAAGGAAAAAACTTAACTATAATACAATAACGAAATGTACATTTACATCTATTTTACTATTATTGTTATTTGTCCCATATTAAAATAATATATTAAAAATATTTATTTATCTATATTACGGATCGGTTCCGATCGTCAGCTTTGGGTACCCATATAACAGGGTGTTTGTACACTGAGAGGAAAAAAAGCCTGCGGGAAAAAAAACCTCCCAGGTTTTTATGGAATTCCTTTATGCCGTTTTATCGTTTATGAAATCAGTGACTGAACGCTTATTATTGCATAGTAATTGCATTGTCGTGTGGTGTCCGGCGTTAGAATAGCACCACTCCGATTCTTCCTAGGAGGTCGTAGGAGGCGACCAAGGGACACATTCCAGGAGATGGGCAGCAGCGTCTTCCTGTGTAACGTATCATCTACTGCGGTCACCAACCCGCAATGCCAAGCGTGGTGACTATGGCAAAAACCCCCTATGGCAGTCACAATTAAACCTCGGCCCCCAGTCCCCGGCGGCCCCGCTATCCCTGGTTACGACAGCGGCCATGGTAACGGCGGGGCAGGGGGTGCTAAGAATCTCCGGCAGAGATTCGGCTGTCACAAAAGAAAACGACCTCTGCACCTGGCAACATACAACACCAGGACACTGAGAACCGACGAGAAGATACATGAGCTGGAAGCAGAGATGGATAAGTTACGCTGGAGTATCGTAGGATTATCCGAAGTCCGAAGAGAGGGGGAGGACACGGTAATCCTTAAATCCGGTAACTTATTCTATCACCGGGAGGGCGAACATCTGTCCCAAGGTGGTGTCGGGTTTCTCGTCCACAGGTCCCTCGTCAACAACGTGACGAAAGTCGAAAGTGTGTCAGCAAGGGTAGCGTACCTTATACTCAGAATATCAAAACGGTATTCGTTGAAGGTCATACAGGTATACGCACCGACCGCGACACACCCAGACGATGAGGTTGAGGCTATGTATGAGGACGTCAGTAGAGCCATACATGCCTCTAAGACTTATTTCACGGTGGTGATGGGGGATTTCAATGCAAGACTGGGCACGCGAGACGGCGACGAGCAGAAGGTAGGGCCCTTTGGATTTGGTCAACGGAACCACCGAGGCCACTTGCTTGCTAACTTCTTGGAGAAGGAGAACCTCTTCATGATGAACTCCTTCTTCAAGAAGAAGCCTCATCGCAAGTGGACTTGGATAAGTCCCAACGGTTCCACGAAAAGCGAGATAGACTTCATTTTGGCAGACAAACGGCACATATTTAATGATGTCTCCGTGATCAACAGGTTTAAAACCGGAAGTGATCACCGAATGGTACGAGGCACATTAAATATCAACATCAAGCTGGAACGGTCACGCCTTATGAAGTCTACGCTTCGACCAACACCTGTCCAAATCCAGGGCTCCGAGAACTTTCAGCTTGAGTTGCGAAATCGTTTCGCGGGCCTAGAAAAATGCGAGTCTGTGGACGAATACAACACCAGGATGGTACAAACCGTCCATGAGGTAGGGTCCAAGTTCTTTAAGACCCCCTCCAGTAGTAGACCCCAAGTGCTCTCTGAACAAACCCTCGGTCTTATAAAGGAAAGGCGTGAACTATGCGTTCGGTCCCCGTCTTCGATGTCGAAATACAGGCAGCTCAACAAACAGATCTCTTGCTGCAGACGACGCGATCTGCGTGCTCACAACACACAGCGCGTCAAAAACACTATTGAGCGCAACCAAGGCACAAAAGTGTTCACAAGAGATCTGAGTGTAGGGCAAAGCCAGTTAACGAGGTTGAGGACTGAGTCTGGCGCAGTAGTTTCGTCTAAGCCTGAAGTTCAGAGAGAAATTGAGAGGTACTTCGGACGGTTGTACAGCTCCTCAAAAGCTCCCGCTACCGATGTGGTAAACGATAAGAGAGCCAAATTGACCCGACACTATACCGAAGATATCCCGGACGTCAGCCTGTACGAAATTAGAAGGGCCCTTAATCAGCTTAAAAACAACAAAGCACCGGGAGATGACGGTATCACATCAGAGCTGCTGAAGGCTGGAGGGAAACCCCTCCTAGTGGCGCTCCAAAAACTGTTCGATACCGTCATCAGTAGCGGAACTGTCCCGGAGGCGTGGAGCAGAAGCGTGGTGGTTTTGTTCTTCAAAAAGGGTGACAGAGCCCTTTTGAAGAACTATAGACCCATCGCGCTTCTGAGCCACGTCTATAAGCTGTTTTCAAGGGTTCTTACTAATCGTATTGCGCGCAGGCTAGACGACTTCCAGCCTCCCGAACAAGCCGGATTCCGAAAAGGCTATAGTATCATGGACCACATACACACGCTGCGACAGGTTATACAAAAGACCGAGGAGTATAACCTGCCGCTATGTATTGCGTATGTGGACTATGAGAAAGCCTTTGATTCTATCGAGACCTGGGCGGTGCTAGAGTCTCTCCAGCGATGCCAGATTGACTATCGGTACATGGAGGTGTTGAAGTGTTTGTACAAAGCCGCAACTATGACAGTCCGAGTTCACGACGGAAGCACTGGACCTATTCCACTGCAGCGCGGAGTACGACAAGGGGATGTTATATCCCCGAAGCTGTTTACCGCTGCTTTGGAAGACGTGTTCAAGCTGATGGAGTGGAACGGGCTGGGTATTAACATCAATGGCGAACACCTCACACACCTTCGATTTGCCGATGATATAGTAATCTTGGCGGAGAACCTGGAAGAGCTCAGCACTATGCTAGGTGACCTCCATAGCGCCTCACAAAGGGTGGGTCTTAAGATGAACATGGACAAGACGAAGATCATGTCTAACGTCCATGTCACACCTATACCGGTCGTTGTTGATGGCGCTACTCTCGAAGTTGTCGACGAGTACATATACCTGGGACAAGCGATCCGTATGGGTAAGTCCAGCTTCGAGAGAGAGGTAACTCGTAGAATCCAACTCGGTTGGGCAGCGTTCGGGAAATTACAAAGTGTCTTCTCGTCCAGAATACCTCAGTGCCTGAAGTCGAAAGTTTTCGAGCAGTGTGTGTTGCCAGTGATGACCTACGGCGCTGAGACGTGGTCTTTTACAGTTGGCCTTTTCCATAAGCTCAAGGTCGCTCAGCGCGCGATGGAGAGGGCTATGCTTGGTATTTCTCTACGCGATAGAATTCGTAACGATGAAATCCGTAGACGAACGAAAGTTACCGACATAGCTCTCAAAATTTGCAAGCTGAAGTGGCAATGGGCAGGCCATATAGTTAGAAGAACCGACAACCGATGGGTAAGAAAGGTTCTCGAATGGCGACCACGTCTCGGCAAAAGGAGTACAGGCCGCCCTCCAACCAGGTGGACTGATGACCTGAAGAAGACAGCGGGTAGCCGCTGGATTCAGAAGGCCCAGGACCGGGAGGAGTGGCGAACGTTAGGGGAGGCCTATGTCCAGCAGTGGACTATAAAAGGCTGATGGATGGATGGATGGATGGAATTGCATTGTCACTTTCGATGTTTAATCACGACGTCACCATGCGTTATCACCAAATCGTATTGTAGCAGCGTGGAGTAAGCTCCAGGCCTCTCCAATAATGGGGAGTGAGCCGAGCCCAACAGTGGGACGTAAAAAGATGTACTAGCCTTGCATCGTTACGGTATACGTCACCACGCCACATGACGTCTTTACAGCAACAAAAAAACATCTCTAAACGAACGGATAGGTATGACGAATGAAATCGATTTTTGTGTGTGTTTAGTATTTTGCAGAAATAAATCAAGAAATTAGAGAATTCTGCAGGCATTCACATTATTTTTATATACTTATTAAAGCAAAAAATATATTGTATATTTTAATTTTTATTCTAGACTCTATTGTGATTTCGTTGTTTGAAACGTGTTTTATGTTGTTAAAGCCATAGATTTATATTGGCACAAATAAGAGGTTTTATAAAAGCTGTAAAAAAAATACATAATATGTAGTTTGCCATGTTTACCTTCATGAGGTATGCAAATATTACAAAGGTAAAAGAGTCGGATTTACACACAAAGGGTTCTGTACCATTATCTATAAAAAATCACGTTTATTGTAGGGGAGCCCTTTAAATATTTATATTATATTATTTTTAGCATTTGTTCTTATAGCGGTAACAGAAGTACATCATCTGTGAAAATTTCTAATGTGTAGCCATCACAGTTTAAGAGATACAGCCAGCCTGTTGACAGACAGACGTACAGACAGACGGACGGACAGCAGAGGCTTAGTAATAGGGTCCCGTTGGCACCGGGTACGGAACTCTAAAAATGTACATTTGCATTAATTTTACTATTATTTTTATTTGATCCTAATTGCGCCTTTTCAAAATTTAAATAGTATTTATTTTAGTATGTATTTGTAAGGTATGCCCTAGCTGGTTAATGTTCCTTACTAATGTGTGTTTAAGACAATAGGTGTTACTTTTGCTTGACTCGTAAGATCAAATTAAAACGACGTGCGTTTCTTATGCAGGTTTATTTGACACTAAATCACAGAGTAATTATGACAAATATCATTCAACGCAGTGGATTGTAAACATTTATGTATAGATAGGTACATAACCTACGTAGATTATACTACTCATGCATTTCCCTGTTTAATAAAGCAAATCTGTTTGTACAATGTGTTATGCGATTATATGATGGAGCAACGATGGCCGAGTGGTAAATAACCGCGGTCTTCGTCGCGACCAACCCCAGGTTTAAATCCTCGGCGCGCACCTCTGACAAAGAAATTTGTAATGTGCGCATTTATCGCTGCTCCACGGTAATGGAAAATATCGTGATATTTAATTAATCACGATGTTCTCCATCGCCGTGCATGCCCGAGAGAAATTTATAATTTCTCGAAAGCATGACGTCCACCAATCCGCACTTGGCCAGCGTGGTGGACTGTGGCCTAAATCCCTCTCACCTGAGAGGAGACCTGTGCCCAGTAGTGGGACATAAAAAAGGTTGAAAAAAATGTGTTATTGGGGCCTCACCTGGTCCTTGTACCCGTGGCAGCGCACGATGACGCTGTAGTCCCCGGGCGGCAGCAGCGCGCGGTAGTGGGCGGCGTTGCGCGACACGCGGTACTGGCGCGCGCCGCGCACCGCCAGCGTGGCGCCGCGCATGGCGCCGCCCTGCTCGTTGCGCACGTAGCCCTTCATGCCTTTGAGACCATCCACACATTTTTAATTAAGACCGGAGCATCCACACATTTTTAATTAAGACCGGATCCTGCTCTTTCAGAATTTACAAGGACCAAACCGTTCTTCAATCGTTATCAGTCAATTTCAACATGTCATGCCTGACATTTATAGTATACTATGTGGTAACGGGTGAAACAAGACGAGGGCTGTCATCGCCCTGGTCTGAAATCGTCTTTGTTTTATCCCGTGCCACACACTGTAAATTTCATATCACATGTAATGAAACAAAGAGTTTTGATTTCTGTAGCCAGTCGAAGTAAGACTATTTCAGACAAATAGCGCAGTAATATCTTTTGACAACGATTTAACGACAGTTATCAATGCGATTCTAACAGACTTGAAATAAAGACGTAAATAATAAATAAATGAAGGTGCCGGGTAGAAACAACGTTGTTTCTCCCCTAGAGCAGAAACAGCGTTGTTTCTGACTGACACATTCGCATTGGTTTAAAATTGTCTTATTTCGACTGGCAAAACAGAGATCAAAACTCGCTGTTTCAATGCATGTGATATGAAAAAGCATTACATTGGTCGTTCTGGCCCGAATTCGGGATACGAGAGATTTTCGTAACGCATGGCATTTTTTCTATAGACTTTTTGATTTTCAACGGACGTTAGTCCTAAGGTGAGATCTCGCGTGCCCCCGCATGCTGTATATCGACCAATAAAAATGAGCCCTAAGAAAAATATATTATGTTTAAGCATGTTACTGACGCGTAAGAAAGAGACGAATACTTATATTACATTCGTTATTCGTTCATTTAATATCATATACCCCTTGGGTAAATAAATTGGGCTATTTATTTAAACAAAAATACTGGAACAGCCCCAATTTAGTTTAACTCGATACTTTTCTTAATTCTTACTACTTAACTTTCAAAATTCATGAAAATGACAAAACCTATATTTATATATATACTAGCCTCCCGCCAGCAGCTTCGCACGCGTGGACCCGTTTTATAGGTTCCTGTAGGATAAAAACCACCCTATGTCCTTTCCCAAGGTCCACTCTATCTCTGTTCCAAATTTCATTAATATTGTTTCAGTACTTTAAGCGGGAAAGCGTAGCAGACAGAGTTACTTTCGAATTTATAATATTGGTAGGGATATACTAAATTTTTCTGATTTAATATTATTTTTGTAATAACATACCTCAGATGAAATCCTTCAAATGATGCATGCCAGTAAAATGATTTAATTACTTTAATTTAAATGACATATATACAAATACAGTAAAATCGTACTATTCCCAAAAAATATAAACAGATAAATAAATAAATAATATTTCACACTAATTTATTTAGTTAATTATTTTTATTTCGTTTTTAATTATGAATTCAGTATAAATATACTAAACCATACTGCAACACAGACGTTAATAATTGTCTTAAATAGAGTATAAATTAACGGTACTATAATAACGATAGTCACTAAAGTAACTATTTGTTATCAACAAATTTATATCTACAACATTTAGTAAAACTGTCCGTGTTGACTATTTATATAGAACTAAAAGCAGAAAACTTACCAGTATTAGCGTTCTCGATAAACTTCATAATACCCTTCAGATTATATCGCCAAACCCACTGAATATAGTTCTGCGCCGGCATCTTGCAACAGCTCAGACCTACAGATATCACTGGCGTATTGTATCTCTCCATTATCACATCCACCAGGTCGCCTATCCTCACCTTGTCACTCTTACACTCATAGATGTCACTGTACGCCCTGTTATCCTGGTACTTTTGGGCGAATTTCTCGTAGATATTCTTCGAAACGTCCGGATATATTACATCTTCGCTACCCGACGCAAGATTCAGGACTAAATCGAACTGGTCGGCTTCCAAGAAGCTGACGAACGCTCTTTCTCGTGTATAATTAGAAAGTGGATTCAAGTCTTTCTTTGTTATATAACTATATAAACTATCCCCGAACTCCTCTTCTAAAGGTGTTATGTCACACTTGTCAGATCCGTCGTACTGTTTGAGGATTTTTTTAAATAGCGGGTCTAAGTTAGGAATGAAGTGTAGTACGGAGTTCTGTAGGAGTCGTCGATGGATGGGTTCGCCGATGGTGTACGCGGTGGCGATGTGGCGAGCGAAGTTGAGAAGCATCTCTTGACCGATTGGTTGGGAGGCGTACAGGTTACTGATTATGGCTATGTGGTATTTTGTTTCTTCTGGTGCGCCCATCTGAATTGAAATTATTTTGTTTACTACAATGCCTTAATGCTTGCAATTTAAAGGTAGTACAAATATGTATCCTTTAATTATAAAATTAACTTTCTTTCTGTCCGCGGCGTTGCCCGCATGGTTGTCGATTTTTAACGATGATACATTTTCTTGTAATTTTTTACTAGCGGCCGCCCGTACTTGAAAGTCCCGTGAACGGAACAAACAAACAGACAAGACAGACAAAAATTGTAAAAAATGTTACTTTGGTATATGTACCTATATACATTCATATTATTAATGTAGTACATAGCGATTATTTTAATATTACAAACAGACACTCCAATTTTATTTATTTGTATAGATTATTACTTTCTAAAATATTTCCATCGGAGAGCACCTTAAGCTGTCACGGTATAATAGCAGATAGTAGTAATAGTAGATAGTAGTAGTAATATAGATAGTAATTAAAGTCATTAAAAACCTTATCATAACAATGAGCGGTTTCAAAACATCCGACAGCGGATTGGTTACTTATCCGCGTTAGCAGAGTGTTGGAGTAAACTCCCTCATTTCATTTCAGCCTTTCATAGTCCACTGCTTGACATATGTAGGCCTCCCCTAACGTTCAACCATCCTCCCGGTCCTGCGCCTTCTGATTCAAGCGGTTTCCCGCTGTCTTCTCTTATTGCTCTAACTAAAGCTAACTGTAAAAGACCACGTCTCAGCGCCTTAGCTCATCACTGGTAACCAGAGACTAAAATCGATATTTTAAAATTATCGATACAACCATTAAATTTCGATAGTTGGATATCGATATGAAATAGCTATTAAAATATCGATAATGTTATCGATATTGATCGGGAGAGGATCGGGGGATTCCCGGCGGAGCGACACTGACAAGTCTTTGTTTTTGTTTTGCGTTTTTGTAAGCCGCAGTTGTACGTGACATGACGCAACAAGGCCTTATCGATAATTAATTATCGATACTTTTAACGATATAATTATCAACATAGAAAAATCTACAAATTTTACTACCGATATATTTGTTTATCGATATTTTAGTCCCTGGTGGCAACACACACTGTTCGAAAACTTTCGGCTTCAGGCACTGAGGTATTCTGGAGTAATCTCCAGGCCTGATTAATTGAGGGGAAAGACCCGTGCCTAACAGTGGGCATAAAACATACCTGATCGGTTAGCTTGAGTTCGTGCAACACGGCAGTATCCAGACTGTCCCCGGTGCGGAACTCCGCTATATCCGGGAACTTGTTCTCCAACTCTGCTAGTTCGCTGTACATCTCCAGCGGACTGTGGTACCTTCTGGTCAGGATGTTGTCTAGGACGCTATGGAAGGAGAAGGTAAGGTAGTGCAGTAAACAAGGTAACTCTAGTACATTGAATAAATAAATAAATAAACGTTTAAGATAAACGATAAAGCGGCATAAAGGAATTCCATAAAAAAACCTGAGAGGTTTTTTTTTCGCCGGCTTTTTTTCCTCTCAATGTACAAAAACCCTGCAATATGGGTACCCAAAGCCGACGATCGGATCCGATCCTAAAATAAAAGTAAATAAAATAAATAAACTAAAAGGCGCAATATGGGTACAAACAAAGATAAATGTATGTATACATAATAATATAATAAAATAAATGACTATTTCAATGTACATTTTTATGTTTGTAATTTGTAATTAGTTAAGTTTTAATTATTGTAATATTTGCATACCTCATGAAGGTAAATATGGCGAACCAAATGTATGAAGACACCTTTTGTAAACACCCATATTTGTGCAAATAAAAGTCTTTGTCTTTGTTTCACACTCATAGGCTCACAGTAAGATAGATATACCCTGGGTCGTGGGTGCCATCGGCACACAAAGACAGAAACATAAGCACCCAGACCGAGAACAGAAGTTTAAACTCATCATTCAAATTTCTGCTTCGCTGGGAATCGAACCCAGGACCCTCCGATCGGCAGTCCGGCATGGTAACTATTGCGCCACAGGGGTCGTCGAGTTATTTGTTATGGCACGTTTACACGCTTGTCAAGCCTTGACAAGGATTCAGAAATACAAGCATGTAATGAATAAGTTTGGTTTGTCTTGCATGAGCTTGCAAAAGCTTTTTGCCGACCCGGGCCAGTGTCGGTTTAGAAACACAAATCATGCTTGCGCTTCCCAACTAGCACAGACAGGCTGCATAAAGGATGTATTTGAGTTTCCACTTACACTAAAAGCTGTACAGTCAGGCTGTACAAAGGCTGTTTAAGCGAGCCGTTATAACCGTAAAAAGAGACCCAAATTATTCAGCTTATCGCGTCAATACAGCTGTATAAAAGCAGTACAAGAACAAGATAACCGCACTAAAATCCCCTCGGTGGCTGCCTCTGCGCTTGGGGAGCACTCCGGGATCTCCAGTGGAACGCACCGGTGTCCTCCACGCGCGGCGCCCAGTACGGGCCCATCTTCGGGATGCAGGGATCTGCATCCTCCGATGCTCACAGCGGTATGCGGCCACGCACACACACCGTCCTTCCCGGGGCCGCTGGCTGGACGGGTCGAGCTCCCACTCTCACCGTCCACAAGCCCCGGAAGCCCCCTTTTAGTCGCCTATTACGATCAGGCGATACCGTAGCTCTATTCTTAATCCCGAAGCTACAATAATTATATTATTTATCATGAATTTCTATAAGCAGTCCCTTTTCATTTAAGGTGTAAAATAGTGGATTTATTAGTTTTCAAACCTAAAAGAATACAATTGAAACTGACCTACACTAATTTAATTACAACCTCACTTAGATCTATCAAAAACAGTCCCTGTAATTTGTGTATTTCCTCAAATTTGCATGTTATAAGCAGGAAGTTTGAATGCCAAAACTGTCTCTCGAATGTCTTAAATTTTCTTGATATAGTATGCGTAACTCAATTTTTTCACAGGGCACTTAATTGCTGAAAGAAAGGTACGCGTTTGATTGATTTTGATTTTAAAATATTCAACATTATAAAATATGCAAGATTATGAAATAATATTTAAAATGTAAAACTATACAGGCAGAGCAATCTGATTTTCATCATGTAATAGAATTACCGAATGCAAAATATAAGGCAAAATAATATGTAAAATATAAAATTAATTAGTTTGTGTTGTAACCATTTATTATATTACACGATTTTCGTGAAAATGAATTAAATTAACGTAAAGCAGAAATAAGGTATGTTAGTAAACGCACACGGTTAGTTCAAAAACAGACAAACGCGAACGTGCAACAAAATTTTATTAGTAATATCATTCATACAATAATATAATGGAAAAATGCATACAATATTATGTTAACGGCGGTGAATTATATCGACAAGCACAAATAGAGAAGAAAAAGTAAGAAAATTTACAGACAAACAAATAGAACTTTTATTGATATTTTGTTGTAAGTATGTGAAGTTTTGTAACATGAAATATCACGGTTGTGGTTAAAATAACTGGAATACTCTATATTCTAGATAGTTATTTAAATTGGTTTTATGAAATGAAATGAAATATTCTTTTTTCACTGTACAGTTCCTTTACAAACTCTTAGTGAACGTTTTTTTTGTCCTGTCTGCTCTGGGTGCGCTTAGGCAATGCTGAGCTGAAGAAAAGAGCAGACGGAGAAAAACCCTGCTTGCTACAAATATATCTAATTTAATCCAGACTACTTATCTCAGGCTTACATGAAACCTTGAGAAAAAGACATTACAGATACACAGAAGTGATAAGAGACGAAAAAAACTTGTAAAAATTTGGAGTAACAAAAAATATCATTAAAAAAACATAAAATACAACACGTAATGATATATTATATTATATATATTATACACAAATGCATAAAATGGAGGTGTATTTTCAGTATTTCAAAGTATGTATAATACTAATACAAAAACGCACAATGTATTTTTTAAATAAATACAAAAGTCATGCTTGATATTTATAAACATAAATTCTTTAATAATCAGGCAAAATAAATTACAAATGCAAGGAATCATGCACAACGCATACGAATTTCACATGGAAATTTTTAAAATGCAATATCTAATTTCCTCCTAACAAAAATATTTTTTATTATAGACATTCTAATAAATTCGATTACTGACAGCTGACGCGTGCAACACATTCATATATGCGTGTATTTTCAGTACAGGCGCGGTCCCAGCGGAGGGGGGGGCGGGGTCACAGGGGACATGTCCAAAATCCATCAGTCATGCGTAGATGGAAGGCGAAACAATCCAATTTGGGACACCCTTAAAGACCCCCCACAATTTCTTGGTGACCCCCCCCCCCCCCAAATGAAGGCTGCGACCGCGCCTGTTTCAGTGAAGCACACATTACACAGCACACAGGCATTAAGACTGAATTCGTTGCTTATTGCTATATTAAAATGTATATATAATGTATTTATGTGAGTAGTGTCAGCACCACCTTTCGATAAATCGACTTATATCAAAAACACTTAAAAGAACAAGCACAGTAGACTCAAGCAACAAGAAAACCAAAGGCACACAAAATAAACGTCAGGCAAGCTATGAATGACTACGGATTGATAACAGCGATAGGGACCTAAATAACAAAAAGTTTAATAATATACTCGTATCAAGTTTAAAGACTGCATTTATTCATTACAAAAAACGCAAAAAGAAAGAAACTTGGAAAGACGATATCTATACGTCATGTAAATAAGTGGGTTGTATTAGATCTTGGTTTTTTTTGTGAGTTCTCTGCAGAAACATTTTTTCGTTGTTATTCATCACAAAATTTATAGCGTAATGATCTCTATAAATTTTGAATTGTTTTCATGAATTATTTTGACTTAGTTCAGTATAATAGTAATCACTTAATTTTTATGTAATAACTATCGGTTGAATAAAGCTTTTTTGCTCGACATGGCGGGCGCACTTCTGTGTTCCCAGATCTAGTACGTTCACTTTATTTTTTCAATTGTTTTTTTCATATATCATTCATTATTTTTTCATTGATAAAATATCGCAATAAAAACCGCAAAATATGGGTTAAAATAAAATCAACGTTGTCTTCAATTATAATAAATTTAGATATAAGTAATTTTAGTTATACTGCTAACTTACGTTTTAATTCTGTCCTCCAAATTTGCATACCTCGATGAGGTAAATATGGCGAACTAATAAATGTACATAAAACAACTTTGTAATACCCATATTTGTGCGAATAAATTATTTTCATTTTCATTTCATTTCATTTTCATTTTCATAACGCATTCTATTGTCGTACTCGTATGTGCAATCAATAGTCATTCATTATTAAGTATAATTTAAATAGTCTATTCAAAACCCCAAGACATACTAAATAAACAAAAAATTCGAAACAAACAAAGTCAAATTAAACTTATACCAAAACACCACGCAATTCTTAGATATCATAGCATACATTAGCAAAATTATTTGCTTTGAAAATTAGTTTAGACAACCAGTTATTTGAGTAAAGCATTGGATAATTTGGAATAAAAGTGAACTGGTTTTTTTTTTTACTACATATGGACAATTTAATAAGCGAGTATCGGGTGATATGCCAGAATTTTTTGAATATTATACAGAATTAAAAAGCATTAGTGTAAGTAATTAAGTTATCCACGTGTGATTGCGGTACGTTTCATTTTTTTGAACCTTTAGTCATCCAATAGAATAATTTACCATCTGTAGGTGGTAGAACTATTGGTTCGCCCGGGGAAGTACCACCGCTGCACCCACTTCTGCCGTGAACCAATTCTGTTGTGTTTGGGTGGAAAGGTGCAGTTGCCGGCCACACTTAATTGAGGCGACCACCAGCCTCTGGAGTAGCAGCGCAACTGCATACGACCTCAGACAAGACTTACCTATGCTTGCTTGAGGTTGTATATGGATGTCCATGGGCTGCAGCGACCACTTAACACCACGTGGCCTGCATGCTCGTCTGCTACTCCATTCAATAAAAAAAATTTTTGCATTTTACCATCAACAGATATAGGAATCATCAGATTTTTTTACTGCTATGAAATAAATTTTAAGACGTTTGTTTTATTATGTTTGTTTACTTACGCCTTGGGGTTTCAAAGAGAGCAGAGAGTACACGCTACACGGCACACATCTTACCGGAAGTCGTAGGCCGAGGACCAGTGCTGCGGGTCGTCAGGCATCAGCGTGAAGTTCACGCTCACCGACCCGTTCTCGGGCACTGTCACTTGCTCCGTCACACTTTCGTATCTGGAACAGAGATCGGATGTTAATGCATGTATTCCATGCTACTGATAACCTTCAATTTTTTTAATATACTCTGCTACTTTTATTGGTTTATTTGGCAAGACGAGGGGGAATCATGCCCGGGGAATGGCCGTGCTCCGACTGACTCGATTCGGAGCTTGTATAGAGGTTACATTAAGTCGACCTAGATCCTTTAATGCCCGCCCCACACGTAACGAGAAATCGCACGTGAGGATGTTAAATCGTTGCAATAAATCGTTCGTCGGCAGCAGTAGCAAATTTCATTAGATACATAAATCGTTCGTCGGCGGTCTTGATCGCTCAGTTCGGCAGTTCGTCTTGGACCCCGCTTATGTTCGGACGTGCGTATCACGCCAAGCGCGCAATAATGTATGCTCCTCGACAATTTTTTTCTTTAAGCACATAATAAGGCTGAACACAGTAAGTGTATCATTGTCATTTTCCATCGTGGATGTCATGTTTATTATGGGAACTTCTGCGGAAAACTGACGATTACGCAGATATTGTTGGCGAGTGGAGGCACTAGGGGCGTTCGATTTATCTGTACAATCTAAAATCTAACGATTTCTCGTTACGTGTGGGGTTGTAATAACCATCATTCCTGACTGTGAAACGTGAAAGACTTCTACTATGAAACACCATACTCCAAAGTCACCGGACTGAAAATATAGGCCTTAGAAATAAATCACGATCTTTTTGAATATTGCCCCATTTCTTTCCTATTTGTATTTAAGATAAATTGTTTTAGTATTCTCAACACGGAAACTGCAGGTAACTGAACAAACTGGGTCGTAGTAGACGTTCGTAGATGGCAAACGTATACAGCTATCCAACAAGCCTCTTGAATGGCCCCTAAAGCTTTATTTACTCACTTATTAGTGTAAGGTTGCCATCTCTATCGTGGGCATTTATTTTTCATTTCACTTTTTTTTAAAGCCCGGACTACAAATGAAGTCCGGCCATCCCCGGACGCCCTCTAAACTAGGACAAATCCGGGGAAACCCGGACGGATGGCAACCCTATATTAGCGAGAAAACAACTCACCCAATCTTACTAGCAGTAAGGTTGTAAGTGCCGGGCGTCAGCAGCCGCCAGTAGTCCCCGTCGGCGGCGGTGCGCACGCTGTGGCGGATGCCCTCCACGGAGATGGTCGCGTTGGCCAGCCTGTGCCCAATGTGGCTGCTCACGAACCCGTGGACGCCTTTGTGGACCTACAACAACAACAATATCTATTTCTATCCGGTTACATGTTTACATCACTGATAACATATCCCCTTTCTTGTTTAGAGTAGCGCTCCTTCCTTTTTTTGGTAACGGGGAGAATCCTACCGATACCGGGTTATGTGGGATTTGTACCGCACTAAAACCCCCTCGGTGGCATGCCTCTGTGCTTGGGGAGGACACCGGGATCTCCCGTGAAATGCACCAGTGTACTCCATACACGGCGTCCCACACGAGCCCATCCTCGGGAGAGCATATGCGCTCTCCTGCACCCTCAGACGCTCACAGCGGCATGCGGCCACGCACACACCACCGTCCTTCCCGGGGCTGTTGGCTGGACGAATCCAGCTCCCACTCTTACCGCCCGCAACTCCGGAAGCCCCCTTTTAGTCGTCTTTTACGATCAGGCAGAGCGCGGTGGCATCGCGGCGGAGACTGTTGAAGTTGACTGGAGAAACATGTCGGCAAATCCGATATAATTTACGTGAGTACAGTCGTATAAAATATAACTACAACTAATTTAATATCATTATTAAAAATCTGCCTCGCCGGGAATAAAATCGGGGACCTTCTGATGATCTACGGTATCTTCTGCCTGTCGTAAGAGGAGACTAAAACGGCGCTCATGGGGTTGCGGGTGGATAGAGTTGGGAACTCTTAGCATGTGACCAGTGCTGGACCACCACCGTCATAAGCTAGAGAGATATAGGAGAGCTCATGGTGGGATTGTACCGGCATTGCATAAGGAGGGCACCGGTGCGTTCCTCGGGAGATCCCGGAGGCCTCTATAAGCGCTGAGGAAAGTCACCGAGAAGATTTTAGTGAAATCGAATCTCACATCACCTGGAGTCTCTCCCGAAATGCACGAGTACCTTTTGAAGTTAAAAAAGTACCTGTTCAATGTACTGCAAGAGGGCCTCCTTATTGTCCTGCCAGTATGAGGGAAGGTCTGAGGCAGGAGGGAACTTGTAGCAGCCCAGCTCCAGGGTGATCTCCATGTCGCTCGTGTGGAGGTAGTTCCAGTCCTGCATGCCGCCCGCTAGGACGTACCTAAAATAATAATTATATTGTAATTAAAAACAGTAAAGGTTTGATAGATTCATAGAAATCGAAAAATAAGGAGAAGTGCCATTGGGGCATAACTGTGTCCGCGCCAATTTGCCTAAAATACTCAACTTGACGACTACGAAAGTTCATGGAAATATGAACCTTATTTCATAGTTGTGAACGTATTTAATGGAATACACATGTTAGCGGCATCTAGCGTCGAGAAGTGGTACTAGGTGGTTAATTTCTGTTTTCTATGGCAAAATGTTGTAAGTGAAATTATTGTTAAATAAAAAATAATCTTATGCCTGTAACTTTAAGATCGCATGTTGAATATCATTCATAGTGTTATATATGGTTATACTGTCAAACTTTTTTTTAAATTAGTGACCAATGGCATGAATCTTTTTTATGTATTATAATGTGTACGGCTTTTGAAACTGTGTGTGTTTGGAGACACTGTTTCTGGTGCAAATAGTTGGTTATAACATTGCTCTGTGGGTAGATTTGTCAAATCAAAAAAGTTCCAAATTTTCTTGTTTTGTTCTGATTTCTACATGTACAGCTTGTGGGTGTATGCATGAGCACAATATCAGACACAAATACGTTTCAAAAGAAGCTGTCAAACAGTCAGTGACTACTCAGTTTACGATAACCTACAAATAACTATAGTTACCAGCAGTGCGTTAGTGTCAGCTTTTTACGTAACGCACACAGAGAAAATGTGCACATGCATACACCCACAAGCTAGAGAGGAGAGCATGGAGCGCCACGAAGCGCCATGAAGCGCGCATGGCCAGGCGGTTAGCGTATAACGCAAGCAGTCTATGCAGCTAAGCCAAACGGGCACGGTCGGGTGCGAGATGGGTGACCGCTAGTAGCAAAAAAAAATTTATGCGCGTTTCCGTGCTTCGGAGGGCAAGTTAAGCCGTCGGTCCCGGTTGTTGTCGATAGATAACAGTCGTTAAACCTTGTCGGAGAGAAAATAACTATAGTCATACCACTTAGCTCCGTTGGTGATGCCTTCAGGGAACCTCTCGCCGGGGTTGCTCTTACATGGCTGCCCTAGGTGCATCTTGTGGTGAGCCTGCAGGAAAAACTTTTTTTTAAGTACGAATATACTGTATAAACATCAAATGTCACCGTCTCACTTACGAAGAGCTGAAATATTTTGAATACCAAGAGAGGAAAATTATAACCTCAGCAAGACACTGAACTTGGCTAAGTAACTAAGTTAGTTACATTTATTTTTTAATTTCTTAGCTGATCAATTTACACACAATACATTTTTCTTTTTTTTTAATCTGTACAGGTCGCGTCAATAACGCAAACACCCTCCACTTTCTTCCAACATTCTTTTTACATGACGCGACCTGTACAATCGGTTTCTTAATCACACTAACGATGTCACTGCATTGGTTGTGTAAATAATTTGACAATACGCGTCGCCACACCAATGCTCACGTCTTCGAAGTATTTTTAGATATCCGGCATATATCTAACCTCCAAAATGAGTCGCTCGAAACACGGCCGCTCCCCAGACACCTGGATCGATAAGTATAGTGACTCACATCAGAATAAACATGCGCCAGATGCAGGAAGACGTCCCTGTCGGGCGCGGGGCTGTCATCGCCGCTGGCCATGGCGGCGTTGCCGTCGAACGGGTAGTTGGCCACCAGCGCGCCGCCGTGCAGGTTGGCGGACAGCGCGAACGGCACGCCGCGCGACCACGCCATCACCGCCGCCGTCTCCGGCTCTTGCGTTTGGTTGTCCTGCAACAGGTTCATGGGCGTACCCAGGTTTTTGTTCAGACGGGGGCAAGTACTTGGTCAGGAGGGGGCAAGCATTTGGTCGGGGGGGCAAGTTCTTGATGGGCCCCCCACCCAATTTGATGGCATTTGAATATAGGTTAATTATAGTGCACGAGTGTGTGAATTAAAATATCAGCGCGAAAATATGTTTTTTTTATGGTCACATTCTAGTAAAATAGCCATCGCTTTACTTGAATGTCTGACTGACTTGACTGACTGATTACTGACGACTTACTGACTTTACCTATTATTACTCGTTCAGTTTCACCGCAACTGGTAAAAAGGTGATGCAAAAATTAAATTTGACGCTGGCAATATGCACAGTTTGCGATGCCATAATTGAAGAAAAAAAACTACTCCACTATCGATGCTATGATTTTGTTAATATTAATTTACAAGTCTTTATTTACTTCTGAAATAGAAAAAAAAAGAAAAAATGAGGAAAGTTTCGTAAAATCCAATGCAAACGTTATGTTACCTCAGTAGGTCCATACTGGTCCGGGAAATTTCTATTGAGATCAACGTTGTGTGCGTTCGCTCTGCCGATAATTCCACGACGATCACCTTAAACACAAATTACATCATTACTTCATGTAACAATTTATTTCCATAAGATTATTCTGAGCTATTTATCAACATAATATACCCACAACTAATATCTGAGTAGAACCCAGAAACCCTAAATCAATCAAAGTACTTCACCGCGCAGACGCTTGTTGCACCTATCTTCAGTGGGACTAAGATCCGTTTGACAACAGAACTGTAACTGTATTTTGTAGGTAACCTCAAGAGCGCATTTTACGGACATTTAACTTGCAAAATACTAGGACACATCACATAAAATTAAATTATTTATTTTGTTTATTTATTTAATCTTATAGTATTAACTTAAAATAAGGAACACAAGGGCGTGCTTAATGCCTAGTGGCATTCTCTACCAGCCAACCCTGGGTGACGAGTAGAGCTTGTGGTAGGCGCATACTAAGTTAATAGAGAACTGAATATTTCTATATAAATAAATACACATTCATACCAAATAACTAAATAAATTACCCAGGATACTTACCCTCACGGCCCTGGTGGTGTTAGCAGACGTACTTGGCCAGTACGAAAATGAGCTAGTACCTTAAGTCTACCTTGCAGTTTGTACAAGAACTACGTCCAGGCCATCGACGGACCAAAGTCACCGTCATATCTCTCAAAGCTGAAGTAGCAATGACCAGGCCACATTGCTGGGACTGATAACCGACGAGGAATAAAGATCTTCGAATGGCGACATCGTCTCGGCAAAAGGAGCACAGTACGCCGCTCTCAAACCAAGTTCACTGACTTAAAGAAAACAGCGGTAAGACGCTGGATTTACAGGGCGCAGGACCGGACGGAGAAACGAATATTTGCTGTGGACCTGTAAAGGCTGATGTATAGATGGAGACTATATTCCTTCCCACTCACCCTCGTGGCTTCTCTCGTATCCGTCAGGGTTCATGCTAGGCATAAGATGCACCCTGGTTGTGTTGAGAAGCCGCTGAACTCTCTCGTCTCCCGCTGTATACTGCTGGCAGAGGTACTTGGCCAGCAGGAGAAGCAGCTCTCGACCTACCGCTTCGTTGCCATGCATGTTCGCTACGTACTTGAACTCGGGTTTGCCTGTTTGTCGGAGAAAGTGTTAGTTATAAAATCTGGCAAACGAATCATCGGTTCTTCATCTGAGGCTAAACATAAAAACTGACGGAAGTTCTCAGCACAATGTTAGAGATTAGTGCTTTTACAAAAGATATTTTTTTAATTAAATCGAGTAGCAATCGTGCCAATAATATAAGAACCTGAACCTCATGTAGATATTTCTACTAATATTATAAATTTGAAAGTAACTCTGTCTGTCTGTCTGCTACGCTTTCCCGCTTAAACTACTGAACCAATTTGAATGAAATTTGGAACACAGATAGAGTGGACCTTGAGAAAAGACATAGGATGGTTTTTATCCTAAAGGATCCTATAAAACGGGTCTATGCGGGCGAAGCCTTGAACCTTTCGATACTTTGTAAAATATTTCATTACTTTTCAAACACACAATCATAGATCTGAAGTAACATTAATCTGATTTAAACACAACATTAAGGTGATGCAAATATTTGTAGCCTAAAGAACCTTGCTGACAAATTTTAACAATTATCAGCAAGCATACAAAACGCCTCCAGAAAAGGAGCAGGTTGTAGGTGGAAGAACTGTTATGGTTCGCCTGGGGAAGTACCACCGCTGCACCCACTTCTGCCGTGAACCAATTGTGGAAAGGTGCAGTTGCCGACCGCACTTACATGAGGCGACCACCAGCCTCCGGCCGGAGTAGCAGCGCAACGGCATACGACCTCAGACAAGACTTACCTATGCTTGCTTGAGGTTGTATGTAGATGTCCATGGGCTGCAGCGATCACTTAACACCACGCGGCCTGCATGCTCGTCTGCTACTCCATTCAAATAAAAAAAGCAGACAAGAATAAGACAGAATAAGAGCAGACAGAACAAAAAAACATAACCGTCACTAAGAGTTTGTAAAGGCACCGTACAGTGAATAAATAATATTTCATTTCATTTCATTTTAAATCGCAGCGGTAAAAATATCCTTATTCACAACCATACCTGGTATATGGTGTCCGGGGTCCTTCGTGATCTCCAGCACATACAGCTCCCTTCCCTCCACCGACTGGCCGATGCTGGTCAGCCTGGTGATGTCGGGGTACGCGTCCCTCAGGTCCTGCAGGAACCTCTCCATCTTGAGGTAGTCGTGGTGAACGAAGTCCGCTGCAGACAAACCGTCGATGTTGTGACGTACGCGCCTGCTACGCTCTGGAGATTTGCCCGGACTGCTTTATATTTTATACCTTGGGTTACCAAGGTTTTTGGGCGATATGACAGCATGGTATTGCCAATTAACAATTTTGATGTGTTTAATTTTGTACACATATAATTAATTTTTGTGTATATAATTTTGTTACTTATTTATGGAATATAAACATGTGCATAGCACACATGTTGAGTGTAGATAAATGTAAAATGAATCTTTTTTAACACGCTTTTATTAGCGTCATGTATTCACTTCACCTGTATGTTTGTGAGTTTGTAAGCTTGTTTGTAACTCTCCTTTGGACTAAGAGCTGTGCATATGAAACTAAAAAGTAAAAAATTAATATACATAGTTTAAACAACTAAAAAACACGCTTTTAAAGCACACCAAACTGAAAAGTTATTTTTTTTTAAATAAGCTTAAAACAATAATGAACAAAAATAAAGTATTATTGTGAAAAAAGCGTGGGCGCTTTGAGTCATATTTTTGTATATCCAGCGCACGACGCTTTTTTTTAATTATTTAAAAAAAATTAGTTTGATGTGCTGTAAAAGCGTGTTTTTTTAACTTTTTTTAAACCATATTTAATGCTTACTTTTATAATCATTATTTTTTATTTATTATATATAAATTATTCAAAATAAGTTTATAGAATTAGTTAATTATGTGTGTGTACGCTTGCATGTGTGAATGTGTGCACGCATGCGTGTCTGTGTTTGTACTTGTGTATTCAAGTACATCTTGGCGTAGAACTGTGCATATGGTGGTGTGTGTGTGTGTGTGAGTGCGCATTTGTTTTTATTTTGCAAAAAGTCAAAGAAGAACGCCAAAAGAAACAAAAAATAATTTAAATACATTACTATCAGTGATATAGTTTCATAATTATTGACATCAAATTTTGCCATCAATATTCATCAAAGGCAATTCAGTAACAAAACTATGTCTATTCACTTCTACTTGTTAGTGTAGTCCTTTCACCGTGTTGATAATTGAAAATTATGAACAAATATGAACAAAAGGAGGGAAATTCAACAAAAACTAAAAGGGCAAATCAAAAGAGCGTAGCAAATATAAAATAAAATAACCCAAAACCCAAAGAAAAAAAAACAAGAAAAGATATAGTATTAAAAAGAGTGTTAGTTTTCACAAATGTTGTTTATTACTAAAATATTTACAATAATTGATGAGCATAATTTAGTATCATTACATTAAATTATCACCAAATCCAATAAAATCAATAGATCATACATTTTTAATTATAACATAAGATTTAGTTTGTTCATACGATATGTTACATTTACGTGAATGACAATTACATTATTTAATTTTTATATAAATGTCACTCAATGACTAAACAAAAATCAGTCAATTAAAAAAATAAATTTAAAAAAATCACGTCACATCAAGATGTAGTCACAATATTAATTATAGTCCAGCGTCAAATTAAAAAGTAACGCATATTATAAAAATTCTATACAGTAGTTAGTGGCTTTCAAAAGAATGGTGTTCAAAAATCACCCACGCGTGATTATAAACATGACAGATTTCACACAAAATATCAATGTACAACAAGTGATACCAGTTATTTACAACCAATTCGGACAAACCCTAGCTTGAAAGCTGATTTTAGATTAGGTGGTCATTTCTAAGAACTGAAACATACCACAATTTATAATTTTTTGTAAATAATTTTCCATTTATAAAATGAAATTATCACCATGCTATTCAAATTAATTAATTTATTATTTAGAAAATTATTTACAAAAAAATAAGTTGTACCATGAAATAAAATTAAAAAATTGGCAATTGTAACTTAGTAATGTACAAATATTATTATTTTATAATGAAGGAATTTTATATTTATTTTATAATAAACGTGTCGTATTTTTATTTGTGAATTTGAAACTAAAATTCATAATTTTCTTAGAAATAAACTGGCAGTTGATTTTTCGCTGCGTTTATTTTACTCTTACGTATTTCGAGACGAGAAAAAAGAAAATTCTGTCACGTGAAAACGTCATATATATCAACCTTTAGATAGTTCTGTAATAAAATTTATTAAAGCTGTACAGAAAACTATCCAGACTTTAGCTTATTTTTAATAATACTGTTTCATTTTAAAATTACGAATTTCATCGATGTTAATTTACTTAATAGAACTGTTTGCAACAGTTATAAATCATGCAATTTAAACTATTTATTGAACATAATAATATGAAAAATTAAAAAAAGTGAATCAAATGGCCATTAGAGAAATGGTATTATCCAAAAAAAAACAATCATATTTCAGGAACGATCAAAAGTTAAAAAGCCCAGTTAAAATTACAATTCAAGTAAATTCTTCACACAAAACATAACTTACAACCTCAGCTTTGACCACTGTTAAAGATCTACAAGAGAAAATTAATTATTACGTGAATAAATAAATAAATATTTTGAAATATATTCTAAGCGGAATACATTAAAATTATGAGACAAGGAATATGGTCAAAATGTACCCAAAAACATCACCCACTTAGAACAAAGTAGAAATATGTATTTATATAGAAAACTCTGCTAATGTTACAATTTTTTTTTAAACTCTAGTCTATCACTAATCTATTTTCTCAAATTAGCTTTTCCTTTAACCTTTCTTCCTCAAACAATTCATTCGCATCGTGAAGCCACAGATTTAGATTTTTCCGCGAGAAACAGTAATAATAGTATGATGCAAAGATATTTTGATAATATTTTAATTGCCTGAGCTTTCCAAGACGCGGAATACTAATTTTTGCTACAAACTTGTTGTCACCCTAACAAAGTAAGAGTGTCTACTGGATTGAATGTAAAGAGCGTGATCCAGTAGCAATGCCAATCTAGCGCTGGAATGCAGCGACTCCTGGATCCAGCCACTGGATCAATGTAAATCAGCCTTTATTCTGGCGTTAAGAAAAAACGTAATACCTTCATTTAAACTACAAACAGTTTGGCACTTAAAATTGACAATGTATGTACACACGCCTTATGAATATTTAGTAGCTTATATATATGAATTATTTATATGAATTTTAAAAACAAATTAGCTTATACGAAAATGCCAGAAGACCAACTCTTCTTTGGATTTTATACAGCATTGATAAGTTTGTGAGTTTATATGATTATTATTTATGTTACTAATAATAATTATTTACGAGATCAGTATTATTATTATTATTTTAGTACTACAATAGTCCAACATCCAACATCTAGTAACCAGTAAGTATAATTTATTTGAGATTGTTCTAATTTATTCTTCGTTTTTTTCTAAGAAGATAATGGTAAACTGAAGAAAAAATTGTCTCTAAAATATATTTATACCAAAAAATTCCAACAAAATGTGTAAATGCCAGAAAATATGAATCATTTTTTATATATAGCATAAATAAGAACCCTTTTGTTATAACACAATGACTGTTGTTAGATTTAATTTATAAAGTCCATTTGAAAGTTATTTTATTATATAATAAATAAAATAAATAATAACGTTTCACACTCACAGCCCCACAGTAGGGTAGATATACCCTGTGTCGTGGGTGCCATGGACACACACAGAGACAGAAACACAAACACCCACACCGAGAACAGAAATTTAAACTCATCATTTAAATTTTTACTTCGCCGGGAATCGAACCCGGGACCCTTCGATTGGCAGTCTGGCATGGTAACCATTTCGCCACGCGGATCGTCAAATTCGGTGTCAACGTGTCAAAATGTTAATACAAATACCTATCAATAAAAATTTAATTAGTTAACACAAACACCACTTTATTTACACATAGAAGTCCCAGAATTATCACGAAGTTTTATTTAATGTAACTCAATCATTTAGTTTTGCCACGTGGTACATTCTGGACTGTAAAGACCCTTCATCTAATAATACTGATTTCTTTCTAAATATCTTCGTCGCTTTTTAACTATAATGGTATACATACTATGTTTAAACTAACTGTTTAGTTCTCTTTAACGTTCACATGTGTTCCTTATCTGCCCATAGCTACTCTGTAAGAAAGCTAATTATTGTATACGCCATATTTTGAAACAGGGCTGAAGTTTTTCTCCATCTGCTCTTTTCTTCAGCTCAGCATTGCCTAAGCGCACCCAGAGCAGACAGACCAAAAAAAAACGTTCACTAAGAGTTTATAAAGGAAATGTACAGTGAATAAATAATATTTCATATGATTTCATTTTGTCTATACTGGAGGTCAGACACACGTATATATTACCGTCTACTACCGAAATACTTTGGAGCAAAAGAACATTTTTGTTTCGTAATTACAGAATAGAACAGAACAACACCCCATTTCAAAGCCATTTCCAGTATACAATATTTTGCTTATTCATTCCCAATCGAATTAATCCTCGAAATGGAGGATCATTATTTTCAATCACTTCTGATATTTTTACACTTATAAAACTTGTTGTAATTTTAAGATCTTATTTAGAAAACCTATAAATGGGTTTGCGCAAAGATGCAAGTAACTTATGCCACGCTGCGCATAAGTAAATTTAGTTTTCTGAGGCCCTACCACTAAAACACCTCAAACTCTTAAGTATGTAGAATCAAGTCCAGTAAATACCACTCGACAGCCCTCCACAACCGTTCCCAGCACCCAACCCTCTTCTTCTCTCGTCTCTGCCTCACCCAGCCGGTCTCCCCCACCGCGTACACCACCCGGGTGACTGTGCGGTACCCCCTTCTGGTGTAGAGTGGCCTCTCCCTTCGTCTACTGACCGGCTGGTCCCGCCTCCTGTTCTATCCCCGCACTAGCAGCATGAGCGCCAGGTTGCCGATCAGCGCCCAGCAGTGCCTGATGGTCTTGCCGGCGTTGTCATGGTAACGCAGCGAGGTGGGGGACTTACCGTCGGTGATGCCGCGCGGCCGCTGCAGCGTGAAGTTGAGCGTGGTCGGCTCGTCCTTCGTGACAGTCGCCATCGATGATGAGGGTATGTACCTGAATGTAGGACGTTGTGTATTAATGCTTTTTTCTCGTTTATAATTATCATAACTGTAAATCTGGTAATTCAACTGGCCAATTCAACCTTAACCGACGTTAACCGGCCTTAACCGACCAACTTATTTAGCTAATGATTGAGGACAATGGCTGCAACCCTTTTTACGTCCCACTGCTGGGCACGGGTCTCTCCCCATTATTGGGGAGGCCTGGAGCTACTCCACCACGCTGCTCCAATGCGGGTTGGTGGAGATGCGAGTTAGTGGCCAACCCGCTGTCGGATGTTTTCAAACCGCCCATAAGGCCTCCGACAAGGTTTAACGACTGTTATCGATCGACAACAACCGGGACCGACGGCTTAACGTGCCCTCCGAAGCACGGAAACGCGCATGAATTTTTTTGCCACTAGCGTTTAGCTTCTTCGCATAGACACGCATACCGTTTGGCTTCGTCGCATAGATCGCTTGCGTTCTAGTTGCATAGATAACTAAGCCAAACGGGCGCGGTCGGGTGTGAGATGGGTGACCGCTAGTGGCAAAAAAAATCATGCGCGTTTCCGTGCTTCGGAGGGCACGTTAAGCCATCAGTCCCGTTTGTTGTCGTTAGATAACAGTCCTTAAACCTTGTCGGAGGCCTTATGGGCGGTTTCAAAACATCAGACAGCAGGTTGGCCACTAACCCGATCTCCACCAACCCGCATTGGAGCAGCGTTGTGGAGTAAGCTTTAGGCCTCCCCAATAATGGGGAGAGACCCGTGCCCACCAGTGGGACGTAAAAGGGTTGCAGCCAGCCATTCAAATTTCTGCTTCGTCAGGAATCGAACCCGGGACCCTTCGATTAGCAGTCCGACATGGTAACCATTACGCCACGCGAAACGTCATATATGTAACCAATGCGCCAAAGGGGCGTCAAAATTAAAGTAAGCCTTCAAAAAAGGATGGTATATTTCTCTCTTTCTTACCCATGAGCTGCCGCAGTGATATTGTACTCTCCAGGGAGCAACATGCGCCAATATGCCCCACTATCAGTCGTGTGTACAGCGTGGTCGATCCCGTCCACAGTGATTTCGACATGCTGCAAAATAAAAAAAAAACTTATTCATCCGCTATGAACTTTATTCTCAATAGTGTGAGAATACAGGCTTTCAAAAATTTATAAAAAAACATGTAACATGATTTTTTTTATTAATTTCAATGGAGATATGGAGTAACGCATGGATACCTTTCTTTTTTTTTTGGTATCGGGGGAAATCTTCAAAAGGTACCCACCGACAACTTGGAAGAGGTGTTACCGGGTTATGAGGGATTTGTACCGCACTAAAACCCCCTCGGTGGCCTAACTGTGCTTGAGGAGGAGTCCGGGAACTCCAGTGGAACACACCGGTGTCCTCCACGCGCGGCGCCCCTGAACGGGCCCATCTTTGGGAGAGCAAATGTGCTCTCCTGCACCTTCAGGTGTTCACGGCGGCATGCAGACACGCACACACCGCCGCCCTTCCCAGGACTGCTGGCTGGACGGGTCAAGCTCCCACTCTCACCGTCCACAACCCCGGAAGCCCCCTTTTAGTCGCCTCTTACGATCAGAAAGGGGATACCGTACCTCTATCCTTAATCCCGAAGCTACGACCAAACACGTTGGCTCATGATGAAGGAAAATTTAGGTACATACCTTCAAAGGCTCTCCATCTTCGTCGTACACACGGCCGTTGACCCCAATGTTAGTCTGCTCCATGAAGCTGAGCAACGACTCCTTGTTCATGGCCCAGTAGGCGGGCAGCTGCTGGGCCGCCGGGTATTTGCAACAGGACAGCTCGAACGTCACCTCGAAGCAGTTCGAGTGGAGGTAGTTGAAGTCCTGCATGCCTCCTGGAATGATGATAGGGTTTTTAGTACTTTTTACAACCCATTTAATGTCCTAATGCCGGGGTCAGATCTCGGAATTAAGAGGGATATAGGCTACAGTCCACGCTATCGAAGTTTGGGTTGGTTGACGTGATATATCTTTAAGTTTTGTTTAATTTTTAGACATGAACGGTGAAGTATATCTGCTCTACTATCTTTTATTTTCTTTTTTCCACTTATCCTCTCGGGTTAAAACCAGGGTCAACGACAAACAGTCGATGAACAAAACAAGATGATGGATAACATATGAAAATATTGCCTACACCGTGGATAAATAAGCATGAGATGGACACAACTGACGTAGATTCAACAACCATTCTCCATGGCTGAAGAGAGAGAGATGATTCTCCAAAAAATAAAAAATAAATATCTACAGATATACAGATACCGGGTACGGCATCTTGTACCAGGCTGCGCACGTGTTTCAGCCCGTATAAGTAGAAAGTTGGTAAGCTTAAGAAGGTTGGCTTCAGCTTATACGGGCCGAAATTCGGAAGGCATACCTCAGTATGCTGTGTCTGGTCATCATGGTGTGTTTCTTGATCTCGCTACAAGTTTTTGAGCCTGCTCATCTGCCATTTTGGGAACGGCACCCAACAACTTAGTTACTGGCTTTGGATACTCCAGTATTCCGCACCTCTTTGACCTGCCTCTTCTTGGCAAACTATGGGAGCCAGGTAAAGTGAAAGACACCAGGTCCCGTGATAAACTTTCTAGCATTTCCTGTCTAATCGCTTCACTGCTGCAAATCATCATCTGCCAAATCGCAATAACAATGACACAGACAGCCTCTTTCGAAAACATCTATGACCGCTCAGGATCTGCGATATTTCTCCAATTCAACCCAGATGGCACCACGCCACGTCTGGGAATTATCGACATAACTCTCTTCCTTGTCTCCTCCCTCTCCCATCGTTCCTGCTGAGCTACTGGGACAGTACGCATCTTACCTGGCACGCTGTACCAGAAGGCGCCGTTCATGACGCCGCTGGTGAAGTTGCCCGGAGGGCACTAGTCGCCGAGAAACATGTCCGCGTGCTGAAGCTCGAATGCGTCCGCCAAGTGCACAACACGCTGCAGCTGACGCGCTTGCTTTAGATGCTCCATCCTATTCCGCACCTCTTCGACCTGTTTTCCGTCCCTACCTCTTGCCACTATTTGGCAAACAGGAGCCAGGAAATGTTGGTATTGAAGGACATTTCTAACATTTCCTGTCTAATCGCTATATACAAAGGGCATTCCCATAACACATGAAGCAAATCCTCATCTGCAAAATCGCAATAACACGTTCACCTCACTCAGCCTCATGCATACAGTCTTTTTTTTTATTTGAATGGAGTAGCAGACGAGCATGCAGGCCACGTGGTGTTAAGTGGTCGCTGCAGCCCATGGATATCTTCAAGCAAGCATACGTAGGTAAGTCTTGTCTGAGGTCGTATGCAGTTGCGCTGCTACTCCGGAGGCTGGTGGTCGCCTCGTGTAAGTATGGCCGGCAACTGCACCTTTACACCGAAACACAACAGAATTGATTCACAGCAGAAGTGGGTGCAGCGGTGGTACTTTCCCGGGCGAACCATAATAGTTCTACCACCTACTAAAAGTATCTTTATAAGACGTCCATCTGCTGAGGATCTACGATGGCTCATAGTCCGGTTGCGCCCAGATGGCACTGAGTCGTGGATTTATGATGAATCATAGTCCGGTTCGACCCAGATGGCACCGAGTCGAGCTGCCACGTCTGGGAATTATCGACATAATTCTCTTCCTTGTCTCCTCCCTCTCCCATCGTTCCTGCTGATCTACAACTTCTACAAGGACAGTACGCATCTTACCCGGCACGCTGTACCAGAAGGCGCCGTTGGTGACGCCGCCGGTGAAGTTGTCCGGCGGGCACACGTCGCCGCGTCGCATGTCCGCGTGCTGCAGCGCAAATGTGCGCGCCAAGTGCTTGAACAGAGCGTCGTCCGGTGTTCGGCTTTCAACACAGCAGTCCTTGCCGGTACTGGAATAAACACCGGTCTCAATAATCATAAGGGACAAATGTCGGCCACGGGATCGAGAACTTTAGTGACTGCATAGGTACTCCAACTGCATAAACATTAGATATCCATGAGCTGCAGAGACAACACTCTTAGGCTACATGTTCGACTCGAAAAAATCACCTGTGTTTCTAGTATCACCACTACACTGTTACTACATTATACGAGATAATTGTACATAATGCTTCCCGTCTTATTGGTACCTTAAAATAATCATTTGAATCTTAAAATTGGTATCGCTAATATTCGTCTGTAAAATGATACCAATTTTATGATTCAATCGCATTAATAATTCAGAAATATTTTTTTATTTACTACTTTCCATATCTGTCAGACACTGTATAAGTTGAAATATTATTATGTTGGACAAGGTTCTGTTCTAACCCCCACACAATGAATCATGTCTAGTTATCTTTCCTTTTTAATATAGCTAAGGATGATAACTTGAACTTTCAACGTGAACTTTGAGAAAATAATTTTATTTTTGTTTATTTATTTAGTACACAAAAAAATTATAAAACACGTTAAAAGATGAGAATATGTACAGGGTACTGCTTATTTCTAAAAGATTTTTTTCCAGCAGCACCAGGAATGGATAGAAGATGTGAAAAAAGACAAATTTAGCGTGTACAAAAATACTATAATAAAATACTTTTATTAATGATAACAGAAAAGGTGATGTTGATGCTTTTTTGATGAACAGTATGGCGTGGCCATAACGCTATTAAGCAGAAGTCCTGGGTTCTATTCTGAACCACGCACAGACACAGGGTGCGTCTATGAGTCCACGACTCTGTGTGAATCTATGCGTGTGAAGCATTAATAGAGTCATCGATGTCATCATTACCTGGAATCATCATAGGGGTAGCTGGCAACGATCGCGCCGCCATGCAGATTCCCGGACAGCACGAACTGCTTGCCGAGCACCCATCGGATCATCGCCGCGGTCTCCGGCTGCCGGTTGCCGAAGATGTACTCGTCCTCGTTGGACTTGCGCCGGTCGAACTGGTCAGGGAAGTCACGGTTCAGGTCAACGCCCCTCGCATTGTTTCGGCCCACCATGCCCGGCAGGGACTCGCATAGGCCTTCCTGGAAGGTGAAGAGAGATTTGAAAACCAATTGGTAAGCCATAAATTCATATAAAACAATTAGTCAAAATCCAAATTTGTTTAAAGAGTACATAATTAAAGAATTACCCAATAATAACTGTATTAAAAATTTAACATTATAAAAACGAACTAATTTTATTTTTGTACTTTTCGAAGTTAGTTTTAATCTCGGTGTCTGTAATACTCGTGGATTTACAGGTGCTGTTACATAATAAATATTCTAGCGCTTCTGTAAATACCCAAAAAAATAATATACACGTGATCTAGAGATTATCGAGAATTTCTTACCTTTTCAGTACCAACGTAACTCTTTGCTATGCTTTCTAAATCAGACAAGTCTGGGTCAGGCCCCCTGTGAGTCAAGTGATCCATGCGTTGGATACAAATTGAACCTCTTTTTAACTCTCTTTTTTGAATTGAGGTAAATGGATCAAAAGATCACAACACAAGTTTGTACCAAAACATAAAAACGATTACTCAGTACGACTTTGAAAGCAGTGATGGTATGCGATCAATATTATCTCGCCGTAGACTTTTAACACCTCGTGACCTGTACCAGAAAAATGTAAGGCAAACACCTAATTAAAATGGTACAGTACAGAACTTAAATGGTAGCCAGTACGTGAGCAACACTTGGCTGTAACTATTATGCGTTTCACTGCTGGGCTTGGGCAAGGGTCTCTCCCTTTACTGGAGGCCTGGAGCTTACACCACCACGCTGCTTCAATACGGGTTAGCGGAAATGCGAGTTAGTGGCCAATACGCTGTCGGATGTTTGCAAATAAGGCCTCCGACAAAGTTTATTGACTGTTATCTATCAACCGCGTCCGACGGTTTAACGTGCTTACGAAGCATGGAAAGTCGGAAACGCGTACGAAAACTGGCTGCCGCGCGGTTGCCAGGTGTCTTACACCCGAACGCCCCCGTTACGCTTAGCTATGTAGATCGCTTGCATTCTACGCTATCCGCCGGGCCATGCTTCGCAAGACTTACATAAACTAAAATGTCAATGATAAAAATCATAACAATGTCCACAACAAACAACAAAGAGCAAACAATACTTCCAATAGAATATTTAATTCATGGCTCATGATTCAAAGTTAATAGTAAAGTAAGCGGAGAATTGTTAGTCAGGGTTTTTACACTGTGACAAAAAGTGAAATTTAAGTCAGGCCAGATAACAGCGCTCTAAAAAGTTGATTTACAAAGCTTGCTAAACAAATCGATATTTTATTGACATTATTTACATTACAATGATCTTTACATATTGGTTTACATACCTATCTAGGTAAACTTTTTTATTTAAATGGTAAAGCAGACAAGCATGGTCACTGCAGGACATCTACACATAACCTCAAGCAAGCCTGAGTCTTGCTGATGGCTGCCTCATGAAAATCGAACAGAGAACCGCACAATTCTGCCGAAACACTGAATTGTTTCACGATTCACGACAGAAATGGATTAGAATTTTGCACGCACACCCATCCCCCAATACCCTTTCGTCTTTTCAATTTCGTGGGTCGTGCATCCATCAAGCATCCCTAAAGCGGTTGGTCGGCAAACTCCCAGATCTGGCACTGGTAATACTTCCCCGCTAGTCCCTGTAGCTTCGGGATTAAGAATAGAGCTACGGTATCCCCTGCCTGATCGTAAGAGGCGACTAAAAGGGGGCTTCCGGGGTTGCGGGCGGTGAGGGAGCTCGATCCATCTAGCCAGCGGCCCCGGGAAGGACGGCGGTGTGTGCGTAGCCGCATGCAGCCGTAAGCATCTGAAGGTGCAGGAGAGCACATTTGCTATCCCAAAGATGGGCCCGTACGGGGCGCCGCGCGCGGAGGACACGCACGTGTGTTCAATTGGAGTTCTCCCCAAGCGCACATTACCCGGTATCCTCTCCCAAAGTGCCGGGATCTTATGAAGGTCATACGATACCAAAAAAAGATCCTCCTAGAGTGAAGCCATCAATAAAGTCGGACGAGCATCTCATTAAAAACAAATCCAATATTGACCACGTGTTCAAGAGCATCGGCACCAAATCGGCACTGTTATTATTAAAAATATTTGAGGACGATTTCTGTTCTGTTTAAATGTTTGTGTTCATTTTGTGTGTGTGTTTCTGTGGACACACACAACTTAGATAGTCCTGTGTGAGTTTGAGTGTTTCTTATATACAAGTTCTCAAACCATAAAACTAAACATGTATTTAAAAGTTTCAAATAGTAATACAAGTACAAACCTTTGGACAAGGTCATGCTGCCTTTATGGCAACTTTTACTTGTCGTATTGAAAATTCAACCAGCTGCTGCTATTCGCGTTGTTATAATAGTAAATTTTTTACTAAGAGCAACATGATAAAATACAGTATAGTCCGATTTTATCTAAAGGTAGCCCAGACAGAAACCGATTTCCATGTTGCGACGGGCGGCTATGTCATAGTTATACAATTGCTGAGTGTTAAGAGCACCTATGCTTCACAGAATACATATTTGTATGTAAATGTGTTGCACATGCATGCCCGCTTTCGTATTATAACCTAGTCCATCTATACTAATATTTATAAAGCTGAAGAGTTCGTTTGTTTGTTTGTTTGAATGCGCTAATCTCAGGAACTACTGGTTCGAATTGAAAAAAATTTTTGTGTTGAATAGGCCATTTTTATTGAAGAAGGCTATATAGGGGCAAAAAACATAAGTCCACGCGGAAGAAGTCGGGGGCGGCCGCTAGTAAATTACCTATATAAAGGTAAATAGATCCATATCATAGATAGGATGGAAAAAACACTGGGCAAGACAAGAAAGTAGGAACAAAGATCAAGAAGAAGACGTTTGATACATGCATTCTCTCAGGCATTACATGGCTGTGAAACCTGGGAAAACACAATTGCGTAGAGAAATACTTGCGAGATGTCGGAGATCCATGGAGAGGAGCATACTAAGATTGACATTAAAGGAAAGAGTAAGAAGTTCAGACATTAGAAACAGAACAAAGCTCACTGACATACTAACACGTATAGATCAATTTAAATGGAGATGGACTGGACATATGCTGCGCTGGAAGAAAGAAAAATGGAGCAAACAGGCAACAGTTTGGTACCAAAGGGATGGCTTTAGGAGCCGAGGACGCGGAAAATAAGAAGATAGGAGGACCTGAAACCTGAAAATAACTTTAGGTCCCTGTTGGCTAAGAGTGGCAACAGACAGAACACAGTGGAAGGCATTGGAGGAGGCCTATGCCTTAAGGCACACTAACGAAGAGACATTCTGTAAAGTGAATTGTAAAGTTAACTATAATTTAATTTTATGTAATATGTAGATGGCTTATGTCGTTCAGAAATAAAGGCTTTGTTATTATTATAAATAGATCCATGACACAGCCTCGGACGAGGCTGATGGTCACCTCATATATGTAAGTAAGTCTGGCCGGCAACTGCACTTTCCCACTGATATACGAGAGATAGATGTTTTATGTTACGAAATCCGTTGGGCTACGAACGTTGTGTGTGCACATAAACCTTATTTTAGGGTTAACCTCTCATTCGTAACGCTCAGTGTCAAGTCAGGTAAAACTCACTAAAAGTAGAAGAGTTGTGTGTCAGGTTATAGATTAAATCTATGATGGGTAAGGTAATATTATTCGATTTTTTTAAAAAATCGATGAACGCCGGCTGCACGCACGAAAAAGGATGACTCATTGTAACGTTACGCTCATTGTAACGTTACACTCATTGTAACGTTACGCTCATTGTAACGTTACGCTCATTGTAAAGTTTCGCTGATTGTGTCGTTACGTTGAGACTTGAGCGTTCGGCTTGCGCTGTTCGTGATTCTTCAACTGTTTATAAAGTGAAGTGAAAAGTTAATGTGGTTTTCATTGTTTTGTTATGACGTAGTTACGTTCAACTATCGTTCGTAAACCGACTTTACAGACAACCAATTTTTGTTAATGACAGAGATGCTCAGATTTCTTTGCCAACTCCTCAATAGCTTACGCACGGTACACATCACTACTACAACCGAGCCGATCGGACTTAGTGACATAGCATAAATAAACATAAACGTTAAACACTTATAGCACACCACAGTAAGGTCATTAATACCCTGTGTTGTGGGTTGTGGGTACCATGGACACATACAAAGACAGAAACACAAACACCCAGACCGAGAACAGAAATTTAAAATCTTGAAATTTCTGTTTCGCCGGGAATCAAACCCGGGACCCCTTGCATGCCCCATGCAGTCCGGCATGGTAATCATTGTGCCACGCGGGTCGTCAAATCCAATAATTCCTCAATTATTATAATATCTACCTATATCAGAAATGAGTGCAGAAAATAACTAAACAGGGTAATAAAAAACGCAAAACAGCAAGGCATGTAACAGCCAAAATATATTCGCTAAAATCGTGACAGTGATTAAAAACCGGCCAAGTGCTAGCCGGGCTCGCGCACTATGTGTTCCGTACCATTTAAAAAACGGCAAAAAAAACACGTTTGTTGATTGGGAGTTTTGTTGTTATAGCGGCAACAGAAAAACATCATCTGTGAAAATTTATGATGTCTAGCCATCACGGTTCATGAGATACCCTTCGGGTACGGAACCCTAAAAATGTGTTGTCAAGTTCACTTTCAAAATTGCCCTACAAAGCATTAACTTTGGTGCTATTACTTAAAACCGGTTCTACTGTCGGTTCAAGCAAATTACGTTATCGTGAGTAATGAATATGAAATGCTAGGTAAATTTCTCTTTCAATTAGTAGGTACTTGTTAGCTAATCTGACATTCGAAGTACATGCTACGTTTGGTTCTTATATAAAAACAGCAAGGAAGATCGTGATTACGCATGGTTACCACGTCTGACTGCCAATTTTATTAAGAGTCCCTAGCTTCGGTATTAAGAATAAAGCTACGGTATCCCCTGCCTGGTCGTAAGAGGCGACTAAAGGGGGCTTCCGGGGTTGCGGGCGGTGAGAATGGGAGCTCGATCTGTCCAGCCAGCAGCCCCGGGAAGGACGGCGGTGTGTGCGTGGCCGCATGCCGCCGTAAGCATCGGAAGGTGCAGGAGAACACAATATCTGCACTCCCAAAGATAGGCCAGTTCCAGAGCGCCGCGCGTGGAGGACACCGGTGCGTTCCACTGGAGATCCCGGAATCCTCCCCAAGCGGAGAGGCAGGTCACAGAGGTGGTTTTAGTGCGGTCAAATCCCATATAACCCGGTATCCTCTGCCAAGGGGCCGGGTACCTTTTGAAGGTTTCACCCCCGATACAAAAAAGGGTTCAATTCCCAGATAATAAAAAAAATCTGCTCTTGGACTGTTTTATAATATTTTTTTAAAGAACACTCACAGACGTCGTCATAGACACACATACACACAAACACAAACACGTGTACACACACATATTCCTTGCTGGGAATATAACCTAGGACCAGACCAAACAAGTCGACAATTTTGTCTCACGTAAATACCTACATATCTCTACTAACACGCATTAGTGCAGCGGGTGTGAAAAAGCTTCAGTTTCACGTTACTATAGTGGCAGGCCTCAGACACTCATAAACAAAAAAAGAACAAAATGTGCCTAAACTTTATGCTTGAACAATTGATGGAAAAGAAATTGGATGCAAATCAATATGAGTTCGACTCTCTTATCACGCCCACGGAAAATTGCAGGCATAAGGTCAAATAACACAACATCTACCACAAATTCTACTTTCGCATAACAACAGGCGCATTTCAATAAAGACCTTTATTGCCTACAATCTTCGAAAACTTTCTAAAAGAAGCAACATCTTAAAAATTTAAATTAATAATTAATAACATGAATAATATTCATTTTAGCTAATGCTAATACTAGCATATTATGCTAGAAGAAGCAACGTCTGAGTGGTACAGACAAGACTATGATAAAGACACGGAGAAACCGAGTTCAACCACGGCGCGCACCTCTCACAAATAAAGAAATTTGTTTGTTATGAGTATATTTATAACTGCTCCATGGTGAGGGAAAATATTGTGATATTTAATTACGATCCGACCGCCCACAGCGCCTGTGTGCGAAACTGCCAATGTGCGAAATATGAAGCGCCTCTTTTTTCACGAATCTTTCAACTTATTTTTACATAATACATAGTTTTTTGTTTACGAGGCATTTGTTGCGCCTATATCTACTCTACTTACCTACTTATCGATACTCTTCTACAAAGAAATATGTAAGTGTAAGTTTAACTAAAATAATTTCGATAGCGGCGCCCCTATTGTCTTGGCGCCTGTGTGCGCCGCACACTTCGCACATAATATGTTATGGGCGGCGCGGCCCTGATGCTATCATGATGCTACCCTGATGATATAACCGTGCATGTCTGAGAGACAGTGGCCGATTTAGGAGTTATACTGAAAGGCAAAATTGTTTACGCAGTTGTCTTTTAATTTTGGGCCAAATTTGAGCTCCAGGCTACTGCATTTTGGTAAATCCAGCACTGCTGAGAGTTATTCATATTTTCTCGAAGGCATGAACCCACCATTCCACTTTTGGCCAGCGTGGTGAACTATGGCTTGCATCCCTCTCATTTCTGAGAGTAGACCTGTGCCTTATGCGAGAGCGAAAGACGAAAAGGTCTCGAGAGCGTATGCGTGTCCACATTATTCTCACTCAGACAACGAGACGATACGAGACTCAAGTTTGCTAGATGTTATGAATGTCAATGTTTACTCGAAGAATAGTGTTCTAACATCCTAATTTTCAAAATTTAATTCAATTTCGAGAAAAGCGAGCATCTTATCATATTAGGGAAGCGTATCTAGTAAAACGTAAACGATTTACAATACAAAGTAACTTCAGATGTGTTAGAAAGTTGAATAAACAACATAAGATATTTTTCTTTTTTCCGCGAATCAATGGGCTCCTAGCCTAGGTCCTGTCTAGAATGCCTATTGCTATCTTAGAGCATCAAGGTATGACAGATATGACACTGAAGGGTGAGTCAGTAACTTTGATGCTCTAAGGTTGCTATCAACCTGCTTTATAGCAGTCGGATCTTGAAGGAAACCATTAGGAAGTGTGTTGTTATGAAGAACGTTCCTCCTAATAATATGAACAACTATCATTCGCAGTGTATCATTGCTATTTGCGTCAGTTTAACAGTCAGCTGACTTGGATTACATTACACGCGTCGAAGGAGAACAAATAGAGTTCACTATCTATAGTTCACTAACTATAGCTGTTAGCTATTTAGCCAGCGTAGACTATAGCCTGAATACCCCAGCAGTGGAAAATTAAAAAGGGTTGTAGAAAACTACAGCTTTGAAGAAAGCTCTGCGAGATTACTGAACCTTAGGGCCTGTTTCTCATCATTAAAAATACGTTTCTAGCATTGGTTCTTTTGAAGAAGGATTCCATAATTTTTCAGAGTTTCATAATTTTTCAAAGTTTCGTGTACTCTGGGGCGTTCTTCTTTGTAATTGTACTTTAAGTAGAAAACTGATTGTGTACTAAATAAATGTAGCTTTCTGAATTTTTTTATTCAAATAAATAGTGGAGTCGTAAATAAACCAATCAAAGTCAGACAAAAATGATCGCGCTCTATAAACTAGACTTCGGTACCGACTACCGTAGTCAAGTATTTGTTCGGGAAAGTTAAACATTCTAAATTATTACATAGAAGGCCGAAGGCCACTGCGACCAGTAAATGATATATTGTAGCCTAGCTCCTCATTTATGTCTGATGCTCTTGGCCGACGGTAGTCGAGAACCGTACGATTGGGGTCCAGAAGCTTGACATCTTCCGATGTAACCAGGCTGCCGCCAAGGGAAACCGGCTTCGTCATTGCACAATCTGCATAGAGCAGTGGAACTTGGGTTAAGTTTGAGCATGTGCTTCTTTAGTTTACAGCATACAGTGACCAGTTAGAATCCTTATGAGTAGACGCAGCTCCTTGTGTTCCAAACTGATCACTTGCTTTGCGTATTTGCTCGAGTAGCCAGTCATTAATGCCTTTGCATACTTCATGCCTGATGTGGACACCCATAGGCCCCTGCCTTGGTTTGTTGACCAGGCATGAAACATGGGAAGCCAAACATTGGCTCATATCCGATAAAAAGCATCACAAACATTCACAAAGAGATACTTATATGAGACTAGGTTTTCACAACTAGTAAAAACAAAATATATATAAAAACAACCTTTTTTGTGTCCCACTACTGAACATGTTTCACTCCCAGAAATTGGAAAGGCGTCGAGCTCACAATACCACGCTACTCAAATACGCGTTAGTGGAGAAACTGAGGACTTTTTTGGTAACAGGGGGGAAATATTCAAAAGGTACCCAGTACCCTGGAGAGAGGTACTGGGTTATGTGGGTTTTTAACCTCACTAAGACCCCCTCGATGGCCTCCACGGCGCTTGTAAAAGACCCCGGGATCTCTAATGGAATGCACCGGCGCGATTCTTGCGCATTAGTATGTATTCTTCTACTCCAACAGAGTGCCGCCACATCACATACCGTTGTTTCGTCCCCGGGGCGTTAGCTGGACGGTTTGAACTGTTACACATACCGCCCGTAACCGCACAAGCCCCCTTTTAGTCTCCTCTTACGACAGGCAGAGGATAACTTAGCTCGTATTTAGGTTCCGAGCGACAGGGACAGGAAACATTGAGGCCTAGTGTGGCACAATTTCTAATGTTTTCAAACTGTCCTCCTTATGGACAGTTTGAAAAGGAATCTAAGGACTGGGCCTAACCTGCCCTCTAAAACACGGAAACCCACACGAAATTTCGCACTAATGTTCCACTATCTTACACTGCTCACTTAGCTGCATAGATCGCATGTTTTCTACATCAGCCGCAGGGCCATGCACACACAAATTATAGCAGGTAAGTACTTAATTTGTAGTATTGTTATGCATATTATGTTTTGGTGTACAAAAAAGTATTTTTCATTGTATGGACCATATTGTTTTCAACAATGATTTCATAGATTCTATCTGAGTTCTATGTTGTAACTTGTAACTAAAAGGGGCATTGGTTCAACCAAATAATGAGTGATGTGAATGGTGTAAAAAGCAAATTATTTACTTAACGAAAAATGTCGAGGGTTGATGAGATGAGATGATATAGTGAAAGATATTGTGGTCCATTCAATGTATTAATTTATAACTGCAGCACTAGTATGCATTTTATCTGCAATTATACCCTTGCAATGTCCTAAGACTTCTGACCCAAAGGTCTTACTGATATGATACTTGTATGTGCTAATGGACTCATCTCAGTTCTTGTTGACACCACAAATAATAGCTGTTTCACTTCTACAAAATGTAAGAAGCATGTGCATGCCTGGATCTTTTGTTAACACCCAAATCTACCAAATTAAAATCTGATACTTGGAGTGACAATCAGGTGAATCAAAGTATGACATATAGGTAAATAACTTGGGATTTTTTTCAGTCATTAAAACAATTTTCAGAGCACATTTTTTATAAATATTTTGAAGTATTCTGAGCCAAGTGGGATGCAGGACAGTTGTTATCAATGACAAAGATTTGTGGAAGGACAAGGAGAGTTATTATAAAAATTAAATATCTACTTCATTTTTATTATAGTATGGTTCATGAAAGATGACTACAAATGGCAGCTGTCTGTGCATGTACACTCATGAAGAAAAAACTTACGACAAAATAATATTTTAATGTTAAGAAACAATATAAGATATTGTAATTAATGCTAATTATGAAAATAATTAACATTCACTCCACTCTAACGGGACCTAAACAATGCTTGTGCTGGTCATTTTTTGTGAATTTATCTTACTGTAACTTGTACTTAAGTGCATGCAACCCTTGAAAATACTACTTGCTGCACACATTTTGCAGGTGGTAGAACTATTACGGTTTGCCTGGGGAAGTACCACCGCTGCACCCACTTCTGCCATAACCCAATTCTATTGTGTTTCGGTGGAAAGGTGCAGTTGCCAGCCACACTTACATGAGGCGACCACCAGCCTCCAAAGTAGCAGCGCAACTGCGTACAACCTCAGGACAAGAATTACCTATGATTGCTTGAGGTTGTATGTAGATGTCCATGGGCTGCAGCGACCACTTAACACCATGTGGTCTGCATGCTCGTCTGCTACTCCATTCAAATAAAAAAAACACATGATCCAATGAATTAAGGTCATTCCAGTTTTGGAGTACATTAACCTGTTGATCCTGATTATTATAGCAGCGGAGCCCAATAGGGATTTTTTTAAATTTAGTTGAGCATGTCAGATTAAGATTTTGCATCCTTTTGAGTACCCCCAAAATTAAAAATGTCGTCTTTATAGGAATGTTAAAGTTTTTAGATAATCTCCCTCTTTCTCTTGATAATTTGTGTTTCAATAGAAATATAATAACACTCAACCGACAGTGGCAAAATGTTTTTATTTAATTTGCAGTTTTGTGCCCATTTCTTTCTAAAAGAAATTATCAGACAACTAAAACATTACCTAATATGCATTAACACTATCTCAAATTATCGAGCTCAGTATTTTAACTGGTACAATGGAACATGTTATATAACTTTTTTCTTTTTAGCGTCCAATCTATAAAATACTCTACGTTCAAATGATGCTCAAGTAAATTCCTATTTTGCATTGTCAGCTCCCCTACTAATATGAATAGACAACAGTAATTAAACCTTGTAAAAAGCCTTATGGGCCGTTTGAAAACAGCAGACAGCAGACAGCAGGACAGCCACTAGCCCTCATAGGTGCAATGTGTTGGAGTAAGCTTTCCCAACAATCAGAATTGGACACCTTTTACTAATATATAAAGCTAAAGAGTTTGTTTGTTTGAATGCACTAATCTCAGGAATTACTGGTTCAAATTGAAATTCAGTTCATTTATTGAGGAATGCTTTAGGTTATATGATATAACATTACACTGCGACAAATAAATAAATGTTAATAAATGTTGCAGAAACAGATAAAATCTATACTAATATGTTTGTTTGGACACGCTAATCTCAAGAGCTACTGATTTGAATTGAAAAAATATTTTTGTGTTGGAAAGTCCATTTATTGAGGGAGGCTTTAGGCTATATAACATCATGATATGACTAATACCAAAGTCCATGTGGACAAGTTGTGAGTGGCCACTAGTTTAACTACACTCTCAGACAGTGCACAAGTAAATTTCAAATTTTTCACTGAGTTTTGATATCCAACTTGTACTTTCATGACATAAAAAATAACAAAGAACATTCTCACTCACCTTACTCTTTTCAAATCCATCCGGATTGAGTGACGGCATCAAATGTATCTCTGTGGTGTTCACCAGCTTCGTGACCCTGTCATCCTTGCCATAGTTAAGGAGGAGGTATTCTGCCAAGTATATGACGAGCTGCCTACCCACAGACTCATCGCCGTGCATATTCGCCACATACTTGAAAGCCGGCTTCTCCGATCGCACCGCGTTCACCCCTTCATTGATCTGCAGCACCAACAATTTACGGCCTTCCACGGAGTTGCCAATCGAATACACTCTCGCCAGTTCCGGGTATTTATCGACAAATTTGTCAAACAAAGTCAACAAATCATCGTAATTGGTGTACTTAGGATCTGCTAGGAACGGCTCGGCTTCCTGTATCGAGCGTGACACACCTCCATTGATGAATAACGCAAACACGACGACCAAACCGTACCAAATCATGTTTGCAGTGCGCTCGTCAAACGCGCATATGTTTTAAAGTTAACCGCGTTCAAGCACAACTGTGTAAACCAAGCCCACTTATCACAATAAACATTGTATGAATACTATACACGTATCGTCTCGTCAGTAAAACGATAAGAAAGAAAGGAATGAGAAAGTTGTTAACAGTTTCACACACACATCACTGATCACACCTTGCCTGACTGCTATGTATATCTGTTCTCTATGCCTGACTGACACCAGGCGGACGGGACGGGACCAGGGACAGACAGGGGGATTCGTTATTTTCGTTATTGATTCCTCATTGGACGGGACGGACAACTGCAGCTGACGTGACTGACGTCAACCAACTGACGTGACGTGACAATCCGTGACATTTAATTTGACGAGCTTTTTTTTTTTTTTTTTTTTTTTTTCAATTATGGCATCGCAAACTCTGTGCATACTGCCAGCGTCAAGTATTATTTTTGCATCAATTTTTGCCAGGTTCAATGAAACTATATCAAACAAAATGCCATCAACTTTATCCGATATATCTCAAAAATACACCAAGTAAAAGAAAATAAAACAAGAGCACAATATGTCTTTTTCGACTTCCCGCCAAAACTCATTTGACGAGCTTGAAGATGCTTGAAGAGAGGAAGAGGGTGAGAATGAGATGTAGATAGAGAAACCAAGAGATGGGAGTTTTGGCGGGAAGTCGAAAAAGACATATAGTGCTCTTGTTTTATTTTCATTTTCTTGGTGTATTTTTGAGTTATATCGGATAAAGTTGATGGCATTTTGTGTGATATAGGTTAATTACAGTACACGAGTGTTTGTGAAATAGAATAACTGCTTAAATATGTTTTTCTACTTGCCTCCAAAATTCCATCGGACACGTTCTAGTAAAGTAGCCATCGCTTTACTTGAATGTGGGACTGACTAGACTGACTGATTACTGACGATTTACTTACTGACTTTGTTATTACATCGTACAGTTTCATTGAAACTGGCAAAAAAATATACTTGACGCTGGCAGTATGCACAGAGAATGCGATGCCATAATTGAAAAAAAAACCAAGAGATGACGTCAACGTCATCATATATTATATTTTTATTTTATATCATGAGTTTTTATCTTTGGTTTTTATGCCCTTGGATGCTGTCTTTTCAGCCTACTGACAGAAAGTAAAATAGACGTCACGCGTTCTATCTCTTTCATTACAAGACGAAATAGCCATCATACCGCATCATACACACACGTGCAGAACGTGCAAAAGAGACTTTACCTACATCATTAATCTTAGTCTAAGCTTTACCTACCTATTCCTATTACTCGTCCAGAAGAAAAAATAATACTTTGTATGTCATGTCATCATGTGACATGTCAATTTTGTCAACTGTCATGTCAGTTGAATTGAATGACAGACTCAGATACTCAGATAAACACTATTGCATGTTGGATATTTTTGTGAATTTTTGTGTGATTTTACTGATTATTATTTCATTGTGAAATGATTCAGTAGCTGTTTATCAACTACAATTTACAATGATCATCACTGGACTAACTTAAAAATTAGTACCTGCTGAAGTCGATAAGATAAAGTGCGACATTGTTTGGGGATGGAAAGGCCGAACACAAACTTGAACGATATGAATCGCCGCGCCGGAGAAATATTGAGGCGCATAAACAGAATAACAGACGGTCCCCTGACAAGGAAGAAACTAGTAATTTTAATTTTAGTAGTTACATTATTAGTGTTATACGTCGGCCCGACGATATTGAATTGGTTATTCAATTCTGAGAGCGCCGCAGTAAGTAAACAGAACGTATGCCATCGGAACTTTCTTGAGCCGTTCCAAGGCGACTTTGCGGAGTACGACGCTCACTTGAGGCTGGAGACGACGGCCACGCAGTCCACAGTGGATAACAACTATGTGCCTTACGTCGGTAATGGCTTTATAGGCCTAGTTTTAGAACACGATTCTCATCTCAACATTAAACATGGCAGGACACTGTCACTGCCTGTGCATTACCATCCTTTATACATTGTTGATGATTATGAGCTGAAGGAATCTACAGTGGTAGAGTACAAAAAAGGCATTGTGCATAGATTTCAATGTAGTGGTAGTGGTATGAGTATCTCATACCATTATTATGCACATAGGACAATACCATCGCTCTTCGTCCAAGAGATTCATGTCAGTAATCCAACTACCGATGTAAAATCAATGAGGCTGTCAACTCCCAGAGTGTCAGACTGGCCTACATCAGTAAAACAAACAATAAAGTTGCATCAAGGTGTAGACATCAAGGAATATGAAGTTGTGACAGGAATGATCACTATACCTGATAGTGAAAATGTTTTAGCTGTTTCAGTGGTTTGTAGAAAGGTGGATAACACCATTGACATTGATGCCAGGGATG
This sequence comes from Pyrgus malvae, assembly GCA_911387765.1. Lineage (NCBI taxonomy): Eukaryota > Metazoa > Arthropoda > Insecta > Lepidoptera > Hesperiidae > Pyrgus > Pyrgus malvae. The sequence goes on along the minus strand of OU426968.1, from coordinate 2,935,100 downwards.
CCTTAGATGTTTTAGTTCTGACTACTGTACAGTACAGTGCACCTATTAAAATGTCAGACTATGCAAAACAAAAGGATATTGTCGAGAAAAAAGCAATTGATGAAATGGAGAAAGCTATAGCACTGACCAGTGAACAGGGAGCTGTTCGAACTCTTCGAGAAAACCATGCAAGAGTGTGGCAAGGACTTTGGTTCACCGGCTTTTACATCTCCGACTCCAAAGCTGAAGGTGCAATTAACGGTGACCGCATCAATGCAACAATATACGCTATTCTATCACAAGTAAGAAGCTACGAACATGAGGAGCATATCAAACCAGCAACTAAAACAGAGATCTTACGAACCCTTACTTATTCTGAAGGCTGCTATGGTGGCTTCTCAACGTTAGATGCTATTAACTTGTGGAAACCTTTAAACTCTTTGACAAATCTTAACACAGTTGCTAAAGGATGGATGCTAACTTTGGAGAAGCAAGGGTGCCACAAATTACTCAAAGCAGGTGCCAGTGGAGTCAATCAAGCAATGATTCTAAGTTTTGGAAGTTTGAACTTCAAGAATCAGCACTTGGAATATAACATGCATCCATCAAAACTACACAGAGACTTTTTATTCCGGCGAGTCAATTATGGTAACATGACCCATGTAAATATTAGTGTTGTTGTGCAAGATGATAACAAAGCAGCCATATTTGTAGCTCTTGACAGGTCAGATAAGTCGTACTATGCTTGTGATGCAGCATGTCTTGAAGCTCCAGTACAGTTGGGACAGTACAGAAAATACTTTCCAGTGAAAATAACTAAACCGTTCACATCTATACTGTATATAACAGCTGATAAACAGCACATGGAAGAGCTTAGAGACACAATTCACGCACACGAAGTTGTTGAGGCTCCAGCTCATGAACACCATGTTATAGCTCTCCATAAGCATGGGCACTCTTTAGGCGGACTAAATCCCCTATTCTGGGTGTCAATAATTGTTCTTATAGTCATGTTCCACTTATTCCTTTGTAGGATAATAATGAATGAGTTCTGTGACAGTGGTTCTAATGTTAGTTACAAAAGGTTGTACAATAAAGCCTGAATGAGCGTGGCCTTATTTTGGTAGTATCTCATAATATGCACCATTGTTGTCCACATGAAGTGCTATGGTGAAGTCTACATTGCATTATTGCATGTCACTGTCCATATTTAGAATTGCAAGATTGAATTCACTGCCACATCATTTAAAAAAGTATAATGACATCCTACACTTATTATAATAAGTAAAGAAGATAAATACAAGAAGAAACTATGGTGAAGTTATGTCTACTATCTTGTTTAGAATATTTGTAAACATTTGTTAAAAATAATAGCAATTTTAATGAACATGTTCATTAGCTGGGAGTTCATTACAGCAAGTTTTATTGATTTTTAAATATAATTCAAGCATCTGTTGTTTTTCCGTAAGTTCCCTTTTGGTCTATAAAATTGGCAGGGTCAGGCTACATAGTAGGTTAATAATATGAAACAGTTGCACCTGAGTTGCTACTCTATATTCTAAATAAGGGTCCAAATTTATTCTGCTTGTCATCAGCATATTTATTGTTACTTACACTTGACTTGAGTGAACTTTGAGTATTTGAATTGTATGTTAGTATCTGAACTCTGCGAGGCTTTGTATTTGGTAGGAACAAAATGTTAATTATGCATTACATACATATATTTACTAGGTGACAGAAAATTAATGGTTCTGCCAGGGAAGTACCAGCACTATAGTTACGGCTGTGAAGTGATGCTATTATGTGTCTATGGAAAACGTACAGTTGCTGGCAAAACTTACATATTACCATCAGCCTTCATAGTAGCATCACAACTGCCAGTGGCAGTTTGCCACACAGGCAAGATTTAAGCTTGTTTGAGACCTTAATACCACATGGCCTACATGCTTGCCTGATACTCCATTCAAATAAAAAATTAAGATGTTTAATTTCACTTTTTATTTTTTATTAAGTTATCTAATCTAAGAATGGTGGAGTTATATTATCGATCTTATGTTTGCAAAGAAACATCATTTTAATATGTTAATTCCGCTAAAATTAACAGACTCTGATTGTTCTTACAAGTTAAACCTTAATTCTTAGATGATAAGAATCAATTCTTAGACAATATTATTTATATTCCCATTCCTTCAATTTAAGAGTTTCTAGTAATTTGTATGATGTGTTGTATGTAAATTTTTCATTGTATGTAACAGTATTGTAGATGCACTAATAATTTATTTAAACAGTAGGGTAATGGTAAATTGATCTCTAGAACAGTGAATAATTCAATGATAAGAATTCTACATCGCATTATTGCATTTCTGCTACTACTAAACAATCAACTAGTTTCTATACCTGCCTGTATCATTTTGGAATTACCATCCATAGCTAAGTATAATTATCTTGTTGGAGCTTTATAAATAAGTTGTCCCCATGTTATTTTATTACTAAGCTTAAAATATAAGGGAAAAATATATAACACCAATAGAAATATGAATGTATTTAAGTTGTGAATTCGTTTTAGGCGCTTAAAATTGCTTAAATGTATTTAAATTTATGAACATATGGGACTTATTTAAGCCACATATTTTGATAAAAAAAATCATTCAATAAGCTTTATTGAATGATTTTTTTTAAGTGGATAGAGTTTTAGGCAGTAGGTATATGTTTAAAAAGATTATTGGCAAACTTTACGCTTCTGACAAGAACAGTCGGTGAGTAAATTTCCAGGTTTTGAAGTAATCTTTAAATTGATGTAATCAAAGCTCATTTAATAATAATAATATAAACTTACATTATCAAAATCAAGTCTTATTTCAAATTCGTTATCAGCTGCTTATTATGAGTAAATTTCCAGGTTTTGAAGTAATCTTTAAATTGATGTATTCAAAGCTCATTTAATAATAATAATATATACATTATCAAAATCAAGTCTTATTTCAAATTCGTTATCAGCTGCTTATTACAGCTTACTCAAAATGTAAGCAGCAATCATCAAAACTCCTATTTTCTCTCTATCTAGCCCCTATCATTTTAAGGGTGCTATTTTTAGAGCACTAAAGCAGAAGAATTTGAACTCCAAAATAAGAAAGGTCGTAACAAATCCGAGACTTATACTCCTACTAAATTTCCAGTTGGAATTGAATATTGAAAAGACTTATATTTAAATGTTAAAACAAGAGCACATAATATTAAAGATATGTGAGTTTTCAACCTGATTAATTTCTGTGAATAAATGTTCATTAGGTACCTAATTTATGTGTCAGGAACGCTTATGTAGTTCTTTGAATGAATTGTACATACATAATTATTATGATTCTATGCTATCGGGCTATAGAATTAAGTGTTATGATTCAGGTGTATCTATATTTTTTAAATTTAAATTAAACGCAGAGTTATAAATGTTAGTATGGTTTTTATTCCAATGCCTTCGTTCTAGAAAGGTGTACCTATACGTTTTATCTTAACATTTAAGTCAATCAAGATAACTGGTAGATATATATCCAGATAATAATATGAAATGTAGGCATTTGCAGTTAAAAAATCGCTGTACTAAGGGCCTCTTTCACCACCTTCAAGTAAAGTGACAAGTACGCTAATTGTCGATTAAAGTCACCCGTTACTTCAATTTCACGATGTTCGAGTAGCACTTATCATAATATGATAAACGGACCCGTACTCATAGCTTTTACTTGCTTTTACTTACTCATTTCATTTCATTTCAACTGTGTTGCAGCCATTTACGCCCATCCCTGGACATGGATTTATGTTCTTTAATTCTACAAATGAGTTTATACAGTTTTATCAATATGCCGAAAATATTTAGTAACGATAAGATTATAACTTGGATTCATATACATATGAAGAAGTTCATTATTTGAACTACTTAAAACTAACATTAAAACTAATCAACACTTTACTTGGAGATGATGAACGTGGCCCTAAGCATAATAAATTCGAGGTCACTTTGGATTTACGTTGCCCTGTGTATATTGAGAAGATGTCAAAGTCAGTTACGCACTAGCCACCACTCAGGATACTACCTATACGAACATACTAGTAACTATAGTGACTGATAAAAAATTTCTGAAGTAACCCCAAGTTAACCCCCAGACTATTTGAATATGTATAAATTGATAAAATTGATGAATGCTACCTACCTAATTCATATACATACCTCAAAATGACTCCATTGGGGTGTCAGTATCAGGTAAAATAAAACTACAAATTGAAAATGACTATAAATATATTTACAAAAAAAATATCTTCTAAATATCTTTTACAAGGCACTTATAAAAACGGTTAACAAAAATTTATTACGATCACAATTATTATAATTCAGAAGTCATTTCTTGGGACTTCCTAAGGCACAATTCAATTACTCTTAAAACCAATGAAATTTTAGTTTCAAAATTGACCCTCGACTTTCTGCGCAAATCTCGCGTCAAACCTCAAGACTGTCGCGTTTCATATGAGGGCACTATCTACATTTTTTTCTAACGTCATTGGTTAAAACAGTTTATAATACAACTGCTGTTGAAGTTAAGCATTTTGTTTTATTTGAATGGAGTAGCAGACGAGCATGCAGGCCACGTGGTGTTAAGTGGTCGCTGCAGCCCATGGACATCTACATACATCCTTAAGCAAGCATAGGTAAGTCTTGTCCGAGGTCGTATGCAGTTGCGCTGCTACTCCGGAGGCTGGTGGTCGCCTCATGTAAGTGTGGCCGGCATGTAAGCATTTCATTAGTGTAGGCATAGACTTAGGATATACTTCCATATCCTAAGTCTTCAAGTGTAGGTATGTAAGGCTTGAAATTTACAAAAGAAAAATGGAAGACAACAATATTAAAAGCCTATTTTTTTTTTCAAAATGAATGCTTACATACAGAATGAAATCTCTAGTTTTGTTATTTTCAAAAAAGATTAATTCATTATTTGGTTTGATTAACCAAAGATATAATTTTGATACTTTTTGATTAATTAATATGATTCTTCTGTGTCCATGTTCATTACTTTAAAATTTATACACAACATTTTATTTAATACACTATTAGAATTCTAGAGCTTATGGATTTGGATGAAATTTAGTCATAAGCCAGAAACTACTAGGATGGCTAAAGTCCTAGTGGTCTCTGGCTTATGGCCAAATTTCAATAATAAAATAAAAGGAATCTTGATATTTTTCGTTACGTTGTTCGCAAAATTCTTTGTTTCCTTTTTTATTTTGAAAGATTAAATAAATAAAACAAAATTATATGTAGTAAACTAAGCCCCAAACTGTTCTGAAAACATGTTATTCCTTTTAACAGAATACAACAAAAAATTTATTAACTAAGGTATAGTTTAAACTGAGTTTCTATCTATATCATTTATAAAAGTGATGTTTAGTAAACATTTCGTTATGTCCTTGGGTGATTGTTATTGTCTCGAATGTTTTTAAAAAATCAAATTAAAAAGTGACCCTTAAATTATGATTTTCTGTTAAAAACTGAAAAATGTGAAATATCTTTGTAAACGAAAATGAACTATAAAATAACGTAGATTTCGTGATGTCCACCCATTCTTAGTTCAAAAATCTACGGAAATTGTATATACGTATCATTACTATCGCCTGTTGAATTTTATAGTGACCCAAGTCGATGTTGCATTTTGAGTTTGTTGTGAATTCTGGCTCTAAATTTTTTACTTTACTTTAAGCATAAAAAAATAACTCGATAGACCATAAACTGGAACAAGTAGGTAAGTAGGCTATCTCAAACTGTCACGACTTGTGCCACTATTGAATACAGCAGGCGTTAGTTATGTTAAGAACAGAGAACCATTTTAACAATGTTAGCGTAAAAGTAAAGCTCGGTACTATCACCTATATTACATTCAGGCGCGGTCGCAGTCTTCAATTTTGGGGGGGTCGCCAAGAAATTTGGGGGCGGGGGGTCACTAAGAAATTTGGGGGAAGTGGTGTCCCAAATTGGCTTGTTTCGCGTTCCATCTACACATGACTGATGGGTTTTGGGGTCACGGGTCATGATCCCTGTAACCCCCCCGCCCCCTGAGACCGCGCTTGATTACATTACACAGTAAAATGACCTTATATTGTAGTAAAACAGAACACAACTTAAAATTAATAACTTGAAAGGTACGTTAAAGAATGGTCTGGTATAAAATTTGCACTGATTGCTGGCAAAGAGCGCAGTATATCCATTTAATGTATAAAGTGTAAATCGTTTACATTACAATTATCATTTACATAAAAAGTACTAGATTAGGGATGTTATAGATATGAAATGTCGGATCTGGATGTGGATGGATTGACGAAAAATATTAAACCCATTGTAGATATTGATAATTTTGAGTTATGCGAGAAAATTAAGCCTTTAGTGTTTAATAGTAGGTATTCAGTTTGTACCCGTTTGAACCCTAAAAATCGTTCTGTGTTTGAAGCTATAATGAATATTCGAAAAAACAAGATTCGATGTGAAAAGGTAGACTTGAAAATTTTATTTCTAATTTTTATTTTGGATAACAATTAAAGCGTGTTTTTTTAAACTTCATTTGCAGTAATGATCAGCGAAAACGAACTAATTACGAAAACCCTAAGCGTTACGAAACCTTAAATGCTTAAGGTTTCGTAAATAGGCCTAAAGAATAAACATTATATTCAACTCCGGCCCGACCCGCGTGGCGCAATGGTTACCATGCCGGACTGCCAATCGAAGGGTCCCGGGTTCGATTCCTAGCGAAACAGAAATTTGAACGAGTTTCAATTTCTGTTCTTGGTCTGGGTATTTGTGTTTCTGTCTCTGTGTGTATCCATGGTACCGACGACACAGGTAACCTACTGTGGGGCTATGAGTGTGAAATGTTATTATTATTAACTCTCCTATATTTTCATTTGTTCCCAAGTAACAATAAGTGCATAATATTTAGTTTGAAAACACGAGCACGTTAAATGCTATCATATTATCTAGAGTACTACAGAATAGATTGATAGAATAATTCAACTATATTTATTAAATTGTGCGTTTAAAAATTACATTTTAAATGGATATACTGCCTCTTCGTATTGTTACTTAATTTGCTAATATAGTTTTAGTTCTTTTATTACACGAATGTGAGTTGAACATAGTTGTGAAGATCATATTTTCTCTCTGTTACCTACCTAAGAAGCTGTCAATCATCATAAGTTACTATAGTTACCATCAAGTTATTATAGTTACTTGTTTACTCTTAGATATAACACACAAGACAATGGGCCCCACAATCCTGATAAACTGGAATTCATGATATGAAGAGCTATTGGTACTAGTTTTTTTTTATAATACCTAAATATAACACTTCAATTAGCATAAGCCGTGAGTCCCTTCCAATCCCAAAATACAAAAAATAGAAAATGACAATAATAAAAAAGGTTCCATGCTTTTTATGCTTTCATCATTTGATCTTCCTTGCCTTGCAAAACATCTGCTTCTGAATTTTACCTTAGGCTCCTAAATCTCTGCATATTTGGTCAAATAAGGCAAATGTAACAACACATATTTTCTCATTACATTCAAGCTTACTTCGGAACACATGTTTAGATCGGTTTATTGTCCAAAAACTGTTCTATTTACACCACAAACATCTTCTCATATACAAATTTTGTATGTAAAAAACCGCATAGTATATGAATAGATCCATGAATGAGTACACGACGAAAGAAAATATCCACAAAAGGTTGACATTTTAATATGGCAGAATACGCATATTTAATTTGAACGTTATCATAATTTGTTGACTATGTAATTATGAAACATATTTCTTTCAAAATAAGTAACAATACGTGCCAATAACTATTGGTCCATTAAATAAAAGTAAAAATGGTACAAAACTTAAATCTAATTAGTACGCGCATCAATAAATAACCAGATCTTGTCATTAGGATAGTTAAAGTATAAAAAGCGTATACAATTTATTTTTCTAGTACAAAATCCCAAACAATTTGCGTTTAATTCTTATATTAAGTATAAAAATACTATTTAATTGTAACTATCTAATTGTGAGACGATTTTACTGCTTCTTGATAAATTAGTTCAAAATACTGGCTATATAGTGGACAACAAACGTCAAAAAACGGACAAAAAAAAACAAAATTCACTTTTTTTAAATGTAGCTGATGAGATGTATGTATGAAGCGCGCATGGCTCGGCGGCTAGCGTAGAACGCAAGCGATCTATGCAGCTAAGCCAAACGGGCGCGGTCGGGTGTGAGACGGGTGACCGCTAGTGGCAAAAAAAAATCATGCGCGTTTCCGTGCTTCGGAGGGTACGTTAAGCCGTCGGTCCCTGTTGTTGTCAATAGACAACAGTCGTTAAACCTTGTCGGAGGCCTTATGGGCGGTTTGAAAACATCCTACAGCGGGTTGGCCACTAACCCCGCATCTCTACCAACCCGCATTGGAGCAGCGTGGTAGAGTAAGCTCCAGGCCTCCCCAATAAGGGGGAGAGACCCGTGCCCAGCAGTGGGACGCAAAAAGGGTTGCAGCCAGCTGATGAGACCACGTGGTGATAAGTAGTCGCTACAGCAGATGGACATCTACATATCACCTCAAGCAAGCCTGAGTCTTGCTTGAGGTCGCGTGCAGTTGAGCTGTTACTATGGAGGCTGATGGTCTCCTCATGCACCCATGAGTGTGGCCGGCAAATGCACCTTGCCACCGAAACCCATAGACTACCAAATCAATTGAGATTCTTTTGAAGAGCTGTAAAAACGTGACATCCTCATACATTTTTTATGAAAAAATGATTTGTGACGTCACAGCTCATTTATAGTCAATTGACAGAATTTTGTATGATTAAAAAGGTAATAAAATCATGTATCAAATACATTAACAACTATCCCACTTTCCAAGCGTAGTTTAGGGCCACCTTTTTAATGTATGCATTTTCATTTCTGTGCATAGTATCTAAGACCCTATAACTTCACTTCAGAAAAGGGTGCAGCGATAATACCTAGTTCTCTCTTTATGCCATGACTGTACCACTTATTGCTCTTAAAACCAAAAGTACAATGATCACAAAATGTTAATCACATTTATAGATTCAAGAACGAAGGGAAAACATACATGAGGCAACCATCAGCCTCCGCAGTAGCAGCGCAATCGTATACGACCTCGAGGAAGACAAGTTTGTATGATGTCAATAGGCTGTTATGGCCACTATACTCCGCACAACATAGCTCGAAGATTTTGGCAGATGTTGTCAGATGACGTGACTTTGACACGACGGTTAAAATTGTCGATATTACAAATGTTGAAAATACACTTAAAATATAAAAGATTATAATTTTATTTCATAATATATGTAATTTAGACACGACAATCTTCTTTAGACTAGCCGGCCTATATTTTAAAAACTATAAAACCACACGTGAGTTAGTGAACGCCGTTCGCGCAATGTTATACATTATATTGTTATACGCAAATTCACAAGGACTGGGACTAAAGTAACACGATGATATCTGTTATTTGTCTTAGTGATTTAGCATTACCATTTTCGTAAAAAATGAGTTTTAGAATGAATTAATTTTGAGGTTCTTTCCTAGTAGTGGTGTTTGTGTCCGTGTTTTATGTGTGTCCACGGCACTCACGACACAGGGTATCCTACTGTGGGGCTTTAAGTGAGAGTCGTTATTTATGATTTATAACTCTCTTTTATTTAAAGTAAGAGAATACCTACTCTTCTTAATTTTCTATTTATAATTATAATTTCGTACTAATTACTTATCCTCTGTATCCATCCTTGTTAATAATATAGCAATGATACTAGTAACAGTGACCGTGTCACATCTCTTAAGCGATCTGTCAAAATCGTGGAGCTAAGTTGTACAGGGTATAACAGCACATGACCTGCTCGTCTGCTATTTCATTTAATAAAAAAAATAACCTTCATATTATCAAGAAGCAATTAAAATCCTTACAGCACGTAAAAAGCGTATTATTATTTATTTATTTATTTAAAAACAAATTAGGAAAAAAGTTCAGTCAATCGAATATTGTTGCAAAATAATATTTAAGTAGTTTTCTTATACATTTTATACTTTCCTTGTTCTATATATTAGAATAAGTTAAATTTTTACAATGTGCCAACATGTCTATGTTATAAACATATTGTTAAAAAATGACAAGATTTTAGGCACACTGTAAAATATTTAAACAAAAAATAATTTTATTATAGCAAATTAATGATGACTACTTTTAGTAGTAAAATATTTTGCTGGCAGTTGCTTTTGTGTTACTGTAGAACATGATTTACCATATAATTCTTTTTTCTCACGAATGAGGGCCTAACATGGTTGTGGTCGATTATATACAAATTGTCTCTGTGTGAGTTATCATCAGAAGGTAGAGGAGAAGAGAACGTGTTGATAGTCATCGATAACTGTAGTTACCATCAAGTAACTATAGTTACTAGTATGTTACTATTAGGTTGCCTTCTGGTAATATTACTTTAGTTACCACCAGGGTTTTTATAATTCCCTTGCTTTTCCTTCTGGTAAAAGATTACCTAAAAAAAGATTCAAGTGCATGTCGGATTCGCGCACGTAGGGTTCCGTACCATTATCAAATAAAATCACGTTTATTGCATTTTTTAGTATTTGTTGTTACAGCGGCAACAGAAATACATATTCTGTGATACTTTCCAATGTCTAGCCATCTCGGTTCATGAGATACAGCCTGATGACAGACAGACGGATGGACAGTGGAAGCTTAGTAATAGGGTCCCGTTGGTACCCTTCGGGTACGAAACCCTAATAATTAATGATGATATAGCAATAGTAGTAGATGCTAGCAGGCCACTTCAGTAGCCAGCCAGCAGATATTTGTTATGAATTTTACAACAGGTTACTATAGTTACCATCATGATACTATAGTAACTAACTATTAGTTAACTATAATAACCAACAGTTTAATAATTGGTTATTTTCTGTATCTATAGTAACGTAACCAGCGTTACGGATGGGACTGACTGATGACAGGCTTTTTAGGTAATTCAAACAGAGACGCGTGCGTGTGCGTACTACATAGTAAGCACTCATTCATGAGATAAAAAGGACATAAGAGAAGTACTCTTGTACTTTTCATACATAACATATATGTATTTGATCGACATGGCAAACTATGGCTTTAGCCTCTTTACAACTTTGGAAGAAGAAAATTTCCAGGTTGTTTGGCAATATTCTTCTCACCTATTCACAATAGTAAAATAGTTACCATAATTCCAATTTCAGATATTTTCTAATTCTTCTTTTCCGTCGGATAAAATATCTATGACGGATTTACCTGAAATAACGACAATAAAGATAATTAAATAAAACATAGTTTGCTTTATATGAACAGAAAAAAAAACTTAATAAATCGACTTTTCCTAGACGCAGTACAATATAAAACAATTTTTTTTAAATACAAAACAATAGGTATATTTCTTTACATACAGGGTAAGAGATGTATTTGTCTTCTTTGTAATAGTTTCATTTAAATAAACTACATATTATGTATTCGTATATGTGCTGTGTAATCAAAAGTTTGCACTTTTCACCAGTAACGTAATGAAAATATATCCTTAACGGCCAAGCCACACTTCAAGTGTGCACGATTCAACGTTTGGTTGCTACCACAGACTACTAGGATGCTACCTTTAGCGACTAATTCGGATTAGCGTTTGGTTGCTGCGTTTAGCGACTAAAGCGGATCATCGTTTGGTTGCTGCGTTTAGCGACTAAAGCGGATCATCGTTTGGTTGCTGCGTTTAGCGACTAAAGCGGATCATCGTTTGGTTGCTGCGTTTAGCGACTAAAGCGGATCATCGTTTGGTTGCTGCGTTTAGCGACTAAAGCGGATCATCGTTTGGTTGCTGCGTTTAGCGACTAAAGCGGATCATCGTTTGGTTGCTGCGTTTAGCGACTAAAGCGGATCATCGTTTGGTTGCTGCGTTTAGCGACTAAAGCGGATCATCGTTTGGTTGCTGCGTTTAGCGACTAAAGCGGATCATCGTTTGGTTGCTGCGTTTAGCGACTAAAGCGGATCATCGTTTGGTTCCTGCGTTTAGCGACTAAAGCGGATCATCGTTTGGTTGCTGCGTTTAGCGACTAAAGCGGATCATCGTTTGGTTGCTGCGTTTAGCGACTAAAGCGGATCATCGTTTGGTTGCTGCGTTTAGCGACTAAAGCGGATCATCGTTTGGTTGCTGCGTTTAGCGACTAAATCAGTTCAACGTTTGGTTGGTGTTTGCGTGTGTCTGTGTGCAAGTGCTAGCGCGTATGTGTGCGTGTATGCGTTGTGTATCCAGCTTGCGTGCGTACGCGCGTTCGTTATTCCCCAACGTATTCCATACTCACAGCTCCTCGTAGAAAGCGACGCGCGTGTCGGTGGAGCCCTGCTTGAGGCGGCGCAGCGTCGTGTACTTGTCGTCTCCGGCGCGGGCGCGGGCCTCGTGTAAACGGTCCAGAGCAGCGGGACCGGCCTCCACTCGCAGAACCGAGAACTCGCACCGCAGCTCGTCCAGTTGCCGCTGCAGGTGCTTGGATTTGGCTAGGTATTCCACTCTGAAAAAAAAATAACACTTCAGTCACACTCACAACTCCACAGCAGGATATTCAGACACACGCAAAACAAGGACACAAACACCTAGACAAGGAACAAAATCACTTAATTCATCATTGCGATATCTCGCTGGGAATCGAACCCACTACTCCAATCAGTAACCAAGTTGATCATCAGCAATAAAGAACAATGACATTGGTTTTTAAATATCACAATTTGGGAATCACAAAGCGGACTTACAATTGAGTTGCTAAAATTAAAGCAGCCCAAATGTCGGGTCATGAGCAATCCAGAGCACGTGCCTTGGGGGTAGTTTAAGGGGATCCACCAACCCGCATTGGAGCAGCGTGGTGGAGTGAGCTCCAGGCCTCCCCAATAATGAGGAGAGACCCATGCCCAGCAGTGGGACGCAAAAAGGGTTGCAGCCAAATCAGCAGTTTTATGGTGGCGCCTAAATCGACAATTTAGGAAGATGCCTTTGTTTTGCATGCAATCTTGCTTCACATGGGCGTAAAAAATAATAATGACAGTTTAAGAGGGCGCAATACAATGTATTAAAGTAATATTAATTTAAAAAAAAAACTCATCAACTCATTGTTGCAGACTATTCTTCATGGACATTTTTGATTAAATATACCTCTCCTTCTCAATTTCTACTGACAATGCCACAGATATAGGGGTATTAATCAGAAAATTCATCAATTCAGCATTGCTTTAGTTGCATAGCTGGAGTAGCAGACGCTCATGCAGGCCACGTGGTGTTAAGTGGTCGCTGCAGCCCATGGACATCTACATACAACCTCAAGCAAGCACTTGTCTGAGGTCGTATGCAGTTGCGCAGCTACTCCGGAGGCTGGTGGTCATCTTGTGTAAGTGTGGCCGGCAACTGCACCTTTCCACTGAAACACAATAGAGTCGGTTCACGGCAGAAGTGGGTGCAGCGGTGGTACTTCCCCGGGCGAACCACAATAGTTCTACCACTTAAATATTATGACAATTTCTTACCTCTCCTTCTCAATTTCCAACGACAGCCTATGTATATGGGGGTCGTGGTCATCAGGTAACAGCTGGTAGGAATTGAGCTCCGACTCCGTAGGGCTGCCGCCGTTGACTAGCGCTTCGCCCCCGAGCTCCGCCGGCAGCGAACATGTCGACGGGAACAGGCTTGACGGGACTGTTGATGATGTTGGCTGTAAGAAATGAAGAAAAATTCTATTTTGATACTTATAGTCACACATGGACTTATTTTCATGGACACTCACACACTCATGGACAAAAAAGGGAGACAAAAACAGGGAGAGAGAAGAACAGAACAGTTACCAAGGGAAATGGGACTTTTTTAATTGATTCGAATCCTCTCAATTTTGTGGAGTAGCACTAAAAATCCGGAAACTGAAGCCTTATGTAAGTATTGCCGGCAGAAGCACATTCCCAGCGTTCAGCTGACCATGATACTTTTGGAAAAATTCTTTGCTCTTCTTGTAATTCTCTATCAGAATATCTTACTGGCAGCAACAAGCCAGTAGAGGTCCTGCTGAGGAAGTTAACTAGCTCCTTCTTCAGTCTCTTTGCCTCAGCGGCCTTCTTCTCCGACTCCTCCACCAGCCGCGCTGTGAGGAACTCTACACGTTGGCCCCAATGTTGGCCAATGCCATTCGTCCAACTTATGGATCTAGTGAATGGCATTGGCTCCAATGTTGGGGCGAGCGTTGGTAGTTGGCTGTCTCATGTCGATTTCTAAATGGAATCTGAGACGTTCGCGATCTGTCCACACATTGGTGCGTGTGGAGCCAGTGTTACGGACAGCATACAAGAAAACCAATTTTATCGGTCGACAGTGGATAGATTTACTCGGACGTGCATGAGCTTATTGTTGCCGATATTGGACGTTGATGGGACAGATTTACTCGGAACAGAAGTGCACAGCATGAGCTTATATTGTTGCAGATATGAACAGATTTACTCGGACGTGCATGAGCTTACATTGTTGCCGAAATTGGACATTGACTGTGCGGATCAACAAAGTGAAGACTGCAGACTGGCTAGAAATTCAAGTTCAAGCTCGTCGTTAGATCGGACGATGATGGTTATAGTAATGTATGAACTCTTTTTCTTTTACATTCTTTTGATTTGAACGGCCGAGTTTACCCGAAGACGCCCAAGTAAAGATCGGCCGATAACGTTTTAATAGTACGCGTGCTGTGCTGTGATTTTATTAGGGGAGACATACTATTTGCGTGACTAAAAGGTATGTTTACTTACAGGTGGTAGGGAACCAGTGGAGGTCCTGCTGAGGAAGTTGACGAGCTTCTCCTTGGCCTGCTTCTCTGCCACCTTGGCGGCCACCAGCTCTGCCTTCAGCCTCTCTGCCTCCGCGGCCCTCTTCTCAGATTCTTCCACCAGCCGCGCTGTGAGGAACTCCGCCTCGCGGGTCTTACGTTCTAGGTGCACCTAGAATTATAAAGTGCATTTTAATCGATTTTCGTATATATTTTTTTTATTAATTGAAAATCGTATTTTGAATTAAATCCAATATCCATTATTGTTCCCATTTTAATATCGATTTTAAACGGTGTTTGTAGGGATAATAAATTTCGATTTTCAATTGATTTTAGCATCGATATTTAAGCCAATAACTGCGATTTTTAATCGATTATATATTGATTAGATTGAGACAGTATCGTGTTGACTTTATTTACCAAATTGTATAATAATTTTTAATTAAATCGATTCGAATCGATTATGAAATTAACAAAAAGTCGAGTTTAGTAATTATTTTCATCAATTTCCGTATCGAAATTAGTATCAATGAACTTTACTATTTTTAAACAATTTTATTATTCCGCTCTGAACCATGAACATATGATCTGGCACAGTACAGAATACCGACCATATCTCATATTCTTCCCGATCTACACAAATATACATTAGATACAAGTTCACCGATTTTCTACTCTACTTACAAAAGTAGAAGAACTTATATTAGGTTAAATTTTTATAGTTACATACCTTTTCCTCTTCAGTCTTAATAGCCGAGAGCCGTAACCTGGCGTTCTCCCTCTCCGCGTCAGCCGCCTTCTGCGCCAGCAGGGACGCCTCTTCCTCGGCCACGCGACCCTTCTCCGCTAGCAACTCCGCCGTCTCTTCCGACCGACGCTGCAAGGGAAATACGACTTTATTGCCTTCGACTATTTTCAATTCAATTTCGCTAAGCTTGGTAATATGTGTTTGGTATTAGAGTAATGGATTGGACAGCTCATTAAAGTCTAATTAATATCTAAGAGTATATCAATATTTTGAGAAAAAAAAAAACAACGGGTTGCACTCCGGTAGTGCCGGCAGAAGTGAAAACTTGAACATTAACGTTGCGCATTTTATTTTGGAATTGTTAGGGAATAATTTCTCACGAATTGCTTTTAATATCAGTATTATTTTTCATCTAGTATTTTCAGTAGGTTTTCATCTTGTATTTTTATGAAGTACTCACTCATTTTCTTTCACTATTTCTTCGTCACTTTTTTCATTAATAGATGCACTTTGTTCAATGTCCATATTTTAAATACTTGATATAAACGAATTTTACAAGTATAGACAGTCGAGCCATTAGCTGTCACCTCTCCGTCTTACGAATATTCGATCAGGCCACGTGTCCTGACGCGAGTTTAACATTTTTTACCCATCCCAAAAAAGTGCACAACGCCGCTAAAGAAGTTTTCACATCAAAAACACTTCTTCTGCCAGGTGTGGACACCATTGCTTTTCCTCGGAAGGATGGAAGCAAAAAGCGAGAGAAGACTTGTCTCGAGAGATGTTCTTAACCAGGCCAAGGTTCATAACGGGCTGTGCACAGTTGATGATCACGAAGCAATAGAAGCTGTATCTCACCAGAGCCTCATTGGCCAGGCGGATCTCCTCCTGGTACTGCAGCAGGCGTTGCTCAGCGGCCGCCCTCTCGCGTTCAGCTGCTTCCCGAAGTTGCTTTTCTCTTGCTAGCTTGTTGCGTTCTATTTGACGACGCTGTGGAGAAATCAGTAAATCGTAATCTATCTAATACCTTTATCCGAGCATTTTTTTCGGGGGAGGTAAATCGATCTAGGTAGCTTTCATTTTTGGAAAAAGTCGTTTTATCCATGTTTTCAAGAACTGAACAATATCATTGCAATACGAAGGTAAATTTCGTCAATGTTTATTAGGTTATAATAGCTCAGGTGGGAAATCAGGTGGTCCCAAAACCAGAAGAACCCGGTTGGAGTCCGGACGTCTGTACTCCAACCTACCGTACATACACCGTCCGTTGTACGTACTTTTATACCCGGTCCTATTAAGGGATATTGCTGACCTGTCCCACCCACTTCTATTCTTCCTCTTCCAGCATAAATGCTGACCATACTCTATTAAACATATAAAAGCTCTGCTTTCTCTCCCATTCCTCAGTCTATCCCCGGAAGTCAGTCTATGACATTCAAATTTTAACACGCGCGTCTGCCAAACGATCCCAAAATTCTAATTAGTTACATACTTTGTTTCTTTTATTTAATTAAAATATTGTTTTTAAAAACGGATTTTAAATTAACCCCGTAACAGTATGTACACATCTGTACACCACCTACTGTTTTGTGGGAGGGAGGGAGGTGCTATTGCATGAAAAAAGTATACACCATCATATGTTCTGATTGCTGATATTTGCAAAGTAGTTTTTATCTTACTTTATAACAATCTAGTTCCGCAAAGTAACACCTGATTCTATTAATTATATGAGTGGCTAATTTAACCAGATGGCTGCTACATTAACTCCATGCGGCATGCGTGCCCGTCAGCTACTCCATTTAAACATAAAACCTCACCAGCTTCTCCTCCTTGGCCTGCGCCTTCATCTGCTGCACCTCCATAGTATCAGGTTTCCGCCGCCGCATGTACAGGTCATGATTCCCGATGCACAGGTCCAGTATCTGAAACAATTACAGTCCATTTCTTTAGGTATGTTAAGCATAGTAAACAAATGATCGGCTCATATAAGCGATATAGGAGTTTTGGTGGGTAATTCAAAGAGACATGTCCTACTCTTGTTTTATTTTCATTATCTTGGTGTATTTTCATTACATGCCAAAGTGTTGTGACATAAAACAAGTTGATTAAAAGTACGAAAATGTTTTTTTTTATAACAAACCGATCAAAAAGGCTTACTGGCCAAGTGGTGTTAAGCGATCACCGTGGATCAGTGTGGACACAGGCAACCCCAGGGGGCCACTCGAGCATTGCCGGCTTTGGAGAAGAGCTTTTTTTACAGCTTTCTTGTAGAACAACATATTAAAGTCAACTGGGAGTGCTGAATGAAGCTGTCAACCAGACATCAGTTGCTATAGTAACCATACTTACCTGACTGACAGCTGGAATGTGACTGACTTATTGACAACTTTATATCTATCTAAAACTAACTACACATTTAAAAAAAATACTAACTCATTCATGCCTTTGGGATAAAGTTATATCAATAGCGATATATAGCTTGTCAACGAAATTGATATTAATAATCAGTTACTATAGTTACCAGCATTAACCATAGTGACCTGATTGACAGATTCTACATACCCACAACCACAGTATGCCTACACTCGTGAGCTAAAACCTTGCGAAAGGCAATCTACGTATTGTTACGACTTTAGAGTAAAAAATCAAACAAATCTCGTAAACAACAAAAACAATTAGTCATTAGGTCCACTATCGAACTATGAAGAAAAATCTCGAAAACTCAGTAATAAGAAAACAACGATTTCTGGACCGTTTCGCATCCGTACCTACGTAGGTACCTATATATTATAGTATAACATCGCGGCTATTGTTTATGAGTATACATAATTAGAAGTTTAGAGCCTATTGTCCCGGGTTCGGAAAGTTCTAGGTTCCATGGGTAGCGGTATATAATCCACGCACCGAGCCGCGACAGTGCAGCTTAGTTCCGGAACTGATATCGAAGCGATCTCTATCAATTAATGATTTGGATTTTATCAATTGGATTTTCTGTAAAGGAACATAATAAAACTCTTGGACGTTATAAACGCCATTTTCATTGCTCATAGCGCGTAATAGTATTTATCACTCTATAATAATATAAATATCAAAATATCTTACCAACTTGTTCATCCCCTTCGGCGAGAAGAATATAAAGTTAGTGACCGACTTGTCCACGAACTTGATGACAAATTTCTTGTCATCAAACGATATGTGTTTGATCTCCGACCACGGGAACGTCGTCTTTGGCGTCAGCTTGTTGTCCTTCTCGTAAATGTTGAGGCCTAGCGCTGTGACGCCTAGGTACAGGTCTGTTTCTTTCTTATTCTGAAAACGTGGTTGTATTATTGTTAATAAGGACAGATAATAAGATCATTGAAGCCAGAATGGCCCTGCGGTTAAATTCTTTTAAATTTTATGTAACATCTGTGTATAACCTTTATTCCACAATAAAGATTTATTGGATTGACTGATTGCAAGTAAAACGGGCACATTCCAGTGTAATATGAGTGACTGATCGTGGCAAATTTCATGCGCGTTACTGTCCTTAGGAGGACTTGTTAAGACTTTAAAGACTGCTAAGATTAATAAATAATGTAGTTTAAAAAAACTAAAAAACACGCTCTTGTGAAAATACGAACTAAAAAGTAAAAAATAAGATTAAAATGTTTTTACTGTAAAAAAAAGCGTAGGGTGGTTTTTAAGATACTATTGACACCATGCACCCCCAAAACATTTTCTTCTTATTTTTTACTTTTTAGTTCGTATTTTCACAAGAGCGTGTTTTTTAGTTTTTTTAAAGTACATTGTTTTTTTAATTTTTTCGTTGGATTTTTTTTCATATTATTGCATTGTCATTGGCCCTTGACCCCTATGCATATTTTCAAGTTAATCAGACGCTTAGAAGTAGGTGAAAATAAAAGCTAATATAAGCGTGTTAAAAATATAAAACTTTATATTTGTTTCATTAAGTAGGTACCTTAGGCCGCGAACTTATCAGCCGCCCCTCGTATATTTTTTTTATCCTGATGATCCTAGTTAGGACTTTAATATAAAGTTATGAGATTATTGTATTGTCATCAGCCCTTGACCCCTGTGCAAATTTTCAAATTAATCAAATTTCAAATTAGAAGTAAGTGAAAATGAAGTTAAAAGATTCTGTTACATACATACATACATACAGGTCAAGCTAATAAAAGCGTGTTAAAAAACTGCTTTGCAACAAGCCACAATCAGAACGTATGATGGTGTATATTTTTTTCATGCAATAGCACATCCCTACGAAAAAAGTATACACCATCATACATTATGATTATGGATTGTTGCAAAGTAGGTTTTACCTAACTTTATAACGATGGAGTTCCGCAAAGTAACCGCTGAATCTATTAATTATGCTTTTTAAGATGTCAAGTCACACTAATAAATTGATGAAATCTTCCATATTTATTCATTTTTACGATTCCCACATAGCCCTGAACTAAGATTTGCTGTGTTGTGAGTGTTATGGACACACACACAGAGTCAGAAACACCCAGTACAATACCCAGAATTCTTTATGTCTCGGTAGGAATCGAACCCAGGACCCTCCGAATGGCAGTCCGGCATGGTAACATTTGCATTGTACAGGTCGTCACATTAGATGTTGCTTAAGAATAACGTTTAGAGCACTTATAATTTTGTTTGATGACTACAGTAAGATTAAAAACTTTTGTATTTAATACAACATCTATAAAGATGTTGCGTTTATTGATTACGCACAAACACACAAACTAGTAACATCTTAACATTATAGTGCACGAAGGATGCATATGGGAAGAATATTCACATGTAGTAATTAATTTATATAAAGACTTACATTAATGGCAAAATAGTTAATTCCATACATGTCTAAATCTTGTGCTATCTTCAGATATTCCATTTCGGCTTCATCCCTTGACATACCTTTGTGATCTGCGTACCTGAAAATTTAATTTTTATTCAGAATATTGTTGATATTTTGCAGCACTTAAATTATCTAAAGGTGTTGCCACAATTTTGATATACTATGTTTCCTTAACTCAGTAACTATAGTTACCTTCTAAGAACTATAGTAACTGATGACTAATTCTACATTATTCATCATTGTTCATAATTCACCAGTCTTCATAATACATACTTATCAATGATCATACATACTTATTTGAAATTTAGGCCAAGGGAATTGGTGAGTTTGAAATGAGTTAACATCTTTTGTGCTTTAGAGGACACGTTAACGTCGTTCCTAGTTGTTGGCGACAGATAGCCGTTGTTAAACGCTTTTAGGACCTACATCAAGGGCACTAACCCACAACTCCACCAACTCACTTTGGACCAGTGTGATGAATTAAGCTTCAAGCCGCCCCAATACCAAACGTGATGTAGACGTGCCCAGCAGTGGTATGCAAAAAACGATTGCAGCTATATTAATTTAAGTTTTACAAGTTCTTTTTAAATAAGGTTTCACCACATCCCCACTGTAAGGTAGAATACCTATAAATAACTATTCACACTCATAGCCCCATAGTAGTACATACACCCTGTGTCGTGGGTGCCATGAATACACACAAAGACAGAAACACAAACACCCAGACCTAGAACAGAAATTTTAAACTCATTAAATTTTTTGTCTCGCCGGGAATCGAAACTGGGATCGTAGGTGATCTGCAGTCCGGCATTGTAACCATTACGCCACACGGCTCGTCTGTAAAAAAAAAAAGTAAAATAATGTAACATACCATATCTTGATGCGCTCCTCCCACATCTCGGGCGTCATCTGGTACTGGTCGATGACGCGCTGCGGCAGTAGGTCCTCGCTGGCCAGCATTCCCGGCTTGTACGCGCTCTCGTCGTAATCGCCATACTGAAAAAAATATATCACATCACTATGTTTTCTTTATTTGAATAGAATAGACGGCCACGCATGCATGCCACGTGATGTTAAGTGGTCACTGCAGCATACGGACATCTACACACGCCAAACCTTTTCATCAAAACAATAGAATTGCTTCACTGCAGAAGCGGTGCAATGGTGCAACCTTTTTTTTGGTATCAGGGGGAAACCTTCAAAATATACCCAACAACTTGGGAGGGGATACTGGGTTATGTGGTATTTTACCGCACTAAAACCCCCTTGGTGGCCTGCCTCTGAACTTGGGGAGGACTCCGGGATCTCCAGAGTAACTCCATGCGCGACGCTAATGGGCCCATCGGGAGAGTAGATGTGCTGAATGAGGTTCTTTTCTGAGACAATCCCAATTTTGAAAAATTTTGTATACTTAATATTACTTATATTTTATCTGAACAGTTACATCTTAAATTAATCCCCAATTTTCTTAACCCCATCATCAGCTACCAGAACCTATATTCAACTAACCTTCGCCTGAACAGCATAACTGGCAAGCAACACAGATGCCTCGGGTGGACAGTAGATGTCCATGCTGAGGATCGCCTGCTTCACCTGCAGGAAGAGCAGATGCTGCGTCACCTCCTGGATCAGCTCCTCGGCCACATCCTCAGGGTACAGCTTGCAGAGCAGCATGAAGGGTGTGCCTGGCATCTGGGAGACACATTGGTCTTGGACTGAAAGTATAAAAAACTTGAATTCAACTATAGAAAATAAAAGATTGTACACGTGTGCTAAAGCCCTTGTTGTACGAGAATGTGTTGCCAAATTCTAAACAAAGTTAAATTTCACATAAATGGTATTTTTTTTATTATTGCAATGCATGATTTTGCGAATAGTTTTCGGCGCCAGGCAGTATAAAAATAGTCAAAATATGTGAGTCATCAGTACATAATTAGTAAGTCAAATTGTGTGATATTTAAATTCTTCGCATATCGTGAATTAGACACCCAAAAAGCTGTGAAAAGTAAAACATGCCTCTTTTATTACCACCAATACTCAAAAATTATTGAACCCACCTCTTTTATCCAATTTCAGCCAGCTTATGAAGTGCTTGGTGTCCTCGAACTGGAGACCAAAGAACCATGTCTCTCGCAGTCCAATCGTCCTGCACACCAAGTCAAATAGGTCTCGTCCAGTTGCTCGCCACTGAAAAGAGTAATAAATTACAAATTTTACATCAGTAGTCGCTTTTTACATTTTGTCGATTTGAACAGAAAATTTTAAATAAATTTTTAATACCTGGAAAATTTAAAAACTGGCTAGCTTATTTTGACAATGTTTATAATGATCAACAATTATGTTATGCATTTGTAACTATTAATTTTAAGAGGAGATCAGAGCCCTGAAGAAGAACATTAAAAAGGGTTGAAAAAACGGGTTGTCTGTAAAGTCTGTTTACGGACGATAGTTTAAAGTGACAACGTCATCACCTTAATTTATAAACAGCCGACGAACTGCTTAAGCCGAACTCTCAAGCCTCAACGTAACGTTACAAGCGTACCGTTACAATGAGCGTAAAGCTACAATTAGTGTGACGCATAGAGAACATACCCCGTGACGTTACAATGGGCGCAACGTTACATTGAGTCATTCTTTTCCGTGCGTGCAGCCGGCGTTCATCGATTTATTAGACGTTCTCATGTCAAAAAGGAAATTATTACACATAAAAATGTCTGTTATTGTGTGTTTCCTGCTGATAAGAGTTGAATGACCTTATTGCCATTTGTAGAGATAATAACAATGTAATTAGCCTTAGGGCCCTTACTGATGGACAGCACAGATTCAGCTGAAATCACACTGTCATCAGTTGAAGAAAATGAATATACTGTTTTGTAAATCTAAGTACATTAGTGTTGAGATCATAATTAAAATAATTGTATTATCCATTAATATTACTACATTCTTTTAAAACAAAATTCAACATTATTCTTGTGTTGTTGTTTCTTTCTGTTTTGGCTTGTGCAATGTTTTCTTGGCATCTTGATATTTTTGATAGTAACAATTGACTGGCAAAGCAAAGAGCAGCTTCATTGTATCATACAATTTGTATGTATGTGCATGTCATGTGTATGTACATGGCCAAGTGTAATTTTAACCAGCCCCACTGCATTGGTCACATAATTCTCTCTTTACTATTAAGAAACCAACTAATAAGAAACCCAAAGTTCAATTAGTTTAAATTGACTAGAAGTTTGGATGTACTAATGTGTGACATCCATGTCAGAATAAAATGGGTCAAAATGAAATGAATTGAAACTGAAATGAAATAGTTTATTAACGTCCTGGGTAATAATATAATATACTTAATATTTGTCATTGTTGTACGGCCATTTGACTGACCTTCATCATTATAAAGTTAGGTAAAAACTACTTTGCATTGGAGCAGCGTGGTGGAGAAAGCTCCAGGCCTCTCCAATAATGGGGAGAGAACCGTGCCCAGCAGTGTGACATAAAAAAGGGTTGCAGTTAAGGCTTAAATGGGCTAGGAGAAAAAAACGGGTGGAAAAAACCCCAGCCCTGTTTTAAATAAATTTTCAGGTACAAAGGTATTTAAAATGCAGAATGACTGTGGGGTGACAAAGGACACATGAGACAGCTATTGTGTGTCTATGCTATCCGCTCACAAATTTCAAAAAAATTAAAATGATTACATGGTATATAGAAACAGTCTTATAAGCAGGTCAGCAGGTTGAATTTAGCCTGTCATGTGCAATTTGATGTACCATGGTCTAGAATATAACAATAGAATTAAAACTGTTGGGCAACTAAGTTTAGTAATAAATTATCAGTAAGTAATTAGTTAATTTATGTATGTATGCAGACAGGGTTTACAAATAGTTATTGTGCAAACATATTTGTATGAACATTCCTATGTGTCTTGCCTTCTTGGACTTCATTCTATGCACAATTGAATAAAGAAACATTGCATATCAATATATTTAAATATGAGAAGGTGTAAATTTGTTTAGAATAAAGTCATAGCATGCATGCTATGCCAAGGCCGAGTAGTAAAAAAATGCGGTCCTAGACGTGACCAATCCCAGGTTCCACCACCACACGGTTCCACAGCGCAAACCTCTGACAAAGAAATTTGTAATGTGCGCATTTACTCCACGGTGATGAAAAATATCGTGATATTTAACTGATTACGATGTTCTCCATCGCCGTGCATGCCTAAGAGAAATTCATAATTTCTCGAAAGCATGATGTCCACCAACCCAGGCTTGGCCAGCGTGGTGGACTATGGTCCAAATCCCTCTCATTTTGTGAGAGGAGACCTGTGCCCAGCAGTGAGACATAAAAAAGGTTGAAAAAAATGCATAGCTGTTATGGTCTAACATTTTCACAGTTCCTATCATGCCTATATTTATGTATGCATATGTATTTATTATATATTTATGCTTATATATAAAGGTATGTATGTGTGTGTAAATATATGTATTTGTTATATACCATAGAACTTATTTAGACATAAGTATTAATTAAATATATTCAAGCTGAATCCACCAAACTGTTTCCACCTACCAACAATTTCTCACCATCACCATGGTTTGACTGGGAGAGAATGTATTTAGGAATTACGTCTGCCCATTGTTATCCTAGTTATTAGGTAATAACAAAACAGAATAAATAAATAAATGGAAGTATATTAAGAAATTTAACAATAATATTGTAAGAATTAAATATGAGAAAGAAAAGATTTAAATAAATAAAAAACATAAAATAGTTGTGAGACACGCTTCATCATACCAATATGCATTATAAATGCAAAATTTGTATTTGGTTTTACTGTATAGCAATAGTAAGGAGGCTGGAAAGTGACATAGGCTAATATTTACATCAGAAAAACATCTCATCCCTATGGGTAAACCCTAACATAATATATGGGTATTTTTTTCCCCTATAACTAGTCTAATGCATTTTATTCCTTAATACCAGTGAAACCGTGGTGTTCAGCTAGTATATGCATGCATGACTAGATAAGAACACAAGATTTTTTTTAAAACCTATGCCATTTCCTAGCACAGTATGAACAGGATGAGTAGACCATCTAATAAGATGGTTTAAAAACATTTGATAGCAAGATGGTTACTTATGTTGAGTATCTTCCAGGCATCCTCAATTAAGGAGTAAGATTGGTATGGTAGTAGTGAGACAAGCACTGGAAATTTACTGGCATTATATTATGGCGTTCAATGAACATGTAAATGTCACAAGCAAAGAAATAAATTTCCGACTGGCTTGTATCCAAAGTGGAAATTCTCACACCAGCAATCATTCACTGTGTCACAGGGCTTCAAAATACTACACTAGTTAAATAAATAAATCAAACAACCTTCCATTAAATTTTGAAATAACAGCAGATTGGAATCGGAACTAGAACTAGCTTCAAATAATTTATTCAAGGAATGTAGCGAGTTAGTACAATAAACAAGAGATTATGGCAACAATTTACATGCATGACCTAAGGTCAAGATGAGTCACAATCATTGCGTACAAGTTGATAATTATAAAAAAAAGCACTACATCTAATTACCTCGAGGTTGAATTCCAATTCGGCGTCTAAAGTGCACACTTTCACTGGAAACGACTTAGATGCTTTCTTCCTCCTAAACGGCGGCATTTTACTCACATATCTTTACCAACAGCGACACTATGAAGGGAACTATTGTAGTACGAATAGGTTATGATTGTTGTAATTGATTTCAATTTTTACCGAACGCTTGCAAGTTTACGTAATGAACGCAATGAACTACTAAGCAACGCGTCTAATATCACATCGCGTACCTATTTCTAGCTGTTATTATTTACAAACAAAAGTAAGTAACGTCAATGAAGCAAGAATGCGAGGTGAATGAAGAAAAAAATATATTTTTTAATGTCGGTCAAGCAACAAAACAAGTCGGTCACGTCACTCATACGTCAAATGTCAATTCGCTGTCAACACAATAGACAAAATACTTGGAGCATCGAAGGTATTGACTCCCGTTTAAATGCTCTTAAGGTCAGATTACATTAGCCAACCTGCAGGGGCCGACCTGGTTATCTGAGTACATTGTAATAAAATACTCAAGATAACCAGCAATATATGCCAAATCAGACCCTTCAAGTTGGTCAATGTAATCAGCCCTTAAGATCTAAGACAAAAAAAATACTAGTGTCACACCTGTCAATGTTGATGCTCTGTAGTATTATTTATTCTTATGCTCTAAGTATTATGCCAACCCTTAAAGCATTAAAAGTGTTAATATACTGATGCTCTAAGTTAAGTGCTCTATGCTAACCTTGGCTGAATGTGCCAGCCACATTGAAAATTTTTAATAGGCTAAAAAAGACAGTGTCCAAGGCCTCAAAATCGACAAAAAATATTAGTGACACTGACATTGACAGGCATTGTCAGGCATTGTCAATGTCAGTGATTGTCAAATCGAATGTCAATTCAATTCAATCAGCAAAATTTGATAAAAAAAATACACGTGGTTTTATCGTGTTTTGTTTGAGACAAGAAAAATTGTTATGAATTGAAGAAATGGGGAAATTTCGCTCAAAAATAAAAGGAAGTACGAAGGGCAAGAGATGGCAGAAGGGGCAATCTTCGAATTCCAACCCAAAAACACAAAAATACAGAGAGATGGCAAAGTCCCGGTTTTTTCAAGAGAATCTTGGTAAGTTTTATTTAGTTGAATGTATCACATTATAACATTGATTACCAACACTGTCCAACATTCATAGGATAAGCGCCACAACAACTACATTGACGACGCCATAGTGCAATGGTTACCATGCCGGACTGTCGTTTAAAGGGTTCTAGGTTCATTTCCCAACAGGGCAGAAATTTGAAGGAGGTTTTAAATTTCTGTTCTTCATCTGGGTGTTTTATCCTTGTCTTTATGTGTCTCCACTAGCAGATTCAGGAGCTCTACTTTTTCCATTATGCTGCTGTCACATTTCAACTCATCCTTTCATTTCTTGCATTGTCTTCTTTTGTTCATTTTTCATCCCTAGGATACCACATTGCAGCTCCGGGAAGGATGGCAGTGTGTGCGTGGCTGCATGCTGCCGTAAGCATCGGAAGGTGCATAAGAGAACATATGCTCTCCTAAAGATGGAGCGTCCCAGTGTCCTCCCAAGCGCAGGCCACCGAGGGGTTTTTAGTGCGGTCAAATCCCACATAACTTGGTATCATCTCCCAAGGTTATCTTTTGAAGCTGGGTATCTGTTGAAGGTTCCCCCCGATACAAAAAGAAGGATACCACATTGTATGTTTTGCTCCATTTCTCCTGGGTACTACACAGTTTGTGTCCTATCCAAAGATATTTCAATTTATCTATCTTGTCAGTCTGGGATTTTTGTCTTACTTCTTATAAAGGGGTTTAGTTTTCTATCTTGTTTCTTGATAACTTCTTCTTCTTCTTCGTCGATTCCTCATGTCTGAGGGTTGTGACCACCTACTTTGTGACAGATGCAAGAATTCCTTTATGATGGTTTGGCACACATCTTTGACAATGTCAGTCCACTGAGTAGGAGATCTTAGACTACTTCGCTTTTCGTTCACGTGGCCTACAAGTAGAAGCTTTTCGAGGTTGTCAGGTCGTCTTGCTATGTTCTTGATAAATATCTAGCTTCATTCCATGGCTCTATGGCAGTGATACAGGTATTGAAGACCTGTAAGGTAGACTGTAGATATTATTTGATTATGTGGCTACTATTTCTCGGCTTTCCCCTGCACTCCACTATGCTGCTCCAATGTGGGCTGGTGAAGAATGAAAAATTGCACAATTTATAATTATTTATTTATTTATGTGAAAAACACCTTAAGCTACTACATATTAACAAAGGGTTTAACCTAATGCCCATTGGCATTGTCTTCCAGTCCACCCTGGGTGATGATGAGAATGCGAGGTAGGCTTTTGGCACAATTAATTCTTTCTTTTAGGTAATTCCGGCCTTACCCAGCAAGCAGTGATAAAACACAATGCAATGATGACATACAGTCACAGTACAGACAAACAGAAATCAGCAGCAGAGAATGAGCTAACCATTGCCAAGGAGTTTGAGAGCATGTCTGTAAGGTCTGGAGAAGACTCTGAAACTGAGTACACTAGCTCGGCAAAGTCTGGGACCTTCAGAACCTTCCAGACCTTTGCCTCAGACTGGAGTCAATGCTCCAATATCAGCTTCAGCAGGTAATATTTTTTTATTATACTAGCAATTTTTACATATACAGTGGAATCTAACTCGAACCTCGTTAAGTCTAAATCCTTAGTAAGTTGAAAAAAATTGCCATTCCCTTCCACTGGACCCCTAAATATGCGGTATCTCAATCTATCTACAAAGTATTTATAATTCATATTTATACTTTATAACTTGAATTTCAAAAAGGAGACTCTGTAAGTCGTCATTAGTCAAATATAATGATGTCTTACTTGGAATGCCCCAAAATAATAATCTATTGTTTTTGTCCTATACAAGTGCAATGAATGAATAAATTCATAAAACTTTCTAAGTAACACAGCTGTAGTTACATATGTATAGTACTGTCTCCTTGTGGACAAAGGACACCATTACTATTAGCAGAGCTTGTCCATCAGTATTTATTTTGGCAGATAACTAACAACAACATGAGTACAAAGTACAAAGCGGAACCTAAAGACTTTGACTCTACGTGAAAAAAGCGATGTTATCAATACAGTAAAAAGCTGCATGATAAAAAAGCGCGTAGCAGCTCAATACAGATTGCGGAAGTCAAAATTTCAGCAGTTAAATCATATGTATCTCAAAGTTCTTGTTAAGGCGAAAACTCGTTAATTTTCTTTAATCGAATTTTTTTGAATTTCCCTTGACATTAGAGTTATAGAGAGTCCACTGTATATACTTTTGAATTTTTTTCTGTATTCCTTCACCAATGAAGCTGCCCTAATACAATAATGAGCATTGTGTTTATACAGTATCTGCACATAAAAGTAATTTCCTCACCCGCTTCCACATCCAACTTCTATAGTATTCTATTGCCACATTAACCACGCATACAGAAGCAATGCTTTAAATTTAAATGACGAGTTTAAATTTCTGTACGAAGACTTGACCTAAGGGTGTCTTTAGAGCACTCACATCATCAATCTAAGTTTGAGGCTCTGAGTGTCTTTATTGTTTTTACAATTTTAGGTTGTTAAGCAGATTTGACTCTAATAATGCCCTGCACAAAGAGATGCTGTCAGTGTTGGCTGCTGTGACAGAAGTCATCAAGGAGAGTGGTGGGAAGGAATCCACTACTGAGTACTTTGCTGCTCTTGTAAGTAATAGCTCTAGTAGATTTTTTAAATTGAGATCGATTTTATTGTCACTACTTAAATATTGTATTTTTTTTATTTGAAAAAAAATAAATAAATATTGTAACTACATTCTTCCATTGTAATTGCCCATAACCTTAACAATAAATAAATACAAGTAGAAATCAGTTATATCAACAATGAAGCCTAACAAAGGGACCACTGTAATAAGTTGCAATAGCCGGTTCATTAGAAAGCTGTTATAATTAAAACAACAACAAACGGGAACACCAAATAATTATATTAGCTTAAAATAAATCTATATATATAATTCATTTGAAAGAAATGTTTCAGATGGAAACACTAAAATCATCAGAAGGGGAAGACAGCCTAGTGGCAACACTATCGCTCCTAGCAATGGGAATTAAATCCGTTCCACAAGCAGTACTAAGGAAACAATTCTCTGACTCTGCAACAATATTCATGGATATTCTGGAGAAGAATGCCCAAACGGAGAACGGAGCGTTATTGAGAAGTGTTA
Organism: Pyrgus malvae; assembly: GCA_911387765.1. NCBI lineage: Eukaryota > Metazoa > Arthropoda > Insecta > Lepidoptera > Hesperiidae > Pyrgus > Pyrgus malvae. The sequence continues at coordinate 2,904,757 of OU426968.1, read as the reverse complement.
TTGGTTGTCTGTCCGTGCTGTTGAGGGCACAGGAGTATGCCCTATGGGGAGATTCTTCCACCATGAAGGTGTTTGACTCTGTGCTTGCTTTTTCCTTGCATTCTAAGCCTAAGGTAAGTTCTTATATCATTTGTTATCATATTGAGTTAGTGTGACTGATTGTGGTGATTATAATAATGTATATATATGTATTTTTCACATTAAGTACAGGGGAAGTTACTATGTAGAAGTATTGGCTACAACCCTCTATTGTGTCTGTTGTTGTTTATTATGTTATGATGAGCAGCAATGGCCGAGTTGTAAGGACCGCGGTTTCTGACGCGGGTGATGCCGAATTCAAATCTTCGGCGCGCACCTCTGACAAAACAAATTTGTGTAATGTGCGCATTTCATCGCTGCTCCACGGTGATGGAAAATATTGTGATATTTAATTGATTACGATGTTTTCCATCGCCATGCATACCTGAGAAAAACTCAAAATTTCTCGACCAATCCGCACTAGTCCAGGGTGGTGGACTATGGCTTAAATTCCTCTCACAGCAGTGGGACATAAAAAGGTTGAAAAAAAATGTTAAGATGGGAGTTTGATATTGTTTTGTTTGAATGGACTAAATATCAGGTCTGGTACAAGTTTTAGGAATCCATTAAATGAAATGAAAAACGTTTATTGATGACCGTTTACAAAAAATTTAGGTGTTTGCATCTAACAATAGTATTTAAACAGTCTACCTTATTCAGGCATCCAATAATCACTAAATTAACCTACAGTTATTTATTTACTAAACTAATTACAATTATAACTTAATTTAAATTACAAGTTTATTTTAAAGTTTTAAGAATCCGTTAAATTAAATTTTAACAGAACGGATTAAGTTAAGAACGCAAATTTTTAGGTTTCACTGATAATGATGGAAAGCTCATTCATATTTTATGCACTAAAATATTAATGAATATTAAAGTAAAATAAATTGTAGGTTCGCAAAGCAGCTCAGCATGCAGTTATAGCAATATTAAGAGGAAGTTGCTTCATGATACCATCGGAAGACCAGAAGACCAAGGTAAATATTTAAATTTGCATAAATATTGATAAAAAATATTACCTATATTAAAAAGAATAACGAAAAATTCAATTCTTTTTCTTTCATCTCTTGAGTTTTCATTAAAAAAAAGTCTTATCTATAGCTCTAATAAAATTGTAACTACCTGATATTTGCATGCACATATACATCTTCTCTATATGTAAAAATGAATTGCTGTTTGTTAGTCTCGATAAAACTCAAGAACGGCTGAACCAATGTGACTAATTTTGGTCTTGAAATATTAGTAGAAGTCCAGGGTAGGTTTAAACGTTGAGAAAATATGGAAAATTGCGAAATTGATAGTAAAACAACTTATTTTATTTTTCCTATATAAACTGTTAGTAACTGTTAACATTGGTTCTTTGCGCCTTCATCCAGAAGTTTGACATAGTCTGAATAACAATTAATCTGTCACTATTTGTTTTATATTTTTATGTGACAGTAACATAAAAACCCTTTGAGATGATAAAGAAACTAATCCTCTATTAATACTTTAAGGACAGGACAATTTCTGCGGGGTCCAACACTAGTATTGAGTAAAAAAGATTTTTTTTTAATATTAGGAAATTTTTTGACAGTCTAAGTTTTTAAAATCTTTGTGTGTTTCTGTATTTTGGAAGTTTGTACGCGCATCAGCATGAAAACATCTGCTTCACTAATGTACTGCAATATTTAACTGTTTGTGATTCTTTCTAGCTTGCTTCTATACTGTAATAGCATAACCAATCGGTGATATCACATAACCAAACATATCATTTTCAGCCACCCAAACTCCACCCGGCGTCGAATCGCGTAGCAGAGTATAGCCTGTCACAAATCAAGCCAGAAGCGTTATTGTCTGGTCACAGGCCAGTACTTCACACCCTGACGATGCTGCGAGATGTCCTGCCCGTCTTCAGTAAGGAGTATATCAAGGTAATATAAGATCTGATTTAAGTGTTAATACAGTGTAAGTATATTTTTTAAATATCGATATAAATCAGAAAATAGGGCAAACCCAAAAGATTTATTTAAGGAACTATTAATACACAATACACAACACACACACACACACACACACACACATTTGTACTAGTTTTAAAACTTAAATATTGTTAAGTTCTACCTACTGAGTATTAAGATTTATTTATGGAAGAGCAGGGCATCCCAGCACAGATATATTATTTACTTAAAAGGATGTCCCGCAAACGAAATAATAATTATGTACGCTCTATTTTATCAATAAAATATTTTTAATTTTCATTTTTTCATTTTAATTAATTAAAAGGGAAAAAAGTATTGGTCAGACATTAAATGAGATATTTAAATTCTAATTTAAATAGATAACAATCTGGTTGGATGAAGAGACACAGGAAATGATTTAGCATCTGTGTATTACATTGTGACAGAGGAGTTGTTAAAAGCCAAAACTCTTACTATTTGCTACCTATAAATAACGATTCACACTCATAGCCCCACAGTAGGCTACATATACCCTGGGTCGTGGGTACCATGGACACACACAAAGACAGAAACACAAATACCCAGACAAAGAACAGAAATTTAAATACATCATTCAAATTTCTGTTTCGCCGGGAATAAAACCCGGGAGCCTTCGATTGGCAGTCTGGTATGGTAACCATTGCGCCACGCAGGTCGCTATTACCAAAAAGACGATATTTCGCCAAAAACAATTTTTAATGTACTTTCTTTTTATAACTAAGGCAGACGGGCCGCGTGGTGTTAAGCGATCACCGAAGTATAAGTACAAGTACTATAATCACTTTTTTACTGATTGTAAAATGCAACACTTGTTGTCGCCCCACAGTCATGCTGCATAATGAATACCCATTGTTACGTGAAAATTTATTTAAAACGACTGGAGGGTTTTTCGTCCGCTTTTTTCTCCTAACCCATGCCTTAGCGCACCCAAAGCGGATGACGGTCAGCTGATGGCCGTACAACAATGACAAACATCAAGTGTATATTATTACCGAGGATGTTAATAAACTATTTCAAACATAGGCTTTGCTATGTCAGTGCCAAGTGACTGATTTACCAGCAAAATATTAGTAGTTATTATACATCCAAAGCAGAGAGATTAATTTTTTTTTCCAACCTTTTTTGTGTCCCACTACTGGGCACAGGTCTCCACTGATAAGTGAGAGGGATTTAGGCTATAGTCCACCACGCTGGCCAAGTGCGGACTGGTGGACGTCATGCTTTCGAGAAATTATGAATTTCTCTCAGGCATGCACGGCGATGGAGAACATCGTAATTACTTAAATATCACGATATTTTCCATCACCGTGGAGCAGCGATAAATGCGCACATTACAAATTTCTTTGTCAGAGGTGCGCGTCGAGGATTTGAAGCTGGGGTCGGTCACGTCGAAGACCGCGGTTTTTTTACCACTCGGCCATCGCTGCTCACTCGGCCATCGCTGCTCAATCTGTCCATATGCCTTACTAACCATCTAAATCTTTCCAGACAATATCTGAAGCGATCCTGTCCCTCATGACGCACAACAACGTGTTCATTAAGACCTGCTGCCTGCACACGCTGCACTCGCTGCTGTCGGCCCCGAAGGACTGCTGCAACCTGACCGCAGGCCTGGCCGCGCAGCTGACGAGGGCTCTGATGGCGGGAAGGCCTCCCGCCAACGACACCGCCCAGGTGCTGGCCTGGACCGCCGTGCTACAGCAGGGCTGTGGTTGTCTTGCGGGGTGAGTGGACTGTTACATCGTGTTATCTAAGGCGTTAGGGGGTAGAATATCGTTGTACTGGTAAAGTACTTTGGCAAAGGGAGATCTCCCGCCGGACAAGGTGGTCATGCCCGGTGAGCGGCCGCTCTACAACTGACTCAATTCGGAGCTTGTATATATGCTCGGATATTCAGAAAAATTCGATAGCGTGATTCAGGAATACCCGTGGCGCCATTTCTTGATGAATAGCGGAAGGTCACTACAGTACCACTGCTGCACCCATTTCTCCTTTTTTTATTTGAATGGAGTAGCAGACGAGCATGCAGGCCACATGGTGTTAAGTGGTCGCTGCAGCCTATGGACATCTACATACAACCTCAAGCAAGCATAGGTAAGTCTTGTCTGAGGTCGTATGCAGTTGCACTGCTACTCCGGAGGCTGGTGGTCGCCTCATGTAAGTGTGGCCGGCAACTACACCTTTCCACCGAAACACAATAGAGTTGGTTCACAGCAGAAGTGGGTGCAGAGGTGGAACTTCCCCGGGCGAACTCCTAAGCTAAGTTTACTAACGTAAGCTCCAGGCCTCCCCAATAAGGGGAGAGACCCCATGCCCAGCAGTGGGACGCAAAAAGGGTCGCAGCTACATTGTATTCAATTGCTTATTTATCCTCAATTCATTATTCTCTTCTTCTTTCCCAGGCTGGATCTAAACCTGTGCCTGCCAAACCTACCAGCATTTGTTAACATCTGCGTCTCGGAGTTGTGGCTCTCAGACGTTGGGGATGTCAACGCAGCTGCCACTAACGCCCTGAAAGTAAGCAATTATAATTAGAGATTTAAAGCCCATATTGATGAATAAATCTTAAATAATAGCGATTTCAATAATAAATCTTAAATAATAAGGTTAATTAATAATTAGCGAGCTAAGTGCATCACTCACTCGGGTCGACCAGCAGACAATGCCGAGAGGCATTAGATTTAACCCTTTGTGAAACTTAGTTTAAGGTTTTTATCATAAATAAATAAATAAGTGCAATGTTATGTTCTCTCAAGAGTCTCACTATCTGTATCTCTTGAGATCTGTCATCACAAGATTGACACTGGCCGAGTATAGACGCACCTTGACTTATGATATAGTTTGAATCAAGTGATAACCATAATATATTACTACTGGCCTTCCGCCAGCGACTTCGCCCGTGGACCGGTTTTATGGGTTCACGTAGAATAAAAACCATCCTATGTCCTTTTCCAGGGTCCACTCTATCTATATTCCAAATTTCATCAAAATTGGTTCAGTAGTTTAAGCAGGAAAGCGTAACAGACAGATTGACAGAGTTACTTTCTCATTTATAATACTAAGTATGGATTGTCGGTATATCTAGCGATATAATTAATAAAAAATAAGACAAAGACAAAGAGTTTTATTTGCACAAATATGGGTGTTTACAAAAGTTGTTAATACATATTTAGTTCGCCATATTTACCTTCATGAGGTATGCAAATATTACAAAGATAAAAGAAAAAACTTAACTATAACACAATTTATAAAAATGTACATTTATATAAATTTTATTATTATTTTTATTTGATTCCGTATTGCGCCTTTTAAAAACATAAATATTTAAATTTTATTTATTTAAGTATGCATTTATTTAGTTTGTTTATTTAATTATTTATTCATATTTATTTATATTTCGGATCGGATCCGATCGTCTGCTTTTCGTTCCCATATTGCAAAAAAAACCTTGGAATGTTATGGAATTCCTTTATGCCGTTTTGTCATTTATGAAATCAGTGACTGAGTAACACGCCTTTTTCAGTAAATACTTTTTAAGTTCTTTTTTTAACTCATTGCCCGTTTTGATTTTAAGGAATTCTAGTAGACCGTTATATATTTTTGGTCCCATGCAAAAGACACTGAAGTTAATAAATTTCTAGGATAATCTAGGTATTGAGCCTAGATCGTCCTAGAGGTGAAACTAGCTAGTAATAAATAATAAATAAATGTGTTTGTCTCACAGGCCATCCTCCTAGACTGCGTGAAGCCAGCAATAGAGTCGGACGAGCATCTCATTAAGAACAAATCCCATATTGACCACGTGTTCAAGAGCATCGGCACTGGACTGGACAATCCGTTCAACCAGGCCATCAAGCATGTTATAATGACCATCGCTGTATGCTTTGAGGTATGAGAGTTTTAAAGTTACTAGTATGGTTGGCTGCAACCCTTTTTGCGTCCCACTGCTGGGCACGGGTCTCTCCCCATTATTGGGGAGGCCTGGAGCTTACTCCACCACGCTGCTCCAATGCGGGTTGGTGGAGATGCGGGTTAGTGGCCTAATAAGGCCTCCGACTAGGTTTGACTGTTATCTATCGACAACAACCGGGACCGACGGCTTAACGTGCCCTCCAAAGCACGGCAACGCGTATGATTTTTTTTGCCGCTAGCGGTCACCCATCTCACACCCGACCGCGCCCGTTCATAGCTGCATAGACCGCTTGCGTTCTACGCTAGCCGCCGAGACATGCGCGCTTTAAACTTGGTTAGTGCTGTGTGAAACTGTACAAACGGATGCCCATGTCAACTTTTCCATTATACCACCACATGAAGGTTGAAATTGCACTGACAACATCTGGATTTGCGGGGCCCTCCACCTTTGCTCGTTCCTTTACGTTACGCAGGCGCGGTCACAGCCTTCAATTTTGGGGGGGGGGGGGTGCCAAAAAATTTGGGAACATGACTGATGGAATTTGGGGGAGGGTTAAGTCCCCTGTGACTGGGACCGCCACTATCGCCACGTACGTGTAAACTGTGAGACAACCTTCCAGTTGAGGCATTTCCAATGGCCTATGAGTGACATTGGGTTCTTCAGGAATGCTGCAAAAAAGGTTTCCATTTAAAGCAAATAACTCCACTGGAGTTGCTCATGTCCATAAGCGATGTGGGTCCCTGACCCAGGTCCCTCTCATTCGCATTCTCAACTAGCGCATAGGACCATTATCTGACGTTATTAAGGCCGCTATCCCACTGACGTATTACTAGCGCTGGCGTTTCTCCAACGTTGTCGCTGCGCAAACGCGACGTTAACGTTGCATTTAAAGCATGACGAAACACCAACGCTCGTAAAACGTCAGTGTGATAAATAAATAAATAACGCTTCACACTCAAAGCCCCACACTAGGGTAGATCAACCTTGTGTCGTGGGTACCATGGACACATACAAAGACAGAAACACAAACACCCAGACCGAGAACAGAAATTTTAACTCATTCAAATTTATGTTTCGCCGGGAATCGAACCGGGGACGTAATCGTTGTTTTATTTGTTTCTTAATTTCACAGATCGGCAACGAAAAAGTCACATACATCCTCGGACCATTACTGAAAAAGTTGATCGAACGCCGAGAGAGCCACAACTTCTTCAACGAAAAGGAAGTCGAGTACGCAACGGGTTGCGCCATTAAATCTTTAGGCCCCGAGTTTGTTCTCTCCATAATACCTCTACGAGACGGTCAGAATATCAATTTGGATCGCAGTTGGCTGCTACCGGTACTTCGAGAGAAAATAACGCACTCAAACCTCAAATACTTCGCTACAGATATCCTTGAAATGGCGACTTTTTGCAGGAAAAAGTCGCGTGAACTCGCTCAAGCGAACGACACCCCCGGCTCCCACACTTACGACCTACTCTGCAATCAATTCTGGGCCTTATTGCCCAGCTTTTGCAACCATCCTAAGGATATCAAGGAGAGTTTCAAAGCCCTAGCCAGGGTGCTAGGTAATGTTCTGAAAGATAGTCCAGAGTTCAGGTTATCAGTGATGCAAGCGTTGAGGAAACTTATCTCTTGTTCGATGGAGAATGAAGAGGATAGGAGTGAGTTGGGCAGGTTTGCGAAGAATTACCTGCCGATCCTGCTAAATATATACATGTCGCCGGTTAAAGGGAGCAGTGCTGAAGGGCAGAGGCTAGCTGCTTTGGAGACTATACAGGTATGTGCACAATGGGCATGATGACACTATTAAAGAATCAGAGAATAAATGGTTTTACAGAAAAATATATGCTAAAAAAGTTATAAAATATGACTCCGTTTTAATATAAACATTAAGATTAATAAGATTTTCAATAAAATAAAAGTATTAAATACAGCAATCAGCAAGGCTATGTTATCTGAAACGCCAATCAAAAGGAATGACGTCACATCTCAGTAAAAGTCATCGTGTTGCTTGAAGTTTTGACGAGCAAGTCGACGCCATGACACCTATGAGAGTTTTCGCGCTTAATTCAAATTACAAAGCAGAAAATACATTAATTTTCGTTAAAACTTATGTTTATTGCTGAAATAAACTTTTTTTCGAAACTAGGAGATACAATAAGGAAAGGTATTTAAAAATCTGTCATCATGCCTATTATAATGTTGACCAACATTTTTAACTGTTCTATAAAAGCAAACACACTCAGCCCCACAGTAAGGTAGATATACCCTGTGTCGTCGGTGCCATGGACACAAACAAAGACAGAAATACCCACCCAGACCAAGAATAGAAATTTAAACTCATCATTCAAATTTCTTCTTCACCGGGAATCTAACCCTGGACCCTCCGAACGACAGTCCGGTATGGTAATCATTGCTCCACACGGGTCGTCTAGTTACCGCTAACTGTCACCCATCGCCTGTTACACTTAGGGCCTCTTTCACCACCTTCAAGTAAAGTGAGAAGTACGCTAATTGTCGGTTAAAGTCACCCGTTACTTCAATTTCATTTTCACGATGTTCGAGTTGCACTAATCATATGATAAACTGATACTCATAGCTTTTACTTGCCAATTAACTTTACTTGGGACGTAAGTAATCAACACTTGGAGATGGTGAACGAGGCCCATAGTTCCTTTTTTTTTCAACCGTTTTTTATGTCCTCATAAGTTAGAGGGATTTAGGCCCTAGTCCACCACGCTGGCCAAGTGCGGATTGGTGGACGTCATGCTTTCGAGAAATCATGAATTTCTCTTAGGCATGCACGGCGATGGAGAACATCGTAATTAATTAAATATCACGATATTTTCCATCACCGTGGAGCAGCGACAAATGCGCACATTACAAATTTCTTCGTCAGAGGTGCGCGCCGAGGATTTGAACCTGGGGTCGGTCGCGTCGAAGACCGCGGTTAATTACCACTCGGCCATCGCTGCTCCTTAGTTCATAGTTCTTAAATGTCTTAGCTCATAGTTCCTTAAATGGCTTCATTGTGTTTATCGTTGATTATATTATTTTAGGTATATCTCATAATAACCGACCAATCCTTACGAGAGGAGCTATTCACGAACGCCCTACAGCAGCTAGAAGCTTCAAAGGACAACCATTTCCAACGAGAGTCCATCCTCGACATCATCAGAACACTAGTCCTTTACCAGAACAGTGACCAAATAGCCAATCTCTTCAACGAATGGGTGTTCCCGCTCTGTGAGACAGTTCTAGAAGATCCTAAGAAGTTCAAGAAGGCGAGAAGGAAGGAGAAGAAAGAACAGGAAGGTATGGAGGTGACGGAAAATGAAGAGAGTAAGGAGTTGAGGTATAAGGATAAGGCGAAATTGTTGGAGATGGAGCACAAAAAAGCTTATAGGTAAGCCTCTTATAACAATGTAAAATATCTATACAAATAAATAAAATTGGATTGTCTGTTTGTAATATTAAAATAACCGCTTTTTCCTACATGCACAATAAGAATGTACCATAATAACTTTTTACAATTTTTAACACGCTTATATTAGCTTCACTTGTAACTATGTATGTATGTAAGAAAATCTTGGAATCTTAATTTGACCCACTTCCCGGTCTTCGATTAGAATGAAATTTTGCATACGCTCTGAGTTCTGATGACAATACATGACTAGCTAAGAAACGTCATTAAAAAATCCAATATGGCGGCCACCCCAAGATGGCGGATTGGCTATTTGAAATGCACCCCCATGATATGGGTATTAAATAAAAGGGTTTGCTGAATGGGATACGAAATTATTGAAAAAAAATCCAACTAAAAAATTGAAAATAAATAATGTAGTTTAAAAAACTTTTTAGTTCGTATTTTCACAAAAGCGTGTTTTTAGTTTTTTAAACTACATTATTTTTATATGCATGTTTGTTTCGGGTAATCTTTGAAACGGCTGGACCGATTTTGACAGGACTTTCATTGGCAGGTAGCTGATGCAATAAGGAATAACTTAGGCTACTTTTGTTTTACAAAAATTTTAATACTAAAGTCCACGCGGACGAAGTTGCGCGCGGCCGTTACTTTTTAACAATTTAGAGCAGCAAGTTTCTATAACACTGGTTTCCTAATTCAGGATTCGGCTTCAAACTTAGTTATGTTTGAATTTATAGCGATAAATTAATGTTTTTTTTTCAACATGAACACACTGAGAAGAAAGACATTGTAATATTTTTATACCACATTTTCCACCACAGTTCATGTGTCATATCCAGCTATCTGCACTTGGCCAGCCTGGTGGATTATGGTCTAAATCCCTCTTAACTTCTAAATGGTGACTTGTCCCACCAGTGCAGCAGTGGGCCAATAAACAGGGTTGAAAAAAAACAAATATTTTCTCCTACAAATATTAAATAAAATAATACCCTTTTTCTATCACTTAGAAGTTTGCACTCTTCAGCTACTCCATTTAAATAATAAAAAAAATATATTTGAAAATATGCCATAAATAATGTCTAGGGATAATTCATTTTCTGCAGGATATTAGAAGAAATCTTCAAAAGTGACAAAGACAGCTGCAAGCAATTCTTGACTGACAACCACAAGAAGATTAAAAAGTTACTCATGAGCTCACTGAACAAGGTAGCTGACAGCAGCAAGGCGGCAAGACTAAGGTATCTTGACAGTACTTCTATGGCATGTATTTATTATAATGGGCAGGCCACATGCTAGGAGCCCCTGTAGCTTCGGGATTAAGAATAGAGCTATTGTATCCCCTACAGTAAGAGGGGACTAAAAGGGGGCTTCCGGGGTTGTGGGCAGTGAGAGTGGGAGCTTGACCCGTCCAGCCAGCAGCCCGAGCAAGGACGGTGTTGTGTGCGTGGCCGCAAGCCGCCACCTGAGGGTGCAGGAGAGCACATCTGCTCTCTCAAAGATGGCGCCACGCGTGAAGAACACCGCGTACCAGTCCCGGAGTCCTCCCCAAGCGCAGAGGCAGGCCACCGAGGGGGTTTTGGTACAAATCCCACATAACACGGTATCCTCTCCCAAGATTGACGACCCGCGTGGCGTAGTGGTTACCGTACCGGACTGCCGATCGCAGGGTCCCGGGTTCGATTCCCGGCGAAACAGAAATTTGAATGATGAGTTTAAATTTCTGTTCTCGGTCTGGGTGTTTGTGCTTCTGTCTTTGTGTGTGTCCATGGCACCCACGACAAAGGGTATAACTACCCTACTGTGGGACTATGAGTGTGAAACGTTATTATTATTATTATATATATTGTAACCTACCTTTTGAAGGTTTCCCCCGCGATACTAAAAAAAGACCATATGCTAGATGTACCAGTAATATAACCAATGGGGAAAGAAGTGTCTCGAACGGCGAATTGGCGACCACATCTCGGTTGCAGGAGTACAGACCACCCCCTACAAGGAGGGCTGACAACCTGGACAAGACAGCGGGAAGTCTCTGTATTTAGAATGTGGCAATAGTGGCAAATGCAATTGGAGGCCTAAGTCAAATAGTAGATCCGTAAATTTGATTTTGATTGATAAATGGATAAATTTATTTATACCTATTGTGATTAATGATTATTTGACGACCCATATGGGGCAATGGTTTCTATTTCGAATTCCCTACCTATATCAACAATTTCACGACGATCTGTTGGCGCAATGGTTATCATGCCGGACTGCCAATCAAAGGGTCCCGGGTTCGATGCCCGGGGAAACAGAAATTTGAATGATGAGTGTAAATTTCTGTTCTCGGTCTGGGAGTGTTTGTGTTTCTGTCTCTGTCTGTTCATGGTACCCACGACTGGCCACGACACATGGTATATCTTACTGTGGTTCTATGAATGTGAAACGTATTTATTTATTACGTAGTTTTTTATTTCAAGGCCAATTATTATTTTCACAATTTATTTGAGAGACCTTATAGGACCTTTAATCTTATAAAAAAGATTTGGTCCTGTCAACAACATCATCTACCTACAGCATTAGGCTTACTTAACCTATTGTGGTATACCTTTAATTGATTTTAGGAAAAAATATTTTTTAATACAAAAACTAATTTCCGTTTACTAATTATTTGCTTTTTTTAAATTCACATTTCAATAAATAGTAATGCCAAAAATTCTTGCTAGAAATCAGTATAGCGCGGGAGATGTCTGGATACCTGCTGCATTTTATATAAGAAGGTTGTTCAATTCCAATCCTTATCCCCAGGTGCATAGAGCATCTAATCAACGCGACACCGAATCTGAACGCGGAGAGCAAGTTGCTACGAAGCGCGGTGGCGGAGTCCGTTATATGCACGAAGGACATCAACTCCAAATGTCGCCAGTGTGCCTTCAACCTCATCAACACTGTCGGCAATGTGCTGAAGACTCAGGATGGAGGTAAATATTAAATAATTAGGACCGGGATGACCGAGATTTGCTCGGATAAAAGTGATACGAATATGTGTTTCCACCTACTAACAATATCTCACCATCACCATAGGTTGACTCTGAGAGAATGTCATGATAACATATAACTTAGGCATTAAGTCCGCCCATTGTTATCCTAGTTTTTAGGTAATAACAAAGAAGAATAAATAAATAAATAATTAGATGCATTGATAAAGAGCTCACAATAATAGTATTTCTGATAAAAGAAGGAACATGAAAAAAGTGAATTAAATAATTTTATTGGAGACATCTAGACTCGAACAGGGTCTTTGGTTTCCAGACTGCCAGATTTTGAACTGAGCTTGTTCTCTCTGTTTATTTCCAACGTTATAATATATTTTTTTGTATTTTAAGGCTGGCTGACGTCTCAAGTAAATGTAGCAGTCTTTTACCAGAATACAATAAAACATCAGCCGTGATATTATCCTTATATATTGGGTCTGCACGCTCACATTTCGACTTACCGTAGATAGAACATTTCACGGTCTGGGCAGGGGGTGATGTAGCGACTTTCCGCTACTCATCAAGAGATGGCGTCACGGTTATTCCTGAATCACGCTATCGAAGTTTTCTGAATATCCGACCATATATACAAGTTCCGAATTGAGTCAGTAGGAGCGCGGGCGCTCCCCGGGCATGACCACCTCGTCTGGCGGGAGATCTCCCTTTGCCAAAGAACCATAAAAGTAGGATATTACCTAAAGTTTACTTGGAACTACGGGTAACCATCTAACCACCATCATTCTCAGATCCTCGTTCACCATCTCCAAGTAAAGTGTTGATTAGTTACGTCCCAAGTAAAGTTAATTGGCAAGTAAAAGCTATGAGTACGGGTGAGTTTATCATATGATTAGTGCTACTCGAACATCGTGAAATTGAAATTACGGGTGACTTTAACCGACAATTAACGTACTTGTCACTTTACTAGAAGGTGGTAAAGACAAAGACAAAGACATTTATTTGCACAAATATGGGTGTTTACAAAGTTGTTTATATATATTTAGTTCGCCATATTTACCTTCATGAGGTATTCAAATATACAATGATAAAAATATAAAAGGAAAAAAACTAAACTATAATACAATGAAAGAGGCTTAGACGTGCATATACCTCTGCATCCATGGAAAAACCACATAAGTAATAGAATAGCGCTAAAATTGACTGAAAAAGTTGCTTTTATTCACGACTAAATCTCAAAATACCCGACCAGCAAGTATGCTTGATTTTCAGGAAATTACTGAGCAAGCCGTCTCTGGCTCAGATGCCTGATCCCTTGCTGTATGACATCAGCTTCCTCACTTTAAAACTTGTCTACCAGGCATGCAAGCCTTCATCGACATCCTGCTGACGGGCCTGTCCGCGCCCCTCCCACGCATTACCAGCGCTACCCTGCGTGCCCTGGCCTCCGTCCTGTTCAACCTGTCCGAGGACATGGGGCTGGAGATGGTCCAGGGGCTGCTGGAGAAGGTGGCCCAGGAGATGATGAAGAACAACCGCGAGATTGTTAGCGCTGCGCTCAGTTTTATTAAGGTGAGGTTCTTCAATATAATGTACTTCATATATTTAGGGTTGCCATCCGTCCGGGTTTCCCCGGATTTGTCGTAGTTAAGAGGGCGTCCGGGGAGCGTCCGGGTCGGACTTCATAGGTAGTCCGGGTTTAAAAAGAATAAAGTCTTGGGCCGCTCGCGACACACGCACTGTGCCCGCACGCCGCGATCTACCGACGAACCGACTCGCTAAATTCACCGTTCCCTGCTGTTGACATGTCCGGGTTTTTTCCTCTAAAATCCGGGGCTTTAACGCGTCTTGTCCGGGTTGACAAATTTTATAGATGGCAACCCTACATATATTGTCCCAGCTTCACCGTGCGTGCTTGCGCGCGTGTTCAGTTTCTTTATTCAAATATCAACCTAGCGACGACCCTCGTGGCGCAATGTTTACCATTCTGGACTGTCAATCGAAGGTTCCCGGGTTTGATTCCCGGCGAAGCAGAAATTTGAATGATGAGTTTAAATTTCTGTTCTCGGTTTGGGTGTTCGTGTTTCTGTCTCTGTGTGTGTTCATGGTACCCACGACACACCTATCTACTGTAGGGCTATGAGTGTGAAATGTATTTTATTTATAACCTGTTCAGTTGACTCGCGCGACTACTGGCATATGTATTGATCAGCGAAAAAAGCGCCCGACTGTCGTGAGCTACCACTTGTCACCTGAACCTCTGTCGCGCGTCTTTTTTTTTTTTGGTATCGGTGGCCGTCCCTCCCGGGGCTGCTAGCTGGACGGGTCAAGCTCCCACTCTCACCGTCCGCATCCCCGGAAGCCCCCTTTTAGTCGTCTCTTACGATCAGGCAGGGGATACCGTAGCTCTATTCTTAATGCTGAAGCTACAGGGACTCTGTCGCGCGTCTAGCATGACCATTTGAACTTAGCCTAAGATTGCACCTTTTGATTGAGTCATAGTGTTTGTCTGGTGGTATGACAAAATGGTGATAGCAATCATTTTTACAGCTTACAGTACAGGGACAGGTATAGGTTCAGGTACAGTGAGAGCCTTTCGCAAGCTAAGTTGTTCTAGCCTATTAGTCAACCGTGGGGTGGTCATAGAAGTGCGTTACTCTGAAGTCTATTAAAAAGCTGTCTGCTATCATCAACGGAAAAATTTCTTATACAACTTATGGCGTTCCTTCTTTACAGGTGTATACCAAAGTCATACCAACCGAAGTCCTATCCGGAAGCCTCCCTCTCATCTTTAAGACCTTGTCGTCGATATCGGAGGACTGCAAGAGACACGCGCGGCTGGAGATCGGCTACTTCCTCAGCAGGATGTCGCGCAAGTTCGGCGCCGCCACCGTGGAGCGCCTCGTGCCGCCCGGGGACGCCGTCATGCTGCGCCGCCTCAGGAACATCCGCAAGATGGACTCCAGGAAGCAGCGCCAGAGGGACTCCCAGAGGTGAACTGTTTTTATATTTAACGGGCCGTTAGCGTGCAACGATCTATGCAAACAAGCCAACCGGGCGCAGTCGGGTGTGAGATGGGTGACCGCTAGTGGCAAAAACATTCATGCGCATCGGAGGCCTTATGGGCGATTTGAAAACATCCGACAGCGGGTTGGCCACTAACCCGCATCTCCACCAACCAGCATTGGAGCAGCGTGGTGGAGTAAGCTCCAGGCCTCCCCAATAATGGGGAGAGACCCGTGCCCAGCAGTGAGACGCAAAAAGGGTTGCAACCATATTTAACGTCTATTTACGTAACCCCACATAGCGTAACGTATACCATTATAACGTATACGTAGCACCACACATCTCATAACCCCATACCAGAATTTGTCGTGGGTACCATGGATGCACGAAGACAGAATAACAAACATTTATCAGAACAGAAATTTAAATTAATTATTTTAATTTATATTTTAATTCATTATTTAAATTTCTACACCACTGAGGATCGTACCCGGGACCCTTAATTGGGAGTCCGGTAACTATTGTGCCACACGGATCGTCTAATGCGGCAGATTATCTTGGTTTTCGGCGTGGCGACGCGTTCTTGCATTACTTATACAGCCCACGCAGAGATACCGGTACAATTCTATCCGGCCTGTGTTTTTCAAACAGCAGCAGGTTGAGGATACACAAGATGGATAATAGAAAGAAGTGGTAGAAGGAGAATCAGTCATTCAAATCAATCATTAAACTTTAAAATTGGAACAGCGCCATGTAACTTTTGAAACAATATAAAGACCTGATACACTGTGGCGCCATCTAACTTGTGTTATTTAAGAAAGGACACGTATCATAACAATTTCATGTATCCCTTTAATTTAATTAGGTACTCGCTTTATTTTCATCCATAATTTATATTCTTTCATGAACTACGAGTATCCTTTTATGCATATTTTTTGTGCAATATTATCATAATGTTTCAGTGTTAATATTTGAAGTGTTCCACAATGAAGTACATGTTTTTATTCTCACTATCTATGCGACCTCATTGTTTTCCGTGACCCTGGCAAGACTTAAGTGTCAAGTGAAAACATTTAAATCCAATTTTTGCTCACACAAGGAGAGAATTAAATAACTTTTATAGCACAGTGACCTTTTTTTTGTTTTCGGGGGGAAACCTTCAAAAGGTACCTGGCACCTTGGGAGAGGGTACCGGGTTATGTGGGGTTTGACCGCACTAAAACCCCCTCGGTGGCTGCCACTGCGCCTGGGATGCGCTGGGACTCCGGGATCTCCAGCGGAACCCACCGGTGTCCTCCACGCGCGACGCCCCAGAACGGTTCTGGAATGGTGTGGCCACGCACACATCGCCGCCCTTCCCGGGGCTGCTTGTTGGACGGATCGAGCTCCCACTCACACCGTCCACATCCCCGGAAGCCCCCTTTTAGTCGCCTCTTACGATCAGGCAGGGAATAACGTAGCTCTATTCTTTATCCCGAAGCTACAGGGACTATAGCACAGTGACCTAAGCCCGCATTTTACGCACTCTTTTCTTTGACCTAAGTTGCCTAATTCTGCACAGTGCGTAAATGAATTGACCAACTTCACTCATGTAGAATTTTTTTGTACATTACGGTACGCGTGACCTAAGTAGCCTATTATTGTACGGCGTGAAGTTAGCGTTAAAGTGTCATGTGAAGCTTGAAAATCACAGCAAATAAATGACAAAGGATAGGTTAGCAATTTTCAGTGACATCCAAAATGAAGAGAAACGGTCAGCTATAATTCCTTTCGCGAAAATTTTACTTTCTTTACTATTTTAATTTCTAAATTAATTTAATTTAATTAATTTAATTTTAATTTTTTAACTAGTGTTCTAACTTTCTGATTTGTTCCAGAGAACAAGACTCAGACTCTGAAACAGAGTTCGCTGTGAAGGGCACTTCGAAGACCCTCGAGGACATCCTGCGGGACTCTGACTCCGACATGGAGCTGGAGGAGGAAAGGCCCAGGGTGAAGGCCAAGCGGAGCCAGGGTCGTGCCTGGATCCAGGACGACCCGGAGAGCATCGTAGACCTGGCTGATGTGGCCTCCTCAAGGAAGATCACTGGTAATTTTGTTTAACTTTAAGGACCTTTATACTCCGACGATAGGAAGATAGGATCTTTCCTCTTATTTCTTTAACCACTTTTGGATTGATTCATATATATATGTATGATGTCTGACTAATCTCTTTTTGTGTAACCAATTGACAGCCTCCGTGGCGTAGTGGGTGATGAGCCGACTGCGAAACGTGAGGTCGTGGGTTCGATTCCCACCCAGGACAAATATTTGTGTGATGAACATGACTATTTGTTCTGTGTCTGGGTGTTAATTATCTATTTAAGTATGTATTTAGAATTATATAAGTATGTTTATCAGCTTTCTGATTACCATAGTACAAGCTCTGCTTAGTTTGGAATCAGATAGTGTTGTGTGAATTGTCCAAAAATATTTATTTATTTATTATTAATTATTAATTATGTGTCATCAATTAAAATATGATATGAAGCGCGCATGGCCCGGCAGTTAGCGTAGAACGATCTATGCAAACAAGCCAAACGGGCGCGGTCGGGTGTGAGATGGGTGACCGCTAGTGACAAAAAAAAACATGCGCGTTTCCGTGCTTCGAAGGGCACGTTAAGCCATAGATCCCGGTTGTTTTCGATAGGTAACAGTCGTTAAAACTTGTCGGAGGCCTTATGGGCGGTTTGATAACATCCGACAGCAGGTTGGCCACTAACCCGCATCTCCACCAACCCGCATTGGAGCAGCGTGATAGAGTAAGCTCCAGGCCTCCCCAATAATGGGGAGGAGACCCGTGCCGAGCCGTGGGACGCAAAAAGGGTTGCAGCCAATTAAAATATGTGTTAATTGATTTTTCTTAAAAATCTGTTGTTATGCCTCATCTTTTTCAGTTTTAACAAAGTAAAAATTTCTCTATAGTCTGTTTTTTTAACAAACGAGTACTGAGTATGTCTCGCACATTTCCGATATTGACAGAGTGAGATGGATCATTGTTAGGGGCGGGGCCACGCCTTTGTTCTTGTTTTGAAATTGTTAAGGCCCGTTCATATTGAATACTCCTAAAATTTACTTACCTGTTCAATTTTGTTCAAAATTAAAAATTTCTGTTCACGCTATGTGATATTTTCATAAATAAATAACAATAGACGATGAAAGGATTTAAACTAATCGTATATCATTTGTTTTTCTGTAGATTGCAAAGGGCGCTTAGTACGCATAATTACAGAAGACATGTCCGCCATGACTCACGCACTAAGTAACTACAGCGTTTGTGTGAAACGGACTTTAAGCTGATTACGTAGACCAATAGCAACGCAGTAACAATTTTCGGTACTCGTTTCTTAAAAAAACAGACTATAGTAGTCTATTGTATATACATATGTATGTGCCCCTGTTAATATTTTATTTTTTAATCGGTTTTATTTAGCTTGCCCTTTTTATTTGTATGATACACAATATTGTAATACTTTAATTAAGCTGACGAAATCTATAACCAGCCACCATGTGAATTTCCAATAAGTCATTGTTAATTTTGTATCCATAATAACCCTTTTTATTTCCTCGCAGCAACTGACCCAACCAAAAAAAAGGTGGTAGAAGAGAAACCGAAGAAGAAGGATGGTGGCTTCAAAACGGCTCCGGATGGAAGACTCATCATCACGGAGGACGATATAGAGGATGATGAAGAACCCAGGCCCAGCGGTGATGTTGACTCTGATACTGATGATACTGGTAAGAGTTATTGTGGTTTTAGGACTTTCTTTTGACTTTCATGTTCACCAAATTTTCACCATGTTCACCAATACTAAATGCCTGTTGGCAGGATTCTGATGTTCTGAAGAAAATTTATATAACTCTTTGGACAAGCACATTTTTCGCGCTGTTTTTCTTCAATGCCGAAAGCAAATGTTGGTTTTTGTAGTTATTTACAGTTGGTAACTATAGTAATAGTAACATAAATAAACCCATATTCGTGACGTTAAATAACTAGACATTCTATCAGTGCTGGATTCACCAAAATGCTGAGTAGGCTGGAGCCTAGAGCGGCAGACATTGGGGGTGGCAATTGGCCCGAATTTTTTTGTTTTACAAATTTAAAAGACAACCTGACTGCGTAAAATGTACTTTCAATATGAACTTGTTAAAGCTTGATAGTTTTTTCGAGAATCTAATTTCAGAAGTAAAGACACATATTATTTTTTCTTTATATCTTTATTTATTTGTATCTATTAAAGGTTTTTTAAAGTCATACAATAATATACATATGATCATAGCCCCTGTACAAACAGATCTAAAGCAAGCGTGTAAATTTTTCGTTACAGTAATATTATTCGATTTCCACAGACAACGACGAACCCTCGAAGCCGTCGAAGCTCGTGAAGGCCGGCGGCAAGAGGAAGTACGACGACATCCTCAGCATCAAGAGCGGCAAGAGTCGCGCCTCCACCGCCACCCTGGGCGGCTACCGAGCTGGCGGCAAGGGGATACACAGGTAATAAAAGCGCTAGCGGCCACCCACAACTTGGTCTGCGTGGACTTTAGTATATTGCCCCTATAGCCTTCCTCAATAAATGGACTATTTAACACAAAACAATTTTCAATTCGACCCCGTAGTTCCTGAGTTAAGCACGTTCAAAATCTTCAGCTATATATTAATTACTAGTGGCCGCCCCTGACTTCCCGTGTGGACTTTGGTATTAGTCATAGCATGTTGTTATATAGCCTATAGCCTTCCTCAATAAATGGACTATTCAACACAAACATATTTTTTCAATTAGAACCAGTAGTTTCTGAGATTAGCGCGTTCAAACAAACAAACTCTTCAGCTTTATATATTAGTATAGATTAGTTCTATTAGTATATGACTAAACTAATCTACCCCATGGGAACAGTATATTTTTCGGGACTAAAACTATCCTATGTCCTTTCCCAGGGTTTCCACTCTCTCTGTGTACCAAATTTCATGAAAATTGATTCAATAGTTTAGGCGTGAAAAGGATAACATACATCTCCATTTCTTTATATGCACTCTCATTATTGCATAATATATTTATACTAGCCTTCCGCCAGCGGCTTCGCCCGCGTGGTCCCGTTATATAGGTTCCCGTACGATAAAAACTATTCTGTGTCCTTTCCCAAGGTCCACTCTATCTCAGTTCCAAATTTCATTAAAATTGGTTCAGAAGTTTAAGCATAGCAGACGGACAGACAGAGTTACTTTCGAATTTATAGTATTGTAGTATGGATAATGTTTTATTCCAGGCCGCTCAATTCGGCAGCGTCTGTGGCCTCGACTGCTGGCACCGAGTACAGGTCGAAGAAGGCCAAGGGAGATATCAAGAAGAAGGGTAAACACGACCCCTATGCCTACCTGCCGCTGTCCAGAAAGAATCTTAATAAGAGGTAAGATTCGTTCGAAGTATTTGTTAACACTGGGATTAACAAGAGGTAAGATTCGTTCGAAGTATTTGATAACACTGGGAGCAGTATTCATAATTAAACGTTACACACTCATAGCTCCATAGTAGGGTAATTAATACCCTGTGTCGTGGGTACCATGGACACATACAAAGACAGGAACACAAACACCCAGACCGAGACCAGAAATTTAAACTTATCAATAATTTCTGTTTCGCCAGGAATCGAACTCGGGACTCTTCGATTGACAGTCCACACAGTTGATTGGCAGTGCGACATGATAACCATTGCGCTACGGGGGTCGTCAATTAAATAATAGTTTTTTTTTAACAAATATTTATTTTTTATTTTTTGACGTGACAGCGTCTAATAAATTGATTAACGCTGCACGTACGAAAACTCATAACGTCAAAATTAACCTTAACTTTAAGTGTTTTGTTAGTTTTTTAAACTACATTATTTATTTTTAATTTTTTAGTTGGATTTTTTTTTTCATATTGCATTGTCATTGGCCCTTGACCCCTGTGCAAATTTTTATGTTAATCAGACGCTTAGAAGTAGGTGAAAATGAAGTCAAAAGATTCCGTTACATACATACAGGTCAAGCTAATATAACCGTGTTATAATATATAATAATGTTGCTGGGTCCACTATTTTAGTGTTTAAAGCCATTAAAACTTCGTAACTAATTACTATTTTTGTATTTCATAGGAAAAAGGCTGTCACGTCGAAGCAATTCAAAGGGGTTGTGAAGTCAAAGACGAAAGGTGGCAGAATTAATAAAATGAAAACTAAGAAAAACAAGTAAACAATTCACCAGTGTGATAAAACCTTATATAGTATGATAGTCACTTTATGTAATGTTACAAGAATACGTTATTTTTGTGCCTTGTCACCTAAAATAGATCGAATTAACGAAAATGATTTCATATTGTATTGTATGAACTAACGTTATTGTTATATAAGTTATCGTATTTATGTAAGATAGTGTTAAAATAAAATCTCATAAGATATCTTTTTGTTTTATTTATCTCCATTCAAAGATTTAGTGACAAGTTGAGTTACTATAGTAACTGCTGGTAACAATGATAACTTTTTTTTCATTATTGGCATTGCAAACTTTGCATATTGCCAGCATCACAGAATATATTAAAGAGGTTAGAATGGAATTGTGGGTGGGGCAGACGCGTCAAGGATATGAGCAACGCTCATATCTTTACAGAAACACGCGATCGCGCTGTGATATGCGTGTTTGTGTGCGTGCTTGGGTGTGATTCGTTCATTTGAAATCGCGTGATTGTGCGGCTAGATATGAAAATGCAAATATGTGCGTAAGCTTCATATTTATTTGAGTATAAGTACAGATGTAGTGGAGGTGAAAGGTGGGACTAGATCGACGACATCGGTTTTTATACGAACGGCGCATTATTGCCATTCTACCTCTTTTAATATGTTCTGAGACCAGCATCAAGTATGTTTTTTACATTACTCAGTGGTCATAGAAGTCGTATATTATTATATAGTCCTACAATCATGAAATCGATGGCTACTTTATCAGTACGTGTCCAATGGAGTTTTGGAGGCAAGCTGATAAAACATATTTTCGCACTTATTTTATTTCACAACACTCGTGCACTTTAATTAATCCATATCGAAAAAAACGCCATGAACTTTATCGGATGTGATACACCAAGAAAATGAAAATTAAACAAGAGCACAAAATGACAATGTGTTTTCCGACTTCCCGCCAAAACTCGTTCTCTTCTTTGTTCCAATGATCATGCTGACATCTACAGTAATCTGTTGGTAAGTATAATAACAACCTTTCAGTTAATACATGGTTAATACTTAAACATTATACAATGTACACGTGCGCACTACAGAACATATTTGCAGGCTCTAAAAGGATGTTGAACTTTTCACTTCTATATTTCAGATAGCCTTCCGCCAGCGGCTTCGACCGTTGTATGGGTTCCAGTAGGGTGAAAAATTAGTGTAGTGTGCACGAAATTACTGTGTTGGCGAAGCCGCTGGCGGAAGACTAGTATTGTAAATTTCATTCACATGCAGCTGAAAAACGGATTGAAGATTTTAAAACGTTACAGGATGTAAAGCCCTGTACCCGCAGTGGCAGTTTTAGGAAAACGGCGTTTTCAACCAGAGGAATGGAAAGAAAAGAAAAATCGGTGCCGCTTCTTTCGAACATTTTAAAATAAACATAAAATTCAGGTCATCCTGTCAAGGGCTGACTGTCCACTCAACAAATGTGTGACATAGTCATTACCGTACGCAACATCTCAAGGCTAACACATTTCACATAGGCTTAGCCGTAACGTAATGTATTGTAACGCAAATTTAGCACTTCATACTGTTGCAGGTTTGTACGTAGTTATTTAGGTACTTAAAGTAACGTAAAGTGTATTCAAAACCACCAGCATACTATAATAAAAATGACGTTCTTAATAATTGCTAGGCAGGCATCCATTACCAGCCAATAAAAACATGACCGACGTGCGACTGAACTGAACTTAGTAGTGGTACCCTAATTCCTCTCAGTTTCGATAGGAGACTTGTGCCCAACAATGGAACTTCAAAAAGGTTAAAAAGGGACATGTAAAAAAAAAGTTCTAAGTTGGTAAAACGTCTACAATACACCGAGCCTTCACGACCATTTTATTTCAGTTGCTGGCGTTGCTGCATAATATGAGCAACGCCAGCAAGAGCAACTGAGGCAGAGTGGTCGTTGAGACTCTGCAAAGTTGAAACATGAATTGAATTTCTCCGGTATATAATCTTAATCTATGGATTGAATAGAACCTCAACTTCACACCAATGACCGACCGACCGATCTTTGAATATCCTACAGCTGGACATGGATCAGAATTGAGAAGATAATTTAAGATCCGGCAGGATCCGCATTGCTAGCAAAGTGCGAGCAAATTGATCCCATATTCCATTGAAGCTCGTGAAGAAGAAGATTGATTCAATTATTTTTATTTTTGTCCAGTCGTATTCGCCATTCGAGAACCTTTCTTCCGTATTGTTTAGCGGTCCTTCTAGCAATACGGCTATCCAATGCCAATTTAACTTGCAAATTTTAAGAACTGATGATTTCATCGTTCCCAATTATGTCGCTTAACATAACTCTCTTCATTGCTTGACGACTGACAGACTGACTCACTTGAGTGCTAACGCTTTTTCGACAGACGCTGAGATATTATAAGTAAAATACTTATAATGTCTCAGCGCCATGCATCAACACGTCAACTGGCAAGACCTGCTCGAAAACTTTCGACTTTATAGTACCTACTTACTAACTAAACTTATAGGTAGTTTCCCGAACGCTACCCAATAGAGTTGGTTACCTTTGTTACTTATTTACGTTCTTACTACTTAATTTTATAATCATGAGCTATTAGTATAATTTTCAACACCCCTAGATTCACAGGTATTCGTCATTACCATAAAATACTTTGAGGCCTTACCGCAAATTGTGTAAGGCGTGTTTTAATTAGCAAGCAAATAAGGCCGTCGGATTCTCATCTTGATCGCATGCTAAATCGAGGTTGAATGATATCTCGTTCATCTGCAAACGCGACAAGATTCGTTTTATTGTTTGGAATTATTATAATAACAATTAATATAATACACCTAGGATTAATATAATAAACCTTTTATGTGAACTTTTTGTTTTCTTACTTAATAATATAAAATACCTAGTTTACGAACTCATTTAATTTAAAAATTCTAACGATACATTGTGTTAAGACGAGAAATAGTCACCAATGGACGACTCACTACGAAGAAGCTAAAGTATAGTAATCAATCCATACCACTTTCTTGCTAAGCTGTACAAGGAATTTGTATGTTACAAATTATTTGTACAGCTTAGCAAGAAAGCATATAGGTGTGCATGTATGTATTAATAATGTGAAAGTGTGTTTCTATATTTGTCCTTCTTTCATGTCGCAACGGTGCTGCAGATTGACCTGAATGTATGAATGGAGATGCCCAACCATCTCCATTCAAACATTCAGAAGTGCAATAACGGCCTTCAGCTTATTATTACTTGGTATTTTGGTATGTGCGTGCGTAAGAGGGGCGTGCAACAGGGCCGGCTGCCAGGGACGCACTTATCCCCAGCTACGGCTCTGCAAAGGAAGTCGCATGCAACTGCATATAACCTCACTGGACAACTTCAGTTCAGAAAAGGCTCTATGAACTTTAACAGTCATTTAGCGTCTGCAGAATGGCTTTTGAATCTTCAAATGCCTGATGACTGTAGTAAATGAAGCTTTATACTCGTAATTAGATGTTTTCAAAGCGAGATTGAATAGGCTGTCGAGATTTATGGTTTCCAAACTGGCCTGCCGTTCGAGATTCCTGAGTCCGATTGCAAGCCTTGTAGCATCCCTCTGCTGAGCACCTCTCCCCTTTTTTGGAGGCCTGGAGCTTATTAGAGCTGCTGGTTGTTTTTAAACCGCCCTCTCCATGGGCGTACCCAGGTCTTTGGTCAGGGGCGGGCAAGTCCTTGGTCGGGGGGGGGGGGGGGGGGGCAAGTTCTTGATGGGGATTTTTTTTTTGAAACTGAGTACCTACCGCGCAAGTACTGCACGTAAATTTTCTTCGATGTTACACGAAGACACGCACACAAAATATTAAATATACACAAAGGATACAGCAGGAGGTAGCATATCTAGCTTTTTCTTTATAGGTTTCTTTTTTCGTTTAGGAGATCTTTTGGGATTTTTGAATCGGCAGCTGTCGCAGGCGGCCGCTAGTTTATAAGTATGGATTATTCAACGAATACTCGAATGCATTATGACTTTATTGGAATGAAATAAAAAATTGGACGTCGAAAAAATTATACTTATTACTCTTATTAGTATGCTTCCTTGGTATCCATAACGTCCATATCCGATCTCTACAACTTCAACTTCCTCGTACTACGAAGCCAAGATCCTAATCGTGCGGTGAATTTGTAGTAGTTCATAAGTATTGCCCTGGATGAATCATTGTTCTAACTAGCGGTAGCGAGCGAACTTTCCAACGTTATTTTGAAAGAAAGAAAACAAATTAATTCGCTATAGGACATGAAGCACACAATTATATAAAGCAGCAAATATACAATACACAAGGAAACAAAACAAAAAAAAAAGAAATAAACTTCTTTTTAACTTTATTTATAGGAGAGGAGCGTGCATGAAGTGGTCCCTACAGCCCATGGCTATCTAGACATAACATCAAGCTAGCCTGAGATCTTGTGCAGCTGTTACTCCAGAAGCTGATGTTGGATATTATTCATGCTGATTGCTGGCAACATCTCTCCACCGAAAACGATAACTTTACGGCAGAAAACGGTGCAGTGGAAGTAGTTCCTGGGCACCCTAACTTCACACTCATAGCCATAGTAGGGGGTGTATATACCCTATATCGTGGGTACCATGGACACACACATAGACAGAAACACAAACACCCAGACTGAGAACATTTTCTGTTTCGCCGGGAATCGACGCGCGTTCCCCGTGGACCAACGGGTTGGACCACGGAGATTTTTTTTCCCGCTGGACCAACTACTCTGTAGTTCAACTAAATTCATTCCCGATGGTTCAACTTGTCAATTTAAGATCCAATTAGTAATAACATGGATAAGACCAGTATGTACAACCACAAGTTTCACAAATATTCATTTCGAATTTTGAATCCGGGGCCCTTCAATTGGTAGTCCGGCGTGGTAACCATTGCGCCACACAAGTCGTCTAACCCAGGGTCTAACTATGAAATTTTTACCACCTTTATAGGATTTTTTTCTGATTCTTAAATGAGTTAGGTGCTTAAGTTTATTTTGGACTAAATAAAAAAAATTGCGTTGAAACCACAAGGCAGAGATCAAAACCGATTTTTTTAAATTTAAACTGGACCTATTTACGCAAACCGGAACCAATCCACACTCATGCCGAAATTGAGTTAAGTACACAGAAAAGACTAAAAATGCACCTTCTATCGACCCTGTAAAGATCAAAATGATCTGACAATTTTGACAGAACAATACATTTTCATGACATGTTTACCAATCCACAAAACATCAGTTGTTAATTACATTAAACAGCTTTTTCTCAAAACTATCACCATCACCATCATGTGTGGATTGGTTCCGGTTTGCGTAAATAGGTCCACTAGTAGTAGATAAAACTGTAAGAGATGTTACGATAGATTTATTATGACTGACCAGATGT
Source organism: Pyrgus malvae (assembly GCA_911387765.1). Classification (NCBI taxonomy): domain Eukaryota; kingdom Metazoa; phylum Arthropoda; class Insecta; order Lepidoptera; family Hesperiidae; genus Pyrgus; species Pyrgus malvae. Next base: position 2,877,677 of record OU426968.1, on the reverse strand, counting down.
TATTAACACTTTTCTTTTGTGTGTTACTTTATTCATCGTAGATTTTGTTTAAATAATAGAGTAATAGAGAAAAATACAGCACACTAGCAAGCAAGCAAGCCTGAGGCTGCTACTTCGTATGCTGATGGTCGATGTAAGTATGACTATGACCAGCAATAGTACATTTCCACCAAAACACCATTGAGTAGCTTCACGGCGCAAATGGGTCATTAACCAGGAAATAAAATGTTAAAAATATAAACTTTGGTTGGGAGTCAAATAAATAAAAATAAAAACCCTTAATAAATTCTTTTTAATGCAAATAGTAGTTATCAATCTTTTTATTTTTCGATAAAGCTAGTTTTGCTGATGTAAAGTTGCGTGGACATTCACTTTTCGTTCTAAAGGCAGTATTTGCATTCAGGCTGTCGGAATCTCGTATATTTTAAACTTAAAACATTATATTACAACATACATTCTGCACTGTAGAAATCATAATTACAATGTAAAATTTGATAAATTACAATAACACGCTTGTGAAATGAACACGATTGTGGTTAGCGTATTTTGATAAACAATTATATTTCTTCAATCATGTCATTCTTGCGCTCAATATAACATCGGACAAAATATTATTAATCAATTATGTATTTAATTCGTATCGATTAAATTTAATTCTGTTGCTTGTTTACGCGAGGCTAAAAATCTACCGGTTGGCACAATTTACGTGAACGGTTGCACGGATCGCCGTCATTTCTCAAGCGCATTCGGTATCGAAATATTTTTTGAAACGCGTCACCCACACGATCGCACCCACCGCTTTCACAATCCTCGAGATTTCATAAAGCCACCGGCGAGTCGAACGAAACTGAGCGGGTTGGTGCTGAGGTATATTCACAGGAGGCGATTCACTACTACCGATAGACTTACAGGTTAACAGTATTTATATTTTTACATGGAAATTTTCATCACATCGAACATTATCGTAGGCCACGTCTCGGCATTCACCTCGTCCGGCGACGAGGTCGTCGTCGTCGTTTCCAAAAATACAACCATTCCCTGCACGACCTGCCGCTCGAGTCCGAGGCGGCGCCGACGTTCCGCCGGGGCGCCTCGGATCGGATCCTTACGAATAATTTACAAACAATACAGACATCCGACGACCGACTCAGAGGGCCTCGGGTCGCGAGAGGCCTCGGTCGGCCGACGCTCACGATGCGAGTCCGATTCGATCTCACACACCAGGAAATAAATTAACATTCGGGTCCGCACGGGCCGGGGGGCCGCTCAGCACTTCTCGTCGGCGAGCAGCGGGTCCAGCGAGAAGCCGAGGTCGAGCACGGCGGCGGGCCGCTTGCCCTGCTTGAGGCGCGCGCGGGGCGGCGCGTGCCCGTTGAGGCGCGCCTCGCCGCCGAACAGCTCGCTCAGCGCCTGCACGTCGCGCGCGCCCGCCCCGCGCCACGCCGCCAGCAGCCGCCGCAGCTCCGGCCGCGGGGCGCGCGCCGCCCGCCCTGCGCCCGCCCCCGCCCCCGCCGCCGCCGCCGCCTTGCCGCCGCGCGCCAGCGACGCCTTCAGGTTGCCGCGCACGGTGGCGAACTTCTTGCCGAGCGTGACGGCGCCGCCCGCCTGCGACGCGTTGAACGTGCACAGCGCCAGCGGCCGCGGGCACGCCGCGTACCAGCACACGGCGTCCGGCGGCTCCGGCTCCGGCTCGGCCTCGTCGCCGGCCGGCTGGCTCAGCAGCGACGTGATGCTCGACGTGTCCGGCAGCGCCGAGTCGGGGTCCTCGTCGGCGAGCAGGCTCGCGTAGATGCGGTCGACGCCGTCGTCGTCGGCGAGCCCGTTGAGCGCGGCGAGGTCGAGGGCGGGCGGCGGCGGCGCGTGCGCGGCCTCGCGCGCGGCGCGGTGCTCGGCCAGCAGCGTGTCGAAGGGCTTGGCGCGGCCCTCCACGGCGCGCCGCAGCGACAGCGCGTGCGCCTTGCACGTCAGCGAGCGCGTGCACGGCTTCGGGTTCTCGGCGGTCACCACGCCGCAGTGCTTGTTCGGGTCGTACTCCCGGAGGTTGAATTTCGTCTTGCTCGGCTTGCGGCCCGTCTTTGTGGAGGGTGTCGGCGGCTTCGGCGGGGCCTGGGCGGCGAGAGTGGCCGGGTCCGGGGCCGCGACCGGCGCGGGCGACGCCTCCGGGGCGAATTGCAGGGCGATCTCCGTCTCGGGTATCGCGTACCCGGACATCGGTGGGTCCGCGGGGGCGTACAGCTCCGGGTTTTGCACCGGGTCGACGACCGCCGGGAAGTTGATCTCCTGCATGTTGCCGATGTCGAGGTCCCGAATTATGTTCTTCCAGTCGGGCGGGTTCGCCAGGTCGTCCTCCCGCCGGATGCCCTCCGAATTCATGATCGCGATGATGTCATCGGTGATGTTCTCGCCGAGGGGCAGGTCCTCCGGGTCCTGGATGCTGACGACGGGCAGGTCGCCCGAGTCGACGCTAACCTGCACGTCGGGCACGGCGTCCTGCAGGTAGTGCAGGTCCGGTGGTGCGGCGGGCAGGACGGGCAGTGAGGGCAGGGCGGGCAGCACGGGCAGAGCGGGCAGGGCGGACAGCGCGGGCGGCAGGGCGGGCGGCGGCGCAGGGGGCGGCTCGGGCGGGGCGGGCGGCGGCTCGCGGCGAGGGCGGGCGCGGCCGGGCGCCGCTTTGTGCTTGACGGCGGGTGGCGGTGGCGGTGGCAGCGGCTCGGCGCCCGAGTGCGCTTCCAGCAGGTGGCGGTAGGCGGCGCTGCACTTGACGACGACGCCACACATGTGACACACGGCCGCGTCCAGCGTGTCCATCTGCGGCAGCAGCCCGTGCAGGCTCATGGTGTCGGGGCGCAGGCGGTTGAGGCCGGGCCGGCGGCGGCGCCCGCGCTCGGCCTTGGCCTCGTCCTCGCGCCGCGGCGACCGGTACCCGATCTCGCTGAGCCACAGGTCCCACGGCTTCTCGTTGCACTTCAGCGGACTCACCGTCTTCGTCGCCGGGAACGGGAAGTCGCCGGACATGGTTCGGCGTTTGCGGGCGTAGCGGGCGAGACGCGCTCCTGACGAGCTCACGGGAGTCGGGCCATCGCCTCGCTCCGTGATAGGTTATTATCCCATATCTGCCCGTCGGTCGGAGCCCGCGGAGCGCGACGCCAGGCTCACATCGTTGCTCAGCCCCTCGCTTCGTCACTATCGCGCACCGTACTCGCCGTGTTTTGATCGTTTCGATTTATATATTTACTACTACAGATGATCTATCTCACTGACAGCTGATTATGCAGGTTGTAAGTTTTTCTCGAGCACGGACCACTTCCATCTGTATGCTGCCCTTTCTAAATTGATTCTTGAATCCCGATTGATAGAAACATGTGTTTATTGACTTGATTTGTTATATTGTGATTGTAGCACTAAAAATGTCCAAAATATTAGTTTGATTGGTTGTGATTGTAATTTACTACAGAAAGCATCAACACTTTTTTGACTATTGTAATAAACTAAAGAACGGTATGAATTTCTAATCTATGGTCATTCATTCGCAGATTCGAAGTGACGTGACAAGGCCAAGGCAATAATCCCTGGATTAGCCATTGTATAAAAGTAGAGTGAATCAATTTAAAAGGGTAGGAAATTAATATAATGAAAATATTTTAAAACTGTACTTATTTAAATATTGTTGTTTTTTGCATTATTATAGTGTATACTTACATATAGTAAAAATGTTGTTCATACTCATTTCGGATAACATTGAATTTTTTGTATTTAACAAACATGTTTATACATTTTAGTGCAGTAGTAATCACCAGTTTTTAACTTTCGTCATTGTTGTTATTTCTCTAGTTTTATAACATCAAGACGAACAAACTATAAATAATTAAGATTGTTCTTAATGTAAGTTTCTTGGTTCTTAAGGAAACACATCACTAAAAAAAGTATCACTGGAAAAAATGAAACTGTCAGACCCCATGTCCATAAGAATAAATATTATGCCATGTCGATAAAATTAAAATGTCAATTCAATTTGTCAAACGGACAATGGCCTTGTATAATCCATAACATTACCCGCTTAAAATCTTTCTCAAGATGTTTTGGAAATAAAACAGCTGAACCGAAGTAGTAAATCGACTATGCTGGAGAAACTAACCAAAATTGTAACCAATACATAAATGTCACTCAAAAGTTTGGTCAGATCTGTCGTCATAGGTATTCCTGTTGGAGTAACCTTTCTCGATACTGTGGGCTATGTAGCCAGGGTGGAAGGAATATCCATGCAGCCTGCACTGAATCCAGAGTCCACGAATACCGATTACGTGTTCTTATCGCGATGGGCAGTAAGAGACTACAAGGTGCAAAGAGGCGACGTTATATCACTCGTCTCACCAAAAGATCCAAATCAGAAAATAATAAAGAGGGTTGTTGGACTCCAAGGTGATATTATAAATACATTGGGCTATAAGAATCAGTTCGTGAAGGTGCCTGAAGGCCACTGCTGGGTTGAAGGCGACCATACTGGTCATACACTTGACAGCAATACATTTGGACCTGTTTCCTTGGGTTTGATCAATGCCCGTGCTGTCTGCATAGTGTGGCCTCCCAGCAGATGGCAGCAGCTTGAAGCAAAAGTTCCAGAACACAGGAAACCAGTGAGCACATCCATATAGCAAAGGGTTATAGTTCTGTACATAAGTTAGAATTGCTACTAGCTAATTCTAAACCTGACTTGTTTTAAAATTATTTATTATAATTGTAATATTGTTGGTGTATAGTAATTGTATGTAAAATTTTATATGGGAGTAAGTTGAAATGTACAAACTACTTAAATTTGATAAAATACAAAACAGTCAAAACCAAACATTTATTTTACAACAACATCATTATGACATATTGGTTATAATGACCAATAATTTGTGCAGATTTCAATGTTTCTTATAAAAATAACATCAGTTATTAAAACAAACCGGCTATTGTGACTTATTATAGTGGTCCGTTCTATGTTGTTATTACAGATTTCTACTGAATATGCAAAGCTATCAAATGTATGATTTTTATTGTTTCTTTAAAATTCCAGCTGTATAATATTGGTTGATAATATTTTAAACGATTTTGCTGTATAAAGTAAACACCTGTTTATCTAATAGATAGCTAAGCTGTCAGTCTAGTTAACCAAAAATGTAGCATAGCACAAGCAGCACATTTCATAAGCTCTTTTTTTTATAAATAAACTGACCAAAAGGCAGACTGGCTGCATGGTGTTAAGCGATCACCATTGCCTATGGACACGAGCAACCTCAGGGGAGCCACCCGAACATTGCTAGCTTTGGAGGAGAGCTTTTTTACAGCTTTTTTGAAGAACCCCATGTTATGGTCCACTGGAAATGCCTCAGTTGGAAATTTGCTCCATTACCTACACATCCATGGTAAAAAGGAGCATGCAAAGTAGACTGTGGAAACCGCCACAGGTCCAGATGGTGCTGGTGGGACTTTAACCTTCGAAATTCTTTAAATTAGTAGGTGGTATGTATAGACAATTAGTAGGTGATAGAAATTTCACCCGGGGAAGTACCACTTCGGCCCAGAAGCAATTCAATTGCGTTTTGATAGAAAGGAGCAGTTGCATGCCAGACTTCCATCAAGAGATCTAATCAGCAGTCTTTGTTGTGACAGTGCAACTGCGTACGACCTCCGGCAAGATTAAGACATGCTTGAGATTGTGTATAGATGACTGCATTAACCACTTAACACCACAAGGACTGCAGGCTCCAATAACAGCACTAACAAGCCTGGAAAATCATCAAAATATTTTAGAATAATAGGTTTACAGATAGAGTTGATGTGGATAAACAGGAGTTCGTGTATTTGCAATATTACATATTTACAGTGCATAATATTCAGTATAATGTACATTGTAAATAACCACAATGTAAATTAAAAAAATTGGTCAGTCAGTCAGTTTTTACTTACCTTTTTGTGCTATCAATGACTCGCAATAAAAGTTGTGTAAAGGTAATCTTTCTTATATTAATAAATAAATAAATAAATAAATTAGTAGTGTTAAACTAGTTTCTCTATAATATGATGGAAGTTATGTCTCCAAATGATCTTTAACTAGTCTTGCCTCGAAAAAAGCCTAATTTTACTAAAAATATAGTTTTAATAATATTTTCATGTGATAATCTACAAAAATATTTTTAAGACGTTCGTCAGTTACAGCCAGTGCAGACACATAAGACATAATCAGCAGATAGCATCAACAAAAAATCTGCTTGAAGCTATGTGCTAAATGGACTATTTTATTGTATAGACACATATCTGCATTCTTTGTTATATTTTTATAAGTAGCCTTTATATCTGATTCTTGTTTGTTGAATAAAAGTGCCTACTGACTTGAAGCCTAGGCCAAGGCTGTTCGTTGGTGCTGGCCATCTTTGATATCTCGCCCTGACCCATGTGTGGCGAGGGTGCCTCAAATTTTTATGCACCTCGGAGCAGTCTCAAATTAATTCTTGCAGGATATACTTTTGGACACTTTTGGTAAACACTTTACTACACTGCTCCAAAGTTAATGATAGATACACTCTATTGCTATTCTGAAAATTCTAGTCCTGTACTCTGTACTATATACTGTCTAGTCTTAATTTTCCCCTACATCAAACGTTTTAGAACTATTTTTAGTAAAGAATGTTTTAAGTATTTTTGTGATAACTGTATGTACTTACAAACGTTGTTATCTAATTGATCACATTAAAATGACGGCATTATTTTTATCAGAAATGCTACATCAGCATATAAAATTGTTTTTATTATAATTAAATAATTTTCTTTGCGAAATATTTTTTTATTACTGATGAAAAATGTCCCTTGTAAATAATTAGTTAGTGAAGAAGTGTTAGTTGTATTTTTTCTGCTGTATGTTGTCCATTGGAGTAGGAAAACATTACATTAAAATTGGGAAGCCTTGAAGTTTATAAATTTTATCAAGGCTTAAGTCCACCTAGATCAGTCAGGCTTCTCACTTGAGATAAAACCAATAGTCAGCTATGCAGCATAGAATAGTAGTTGATAAATGATAGCACATAACAATCATAATAATATTTACGAAGGTGTGAGAGTCTCCACTGTGGTGCAGCTTTAGGCATAATAGTATCAATTTTGTTCCCTTTATAGTTACACTGTATTAACAAACTGCTATTACAAAGTTCTGCGTGTACTTGTATTACAGCTTGGTGGTACCGTGGGGAATAAAAAATTACCCACCAAACTGGTATGTTCTATTGGTATGTCCTATGTCCCCCCTCTTAATTTTACAGGAAGCAGGAATAAAAAAATTAACAGTGTTACAATTTCAACATAAATGATACTATAAACACATTCATAATATCTTTTAAGCACAGTTTATTTCTCCAAATCTTTATACAATTTGCAATAAATAACTAAAACTCAAATGTAATACTTCACAACTTGAACCAGGCGCGGTCCCGGGGGGGGGGGGGGATCAAAGGGGACATGACCCCTCCCCCAAAATCCATGAGTCATGTGTAGATAGAAGGAGACACAAGCCAATTTGGGACATCTCTTCCCCCAAAACTTCTTGGCGACCCAACAAATAGAAGGCTGCGACCGCGCCTGACTTGAACACAGACAACAATAAGCTATTAACTTACATCTTGCAACTGTGTCAATCCATAACTTTCCACAATGTTAACAATACTTTCATATGAAATTCCCTTCCTTATAATCTTGTAGCAACCATGTCGGGACAAGTCTATCACTGTAGACCCAGTTCTATTCTGTTCTAACTGGCTTAAGATTCCACCGTCAAACACAGCTCCAAGGTGACAAAATAAGTGTTCAAATTCTTTCACAGAAAGTGTGGAAGGTTCATTACTAAAGTTTGCACTTGTTAAAGCAACAGGCATATCAAACATTTTTGTCACACTATTCATAAAGTCATGGTTAGGTATCCGTATGCCGATTTTAGTGGTGCTTGGGTTTAAAAATGGATTGTCCAAAAGTTTTGACTTTTCTAACACAACAGTAATAGGTCCTGGCAACAATCTATTAAGTAAACTATCACTTAAATGGTCTGATTGTCCCCATTTTCTAACATCAGACACTTTTGTCACACAAATAGCAACAGGTTTGGCTGAATCTCTGCCTTTTATTGTGTACAACTTCTGTATGGCTTTAGGACAGTTGGCACTACAAGCTAGCCCATATATTGTGTCTGTGGGCACAGCTATGACATGACCATTCGCCAAATATTCTGCAGCTTTTATGTGGGACTGTGCCTCTTTGCATGGTATGACTGGGGTCATCGTTTCTATCTTAATTTTTGCTGACGCACATTTATTTCTAACTACAGGGAAACTATAAAACAGCTTTCGTATTAAATTCATAGTCCACTTTAAGTAAAAAGTTTTAGGGCCAAGATATCACCCAAGTAAAACAAATAACTGCCTTAGTCACGCCAATTGTGTGCACACTTGTGGTTGCAACAACGATAGAATGTGGTCATAGGCTCGTCTGCAGAGCGGGTCTGCAGTTGCATGAAGAAAGCTCGGCCGTGGCTACATTTGGGGCAAACTGCATCAGTTGAGTCCACATTCTCCCAGGCGGCAGCACCGCCCATAATATAATCAAGTTCCTGTAAAAGAAGTTAATAATTCATTTAAAAAGATACTTATTTACTGACAATTTTGAACATTTTATATATAAACCTGTTGTCCCAGTTTTTGAAGATTGATTTTTTTTTGTAATTTTCACGTTTTATGTGAAGTTTTTTATCATACATATGGTGATGCAATATTATTGAATATTAGCTTGAAAATAATTTCAAAACAATAAAAATTGCCCACGAACCTTCAATTTGGGGAATGTTCGAGATGACACTTTTTTCTTAATATTATAGACATAGGGGCACGTGTTGCATGCGTACCGGAGCCCACATTCGGGGGCCTCTTCCACAACGAGAATGTTTGCACACGTCGGGCAGAACAACATTCTTTGATTGCACTTAGATGATCATGTAGTTGTTCATTATTTTATAATCACACATTTTTCTAGTAAGATTCAAAAACTTTTTATATTTATTTCTACTTCTCTAGACAGATTATTTGAAAATAATTAAAAATCGACCGGACTGACCAACCCAAAGAATACTATACTCCACGCAAATAGAAATCACGTTTTATTGACAATTGACATGTCATTTTTACTGAAATTTTACTGTCATCACATCACATCACTGTCATCCATCAGTGTCATCTGGTCTGGGGGGGGGGCATTCTGGGCATTTCTGGGGCCCCGGGCCATTTAGATAAGTCTTAGTATGGGGAAATAACTCAGACTAAGCTAAGAATAATGTAGGTAGGTACTTACGTTATTGGTCTATGGGAAATAACATACTTGACAATAACAGAAAGGAAAGCTGTCACTGTCAGTTACTTGATGTCGCCAGATATGTACTCTTATTTACCTTTTTTTCATAAATATTGATAAAAATTAATCAGTTATTATGACATGACACATACATGACAAATTAGAAACGTTCTTATCATAAAACGCAACAATTTAAGTGTCGTAGTCGTATCTTAGTGTAATTTCTTGAATTTCATGTAATTTTTTCAATCATTTGTTAAATAGTAATCTGCAAGGAACAAAAGGGTTTTTTTTTATTATTATTTTATTACATAACAACTCAACAAATACAATAAAAAGTGGCATGATTGAAACTCAGTTATTACATACCATGATACAGACAACATTATCATAAACATAATTCATACATCTTAATATAAAATGCACTCTTATCATCAGGCTCGGTCTCAGCTTTCAGTTTGGGGGGAAGGAAGTCACTAAGAAATTTGGGGAAGAGGTGTCCCAAATTGGCATGTTTCGCCTTCCTTCTAAGCATGACTGATGGATTTTGGGGGGGTCATGTCCCCTGTGACCCCCCACTCTGGGATCGCGCCTGCTTATCATGAATATCAATATATTTTATGACGTATAATTAATAATTCAATATCAAATAGAAATAGGCACACACGTATAATTTAGTAGGTATTTGATTATTGAAAATATTTAATAAATAGATGTTCTATTGATTTTGTAACGTCGATTTGAATCCTAGGACATTTAGTATAAAAGAATCGCAGACAGACCCCTAATGCTGGGCAGTTTATAGGTACGAGGGCTAAGGCGTTAATATGCCCGAATGCTGTGTGAAAGTATTGTGAGAGTTAAAATATAATATGTGTATGTGTAAATTTGTGTAATTACTTAACCCTCGTATAAATTGTTAGAGCCATCCACTAATTACTAACCTACACCTACTTCAATAATAATGCAATCATAAAATCAAAAATGACAACTTGCTGTTCTATTTTTGTTGCTTGTATTTTTATACCCCTTAGGTGTTAAAATTTAATTATTTTCTAACTCTTTAAGTATTATAAGTCTGAACTTTATTTTATCGGCTTTCTATCAAAATTAACAATATTACCAATAGCACGGGTGAAATATTTAAAATATGGCAACGTTAACACAGATAACGTAAAGGTCTCTAGAATTCACAGATTAAAAATATTGCATTGCTCATGTTATATCGATTTTGAATCGATATTACATGTTATTACATTTTGAATCGGTCCAATTTCTTTTCATAAATCATTACTGTTTAAGCTTAGATCATCAAAGGTACTGACTCACCCTTCAGTAGAGACGGCATAGCGCCTCGCTTCGATACATAATTTTTGTGCCAAATCTGGTGCGGGGGAAGAACGCACACATTTTAATTTTGTCACACATTCACAAATTTAATATTCTTTCATCGCTACAGACGCATACATTTCTAAATATGTCAATTTTAACTAACAACGTCATTTTCTATGCACCGTCAACACTGACACCGACACACACAGACACACTAGTTGTATAACTAGAAGGCACATTGTGCATGGACGTTGGGACGAGACAGTACACTATTCCATCTATTAAAAGTTGACTTAGTGATCTATTGTTGTAGATTCTGATGATACATCGTCGTAGAGATTTTTAAAATCAATTTTTTGATCTGTGTCGGTAACCAGAATTAATGAATCATTATAGTTTAATTAAATCAATTAGTATATCTCGTTTTACAAATCGATTTAAATTTTAATCGAAATAGAGGACATCACTAATGTTTAGCGCAAATCGCAATATCCATCAGCATAAGGTTAAAGCATAGCGTCAAAGAAAATATTAGTTAAATAAATCCATAGAGTGAGTAACATACACAGTCGGGGTGTCGAACGGAGCCGTTTGACGTTTCGCGACGAGACCGCTCGGGGCTCGGGTGTATTTATTTTATTATTTATGGCGTGATTTATTTATGTATTGTAGATAGTTTAGTTTAGTTTGTAACTCAGTGACTGTGTAGAAATAATTAAAGTGTAGTGTTAACAATGTTGCGGGTATTACTGGATAAATTTTGGAATGAGGATGTCTGGCTGCCGCCGAATACTACTTGGGAAGATATCGAGCCAGGTCCCGATAAAGACGTTGTGTATGCGGACTATAGGCATCTTCTGTACCCTCTGCCCTTGGCTCTGGTGCTAATAGTTTTCCGTCATGGGCTAGAAAAGTAAGTATTAACCTAAATAATCAAGGTATGTATGTCAGTAGTCAGACCGTGACTCAAAACTGTTATCAGATGATTATGATAGCAGATAGTGCGTGTAGCACCTAATTAGAATTATAATTTTACTGGGACAATAACAGGAAATTACATTTTTTTTATTTAAGTTCATACTGACAGGACAGCATTAGATGTTACGGTCGGAGTGTCTTCTTAGGTTACCTCAATATTTTTATTGATCAATAAATTTAATTAAATGAAATTGTTTATTTGCCAGAATCAAGAATGTGGTACATAAATAGTTGGTTTGTTAGGTAATTATAGTCTCTCACTCTAACCAAAATTTGGTGTGCAAATTTACAAAAAAAGGCAAAAAAATCATGCACATTGGTGCTCAAAGATACTATTAATATTATTTGAAATTGCATTATTACAAAAATAAACTTATAAATTTGCATTACATTTGCCTCATCTCATAAACATTATAATAATTTAGTCAAGAGGAGTGGTTTTGTAAGTAAATAAATAATTCTGTAAAATAGTTTTATTACAATACTTGTTTGTGTACTTAAAAACAAACCTGCTGTTTTATCAAATCTTGGTATTTAAAAAATCTTTGCTATACAGATCACATGTGAATGGCTGGACCAATTGTGCTTATTCTTTTGTTGTTGTATTTGTTATCAATTTATCATCAGGAGAAGGTTCATAAGAAAGAAAAAATTATGAAAAAAAAAAACTGAATATCATTTAAATCAGATGCTTTAGTATTCATAGTTAAGATGTCAATGTCTTTCTGGTCAGCTAAAAAAAATATTCGTTGCTAAGGATGGTCTCTTAAAAATTAGCAACCAAAAAATTAAAATAAACTGTTGATGCTAATTTAACTCATAATTCTTTGCAGTAAATAATTTGTCCAAAACTTTTAACTTTTTATTTAGGTATGTAAAATGTGTTAGGAGGACATAATTAAATATTAAGAAGCTGTGCCTTAATTTTAAAGAACCTACCTGTCCCAAGTTCATAAATTTTTATTCCAAAGGATCTTACAGTCCAGGCATTTAGAGTAACTTTCCTGCAATCTAGCTACTATAAGCTAAGCTACTGCCATGGGCGTACCTTGATCAGGGTATACCAATACCTTGGGGGTAGATGCTGGATCAAGGTCTAGATTCAGGAATTCAAAAATCTCTGAAAAATCACTGAAAAAAGAAACCTATGAAGAATAAGCTAGATGTGCTACCTCCTGATGTTCCCTTTGTATCTATACTAATATATAAAGCTGAAGAGTTTGTTTGTTTATACGTGCAAATCTGAGGAAGTACTGGTTCAAATTGAAATAAAATTTTGTCGATGTGTCTTCGCCCTCACCCAACCCCCGCCCCGCCCCCGGCCAAGAACCTAAAAATTTGCTCCTCCCGCCCGACTAAGAACTTGCCCCCTCCCCTGACCAAGTACTTGCCCTCCCCCTGACCAAGTACTTGCCCTCCCCCTGACCAAGTACTTGCCCTCCCCCTGACCAAGAACCTGGCTACTGCTGATATATTAATAAATATTTTTATTTATATATTATATTAAGGGCTACAAACCTTTCAAATAAAAAAGAAAACTTAATGGTAACTATTGTCCATTTGTCTGTTTCTTTTTTTCAAAACATGAACCAAAAAATTGACAAAGATCAATGATTAAGGGAATCAATTAAGAATTCTTCCCAAGGTCTTACAACTGTCAATCTGTAGCATGTATCTGTATTCATAAGGACACAATGCAGAAATAAAAATTTTGCATGTCTGATAATAATTGATCAACAACATAACAATTAAAGTATCAGTTTTATCACTAAGATGCAATTAAATTTTATGTTTGTTGCTTAATTTATATGAATCATTATCTTATAAATTGAATATAATGGTATAATAAATCAAATAGATTAGTGGAATTACTCATTACATTTGTTAATTCATAATAAAGTATATATTTAAAACAAGTTATTCTTGCAAATGCCAATCCCACTAAAATTATTTTCATGTAAAATGTTGCCAAGACAAATATATATGGCTTTTTTTTTCAAACTTTTTTTTATGTCCCACTGCTGGGCACAGGTCTCCTCCTCACAAGTGAGAGGGATTTAGGCCATAGTCCACCACGCTGGCCAAGTGCGGATTGGTGGACGTCATGCTTTCGAGAAATTATGCATTTCTCTCAGGCATGCACAGCGATGGAGAACATCGTAATCAATTAAATATCACAATATTTTCCATCACCGTGGAGCGAATGTGCGTATTTCCACATAACAAATTTATTTGTCAGAGGTGCGCGCCGAGGATTTGAACCCGGGACCGGTCGCGTCGAAGACCGCGGATTTTTACCACTCGGCCATGCTGCTCATGGCTGGATATGGCTTACTCTGTGAAAAAGATATTACCTTCCTAATCTATCTATCACTAATTCTACCAGCCCTTTCTTCACCAACTCTGTATGGCTGCAACCCTTTTTGCGTCCCACTGTTGGGCACGGGTCTCTCCCCATTATTGGGGAGGCCTGGAGCTTATTCCACCACGCTGCTCCAATGCGGGTTGGTGGAGATGCGGGTTAGTGGCCAACCCTCTGTCGGATGTTTTCCAACCACCCATAAGGCCTCCGACAAGGTTTGACGACTGTTATCTGGCACGATAAGCCCGAAGCACGGAAACGCTCATGAAATTTTTTGCCACTAGCGGTCACCCATCTCAGCTGCATGCTTGCGTTCTACGCTAGCCGCCAGGCCATGCGCGCTTCAAGCTGCCAAGACGAATATATATGGCTTACTCTGTGAAAAAGATATTACCTTCCTAATCTATCTATCACTAATTCTCACCAACTCTGTATATCTCAATCAGAATGTATGTATAGCTTCACTTTTGTGCTATGCAAATATATTTTGGTAGTATCAACAGTCCATCAACACACTTTGAGTAAACCTTAAAGTTGGTAAGGTAAGGTCTGTTAGACTTAGGATGTGTGGATTCAGGAGTTAGGCTAAGCTGTAATTTTATGAAAATTTATTTGTCTATTTGTGTTTTTTTTTGTGAGCGTCCATAGTATTTTTTTATTTTTTATTTTATTTATTTAATTAATTAGCACGGCTTATAACCAATTGCACTAATTAATTCAATTACAACAACTACAAAACAATGGCAATAATTATACATTAAAAATAATAAAAAAATATAAGTATACCCGTTAGACCACAAAACTGGAAGTAATAGTGTGGAGCTGTGAGTCTATGAGTGTGAAGAATTATTTATTTGGTAGGTGGTAGAACCATGATGGTTCACTCGGGGAAGTACCACCGCTGCACCCACTTCTGCCGTGAACAATTCTATTGTGTTTAGGTGGAAAGGTGCAGTTGCCGGCCACACTTACATGAGGCGACCACCAGCCTCCGGAGTAGCAGCGCAACTGCATACCACTTCAGACAAGACTTACTTCCATGGGCTGCAGCGACCACTTAACACCATGTGGCCTGCATGCTCGTCTGCTACTCCATTCAAATAAAAAAAAAAATATAACTTATTTTATTGTTCACAGATACTGGTTCGCGCCATTCGGAAAGTCACTAGGTATAAGGAACACAAGACCAAAGAAAGCACCAAACAACCCCAAGCTAGAAGCGGCTTACCAGGCACAGTCCAAAATTAAACATAAACAGGTAATAACAACATTAATTAAATTATCTGTAACTAGAAACCGGTAATATTTTGTACCATCGTTCAACAGTACAACGGTTACTGTTTATGTATTTAGTAAAAACAGGTTGCCTTTTCATAAAAATAAATCTAAATATTAGATGCAATGCTATATTGTATGTATCAAGAAGGCCTTAATATAGGAAGTTATATAAATATATAACGAAATAATTGACGGTCGGGATTTCGGAATACATATTTTGAGTAATAAAGCGGTATTTTTTCGTCGAAAGCGGGACATAGTAAAAAAACTTATATAAAAGTTTTTAAATATTTATCTTTTTATGTCAATCTAAATTACGTGTGCGTGACAGTTGATGGCAAAATAGCCATAGAAAATTTATTTTAATAAAAATATAATACTTTAAAACAGATCTCTATCGCTAAATGGTTGAGTCTTATTCGTCTTCTGAATAAAATACCATAAAGAAACAGAAAGCAGTTTGATGTTGGGATACTTCATCATCATCATCAGCCTATTGCAGTCCACTGCTGGACGTAGGCCTCTCCCAAGGCGTGCCACTGAGCCCGATCTTCGGCTCTACGCATCCAGTTACTTACAACTATTTTTCTTGGTATACTTAATATGAAAGATTCAAGTTTAAATATATTCCTGGCATCTTTTTTTGGAAACTGTGGAAAGTGTTGGTGCCATTTCCATGTGCCACCCGGCGACGCTTCATCAGCACGCTGCACGCACTTTCTTGGTTTTTGTATGGAATAAAAACTCGCAATAAGTTTCGATGGTATAAGCTATGCTTAGCTTAGCTTGTCATCAATTCCTCAGAATTTGTGTGATGTGGGGATTTTAATGACTGCCTGAAAAAGAACGTCTGAGCGTCTGGCAGATATTAAAAACCACTCATATTAAGATTTCCGGCATAGTCCATCGGTATATTAATAAATTTATTTGTCGATAACGACCGGGAACGTGTTTTTTAATTGATTGTGTATAAATTTGTCACACATCCAACTTTCAATTGCGGAACGAGGCTTAATATTTTTGATTTTCTTATCTATTTTTAAATTTAACTGGAGCACGTGGTGTTATGTTTCGTATGCAGAATTTTATTGCAGATGCGCTGCAACTAGGGTTGCCATCCGTCCGGGTTTCCCCGGATTTGTCCTAGTTTAGCGGGCGTGCGGGGAGCGTCCGGGCCGGACTTCATTTGTAGTCCTGGTTTAAAAAAAAGTCTTGGGCCGGCCGTGACACACGCACTGTGCCCATGTCGCGATCATCCGACTCGCTAAATTCACCGTCCCCCCGCTGTTGACATGTCCGGGTTTTGGGCTCTAAAATCCGGGGTTTTAACGCGTCTTGTCCTGGTTGACAAATTTTAGAGATGGCAACCCTAGCTGCAACTCCGTAGACTGACGGTCGCTGTAAGTCGGTCGGCAACCGATTTTTCCGCTTCGTCCGGAATTTCCCGGATTTGTCCTAGTTTGAAGGGCGCCCGGGGACCGTCCGGCAGGAGTTTTTGAAAAACCGGCTTACAACCGGGTTACACCCGGACACTTTTGTTGTTTGGGGAAATCCATTTTTATAATAGATAAGCGATAAATTAAAATAAATCTTAGTTAAAATTTCATTCACAATTACCCGCATTTTAGAATGCTCAGCAAAATAGTCAACGATCAAATGTAATTAAAAAAATATAAAGATGTTTTTATTTTTGTTGCAAAAAATAATTTTCCAGAGATGTCCGGGTACAAAACCATATTTCGCCCAAATGTCCGGGATTTTTGCTGTGTTTATCCGGCGTCGGCAATTTAGGTGATTTCAGCCCTACCCTAAGGTAGCCGAAAGTGTGACGTCATGTCTTTACGCATGACTTTTCCAAGATCCGTTGTTTGGTCGCACGTAGTTGACCATGCAAGACGGTGCATTCGCCTGCTATTTAACGGGGTTTGTAGTGGCCTAGTCGACTAATGGGTTCGTTCTACCCTGATAAGGCAGTTCTTCCCCCCCCCCCCCCCAATTGAAGGCTACGCGACCGCGCCTGTTTCAAACCTCAATACTTGCTTTGGGTACCTATATGTATGTCTACTCTGACTGTCAGACAAATGGACGGACACAAAAGTAATCTTATAAGAGATCCTTACAAATAACCTATTTCAAATACAGGAATCTGCCATTACTTAATGTCTAATAGTTTGTTAGTATTAGCAAAAATAGTATTTTATTATGTTCGTTGGAGAGCGGCGTCATGAAATTCCAGCAGTTTCCTGTAGATGTTCGGTTTTTTCGCGTCTATGCATTTCAATGAGTAATCATTTTTATTTTTCTAAATTTACACCCGCCTAAGTAGACTACCAAGTTATATTTAAATATTTAATAGCTAGCGACGTTTTCTCGCAAAGTTTGTGCTGAATGAATGCTGATACGAACGAATATGTTTAATCCACCACCACCAAGTCACCGGGTCACCAAGACATTTTGGGGGGGAAGGGTTTCACTAAGAGATTTGGGTGGAAGAGGTATCCCAAATTGGCTTGTTTAGCGGCGCGATACCTACAGTAACATGACCGCGCGCCTGAGTCCTGACATGAAATGCTGACCATGCAAGACGGCGCAAGCAGCGACCGGTGAAATAGCACCGCTTCATACACTGCCTAGAGTAGCAGCGTAACTGCATACGACCACAAGCAAGACAAGCTTGCGTCGCTACTAACCCGCATCTCCACCAATCCGCATTGGAGCAGCATAAGCTCCAGGCCTCCCCAATAATGGGGAGAGACCCGTGCCCAGCAGTGGGACGCAAAAAGGGTTGCAGCCAATGTAATAATAACGTCCCGCGTGGCGCAATGGTTACGATGCCGGACTGCCAAACGAGGGGTACCGGGTTCGATTCCCGGCGAAACAGAAATTTGAATGATGAGTTTAAATTCTGTTCTCGGTCTGGGTGTTTGTGTTTCTGTCTTTGTATGTGTCCATCGTACCCACGACACAGAGTATATCTACCCTACAGTGGGACTATGAGTGTGAAACGTTGTTGTTTTTTTTTATGTTGGTGATGGCTGGTAGGTAAAGTCTATTGAAGTTGTGGTTAGTGTATCGACACTTAATTTTTAAGGTATTTATCGACAGAACAATACTTTCAGTCAATGCTGAATCTGTCACCGTCTACACAACAGGAAATAAGCTTGAATACATTATTTATGCAGATTATAATAATAGGATAATATACAATGCCTCTGTTGTTACATACAATGATACAATGTAATGATTCTTACGGAAAATGGTGACGCTTAACTTTTATCAATTTTAAATAAAATGCTTATTAAATTTGGGATATATAAACGTTACATAATCATAGGCCCACAGTAAGGTAATTAATACCCTGTGTCGTGGGTACCATGGACACATACAAACACGAACATCCAGGCCGAGAACAGAAATTTAACCTCATCATTCAAATTTCTGTTTCTAGGATATAAAAGAAAACCTTATAATTAAGTTACATTAGATTTATTTCTATAGTTTTAGTCGTATTTACTTCAAAATTATTTTGTTGATGGTTTTGGAAACATCGCTTAAATAACAATGTCGTAGCTACATACTCACTAATCTTAGAATGTACGCACGTGATACAGAATTATGTCAGATTGGGGTCACATATCGTGGAGTTATTTATTTGTCAATGAACTTGCGTATGCGATAAGCGGTCATTCAATATCCGTATTGAGGTCACCGTAGAAAAACTAAGGTTACCGACATAGCTCTCAAAATCTGCAAGCTGAAGTGGCAATGGGCAGGCCATATAGTTAGGAGGACCGACAACCGATGGGGAAGAAAGGTCCTTGAATGGAGACCACGTCTCGGCAAAAGGAGTACAGGCCGCCCTCCAACCAGGTGGACCGACGACCTGAAGAAGACGGCGGGTAGTCGCTGGATTCAGAAGGCCCAGGACCGGGAGGAGTGGCGAACGTTAGGGGAGGCTTATGTCCAGCAGTTGACAGTAAAAGGCTGATGGATGGATGGATTGAGTTCACCTACAAGGGTATGTTTTAGATGGTAGGAACTCGCACCTTTTACTTGGCAGTTCTGTAGCTTCGGGATTAAAAATAGACCTACGGTATCCCGTGCCTGATCGTAAGAGGCGACTAAAAGGGGGCTTCCGGGGTTGCGGACGGTGAGAGTAGGAGCTCGATCCGTCCAGCCAGCAGCCCCGGGAAGGACGGCGGTGTGTGCGTGGCCGCATGCCACCGTAAGCATCGGAAGGTTCAGCTGCATCTGCTCTCCCGAAGATGGGCCCGTTCTGTGACGCCGCGCTTCGGAGGACACCGGTGTGTTCCACCCCAGAGTCCTCCCCAAGCGTAGAGGCAGGCCACCGAGGGGGTTTTTGTGTGGTACAAATCCCACATAACCCGGCATCCTAGGGTGTTGGATACCTTTTGCAGGTATCGATACCGATATTTCATTAATAATAGAGATAGCATGTTTCATTGTCGTTTATACATATATCAAAAACATCTTAAGAACGTATTTTTAATTTACAATACCGATCTCCTGGGATCTTGTTATCTTCGGAGCGTGAAGAGTTTTCTTAACAATTGAAGTGCGTCTTGGCTAAAAAGGCCTGTAAATTGGGGCGGTCTGTCGGTGGGAGACTGTAACACGTTTATAGGGCGCCTACAGAAAATGATCCACATTTTTAAGTGGTAAATCCTTTGTGAATTTTTTTTTGACGTTATTGAAAGAACTTTACGGATCGCAAAAGCGACGAACGAAGATCTATGTCCAGCAGCTGACTTAAAGAATTTTTGAGTGAAAGTACTTGTACTATTATTTATTCTGTGGTGAAAGAAAGAAAGAAAATATTTTATTTGCACAAATTGGGTAGCAAAAAAGGTTTTACAAAAATATTTACATCGCCATATTTACCTTTTAGGGTGTACAAATTTTGTTTTTAATGTCATATATTATAAGTTATATGTTTAAATTTAAATTAAAAAGTAACTAGGTAGTCCAGCAGACGTTGTCCTGTTAAAGTATCAGAAATAAAATAATATTGCGACTATAAATTGAGATGTAAGCTATCCTATCTTTCAAGTTGGATCAAACCGCACACGGTGTGCAAATTTTATTAAAATCGGTTAAGTAGTTTAGTTTAGGAGTCCATCGCGGACAAACAACATGACACGTAATTTATATAATATTAAGATTATTTTCAATAAACATTTAAATACGCACGCACGCACTAAAATACAGTACACTTAAATAATTCTAGAGTGGTATTTCATTTGTAAATTTTCTTCTAAAGTTATTAAGAGAACTTTAAGATTCAATTGCTCCAAGAAAATATTGTCTTATTGACCTTATAAATGGGAAGAAAAGGAGGGAGTAAGACACATATAAAAAATTGTAATTTCGTTGAGAAAAATACGTACTCTTAAAATAAATAACGATTTTGTTTATTTTACGAATACGTATTATTACACTCATAGCGCACAGTAAGGTAGATATACCCTGTGTCGTGGGTGCCATGGACACACACAAAGACAGAAAATATATGTATTTTTAAATTCAGTTTAATATGAACTAATTTTAAATGTAAACATGCTGGTATAATTTATTAAGAATTGATAGAAGTTAGTTTTACTTAGTATAATGAATACAATTTGTTTATTTGTTGCACTGATTATGCAAATATGAATGTTACGATAATAGTATGTGTAATGTGTTGTATTGTTCAGTTTTCGTGTGCCATTATAGTTTTTCCGCTGCTTCTTGACGGGACTCAATACCTTAGATGCTCTAAGGCTGTTTTACATAATCCTAAGTTCATTTTAATATTGTAGGTGCCTATTTGGAAATATAACCAACGGAACATCATTAAACTTATATTATTCTAATCTACTTGAAATCTAAACTTCCCCTACATACCACACCTATGCAATTAGTACTTATACTAATAATTACACTAGTACTTATACTAATTGCATAGGTGTGGTAATTAATGAATGTCGTAACAATTATATATTATAATTATAGTTGTAAGCTGTGATTTTTGGTGTGTTTCAATTGACTTTATTATTGACATAATTTAATTATTTAAGTTTGCAAACCACCTTAAACTTACTGTGGTATTAAATAAATATGCTTTATGTAATTCTGGATGGGTTAATTTATGTATTTTCTTCTTATAATACCTATTTAAAATTGCTACTATCAAAGCCAAAATTTTAGCCATAGTACAAAAAAGTTCTATAGCTATGATAGCTATGATGATAATATTGATCGCTCATATTATTATAATAAGAATGCTCATATTATTATAATAAAAATGCTCATATTATTATATAAGACGCTTAAAGTATGCATTTACAAAAGAATACTTTTATTTTTATTAAATTTAAACTAAGAAATGCTTCTTTTACAATAAAATAGTAAGGCTATTACTTGGTTGGACTTTTGCTAGATGAAATTAATCTTCGCTCGTGGTATTTGAAGAATTTGGTACATTCGTTTTAATTTATTCAAACATTGTTGTGCGTGTGAAAATACTAACCCTTTGCGAGTTGACAAAATTCTTCATTTACTCTATATACGTCAGTACACTATAATATAACCTTACCTGAAACTTATCTACAACGAGTAGGCAACAGAGTAGAGAAGTAATGTAAGATTAATAATGATGAGCTATGGATTATATTGAAGTCTAAATAATAATAAATTCACGAATACTTTGATATGACGTATTCAATAACATATTTATTTATTTATTTAGTTAATCTTCATGTACAATAATAATATTACGTACAAGGCGGACTTAATGCTATAAGCATTCTCTACCAGTCAACCTGGGGTAGTTTGAGAAGCAACGAATGGTGGTAATGAAGAAAAGTGAAAAAAAACCTCTTATACTACATATTATATTATTATGTAAAGTGCCTTCTTTATGTATAAAAAAACAGTTACTAATAAACTTGACATCTGACAAATTTAGATGCGTTTTCCTGCTAGATTAACAATGCCATGACTGTTGTGTAACCCGTGTGTGAGCTTAAACCTATAACTGTGCTTCCTTTCTTTCCAGTTCAGTTTGGGCAAGGATCAGGTAATTGCACATTTTACATGCATGCTAACCTTTGCACGAATCACGTTATGGTGGCTTGCCGTCCAGTGTTTCTTACTCTGGTAGGTAGTAGTTAAAAGTATGATGGTCTTCATTTTGACGATTTTTCGATCGCCAGATAAAACTATTCGTCATACAAATGTTGGCGCTGTCATCGTTACGAATGTTCTTATGACTGAAAAGAATAGTGATAATGTTTACTTACTGATTACTTTATCTGGGTATTGAAAATCGGCGCTTCAGTTTTTATTTGTAGATGATTTTGACTAAGTAGCATGTCTTTTTGTTTCATTTTAGATTCAAAAATAAAGTCGTGATGAGAAAAGAGGTTTTAAGGACAAATCATATGATCAATAAGCACTATATCAATTTACTGTTGCTTTTTTTAAATTTTAATGTTTTTAAAAAGTAGTGCAAAGCAAGAATGTTAACTAAGTAGAAAGAGTTTATAAAGTTGTGAAGTAAGAATTTAAGTAGTTTTCAGCAGAATCCTTAGAGCATCAAAGTTACTGACTTACCCTTCGGGAGAGACGGCATAGCGCCTCGCTTCGGTACATAATTTTTGTGCCAAAAAAACAGTGGTGCGGGGGAAGAACGCACACATTTTAATTTTGTCACACTTTCACAAATATTCTTTCATCGCTACAGACGCATACATTTCTAAATATGTCAATTTCAATTAACAACGTCATTTTCTATGTACCGTCAACACTGATACCGACACACACAGACACACTAGTTGTATAAAGAAGGCACATTGTGCATGGACATTGGGACGAGGGGTTCGCCCGTAAAGGCCACTCCTCTGACGGGTGTCATACCTGTCATACCTTTATGCTTTAAGGCAGAATCCAACAATACTTTTGGCATACTTCACTATTTTCTTTTATTCATTTTAATAAAATCTCTTTAAAGTTATTAAAAAAAATTAAGAACATTTTGAAGAACGTGCTTAACATTAATTTTATTTGTTACTAACACCATAAATTTCATTTTATATAATCGACATTACCTTTTTCTTATTGTTGTTAAAAAAGTTAAAGAAAGGGTATGTGTAGTTAAAGATGTTAATATTTTTTACAAAAGGAAACATAAAGCAAGTACTTCCTTTTTCATTTTGCGAAAAATTAAGGCCAGCGCCGCCTTCACTTTGACCGGGCATCAAATAAATGTGACCCAAATGTTTCAGAGAGCAACTAGGTCAAAACTGACAGTTTTTAATGAACGTAATGTACATTTGGTTCAATGTGATGGTCTACTTCAATGAGATTATAAACAAATCACTCGGATATGTTATGACTTATGTTATGAGTATGAAAATGCAGCTCGAAGCTTGTTCCTTGATATCTTGATGCGACACACGTCGAAATGGCAATAATGATGACTTCGATTTGTGGGACAACCTTCCAGCTGAAAAAGAGCTTTTTTAAGCCTGCAATGTTCAGATGACTCCACTGGAGTTACTCGTATGCAACCCGTGATCGCTTAACATCACGTGGTCCATCTGCCTTCTTGTCCGATTCATGTATAAAAAACAACGGGTTGCACTCCGGTAGTGCCGGCAGAAGTGAAAACTGGAACATTAACGTTGTGCATTTTTGATATTTTGAAATGGTTAGGGATTAATTTCTCACGAATTGCTTTTATTATCAGTATTATTTTTCATCTAGTATTTTCAGTAGGTTTTCATCTAGTATTTTTATAAAGTACTCACTCATTTTCTTTCACTATTTCTTCGTCACTTTTTTAATTAATAAATGCACTTTGTTCAATGTCCATATTTTAAATACTTGATATAAACGAATTTTACAAGTATAGACAGTCGAGCCGTCATCAGCTGTCACCCCTCCGTCTTACGAATATTCGATCAGGCCACGTGTCCTGACGCGAGTTTAACATTTTATACCCATCCCAAAAAAGTGCACAACGCCGCTAAAGAAGTTTTCACTTCAAAAATGGCAAACGCTGCTGACGCGTTTTTTTGTCACGTGATTTTTTTCCGATTTCAAGGTGTTATTTTTTGCGGCTAACCATGTCTTTTGTTATACTATAATCATCTTTTTTTGTTTACTTGAATTTAGATTGAGAACCGTTTCAAATAATCTTTTGCTTTTATAAATGCCTCGTGGATATAAGGTAAGTGATGGCAGATTGTTATTACATTGAATTTCACGGATATTATTACGGTTTCATTATATTAATAATGCGTATTATTGTTATCTTAATAGGCCACGGAGCTACTATTTTCACATTACTGTGTAGCGGATATTAATTTTATACGTACTTATATGCTGTGTCCTAGAGTTTTTAAGCGTAATGTTTAGCACAACAAGGTTTAACATAAAGTTAGCTCTTTTATAGTTCTTTTTATCCAATAATGAAAAAAACCGGTCAAGTGCCATTTGGAGTCGCACACGGAAGTTTCGGTTCCTATCTATAAAAAAATATTCATAACATTTCGTTTTGTTGTATAAGAGCTCACCTTAAATATCTATTTTATTTTAATTTAATTATTTATTTTATATTTAATATATAGTTAAATATTCTGTAAATATTGTAAGCGTCTACCAGTTGACGTTATTAAGAAAAAAATTGCAAAGAAATCATGTTTGTTGTATGGGAGCCCCATTAAATATATATATTTATTTTTTTCGGATTCTTAGGATTTATTGTTATAGCAGCAACAAAAATACATCATCTGTGACAATTTAAATTGTCCAACTATTACGGTCCATGTGAGGTGTGGTGATAGACGGACAGATATACAGACAAGCAGACGACGGACAGCACAGTATTAGTAATGATAAAGTTCGCCCTAAAGGCCGCCATTTAACAGATATAGAAACCGTTATAAAGCCAGCAATAAAATAATAAATTGAAATAGTCAAGATCAACAGCAGATTGATTTGACTGAATTGGTCTTTAATGAACACGCAATGACACGCATTAAGAGAAACTGCAAGTCATCATTGTAATGGCCACTTGTATATTTATGAACGTAGATATGAAATCAGTTCTAGGAAGAAACAATGACCATCTAACTCATAGACTCGTAATGTGACCTAATGTTAGTACTTTTGCGTTATTATGTTTAAAATAAGTAACTAGAGGTGGTAGAAATTGCGACGTAATGTGATTTTTTTGTGTTTCTATGGAAAGCGCAGTTGCCGGCCAGATTTACATAAGGCGACCATCACACTCTGGACCACTGCCTGTCGTTTGTACGACTCAAGCTTGATTGAAATTGTGTGTCTGCTCCATGGATTTCAGCGACCAAATACCATATCGTGGCCTGCATGTTCGTCTGTTACTACATATTTTTATGATATGTCTTTGTTATTCTTTTATATGGTATTTGTGGCCGACCGCGACCCTCGTCCGCGTGGACTTCAGTTTTTTGCCCCTATAGTCTTCCTCAATAAATGGACTATACAAAACAAAAAAAAATCAAATTTTTCATTTCAATTCAATTTCCTGATATTACGCGTTCAAACAAAAATACAAACAAACTCTTCAGCTTTATATTTTTAGGATAGATATCTCATTTTTCGCTGCACTGAACTTAATTCGCTTACGATCTCTCAAGATCGCTTACGTTTTACAGCATCCGCAGAGCTAGACGCGCTTATTTTTATATTACGATCCTATGAGTAACAATGACGAGCGTGAAAGGTTATACAGCACCTGCCCACGTGTATTGATTACTTGTAATGGTCGCTAATGCCTTGTATATCAAATTACTAGTTTTATGCCTTGTCAGGCTATAGTATACCTATCTATTTTTCTTTTTTGCTTTGTTTTCAACGTGAGCGGTTTTTGATACATACATACATATACATAATTCGTATACTTTGGCATGATTTTTCAAGATATTGTAAGAAATTAAAGGAATGAATCTATACAAGTCAATCGATAGCTGTTTGGGCATTAAACATTTTAATAAACAATATGGAATGCAACCAAATTATCAGTGAAAATAGCCAATAGATTACAGAGACATCTGTAAAATAATAACAAAACTAAAAAAGCATAATGTTTAATGAAAATTTACATAATGCTTTTTTATTTACATTCTTTACATTGCATGGGAACGGAATCTATTGAAACTGTTTTGCAATTTTGTATAAAAAAATACAGCACACAAAATCGAGTTATTGCTAGTTTTCTTATGAAATTTAAAAACTAAACTACCTACTCAAAGTAGAAATTAAATCATGTCAAAAATATTTTCTGTTCAACTCGTTTAACAATGTATGTAGGTCATTTTGTAGGTCTAGGCATCAAAGCTTCGTGCTCTGGTTTCTAAAAGAAAACTAAAATTTGTTTAAGCAAAAAGGGTACAATACAGAACTCGATGCTTTTTGCTGGAAAATCTTTTACAAGTTTTCTCAAAGCATCCGGAGATTGAATCTCCGTAATCCCCGGGGAATTCCCAAGGCCTTTCCACTTTCAATCCCGGCCGAGGTTTATAGTCGAGAAATGTACTGGAGCACCAGTTTTAGGTTGTTAAATCTGTTTATTTAGTGAATGGGTAGGTTATTTTTGAACTTCGTTAAACCAAAACAAAGATTTGGTCACGGAGGGTTTGGTTGTTGTACACCATTTATCATAGGTATTAACATCATTAAATAGATATGCTGAACGAAGTTGTTTATCCTCCGTTATGAACCTATATAGTTATTTATGTATCCTGTGTGAAAAAAATGAGTTAGGGCACATTCATGGACATCGAATGCAATGAATCTATATAAATTAAATATTAGTTCCGTTATTTCCACAAAAAAAGTTCTGAAAATAATATGGCGCTTGTTCTTAAGTATCCTCTATTACGTGACATCGACTGTACCATCGTGAGTAAGTTAGGTGAATGTTGGTGGAAAATTTCATGCGCTTTTCCATGCTTCTGATGGCAATGTGCCATCGTGTTTCCACCGTCAGGCCCGGCTGTGATCATTAGATATATGTATTCTGTCTTTGTCGTACTTGTCCAACAACATTGGAGCAGCGTGGTAGAGCAAGCTCCACTTGCTGCCGTGTACGTCGTGTACTTTGTAGTATTAGCACGTCTACTATTTATCGCTACATTATCCACCGTCGCCCTTGTATCAGTTTTTCCGTTAATTTTCACCTTCGAGCATAATAGGCGTTTTTGTGGAGTCTCTACAGCCGAGGTTGTTTCACGTGCGCGAAGTTGGCACCGCACTTTGAAGTTACAAATATTTTGAAGGTTGTTCCAGTTTGTTCTAAGTTTGTTCTACTTTGTTCCAAAACGGCATAGGGCTGAGTATAAAACTTTCAGAGAAAACTGGAAAAACAACGATTTTATAGCTGGCACCGCACTTTTAAGGTATCGCGATTCTGGCGGTTGTTCTGTGTTGTGCTAGGTTTGTTCTATGCTGTTCCAAAATATAAATTAAAAAAATTTTTTTTTTCAAAAAATTTTTTTTTCAAAAATTTTTGCGGTAAATAGTTTTAGAGCTGGCACCACATTTTCGAGTCATCGTGATCGTAACGTTTATTCTGAGTTTGTTCGACATTGTTCCAAAATATTGCGTTCGGGAGAAAATAATGTTTTCGCAATTTGGAGAAAATTTATTATACAATTGATAACCCACTTTTTAAAAATCTCGTTTCAACGAGTTATTCCAAGTGATTCTAGGCATGTCTTAGATTAGTTCAAATGCGGTTCACATAGTTCTCCAGCGTATCTTGTTTTTCTACGGGCAGTGCATTGCACTAGGATGCTAGCACAACTCAGCACAACCTTTTTTTTGGCGATAAAAAATTGCAGTCCCGCCTGCGAAGGTGTTGAACAATTTTTCCTGTACGGAATCCATGATGATCGAATTGCAACATTGGAATTTATCGGAATATTTTTTTTATTGATAGTGTATTGTACTAGGATGTTAGCACAACTTGACACAACCATTATTTTTGCAATAAAAAATTGCAGTCGCAAATGTGAAGGTAATAAACCTTTCCTCCTTCACAAATTCTACGACAATGTCGATTAAATATTCCAATTCGAAGGAACAATTTTTTCTACTGGCAGTGCATTGCACTAGGGTGCTAGCACAACTCAGCACAACCTTTATTTTTGCGATAAAAAATTGCAGTCTCGCCTGCGAAGGTGTTAAACAATTTTTCCCGTACGGAATCCATGATGATCGAGTTGCAACATTGAAATTTATCTGAATAATTTTTTTTATTGGTAGTGCATTGTACTAGGATGTTAGCACAACTCGACACAACCATTATTTTTGCAATAAAAAATTGCAGTCGCAAATGTAAAGGTAATGAACGTTTTTTCCTTTACAAATTCCACGACAATGTCGATTAAATATTCTAATTCGAAGGAACAATTTTTTCTACGGGCAGTGCATTGCACTAGGATGCTAGCACAACTCAGCACAACCTTTTTTTTGGCGATAAAAAATTGCAGTCCCGCCTGCGAAGGTGTTGAACAATTTTTCCTGTACGGAATCCATGATGATCGAATTGCAACATTGGAATTTATCGGAATATTTTTTTTATTGATAGTGTATTGTACTAGGATGTTAGCACAACTTGACACAACCATTATTTTTGCAATAAAAAATTGCAGTCGCAAATGTGAAGGTAATAAACCTTTCCTCCTTCACAAATTCTACGACAATGTCGATTAAATATTCCAATTCGAAGGAACAATTTTTTCTACGGGCAGTGCATTGCACTAGGATGCTAGCACAACTCAGCACAACCTTTTTTTTGGCGATAAAAAATTGCAGTCCCGCCTGCGAAGGTGTTGAACAATTTTTCCTGTACGGAATCCATGATGATCGAATTGCAACATTGGAATTTATCGGAATATTTTTTTTATTGATAGTGTATTGTACTAGGATGTTAGCACAACTTGACACAACCATTATTTTTGCAATATAAAATTGCAGTCGCAAATGTGAAGGTAATAAACCTTTCCTCCTTCACAAATTCTACGACAATGTCGATTAAATATTCCAATTCGAAGGAACAATTTTTTCTACTGGCAGTGCATTGCACTAGGGTGCTAGCACAACTCAGCACAACCTTTATTTTTGCGATAAAAAATTGCAGTCTCGCCTGCGAAGGTGTTAAACAATTTTTCCCGTACGGAATCCATGATGATCGAGTTGCAACATAGAAATTTATCTGAATAATTGTTTTTATTGGTAGTGCATTGTACTAGGATGTTAGCACAACTTGACACAACCATTATTTTTGCAATAAAAAATTGCAGTCGCAAATGTGAAGGTAATAAACCTTTTCTCCTTCACAAATTCTACGACAATGTCGATTAAATATTCCAATTCGAAGGAACAATTTTTTCTACGGGCAGTGCATTGCACTAGGGTGCTAGCACAACTCAGCACAACCTTTATTTTTGCGATAAAAAATTGCAGTCTCGCCTGCGAAGTGTTAAACAATTTTTCCAGTACGGAATCCATGATGATCGAATTGCAACATTACAATTTATCTGAATAATTGTTTTTATTGGTAGTGCATTGTACTAGGATGTTAGCACAACTTGACACAACCATTATTTTTGCAATAAAAAATTGCAGTCGCAAATGTGAAGGTAATAAACCTTTTCTCCTTCACAAATTCTACGACAATGAAGATTAAATATTACAATTCGAAGGAACAATTTTTTCTACGGGCAGTGCATTGCACTAGGGTGCTAGCACAACTCAGCACAATCTTTATTTTTGCGATAAAAATACCAATAAAAACAATTATTCAGATAAATTGTAATGTTGCAATTCAATCATCATGGATTCCGTACGGGGAAAATTGTTTAACACCTTCGCAGGCGGACTGCAATTTTTTATCGCAAAAATAAAGATTGTGCTGAGTTGTGCTAGCACCCTAGTGCAATGCACTGCCAGTAGAAAAAATTGTTCCTTCGAATTGGAATATTTAATCGACATTGTCGTAGAATTTGTGAAGGACGAAACGTTCATTACCTTTACATTTGCGACTGCAATTTTTTATTGCAAAAATAATGGTTGTGTCGAGTTGTGCTAACATCCTAGTACAATGCACTACCAATAAAAACAATTATTCAGATAAATTTCAATGTTGCAACTCGATCATCATGGATTCCGTACGGGAAAAATTGTTTAACACCTTCGCAGGCGAGACTGCAATTTTTTATCACAAAAATAAAGGTTGTGTCGAGTTGTGCTAGCATCCTACTGCAATGCACTGCCAGTAGAAAAAATTGTTCCTTCGAATTGGAATATTTAATCGACATTGTCGTAGAATTTGTGAAGGAGAAAAGGTTTATTACCTTCACATTTGCGACTGCAATTTTTTATTGCAAAAATAATGGTTGTGTCAAGTTGTGCTAACATCCTAGTACAATGCACTACCAATAAAAACAATTATTCAGATAAATTGTAATGTTGCAATTCAATCATCATGGATTCCGTACGGGAAAAATTGTTTAACACCTTCGCAGGCGGACTGCAATTTTTTATCGCAAAAATAAAGATTGTGCTGAGTTGTGCTAGCACCCTAGTGCAATGCACTGCCAGTAGAAAAAATTGTTCCTTCGAATTGGAATATTTAATCGACATTGTCGTAGAATTTGTGAAGGACTAAACGTTCATTACCTTTACATTTGCGACTGCAATTTTTTATTGCAAAAATAATAGTTGTGTCGAGTTGTGCTAACATCCTAGTACAATGCACCACCAATATAAAAAAATTATTCAGATAAATTTCAATGTTGCAACTCGATCATCATGGATTCCGTACAGGAAAAATTGTTCAACACCTTCGCAGGCGGGACTGCAATTTTTTATCGCCAAAAAAAAGGTTGTGCTGAGTTGTGCTAGCATCCGAGTGCAATGCACTGCCCGTAGAAAAAATTGTTCCTTCGAATTAGAATATTTAATCGACATTGTCGTGGAATTTGTAAAGGAAAAAACGTTCATTACCTTTACATTTGCGACTGCAATTTTTTATTGCAAAAATAATGGTTGTGTCGAGTTGTGCTAACATCCTAGTACAATGCACTACCAATAAAAAAAATTATTCAGATAAATTTCAATGTTGCAACTCGATCATCATGGATTCCGTACGGGAAAAATTGTTTAACACCTTCGCAGGCGAGACTGCAATTTTTTATCGCAAAAATAAAGGTTGTGCTGAGTTGTGCTAGCATCCTAGTGCAATGCACTGCCCGTAAAAAAAATTGTTCCTTCGAATTAGAATATTTCATCGACAATGTCGTAGAATTTGTAAAGGACTAAACCAGTAGTTCCCAAACTTATTTTTCTCGTGGACCACTTTCAAAATTTTACTGGTTTCGGTGGACCCCCTGCTGCTACATTTCTACCACATTCGTCGCCAAAAAATAAAAATTGTGTCGCTTCGGAGTTCTGTCCCTATATTCCGATAGGTAAAATAAAAACGAAAAATGGTACATTTTATAACACTTTATTTATTAAAAGAATAGAATTACAAGAATTTATTAATAAGGTGATATAGGTTCAGGTCATAATTTTAATTAATGGGAAGGATGTATTTGACGGAGTGTCAGCAAACGATCAATGTTTGGCTTTATTTTTGTGAGCAATGACCGCAAATCCCCCCGCTCTGTGATGTTTAACTTGCTCCTTTTTTTTTGTTAAGAGATTTGTAACGGCACTAAAACTCCTTTCGACAAGTATGACGAGGGAAATGCTATTAAAAATTTCCTTGCGATTTCCCACAGTCCAGGATATTTTACGGGTATTTCTGCTTGCAGCCAAAATGTTTAGTAGCCTTTTCTAAATTTCACCTTCAGCTCCTCATTGGTGTTTAGCTCGAGCAGCTCCTCTTGTAATATAACATTGGCCACTTCCGTTTCATCAAATGGATTTATGATCCATGGTGGTATATCCATCGTCAGCATATCTACAAACCTGGTTTCGAAGTCATCCTGCAGGGCACTTAAATGTTGACTGTAGGTATGGATATCCTCATCAATACATTCTACCTGCGACAAGTTTGAAAATTGAGAGAATTCGCGCCGACTAATGTTTTGCTTCATAAATTTCAATTTCCCAAGAAAAGCCGAAATTGTCCCCTTTATTTTTATTAAATTCAAGCTGTCCCCTTGTAACCGCAAGTTAATATCATTAAATTTTTTAAACAAATCATAAGCAGCATAAAATATCTGAAGTTACTAAGTTACCTATCTATACAAGCAGTTGTGATCAACCGACTAGTACACGTAAAGTAAACAAAAAACTTAAGTACTACAACAAAAAAAAGGTAGGTACTTACTTTTCTCAGGCACTAGCAAACACTGATATAAATTTTCTCACACGTTTTTTCGAAATTCCGGAAATAAATAAATGAGTTTGCCTTTGGCATCAAGTATTTATAGTGGTGATCAAGTTCATGTCTGAACAAGCAATAAGCATTGTCGGGCGGATAGCGCTTTGCAAGTCTGTGTACGAAATTGTAATATCGAATACGCAAGTTTGGACAAGTAACAGTCGCTTGCCTTATTAAAATATTATCTGCTTAATTAGGTACTTAAAACAATGTAGGTAGGCCCTTATAAAAACTATGCTTACATTTTTGCTCTTTACTATCAAAAGCAGATAAATTTTCGTGGACCCCCGTTAACATCTTATGGACCCCCATTTTTTATTCACGCTTACGTAGACCCCCAGCAAGTCTCCCGTGGACCCCTGGGGGTCCACCTGGACCACTTTGGGAATCACTGGACTAAACGTTCATTACCTTTACATTTGCGACTGCAATTTTTTATTGCAAAAATAATAGTTGTGTCGAGTTGTGCTAACATCCTAGTACAATGCACCACCAATATAAAAAAATATTCAGATAAATTTCAATGTTGCAACTCGATCATCATGGATTCCGTACGGGAAAAATTGTTTAACACCTTCGCAGGCGAGACTGCAATTTTTTATCACAAAAATAAAGGTTGTGTCGAGTTGTGCTAGCATCCTACTGCAATGCACTGCCCGTAGAAAAACAAGATATGCTGGAGAACTATGTGGACCGCATTTGAACTAATCTAAGACATGCCTAGAATCACTTGGAATAACTCGTTGAAACGAGATTTTTAAAAAGTGGGTTATCAATTGTA
Source organism: Pyrgus malvae (assembly GCA_911387765.1). Classification (NCBI taxonomy): domain Eukaryota; kingdom Metazoa; phylum Arthropoda; class Insecta; order Lepidoptera; family Hesperiidae; genus Pyrgus; species Pyrgus malvae. Next base: position 2,844,134 of record OU426968.1, on the reverse strand, counting down.
TAATAAATTTTCTCCAAATTGCGAAAACATTATTTTCTCCCGAACGCAATATTTTGGAACAATGTCGAACAAACTCAGAATAAACGTTACGATCACGATGACTCGAAAATGTGGTGCCAGCTCTAAAACTATTTACCGCAAAATTTTGGAAAAAAAAATTTTGAAAAAAAAATTTTTTAAAAATTTTTTTTTTTAAATTTATATTTTGGAACAGCATAGAACAAACCTAGCACAACACAGAACAACCGCCAGAATCGCGATACCTTAAAAGTGCGGTGCCAGCTATAAAATCGTTGTTTTTCCAGTTTTCTCTGAAAGTTTTATACTCAGCCCTATGCCGTTTTGGAACAAAGTAGAACAAACTTAGAACAAACTGGAACAACCTTCAAAATATTTGTAACTTCAAAGTGCGGTGCCAACTTCGCACACGTGGTTGTTTCGGCATTCGGTACATCACCTTCGATTTGCGATGTTTTGTCAAAACAAAACCGCTAAATGGTTTGAGGTTAGCAGTAAGTACACAAACCAAGAATCATTATGTTTTTGAGATGTAACCTCCCGTGGTATAGTACTGGTAATTTTTTCTAACAATGAATGCCAGAATAGAAGATTCAAGTTTTATGAGTTATGTATGAGTTCATCATAGTCAGTTTATCATATTTATCATAGTCATTTTGGTAACAGAATAAGCATAGAACTTGAGACGCTGGTTGATGTTTCTCATTAGTTCACAATATAGAAGAAGCTTAAATCATAGCTAGAACATCAACAACTTTCTTCAAATTCTTGATCGTGACATTCTCGCGGTGTCATATGGGCTGTATGATTTCACGTTATTAACGAATAGCTGAAATATATCCTATCCTTTCTAATTGGTCTTCTTTGGATTAATTGAATCAATAACAATCTATGGATTCTGGCAAGTTGAATAACCATAGTCCCTGTAGTTTCGGGATTAAGAAAAGGGCTACGGTATTCCCTGCCTGATCGTAAGACATGACTAAATTGGGGCTTCCGGAGTTGCGGACAGTGGGAGGCCGTATGCCATTGCAAGCACTGGAAGGTGCAGGAGAGCACATCACTCTCCGGATGATGGGCCAGTTTGGGGCGCCGCGCGTGGAGGACACGATGCGTTTCTCTGGAGATCCCGAAATTCTTCCCAAGCATTTTGAATTAAAAATGTCAATAATAAGGTATACTTTTTGTCACAAACGAAAATCTAAGTATGCATCCTCTTTTAACGATTTATCATTAAATATGTTCCATTATCATATTTATTTATGAATTTCAGTTGTAAGCCCAACGTTTCGAATAGAATATGGAAACATTGAGTTTACAACTTTGATAAAACTTCTTCACAAAGTGAATTTCACTACAAATTCTAATAGTTCTCGCGATAACAAGATTAAATCCATGTTTTGAGGGTGCTTCGAATTGAATTCAACAGCCGAATTGAATTTGCATTCATTAGATTTATGCGCTTAATAATTTTACATTGCAATTTGTACTGAAGTAAATGTCATAATTAATATCCATAATACTATACTAGACGATGTGATAAAATTATATTGTTTTGTAAATTTGGGCAAATAAAAGTATTTGTATTTATTTTGATTGTATCTCTATATTATTTAGGCAGAATAATTCAAAAATGGTAAATTCTCTACGTTTACTTGCTGTAAGTGTGAGGGAGCGAGGGGATAGTGAGGGTATCGAACCCGAGATTGGTATTCTCTAGCTTGGTCACCGTTGAGCAATACGGGTAGTCGTGGAAACTCGTTGTCCTCGTCTTAGTCAAGTGTTGTCAACCTAATACTTTTCTGGGTGGACGGAAGTCGATATTTCCATTTGCAACCGGGGATTCCACTAACATTAGAGCAGCGTGGAGGAGTAAGCTCCAGACCTACCCAATAATGAGGAGAGACTAGTTCTCAGCAGTGGTACGCAAAAAGGAGAAGTGAACCAATCATTTCATTTTATTCCCCCGCGGCGATCGCGTGTCGTTCCTGTGACTAAAGTAAATCTGTTTTATTGATTTGATTGATTGAAATTACCTTTATTTTTTGACAAAAGACTTTTGACTACTACATTCTATCATTTGAATGAAAATTGCTTCGTTCGTTCTCCAAATTAATTTATCAGCTAATTGAATGTAATTTTCCATCGGAATGGTTAATTAATTCAATTGGTATTGCACTGCTCCGAAGGACTCCATGTTATGTATAACAAAGCCTCTTCTGCGTATAGGAACAATGCACAGAACAATTGATGTCCTTACTTACAATAGGTCTCGAATGGATGCGTTTCGGACCTTTTTAGGGTTCCGTGTCAAAGCACAAAGTGTCAAGAAAGAAACCATGTTATTATTGCTAGTATTTCGTTCGTCTGTGTCACATCAATGTGAATAATCATTGTCATTAAAAAGTTAATGCGCTAATAATACATTTTTCATGAGGTAACGTATTCTACAAGGTAAGCCAAAGAGCTTATCTTCATCAAAGGATTTGATATACGTTTCACCATTGGGAGCACAAAAATATGTCATCAGCCATCTTGTTGTGGCAGCCATTTTGAATTTAAAACAATACTGAGTATAGTATAATTGCATTGTCATCCAACCAAACTTAACGTGTCTATAAAATTCCAGCTCAAACGGTTGAAGATATCAGTATTAAAATTGAGTTGCAAGTTTTTAAATTCAGTTACCAGGGTTACAAAAAAGAAAAAGGGAAAGTAAAGTTGACAAATTATTGGGTAAATAGGAGTCATGAAATTGCAGTTTTCCTTTGATCTTGCGCAAGATAACATTTTATCCTACAAAAGCCAAAAAAGCTTCTTCAATATACATGAACGTGTTTTCCTTGTATCTATATTGTAGGCACAACATCTAGAATTCATGACATTGGCTTCAAATGCTTACATTATTCAGACTGCACACTTGGCTGGAATTTGTACTACATCACAAACCATATAAGTACCATATAAGTCAATTAACTAAATTTTAATTGATTTTAAACCATGTATGTAATTGAATTAACAATTATCCTGTTTTCCAAGCGTAGTTTTGTGCAACCTTTTAAGGAAAGCATTTTGATATCTTTTAGGGAATAGTATGTCCAAGACCCTATTTTTTTAAAAGTGAAAACTTCCACCCCTAAAAAATGTTCTCGCGTCAGGACACGTGACCTGATCGAATATTCGTAAGATCACAAGTCTGTGCGTAAGATGGAGGGGTGTCAACTTATGGCTCCACTGTTTGTATACTTGTAAAAGTGTATATCAAGTGTTTAAAATATAGAAATTGAACAAAGTGCATCTATTAATGAAAAAAATTACTAAGAAATAGTGAAAGAAAATGAGTGTGTGCTTTATAATAATACTCGATGAAAACTGAAAATACCAGATGAAAAATAATACTGATAATTAAAGCAGTTCGTGTGAAATTATTCCCTAACCATTGCAAAATATCAAACATGCACAACGTCAATGTTCAAGTTTTCATTTCTGGCGGCACTACCGGAGTGCAACCCGTTTTTTTTTTCATTTATATCCTGGGCTTATGTTAATAATTTAATATTCAGCTGTTATTCCATCCCTTATTGGTTGAATTTTTAAACCGGGCTGACGCTGAAATAATTGTATCATCATTACTATCAAAGAACATGTTCGACTTAAAAGTTATGCACTCTAAAATAACGATAAATTACGAAATACGATTTTCCCTTTACTGGTGCTAAATTTTATTAACTTGGTCAACAGGAAACCTCATCTAGAATACGTATACACTTTTGAGTTTACTCCATCGGTTATAATTTTTTTAAAGCTTTTATTTAACTTGCAAAGTATGTAATCTATGTTCGGGTGGAATCTTGCTACTTAATTTTAAAGCGGATGTCTTCAACCGATTGAGCTGAAATTTTGTATACACGTTTAGTTTGTATGACAATGCATGATAAGCTGTGTGACGTCATTCTAAATCCAATATGGTGCAACATCCAAGGTGGCGGAATAGTTAATTTTTATGCACTTCTAAAATATGGGTATCAAATTAAAGGGCTTGTTGCGAGTAAAAATAATGTGACGTCGTTTTAAATCCAAGATGGGGGAACATCCAAGATGACAGAATATTTATTTTGATGCAACTTCTGCAATATGGGTATCAAGTGAAAGAGATCCGGAGAGTAATTAGAAATAACTAAAAAGTAAAAAAAATAATTAAAATAAAAAAAAAACCTTTTATAAAAAAGATATTATTTAAATGCTCTAAAAAGAAAAAAAAATATTTTCCTTTATAATTTTAACTATCAACTTATAACCTACACAATTATTTATATGATCATAAAAGCTTGTCGCGAGGTATGCGAATAAATATAAGCTTTTTTTTTAAAAGGTTTTTTATAATTACATACATAAATGCGTACACTGGATTTTGTAATAATTAAACTTCCAACCATATTTATTTCATCATCCATGGCTATACACTAGCGACTTTAACCCTTTACGCCCTAATTTCCACACGCTTTTGAAAAAGCTAATATAAAACTAGGTCTGTTTAAATGTCACCACTAAATTGGTGATCTAATTGTTTAGAACTTGGGCGCCACTCTATTGGACCAGAAAAAGTTAGTGCAATGTTCTCCTACGAGCCTCACGACTGTAAAAGACGTGGAAGCGAGACAAAAAAATTCTTCCACAATGTACAAAATAATCAAAGTAAAGAGATAATTTAAAGTAAATTTTTTATGTCTCTTGCTCTCATTAAGATCATCATCACATGCTGATCTGAAAACTTTGTTATATTTCATCACGATGCTGTCCTTAATAGTGCCTGAGTGTACAATATTTTTCAAAGTTACCTATCCATCACCACGCAGTGTGGTGAAGTAGGGAAGATTCGCGACAGCATCGATGTTGTATCGTTTTTTGGTGACTGGGTATTCCATTGTAGTATCAACATTTTTGCGATTTTGTAAGTTAGTTTAGTTTCTAAAAAGCGATCGCTGATACCACATAAAAGTAACATATTTGCGAAGGCCGTTTCGAAAAAAAACTCCACTGATATCATCTATTCGCTCGCGGTGAAACAACCCAATTTCAGACAGTCAACAATCATAATGCCAGTCTCACTATTGAAAATTATTGTGTCAATTGTCTCTTTGCGATGAGCTAAATTGTTTTATGACATTCGTTTAGTGTTCTTGATATGATAAGTGCTCTTGTGAAATGGAGTGGAATGTTCATAATGTTTACTTAGGCATTTTAAAACCGGCAATGTGTGAGTGTGAGGACATCCTTTATTTTAAATGCAGTAACATAAGAGGACAGGCCACGCTGTGTTAAAGCTACTCCGGAGGCTGATCCTCACTTCGTATCTGACCACCCACCGCACCTTTACTGCAAAAATGAGTGCAGCAGTTACTTCCCCTCCGCCAACCTCATTCAATTCAATTGAAATTACTTGGAGATGGTGAACGAGGCCCTTAGTGATTTTTTCATTTTTCTGTTTTTACACGACTCAAAAAAGGAGCGTTAAAGTAAATCTTAATATATATAAATTACGTGTCACGTTGTTTGTCCGCGATGGACTACTTAACCGATTTTAATAAAATTTGCACACCGTGTGCAGTTTGATCCAACTTGAAAGATAGGATAGCTTACATCTCAATTTGTAGTTGCAATATTATTTTATTTCTGATACATTAAGACAGGACAACGTCTGCCGGGTTCGCTAGTATTGTATATGTGTGTGTAAGCATGTTAGTTCATTTCAATGGAATATAAATCCTAGATCAGATTTGGATGTAAAGTGCATCGTGTTTAAATCATCACAAGTGAATGGATGGACGATAGACGACTGTTTATTTCTTCCAACCAGATATATATCGTATTTGAACCAGTTAACCATTGACGACCCGCGTGGCGCAATAGTTATCATGCCGGACTGCCAATCGAGGGGTCCCGAGTTCGATTCCTGGCGAAACAGAAATTTGAATGATGAGTTTAAATTTCTGTTCACGGTCTGGGTGTTTGTGTTCTTGTCTTTGTATGTGTCTATGGTATCCACGATTTTACCTTTACCTTTTACCTTACTGTGGGACTATGAGTGTGTAACGTTTATTCAAAAAAAAGTTAAACAAAGTATTAAAAAATATGCATTCTGTACAATTTTATAGTAAAGATTGTTTCTTTCACATGGTAAAGCTAATTAAAGGGCTAATCAAAGATAAAACTTTGGTATAGGTAGGTATCCAACAAAGCGCATCTCAAATCTAGGTTTAATGTTACCTTGCCATTTAGTAGGTATTCCATAGAGTTATTTTATTACAATGGCCAATAATGTACAATAATTTATAGTACACGCTGGAAAATGTCCGCTTAGTTGATTTATTATAATGCTTGTGTTCGTTCGTGGCCCCAATTTGTGTTGTGTCCAATCATATTTTCTAATCCCTCGTCATTTACGCGGTTTACGCTATTGCCCAAACTGTACAATTATTATTTTGAGACTATGACCCCGATTAGCTTGGATGGAGTGCTCTAGATGACACTGTCCTTGTATATTGTAATTATTATTTTTTAAATATTGATCTAATACTTATGAGACTTATGAGAATTGGTTACACTCAAAGTTTTTAGAATAGTCAGAAAAGCTGCCGATAAAAAAATGTTTAAATATTGATTAAGAACTCTTTGGGCATCGATTGATGTGAAATAAATTGTTAGGTCGAAAAGAATTTGTTTTCAGTTTGTCTTTAATTCTAAATACATATATGTATCTATGTATTTATTATTCTATCCAGTTTTAAAATCTGTGTATCCATTTTTTACCCTCTTTTTCAACTTGGTTTATTGTATTGCCCAAATTGTACAATTGAGACACAGTGACCCCAATTACCTTGGGTGGTTTCAGATGATAGCTTTTGTATTTTCAACTTTAGATACAAAAAGTTACTCATCTAGCAGAAGGTACAGCAAGAAAGATAAATAAAGCAAATAAATACCAAAACGACAACCAATTTTGCCAAGAGAAACTCATCGTCTTGATCACATCATTAGAAGGAGAAGGTCTTGATAGAAATATTTGGTTGTCAGTTGCTTTTATGAAGTGTCAATCTGTCTTCAGGAATAGCATCAGTAAAAATCAACCAGGTTAAAATCAAATGCTCTACGCCACCTAGAGCACAGGTGTGACATCATTAGATATAACTAGCTGACCCCGCGAACTCCGTATCGCCCTAAAATGTTTAGGGCCACCCTTGTCACTTAAGGGGATAAAAAATAGATGTTGGCCGATTCTCAGACCTACTCAATATGCTCACAAAATTTCATGAGAATCGGTCAAGCCGTTTCGGAGGAGTACGGGAACGAACATTGTGACACGAGAATTTTATATAAAAGACTAGCTGTGCCCCGCGGTTTCACCCGCGTTAGAGAGGGTCATTAGCATAAAGTGAAGTCCCTTCTGAAGTGCCGTGGACCGGCATTTTTGTAGGACTATTTAAGATAAACATTTCCATCATACATTAGTATTACATATGTGTAACTCTAGCGGTTTTGGCAGCTCACGCCAGAATAGCTCGCAGATGGTAGATTTTTTCCTACTTACTTATTGTAGCCTATGTGTTATTCCGATGTATAAGCTATATTATTGTAAAGTTTCATTTAAAACAAACATCCATATTTACAAACTGTTGCGTTTATAATACATATTAATAGGATTTTCCAGATCATTTGAGAAATTTCTGGAACTTTCTCGAACATTCTCAATTAATTATAACAGTTTGCAACTATTTTAAAAATCCTCAGATCATTTGAGAAGTTTCTGGAACTTTCTCGAATATTTACAATTAATTTTAAAAAATTGCAATTATTTTAAAATTCTCCAGATCATTCGAACAAAGATTACAATTATTAAAAAAAATCCAGATCATTTGAGAAGCTTTCTCGAACATTCTCAATTACTTAAAATTATTTAAAAAAATCCAAATGATTCGAGAAGTTTCTGGAACTTTCTCGAACATTCATCATCATCATAGATCATCCCAGAAATTTTGAGATCCACCCAGAAGTCCCTATTGGTTAGAAAAGTACAGATATTTTTTTTCAGATTTTTCCACCCACTTCCACCCACCGCGATCAAACTCCCTTACTATCATCTACGCACTAAGGGTTATTTATCACCCCAACGGAAAGTTGATTGGAGTTAATGATAATAGAGAAAACCGTGTCTTTACGTACAAAGAAAACCCTTTACTTTCTATATATATATATATTAATATTATATTACTTAAGTTGAAGATACTCGTAGGTGGGAAAATTTTCAGTACCAATTTTAAAACTTTTTTTATTACTGTTAGGATAAATTTGATGCAATCCTTTTGTATGTGTAAATGTGTAATTTAATGAACAAAATATTATGTAAGCAAAATACAGAAATCCCACAAAATTCTTTGAAGAACAGCAGCAAAAAATGTTGAGTGTATGCAATTAGACTTTAACTACACGAACTAATTTACAGCACTGTACGAGCGTTTGTATGAGGAAAAGATTACGGTTATTACATAAATTATCTGTAAAAGGCAAAAAACATTACTGAAATAAATGTTGCTTGATGGGAATAATGGTATACTGTAATGGTATTTTAATATGTAAATTACACTGTCGTTCAGTAACTATTAGCAGTTCAGTATTAGCTAAATAGATTTTTTCATGAAGCAGTCTTAATTAAACATCAGATGAGAGCAGTGATGATAAAAAGCCGAAAATATATTCTTTCCGTCTTCCACGAGCTGCTATTCTACCGAATAACAAGTCAACGGCTTGGTAGTTTTGACTGATCAGTCTCTAGCAATTTTATCAATTCATTCCCTCACAGAGAAAACCGGGAGGGTGCGGGTTATTTGGAACTCCGTGCATTCCCTACTAAGCTGACAATATTAAGTCTATTATTGATAGCTTTGTAAGGTACATTTTAGTAACTGTAAGTATTTGCAAATCCTACTTGTCTTACGAAGGTCTTACTTCGAGTAAGGACACCTAAGTATAGTACGTAATTCCTAAGTAAGGACACCTATACTGCACCTATTCCTGGTGTAAATATTTTTTACAGACTTCCAAAAAGAGAAGGTACTGTATTCGGCTGTGTTTTTTATGTATGTTCACCGATGACTCCGTCGTTTGTGGACCGATTTTCAAAATTTTGTTCATATGTAAATACTCCCTGCTATGCTCTATAGTTAGGATTTGATGATGGGATCCCAGAAAAATTTAGGGTAACTCTCAAATTTTATAGGCAGGTACATTAATTTTGTCATACTTTCTTAAGCTTGAGATATTTGTGCATACTAATCATTATCTTATGTTGCTGAGCTGATTACTGCGACATTTAGGAGTTGAGAACAAATTCTTTCAATAAATGGTTTTTTGTTCAATATCTTACATTCCTGAGGTGGACCAACTATCACCAAGTCAAAGTGTGATGATGGGATCCCAGAGAAATCGAGGGGAACATTCAAATTTTATAGCACAACATATGATTTTCATATATTTACTATAAAGCAAAACAGACATTTGTGTCTGTTTGACTCGGTTAGGGAGTTGAAAGCAAATTCTTTCAATATATCTTTTTTTGTTCAAAAACTTATACTCCTAAGGTGGTCCAACTGTCATCATGTCAAAATCTCATTATGGGATGCTAGGGAAATCGAGGGAAACACTGAAACTTTATAGGCACACATATTGTTTTGTCGTATCTTTTAACACAATACAAATACTCATGCCCGGTAATTATTACCTCATGTTGCTAAGCTGATGATTGAAGGTACAACTCCTCAAAGGTTAAGAGCTGAGAGCAAATTCTTTCAATAACTTTTACGTTTAGATGGACCGATAGTAGTTTTCTTTCAGCCTATTAGATGGCTATTAGATTAACATGAATATAAAAGGTAAATCTCATTAACGTTTAGAAGTTAGGTGGGAAATTTATAATTAATCTTATACATACGATATATACAGAATTATTAAATAAAAATTGTAAATTTGAATTGTTAACTGTAATGGCGTCTCTATAGCAATCATTAATTCAGCACAAATCACTAGTATTCCTCAATCTACGTAGAGAACAGCAAGTGTTCTCAATTTGACCGTTGCTGTCGTAGAGCAAAATGTGTTAAGAAATTCCTACGCAATTTCCCCGCATAGACTTAATCAATTTTACCAATTTTATTTTATTTGTGATACGATTTTGAATTTTGTAACGACCCGCGTGGCGTAATGGTTACCATGCCGGACTCCCGATCGGAAAGTCCCGGGTTCGATTCCCGGCGAAGCAGAAATTTGAATGATGAGTTTAAAATTTCTGTTCTCGGTCTAGGTGTTTGTGTTTATGCCTTTGTGTGTGTCCATGGCACCCACGACACAGGGTATATCTACCTTACTGTGGGGTTATGAGTGTGAAACGTTTTTTATTTAATTTATAGCACACTCTACTGTGATATTTCTCAATCACATCCGAATACTCGCAGAATTTTACTATTGCTACAATATGATATGTGTGTAAAACAGCGTCCCTTTTATCATGTTTGCTGGAAAATGCGTAATCCTGTAATTTCCATGTATTTTTTTTTTGATATATGAACGATGAATTTTTTTCAAGAATTTAAGTTTTTTTGAATTTATGTTTCTTTATCTTTTCTTTTGTCCTGTAGGCGACACCTTTTTACACGCTTTTTATTAGCTTCCTGTATGTTTGTATGTTTGTAACCGACTTCTTTGGGCGCGATTTTGACCCACTTTAAACGGCCAGATTTCGTTCAAACTTTGTAGATTTATTGAGGACCGATGACAATACACTAATTTGATAAAATTATTCCATTTTTCAATTTGCAAAATATGATTTTTGTTAATTTATATAGTTTTTTAAATTTCTTATATGAGTCATTGAAAAGTAATTTAAATATCTCCACGTGACCGTTCTTTCTCTTATGACTACATTTTTTTAACTCATTTGATCAATTAAATTGAAAATAGAATAGAAGAAAATTTGTGTAAGATTCTCTAATGTCGCCGTATCTGACTGTCAGCTGCTCTATGGTGAGTGCAAGCGGGCCACGGCCGAGCGACGCTAAACAATGCTCGGTGGATCTCGGGCTCTCGGGAGATTCACCGCAGCGTGCCACTTGATACTGTCCCGATACGCCAACACTTTTTCTTTCGAGGGCTATGGGCTAAGGGCACCTAAAGAAAGGACATTTAAAACTTTTTAAATGTTTTAGAGTGCAGAGCTTTGCTTGATTGTGGGTCCATTTTGGGCTTCGTTAGTGGACAGGTCCTAACGAAGTGACAAATTCTAAAAGTAGCCTATGTCTAGAAGAGGGGCTTTTAAAGGCAAATTGATGGATGGACAGCGAGGTTGTGGTGGACAGTGTCACAGTGTGTAGGAAATGATGGCATCCTCACTTCTGCTCGTTGAATCGAGCTTTTTCTTAACTTAAAGAATCAGTCTTTTTTGGTACCTTAACACGAGTATGATAAAGTTGCCGAAATTAACGACGATTCTTCACTTGAAAATAACTAACGATTGCCAATCGTCAAGATTAAATATTCAAAATTTAAAGAATATACTAACAATTAACTTCAGGTATTCGAGCCAATGTGAATCGAAAATCGATTAAAAGGAATTTGAACATAACATTTTCCAATGTCATTAATGTGTTTCCCGCACGCACACTTCCTCTAATAATTGATCGTATAATGTAGTAGGTAGTTAAAAATAAATTTTGAACTTCTCATTGCCATTGCATTCTTGCTTTTGTCACTGTTGTAGGTAGGTAGGTATTGTAGGTTTAATTTTCTTTGGGGCATGAAACGTCAAAGCATTTTAGGGCTTGAAATTCTCAAATTTAAATTAATATTCAGTTGTGTTCTTGCTCCAGTGGCAAACTGTCATCTGGCTTCATGAAAGTGGTTGGCGACACGCGACACATCTTTCCGCCAAAACTCGAAACGATTTGGCTTTTGTAGAAATGGGCGTGGTGTGGTCATTGTTCTAATTATAAAGTTCTTCCTATCATATTCCTATTTGCATTATTATTGCAAATGTAAAGTTTACATTTACAGGTGGTATAGAACTTTCATGGTTTCACTGGAGAAGTACCATCGGTACCATGGGTGCAGTGCAGACCCATTTAAGCACTGATTATTTGTATCGTTCGGCGATTGCCGGCCAAGCTTACATAAGGTCTCCATCAGCTTCCGGGAATAACAGTGCAAAATTACATACTACCTTAGGTAAGGCAATCCAATCTTAAGGTGATCCTAGGTCCTTGGGCTAAGTAACCACTTAACACCACGTGGCCTCCATGCTTGTCTGCTATTCGAAATAAAATGAAATCTTTGCCCGGTTTAAATTATTCCAGTTCAGTGAACCAACGATAATCCAGTCCACTGCTGTCTACATTGTTCCAGTTATTTAGAAAAGAAAATAATAATAATAGAAAAAATATTATAAGAGTTTAAACAGTCTACCACATTCTAGCATACAATATTATATTATTAATTAAAATTAAAGGTAACTAAAATAGTTTATAGTTTTATTATAAGATCCGCTAAGACTATTCTTAACGGATCATCGGCTTTTGATGCCTACCCACCCAAGCAATCCAGCGCTTTCATTCGATCGCTGGACTGGAATAATGTAAAACGGGCATAACTTTCGTTCTTTTTAGGCAAAACGCCAACTCAAACGGCTATTGAATACCACGTTACCTAGCTTCTAGGTGCTAGGTTTGCAACGTCTACTGCGTTTATATGTTTTCTATGCGAAAAACTTTTCTGAAAGCGCCATTGTAATTAAAAAAATAGTATACAACGTACACTTCTACACGCTCTTCTGCCACGAAGTAGTTCTTTTGTGTTTCTAGGGGTATTGCCAGCATCAATTATATCACCTTTATAAAGGTAACCTTTTGCCTATCTGTATCATTAGCAGTATTGCAAAAGTCACGTTTATCGTTGCTTCAATCCATAATTACTTAGCTTTCAGAGACAGTATCTGCAATATCGTCTTATCATCTGCGTTTACATTTTGTCTTCCGCTCCGCACTTCACATTTTTGCGACTCAATGCCGAAAATAAAACTTAAACATCATAGAGACAACTTAAATCATTTCAAACTCTAATAACTCCAGATATATTTTGGAGAGCAGAGCTTCTTCGTTATTACGTAACGAAACTGCATGTCTCTGAGGTTTGCTCTGAGAGTTTTTCTAATTTACTTCAGGGTATGGGAACTCTAAAATCCAGCAGTCTTATCAGATTGCTGGTTTTAACCAAATCCCTCTTATTTCTGAGACATGTATTCAGCAGAGGGACATAATAATCCTCACAATGAACGACAATGACATCCATTTATCTGCACATATACCGTTATCATTACCAAATCAGGGTGTTTAGCGCGTGTTGTGTTCATTGAGTGAGCAATTAGCGCCTGCTAGGTGCAGCTGAAGTCAGCCTTGAGTCTGGCGTATTGCGCCAAGAATGGCCTATTTAAAACTTTTAGAAATGCTTAGGCTATGTTTCGTCTTTTCTGGACTTAATGACATTTTCAGGTTTAACAAAATTAGTAAATTCCCAATTCATTTTTATCATTTTTTAATTAGTTTATTAATTATCAAGTTCAATTTGACTAGGTTTTTGTCTTCGAGTCATTGTGGACTCACAGACTCAAATGAAAATCTTCTCTTACCAGTTGTTCGATCTGCTAAATGAAATACCCGTATCAACAGCTTCGGACCATTAAAAAGAACAATTTGATGATCGCGATCTCGTCATCTACTATAAGTTCGTCTAAGATAGGTCTAGTATTATAATAATTATCGTCATTATAATCTAATCCGTAGAAATGCATTCGCTGCGTTGCCTATCAAATGTCTCAGTTAAGTAAGTTCCTTGCAGTTTCTTACAAAAGCTTTTTACACTTTCTGATAAAAAATACATCAATCATATCACTCGTGATATATATTATATGATATATATTATTGGATCTTTTTGTTGTTGTAAACTAGGAAATTCAGTGTTGAAAAAAAAATATATCGTTAATCGTTATAAATGTCTTATTGTTATCTAGAGCCTGATCTGGGGGACGTATCACCTGGGTATTTTTTGTTAGGCATGGAAATAATAATGGCGACAGCCCGCTGCCGCGTTAAGACACGAAGGTACATACCTGTTTCAAACAACCCCCTATCTTTGTTTTGGATTGCGGGTTGTACTGAATTAACTGGGTCTAGGACATTTATATGCTTATCGATATTGTCATCATCGGAAAATCTATTATGATACTACACTGTGAGTTCGTACACTCATGTGTACGCATTCTGTATATTAGTAGCCAGCATTTATCTACTTGATAAGCTCAGGTATCGGACGGGCCGATGCACACGTCGATAAGACTTATCGTCTTATCACATACGCACCCTAGCCTTCCTATTCTTTTGGCCGGTAATTCCCTGATAAGCAGTGATAAGCCGTCGGGCTTACGTTGTCTTGTTATTATGTCAAACACACAATGGTTAAACCCTGTATGATCCTACGCTTAATTGCTTATTGCCTTAAGCCATATTTTGTGGAGTTGTTGGATGCCTTTTTTCAGCATTTTTAGTGTCCCACTGCTGGGCACAGGTCTCTTGAAATTGAGAGAGATTTAGGCCATTATCCACCATGACGGCGACGTCAATGCGAAAGGCGAGAAATAGTATGCTTTTGTGAAATCTTGTGTAACTGTCAGGCATCATGTACGATGATGGAAAAAATCGTGATGATTATGTCGCAGCCATCTAGTTAAATCAGCCACACAATTAAAAGGCTAGCCCGTTTATTAAACGCCAGCATTTAATTGAATGCTTAGGCCGATAGTCGATTGAACAAGCATCTCTCAACGTTCAACTAGTTGGTTTATTTGTAAGCTAGCCCACTGAAGATGGCTGACGTAAAATCAGGTGGATGATTTAAATCTTAATATATATATAAAAAGTAAAGGGTTTTCTTTGTACGTAAAGACACGGTTTTCTCTATTATCATTAACTCCAATCAACTTCCCGTTGGGGCGTTAAATACCCCTTAGTACGTAGATGATAGTAAGGGAGTTTGATCGCGGTGGGTGGGAGTGGGTGGAAAAATCTGAAAAAAATATATCTCTACTTTTCTAACCAATAGGGACTTCTGGGTGGATCTCAAAATTTCTGGGATGATCTAGCAAATTATTTTAATTTTAATTTTATTGAGAATGTTCGAGAAAGTTCCAGAAACTTCTCGAATCATTTGGATTTTTTTAAATAATTTTAATTAATTGAGAATATTCGAGAAAGCTTCTCAAATGATCTGAATTTTTTTTAATAATTGTAATCTTTTTTCGAATGATCTGGAGATTTTAAAAATAATTGCATTTTTTTATTAATTGAAAATATTAGAGAAAGTTCCAGAAATTTCTCAAATGATCTGGAAAATCCTACTAATATTATAAACGCAAAAGTTTGTAAGTATGGATGTTTGTTACTCTTTCACGTAAAAACTATTGAATGGATTTAAATGAAAGTTTACAATAACATAGCTTATACATCAGAATAACACATAGGCTACAATTTATAAAGATATTGTGTGAATTGTCCAAAATATGACGATAAGTGTCAAGTAAGTAGGAAAACATCCACCATCTGCGAGCTATTCTGGCGTGCGCTGCCAAAACCGCTAGAGTTACACATTCGTAATGTATAATGGAAATGTTTATCTTAAATAGTCCTACAAAAAAGCCGGTCCACGGCACTTTTAATGTAAATTAATGTATGTTCTGCTATGTAATTTGAATTTAGCGCGAAAACGCTCGTAGGTGTCATGGCGTCGGCTTGCTCGTCAAACTTCAAGCAACACGATGACATTAACTGAGACGTGACGTCATTCCTTTTGATTGGCGTTTCAGATAACATGGCCGATTGTTGTATTTAATACTTTTATTTTATTGAAAATCTTATTAATCTGAATGTTTATATTAAAACGGGATCATAGTTTAGAACTTTTTTAGCATATATTTTTCTGTAAAACCGTTTATTCTCTGATTCTTTAATAGTGTCATCATGCCTATTATAATACAAGAGATAGTTTATAAATGAACTGTCGATCCGTGCGTTTGAGAAACGTAAAATAGCTCTTGGTAAAATCCTAAACATGCTTAATAGGCTTTTAATTATTTAGACGAGGCATATACAAAACAAAGTTGAGATGATCTTTCTAAACATATCATTATTTTATGGCAAAAATCCTGTAATAATATAATTACATTATGTAGAATAGAAGATAACTTAATGCACTGTGGTGAATTTTTGGAATTGATTCATGTTACTCACAGGCGTAGTGCTAGTATGGGCTTTTAGGTAGGAATATAATTTAATAAAAAGATATGGACGAAACCGATTGGAACACCTAGTGCGTCATAACATAAGCATGACAAACGTATGAAATAAAGATAAAAGGATGAATTATTTTGATATACATATTGATATTATGACTCAGCACATTATTGAAAGTTGGATATACATATCTACTGATACACAGAAGTGATTTGTAGATATGGCAAGAATTTCAACCATTACAACTGAGTCATTTTAACTTTTTAAGATTGACGATATGAATGAGCTTTATTTTTCCTTAATAATGTGTCAGTCTCACGGTATGACCCAATTTACAAGGAACCACATTACTAAAGTTAAAGGATAAACCCAAATGGATGATATTTGATTCTTTCTTCTGATATTTTAGACTTTAGAGCTTTAGACAAACACATTTTTATATTTACTTATTCTTCTGTAATCAATTGAGTTTGGGGTAGATTGCACATTACCAGGTGATGTGAGGAAGGTAAGCTATTTAGTAGGGGATGAGAGGGGAATGCTTAAGGCAAAATCATGCAATGCTACATGCTTTCGTGAAGTTTTTGGTCCCATTTATTGAGAAAGGATAGCCACTAATTGGCTAATTGGCTGGTGCCATCCGTATCTCCACGAACCTGGCATGGAGGGTCGGTGGAGATGCGGGTTAGTTAGTGTCCGACCCTGACGGTTGCTTTTAAACCGCCAGGACCATCTGGACTCGTGGCGGTCCTCCACAGTCCGCATTGCACGCTACTTTTTACCACGGACGTGTAGGTTATGGGACAACCTTCCAGCTGAGGCATTCCCAGTGGACTATAACATGGGGTTCTTCAAGAAAGCTGTAAAAAAAGCTCTCCTCCAAAGCTCCCCTGGGGTTGCCTGTGTCCATAGGCGACGGTGACCGCTTAACATCACGCGGCCCGTCTGCCTTATTGTTAGGTTTATTTATAAAAAAAAAAAGGTTAAAGCGGCGGTCAACGAGTCCTCGAAGGACGGCCATGCGCTTAATTTAATATTAGCTATTAGCGGTAACTCATCTTACTCTTGACGCGACTGTTTCTCTAACCAACAAGCTAAACAAATAATTCTACTCATATTACTAATGATTCTACGTTGTCCATCTTCATGGCACACACGAAGTTGAATAGAATATTTTTTGGGTCAACAAGTTCACGAGCCCGCAGGATTCAATCGAAAATCAATGCTGTTAATTCCCCAACAGTACAACCAATTTAAGATTCCTTGTACGATTGTAGCATGGACCGTCAATTAACAGTCAATTCGGCCAATCAATGCCTATGAGGCCTATGAGCCGCCAGTATCATTCAAACAGCCGCTTCAGTGTTTTTGTAGGTCAATAGATCCGTGCGCCCGTAGGATTGAAACTCAATACTTTAGCATCCCCTCGTTTGAAATCGATGGGGTTCCCAAACGTGGAAGTGAATAGGCACCCGCATTGGATGTGACACATCAAAAATGTGTCACATCCAATGCGGGTGGCATTGATTTTCGTCGTACCTACAAGTCGTAACAAGATAGATTCTTGTCAAAAATGTTACTGGTGTGCAGAGGAGCACGCAATATGTATTGTAATTTTACAGATTGTACCGTAAAAATATTAACCAAACAGCCACAGGGCTACCTACAGTGGTCAGGTATGCATCTGGAGGTTTGAAACTTATTTGTTTAGCTTCCCCTCGTCCAAAACCGAAAGAGTATCCAATTTTGGGTGGATGGACGGGTGTCATCCATTGCACTTTCTGTATTGGGGGAAAATCCGACACCTTGCTAGAGATAACTGCACTAAAACCTCCATGGTGGCATACCTCAGCGATTGCGGAGAACTCTGGCATCTCCACAGGAACGGCGCACCGGTTTCCTCCTCGTTTGGTGCCCTGAAACTGAACTCTGCTCTCCTGGAAGCCGTAGATATAGCATAGTGTACTCTGCATGTAAAACTACCATTGCAGTCGGGAGACTTTTTTAGGAATATTATACAAGATAGTATACTGCAATGACATTTTTATACTTATGTACATGCCAGTCGCGAGTGTTATGATATGACTCTAAGCTAATTAAAAGAAAGATTTCAGTTTCAGCTAGCCGTGAAATAAATACGGGGTAGTATTTGTGTGATATAAAGTGAAGTATCAACGGAACGCGTTCGAAACGTCCTTAGATACGTAAATAATTTATTAAAATCTGATTTACGTACGATCTGATCACGGGGTGAGGCGTATCATTTAAGAATAATGACTTGCTACTCGTATGTTGATATGGTTTTTGAGTAAGATGATATACCTAATATGTACTATGGAAGTAAATCTTCGTAAAGCTTCTAAGAGAATAAGAGTTAATAGAATGCCTCGTATCAGTAGCAGAACTAGTAAGGTCAAATTGGTCTAATTGTTTACTGTATTAAGAAAAAAACTCCGAAGATATATTGTTCTTGTATGGATTTTGTAACCCCATAAATTTCCTTCCGATACCTTCTGCTATACACACAATGTCAACTCAAATTGTGTTAAAAACCAATGTGGCATACAGATAAACATCAAAATTTTAGTAAAATATTCATGCTGGCACTATTTAAGAACGACACCAACACAATTTAAAATTAAGAATCGGCATTTGATACTCAAATAAATTGGTTCCTCGGATTGGTAACAAAGAGTCAATTTGAATAGAAATTGGTTTATTGATTGCTAATAAAAACTCAAACCATTACCCATTTTTATTCCATCATGAATAAAATTGGGTTACTCAAAGAAAACGAACGATGGGGCGATGGGAACAAAGAAATTATAATAAAAGAAATGAATGAATGTTCGTTAAAAGATATTAGCAGTATTTATCAACCTTCAAAGTTAATAAAATACGAAAAGGTACCTTAAGAGGCCGTATACGAAATTTTGCAGATTTCGCTGATTTAGCTCATTTTATACAGGAGATTTTGCAGTTAAAATACAGTATTTCCATAAGTTTTATTGAACAATATGACTGATCATTTCAATAATAAACTATTAAATGAGCCACTTTTTAATTTTTATTTCGTTATTTTGCTTAATAGACCTGAAGCCGGTGATAGTTTTGTAAATATCACTGTAATAGGTATATAATATCACATATTTCTGGATCATTTTAAAGTCTAAACAGATCGAAAAAAAATGCCATGTATTGCTGTAAAAATCACATACATAGTGTATGAGCCACTTTTTGCCACTCTTATACAAAAAATATTAGTAAAAAAACATTGAACTTAGTCAATTTTGAGAGAAAATGGGCCAGAAATTGCATTTGATTTCGGCAAAATGGAATAATCTTTCGTAAAATTTATTTGACATAAATAATCTTCAGTTTATAATCAATCCGTTTCCTGAAAAAAAATCTTATTAATAATGATGATTCGGCAATAAACATCTTTTAAAGTAACCTAAATCTCGCATTATAATTGTTGACGCAAGCTATAAACGTGTCTAATGTATTAGACTATTAATAAAATTAAAAGTTATATTGTGCAATGATACTTGTAGAAGTACTGTAATTTATCTGCAAAATCTCAAGTTTTAAATAGGGTAAATAAGCAAAATCGGCAAAATTTCGTATACGGCCCCTTAATATGTAGTTAATATGAATACTTTTCTATTTGATTATTTTATGACTGATACTCGTATTTTCCTGGATATTCTCGCATATTTAAGACTAAACCATAAATATCGTTTCTTCTATCAGAAATTCTATTGTCCCCAGATATGTGCACTAGCAAAGCAGTTGGATATGACAGAGAGACAGGTGGAGCGATGGTGGCGCCTCCGCCGGAGCCAGGATAAGCCCTCCACGCTCGTCAAGTTCTGCGAGAACCTCTGGCGGTGTACCTTCTACTTGTACAACTTTTCCTACGGCCTCTTCATACTTTGGGACAAGGAATGGCTGTGGGATATTGACCAATGTTACATCGGGTATCCACATCAGGTTGGTAAAAAATGTTAGTTGGTTTCTTCACATCTTTTTATGCATGTAATATAAGCTAGAAGACAATTGTATGCAGTTATAGACAAAGGCAACGCCAGGAAATTCACTTAACATATTTCTCGAAGAATCTTTGTCATGATAATTCAAAGAAAACACTTCAGATGGAAGGTTTTTAGTTCGATAATTTTACTTAAATATAATAAATCGTTAAATAACTTTCTCTATCGCGATATTTAACATAAAAATTGCTTTTGTTCTTTTCATATTTACAAGTATCAATAGCCTTGAATAATGGTAGTAGCCATTTGCGATTACGTATTTTTTTTATTTTTCATAAATTTATTTTTACTTAGTCTTGATTAAAGTACTTAATATATTTCAATAACTTTTTACCACTTTAGTCCTTAATTTAGAAAATTCAGATATCATTAAGGACGCCTTTTTTCACCTAAACATCCTAGCAAATTTTTATAAATTTCAAGCAATTGAATAGTAACATGTGAAACGTCTTTGTCCTCGCTTTGGTCTTAATTAATATTTTCTTAACTTTACACTTCCAGGGTCTGACTGACGACATTTGGTGGTACTACATGATATCGTCAGCGTTTTACTGGGCACTGACGTTTTCCCAATTCTGGGACGTTCGGCGCAAAGACTTCTGGCAGATGTTCGTGCACCACATCGCCACCATCGCGCTGCTCTCCTTCAGCTGGGTCTGCAATCTCCATCGTATCGGCACCCTGGTCCTGTTGTTGCACGACTGCGCTGACATCTTCTTGGACGTTAGTAATTAAAAAAATAACAAGTTGTAAATTTGCCTCCCTCAAGGATCCAATTAGGTCCATTATTTTACTACCTCTTAAAATCGTCTAATTTGTAATAGTTATGATTGATTCATATTACCTGTAGTATTTGATTGTATTCATTTACTAATTAAATAATAATATTGAATAACGTTTCGCGTGATTCCAAAAACTTTCAATTCGCATGTTTTTCTTCTAGTAACGCATTACTTTCATAATTTGGATACATTCTGTTATGTTATATACCTTATAAAACTCATCATGATGAGAACTCGTTTTTACCTACGCCAATTGGGGCTTAGTGCACATTACTAAAAGTTTACCCAAACATAAGAGATATCATATTGTCCCATACATATATGTATCTACTAGTAGCGTCCGTTCCGTAGCGCTTAATCTATTCCTAAACGTATGGGCGATATCTTGCGCAAATACATACTCTTGTAGGTGGTAGAACTATTATGGTTCGCCCGGGGAAGTACCACCGCTGCACCCACTTCTGCCGTGAACCAATTCTATTGTGTTTCGGTGGAAAGGTGCAGTTGCCGGCCACACTTATATGAGGCGACCATCAGCCTCCGGAGAAGCAGCGCAACTGCATACGACCTCAGACAAGACTTACCTATGCTTGCTTGAGGTTGTGTGCAGATGTCCATGGGCTGCAGCGACCACTTAACACCACGTGGACTGCATGCTCGTCTGCTAATCCATTCAAATAATTAAAAAAATACTCTATCACAGACTTGTACTTAACCTGCAATTTAATTACAGCCTCTTTAATATAAACAAATTAATAATATACGAGAGACATTTAACGTGATAAATTTTATTGATAACTAATATTATCAACACGAGGCACCTACTTTTGATTATACTATATAGCGACGCTATTTTTATTGCTGATAATGGTACATTTTGACAGTTATCTGATGTAATTGATAAACATTGCAGTGACCTAATTTATTAATGAAAGAAAATTTTAATTATCTTATTATAAATAACTATTTTTCAATTAACATTTTATTGCAATAGTTATAAGTTATATTATAACAACAAGTAGATTAACGATAATTAAATTCTAGTGTCTTACACGCACTTAAAGATTAGCAACAAGTCACTCCATAAAATTATTAAGATTTGAATCATGGCCATTATGGATAATGGTTTTGTAATTACGTATTATATTCATTCGATTTTCGAGTTTTAATTTGTATGGAGTATGCTTCGTTTTATAAATCATTCTTGATTTTTCTAGATATCATCTAATTAGATGACATTACATTTAGAAGCGCCGTAAAGCATAAAAATTGTATAATCCCGGAATCCAGGGCCAGTCAATGAATCTTTATATTATTATAAACTTTGGAAATCTGTTTTTAATTGTATGTAGAAAAATGTATGTAGAAAAACAGATTTCATATAAAGAAAAACAGAGTTTATATAAAGATTCATTGTCATTGATTCTTGTTATCTGTCGACAACAACCGGGACCGACGGCTTAACGTGCCCTCCAAAGCACGAAAACGCGAAATGTATGAAATTTTTGCCACTAGCGGTCACCCATCTCACACCCGACTGCGCCCGTTTGGTTTAGCTGCGTAGATCGCTTGCGTTCTACGCTCGCCGCATGGCCTTGCGCGCTTCAATTTTCTTTCTTGTATGTTATAAATCTCGGAAACGGCTCCAACGTATTTCATGAAATTTAGTGCCCAGAGTTTCGGGGGTGATATGTACTCGTATATTGATCCAGTTAGGTTTCATTTTTAGAAATTCTCTTACTCTAACTCTTACTGACATCTATTGGAGAATATTAATAATATTGTGGCGTAGAATCGTCAATCTTCCAATCCGCTGTTGAACAGCGGAAATGACAATGTCAATTTGAAAGGGCTCTATAAAAATTTCGTCGATTAAATTAAAGCTTCCTTGGTCGAATGGTTACATAGGCTGACTGCCGAGCTAGATACCCGGGTTCAAACCTCAATCAAACATGCTATTTCAGATGGCGTTGTTAAGTAACACTAAGCCAATGAGTGTTTTGCTTAAAATTGAACCAAGAAAATCAATTGTTTCTGTCTGACCAACGCTTGGTCGTCCAGGTACTAATAGTAGTAATCCAGAATGTTAATTTTTGTTTCCAGGCAGCGAAAGCAGCAAAATACGCGAACTACCAAAAGTTCTGTGACGCAGTCTTCGCCGTCTTCACCGTGCTATGGATAGTCACTAGACTTGGCATTTACCCGTTCTATATTATTTGGAGGTAAGATTTACAGTTCGTTTTTAAGAATTATCATACGATAGGCAGATTATTGATTTTTTGGGCGCTGTCATTACTCACACAAATGCATTATCATGTAGCGACCTCACGCATAACCGGCATAACGCACGTGTACGCAACGCAAGTGTACTTCACAGCCATCACACACACTCGCACATATGAATGTGTAGCACTTGCCAGCTTTCAGTTGTTCGGTTCTGTTTTAGATGTTCAGTCTGCCATATCAAAATCTATTTTTTTTATGAATATGATTAAATAGATCCAATATTTAATGACATACTTTTTGATTATTTTTTCTTTTATATTCAAGTATAGTATATACATATACATATAATATACTAGCCAACCGCCAGCGGCTTCGCCCTCGTGGACCCGTTTTATAGGTTCCCGTAGGATAAAAACCATCCTATGTCCTTTCCCAAGGTCCACTCTCTCTCTGTGTTCCAAATTTCATTAAAATTGGCTCAGTATTTTGAGTGAGAAAGCGTAAGACAGACAGAGTTACTTTTGAATTTAAAATTTTAATAGAGAAATATGGATATTATATTTCAAGTATAGTGTTATAAACAGCTTAGTTTTTGTGTTACAACCGATCTATAGATCTACGTCAGAGTATCCGGAGTTTCTCCTAACAATGTTTTATTTTTATTTTCCAGCACATCGATCCGGGCCCCCATGCTGCTACCAATGTTCGCTGCGTACTACATCTTCAATTCCTTATTATGCCTGCTGCTGGCCCTGCATATGGTGTGGACCTGGCTCATCCTGCAGGTCGCGTACAAGGCCATCAGCGCCGGCCAGGTTGGTTATGATTTCATAAAAAATGTTAATAGAGTAGAAGACAAAAACACGTGTACATATATGTAGTTCGTTCAACTACATATGTTTCGCCCGGGGAAGTGCCACTGCTGCACCCACTTCTGCCATGAATCAATTTTGTTGTGTTCCAGAGGAAACGTGCAAATAAAAACAAGCCTTCATAATCATTGAAAAATATGCGCGGGACGCGCATATTTAAAACATTTAAAAAATATCAGATTTGAAATACATCAGATTTGAAACATTTAAATTATTTTGAATAAATGTGGATACATTCCGCCGTTTTAATCTTTGTACATATGTTTTGTTTTTAAAAGCTTTGATTTAACTTGCAATGTACATAATATAATGTAAGTACATATGTTTGTTTGAGTGGAATCTTGCTTTTTGATTTTTTGAAATTTTGAAGCAGATATCTTCAACCGATTGAGCTGAAATTTTGTATACACGTTTAGTCACAATACACGATAAACTGTGTGACGTCATTCTAAATCCAATATGGCGGAAGATCGAAGATGGCGGAATAGTTATTTTTTATACACTTCTACAGTATGGGTATCAAATGAAAGGGCTTGTTAAAAGTAACTCAAAAAATAATGTGACGTCATTCTAAATCCAATATGGCGGAGTAGTTATATTTTATGCACTTCTGCAATATGGGTATGAAATGAAAGGGCTTGTCGAGAATAATTAGAAATAACTAAAAAGTAACCAGCTGAGGCATTCCCAGTGGACTATAACATGGGGTTCTTCAAGAAAGCTGTAAAAAAAGCTCTCCTCCAAAGCCGGCAATGCTCGGGTGGCTCCCCTGGGGTTGGGTCATATTTTTTTTAATATTTTCCTTCATACATAATTTTTTGTTACAGATGGAGGGAGATATTCGAAGTTCTAGTTCTGAAATCAGTGATAGTTCACATCATTCAAATCACAGTACACCCAATCGGGTCAATAATAAAAAGTAAGTTTTTTTTTACTTTTTGAGCGGCGATGGCCGGGTGGTAAAAGCCGCGTCTTCTACGCGACCGATCCCGGGTTCAAATCCTCGGCGCGCACCTCTGACAAAGAAATTTGTAATGTGCGCATTTATCTCTGCTCTACGGTGATGGAAAATATCGTGATATTTAATTGATTACGATGTTCGCCATCGCCGTGCATGCCTGAGAGAAATTCATAATTTCTCGAAAGCATGACGTCCACCAATCCGCACTTGGCCAGCGTGGTGGACTATGGCCTAAATCCCTCTCACTTGTGAGAAGGAGACCTGTGCCCAGCAGTGGGACATAAAAAAAAAGATTGAAAAAAAAGTATTTTTTATTTTCAAAAGTTTTGTATAATAGATGATAGAAAAATAATTGAAGAATGGGTTTGAAAAATAAATGAATAGATCTACTTAGGTGAAGCATTTAATGCACCTATTTGTACCGTAACTGACTGTTCAGTCGTTTTCTGAATTTGTTATAGTAAAGAGCGGCACATTACTAAATCGAATTCATGTGCTGGATATGTATACCTGATAAATAAGAAAGATTGTATCTGTTACTTACCCGATATTTAACTGATCTTTTACAAAATTTATTTTCAGTTATTTTTAAGTTGGGTAGTGGATGTGAATCACAGTGGAGGGTCTCGGTTTCGATTCCCAGCGGGGCAGGAATTTTATTAAAACTCCATTCTCAGTCTGGGTGTATTTGTGTGTCCTTGTCTGTCTATTCATTATTTTGACGATCTGCGTGGCGCAATGGTTACCATGCTGGACTGTCAATCGAAGGGTCCCGGGTTCGATTCTCGGCGAAATAGAAATTTGAATGATGAGGTTAAATTTCTGTTCTCGGTCTGGGTGTTTGGGTGTGTCCATGGTACCCACGACACAGTATATCTACCCTACTGTGGCTATGCGTGTGAAGCGTTATTATTATTAATTGTTATTTATCTTAATCCTTTCCAGGGACACATAGGGGTGGCAGTCGTGTTGCATCCAATGCTATCCTGTCTCAGCGGACGCAAGTTTAAGCTTAAAACATTTCTTATGCAGTTCATCCATTCAGATAGTTCGATTGATAGCACTTTTGTGCGTTTACTTCATACAAACTACGAGTACTACTTGTTGTGGATGAAAGTTTGACAGCTGTCAAAAATGTCAGAATATGACGTAGTATTTTCGTCGGTACAAGGTTATAATCATTAAAAAAAATCGAAAGTTTTTTTTTGTATGCTATAAGATGGTAGATTCCATTGCAGTCATTTTTAACAACTGTCGAAAATCGGTTTATGATTGTATAAACCGATACTCGGTCCACGTAAACTTGTCGAAAGACCAGTGTCAGTTAAGGTGACACCTTGATACATTGGAACTAATCTAAGGTCTAATCCTTAAGCCGAATAAGATTAATGGCCTCTTTCACCATCTCCAAGTAAAGAGTTGATTTGTTACGTCCCAAATAGAGTTAATTGGCAAGTAAAAGCTACGAGTACGGGTCAGTTTCTCATATGATTAATGCTACTCGAACATCGTGAAATTGAAGTTACGGGTGAATTTAACCGATAATTAGCGTACTTGTCACTTACTTGAAGGTGGTGAAAGAGGCCCTAAGAAGGGTACGTCGACCAAAACATACTGGGCTTATATTTTTGTCGGCTATATTGAAAAAATACACACACGTTTATATCGTTTTTTACCATTGTAGTTATTTTGTAGAGTATGGTAACTCGTCTTGAATGTGTTGCTATGGTTTTTGACCATAATTATAATTATACGTGATTTAAACACGTTAATTACAAAACTATTCGATTGATAGCCTACTAAGTTACTTGTCTAATCTGTACAAGGCTTAAATAAGGAATACCAAAACGATGAACCGATTATTACGGCTTTTAATAAATATCTTCCGGACTTAATGCCGTTATTGCCAAGCGTATTAGTTTAAAATCAATATATATAAATTATATTTCACGTTGTTTGTCCGCGATGGACTCCTAAACTACTTAACCGATTTTAATAAAATTTGCACACCTTGTGCAGTTTGATCCAACTTGAAAGATAGGATAGCTTACCTATATCTTAATTTATAGTCGCAATATTATTTCATTTCTGATACTTTTAAGGCAGGACAACGTCTGCCGGGTTCGCTAGTAATATATATGTCACAAAACATTGAAATTTCATCACATTTCTTTCTTGCTTGTGTCGGGGGTTATTATTTCAAAGTATCTTAATTTTAAAATTATTAATAAATTTTGCCGTTTTCGCTGATTTTACATGTGAGATTTTGCAGTTAAAATACAGTATCTCCGTAAGTTTTATTGCACAACATAACTCATCATTTCAATAATAATCTAATATAAGTTTTAATCGACCATATCGTCGTCGTCTATTAAGCAAAACAACGTAATAAAAATAAAAGTGGCCAATTTAATAGTTTATTATTGAAATGATCAGTCATATTGTGCAATAAAACTTATGGAAATACTGTATTTTAACTGCAAAATCTCACATGTCAAATCAGCTTAATCAGCGAAATCGGCAAAATTTCGTATACGGCCTCTTAAATCCTTGAACTAATTTTAAGAGACAAATAAAACGGCGAGCTTCGATCCTACCTTCTTTACGGGAAGTAATTCGCTATAAGACACATGACATACCTACATACATATCTCTGTCGCTCTGTCTGCTTTCATTACAAAACATAGACAGAAACGAAACTATATTTATCTATGTATGTAAATTAATATATATCCAATGACTTCCGTCAAAAATAATCACAATCTAAATTATAAGCACAAAATTATATCCAGTCACCGATGCCAGTCACTTAATAGTAGCCACGTTATCTTTTACAATTTTTTTTTAATTTATATTGATAATTTTTTTTTTCGACATAGTTCGATATCCCACCTAAAGCATCAAACATTCTTAACATTTAAATAAGTAGAGTAACCCTGGTTTGACTACTTACTAAATTTCTCGACTAAAATACTGGCCTGTCCAAAGGTTGAACTGGTTTTGGACAAGGCAGGTCAAGTCGAGTATGACTCTATTAAATCTTTTGTAATACCTACTTAACTATGATCAGCTAAAATCAAGTGAGATATATTTTGTTCTAAATTACTTCACGCTCTCAAGTCAAGTCCAGTTAAATACCCACTTCTGCAGTGAACCAACTCTATTGTGTTTCGGTGGAAAGGTGCAGTTGCCGGCCACACTTACACGAGGCGACCACCAGCCTCCGGAGTAGCAGCGCAACTGTATACGACCTCAGACAAGACTTACCTATGCTTGCTTGAGGTTGTATGTAGATGTCCATGGGCTGCAGCGACCACTTAACACCACGTGGCTTGCATCCTCGTCTGCTACTCCATTCAAACAAAAAAATCGGTTGTCTGTAAAGTCGGTTTACTGACGATAGTTGAACGTGACAACGTCATAAGAAAATACTTGTTGCTATAAACAAATGACACCATATTCACTTTTCACTGCACTTCATACTTGACAAAAACATGTAAATGTATTATTGTATAGCAGCTGTCCACGCGGACGCATCGCTCAACTCAAGTAGGAGAGAGACAGATGTAGAACGCTGCCGAACGTGGAGGCCGATTGTGCCTCTTTGTCGCTCGTTCCGTGCTCTCGCTTGCACTTCAAGCCTTAAATGGAACGCCTCAGAGCGAGGTAACGCCGCATGAGTCATGTTTTTGCGTGCGTGCAGCCGGCTCCATCGAATTATAAGACGTCACGTCAAAAAGTTAAATACTAATAAACCGAGACATATATTGGTTCAGAATTTTAGCATTACGGAGAATTCCGTAATGCTAAAATATTTTAGTTGATTACAAGCGAACTTGACTATGCTTACAACCCTTTTTGCGTCCCACTGCTGGGAACGGGCCCCTGCCCGTAACTAGGGAGTACATAGATTCCTATGTAACTTAGAATAGAACCAAGCCGAAGAAGGAAATCCGAGGAGCGAAAAATTAGTTCCTAAAATTATTGAGGCTAAGTGAAACATTATTTCGACTGTTAAGTCATTATATGTTTTACCAAATTGTTAAATTTGTTCCTACACGTTTATTTAGTTCGATTTTGATATATTATAAATTTTATTTAGTTCTCTTAAATTATATTTTCCTAAGTATCTTTTACTTACGAAAAAATATATAAAAACGTGAACATTCGCTGAGATTATTCGTAATTTTGAATAAATAAACTAGTATTTATATATTATCCATACTAATATTATAATCCAAAGTAACTCTGTCTGTCTGCTACGCTTTCCCGCTTAAATTACTGAACCAATTCTAATGAAATTTGGAACACAGATAGAGTGGACCTTAGGAAAGGACATAGGATGGTTATTATTCTACGGGACCCATTAAAAGGGTCGCACGCGGGCGTAGCCGCTGGTGGAAGGCTAGTTCTTTATATGTATCTTTATATGTACGATAGGGGCGCTGTATCAATCGTACAAATATCACGACACGATCAGTTATTATTTAATAACTAATTTATTTCTGTTGGCTTACGCCAGAAAAAAACTTTGCAATTTTTGTTTCGTGAACAAATTTCTTTAAATAGCTTATCTCCTTACAGCTAATTAAAAACTATGCTTAATTAATTCTAAGTAAACCACTTTATTTTTATATATATTCTAATTGGGACCACATAGCTGGGCGTATATTCGTAGCTTAAACCAATAATGAACAAACTTTTAAATATTGTGTAGCTGATCTTGACCTTCCTTAGATCTATAAATTTGCTTAATATTATTATTTAAGGGCTAATTTCACCAAAGTTTATTTCCTAATATTAATTTAATTTTAAGGATGAACAAGAGTTTTTACCCAAATTACCGCATTTATTCTAGAAATAAAAAAATACAGATCTAAAAAATAACATTATTAATTCCATTAAAATTTAAATCAATTTACTTACCATTTTCTAGTTTTGGGTTTTTTAGATTTAGTTTTTTCTGAGTATTACTATTGAAATTACTGAATTGATGCATTTGGTTTGAATTCGATTAATCTACTGTAATTATTGAATAGAATAAGTGTCTTTCTTCTAAATTAGCTAGCATTAAATCACCAAATTGTATTCATACTAAATACTTAACAAGAAAAAATATTAAAAAGTCCATAATTTTCATTTACGCATAATAAGTTTTTAAGTACATAAATTGAAATTGTTATAATAATATTTGTGTATCACGTTAGACATGGCATTGATTATTTAATTTAAAGCTATGCTAATGGAATCTAATGTAAAATAACAATTTAAAACAATATCCGTTCAGGTGCTAAGCGAAATGTCGAGTGAAAACGGTTACGAGCAAATAAAAATAGTTGTTATAATACTTTAGATAGGGTACTGTTAAATATTGTTTAAAGTAGGTAAATATTTATACAATTTATGGCGATGAGATACTCGTATATGTGTGCAACAAAGAAAATATAAGAACGAGATATGCTCGTCAGAGCCCTTAGTGTAAGTTTGTAAACGCGCAAACGTTACTACTGCGTCCGAGTTAAAATTGGACAGATATGTAGATCTTAACCTAAAAGGAATAAGGTCGATCATTACATTCATAACGCAAACGCGTTAGTAACGTTTTCGCGTGTGGAGATTTACGCTAGCCTCTGATCTTTTTCTAGGCTTTTACGAGCTATTGAACAAAAAAGTCGCAATTAAAAAAATACCAACAAACTATATTTAGTTTATTATACTATATTTACTATATTTGTAACTTATTAGTTACAAATATAGTAAGCGCCGACTTTTTCATCACCGGATAATATTATTCGCCGAATAAATGTTAGCTTTGAAAGCGCTGCCATCGTTACTCTTATGACATTATATGAATTGAATAGAGAGTTAATATTAACTGACTAATTACTTTATCTGGGGATTAAACATCGGCCCTTGCTGATTCTTATATTTGTATTCGTTTTTGATCAGTTACAATTAAATAACAACCCTTTAGGAAAATAATGAAAATTATTGTTGTTAATATTGATCAAAATATATTTTCTTTGTTACACTTGTGTGTTTGAGGCGTGCAATATGTTTACTGGTATTACTGGTATGGTGACAAACTTTAATAATATAATATATTATTAAATATTATATTATAATATGTAATATAAATGTAAATTACGGCATAGATCAATACCAAATATCCATATCAATTAACATAGTGTACATTTTAAATTGCACACTTTATAGAATAAATTTTATACGTAATTTTACGCTAAACTAAACCCAAACACGCTTCTAGACAGATAACTTAGAGATTTTTTTTTAATTTTAATTTATAAAACCATACGTATTATTTTGTTTTGAACTATGATGGTTCCAGATGTTGGCCAACAGTGTGGCCAATGTTGTGGGCCAAGAGTTTGTAACATGGTGTCACAAACTCTTCATCCACAGGTTGGTAGTAGCCAGTAGTAGGTCATTTAGTTTGCTTCGGCTCACGCTAATGTGCGGACGAGTGTTACGTTAAGTACATACCACGATACGCAGTTATTTCTTATTTACTCGTAAAAGAAAAAACAGTTATCTTACTTAAATAGTTATGATATAGTTGAACGATTAGTAAATAAATTATCATGAAATATAACTTATACTGAAATAGCCATATAAGAGGAAAAGCTTATAACAAGGCTTATAAAAAATAAAAATAAATGGTACGTACTTGCCTAATGATAACAGTATTGTTATTTACGTTTCTAGTTGGTCCTTTAACAGTTACGTGTGGTATTAGGGTTTTTTTTTAAACAGTTAAAAGTTCTTAAACTTCTAGACTCTATAAAACATTAGGAGAGGGAACCACCACATTGAATTGAATATATTAAATACTAATATATAATGGTTTTAATTTTGTGATTTTTAATTTTTGGGTTCCACAAGAAATTTTCGACTTGGTAAAGCTCTATAAAAACATTTCTTCATTGCTCATTGACATTTCGAAGACACTAAATGAACCGTAGATGCGTGCGTATCACTTTCGGGGCTCGTTGCAAACTAAACGATTGGCCAACATGTAGACGCGGCGGCCATAAATCAGTAGCAAACCCTTTGATATTTTACTAAAAACCGACAGCACATGGATAT
Organism: Pyrgus malvae; assembly: GCA_911387765.1. NCBI lineage: Eukaryota > Metazoa > Arthropoda > Insecta > Lepidoptera > Hesperiidae > Pyrgus > Pyrgus malvae. The sequence goes on along the minus strand of OU426968.1, from coordinate 2,811,734 downwards.
CGCGCCAACTTGTGGGCCATTATTCTAATACAGACCAAGGTAGGCGATTGGCCAACATGTAGACGCGGCGGCCATAAATCAGTAGCAAACCCTTTGATATTTTACTTAAAACCGACAGCACATGGATATCGCGCCAACTTGTGGGTCATTATTCTAATACAGACCAAGGTAGGCATAAACTCTCGTTCCACACGATGGACATAATTATGGGCCACAAAATTCGCCACAATGTTGGCCAACGTGTGTAGCCGTTTAAGAAAATATTCTATTATCGCGTGATAAGGAAGGAGTAATAAGCTTTTCCGTTCAATAATGATTAAGATAAAGATTTTTGTAAGAGATTCTCATACAACAAACCGCTACGTCACCTAACCCATAAACATGAGCCATAAAACTCTTTTACGCGGTTGTTTTTAGTCATATTTAACTTGATTTTTTGTTAAAATTTATATATTTTTAGTCAAGCTGTAAGGCTGAGGTGAATTACTTAACTGCAATAATTGAAATTTACATATAACACACGCACACATTACATATGTCAAAAGATTTTAACAAAGGATATCGTTATGTCACTTACATCCGTAAACTATTATTATATATGAACATACATTTATCGTAAGTACTATTTAATTGTTACTTTAATTTAAATATATTATGCATGTTGCAACTAACCAAACTAAGTAAAATCTAAAAAACTTTGTTCAGCTTTCTCTGTTAGTGCTAAATAGTACTTAACACAAAATATAATCGCCGGGCTTAAATTAAATAAATCGAGATTTTCTTATGATATTTTTGTGCCTTTTGGATAGGTATGTTGATGTTAATAAATATTTAGGTATCGTTTAGAAATTAGGAATTAGATACAAACTGATATAATACAGTATTTCATTAAATTATAATGCCGATAATCGTTAAAGAAATAATAATACATAAATTTTAAGCAAATGTTTAAAAATAAGGTCCCTCCCATCCTATTCTTTAATGCAAAATTTAGTTTTTGTATGTAATTCGGTTTAAAAATTGTATGATGTTAGTAAACATGTAGGTAAGTAATACAAAAAATATTTATAACCGAAGAGTATTATTACAATAAAATGCTTACTTATTATGTTTTTTAAATAAGAAAGGGACCACCATTACCAAAAGACAACCCATATTCAATATTTTAGTAAAAAACTGTTTTATTTCAGTTTGTTTCTCATAAGGTTGATGGATGAAAATAGTCCATTGAAAATGTACATCGTGTTGATCTCTCACCTTAATTGCATTTTGACTTAAATTTTTTGGTATTTTAAAATACATATTATTTTTTAAAAGCTACTTTAGTTTGTTTGTCTTTGGGTATGTATCCTTAGTTACATGGATATGTCTGTGTTGTGAAATTATTATGCGTTCAATTTGGTTGAAGGCTTAAGGTCATTAAAAAATTAATGACATTTGACATCTGAGATGAGTTGAAAATATCAATTTTATCATAACAACAATATTACTTTTATTAATGTAACTTATAAAATCTTAATGTCATCCGTCCTTTCATACAAATTATAACCTATATCTTTGGGATTTAAACCTTAATTGGGTTTTTCTTATAATACTTAAAACAATGTGAATAAGGGCGATTAAATTTCTAAGCTATTAAAAATGATATACATAGGTATTAGTGTGAAATATTAATGCGTCATCATTTGATGATGTGGAAAACTAAAAGAAGTCATACAGAGTATGTGAAAAGATTTAAATTTCTCAAACATTCCCTTTTCAATATTAATTTATTTATGTCACGAGCCATGTTATTTATATTTTTTAAATTTGTTACAGCACTGGAACTCAAGGTGCTTAGTGAATTTTTCTTTGTCCTTGTTTTATTGTTAATTCTAATTTAGGACGTATGTATTTGTTTTTAATTAGGAATTTTTATGTGGTTGTACAGTACTGTTGTGTTTAGTATTTAGTGTGCATGGTCCGCAATGTATGAATGGGCTTTGTTTTGCACAATATGTATTACCTTTTGTATGCGGTTAAATGATGAATGATAATAAAAGCATTATGTCAAAGTTTTTCTTGTTTTTTTGATCCCCTTTATAAAACGCAACAGAAACAAAAAAAAACAATGGGACCATTGTTATTTTTTATTATTATTATTTAATATTTTTCGGTCTATAATATGGTTCTAACGATATAAAATTGATAAAAAGTTATTTATAAACTCCAGTGGATATAGTTTATAAGTCTCTGAGATACTAACCAATATGAGCCCTTGTTGCTTGTAATATGGAATAATAAATTAAATAAATATGAAAAGTGTTATGTATATTTAGCCACTGTTAAATGATGCTTTGTGTTAGGTTTTTTTTGTAAGTCTAAACATTACATGTTACCTAAGTAAATGGATTTGATACTATCTTGTTTGAATAAGGGACGGACAACCCATAGAATAGGACAACCATAGAAATGCACGTGAATATAGTACAAGCAGTACATGGCCGCATGGGGATCATGATCGTAGAAAAAACAAATGGGGAGAATGTGTATAACCTACATAACTATCTAGCTTAAATTTTCAGAACAAATATACTATAAAGATAAAGTGACCATATTATGTTATTAGGTATTAGCTAATCTGCCATTTCTACAAAAACAGCAATTTTCATATTGTCACTAAGGTCATTAAAATGTTGATTTTTGTTGGTCTATAACGAAAGCGATGGGACCTCGGTCATAAGAATAAATAATAATTATTTATTCTTATGCCTCGGTGTCTAAAGAGTTAAATTTATTTTATTATTCGGCATGTGACGATGCACAGCATCTGTGAGAGTGCGTCATACTTCCCTTTGTCTTATCCTAGCCAATGGCCGTGCTTCCCGCGTTTTCTAGCCAATCAGCGCCCTCTGTCAATTGCGTGGTCCCAGGTGATAGCCTTCTTCGGAGGGTATTTGAAAATCTACTTCATAGCGTCGTTACTTCTCGAGAAGAAAACTTTGTCACTGAAATTTTGCCCTGCTAAATTGCAAAATTAATTATTCAGGGCGAATTAATGATTCAAAGTAATTGCCGACTTACTCTCTCATAGGAAATTATCGCGAAATCGTTAGTGTTCGTGAAATATAAGTGCCGATCCATAAGTGAATCGTTCGTTACGTTAAGTAAGTACCTTCTCCCTTGCGTGGAAAAGTGCGATAAATCAACGGGCCTTGTAGATTGCAGTGCATATTTATAGTTATGAGTGAGTGAGTGAGTGCTAATAAGTTGTGTGATGGTGGTGAGTACGCAGAAACTTCCCCACCTAGGCGTCGTCGACAATCTTCGTCATTATGTTCGTCTGAGTTGGGTCGCGCAAGCTCCCAGGTAATACGAAGCATACGGGGTAAGTCCGAAAGCCACTTCATATCACGACTTAACTGTCCAAGGAAGCACACTGACATAACGTAATGTGATATATAATTTTTTTTAACCATGTGATTCCCAGTCACGAGGCGCGCTGCCTTCTGGGGTTCGCCCCACCGGTCCGGAGCCGGGAACTGGTTCGATACAGACGTCCAACGTTTGATCTAGGTCCACAGTGGATACAGCCACTTAACCCTGAGGTTGACACTTCCCGGTTCGTCCTCAGCCGAATTAATGCGTCTGTTTAACCTAACCTAACTTAAAATTATTTTAAATATCAATCCGGTACGCGTGGAACAGATTGATGCCTACCTACCCAACATTTTAATGAATCAGAATGGAAATATGTTCGAAGCTAATAATATATTATGCTAATAATAGTTTATATAATATATGTATACACAAAGCTCGTTCTGAAAGAAGAAAGAAATACAAAAAGGCTTTTCTGGATCAACGCGAATTATCGAATTAAAGTTTGCAACAGTTCGTTAACTGTGCTGCGTTTTCGAATACGGCTTTAATAGTTTCTAGGTTGTTTGACAACACGATTTTTTCAGCCTAACACTCAATTCCTCAAAATTAGTGAGGCTTTTTTCCAGCTTGTTTGCGGAAAACGAGCAACGAGAATATATATTAAATTGAAGGGAACGTATCCTGAGCAATCTACCCAACCAGAACTTGAGGGTGGGTCTGCGTAAGATACCCCCTAGTTCTAAGAAATTATTTGACAAGGCATAGCTTGAAACATACAATACAATATACAGGCGGCCTTGAAAAATGGGTTCACCCCTGGTTTAACTGAGTTAAACAACAAGTTACCAAGTAATCAGCCCTTTCGATCTCAAGGCCAAGAATCTCCCAGCTCGCCCCTCCCCCCTTTGGCTTAATGGTTGCCGTGCCGGACTGCCGATGGAGGGTTCCGGGTTCGATGCCCGGCGAGGAGGGGATTGAAGTGACTGGTTTCAGCTTCTGTTCTCGGTCTGGATGTTTGTGTTCATGTACATACATATATGAGTGTGTCTATGGTGCCCACGACGCGGGTGTACCTGCCCTGGCGTGGGGCCGTGAGTGTGAAGCGTTGTAATTTATATAAAATACAAAAAATCATTTAAAAACGGAAGTCGTCCAAATGATCTACGACTCTCACCTAACATACACACATTTTTTAGGGAGGCCGTCTCCGAGCGTATCGGTTTCGGTGGCAGATGCTGGGGGCTCCGTAGGCCCTTCTCAAAATTAAAAAGGGAATGCGTCTGCCATTTACCTCTAAACCGGTGCTTGCTCACACAGCAACACGGTTTCTTCTCCGGTTCGACACAATTCAAGCGGCCGGAATGAGATAGGAGTAGAAGAGCAGATAGGCTTGAAATACTTACATCTCCTGATTTTCTTTAGAAGAATTGAGTCATAAAATATTGACCTCTCCGCTTACATTTAAGCAAATAACGCGGAATGCCCCAGGAGTTCTGGTAATTGGTGTACAGGAGCCAAGCTCTGCAAATGATTTGCCTGCCTCTCGGGCTGTCGTATCATATGCTCCTAAGACTTTTTCATCCCTTAACGGGGTAACCTAATCTATCTTTACTGAAAATATTAGGTAACAGGACGACTTTCTGACAGTCAATCCCTCGTTGACATATCACTGTCATGACAGTCCTTAATGTTCCGCAGTTACAAGTGCCATGAGCGACCTCAAGTCACTAGGGTGGAGACCACGAGAAAACGTAACAATCTACACAAGAATTAGAAGTACCTGAGTGTCATTTGCAACACCAATAAAAACTTGAAGAAAGTTTTGACGAAGAAAATAAAGACAGTTCAGAACTGATAGATGTGTGTAATTAGGAACCCGGGATTTGACAGGTCCATATGTGTGACTGTGAAGAAGCAGATGCCAAGTGTATGCATAAGCAATATAAAGTTTATGGCTGTATGCCGTAAAGCAGTGTAGAGTGACTTTCACCCGAAATTGACTCATCTTTTCTAAACAACCCATGAGGTCAGATTTTGGCTAGACGAGCAGTCAATAGTTAATACGCAAATGGGTACCACATCAATAGAACTGACATAGCGGTTTGTAACAAACGTTCGCCATCATAGCTGCGGTTAAGTTCTTCAAATCTCGCCTTAATAGCACAGTAATTTCTTACAAAGTGTATGTAATACTCTGTCCAGGACCCTTCTGAAGACCTACACATAGAACATACCAGCTAATAGTTTTTTAGATCGTTGGGGAACTTCGATCTCTGAAGAAATCTCTGGCAAAAACAAAAAGGGGAAGACACGTGTTCGAATGTCAACTCTTACTTCTCTCTGTCTTGTTAATGTTTCATCATTTCGGAACTCTATAGATAGACTTAATAGCCTGCAAAGTTGTGACGAAACGCTCGGCTCAGTTTTGCAACGCCTTCAGCCGCGAGTTATTATTATTATTATTATTTTTCCTCTAGAGTTGGGTTTTCCTCCCCCGTGCCTGCTGCCAAGGGTCCGTCACCACCAGGCCTCAGCGCACGGAATATGTTTGCTGGTGTGCCTAAGTGAAGCAGAGCACTTTGGCTGCTGTACATTAGTTGACGGGCGCTATGCAAACCGAGAACGCTGGTCCGCCGCCACCGGACATGGAGATCTATATTTGAATTTCGCTCTATGTTGTTTATGCGCTAAGTCTTAAAGTCGCCCAAAATGGGTCTGAGGCTGAAAGATTACTACTCAGATCATCATGGGGTTAATCAACATTAAAACATATCAACCCGCATGGTGTCAATAGATTAACTTTTGCTAATCATATAACTTTATACAACCAAATGGGATCTCTCTATTAAGTGTTGCGCAATGCTACCTTAAAGAAAGATTATCATACCCTTTCATTAATCTGTGATTAACCTTTGGAAAGTCAATTGAAAATTAAAATTAAAATTCACATTTTTAAAACACATTTAAAAAAAATATAATGTACATGTCTCCAAATTCTTAGCTTGTAGCTTGCAAATCCTCCAAACCTTACCCTAGAATTTTTTCCCTAAAAAAATTTATATGTTGATAGTGGCGATTTATGTATTTTACAGCCAGCGTATGGCATGGAATCTCTTACATCAGGACAAAAATATGTACCCACTGTTTTGGATCCGATTTAGGTTTCAGAAACGAACTGCCGAATATCAGAATGTCTGCAACAATTTAAGATACCAATAGAAGTGCCTTTCGTGCTGTCATTGGCAATTAGATAAAAGCTTTTGATAGGTATTTGTAGTAGAAGCTAATGTATCTGCTTCTCCTCGTGCATGCTCGACATTAGCGTCTTTGTAACGGTCCGAAGAATAAATTAACAGAAAAAATTGTGAATATTACGATAGGGAAGATACCTTTGATATTACTTCTTTCAATATAAAGGAGGTAAAGGGAAGCTACGGCCCTTTCAGTTGAAACTGGCGGCTAATTTCAAATCAGTTAAATTTTTACTTCATAAAATAATACATAATATTTTTCCAGTTGATATTTTCCTGCCTACCTTAAACTCTCGCAGTCGCTCGGGGTTGACTGGCAGAGAGTGCCAATAATAATAATAAGTTCTTAGTCCGTCGATTCTAAAATTTTTCATCATTAGTTTCATGAAAATATATTTGAGAAAAAATAAATAAACATGCGAAAATAATAATAATAAAGATTCTTTATTGGCATAACAGGCAGTAAGTTTTGCCCTGTAACGCTTGGATTAAGGTGCTACAAATAATTTTATTAAATAATAAGAAGTTCATAGGCTCTTTATATGTATATATGCAAGCTTTTTGATTCATAATCAAATTGACAAATTTTTATTTTCAAGAAAATGGTTGAAGAATTGCATTTGTGTAACGTATAATACAGGAAAGAAATTTTCTCTCTCGAACGGCTTTAATTGCTAATCGATCTTGTATTATTATTTACACAAATAATAAACATCTTTACCTTTCACCTTTCACATAGCGTCGTTTCGTGGTCACCAGGAGCTATAAACACGTCTCTCACAGATGCTGTGCATCGTCACATGCCGAATAATGATGCAAGTTTTACATAACAATAAAACTTGTATTATTTAGCAGAGACGATGCACAGCATCCATTTAAGGCCTCCTGGTGAGAGACTGCTATGAAGTAGATTTTCAAATACCCTCCGAAGAAGGCTATCACCTGGGACCACGCAATTGACAGAGGGCGCTGATTGGCTAGAAAACGCGGGAAGCACGGCCATTGGCTAGGATAAGACAAAGGGAAGTATGACGCACTCTCACTAGTGATGTGCCGAGTCGCTGTTTTGGTGGATCGAGTCTACTCGAGTTGATTCATATGGTATTCGAATCATGATTCGATTCCGCGATTCGAGCCCAGTATTCGAGTTCTATGTTTGGCATTCGAGTCCAGGACTCGAGTCCTGGACTCGAATGCCAAACATATTTATATTTAGTTAATATTATATTATATTTCATAATGACAAGGTATAATTACGTAATATATCCAATATAATAGTTATTTTTAAATAATTGTTTTCCGTCCGCCTACCTTAAGTTCTATCCATCACCCAGGGTTGACTGGTGGAGAATGCCATTAGGCATTAAGTTTACCCTGTAGCCCTTAGTTTTAGGTGGTTACAAAATAATAAATAAATAAAAATAAATAATACATACATACATACATACTATCACGTCTCTATCCCTTACGGGGTAGACAGCCTAAGGCCAAAAAACCAAAGGCCAAGTTTAAGGTATTGGTAGGCATAATGACAGAACTATAATAAATCAAATAATCTTCGATTAGTCGCGTTCCAACTCCAGAACCAGAAGCTTCACTTAAAAAATCGGAATCACTCTGAGCGGGGGTAGTTGATAGATTGTCAATTTGAGTCGAGTAAATGATAGGATGAGCTTTTTTAGGTGCTTCAATAAATTTGTGGTATTTTTAAAGTCTTTAAATACGGAATCACAGTTTTTGCACTTAATTTTATCGCCGTCCACTTTATCAAAACACTTCCATACACTAGAGGCTTTTTTCGGTGCCATTTTCTAATAGTTTATTACAATAGATCAATTTCACTACTAAGAAACAATTAATATCACTCACAGTAACTGAAACAAAAAATCAGAACAAGAAGTTGCAGGTTCGAACTTGAATTATTAGGCGTCACTTCATTACTTAAGTAAACAGAGATTGAGTACGAGCGAGTCAACTTAACTCGAATACCAGACTCGAGTCAGTTGGACTCGCAACTTGGAATCGAATCAGCGAGTACAAAATCGATTCTTCCTTACTCGAGTACCGGAATCGAGTCCGGCGTACTCGAATTAAAATAAATTGGTATTCGAGTAGGCGAGTCCAAAACAGGAATCGAGTCTGACTCGAGTTAAGCCGTACTCGGCACATCGCTAACTCTCACAGATGCTGTGCATCGTCTCTGCTAAATAATACAAGTTTTATTGTTATGTAAAACTTGCATCATTTTATAACAATCTGTGGGCGCACAGCGCCGTTCGTTATCTGTCATCTGTCGTGTCGCCTTCGTTTCTCTATGGGAGAAGAGTTTTGGCGGGAAGTCTGAAGGCTCAAGTTGCGCTCTTGTTTTATTTTCATTTTCTTGGTGTATTTTTGAGTTATATCGAATAAAGTTGATGGCGTTTTTTTTTCGATATAGGTTACAGGTTGACAGTGCACGAGTGTTGTGAAATAAAATAACAGTGCGAAAACAGTTTTTTTGCGGCTTGCCTCCAAAACTTCATCGGACATGTTCTGGTAAAGTAGCCATCACTTTACTTGAACATTTGACTGACTAGACTGACTGATACCTAGGTTTGTTATGTATGTCTATGCTGATACCTGACGACTAACCTTCTACGACTACAAAATGATGAAAAAATTTTACTTGACACTGGCAATGTACACAGAGTTTGCGACGCCATTATTAAAATTGAAAAGTAAATATTGAATGGCTGAAAGGATTCTTATCCAATGCCGTAAAACGAAAAAAAAAAACGTTTCTAGGGATGTCGGAATGCTATAAAGTATCGAAATATATAGTATCGATATTTTTTGAAAAAATCAATATCGATATTAATATTTTATTAAAAAATATCGATATATCGGTATGATTTAACAGAGAAAATTTGTGCGTTTTTCCACACAGATCACATAAAACGTTTTATTGGTTTATTTTTTTGAAAAAGTTCCATATAACACTAGACATTATAATATAATAAAACAAATTCACTGCAATGCTCAAATAATTTTGTTTCCACGAATTGATTGTTTGAGAACTTCAAGTGCAGAAATATGCGCGTGTTGAGGTTAAAATACATGTATAAGTCAGTCTCAGTCATGTCAACGATACGGACGGGCAGTTAAAGTTGAAATTGAGTCTATCTATCGAACTTAAAAACAATACATAAAATATAATTTGTAAAAAAGAAGAGAGTATAAAAAAGGTATTTCTTTTTAGGATTTTTTGATCTTAAATGTTTATTGGTCTCAAAAAATATCGATTTTTATACCTTTTAGATATTTGGAATCTTATATCTATACATTGATATATCAAAATATTAAATATCGTTCAAAAATATCGATACTTTGATAAAATTTAATAATATCGATGTTTCGATATTTTTTCAACAAGCCTATTCGTTTCGTCCATCCATATTCCATCCGTCAATTCGGTCACGCACGCATCCTTGTGTCAGTCAAGCAGTGTGACCATATGTGGCAGTTTCCTGCCATTTTGGCAGGATTGAGCCCTGTTTTTAGGCTGTGGCAGGATGTGTGGCAGTTTTAAAAATTCGGCAGTATTTGGCATTATTGGGTAATTAAATGTTAATTATGGCAATTCCACATCACTAGTCACAGGCTCACAGGTATTCCTCAGAATTTCTCTAATAAACCTCTCTTAGATTTTTTGTGACATCTAATTATGAACTCTATTAATTTATACATACGGATATAACCATAAAACTGATATTTGAGTGTTAATCCTTCTTGCAATGTTATATTATTACGTATTAGCATTTCAAATAAATTCAATCAAATCGACCACATTCATAATTTGTTTTTTATTCTCTGGGTGCTCGTGCTCGACTTTAAGGAGTAAATAAATAAATTCGTGTGTGTTTTGGTAAAATGAAGCGAAAGTATGAAAGAGCATACAGAGCAGAGTGTGAGAAAGACCCATTACTATTATCATGGCTAACTAAAGATAATCTTGACATGGCATTTTGTAAGGCATGGAATTGTAAGTTGCCATCACGCCTATAGCGATGGCATAATCGCTTGCGCTACTAAAACTACGCTCCACGATAAATTATATAGATTATTATTATACTGGCATTATTTTGGCATTTTCACAATAAACTTTGGCAGGATTTGGCAGGATCAAGGAACTTATACCCGACCTTAGAAATTTTGAGATGGTCACACTGCAGTCAAGTATACAATATTAATCTATGGTGTCAGTCATCCGCCCCGCTATTCAATTCAGTCCACATTCAGTCAAATCGGATTTGGCTCGTAATCGAAGAGTGGGAATTATTTTGATAATTATATTTGTAGTGTATTTAAGGCGGTGTTAAATAAATTACCACTGTGATACTTACGAGATGTTGCGGACGGTATTAGACACGTTTTGGAGTGAAAATGTGTGGTTGCCGCAGAACACAACGTGGGAAGATATCGCGCCAGGTCCAGAGAAGACAGTCGTTTATACAGACTACCGGCACGTTTTTATACCAATACCGTTAGCATTCGTATTCATAACGCTACGGTATCTATTAGAAAAGTGAGTACACAATCATAGTTTAATATTTCTTAGCGGTACATACAGTTTCCGTTCGACCAAGGCTTGGGCGTAATATATACACCGATTCATCGGTCTAATACCGGACCCAGTAAAACTGTAGGTGTGGTATTTGACCCTTTTTATAGCGATAGAAGGTTAGAACATAGATAACTGTGAAGATTATTTTTGTTGAAGGTTTTTTGGCGCTCATAAATATTAATAAAAAGTTACGACTAATTCAAACCAGCTAATACTCAGATGAATAAATTACCAAATTGAGTAATATGTTATAAATTTTAACATATTAGGATTAGCCCATAGAAAAATAGGAATATGCACATAATTTACTTTTTATATTTTTTCTAAATGTTTTGTAAAGTTATAAAAACTTGGACAATTTTATAATTTTGTAAAGTAATTGTTCTTTAGCCTCAATCTCAAGAAAAAACAATCTTATATTTATTAATATTTTATTCTAGCTAACCCTTATATTTCATTCAAATAAATCAATTCAATGGTATTTTCTCAATGCCAAATAATAAACATTAAAGCTCAATAGACAACTGCTAAGGTTTAGGTAATTTATTGTTTGAGGTGAGGTGCCTGTAGTGTAGTTAGTAGCAGTTAGCATCCTGGAAATGATCACTTAGTTCAATTAATAGGATCTTGTATCTTTATTTTTCAAGCTTACCATATTTTTGAGATGTTACAGGTACTTCAATCCTTTTTGGATTGGTAAACAAACAACCTTAAAATACTATTGGTCAAATTATTTATTCAAAAAACTATAAAGTAATATGTATATGAATTTTTTTTTTATTTAAGAACCATTTCTCCTGTAATACTCTTTATTTTGATTTCTATTTCTTTTAACAAACATTTTTTAAAGATAAAATTATCACCCCAGTTGTATGTAGTTTGTTGACATTTAATGTAAAATAATAAAAACATTATTTTTTTCAAGAATGTTTGAAATCTTTTCCTCGCAGGAACTGTTTTATTTTATAATTTTTCATAAAACAGTTACATATTATTATACTGTTCTAAATACTTGCCAATGATAAAATTATCTTTCTATATTATTATCAAGATTGCCCAAAACTATTTAACTGAGGACTTTACAAATTTATCTAAGTATGTTTATTGCTGATAGTGAGAATAAAATTATTTAAAAGAAGGCTATCTGCAAACCCAAATTTTTCATTCCTCCCACATGCCACATAATGCAAAAAGTGTGCTGTATAATTACCAGTTATAAATAAACAATGGATTGTTTTCTTAACAAAACACAATAGATTTACTTTAGATTTCTGTCAAACTGCCTGAGTCGCTTTTATACAGGTCTTTACTTATGAAATTTCTCTCCTGCTGTACTAGGTACTTCTAATCAAATAATATTCTTTTCGCTAAGAATTCATTTTTTTAAATTGTGGTAGCAGACCAGCTTGCAGACCATGTGGTGGTGTTAAGTGGTGGCTATAGTACATAAACATCTAAACGCAACCTTGCCTGTGGTTGTATGCAGCTTTTGTGCTATTAGTCTGAAAGCTGATGTTTGCCTCATGTGGTGTTAGTCTGGCCGGCAACTGCAGCTTTCCACCAAAAGACTATATGATCTTTACATATATGACTGGATGGCTTCATGGCTGAAATGTGTGGAAGAGTGGTACTTCCTTTTAGAAATGAAAACCAGAAGCAGAATATTTAGATCACCATTTAATTCACAAAGCCTTTTATACAATTTACAAGTAACAATTTATGGTTTCTAATTATCATTTCCTTATACAACTACAATTAAATAAAAAGTAAGCACAGATACAGAGAATTTCAGTATGCAATCACAGCACTAATAACCGCCCCCTTAGATGAGGCCTCGCTTTTATAGGCCTTTTCTCCTACTTCGTCACAGGTGTCCTCCACATGTGGCACCCCAGAATGGCACCATCTTCGAGAGAGCAGATGTGCTCTCACATTTCTATTCCGCTCTGCATATTCCGATGCTTACGGCGGCTTGCGGCCATGCACACACTGCCATCCTTCCCTGGGGCTGCTGGCTGGATGGATCAAGCTCCCACTCTAACCGCCCACAACCCCGAAAACCTCTTACAATCAGGCAGAGGATACTATAGCTCTATACTTAATGCTGAAGCTGAGTTCTGCCATCTATAAATTCTAAGTTATTGTTATTTTTTACAGGGTCATACAATGTGTATTTACTTTCTAAATTCAATAGTTTTTTTCTGTATTAAAAAATACTGTTAAATATTTTCTCATAAATAAATAATTTGTGCATTGCCATTATAGTAGCTATAAAATTGGTCATATAAATTTTCTTTATCTTGCAATAAGTAATTTAAATGCATGGTTCCAATTATATGAAATTGAATGTATAATTGATTATGAAGTATCAACTCAACAATTTTTACACTTTTATGAGTTACTTAGTATTACTGGGAATATTAAATTTGTTTGTAGGCTGTTCTAACAAATTTACACCAAGTACTATTTCAGAGAGAGAAACTAAGTTCTCAGTATTAAACATTTTAAGCATGAACTCAAAATTAGGTCATTTTACATTATATTAAGCTTGTAAATATATTAATATATTATATACAACATTACATGCAAAGTTACTGAAATATAAATCATTACTAATCTGATTGTTCTCTTCATATTGAATGTACAGTTCTATGTTTCAAAATATTGTTTTATAAATAAATAAGGAATCAAAGTACATACAATTGTATATGTAATACCTTAGTAGGAAAATTTTGGTAAATTTCTATTCCACATGTTTGCCTTAAATGTAATTTGACTGCATTTGTTTTCTTCATACCATTGGGCATGGATCTCTCTCTCCCCAGGTCTGTAAGATACTCCACAATGCTACTCCAATGCAATCCATATTGATTGATGTTGATTGAATATGGAGATAAATTAGATGTAATTATTATGAAAGAATCAAAATAATTAAATAATACAATACACCAGTTCTGGAAAACAAGTTTTGCAGTTAATAATGCACATAATAAAGTAAGTTTACATTATATTCTATTTAATCTTATAATATGAATAAACACATTTATTTATTAAAATTATAGTTTTTGCTTTGAAAATCCATAGAATCTCAGATATTTAATAGTATATCAGGGATTCTTAGATTATTAAATAAATGTCTTAAATTAAACTTAAGTATTTACATATACATCAATCAGAAAACAGCCTTATTTTCTTATGTCGTGATCTTTATAATATATTGTAAGCATAAAATTTTATCATCAGATTTATCACATTACTCAGCTCTGTTTGTTTATTGCCATTTCTTACATTAAGATAATGTGAAGATAGTGGGTAGTACCTATTTATCAATAATATAAGTCTTTAATCCCATAATTAATTATAATGACTCGCCTTTCAGAACTGGTCAAAACAGTTGATTGGTCTATAAAGTCTAGTTTTTCTCAAAAACTATGTATTTGTATTAACAGAACTGGCTCAACGATTGTTAAGGAACCGTTCTTAGACACAATTTTCACTTGACAGTTGTCATGGTTCCATCTGGCATCCTGTCAAAATCAAGGATTTTTTAAGTGTTGACTATTACAATTGTTTGTAAAAAAATCAATTGTTTAAAAATATTGTATATTTGTATTTTATGCTTAAAAATATAATATTGAATAGATTATCTTTACATACATTACAGAAATTAATTGAAATAACTTAATGTCACCACTATCGGTTAACAAACTTTTCTGAAACAATTGTATTAATTTGGGCCATTCATGTTCTCATACATTTACTACCATTCATTCATAGAAATACTCATAATAATGTGTAGTTTGATAGAGCAACAGATAGTCACAAAGTTACAAGTGTAAGGGGGATCTATGTTCCAAACACATAGAATCAGAAGGTGACTCCAAAAATCATTCAGCTTATAATTTACCGTTAAGAAGCCTAAAGGCTAATACGGAAATTAGTAATAAAGAAATGGTAAAGAATTACGAAAAACTTCAGTGTCTGGCAGTTACCACAGGGGAGTGACAATTATTTTATTGATGAACAATGAGATGTCCAGAATAGAGTAGATATCTGTTATTATTATAATTAATGTCAGTTGCTAACAAATCATCAGTCATCCTCATCACACTTAGGTCAACCCAAAAAAATTACACTGATGATCATTTACACTTGTTTCATCTCTCATATGATCGTGTCTCACACAAACAGCTGTCACGTGTGCCCATTATCGACCCATAGCCATTCTGTAATCTCATATATATAATGTATTTGTAGCGACCTTCCGCTATCCGCTTCCTGAATCACGCTATCGAAGTTTTCGGAATATCCTACCATATATACAAGCTCCGAATTGAGTCAGTTGGAGCGCGGCCGCTCCCCGGGCATGACCACCTCGCCCGGCGGGAGATCTCCCTTTGCCAAACTGGTGACCCCGGACAAGAATACGTCCCTTCTGACCTTCATCAGTCGCACCTTCACTCCCTGGATGGACTGCAGCATCACTTCACCAGCTCGTCAGGTTCATCGCAGCGCACCATGTACACGCTTCCTGTTCCTGACACAGCTGCCTCCAAGGACTTCATGGACGGCTTGAGTAGCTATTACTCGCCTCCACATCCTACCCTCACATCCCGACTCACCGTGGATAGAGGGCATCTCCACTCTTCGCTTCACCCTCACATCCCGACTCACCGAGGACGGAGGGCTACACAAGGTCTGCACCCTCACATCTCGACTCACCGCAGATAGAGGGCATTCCAGGCGCTTGTAAGCGAAGACTATACTTGGATTACTGAAGTCATCGACCTCCGGTCTGAGCAGGGGGTGATGTAGCGACCTTCCGCTATCCGCTTCCTGAATCACGCTATCGAAGTTTTCGGAATATCCTACCATATATACAAGCTCCGAATTGAGTCAGTTGGAGCGCGGCCGCTCCCCGGGCATGACCACCTCGCCCGGCGGGAGATCTCCCTTTGCCAAAGTATTTTTTAAAAGAGTGCTGGTAGGAGTTTTTTTCCGCCGCCTTTTTTCTCTCAGCTCAACATCTAGCCTAAACGGGCACGTAAAGGTCATGGCAGGGAAAAAATAATATTAATCTTTTTCTCAATAATAAGTTTTTGAATAGAGTACCGGATGAAGGTTACGGCCCGGTTAAACACATTGCTATTCCCGCACAAGTTTATCTTCAGAACCTTTGGCTTGACATGATACAATTGTTGGCACACAAATTATCCAAGATGGCGGCCGGAAAATGGAAAACAGACCTCAGAATTGACATCTCCGGACCAAATCTTGCTAGGTTCAACTTTTGTTTGCCTTTTTGGCAAAGAGAGAGCCGGGCGAGGTGGTCATGCCCGGGGAGCGGCCGCGCTCCAACTGACTCAGTTCGGAGCTTCTATATATGTTCGGATATTCAGAAAACTTCGATAGCGTGATTCAGGAATACCCGTGGCGCCATCTCTCGATGAGTAGCGGAAGGTCGCTACACTTTAATTTATCTTAGTTTGACTACTGGTCCAAAAGGGATATCAGTGATCCATCCAAATTACTTATTGATCATGTAATTTATATCAAAATCAAAATGAAATGAAAATCTACTTATGCTAGTTTTGTGAGAACTACCTTGTTTTTGTTAACTGGGAAAATTCACAAACAATTTTTTGTATCAATATACCAGAAAAAAATTGTGGCTTCTTTCACTGCTAAAGCACATACTTGAACATAAATGAGTAAGTCACCCATTTCTCTATAAATAAAAATTACATCAGGTTGTTGCAAATCACTTAGTGATTTATAAGAAATCTCTGACACTGGACCAGGCAACAGATAAGGAATGACATATTGCTATCATTAAGTTGACATTGTTGTCACATGTGTCCTGTCCTACATTTGTAAATAGGACAGCGACCTTAAGGTTTATTTTTTACAGTAATTATTTATTCTATATTTATGAACGATTGACTTGACTGCCTGATAGATAAATGTGCAGGCAAAGTTACCTATATAACTTAAAAGTGAAGTTGCTTTTGAAGAATAAAACTTTTACTACAGGTCTTTGGTAGAAATGATCAGGTTTTAGAGGGTACCAACAGAAATATTGCTATTACAAAAATGTTATGCTTGTTTCTATGCCTCAGGGGCAATGTTAAACTATTCTTCCTTAGCTATCTTTGGCTTGCAGCCCTTATTTATGCCCTTAATATGGTATTAGGTGAATAATTTGCAATAGCAGCATAGTATACAGTGTATAGACTTTCAGTTAAACCTCTTGGTGGTCATAATTATCTATTAATAAATTAATGCGTAAATGGGCTTTCAAACTACGCTATAATATACATAGTAGCATATAGTATATAGCTCATAGCACAACATTTATTATTATTTACACAATAGTATAGCGTAGTTTGAAATTGGCTTTAGTTATGCCCAAAAGCCTCACCCTAGAGCTCTATACCGGTATAAAAATGTATGCGAGTGACTTGAGCATTTTCTACGCTTCTGCAGTCTGTTATCAGCAATGCTTATCAATGCGACCTGCATTATTTAGATGAAACTCCAAAATATTTTCCGCTGATAACATACAATTGAAACTTTAAAGATTTTCTTATCGATGTTTCATACTCAATATATTTTTTTAAATTAAGTATAGTACCTACCTACTTAACCATGCAATTTATTAAGACTGAAAAAATGTTCTGGGGCACATAATATTGGTATTTGAGCAAACTTCTTTCCCTACACGAGTTCGTTAAGCGACTCGCTCCGAAGCGCGGTAACGCCCATAAAAATTTCTACTACCGTTTACCCATCTCGCACCTGACAGTGTCCGTTTTGCCATCCACTGTGCTATTCAGGGGTTTACAGAAGGAATATCAGATAGTCGTCCGTAGAAATATAGGCTCTATCTAGACTTCTACTAGATATAAACCAGGGAAGAATCGGTCGAGTACGTCTTTATAAAGAAAAGGCAGCTTACATCTCTTAATAATCTATTGAACAAAGCCCAGGGTACAGCAAGCAAAAACTACCATCATCAGTCGAATTCTCGACTCTATACAGACATGAATGCCGGCATTACTGCCGAATTTCGCCTCTATATAGGTCTATATAGTGGTAGTATCGGGCGTGGGGCCGATTCGGGTACTTTGCCTGTTGGCAGACGGCCTCCTCCTTTTCAGATTCCCGGAAGGCACTTTAACAAACATGCTCTTCAGGCAGTACATACATGCTCGCAGCTAAGTCCCTGTAGAAATCAAATGGCGCAAACTATCCCCCTCTTAATGTTACACAGCCTGCTCCTCCCCCACAGATGGTACTTTATGGAGGCGACGAAATGCCCTGACAGACAGACCGATCAGATATTTTTGTCGCCTCCATAAAGTACCATCACAGCACACAGAGCAGAAAAGTGCTAATCAATTAAAATACTAAACTGTTTGTTCTTAATAGGTAATTAATGTTATTCGCAGCAAAGCTTACAATGCGTGTACAAAGAGTTTGTGTGCGTGTACAGGTCACGCTGGCCCTAATCTGCCCTTTATCGGCACTCGGCACATAAGTCGTTTACAGCCGAGCCGGGTTCAACGCTTCTTTAAGTTAATAACCTGACGCATACAATTACATTATATTAACTTCAGTAAGATGTAGGTACAGTATTATATGCTATATAGAATATGTGTGTATTGCATATGTACCTATATGGCGCTGAAACTTTACCATCAACCTTTTCCACAGAATCGAAAGTCACTCAATGAGCGTTGGAGATACTATACTTGGTATTTTTCTTCGCGACAGAATCAGAACTAATGAAATCCGTAAACAAACGAAGGTTATATAGCTCTCAAAATCTGCAAGCTGAGGGTCTGTAGCCTGCTTTAATGGCATGGTAGATGACAAACAACAATTGATTTCCAACAATAGGTAGTATAGTAGGTACCTACCTAGTAATTTTTTATGGCATACCAACGTCGACAGATTTTTTATGTTTATGTTAAACTCGTTTTTAGGGTTCCGTACCCGAAGGGTGCCAACGGGACCCTACTAGATACTAAGCCTCTGCTGTCCGTCCGTCTGTCGGTCATCAGGCTCTGTCTCATGAACTGTGATGGCTAGACATTAGAAATTTTCACAGATGATGTATTTCTGTTGCCACTATAACAACAAATACTATAAATAGAATGAAATAAACGTGTTTTTTAATAGATAATGGTTTATGGTACGGAACCCTTGTGCGTGAGTCCGACTCGCACTTGGCCGGTTTTTATCTCTATCACATACCTACCAACTCGTTACTAATGTGGTTATGCGTGTGTTTTGTGAATTTACTTGCTGGAAACTGGCTCCACCGATTTTTATTTGATTAATATTTAAACAATAAATTTTGGAGAGCTTTTGTTACGTCATATAATGCAATTATACATAGATTATTAAATATGATATCGCATAAGATGATTAAAGCTTTGTATGACCCATAAGAGATGGCACTAATCAAGTAACTTAAAACACGTTAAAATTTTAAGTTGAGTTCATTGTACATCTGCTCTATGACTAAGTTACCCAAGTATAATAGAAGCTGAGTCACCCAATTGCTTAGACTTTAGAGCATTAAACCAAGTCAATACCTTTGATACTCTAAGCCCAATTGCTATAGGCGTTATATATTTGTGAAGTAAAAAAATAATATATATATACGCGTCGACTTGAGAACCTCCTGCTTATATTTCGTAATTTAAAATGCTATTTGAGTGGGCCGAAAGAAAAGAGACCCTGAAAATGTTTAAAATTATTATGTAAGCATAAATTAATAGGCGGGGGTCTAAAGAGTTTCCAATGAATGACAGCTGACAGATGTTGACTACAACGGTGACTATCTGTTTGACTGTTTGCAAAGCGCGAAATTTGCAAGTACCGAGCACCACAGGGAAAATAATCAACGTCACTTTCGCTCTGCTAGAGCATGAGACTGATTTAGCTTGGCGTGAAGCTTGTCATGATACGTAGCGAAGAAACGCTATTGTGTTTAGCTGCTCCGTGGTGCTAAGTCAGTCACTTGGGTTAGAACTTGAAAAGCTCTTTCAAGACAACCACGCTTCTCTCACTAGCTAAATTAGTAATAAATAAAACGTTAGCATACTATTGTTTATATTTTTCAATTAGTGTGGCCTAGACACAGCCTTAGCTCTCGTGTCATTGAAGGCTTATGAGAAGTTAATTTGGCATTTACCGTTTCGTGAGGGCGCTTTGTAACATAACAATGGGATATGCAAATTATTCGTAGACATTAGCTGAAGGAACTCAGTCGGTAAAATTTTCTTTATTATTATAATAAAGGCTTTCCCACACTGTTGCGTTAGTTATAATACTAATGCAACAGGGTAACAAATAAGGGCGACTTCTCGTTACGATTGCGTTTATACTTACAACTAGCTGTGCCCCGCGGTTTCACCCGCGTTAGAAAGGATCATTAGCATGAAGTGAATAGGTATATTCCGCAGATTTCATGTGTCCTAATTGAAACCCATACTTTAATTTTTTGTATCTTTGCCTACGCAGATCATTTTTATTTGTAATAAGTAGTTGTGCCTGCGACGTCGTCCGCATGGATAGAGACTTGTAGAAGAGGGATGGGTTCTTGTTACATATTATAAAATCTTAATATATATATAAAAAGTAAAGGGTTTTCTTTGTACGTAAAGACACGGTTTTCTCTATTATCATTAACTCCAATCAATTTCCTGTTGGGGTGGTAAATACCCCTTAGTACTTAGATGATAGTAAGGGAGTTTGATCGCGGTGGGTGGAAGTGGGTGGAAAAATCTGAAAAAAAAATATAGGTATCTGTACTTTTCTAACCAATAAGGACTTCTGGGTGGATCTCAAAATTTCTGGGATGATCTAGCAAACTATTTTAATTTTATTGAGAATGTTCGAGAAAGTTCCAGAAACTTCTCGAATCATTAGGATTTTTTAAAATAATTTTAATTAATTGAGAATATTCGAGAAAGCTTCTCAAATAATCTGGAATTTTTTTAATAATTTTAATCTTTTTTTTAATGATCTGGAGATTTTTAAAATTATTGCAATTTTTTTAATTAATTGAAAATATTCGAGAAAGTTCGATAAAGAAAAAGATTTTTAAAATAATTGCAAACTGTTTTAACTAATTGAGATGATCTGGAAAATCCTACTAATATTATAAACGCAAAAGTTTGTAAGTATGGATGTTTGTTACTCTTTCACGTAAAAACTACTGAATGGATTTAAATGAAACTTTACAATAATATAGCTTATACATCAGAATAACACATAGGCTATAATTTATAAAGATATTGTGTGAATTGTCCAAAATATGATGATAAGTGTCATGTAAGTAGGAAAAAATCTACCATCTGCGAGCTATTCTGGCGTTACACATATGTAATGTATGATGGAAATGTTTATCTTAAATAGTCATAAAAAAACCCGGTCCACGGCACTTCAGAAGAGACATCACTTTATGCTAATGATCCTCTCTGACGCGGGTGAAACCGCGGGGTTCAGCTAGTATCTTCTCTCATCGAATACAATGTTCATATTATGTTCAGAAGAGATCTATTTTATATTCTCACTAAATCTTTTTAGTCCTGACTGTACTCCACTCTTATTATCCATTTTTCTCTCGCAATTATCAGTTCCTCTTTACAAATTTAAATTTGTTTTCTCGTTTTGTAAGGGTCTTGTACATTTTGTATGGAGGACAGGGGCTGCCAGCGACTTGGTCCGCATGGTCTTAAGTTTTAGAATTTTTCTAAAATAAAAGTAACCTGTAACAGTTACTCTTATTATATCAGCTGCCTACCAGTGAAAGTCCCGTCGAAATCGGTCCAGGAGTTTCAGAGATTAGCGAAGCAGAAATTTGAATGATGAGTTTAAATTTCTGTTCTCGGTCTGGGTGTTTGTGTTCCTGTCTTTGTATGTGTCCATGGTACCTACGACACAGGGTATTAATTACCCTACTGTGGGGCTATGAGTGTGTTATGTTTATTGTTTATTAGCCGGAACAAACAGACAGGCAAATAGACAGACAGACAAAATAAAAGTAGCCTGAGTTACTCATTACATTAGCTACCTGCCAGCGAAAGTCCCGATATAATCGGTGTAGCTGTTTCAGAGATTAGCCAGAACAAACAGACAGACAGACACACAGACAAAATAAAAGTATCATGAGTTACTCCTTATTACATCAGCTACCTAAGGTGCTAAAATAAGTGACATACGCTTTTGTTTTTCGAAAATATAAATTTAATTTTTAAAATAGTTTAGAAGTGCAATATATGTGTGAAATTTGTATGTGAACACTTAATACCTGCCAGCATTTCCTCTCCTTGAATAAATTTCTCCAACGTTTTTAATTTTATTCCACCACTCAGAACACTGACACTCTCACTAGTTATGGAGTCTGTAAAGGAAACTTTCACTGCAATGAATGAGTTCTTCAAGCAGACTATGAAGGACTTTGAACAGGAGATCCAAAAAGCTCCTACAACGGCTACCACCACATCACTGGCTTCAGACTTTGCAGTATTCAAAAAGTTTATTTTTACTGCATTTGGAGCACTGCAACATCAGGTGGAATATTTGAGCAGAGATCTGGATCGCCTTGAAATGAGGCAACGTCGGAAAATCTTGCTGCTGCATGGTATTCCAGAGGAGAAAAAGGAAGACCCCGCCTCTGTGGTGGCCGGAATAGTCACTTCGAAGCTCAAATTCACAAATTTCTCGTCAAGTACTATTAGTAGGTGTCATCGACTGGGCAGAGAGAAATCTCAGAAGCATAGGCCCATTGTAGTGAAGTTCCAGGAGTTGTCCGTCCGTAATAAGGTATGGTTTGAAAAGTCCAAACTTAAAGGCACCGGGATAACATTGTCAGAGTTCCTAACCAAACCAAGACATGTCTTATTCTTGGAGGCACGTCGACGGTTTGGCGTTAAAAAGTGCTGGACACGAGATGGAGTTATCAATGTCCTGGCTTATGACGGCTCACGCCACCAAGTAGATTGCTTGGAGGACCTTGATGCCGTACCCACGGAGCCCACAGTGTCAGCTTCAACCACTCCAGAGCCTGAACCGGAACCGGAACCAACCCCAGCTCCAGCCCCGTCTTCACCGCAGAATAAGAATACTTCGCGTGCAAAAAGAACTGCCAAGAAGTAATTAGCTAATAAGTGATTGTTTTCTCTCGTTTTATATCTCAAATTAACTTGTACTTTTGAGCGAAATAACTTTTATGACATCCTGTTAACTTTCATCATGCTACAATATCCTTTCTTTCAACTTGTAATTTAGTTTCCTTATAACTTTGTTTTGAATGCTCTCTGTAATAACAAACTAAACAGGTAGGGAAATATAACTTAATGTAGGTACTACTTTGGTTTAGCAAATTTTCAATTAAAACAATGTATTTTATCACTGACAGTTTTGATATACTATTTGGACTAGACTTGGGTAGTTCCTGAATGAATGACACAATTGAAGTACTTCACCTGTCTAGTCCATATGTATCACTAACTCACTCTAGTCCAAAGCAGTTCATTTAGTACATTTAGTTCAGTAACTCAGTGATATGAGAGTAAAACGTACGGATATATTTCTCAGTACTGCAAGAGCGAGACAGAGATGCACGGCCCGGCCCGCGTGACCCCGGTGTGAGTTCAAGCTAGTTTCGCGCCTAATCTGACTCCTTAATATTTGAAACAGTGCACGCGGAAAGATTCTTTATCTTATATGAATTAAGACTAAGTATGGTTTCAATACGCCAACCTACTGTTATTACTTGCGCCTAAAAATTATATTCAGGTTGACAATCCTAAGCCTGTGTAAAGTATGAAGGAATATCAGTTTCCTGTGTAATATTTTCGGTATTCATTATTTAATATGTTTAATAATTGTAATTTTTGACTGCTGATGCTAATAACTTCTTAATGTTTGATTACTAGTCATTATATAGATTTTAGCAGGTGGTAGAACTATTATCATTCGCCTGGAGAAGTACCATCGCTGCACCCACTTCTGCCGTGAACCAATTCTATTGTGTTTCGGTGGAAAGGTGCAGTTGCCGGCCACACTAACATGAGGCGACCAACAGCCTCTGGAGTAGCAGCGCAACTGCATTCGACCTCAGGCAAGTAATGTCTATGCTTGCTTGAGGTAGTATGTAGATGTCCATGGGCTGCAGCGACCACTTAATACCACTTGGCCTGCATGCTCATCTGCTACTCCATTCAAATAAAAAAAGAACAGATCTGTCCGTCCACGATAAATACATTTATGCAATGCAATTGAACTGAATATGAAGTAGTAGTGAGTTAGATTATCAACTGAACTAAATGAACTAATTGAACTAGATGAGTGATACATATCTTTACCTCTCACTGAAGTATATCACTCATTTCACTTCAGTGAACGATTTTGCGCATCTCTGATTTGGACTATTTGACAGCTTGGCAGTTCTTAACACGGTGTTGCTACTTAAATTATTAATTAAATTACTGGTTGTCATTTGATACTATGATCCACTACACTATCAGTTAATGTTACGTTCACTTAAGCGTTTTTAAAACCGCTCGAAAGTAAACCGCTCAAAGAAAAATTTTCAGTTTTATGTTTATATAAAATTTTTTGTTCTTTTTATTTTAGTTGTGTTTTAAATGTGTAATAGTGTAATTATGTAATAAAATCTAATATGCTGGTAGGTGTATAACCAGTGTCTGGCGTACGCTATAAAATATTATACACCTATTTTAATAGTTTTTTAAGTTTTATTAAAGTTTTGTTTTGTTAACTAATTCGGTATGTCAGCAAATGATAGTGATGATAGCGCTAAATATTTTTCTCTTCCTTCAGTCTCTGATGAGTTAAGCAGTGATGACAGTTTTGCCAGCATCTCTTCCTTACATAGCACACTTAATTCTCACTTTTCAGATACGCAGAAAAATTTCAACGTCTGTCATATTAATGCGCAGAGTATTCCTGCACACTACCCTGATTTCGTTAGTTCTTTTGATAGCAAATATATTCATGCAATATTAGTTTCTGAAACATGGTTTAAACCATGCCTACCTTCTACATCATACTCGCTTCCGGGATTTCATTTGATTCGCAACGACCGGACTGATCGGGGCGGTGGCGGTGTTGCTATTTATCTCCGTTCCCACATACCTTTTTCAATAGTGCGCAAGTCTTCGCTAAATCAAGCCGGAAGCGAAGTTGAATATATTTTAGTTGAAGTTCTCTTCGCCAACACAAAATTACTTCTAGGAGTTTTCTATAGTCCCTCTTTGAATGTTGACTACTTCTTAACCGTTGAAAGGTTACTCGAAGATCTTACTCCTATATATTCTCATTCTATCCTGATGGGAGACTTCAACACGTGCCTTCTCAAAAATGACTTCAGGGCGAATAAGCTTAAATCTATCGTAGAGGCGGCAAATTTACACTTACTTCCTCTCTCTGCGACTCACAAATTCCCCAATTGTACTTCTTCACTTTTAGACATAATAATGGTTTCGTCAATAGACCACGTCTATAAACATGGTCAATGTGCCGCCGACGCCTTCTCATATCATGATCTCTTGTATCTGTCATATAAATTAAAACCACCCAAAGCTAAGTCGAGGATACTACTTCAGCGCAATTTTGGAAACATGGATGTCGAGGCCTTCCGCAACGATTTTGCTAATGCTGATTGGAGCGCCATTTACAATTCTGACAGCGTCGATGAACAAGTGGCCATTTTTAACTCGATCCTTGTGCAAATTCTTGATGTGCACGCCCCTGTTCGTCCCGTCCGCGTTCGTCACCTTCCTGCACCTTGGCTGTCTGACGAAATAAAAGCATTAATAAAAAAGAAAAACAACGCAAAGTCAAGGTACAAAGCAGAACCAACCGACAAAAATCGGATTAAGTACAAGCTCATAAGGAATCGCTGCAACAAGGTGTGTAGAGATGCACAGCGACGCCATATCCATAAATCTGTCCAAGACCAAGACCCGGCTAGGGTATGGAAATTTCTTAAATCTTTAGGAGTTGGAAAATCATTTAACAACTTGTTACCCTGTACATTAGATTTCAACTGTCTTAATCAGTACTTCACTACTCCGTCTTGCCTTGACAGTAACTCAAAGCAAATTACTTTATCAAATCTGTCTTCACTTTCCACTCCTAACATTCCCACTTTTTCTTTTAGTCAATTTGACATTTGTGATGTTAAGAAGAGCATACTCTCAATCCAGTCAGATGCAGTGGGCAGTGATAACATTAGTCGGAAGATGATCATCCCTGTACTTGACCTCATTGTTCCTATCATAACGTTCATTCTTAATTTTTCCATCCGTTCCCGCACATTTCCTTCTATTTGGAAAGATGCCAATATCATCCCGCTGCCAAAAAAATCTAACCCTGTAGCCTGCTCTGATTACCGCCCAATTTCTATTCTTCCCTTTTTTTCAAAAGTATTTGAGCGTCTTGTCTATCGCCAACTTAGCTCCTTCCTGTTCACCCACAATTTACTTAACCCTTTCCAATCCGGATTCCGTCCCGGTCACAGTACGACCACTGCCCTACTGAAAATTACGGACGATATTCGTCTGGGGATGGATAAGAAGCAGGTTACCGTCTTAATCTTACTTGATTTTAGCAACGCCTTCAATACCGTTGACTTCGATATCCTTCTCGCTACTTTACGCTCTCTCAACATATCTCCAAATGTCATTGACTGGTTTCATAGTTACTTGTATGGACGCCGCCAACGTGTAGTGGTCCAAGATAATAAGTCATCATGGCTAAACGTTGCTGCCGGCGTACCACAAGGTGGCGTGCTGTCTCCACTTCTTTTTTCTATTTTCATAAATTCGATCAGTCATCAACTATCTTCCCTTTACCACCTTTATGCAGACGATTTGCAAATCTACTCGCAGTGTCCAATTGAAGAACTGAGTACTGCCATAAACATTATAAACACCGACCTGAGTCATATATCATGCTGGTGTTCTGCGCATGGCTTAAAAATAAATCCACTTAAGACTCAGGCGATCATCATTGGAAGCTCTAGATTACTATCAAAGGTCAACCTGTTAGAGCTACCATTGATTAAATTAGACGGCGTCCATGTACCAGTTACTGATAGGGTCAAGAGCTTAGGATTATTACTGGACAGCTCTCTCTCGTGGAACCCTCAAGTTATAGATGTTAGCAAGAGATTATTCTCTGCTATGGGCTCCCTGCGGAGGCTCCGGAATTTTTTACCCATTCCCACTAAAATTGCGCTTTGCAACACCCTTCTTCTTCCTATTCTCGACTACGCTGATATTTGCTATCTGGATCTAACTGAGCAGCAACTTAATAAACTTGAGCGGCTTCAGAACGTTTGTATTAGATTCATATTTGGTATTCGCAAATATGATCATATATCTGAATATCGTCAAAAGCTCAAGTGGCTCCCAATTCGTTTTCGTCGGAATACTCATATTCTGTCGGTATTATACTGCATCCTGTTTAATTCAAATTATCCCAATTATTTGAGAGAGCGATTCCAATACATGCACCTCTCTCATGCAACTCATGTTTTACGCTCTAACCATAATCTGTCTCTTTCTGTCCCTAGATTCTCTTCCACTTTCTACAAATATTCCTTTACTGCAGTGGCTGTGCGCTTGTGGAATAATTTGCCTGAAGAAATAAGGCGGGCACAGTCACTGGAATCTTTCAAAGCACAAGTGAAGGAATATTACTTAGCTCAAAATAAATAGCGCTTTCTCTATTTTCTTTAACCTCTTCATTATCTTTTGTTTTCATCACTTCTTTTCCTGACTATGCTATTGTCATTATTATTTCCTTTTTTCCTAAAAACGTATGTTTACTCTGTTTGTCTACTGAATTGAATTGTTGTAAATTTGTGCACCTGAACCCGATGTTATGTACTTTTATTAATAATTCTCAATAATTTTTTTGGTTGTCTGGAAGAGATCACTTTTAGTGATAAGACCGCCAATGTACATTAATACTATGTACAACCTCTGTGTATGTATGTTTTTATTTGTTGGTGTACAATAAAGAGTATTATCTATCTATCTATCTACCTGCCAGTGAAAGTCCCGTCAAAATCGATTTAGCCGTTTCAGAGATTAGCCGGAACAAACACACAGACAGACAAACAGACAAAATAAAAGTAGCCTAAGTTACTCCTTATTACATGAGCTACCTGCCAGTGTAAGTTCCGTCAAAATCGGTCCAGCCGTTTCAGAGATTAGCCGGAACAAACAGACAGAGACAGACAGACAAAAATTGTAAAAAATGTTATTTTGGTATATGTACCGTATATACATTCATA
Organism: Pyrgus malvae; assembly: GCA_911387765.1. NCBI lineage: Eukaryota > Metazoa > Arthropoda > Insecta > Lepidoptera > Hesperiidae > Pyrgus > Pyrgus malvae. Next base: position 2,783,173 of record OU426968.1, on the reverse strand, counting down.
TACATGTAGTAAAAAGGGGAGACTCACCAATTTTATTTATTTGTATGTATATTATTTGTATAGATATTTGTGGATATTTTATTGATTCAAAGACGAAGGAAAGCAGGCGTGTTAAATTATTTTTATCGCAACAGTAGGTACATTATCGCGTGCGTTCTTAATGCATAAAACAATATTAAGAACCAATATCGAAATAAAATTACTTTTTTGATTACTCACAGCTGTGTAGAGACGTTAATTTATCCTTTATTTCACGATGACGATTGCTTTTTACGATACAAGACTTATACAGAAACATTACCACATCCCACACATTACTATGTTCTAATTCACAAAGCCCAGTCGGCACTAGTTGTAAGAATGTGTGTGTACTGATAAGCTCGCTTGTGTGCGTAAGATTTTGAAACGTTAGCAAAGAAATCTGAACATATCTGTAATTTTAACAAAAAAAGTTAAAAAAAACTTGGTCATTACTCTTCCACGTTTACTACTCGGTCAAGTTAACATGACACCTGGGAGGCTATTCTGTACGCCCGTATCCGAAATTTCGTCAATATTCGGGCCTCATTTTTGATTAAGACTGACAAAATTCTAGCAATATTATTCATTCAGTAGCTTAATGTTTCAATTCAATTCATGAAACGAAAAAGAAACAGTCTAAATATACCAAAAATGATTCCGAAAATACTAGAACTTACTGACGGATGCATACAGAGTAGCCCCCCAGGTGATGTTAACTTGACTGAGTAATAGTTATCATGGTGACTTTACTCGACACAATGCTATCGAGGTTAGCTACGCACACATACACGGTTGTATGTGCACGCCTCACAACATTCGTAGCCGAAAGAACTTCGTGATATATCTCGTAACATCTAATATCTATATAGGTACTTATAGATGCTTATAGCAATATAATAATTGACATAAATTTACAAATAATTAACATTCCTCAAACGTTAACTTTACAAGATGGGTGGATCGCCTTGGATTCTCTATTGGGGATAAAAACGGAACATCTACCGCAATAAACAGAAGAATTATGGCGGTTAATGAAATCTATTTTTGGATTTCTTTGTAGATATTTCTGTTTATTTTCCGCCCGGGAAAATAAAATTCTTTTTCATAAAACTACTAGTGATTCGGCCCGTTTTCGCTCGGGTGATTTGAGTTTATTTATATGATTATACTCATCCAAACTACTATCCCTCGGGAACAGTACATATTTCCGGTATAAAAAAGTATCTATTCCAGACTATCATCTATTTATGTGCCAAATTCCAATTCATTCCAATCCATTCAGTTGTACTTGAGTGATTGAGCAACAAACGTCCATCAAAATGTCCAAACTTACAAAAAAGAAAAAAACAAATCCAAATAATCAAAATGGTAGAAGCTAAGGGTAGAAGATAAATTAGTGGGTAAGTATCAATTGGTCTTCGAAAGAAAAATTCTATCAGACGTATTTTTAAGTCTTACTTGGCGGGGTATGCTGGCAGGAAATATAGTCGAGAGCTTTGCTTGCGTTTTCAAAGGTTGCCAAAATTTTGAAAATTGTATTTTTGCTTCCCGCTAATTTATACACGTGAGCGAAATGAGGTCACTTCACTACTCCTAGAAAGAAAAGCTGACTGCCCCAGAAGTCATGGCAGTTCTCAACAAAAGCATGAAAGCAAAGTGTTGAACCCACAGAGAAAATTTCTTCCTGTATAGTTAGATCTGTCTGGAAAGATGGTATATGGTAAAAAAGGTGGTATTCGAATTTACGGCAAAATTTTAGGACTCGATTGCATGTGATGAGCGTCATTATATAAGGATAAACAGGGCATTTGTTATATTTTTACACCGCTAAGATAACGATGACGAATTCAATTGTGAATAAGTCGTATCAATTGACCTTTAACCGAATCTTCTATTACATATTTACCATTTTTACTTCATATTTATCTATTGCAGTCATGCAATTTTTAATGCAGGTTGGTGGTAGAACTATTATGGTTCGCCCGGGGGAGTCACAAAAATGTCCCACTGCTGGGCACAGGTCTCCTCTCACATGTAAGAGGGATTTAGGCCATAATCCACCACGCTGGCCAAGTGCGGATTGGTGGACGTCATGCTTTCGAGAAATTATGAATTTCTCTCAGGCATGCACGGCAATGGAGAACATAGTAATCAATTAAATATCACGATATTTTCCATCACCGTGGAGCAGCGATAAATGCGCACATTACAAATTTCTTTGTCAGAGGTGCGCGCCGAGGATTGGAACCCCCTATCGGTCGTGTAGGAGACCGCGGTCTTTTACCACTCAGCCATCGCTGCTCATCAGCATATTATTATGCATTAATTAAACATAACGACCTGGCGACCGTGGCGCAATGGTTACCATGCCGTACTGCCAATCGAAGAGTCCCGGATTCGATTCCCGGCGAAACAGACATTTGAATGTTGGTGTTTCTGTGTCTGTCTCTGTGTGTCCATGGTACCCACGACACAGGGTATATCTACCCTGCTGTGGGGCTATATGAACGTGAAGCGTTATTTTTATTATGTTACTCTTATCTATACAAATAAATAAAATTGGAGTATCTGGTTGTAATGATAAAATACCCGCTTTTTACTACATGCATATGAATGTATACACGGGACGTATAAAAAATAACATTTTTTATAATTTTTTTCTGTCCATTTCTTCTGGCTAATCTCTGAAACGGCTGGACCGATTTTGACGGGACTTTCACTGGCAGGTAGCTGATGTAATAAGGAGTAAGTTAGAAAAATTCTAAAACTAAAGTCCATGCGGATGATCGCGAGTGGCCGCTAGTTATAATATAACACTTTCAGTCATTACGAGATTATTCCCCCGAAACTACTAAAAACCTATTTATCGAATGTGTTTCCGATAAGATAAAATAGCTTAACATAATTTGTGCATTATACTGAAATGAAAACCTCATTGTTTCAGACACGTGTTTGCGCCGTTCGGTTTGTACCTGGGCATAAAGCCAGGAAGACCTAAAAAAGCACCCACTAATCCTAAGCTAGAGGCCGCTTACAGGGCATCGGCGAGGCCTAAGGAAGTAAGTTATATGACGATTAAATTTTTAAAAAGTAAATTTAAAAATGGAAGGTTTAGTTATAAATCGATTACCTACTGAAAGCTCACTGAGCAAGGAGGGATTATGTTTGGTATTTCTCGCGACAGAATCCGTAACGGAGAAATCCGTAGACGAACGAAGGTTAACGACATAGCTCTCAAAATCTGCAAGGTAAATTGGCAATGGGCAGGCCATATAGTTAGAGGGATTGACATTGTTGACAACCAATGGGGAAGAAAGGTCCTCGAATGGCGACCACACCTCGGCAAAAGAAGCATAGGCCGGCCTCCAACCACATGGGCTGACGACCTAAAGAGGGTGCAGGACCGTACGGAGTGGCAAACATTAGGAGGCCTATGACCAGCGGTGGACCTTTAAACGGACTGAAAACTGGCACTTCCAACACATTCACATATTCGTGGATGTATTATCTTATCAGTAAAGCACATACCAATTAAATATTTTTAAAGAGACATCATCTCCTAAATCTATTGTATTTCTATTTTAAAACGTAAAAACAAAAATAGTCCTTACTTTTATTACGTTACCTTTACTTTTCTTATCATAACGACAGTTCTATTTGCACAAAATACATTGCATCTCAAGCTTGACTTACAGATGATGTTACACGAACAAAGTACAATGTACGATAACTTCATGTACATCTCTACGTATATTGACCGATTTCCTTTCATGAAATGAATCTCAATTCAAAATTATGTAAAAAAGTGCAAGGAAATATGAACCTTATTTTGATGTGAAAGTATTTAATAGAACACACGTGTTGTTAGTGGCATCTAGCGTCGAGAACTATGTATGTATGTAGGTGTTAAATTTCTGTTTTCTATGGGAAAATGTTGTAAGTGAAATTATTGTAAAACAAACGATAATCTTACGGCTATAACTTTAAGATTGCATATTGAATATCAATCACAGTGTTATACTGTCTAACTAAATTTTTTTTGTGACCAATTGTATGAATATTTTTTATGTGTTGTAATGTGCATGTCTTTCGAAAATGTGTGTGTTTGGAAACATTGGTTCTGGTGCAAATAGCAGGTTAGGGCATCTCTCTCTTGTTTTTTCTTTGCTCTGTGGTTCGACTGTTAGTCACTGAAATTCTCTTGAAAGAGCCATTTAGGCCACATTCCACGCTGGCCAAGTCACCGGTGATGGAAAATGCAATATTCAATAGTCGATGTGAACCAGCCATTGCATGTATCATAAAAAATAAATTTAAAGTTTAATCACCTCAAACTGTTAAAACAAAGTATCGCAATCTTCATAAATGTGCAATATTTTTCGGTTTCGCAGAGGTTTCATTGATGTCTATTGCGAATAACTTCACGCACCAATAATCGTAAAAATGTTGCTTCACGCAAGCTATGAAGACTATTGATTAAGCTTGGTTATTTGTCATGTCTTTAAATATGAATTAGCTAGGCAGTTAGGCTGTCCTTTTCTCCGAGAACCTTACACTTAGGACAAGTCCCTTATTGTGGCGATGCCTGGAGTTTGCTCACCCTCACTGTTTCAATATGGAGAAAACTGTTAGCCGGATGTTTTCATATTTACTGCTGATAAACTTTTGACAAGGTTAAAAGTATCAGTTATTACCGACCTTTCGAACCACGGTATCATGACGTTGTTTGCAAATAATTGCTATTTGCTCGCCCATCCAACCTCTGACAGCGCTCGACATTTATTACTTTTACGAATGGCCTTGGTCGTCATAAGTACTTAGCGGTCGTTTCTTTCAGATATTTTGAAGGTAGTTCGAAAACATGGGAGGATGGTCGGCTGCAATCCACTGCTAGTCTCGGGTGTTTCTACGGGGAGGCTTGGAGCCTATTCCAAGACGCTTGAGATGCTGATAAGTGGCCAATCCGCCGCAGAACTTTCAACCCGCCCATAAGACCTCCGACAAGGTTTAAAGATTGCTATCTATCAAAATAGATGGCTTTTAGAGCGGAGATCGCGTTTAGGCAAACGTAGTGTAGGCCGCCACCCTGCAAGTTGGCGCGACGATCTGCGCCAGGTGGCGGGAAGTAACTGGATGCGTATAGCCGAAGATCGCGCTCAATGGCACGCCTTGGGAGAGGCCTATGTCCAGCAGTGGACTGATATAGGCTGATGATGATGACGATCTATCAAAAACAACTGCAATCGACAAATTTCATCATGCCTTTGGCTCAGCCATAGAAACACGCATGGATTTTGCCTCTGGCGGTCATCCTTCTTACCCTTTTCTCTTAGTTGCGTAGATTGCTTGTGTTCTTCTGCGCTAGCCGCCAGGCCAGGCGATGGCTAAGTAACCCGTAACTCCGCCAAGTCATTGAAGTCCTAATAGTGTCTCAACTACGAACGGCCACAAGCTGGCGTATCCGAAATGCCGGCTTCATAAAAAAAGTCATTGTTTTATTGGGATATCCATCAGGATATATAATAAAATCCCAATAAAGATTCAATCCCTGCCTTTAAAACCTTTAAAGAAGGCAGTCAAACAAGTCCTGTGCCGTAAGGCTTGTTATAACACTAAGGACTATCTTAATGATATAGGAGCGTGGGAATGAATCTCGCCCACACAAAGCTATTTTTATATTAAATGTAATACATAGTTTTAGTAATAACTCGCATCTGTGAGCAGCTGAAAGTGGGTTTATGGTGTCTCATACGATCAGCTGTCAAGTGTGCCCATTATGGACCCATAGCCATACTGTTATCTCATATTATATGTGTACTTTTTTTTAAATAGTGCTGCTGGGAGTTTTTTTCCCGCCGCCTTTTTCCTCTCAGCTCAACATCTAGCCCAAACGGGCACCTAAAGGCGATGACCGGGAAAAAATGACATTCATTAAGCGAATATTTTGTATTCCTAATATGAAATAAATATTTTTTCTTTCTTTTGTTTCAAATAGCGTATTGAAATAAGGTATCGGAGAATAGCGAGAGTCTTAGTGGGCTCGAGGGGTTGCAGTTATGATTGTTTTAATGATTAACTTGGATATCTCGTTCTCTAGCTACAGAATACTGATCTAACGATCGTAAAGTCGCCAAATTTCCTTTTTCAGATATGTGCCTTAGCGAAGCAGTTGGACATGTCGGAGAGGCAGGTGGAGCGGTGGTGGCGCCTCCGCCGGAGCCAGGACAAGCCCTCCACGCTGGTGAAGTTCTGCGAGAACGCGTGGAAGTTCACCTTCTACGTGGTGAACTTCGCGTTCGGCCTCTATATTCTCTGGGACAAGGAGTGGTTATGGAACATTGACCACTGCTACCTGGGATATCCTCATCAGGTAAGTGTGATTAAAGTTTAGATTGATTATGTTGTCCACCAATCTACAATTGACCAGCGTGGTGGACTATAGCCTAAATCCCTTTCGTCTCTCACAAAACGAGAGGCACACCCAGCAGTGGGACCTAAAAATGGTTGAAAAAAAGTTCTATGTAGTTGAGCACTTCTCTGCTTGGTCCAGTCATGGTAGCAGTCAAGACTTTATGGAGTACTGCTCCCATCTCTGGGCAGGAGCACCGAAGTACGAGCTACACCCATTTGACTCCGTTGAAAAGCGCGCAGTCCGAATCGTCAACGACCCAAGATTGACTGACAGGCTAGAACCGCTTAGCTTGCGAAGAGACATAGGCTCGCTCTGCGTGTTCTACCGACTTTACTATGGTGAGTGCTCCGATGAACTCTTCAAATTGATGCCTACATCACCATTCCATGATTATACCACCAGACGAAGGTTAAAGTTCCACCGGCACCATCTGGACTCGTGGCGGTCCTCCACAGTCCGCTTTGCACGCTCCTTTTTACCACGGATGTGTAGGTTATGGGACAACCTTCCAGCTGAGGCATTCCCAGTGGACTATAACATGGGGTTCTTCAAGAAAGCTGTAAAAAAAGCTCTCCTCCAAAGCCGGCAATGCTCGGGCGGCTCCCCTAGGGTTGCCCGTGTCCATAGGCGACGGTGATCGCTTAACACCACGCGGCCACCACCGTCTGCCTTATTGTTAGGTTTATTTATTAAAAAAAAGCCCATTATTATAGCTATATAAAAAGCCTATATAAAAGCTTCGTTAAATTGGTTGTCAATAGTTATTTACAATTCGTCATTTACAAACTGAAGTTTGTAAGCTTAGAGGCCTTAATTTGAGGCGTTAACCTTATTTTTTTATTTATTTATTTATTTATTTATTAACATAACTAAGTAAACCTTACAGACTAACTAGCCTAATGCGTTTGCTTAGCTCTATTTTGCACATATATACAAATTGTTTTGCGGAAATCTGCAGGTGACGAGAAAAAGATGTCCAAATGTGGATTCGAGGATAGTGCACCATTAAGCAACGTCAGTGCCCGAACTAAGGGCGACTGTCGCATTAACACTAATCTGCAACACGGAACTGCAAATAGTTCATGTCGCCTCGCTCGAATGTACTTATCAGGAACACTAAATGATACCATTGATAGTACCGAAGGATTACATACTATACCCCTAATTAAATAAAAAAAGTATTCTATCAAAGCTACGTCTCGCCTTACCTCCAATGTTTCATACCCTAACATGCCTAGTAAGAACGAGCTTGGATATGGATGTGGATATCCAACAAAAAATCCATATTGTTTAAAATACGTGTATCTTAAAAATTTCTTTTGGAGTTTCTCCAGCATGAGTTTGTATTTCTCTTCATGTGGACTCCAGATAATTGCGTTGCTTTCCAATTTACTTCGTACAAAACTGTTATATAAAAGTTTAATTACGTTTGAACTATTTAGTTCATTTGCTTGTCTCAAAACAAAACCGAGCGATCTATACGCTTTGGTTGATATTGTGGCAATATGTTCGGCAAAGTTTAGATTATAACACATGAGGACACCTAAGTCCTTGACAGATGTTTTTCTTTCTACCACAATATCACCTAGCTTATAGTCGTACACAATAGGGTTGTGAGCAAGTGTGAAAGATATTACAGAACATTTCGTTACATTAAACATCAATCTGTTTTCCATACTCCATTTACAAACATTTCGAATATCACTCTGTAACAAATGACAGTCAAAAATGTTTGTAATTTTATAGAATAATTTCAGGTCATCTGCAAACAACAGACAACGAGCTGTACTAACTGTAGTTGGTAAATCGTTAATAAAAACTAAAAAAGCCAAAGGCCCAAGATTTGACCCTTGACTTATCCCGGAGAATGTATAATACGGTTTTGAGATAAATCCATGATACTGCACATACTGCCTCCGGTGACGGAGGTAGCAGGAGAAGAATTTTAGTAATGCAGGAGAAAATCTTATTAACTTATATATTAGTCTTATAGATATTCAAGCTCAAATCATGCAAGAAGCAGTAAGTAAGCCATTTGCCTAATCTCCATCAGTAGCTCAATGCCACGTGTGTTCCAGGGCTACCTTAAGAGAAATCAGTACACCGGGAGTCGTGGCGGTCGTCCACAGTCCGATTTGCATGCTCTTGCCATGGATCGGTAAATTTCAAGACAATTTACTAGCTGAGGCATTCCCAGGGGAACCCTGTTTGTTCAACTCACTATAATACTTGTCTCTCTTATTTCCAGGGTGTCACAAACGACGTATGGTGGTACTACATGATCTCGTCGGCGTTCTACTGGTCGCTGACCCTGTCCCAGTTCTGGGACGTGCGTCGCAAGGACTTCTGGCAGATGTTCGTGCACCACATCGCCACCATCGCGCTGCTCTCCTTCAGCTGGGTCTGCAATCTCCATCGCATTGGTACCCTGGTCCTGCTGCTGCACGACTGCGCTGATATATTCGTTGAGGTATGACCGTTTGACAGTTTGTATGTCTTTGAATAGCCTGTTTTTTTTTGATGACGCACGCAAGAGAACGTATACAGGAACGGTGGACTAGTCTATAGAATCAAATTAGCTCAGAGGATTGTGAAAAGGTTTTTAACGCGGTGTGTTCTTTAAGGGCAGAAGCCGGCAGTAGGTAATTCGCATGAGAAACGAGGTAACTTAGTAGCTCAGAAGGTTAGTAATCTGAAGAGGTAATTAGCTAGTCTCCCATTCTCGTATCAGGATATCTCTGGAATGTCCATGTAAGTGCCAATGTCGATGGACCCTTGGAGGCATATTTCATACACGCTTGAAAATGCCACATTAGGGTATCGGTCCCATTAGTTAGTGGCACATTGTGTATTCGAATTTTACTTATTCGAAACTATTTGAATGAAAAATTTACTTCTCCGAAAAAATCCGAACAAATTTTTATTTTTATTGACTCTGACATGTGTTCGGACCATCAATTTTAAACTTATATCTATACTAATATACAAAGCTAAAGAGTTTGTTTGTTTGAACGCGTTAATCTCAGGAACAACTGTTTGGAAATGAAAAAAAACTTTTTGTGTTGGGGAAGGCTCAGTCTATGACTAATACTAAAGTGCACGCGGACGAAGTCGCGGGCGGCCGCTAGTAAACATCTATGTATGTTTAAGCTTTTATATGAAACACGTCACATACAACATAAATATGTACATCTCCATACAAGCGCCGGCAAAATCCTTTGGTTACAAAACTTAACAGACATTACAACATTGTTGCAGTCGGTGAAAGCGGCCAAGTACTCGGGCTACCAGAAGCTGTGCGACTTCCTGTTCCTGTTGCTCATCGTCATCTGGATCGGCACGCGCGTCGGCATCTTCCCCTTCTACATCATATGGAGGTACTTTTAAAAATACGAGTATGTTTGATGTGACACGTCTAATACTTGACAGTAATATTAGGGCCCATTTATAAATCACGTCACACGTTGAGAAGGTCACAATGGGGAGGGAGGAGTTTCTTAATTATGACCAACTGTGACAAGGACGGGGGAGAGGTCAAAAAACACAATTTTCGTTTGACGTAATTAATCGATAGCCCCTTAGTAATTTACAGATAATACAACTTGCATGTTTCAACCATTTTTGCCTTGTTGCCTGAAAATAAATGATTTATTATTATTATTATTATGTATCTCTCCTTATAGGTCACGGGTCGAAGATGTTATTTGACCCGGTCATTTGGAAGGCTTGCGTGGGGACATAGGTCCAACACGTAGAGGCCCCTTTGAGACACTTTAATGTTGTTATGTGGTAACACGTGGCGGATACCATCCTCGGTCGTATCATATAAAAGGTTATATGACCCGAAGATGGTCCCCGCCAGGTGCACAGGAACTATTGCTACAAAAGGGGAGACTAATATTTGGTCTATGAGGATGAACGAATGAGGGAGTGGTAGATGGGCTATGGAGAACTATGGGACACCTGCCGTTCAGACTTTATTATTATTATTATTATTCAACCATTTTTGCATCTCACTGCTGGGCACTGGTTTCTCACCACTATTAGGGAGACCTAGAGCTCACTCCACCACGCTGCTTTCTGACATTATCTATGCCAAATAATTTTCATGTTTCACATGATTTATCAGATGTGTTCTGAAATACGCATCACCAAACAGTGTAAAAAATTGCTCTCCGGGTTGCCTCGAAAATTTCGTAAAACGCGATAAGTGAAGTAGATGTCGCTTTACTCTGGTATCTAGCTAATTTTGATTTACTGATCACGGTGTTACAACGAAACTATAAAAAAATTGGATTCCAATTTTTTACTTGGTACATGTAACATGCACAGATCTTGCAAAATATCCCAGCACCACCCTTTTTTAAAAAAAGGACATTTATATATTTGAGATAACAGAATGGCTATGGGTCGATAATGGGCACACATGACAGCTGATCGTGTGAGACGCTATCAGAAAAAGAAGTAAGATTTGTGTTCTTATTTCTTTCAGTACATCAATCCGAGCCCCAATGCTGCTGCCGATGTTCCCGGCGTACTACATCTTCAACTCGTTGCTCTGCCTGTTGCTGATACTGCACATCGTGTGGACCTGCCTCATCCTGCAGATCGCCTACATCACCATACAGGCGGGACAGGTGTGTTTATTTATTTAAATGCAGTAACTGACTAGCATGTAGCTTATAGATGGACATCTGTCTGTACACAACATCGAGTAAACCTCAGTCCCGGATTTATAAATAGGCCGTATAGGCCGCGGCCTAGGGGCGGCAGCGTCCTAGGGGCGGCCGTTCGCAACCCCCGCTTTCCTTAGGTATGTACATGGGGCGGCAGAAATAAAGTGGCCTACACTCATAAAAAATATAAATTCGTCACTGGTAAACCTGAGCATAGTATAAAGAGACCGACCAAGTAAGCTAACTCCAGCCCAATCCGCGATATAATTTCCTACTAATCTGCTAATAAAGCCTATTGCTTACTAATTTTAGCTACTTAGTTACTATGAATCTTGCATAGAGTCTTATGCAGGTTCGTTGTTACCCTAGTTAGAGGCATTGCGTGAGGACCAAAAGAGTTTGCCTCCGATAATAAAGACCTCCACTGCAGTCAGCTCAGCGCAGTCGTCCGTCCCAAGTTCGCGCAGGTCCCTCCCCACTTGATCCTTCCAGAGGAACATGGAGGACCGACCGGACGCCGCAAACACGCTCGCTTCACAGCACGATCCTCACCCATCCTTTCAACATGGGTGAGCCCATGAACTCTTTGTGCTTTGATCTTCCTACTACCTTGGAGACTGATTATAGCATTACATATGTAAGTCCGCAACGAAACTTTTCTCCTGGATCACAATAAAATTGCATTGGAAAATGAAAAAAGAATGGATTCAGGGGTTGCATTTCTCGGAATGAACCGAGCAACCTATAATATCTAATACCTTTAAACGAGCAATTCCTGTACATAAATACATATATAATTTAGATTTAGATGGAACTACTACAAACATGTAAAAGACAATTTTATTATGTCTAATATTTATGACGTTTTCAGATGGAAGGTGACATAAGAAGTTCCAGCTCGGAGCTCAGCGACACCCCGAACCATTCTAACCACAGTTCGCCCTCCCGTGCTAATCATAAAAAGTGAGTCACTTACATAACTATAATATTACGCACATTATCTGAGAAAAATATTTTGGAAGTTTCACGTCTGTGAAGCTGTCCTACTAAGTTTTTAAATTTAAATGTAGTTATTTTTCTAATAGTACAAGATCCCACTGCTCGATTCTGCAGCTATCTATTTTTTCGATACAAGTTAATTTTAAATGAATGTTTATAAAGTAAACAATGAGTTGCCTATCAAAAATTAGCCGCTATTACTTTTAGTATAATGAATTCGCTAATGTAAATTGCAGCTATATATTTTTTAATGAATTTTACGACATTTGAATTTTCTTTCAAATGTCACGAATTCAAAAAGAAATGGTTGCCAGCTCTCAGTCAGCCGCAACGTTAGGGTTGCCAGGTGTAAACATAAAAGTGTAGTGTAAAAATAATTAGTGTTAATTATTTACACTCGCCTGTTTTTTTTTAAATCTAAGTACAATATTAAAGTTTTATCTATACTAATTACGAAAATCCATGGTTGCCGGTTGGAAAATGGCCACAAACATACGTTGCCATGATTTCAATGGACGATTCTCGCTCCAGGTAAGTGGAAGCGCAAGAGAGAATCGAGCAGTGGGATCTTAGACCATAAGTTTTCATAGTTCAGATAATTGAACTTAACTTTTTCGACTTCAATTTCTATTTCCATTTATATGTTTAAATGTTCGTACGTAATAAACGATATTTTATATAAATATTTAACACATCTTTTCAGACAAACGTAAAACTTGGACATGTTTACTTCAAGAGGATTCCGGAAAAGCAACATCACCTCACTGGATCTCAGGTGCATTGCATATTATACATGTATTTTTAGAACATATATGTCTGTTGCGTACTCTGTAATTATTGGTAGAGAATGGATTTATATAAAAGTGACGGGACAAAAGCTATGAAATTTCGGAAACAGTCCTCTTGAGGTGCGCAGGGTGCAAACGAAAACGTATAGTAAAAATCGTTAACAGTTTTTTGTTGAGAAATAATATCTGTTAGGCGGCAAAGACACCATGATTCAGTTTATTATTGGACGACACCATTATTTACTGTCCATCTAAACAAAGAAGTACCGTACTGTCAGTTCCATAGTAAAATTCTGGTAGGTGGTAGAACTATTATGGTTCGCCCGGGGAAGTACCACACCCACTTCTGCCGTGAACCAATTCTGTTGTGTTGCGGTGGAAAGGTGCAGTTGCCGGCCACACTTACACGAGGCGACCACCAGCCTCCGGAGTAGCAGCGCAACTGCATACGACCTCAGACAAGACTTACCTATGCTTGCTTGAGGTTGTATGTAGATGTCCATGGGCTGCAGCGACCACTTAACACCACGTGGCCTGCATGCTCGTCTGCTACTCCATTCAAATAAAAAAAAACCTCTTAAAGTTGTTTCGATACAAATGCATAAACCCGTCAAAAGGTAGCAAGTAGATTAGATAAACTTTAATCCTGATATCCTGATGCCTTTTTGCCTTGAATTTGTATTAAAAGTAAATAAGATGCAAGATCCGTAAAGGTAACGAAATTACAAATGCAGTTTGGGTCTTTCTTCTTCAGATAACAATGGATATGTCAATAGGCACATCACTAGTTCATCATTGTGTTCGCTCCACAATGACTATAATCGGATTCATAGTTTTTTGGCCATTTTATTACAAAAATATACCGTACTTTATAAAGTTTACGTAAAGTAAAGGAAATGTTGGTTAATTTTGTGTATAACTTTGCTTAGATGTTGTATAATAATAAACACTATTAGTAAATAAACCAGCTGTTCGTTAACTTTGTATATTATGGAAATAATATAATTGTAATAAATAAGATCTGTTTCAGAGGTTTTGTGTTCCGATAATATTATAGTTACTGTTAATAAAATTGAAATGAACATGTAAGTTATAGATCTAATACACTGTATTGTCTACCAGAAGATTTGGTTTTGACAGCTGTCATAAAGGTGGTCATATTGCTTTGGACATCTGGCAAGTTCATGCAATACAAGGAAATATTTTTTATCAGTATTGCTTTTTGAAGAGATCGCTACTTAATATTATAAATTCGAAAGTAACTCTGTCTGTCTGTCTGTCTGCTACGCTTTCCCGCTTAAACTACTGAACCAATTTTAATGAACGATAGAGTGGACCTTGGGAAAGGACATAGGATGGTTTTTATCCTACGGGAACCTATAAAACGGGTCCACGCGGGCGAAGCCGCTAGAGGAAGGCTAGTTTCTTATAAAGTAATCATTACTTAATCCTCTCACCTAGCGAAGAGGCAATGCTAAATAATAAATGTGTTACTTTCAAACATACTTAGCACGAGTATTTTTGACAGTAAAAATACACTATTATAAATTGACTTGAAAAGCTGTCACAAATAAAAGAAATTTTATTTCTTAGAAATTATGCCTATACCTATAGCAGGGGAGCCCAAGAGGGGATTTTCGGATTTACTCGAGCACGTCAGATTAAGATATGGGGCACACCTTGCATCCTGTTGAGTATTGTCACGATTTAAAAAAACCTATATAGGTACAGTATTGTTTTTTTTTATCTTACTTCCGGATATCAAAATGGTCAGATTAGAATACCCCGTTACCGTTGAACCATGACTTTTTAAATACAGTAGAACCTCGATAAGTTAAAGTCCAAGGGAAACACAAAATATTTTAAGTTATAGAGGTTTTAAGTTATCAAGGGTCTATGTTGGGGATAGGTTAATATAGAGGTAGGTATGTTCATATGTATGTATGTACCCTTGTTCCTATTTTTACTCGAATGCGTCAGAAGATTGGTTCAATAAAACACAGAAACTTAAATAATCATATTTATTTATTCACATTGCACACAGTAGGTAAAGCGATGTTTCCAGGACAATGATCAAAAACTTATGATGACCAAGTAAGCCGTTGTCTTAAGGCTAACCGCCTCAAAGCTTTAAAGTATTTCGAAGAAGCAAACAATAGGTGACATATTATGTATAGGTATTGTTTACGTTAACAATTTAACTAGTGAACACGTGCAAGTAATAAATACCGAAAACTTTTGTTTTGGACACTCTTTCAAAATGACTCATTGATAAACAATTTTATGTTATAGAGGTTGTGGAAACATTTCTTTAAGTTACTGAGGGTCAATACAGAGATTACTTATTTAAGTTATAGAGGTTGCGTATTTGAAGTTATAGAGGTTTTGGGCTCTGAAGGGAAGGGAATATATTATTTTTTGAAGTTATAGAGGTTTTTAAGTTACCGAGGTTTGAGTTATCGAGGTTCTACTGTAATAAAAATTCGAACTCTCCTGAGATTGTCAAAATGCAGTTTTTTTTATTTCGCTGTTATGTATACATTTAATACTCAAATCATCACATTACTGAAATATGAGTTACCATGCATTTAAATTATTGAAATATGACTTACCATGCATTTAATTTGTTCTAGTATTGATCGATATTTGTCTTTATTTTACCTGTACCTTTCGTATAAAATTTTTGAAAACCTATAGGCGCTCTCCTGACCGTTCAGACGGAAAACGTCATATAATCTTTTAATCTTCCTACCACCCAACATATAAAATGATGACGCTCGAGTAAATCCACAATTAGCCTCGTGGGCTCCCCTACTACTAGGTCGATTTCATTTTAAATCAGACACGTGCTAATATTGTAATGGTAAACATCAAGTTTTAAACGATTTTAGATGATATTTCTTGATAGTAAATCTGTGATAAAAATCCGTTTTTTTTTTTCAAGACTTGTCAAAAAAGTAATAATCCAGGTTTAGAGGCGTTTTATTATATATCGAATCGTGAGTGTAACATATCATGATTATTTATATCCGACTAAACTCACGTGACATTTTTCCGGAACTAGGCCGACTAGTTTCGGACCTAAACGAGGTCCTTCTTCATGAGCCGTCGCGGTCGGTCGCTCGGAGGACGCGCCGATGACTGCGGGCGGTGGCGCGTGCGGCCCGTCGGGATGGTTCGGCAGCCATCGGATCTCCTCGTGTGTCTTCGTCCATTGCGTCCGCGCTTCGTTTAGGTCCGAAACTAGTCGGCCTAGTTCCGGAAAAATGTCACGTGAGTTTAGTCGGATATAAATTTAATAATCATGTTTAGAGGCGTTATTAATGTTATTGTTATTTTATATTAAAATGGCTCTGTGTGAAGCTACGAGTGCGTTATATGTAATTTATTATAGGTATTCTATTTCACGTAGTCCGATCGGTTCTGGTTGTAGTTGTGATGTGTACAGACAAGCGTGCGCGCTCTCTAGTTATGTACAATAAAACAATGTGCAAGAAAGAAAGAAAGAAACATTTATTTCATATTAGGAATACAAAATATTCGCTTAATGAATGTCATTTTTTCCCGGTCATCGCCTTTAGGTGCCCGTTTGGGCTAGATGTTGAGCTGAGAGAAAAAAGGCGGCGGAAAAAAACTCGCAGCAGCACTTTTAAAAAAAATGTACTTTACCTATATATTTGAGATAACAGAGTTGCTATGGGTCGATAATGGGCACACGTGACAGTTGATCGTCTGAGACACTATCAACCCACTTTCATCTGCTGACAGACGCGAGTAATTACTAAAAGTAATACATTCTATGAAGAAAATAGCCTTGTGTGAGCGAGTTTCATTCCCACGCTCCTTTATCAAGCCTCACAACATTTATAGCCGAACGGACTTCGTGACATAGAACATCTATATAACTTTTCTGATATGCTACTGTGGCTATGTGTGTGTATTGTGTATCTCAGTGTTCGATATAAATTGTCAGTTAAATATAATTTCCTTAGAGGGTACAATGCCGCTGTAGAGCGCATTGGGGCATGGTGTCAAATGTTTGATGTCGTTACCAATGTTACTACAATTAGTCTGGTACTGTGACACTCGCTTAGTATACTATTGTTCTTACCATTCTTTCCAGTGTCTTCTGTTTTTTGCCAGCGTGAGCTCTATAGCTAGCTTATATACCCTCTAAACATATGATCATTTATACGGATTCGAGGTAAAAGGCCCATGATCTGTACCAGAGGTGTTACGAGTAGCTATCATACTCTTTGGCTCTTTGTAGGGATGCGCCGACTGTTCGGCCGAATATTCGTATTCGGTACATTCGTAATATTTTTTCATGTCCGTATTCTGCCGAATGTTCAGTTGATTTGCCGAATAAGTATCGAATGTTTAAATTATTTTTACATAATATTAAAAATATCATATAATTCAACAAATATGGTCATCTAATATCTAAATAAGTGTGGCTCGTATATTCCAAACGTTGTACATAGTTTTTTGTAAATAAGAGAAACACTACTTTTTGTATCAAATATATTTTGTAAGAAATAAAGATTTACTTTAACAATCAATTAAAAAAACAAATAAACTACTGCGCTTTTTACAAACGATAAAGTAAATTTCTATGAAATTAATAATTTTAAGATCAATGCTTTGAGTAATAATTATTTTCAGAAAAACATTTTTTTTAGAATATAATAAAGTAATTGTTATCTTTAGGAACCAACGCAAATATTAATATATGTAGGTGAATGAAATGAAGTTTTTTAGCGCAAAGTGGCCACGGGTTGCGCGCGGGGCAGAGGTCTTGCAGAGCGCCGTACCGACGTGTACAAACCTGTTTACCGCGCAGAATTGAACCGAATTATTCAATTCGATACATTTTGAACCGAATATTCGACCGAACTTTCGTATTCGGTTGCACCTACATTCGGCGCATCTATAATTAATTCTTAGTACATCTTTTCACTATTTCCATATATAAAAATAATATAAAATTTGGCATACCTAAGACAAGCAAAAAATAAAAGCGAAAATCCGTTCCTTAAAATAAATATTATTAAGGACAGTTTGGGCCTTTTATCACGAGACCAAATTGTTTTAAAAGATTATACTCAGTAAACCAGCTTTTTAGTTTCTTGACAGCTTCTAACATTATCAATCTTACATTTATAATTAAAAAAGCGTTATTACAATCCACTCATAATTTGGGTAGTAATCGCGTAACAAACTAACAAAAATAAAATACAGTCGAATTTAGAACCTCCTTGGTTTTGAAATCGCTTAAAAAGATAAAAGTTTTGGGCCATTTTAAATGTCTGGCCCATCAAAGGACAATCCATGATAATGTCACAACGGTAATATTTTACATTTTTTCCGCCGGATTTTTTTCGTCTCGGTATACAAAAACCCTGTGATATGGCTACCCAAAGCTGACGATCAGATCCGATCTAAAGTTAAGATCCAAAATTAATAAATATTTTAATTTATAAAAGGCGCAATATGGGACGAATAAAAATAATAAAATACCAATAAATGTGTATTTTTGTAATCAAAAAATAAATATATAAATTGTGTTATAATAAAGATTTTCTCTTTTATATTTTTATCTTTGTAATATTTTCATACCTCAAGAAGGTAAATATGGCGGACTAAATATATATAAACAACTTTTGTGATAATAAAAAGAGAAAAAAATATATTTGTGCAAATAAAAGTCTGATCTGTGCTTTTTGACCTGTTTTTTTGCTGAAAGCTAATGAATAATACTATTGACACTTTATTAAATTTGGCAAAAAATTAAAACGCTGGTGAACTGAGACCTTTGTATATTGAAGCTGGGACCACATAGGTGGAAATAATGTTTAGATACTTGTAGGTCTATATGCAAGTAAGTATCTGTGCATGGATGTTTAGTCAAGTCATTATCTTTAGTACATATTGCCTTTAAATGTGTATATTATCTGTATGCAATCAGGGACTGCTATGAGGAAGTTACATGATATTGGCATTATAATTAAACCCATTATAATTTAAATATAGGGTAGGTATCCAAAACATTTACGAAAAAAAGTAACCCATAATTAGATGGCCGAGAGAGATTAATTAAATCTACGTATTTTCACCGATAGCAAAGTGGTTTAGATACGGGTCTCCGAAGCAAAGAGCCCGGTTCAAATCCCGGCGCGCTTCTCTAACTATGACGCATCTTTATTATGTACGTAGTATCGCTGTTCCATTTACAGGAAAAATATTGTAACACATTTCATTATGAATCATTGCATTTAAAATTAGAAGCGCGCATAGCCCGGCGGTTAGCGTAGAACGCACACGATCTATGCATGTAAGGTCGGGTGTGAGATGGATGACCGCTAGTGGCAAAAAAATGCATGCGCGTTTCCGTGCTTCGGAGGGCACGTTACGCCGTCGGTCCCGGTTGTCGTCGATAGATAACAGTCGTTAAACCTTGTCGGAGGCATTATAGGCGGTTTGAAAACATCCCACAGCGGGTTGGTCACTAACCCGCATCTCCACCAACCCGCATCGGAGCAGCGTGGTGGAGTAAGCTCCAGCCTCCCCAACAATGTGGTGAGACCCGTGCCCAGTAGTGGGACGCAAAAAGGGTTGCAGCCACATTTTAAATTTTTCAAAGACTTACTTATAATGTCCACTAACTTGCACTTGGCCAGCGTGGTGGACTATGGTCTGCCGGGTATACTAAAAACCGGCATATGGGGCATACTAAAAACCATAGAAAATATGTATAAACAAACTTTCTCATTGCTGTTACAATTTCACCGAAGTTAGAGATATCTTACTCTAAGGGCCTCGTTCACCATCTCCAAGTAAAGTGTTGATTAGTCACGTCCCAAGTTAAGTTAATTGGCAAGTAAAAACTATGATTTCGGGTCAGTTTATCATATGATTAATGCTACTCGAACATCGTGAAAATGAAATCGAAGTTACGGGTGACTTTAACAATTAGTGTACTTGTCACTTTACTTGAAGGTGGTGAAAGAGGCCCTAAGGATGATTCTGAGTATGTTTTATCCTTTGAGTAAGCTTTGGTGAATATTAGCCCTGAGCTGTATCGTGTGATTGTGAAATCTTTATAACCCTAGTCTGTAAGTTAGGTTAGGAAGCTATATTTTCATACTGTGTGTACTATGTATATATGTTATATTATTATACCAGTTGTATCTAATCATTTTCTGTCTTCATGTGTAGTGTACTCTTGAATAATGTTTCCATAAATAAGACTGTTGTAATAATGAGTCTAATTTCTGAATATAGGATTATGTGTGCGGATTCGATTTTGTGGACTTTTGATACACGCTCGTATATACCTAATGTTTCACATTTACGCCGTCAAAATATAAATTAAGTGAACAAATAATATTCATTTCTTGGGTAAATTAAGCATACGATCTTTTTTTCTATACTAATATTACAAAGAGGAAAGATTTGTATCTTTGTATGTTTGTAATGAGTAAACTCAAAAACTACTGTTCCGATTTCAAAAATTCTTTCACCATTAGAAAGCTACACTCACCCTGAGTAACATAGGCTACTACTTCTTACCGCGGGAAAATGCTTCATTCCTACGTGAAAACGGGTAATAGGACCAACGAGGTTGAAGCAACTGGCTAAACGCCTATGATTTTAATATAGCAATGAAGCCTGGAATAGCACATAGGCTATTTTTTATCCTACGGGGACCCATTAAGCGGGTCAACGCGGGCGAAGCCGCTGGCGGAAGGCTAGTATCTTATAAAACAACATTTTCTTACGAGCATTATAGACTTCAAGTAAATAAGCCTCATAATCCGCATTTATAATTTTTATTTTTACTTCCACAATGAAATATTTAGACAGATTTTAGCATTCATTTTCTACCTGCGTATTACATTTAAGCTATCTCTAAAAACATATAATAAGTAATTTATTTTGATGTGAAAGTAATTGAGATTATATATGTATATAAAAACTATTCCACTAATAATAAATTACTATGTACAGTGTATCTGCATTTGATATGATATTTATTGATGTTTAATAGGAAAATATATTTATTTAATTTCTTACTATCCTAGTAAACATATTATGATGTATTTTCTGATGTAATCTTTCATTTATGACTATTGATATGTGTAAACTAAGTCTTTATGGTCGAAATATGTCGTATACTTACTTATTGTGTAATTTGTGTATAAAACTTGTCGCTGGTTTACAAATTTGTACACTTATAATCTTATTAAAATTGTCATAATTTTTCATGATATTTTGTATTTCTATGAACGTTGTATTCTAATCAGTCTTAAATTAAATAGGTCTACAAAGTTGATACCTCTGTTAAAAGAATCTAACAAACTTTTAAAATATTCGAATTGAATACCTCAGTTTTTATAAATTTTACGTTTTTTCAATATATTCTCTGAAATCTCTTAACTTTCTAAGTTCGAATCTAATATTGGTGTGGCACTTTCTGTGATGCTTGTTAAATAAGAATGTTGTACGCTAGATCTATGGGCGTACCGCTTAGAATAATTACAATTACATTATAGAAACCAAGTTCGCGCGCCCAAATTGAAGCATGTTGATTGGTGCCAATAATGGCACCAATCGCCGGGCCGCTCCGGACTTAAGGTTAAATTTTATCACAACACTTTTTAAAAACAAAAGAAGTCTAATAAAATAACTTTTCAGTGTTTTCACTATTTTGTAGTTTTTTATAGTTAATTTGGTCAAAACAAAAATATTTTGTTTATCAGATGTGACAGCTGTAGGAATCTATTTAGTGCTTCAATTTTGACAGCGCGCTTGTGTGAAGACACTCATTCTATACGTATTAATTATTCTAAGGCGTCAAGGTCCAGATCATAAATCCCAAAAGATTCCTTAAACAAAAAATAAACCTATAAAGAATAAGCTAGATAATATGCTACCTCCTGCTGTTTCCTTTGTATATTAAATATTTCGTGTGCGTGTCTTCGTGTAACGTGGAAGGCTTTACGCGCGGAACCCAGTTTGAATAAAATTGATACATACACTGATGTACAGAAAATTTTAAAATGAATACATACCTCAAAAGGTAGCAGTAAATTATGCTTGGAAACCAGGATAATTGTAAATTAATTCTTGTTAATGATTTTTATTACATTTAAATCAATAATAATTGAATCAATTGACTATACCACATTGTGACGTCATAAAATATTTATTTCATACAAAATGTATGAGGATGTTGCGTTTTGACAGCTCATTAAAAGTTGATTTCGCAATCAACGACCCTATTGGTGTATAATGTTGTAGATAGTCATGTCTGAATGTATTAAGTTCAAGTAAATACCAAAATGTCTTCAGTTGAGTTGGCTTGTAAGCTTCACGCTTTGCTTACAACTTTAATATTGTGGATAAAATTATGTCAGAAAATGGTGAAGAGTAATTTTATTCAAAATATTGTGTTACTTTAGTTTTAATTTGTTATTGTTTAATTAGTAATAAAATAACAGATCGGCCGATTTTAAATTTAAAAGATTGTCATTGATAACATTATGTCCGTGTAATTTTAATTACTATGTATCTTTGTGTACCTGTTTACTTTACTGTGTACGGCCAACGAGACGAGATAAAGAATGTAAACAAACGGACCGTTACCAAGTTACATTGCGATAGCGAGTGATTATTATCTCTGTTTTTATCATTCGTACGCCGTAATGGCGTCAGTTAGTCGACGACAGCTGTCGTTGCGTTTCGTGGTACAGGAAAGCAGTCAGTACCGCAGTTGTCAACATTTGGTCCGCCATTTGGTGAACAAGTTCATTTATCATAAAAGTCGAGGACAATTTTTATATCCATATTGACAACATGATTGATAGTACAATTTGTCATAAATACGGCTGATTCGGACTCTTCTGACGAGGTATCTTTGTCTAATAAAGACGACAGAAATTAGAATGTGTAAATCCAAAATTTGTATATAATTTATTCAAATAAAAATGTTTTGAACCCCTGAAACTTTGTTTATATTCTTTATCTCATCTCTTGGCCTTACTTTAGGTGAATATTTATAGTAGGACTTTTAAAGAATGTTCATAATATACAAAAATTATTGTTTTCGAAAACTGTTTATAAAATCAATATAAAAAAAATGTTAATTTTTTTTATAATTTTTTTTTAAAATATCCCGAATTGCATATTTATTTTACAAAACGTTTTCTTATTTGCTCCATTATACTATAATTAGGTGGCTATATTAGCGGATTGTTATCACTGCTTTGAGAGAAGCATTTCTTTTATGATATTATTAGTGCCTAGTTATAACTAGGATATAACTTAGGCTATTTGCGGTTTGCATTGTATGATCGATTTTGTACCCAGTGATGTACGGAATAAGATTGTATTTAAGTTGAATAAAAATGTTGTGTACATAATTTTTGTTTTTTCTTTTCCTTCCTTCCTTTCTTTGTAACCAATTTAAAAAATCTAAAGATCAATGCAATCTATTTATACATAGGGTTATAGACTCTAAGATAACTCTGAGAGATTTGTAGCACATATCTCCAACTCCCCATCTAGTACCCCCAGAGCAATGATTCTACAGTCTTGGCCGTCCTAGCTAGGCCGCTCCACACAGTACATTTTGTATATATGGCCGCTCCTATCTCACCACTCATATTGCAACTACATCGCGGCAGTGCTGAACCACATTGTACCTTTAAATATAATAAGCTGTAACACTGCTCCAGGCCTCACGTAGTCCAACTTGAAGCATAGGGATTTAAGCCCCTGTTAAGTAAATTATGTTTTGTCTCCTTTAAGCGAGTTAAACTACTACTACTACTACATAAAAACACTACGTATTTACACACGCTTCATTGCATCTCTGTGGTCCTACCCAACTACGTGGAGACTCGTGCCTGGCAGTGGGACATAAAATGAGGTGCAGTCAGGTAGATTTTAAATGAGGAAAACTACAGTAAGAATATTTTTTACATAATATGAGCAAGTCTCATCTATGTTCATCAAAAGGAAATCTCAAAAAACCTCCGATTCTTATAACTGTTTCCTAAACATCCGTACACCACACAATAACACACCATTATGACCTATGTATAAGTAACAGTTATTTAACAATTGAATAGTATTAAATAATATTAGAGCTACACGCGAACGCCGCGAGTACTGACGAACTAACAACCCTGACTTTTACTGCCAGAATGCCAGAAGTGCCAAATTTATGCGGGACCGACAAATTGATGCGGCGAGGTGTGTCGTGTCGCTTGATTTTGTTGATTGTTTGTCCTTTCATGAGCAATGTTTTGTATGGAGATAGGTTTGAGAGTGGTATAGACTTGTTGTTATATAAGTTTTGAAAAAGTTTGTCTCTAAATTAAGGATTGAATAAATAAAACAACATATAAAATATAAAACTATTTTATATTTAATTAAAGAACTTATATTTTAAGAGGCCGTATACGAAATCGAAACGGGCCAGATTAGGTATTTGAAAGGCACACGGCGTAAGCGGGAGAATTTGGTCGCGGGTTTGTGTGAGTCCGGAATCGTCGAAGGCTGGTACGACGATTAAACGGTTTTGATACTTTGTACTTTCTTCGGTGTCTTTTCCTCAGTTGTTTTTTGTCAATTAGAATAAAAAGTCTGATAGTACACAACTAAGCATTTATTAGTGTAGTACAAGTAATGATCTATACATGTAATAAATCTGTAGATAATCAAAATCTGTACATTTAATTTAATTTAATTATTCTTTATTACACTATAAAATAAGCACAAAGGAATAAGGACTAAATGCCTAATGGTATTATCTGCCAGCCAACTGCCGACCGAGCTGTGGAAGGTGCATTAAACAGAATGGTATTGTGAAGGTAGAAGAAGAAAATATAAATAAAGAATAGTTCATTAAATATCTATATTGCAAAAAAATCATATCTACTTAATACATAAAATACATAAATACTTTCAGTATAACATACACAAAATGGTATTGCTTTGTTTTGAGAAAAACCATTTTAATAGTCATTATATTATATAATCTTAAAAGGATTCGTTTTTCACCGCCCCCCCTCTCCCCCAAGGAGCTTGATACGGTCAAAGTGATGTATGAGGGGTTTCCCCTATCCCCTCTCGAGAATAAAGGAAAAATTTCGAAATTTAAAAATTCAAGATGGCGGCCGAGTTTGAAATGTCAAAATTTTTATTTATTCCCTTATTCCCCATATGGGTGTCGTTTTTGAATAATTTTGGGGTGAGGAATACGAAAAAAATGGCCGTTTTTGGAAATTCAAGATGGCGGCGCGGATACGTTTGGTTGAATTTTTGCCCTTTTCGAGGTGTGTTTGAGGAGCTGTCATGCGGTGGAATTTTGACGTGTTTTTGATATTTTTTCTAAAATGGCTTGGAAATGCCCTGAATTCTGGCGAAATGAGGGTAGTAATTTTTTTAAACAAGATGGCGGATGCGTGGCGGCCATTTTGTAAAAAGTGCGAAAAACACCATTTTTCGAGGGGAAATATCTCGAGGTTGGCAACATTTGATCGTATTGCTTTGTTCGAGGCGATTGTGGGCCTACACTCAAAGTGTTGCCAGGTTTGGTCGACTTATTTTCCTTTCATACATTTTTTTGAACTTTCCATTCAAAAACATGAAAAGTAGAAGGAGAAGATTTTTTTATAAAAAAAATTAATTGACAGATGGATTGTGACGCCCTCAATGACATTTGACCATTTTTGAAGACGTCGACTGGCAACACTGGCCGCAGCAATTTTTTTCCCATTTCACACATTGTCTATTACCACGGAGCGGAGGGTGGTGGGGGGTGAATATGATGTATGGGTGATATTATTGGTTGACTTTCGTGTCTATGGGAAAAATCCGAAACGTCAGAAATTCAAGATGGCGGCCGAGCTGAGCAGGTGAATATTTTTTTTTTATTCGCACCGACCCGAGATGGGTGTCGGTTTCGAATAAGAGCGGAATAAGAAAAACGAAAAAAACTGAAAAACTTGAAAAAACAAAATGGCCGCCGAGATACATAAAATTGAATTTTTGAGATTTTCGAGGTGTGTTTGCGGGGTCGCCATTTTGTGGGTTTTTGACATTTAAGTATGCTTTTTTTACTGTTCTCTCTGGCACATGCTCAATTTTGACAGATTGTAATCTATAATTTTTTTGAACAAGATGGCTGACCCACATCGGCCATTTTGTAAAACATACGAAAAATCGAGTTTTTTGACGTTAATTTTTTCCAGGTTGGCAACATTTCAGCGGATCTTGTTGTACTGATCGGTTGTGTATCTTAACTTGAAGTGTTGCCAGGTTTTGTCAATTTTTTTTTCTTTCATACAAAATTGGAAACCTCCCATACAAAAACATGAAAAGTAGAAGGAGAAACATTTTTGATCAAAATATTGAGCCAGATATTTTTAAGGGGCTGTCTTAATGACATTTGACCATTTTTATCTTTATCACCTGGCAACACTAGGAGCTAGATTTTTTTTTCCGTTTTTTCGACATTTCGAATTACACAGCCAAACGTAAACATGGGAGGTAATAATAATGTATGGGTGATATTTTTGATTTACCCTCGTGTCTATAGGAAAAATCCGAAACGTCAGAAATTCAAGATGGCGGCCGAGCTGAGCAGGTCAACTTCATTTTTGTTTTCTGCACGTACCCAATATTGGACATGTTTTCGAATAATATTGGGACGACAAATACGATGAAATTAGAAAAAAATGAAAAAACAAAATGGCCGCCGAGATTTTGGAATTTGAAATTTTAAAATTTTCGAGGTAACTTTACGGGAGTTTTTTGTTCAAGGAATTTAATCGTTCATTTTACAATTGATATCTATTCGCTTTGGTGTATTCTCAATTTTGACATATTGGATTGGATTTTTTTTTATTCAAGATGGCGGATGCCGTGGTGGCCAGTTTGTAAAAAGAACAAAAAATGCAATTTTTCGATGGGAAAAATTTGGTAGTTGGCAACATTTCAGCGGTTTACTTTGTACAGAGCGATTATGTAACTTGACTCGAAGTATTGCCAGGTTTTGTTAATTTTTTTTCTTTCATACAAATTTGTAAACTTTCCATTCAAAAACATGAAAAGTAGAAGGAGAAACATTTTTGATTAAAATATTGACCCAGATATTTTAAAGAGGCTGTCTCAATGACATTTGGCTATTTTTATCTTTACCACCTGGCAACACTGGGAGCTAGATTTTTTTTCAATTTTTTTCCTGGTCTTCATGTTTCGAATAGTGGAGCAAAAACTATAGATCTGAAGTATTAACAATGTATGGAAGATTTATTCCTTATAGTATGGTGATTATGGGAAAAATATGAAATTACAATGTTGCCATACATAAAAATTGTTTTTTATGCCAATGAAATATTATATCGAATATTTCAGTGTGTTACCACAAGCCAACGCAATTAATTGTGTAAATATTTGGTAGTTAGTAATAAGTTGCAAATTTTGATGTAAAAAAATTTCAATGTTGCCATACAAAAATAATAATTTCCAAACAAATATATTTTTGTATGTAAGATTTCGCGCAGTTGTTTTGTTTTAATGTTGTTACAATGTATGACGCGTTTGAAGCTACTACTTAACTTTATTAAATATTGTAATAATCACTCAGTGTTGCCATACAAAAAATAAAAGTTTTCATACAAATGTTTTACCCTATCGAATTTGCCAGAAAATAGGTAATTTTGATTCGAATACATCAGTCTGTTGGCACCATTTAATGTAATTTTAATTACTTTGAATCTGTAGATACTCCCAAATTGTAAATATTTGTAGAAAAATATTTTCGTGTTGCCATACAAAAAAAGTGATTTTCATACAAACAAATTTTTGTATGTTAAATTTTCAGGTTTTGTCTCCTTTTGATGTCAACAAATGGTATGAGGCGTTTGTAGAAGGTACAGTATTGCATATGTTTTTGCAAAAATATTTCAATGTTGCCATACAAAAAAAAAATTTTTCATGCAAGTATTTAAAATTTTCCCGACAAATCGGGTATTATATAGAATATTTTAGCCTGTTGGCAACATTTGGCATAATTATAACTTTAAATTTATGGTAGGTAAAAACAATGTTAATGTTTCAGTGAAAATAAATTTTTGGGTTGCCATACAAAAAAACCGACTTTCACACAAAAATATATTTATTAGTCAAATATAAAAATTGTTGCCCCTTTTTAACGACACTACAATGTATGAAGCTTTGCAAGATACAATCATACTGTATATATTATTGAAAAAAAAATTCAGGGTTACCATACAAAAAATTAAAATTTTCTTACAAAATCTTTCAAGTATCGAATATGCCATGAAATTGTTATTTTGTATTCAACATTTCAGTCCGTCAGTGCTATTTAAGAACATTAAAATGTTCTAGGCATTTGGGAGGACGAACAATTTGTTAATTTTTGTACCAAAAAATATCAGTGTTGCCATACAAAAAATAATAATTTTCATACAAAGGCATTTTTCTATGTGATATTTTGGTCTGAGTATTTCATTTGAGGTCATTACAATATATGGGGAGTTTGTAAGTACTAATATTTTGTACATATTACAATAATAATACTCTGGTGTTGTCATACAAAATATAATAATTTTCATGCAAACGCTTTTTTAATGTAACTTTCAGGCTATTACGTCGTTTTGATTTTAGTGTAATGTATGGGCCATTTCTAGGTACCAATTCACCTTACATGTCGTTGCAAAAATATTTCTGTGTTGCCATACAAAAATTATACATTTTTGTACAAATGCTTTTTTGTGTGAAATATTTTACAGTATAGTCTCCTTTTGATATGAATACCCTTCAAAGTTAGAAACAATTCAGTGATTTTGATTAATATGACAGATTTTTTTTTTATTAAAATGGTTTTTGTATTTATATTACAATTATTAAATTAATACTTTCAAATATAAAATACGTATAAAATCAATAACAGCAAATATTATTGTAAGATGCTTACTTTTATGAGCTTTTTTCGTCTGTAGTTCCATCTTACATTTATGTAGTTATTATTGGTCACTTTTATTTAAATTCGTCAAACATTATAAAAAAAATTAACAAGATTTAACCAAGTTCAAACTTACCATTACTGACTGTACGGCTATTGTATATAAAAATAATCTAAAGATTGTACTGGCCACTTAGAGATTGTACCTACTCTAAATTTGGAATTAAAAAAACTCATGTTCAAAATTTAAAATTAATTGGCGGTAAATAGTTGCCTCAAGTTTCTTTTGGTTCTCGCAACCATTTTGTAAATTTTGTGTAATATTGTGGATTATTTTCAATTAGTGATTTATTTGAATGTGTTTGAATGTGTGTTTGTGGATTTTTTTTAATTTCGCGTAATAAGCACAACTTTCGGCATTAATTTTTAAGAGAAATTGGGTATGTAAGTACAAAGATTTTACTAAATGTTACGTTCGCCATATTTCACCACTAATTGATCAAATACCTAATTTATTAATTTACTTAGGGCCTCTTTCACCACCTTCAAGTAATAACTTCAATTTCACGATGATCGAGTAGCACTAATCATAATGGGAAACTGACCTGTACTCATAGCCTTTACTTGCCAATTAACTTTACTTGGGATTTAACTTGCGACTTAACATTTTACCTGAAATACATGTTTCTTCAACCCTCTTATGACCCAATGCAGGGCACAAATCTCCCCTCTAGAAAGTGGGAGGGATGTAGACCATAGTCTACCACGCTGGCCTAGAGTGGATAGGTGGATATCATGCCTTTGAGTGATTCTGAGTAACTCTCAGGCAAACATGGTGATTGAAAATATAGAAATTAAATATCAACAGCAATTAAAACGCACATAAAAGTTTTTTTTGTAAGAGCTGCGCGCCGGGTTTTGATCACGGTATATCCATGTCGGAGGCCGCGGTCTTACCCGCTCGGCCATCGCTGCTCAAGTACATATTTTATTTATAATAATTTATATAATTTCTTCCGTTTAGTCGTAATTCGTCATGCAAGGCTGCCCTTTTCATGTCCCGCTTATGGGCACGGGTCTCTTCCCATTATAGGGGAAGCATGGGGCTTACTCCACCACGCTTTGCAATGAGGGTTGGCGTCCAACCAGCTGTCTGATGTTTTCGAACCGCCACAAGGCCTCTGACAAGGTTTATCGACTACTACATAGCTATCGATATCACCCAGGTCCAACGGCTTAGCGTGTCTTTCGAAGCTTAGAAACGCGCTTGAATTTTGCCAGCAGTCATCCGTCTCACACGTTAACGACCATTTTATAGTCCTCGCGGTTTTAGTGGTCGCTACAGCCCATAGACATCTACAAATCTCAACCAAGCCAATCTTGCCTAAGGTCGTTTACAGTTGCGTTGATACTTGTATAAGTTGCTTTATTTGGCTGCAACCCTTTTTGCGTCCCACTGCTGGGCATGGATCCCTCTGCCTTATTGGGGAGGCCTGGAGCTTACTCCAATGCGGGTTGGTGGAGATGCGGGTTAGTGGCCAACCCGCTGCCGGGTGTTTTCAAACTGCCCATAAGGCCTCCGACAAGGTTTAACGACTGTTATTTATCGACCACAACCAGGATCGACGGCTAAACGTGCCCACCGAAGCACGGAAACGCGCATGAAATTTTTTACCACTAGCGGTCACCCATCTCATACCCAACCGAGCCCGTTTTGCTTAGTTGCATAGATCGTTTGCGTTCTACGCTAACCACCGGGCTATGCACGCCTCACTTCACTTCACGTTGCTTTACTTAGGTGATCACAAATAAATATTCGTAGTATCTAAATATAATACAGTTGTTTCACGGTAGAAATGGATTCAGCGATAGGTCTTTAGTTCCATCCACATAAAGGTGTGGCCAGCAACTGCATAGGTTATGATAGACTCAGCGATAGTACTTTCTCGGTTACAATCACAGAGAGAAGTGTGGCTGGCACCCACAACTTTCCACTGAAACACAACAGAACAGAGTTGATTCAAGCTGCTTCTACATTTCTAAAACCCCGAATTGGAACAGGACGGTGAAGAAAGCTCCAAGCCTTCCTCGTAATCGTCGTCTCAATATTTATCTTATAATAGCGTATCTCGGCGATTATAAATTTGAAAAAATGCTTTATCCTGTTTGTATTTTGCACTGGAGTTATGTAAAAAAAATGAGTCATCACCCATGCTTCTTTTACACTCATAGCCCCACAGTAGGATAGATATACCCTGTGTCGTGGGAACCATGGATACACACACACACAAAAACAGAAACACAAACAGATCGCGAGACCAGAAATTTTAAATTTATCATTCAAATTTCTGCTTCGCGGGGAATCGAACCCGGGACCGTCTGACCGACAATCAGACATGGTTACCATTACTTCACATGGGTATATACGATAGACAGTTTGGAATACTCCTCACTTCACTGCTCTGTTAACCTGCAAGAGGCTCTGATGTCATTGAATCATTGTCACCACTAATATAAGTAAATTTAAGATAAATGATGACTTTTCAATGCGTGAAATATGTTTTAACGGTTTTTATTCTCTAACTATAGATATTATTACAATAATTTTTTGTTGATAGATCATTTGGTTGTTTGTCTGAAAACAAAGATATCAATTGCTGCAATATCAATAAATAACTAGCTAAAAATTTTATTCAAATATACGACAAAAAGGATATCACGCGAGAAAGCAGCGCAGAAGAGTACAAGGTATTCAATTTTTTTGTAGATCTTCTCGCTTCTTTGCCCGGAAACGAAATTGTCAAATTTTGCTATATGAATAAATAAACATAACTGAACAGAAATTTTAAACTCATCATTTAAATTTCTGCTTCGAAGGGTATCGAACTCGAGATCCCCTGATAGGCAGTCTGGCATGGTAAACATTGCGTCACACGGGTATATAAAATACACAGTTTGGAATACTCCTCACCTCACTACCTACCCGGTTAACCTGCAAAAGACTTTCCAGACTTTAATTTACCATTACACAATAATTTTGACTGTTCTATAAACTATGGTGCAACGATATCTATATATTGATATAGAGAATAATTTGTATCGTTGATACGAGTAGATCATCTCGGTTCTTTGCCTGAAAACAAAGATATCAATTGTTGCTACATAAATAAATAACTAGCTAAAAATTTTGCTACCGAAATACGACAAAAAGGATGCCACGCGAGCAGCTTGCTGCGAGCGCAACACGCGCAACCTAGTTATAATTATAAAAGGAAAAATAGGGAATTGGTAGTTTTTGAAGAACTTGCCTGTGTGTCTGTGAAACTTTTTTTATTTTAACTGACTTCAATCAAAAAGAAGGAGGTTATCAATTCGTCTGTATATTTTTTATGTTTGTTACCTCAGAACTTTCGACTGGATGAACAGATTTTGATGATTCTTTTTTTATTTCAAAGCTGATACTTCCCGTGTGGTCCCATTTTAATTTGGTCCAGTTCTGACAATGGTATCCATGCGAAAACCATATTTGCATTAAGTAGCTGCTCTACAAATGGACTAATAACTCAATATCACGCCAACCGATTATGATGATGCTTTTTTTTATTGGATTTTTTTTCTTCAAGGGTAGTTTAATAAGAGTTTGGTTAGGTTCCGACTAAGGGATCCATGACAAAATAACGGGACTCTTCAATTCGTAGGAGTAAATTAATGATACTCGATCGAATCATTTATAGACTAGTAATTGTCGTAATTGAATTTGATGATCAATGAAACTCCTTAACAGCTTACAGTAAGGTTGAAATCTGAGGTAGAACTGTTAACTGTTCCATTTAAACGGCGCTGTCTTAAATGAGCAGCACGTCTAGTATGCCTACCCACATTCAAACAAATAAGTTAGTATACATCATTTTTACTAAAATGCAAAAAATAAACAAAAATTTTCACAAAAAAAAACCGACTACAAAAGAAAACTACCTATTCCAAAACAAATGAAATTGCACTAAAAATAAAAAATAATTGCTTATTCTTATACAATTAGATTTAGAATAGTAGACTTACATTTTCTACTCATCAATATGTAGGTACGATCTGTGTTTACGATAATAATATAATGTCAGTACAATTATTATTATTTTTGGAGTCAAGAAATCGGAACAGTAGTTTTTAAGTTTAATTAGGATAAATTATATGATACTGAGTTACATAAACAGAATAGTTTTCTGCTGTTTTGTATTATACAACTTAGGCCCTCCTATTTAATACCCTTATCATAGGGTTGCACAAACAAATGTTATCCGCCATTTTGGGATAGCGGCCATCTTGGATTTGTTTTTTATAATGTACTTTATTCTACAAATTAATCCCTTTTATTTGATACCCATATTGTGTGGCTTTTTGTGCAAAAAATATGTGATCCACCATTTTGCTGCAGCGGCCATATTGAATTAACGAAAATGTTACTAATAATTATATTGTCATTTAAAATAAAAGTGTATTTCAAACTTCAGCTCAATCAGACTCTCGAAAGTGGTTCAAATTTAGCTTGCAATATTTAACTAAGGGCCTCGTTTACCATCTTCAAGTAAAGTGTTGATTAGTTATGACCCAAGTAAAGTTAATTGGCAAGTTAAAGCTATGAGTACGGGTCAGTTTATCATTATGATTAGTGCTACTCGAACATTGTGAAATGGAAATTGAAGTTACGGGTGACTTTAACCGACAATTAGCGTACTTGTCACTTTACTTGAAGGTGGTGAAAGAGGCCCTAACACTAACAACCTTACTAACACGGCAAGCTTACCATCTTCAAGTAAAGTGTTGATTAGTTATGTCCCAAGTAAAGTTAATTGGCAAGTTAAAGCTATGAGTACGGGTCAGTTTATCATTATGATTAGTGCTACTCGAACATTGTGAAATGGAAATTGAAGTTACGGGTGACTTTAACCGACAATTAGCGTACTTGTCACTTTAGTTGAAGGTGGTGAAAGAGGCCCTAACACTAACAACCTTACTAACACGGCAAGCTATAAATGCTTGTAAACATACTTTTCTACATGAGATACACAACAATTAACAATGGAATTTTTACTACCCTATCACTTGTTGTATTAAGAAGATGGTAAATCATCACAACATAATATTTAAAATTATTAGCTATTCAAAGTGTCAAGCACACGCTGCGCGCTGTAGTCACGCCGCTCTGTAGTGGGAGCATCGAACTAACATTGCTACGAACTTGTGCGACGTCCAGGGCGCCGCGTGGCGCAGAGCGACATGTCCACTCTCTGTAAGCGCTTGGCGCGGTCTGCCTGACTCGTAGCTTGCGTCGAGTATTATAATGCGAGTTTTAGGTTACTTTAAAAGATTATTAATGCCAAATTTTTATTCACAATTTGATTATGTTTTTCAGAAAACGGATTGTTTATGAACTGAAGTTTATTTATGTCTATTAAATTTTATGAATGACTGTTCCAATTGGCCGAAATTAAATGCAATGTCTGGCCCATTTTCTCTTAAAATTGACTAATTTCAATATTTTTTTACTAGTTTTTTGTATGAGAGTGGTAAAATGTGACACACACATTTTATAGGCGATTCTTACAGCAATACACAGCATTTTTTTCAATCCGCTGAGGTTTCATAATGATCTAGAAATATGTAACATTCTGTACCCATTACAGCAAAAATTCACAAAACTGTCATCGTCTTCAGGTCTAATAAGCACAACAAAGTAATAAAAATAAAAATGTGGCTAATGTAATAGCTTATTATTGAAATGACCAGTCATATTGTGCAATAAAACTTATGGATATGTTGTATTTTAACTGCAAAATCTCATGTGTAAAATCAGGGAAATCAGCGAAATCGGCAAAATTTCGTATACGGCCTCTTAATCATTAATTATTTCTAATATAGTAAAAGCTACTCGTCATGTAGCCCAACATGTCTGATTCCCTGGCCTGCACACATCTCGGTGGGAACTCTGTAAACCATTCAAGCTTCGCCTAAATACACTGTACACAAGGGAGCACAAAGTCAGAATCCACAAGAGCGCGAAGGGGGGTGTTATAGCACATTGAGATGGATGCGGCGCTCGTGGATGGCGGAGAGGTTCCGCGTGCTGACGGCGCGCTGGGCGTCGAAGGGCGAGCGGAAGGCCACGCGCGCGTCCCCCGTGGGCTGGCCGCGCTCGTTGTAGCGCCGGATCACGTCGTCCTGCGACAGCTCGAAGTCGCCGAAGAAGGCCAGGATGTCTTCGATGGACGCGCGGAACGGCACGTTCTCCATCGACACGACGCAGCCCGGCGAACCGAAGTCCTCGAGCGCGGGGTCCTGCTCGTCCTCGACGCGCTCGCGCTCGCGGCCGCCGTCGAAGCCGCCCCGGCCGCGGCCGCGCCCGAAGCCCCGCCCCCTGCCGCGCTCCGGGCCGCGGCCGCGCTCGTTCCAGCCGCCGCGCCCCCGGTACCCGCCGCGCTGCCCGAACCCGCCGCGGCCCTCGTCGAAGCCGCCGCGCCCCTCGTCGAAGCCCCCGCGGCCCTGGTCGAAGCCGCCGCGTTTGAACCCTCCCCGGTCGAAGCCGCGGCCCCGGAACGAGCCCCGCGGCGCGAAGCCCCCGCGCTGCGGCTCGAAGAACGGCGCCGGGCCGTTGCCGAGGAGTCCCTCGCGTCTCGCCTCGGGGTCCTTGGGGCTCTCGAGGGCCTCCTCGACGACCCGCTTCGAGACCAACTCGATGTTCACCCGGCAGTCCTCGATCTTTTGCCCGTGCTTCGCGACCGCCTGCATCGCCTCCTGTGTGGATCGAAACTCGCAGTAGCACTCCCCGGAGGGCGTTCCGTTCGGATCCAGCATTATGTGGATCCTCGCGGGGACGGCGCCCGTGTCGGAGAAGAACGTGACTATGCTTCGATCGTTCGCCGCCTGGGGTAGACCTTTCATTAGGACACAATCGAGGGCCTCGTTTTCCATGTCGACGGAGAGGACGTGAGGATTTGGAATTGGTCCTCCCGGGACCTGCTCCGCCTGGAAGGGCGGCCGCACCGGCCAGTTATTGCCAGTAGGGCGGGGCCCCGGGGCGACGGTGCCTTGTCGGACCGGGAACGCTCCGAATTGTGGGCTCGGGAATGGTCCTGCGAAATTTTGCGTTTGCCCCGGAAACTGGGGGTTGGGGAAGAAGGTTGCTTGAGGTTGCAGTTGTGGGCCTCCTTGGATAGGTGGCGCTCCTGGCATCACGGGGCCACCGTGCATGGGGCCGCCCTGCATAATGTGCCCTCCTTGCATTGGGGGAACTCCCTGGATCTGCGGACCGCCTTGCATCATGGGCGCGCCCAGCTGCGGTCCTTGCTCCATTTGCGAACGCCTCTGTCTGGGATCTCTGGGCGGGGGCGGTTCCTGCGATTCTTCCATGCCGTTAGTCGGTTCCATAGCTTTCTCGAAGGCATTATTACCTTTCTCCCTTTCGTACTCTTCGCTAGTCACGCCGACTATCGTAGGTTGGCGTCTACCGAAAACGTATCTCTCCTTGTTTTCCAACACTGACTTGGCATCTTCGGGCTTCACGAAATGTACAAACGCTATTTTAGTTCGCGTGCTGCGGCAATCTTTGAGTATGATAGAGAGGAGGGAGAAATCACTGAAGGTTTTTATAATGTCGAGTTCCTTAACAAAGTTGGGAAGATCGGTCAATTTAAGTATGTTGAAGGTTGGTTGCGGGACGTTGGGAGTCTCCTCGTTCTCAGCGATGACGAGAGCGACGTCATCGTCGTCGTTCTCTTCTCGGAATGGAAGGAACGAGTCCACCGCCGAATCGTAGGCTTCATCATCCAACGCTTCGACGACGACTTGGGCGCCTTTCAGCTCATTTGATTTCTTCTGTAACGCGAGCTGTCTGGAGCGAGTGTCGCAAAACCGAACGAAAATATTGCCCGTGCGCCTTCCCATGTTGTCGTTAATCATTTTTATGCCGTGCTTGTCTATCATGAAGGGGAAGAAGCGGCGAACATCGCCGTAGCTGGTGTGGTTCGGCGCATTCCTGATCGCGACGCAGCAATCCCGCTGCGGTTCGTCGAACCTGGAGGGGCGGTCCCGGCGGAATCCCCCGCCGCCGCGAGGAGCGTTTCCGCCACCGCGATTACCCATAAAGCGGTTGCCGTTCTGTTGGTCTCCTTGAAACGCATTTGGGTTACGTTTCTTGCCTAACTCTTGTAACTTGTTGAACGTATCCGCCAACGCGGGGTCGAACCTATTTTCGTGTAGGTTCGGGGGGCCCGGCGGTCCGTTTTGTATCATGCCCGGTTGCATCGGCATCTGCTGCGGAGATATCGCCTTCGGGGGCATCCTGGGGAACTTATTTTGATTCGTGTTGACCGAAAAGTCGGAAGAACTGTCGAGAGAGCGTTCCTGGCTGGCATTGATCGGCGATTTGCGTTCGATTCGCTTGTCGCGCGAGCGTCGGGGCGACATTCTGTCCCGGGACCGACTGCGGTCCTTGCGATCGCGTTTGCGATCTCGCCGGTCCCTGCTGCGGCTGCGATCACGGCGTCTCCGATCCCTCGACCGGGATCTGTCTCGTCGATCTCTTTTGCGGTCCTTTCGGTCCCTGTCTCTCGATCTTGAGCGAGATCGCGTGCGCCTCCGGTTATCTTGCTTGCGCGATTTATCTAGCTTTTCATCGTCGTCGTCGGGAGTTATTATTGTGGGGCTGGCCATGGGAGGCGGGATTTCAATAACCGCGGGTTGAGGGATCTCTTGTGGGTTTCCGATGCCAGGTATGCCAAAGTTTGATAGGGGGTTGTTGCCTAGAGCAGCAGAAAAGGGTGTAATGGCTGGGGGGGTCGGCGTTGGGGGGACAATGGCGGGGACTGGGGGCGGTGCGGGGGCGGGGGTCGCGGTCAGAGACAGGATGGGCACGCTCTGACGCGCCGCCTCGATCACTTTGTGCATCTCCGAGCGCGAACTCAACAATAACTTCACCTGGATTTCCTTGATCTTTCCTCCATTTAGCATCATCCCTTGGCGCGCATCTTCGTCCGTGCTGTAACAATGGAGAGATGATGTTTAAAAGCCGTTGTAATACATACGACATTGATATCTATTTTATTAAAACCTCAACACACATGTTTCATTTAGTTGGTAGTTGCTTAATGTTTTTATTTACTAAAATATTTTTTTCATTGTTCTCTTAATTTACTGTATATATGTATTATTTTGTAAGTATCATTCATTTTTCATCGTAGTTGTAGTTTTTACTTTAATTTTAATGTTTAATCTTTTTGTCCTTTTTAAATTTAATTTTATAATTGTAATGAATAATGAAATAAACATGACTTGCCATCTGTATTTATGAATTTTAATATAATCAAATATAATGTTTTGTAATTTTAACGATTGTGTGATGAAAATTATCAATTTTAGAAATCAACATAAATAATAATTTGAATCTTTAAATGTCTCCAACATCTCGGCTTCGCATTTCTATTATTATGATAGTAGTGCGATAGTCCAGGATAGTATTTCAATCACTCAAAATTAATTCCAATATTAAAAAAAGAGTGTAATTTAATCTAATTACCAAATAAAAGTTAATTAATATTATAAAGCAAACATTAAACAAGAATACCTACGAAAATAATAGTGTTTCAAAAGTCGATATATGGATATCGACTCTTGGTAACACTAACACGCAATCACTTGTTTTTGTTGGTTGTTTTGTCCAATAAATAAGTAGATACTTATTATCTGGGCTGTTTCATTGAATATTGTGGTATCTCCCTCTCTTTGTATGTATGTATTTACATATACAAAAGTTCATAAACAAAAAATTACAATAGAATAGTAGTAAACCACAACACTACTTTCCATAGTGATGACGTCACTGTCACGACTGGACGACAATGGCGCCCATAATATTTCCTTTTTTAACTTTCATAGAGGTGTACCCCTATCGCTTGTTAAGTAACGATTCGAATACGAAATCGATGTTAGGGGAGTTTTGGCGGGAAATACATATTGTGCTCTTATTTTATTTTTACTTTCTTGGTGTATTTTTGCGTTCCTTCCAATTGACACCACCAGAACGACACCACCGCTGGTGTCATATGGAATCTCTAGTCCACATGACACCACCGACTATTAGTGATGTTACATACAGTAAAATTGACTATTTACCTACTAGGAACCATCCCGGGCGTTATAAGAACAACTCATCAAAGTTGCTTAGTTGTTGATATGAAAACTGCAATTTAGATAAAGTAATTTGAAAAAGTATATATTTATCTATCACTCAAATGGTCATCTTGACATTGTTCATTGCAATTTGCCTACTATTGTCTTTCCGTCTTTAAATTTTTTTCAAAATGGATTTTTTTGTCCGTTCTTAAATACATTAAAATGAAAATTACTTAAATAAAAATTAATATTATTATTTATCGTTTAACAATAGGTAACTTAAAATAATGAATTGGGAGCTGTTTGTCAAAAACGCGTTTCTAGACATCACTAGGGTGGTGTCATATGGACTAGAGATTCCATATGACACCACCGGTGGTGTCGTTCTGGTGGTGTCAAGTGGAAGAATCGTATTTTTGTGTTATATCGGATAAACTTAGATATGAGCGCCGCGCCGGCGCGCCGAGTGAGCGAGAAAGATAGTTGAATCGGTCACTAGTCAAATAGTATTGTGGTATCTCCCTCTCTTTGTATGTATGTATTAACATATACAAAAGTTCATAAACAAAAAATTACAATAGAATAGTAGTAAACCACAACACTACTTTCCATAGTGATGACGTCACTGTCACGACTGGACGACAATGGCGCCCATAATATTTCCTTTTTTAACTTTCATAGAGGTGTACCCCTATCGCTTGTTAAGTAACGATTCGAATACGAAATCGATGTTAGGGGAGTTTTGGCGGGAAATACATATTGTGCTCTTGTTTTATTTTTACTTTCTTGGTGTATTTTTGTGTTATATCGGATAAACTTAGATATGAGCGCCGCGCCGGCGCGCCGAGTGAGCGAGAAAGATAGTTGAATCGGTCACTAGTCAAATAGTATGAACGTGCTCGTTGATACTATTTGACTAGTATTGAAGTGGGACGGGTTAAGCTAGTTAGCTATGAAAAATGGCTGCGTCGTCGGCTCTAGAAAATGTGTACCTACGTTTATAAAACGAAAAAAGAAAAAAATACAGTGACGTCGCTACGGACGCTATCCCGAGTGAAATCAAAGCACAGTCACTGCTGGAACTATTTTGAAAACTTAATTGTAAATTAAGATGAAAAAGAAAGAACAGTTCTCAACGATCAAGTGTTTTGTGACGCATGTTTAAGAAATGCAAAGGAAAAGACTGCTATTTATGGCTATAAGTACTTCCTAGTCTATTTTTATTTTATTTTTGATATTATTGCAGATTTGTGGTCAGAAGGGTTTAATTTACCACCTTAACTAAAAATAATGAAAACTATCCTCTAAAGCCTCTTAATGCATTTGTGGCCTTATGCAAATTTCCAAAAATCAACTATCTGGCAGATGCCTGGATATCGCAAAGGCCTTTGACCGGGTCTGGCACAGGGTCCTTTTCGCGAAGCTTCCATCTTACGGTCTTCCCGTGAGTCTATGCAACTGGGTGGCAAGCTTTCTGTCTGAGCGGCAGATTAAGGTAGTTGTTAACGGATGCTGCTCAGATATGAAGCCCATTAACACCGGTGTTCCCCCAAGGCTCAGTGATGTCTCCTATTCATTCTGCATATCAATGACATTCTGCAAAAAACACGCGGTATACATTGCTATGCAGATGATAGTACGGTGGACGCACTATACACCTGTCGAGCCATTGCCTTTCGGTCACAAGTGGAGGAAAGCAGAATAAAACTTGTGTCTGAAGTCCAGAACTCTCTGGAGTGGTTCTCGTAATAGGGTCGACTTAACCTTGTTGAGTTTAATCTTACAAAGACACAAGTTTGCGCGTTTACCGCTAAAAACACCCATTTGTTTTAGCGCCCAAGTTCCAGAGAAGCCGTTGGTGAAAGTGTCGGTATCTTGGGAGTTGACATTACGAGTAAAGTGCAGTATCGGAATCACCTGGAGAACAAGGTCAAATTGGAATCCAAAAAGCTTGATGTCCTTAACAGGGTGAGGCAGTACTTCACTGCGGGGCAACTCCTAACGCTGTATAAGGCCCAGGTAAAACCTCACAAGGAGTACTGCTCGCATCTCTAAGCAGGAGCATCAAAATGCTATACTCATTTGACTCCGTTCAAAAGCGCGCAGTCCGAATCATCAACGACCCAAGCTTGACCGACAGGCTAGAACTGCTAAGCTCGCTCTGCACGTTTTACCGACTTTACTATGATGAGCGCACTGAGGAACTTTTTAAAATGATGCCTACGTCAACATTTCATGAATATACCACCAGACGAAGGTTAAAGTGCCACCGACACCATCTGGAATCGTGGCGGTCCTCCACAGTCCGCTATGCACGCTCTTTTTTTTACCACGGACGTGTAAGTTATGGGACAACCTCCCAGCTGAGACATTTCCAGTGGACTATGACATGGGGTTCTTCAAGAAAGCTGTAAAAAAGCTCTCCTTCAAAGCCGACACTGCTCGGGTAGCTCCCTTGGGGTTACCCGTGTCCATAGGCGACGGTGATCGCTTAACACCACGCGGCCCGTCTGCCTTTTTGTACTGTTTATTTAAAATAAAAAAACTATCCTGTCATACACCGACCTGCAATATCGGCGAATTGTTATTCGAAATTGTATAATTACGTTGTTTTTTTTTCCTAAGTGCCAAAAATGTCACACTTTCCTGAACCATAATTTATTTATTTTTAAGTTTTAATAAATGTTAATATTTTTATCGATAAACTACGACGTGTTTTTTTAAAAAAAAAATATCTGCCAACATCTAAAAATTCTTTGGAGGTCACGCCGCCGACGACTCCAAAAAGTCGGCGCGCCGCCGCGGCGCCGCCGACCTCCCACCCATCGGCGCTCATATCTAGATAAACTTCATGGCATTTTGTTAGATATAAGTTAATTATAAGTAGTGCAAGAGTGTTGTGAATTAAAATAACAGCGCGAAAATAGGGTTTTTCGGCTTGGCTCCAAAATTCCATTGGTCACATTCTGGTAAAGAAGCTATAAAGATCGCTTTACTTGAATGTCTGACTGATTTGACTGACGACTTACTGACTTTACCTATTATTACTCGTTCAGTTTCACCGAAACTGGAAAAAGTGATGCAAAAATTATACTTGACGCTGGCAATATGCAGAGTTTGCGATGCCATAACTGAAGGAAAAAAAATCGATGTTATCGAAGAAATGATATCGAAAATTCTTCATCATCATCACCGAGCAATCGCTCATTTTGCACTGCACTACTTTTCAAACGCTTCGCATATGACGTCATCAGCATGTCGTCTATCCTTGACCACGGCGCCCAGTGAACTGATTATTATCGGTGTCGTGTCGCGCTAGAGTTGAAATATTTCTTCAATATTTCTCAGTACAGTCAGTAGCTCTAAAGTTCCTGTTTTTTACCCTCACATGTTGCTGAGACTTTCTTTTTTTGAGGAATGTAGAATTAAAATACCAGTTATTATTTCCAATGTCATTATTTCTTATTTTTATTGACTGGGTTTTTTGTCAACTATAGACGTCGTTGGCGTCCGGAGCCCGCAAGTGCTGGTCAAGCATAGGTGGCTATGGCGGTCAAAAGGTTAAAGGTAATAATAATAAAGGCTTAAATTATTCTGAAAGCATTTCAAGGCGTGCAATGAGTAATGGACTTTCCGGCTGACTTCATTAATATGAGCCGACCATAATAAATTTTAATCAAATGAATATTAATTGAGTAGGTATTTAAAATTATACGACTTTTAATATCCCCCCTCTAAAATCTCGCCAATCCCTTTTCGCCTTCTAAGCAATCACTGAAATATATTTTATGAACATTGTCCGAAGGCCGACTCCGACATGGTGACCACACATTATACATAATACAACCCTCATTACATCGCTCATCGGATTACATCATTGAAAAAGTCTACAGATCTGAGAATCTGAGATCGAACCAGATAAATGAAACATATCACCAGTCATCATAATCAGATTTTCTGCATGCTACATCATCCTATTCAGCAATACTGTCGTCGTCCTCCAATAGTTGCTGATCTTCTGGAGGGACGTGTTACGTACGGACAAAGTGACTCAGTGTTAATAGTATGGCGGCATCTGATGCCGTGCAGGTGTCGCGCATCGTTCTCACGAATGTGCATTCCCGTACCTAACTTTCGACGGGTCTCACCAATTTTAGATGTAGGTTAGCTTTCTATCTATCTATCAGCCTTTTAAAGTCCACTGTTGGACATAGGCCTCCCCTAATGTTCCGACACTTCGTCCGGTCCTGCGCCCTTCTTCAGGTCATCAGTCCACCTAGTTGGAGGGCGGCCTGTGCTCCTTTTGCCAAGTCGTGGTCGCCATTCTAGGACCTTTCTTCCCTATCGGTTGTCAGTCCTTCTAACTATATGGCCTGCCCACTGCCACTTTAGCTTGCAGATTTTGAGAGCTATGTCGGTAACCTTTATACGTCTACGGATTTCATCGTTTCGGATTCTGTCGCGTAGAGAAATACCAAGCATAGCCCTCTCCATCGCTCGCTAAGCGACCTTGAGCCTATGGAAAAAGCTAAGTGAGAGACTACGTCTCAGCGTCGTAGGTCATCACTGGCAACACACACTGCTCGAAAACTTTCGACTTCAGGCACTGAGATATTGTGGACGAGAAGATACTTCGTAGTTTCCCAAACGCTGGCCAACCGAGTAGGATTCTACGACTTACCTCTCTCTCGAAGTTGGACTTACCCATACGGATTGCTTGTCCTAGGTAGATATACTCGTCAACAACTTCGAGAGTAGCGCCATCAACAACAACCGGTATAGGTGTGACTGACATTAGACATTATCTTCGTCTTGTCCATATTCATCTTAAGACCCACCTTTGTGAGGCGCTATGTAAGTCAACTAGCATAGCGCTGAGCTCTTCCAGGTTCTCCGCCAGGATTACTATGTCATCGGCAAATCAATGGTGTGTGAGGTGTTCGCCATTGATGTTAATACCCAGCCCATTCCACTCCATCAGCTTGAACACGTCTTCCAGTGCAGCGATAAACAGCTTCGGAGATATAACATCTCCTTGTTGTACTCCGCACTGCAGTGGAATAGCTCCAGTGCTTTCGGCGTGGACTCTGACTGCCGCTTTGTGCAAACACTTCAATACCTCGATGTACCGATAGTCAATCTGCAATCGCTAGAGAGACTCTAGCACCGCCCAGGTTTCTATAGAATCGAAGGCTTTCTGATAGTCCACATACGCAATACATAGCTGCAGATTATATCTGTCTTTTGTATAACCTGTCGCAGCGTGTATGTGGTCCAGTGGTACAGCCTTTTCGGAATTCGGCTTGTTCGGGAGGCTGGAAGTCGTCAAGCCTGCGCGCAATACGATTAGTAAGAACCCTTGAAAACAGTTACAGTTACATAAAGATAATTTAAACTAAACAAATGTCTTTTCTTAGTATCCGTGTATTATGAAAATCTATGAAGCGGAATAACAGTGTGAAGACAAAGCTTTTCAGTTAGAGTCTACCCTAAGGCGAACCCCCAGGGGTCCACGGGAGACTCGACAGGGGTCTACGTTGGCGTT
This sequence comes from Pyrgus malvae, assembly GCA_911387765.1. Taxonomy (NCBI): domain Eukaryota; kingdom Metazoa; phylum Arthropoda; class Insecta; order Lepidoptera; family Hesperiidae; genus Pyrgus; species Pyrgus malvae. Next base: position 2,738,568 of record OU426968.1, on the reverse strand, counting down.
AATTCGAGGTTGGATATCAGCCGTAACGCAAATCTTAAAAAAAAATCTAGAGCTTTGGGGACACGGTAGTAATGTAGCTGCATGGAGTCCACCGGAACCAGCAAAATTTTGAAAGTGGTCTATGAGAAAAAAGTTTGGGAACCTGTAAGTTAGACTGTCTTACAGTCTAACTTACATACGATCTCTATCATACGATCTGGTCAAGCAGGTCGATCAGAAATACGAATAAAGCGTATTCGGATTTCTGATCGACTTTGATTAGCTAATAATAACAGCTAACAGACCACTCCTGAGGATTTAGATTATGATCATTATTATAAAAAATGATAATTTTTTTTTCTTTCAGTAATGGCATCGCATCTGTACATATTACCAATTTCAAGTAAATATTACAGATTTCGGCAGTTTCGAATTGGGCTATATATTATTAGTGTAAGTTAAATCAGTCTGTCAGATGTTCAAGAAAAGCGATGGCTACTTTACCAGAACTTCTGTGATGGAGTTTCAGAGGCAACCTAAAATAGTTTTTTTAATACAGTTGCTCAAAAAGTGACGTATTGCAGGGACGTTTAGCGTGCGGAAAGTGGGCTATTACACACTCGTGCTTTTTCTTTACCTTTTCAACTCATGCGTTCTCTTTCCCAACTGTCAAAATAATGTCTATAAAAGAAAAAACCCACCACTAAGTTTTAGAAGTTTTTATGATTCATGCAAATATTTCTAAAAAGAAGCTACTAATTTGTTTCATTATCAGATTTAATGATTTGATTCAATGAGTTAGGATAGGTTTGCAATAAATGTCTGTCTTTGAAATATCATCAACCCAACTCGAGTTACTTCATTTAAAAATATACAAAAAAATTTAAATATAACTAAACTATATCTTATAACTTTTTCAAGGCTGTGCTCACCTTACATAAATATTCAATACAAAATTATTCGTTTGAACGAGTCAACATAAAACGAGACCTAGGATTAACGCTTGATTCTCGTTTAAATTTTTGGGAACACGTCTCAGAGATATGCGCTTGAGCTCACAAAACTCTAGGTTTTGTAATAGGAACAGCCGCCAAGCCAATTTCACTTATACTCGCGTAGCTGTTATTCTGTATAATGCGTATGTACGCAGGAAACTAGTTTTTTTTTTATTTGAATGGAGTAGCAGACGAGCATGCAGGCCACGTACGTGGTGTTTGTGGTCGCTACAGCTACAGCCCATGGACATCTACATACAACCTCAAGCAAGCATAGGTAAGTCTTGTCTGAAATCGTATAATACAGTTGCGCTGCTACTAGGGCTTGAATATCGGACGCTTTTTCAATTCCGGAATTGGGTTTCGATATTCAATATTTCAATTCCGGAATTCCGGAACTCAAGTGTCTTTTTGTACAAAATAGTGATACATAAAAGTTGAAATTGACTCTAAGAAGACTATAAGTGTAAAAAAATTGCAAAAATATCATAAGGTAAAAGCTCCAATCAAATGCCCGACAGGTAACCAAAGGATGACATTTTCGAAAAAACTCAAATAATAAGAATGTTCTTGTTTACATGCCAATTATTTTGATGACAAGAGACTCCTAGCATCATCGGTTTCAAGATAAAGCAAGAATACAATGCAGTTCCCCTTTAAAAGTTTAAATACAATAATTTGTTATTTACAATGTGACAGAAAAATACATATTTGCTGCCATTTATTATTGTTTTAGTTAAGGAGACTTCAAACTCTCAGGTATCATTTTATCCTTTTTGTTATAAAATTTCTCCTTTATTTTTATTTGATTGGAAACGATTGGATCATTTCTGAAGAAAACAATAGATTTTTTCTTGGTCCCATTAGTTATTTCTAAAAAAGAGTGTCTGTTATTAGTTCCAAAAAACAGTCTGAAACCTAAAAGATCACATGTATGTTTACATTTGGTGTTACAACAAAATTCATTTCTAAGTTATTTTGACTATGCTCTCACATTTTGTTAGAAAAAATGCTACCTATAAAAATTTAATAATCTGTTACACTGAAAAATTAAATGGTATGCAAGCACTAAGTGCAGACAAAGTGTGCCGCGGTACTGCGTCAGAAGATGTTTAAATTAAAAAAAGTCTAGATCAAGCCCACACACTTAAGACTGCCAAAAAGAGAAACCAAGATTTTGAAAATAATTATAGGTACTATAAAGCCTAAGTACTGAATAGGAGAGATTAGATTCTGGAGATAATATAGACAATATATTTCACGATTTTTTTTGTACTGGTACTCCTTTTGCCGAGACGTGGTCGCCATTAGAGGACCTTTCTTCCCCATCGGTTGTCGGTCCTCCTTACTATAGGCCTGCCCATTGCCGTTTCAGCTTACATATTTTGAGAGCTATGTCGGTAACCTTCGTTCTTCTACGGATTATATCGTTACGGATTCTGTCGCGTAGAGAAATACCAAGCATAGCCCTCTCCATCGCTCGCTGAGCGACCTTGGAAAAGGCTAACTGTAAAGGAACACGTCTCAGCGCCGTAGGTCATCACTGCTCGAAAACTTTCGACTTCAGGCACTGAGGTATTCTGGACGAGAAGACACGTTGTAATTTCCCGAACGCTGCCCAACCGGGTTGGATTCTACGAATTACCTCTCTTGAAGCTGGACTTACCCATACGGATCGCTTGTCCCATGTAGATGTACTCGTCGACAACTTCGAGAGTAGCGCCATCAACAACGACCGGTATGACATGGAAATTAGACATGATCTTCGTCTTGGCCATGTTCATCTTAAGACTTACTAGCCCGTTCCACTCCATCAGCTTGAACACGTCTTCCAGTGCAGCGGTAAACAGTTTCGGGGATATAACATCCCCTTGTCGTACAGTCGCTACAGTGGATTAGGTCCACTGCTTCCGTCGTGGACTCGTACTGTCATGGTTGCGGCTTTGTATAAACACTTCAACATCTCGATGTACCGATAGTCAATCTGGCATCGCTGGAGAGACTAGCACCGCGCAGGTCTCGATAGAATCGAAGGCTTTCTCATAGTCCACATACGCAATACATTGCGGCCGATTATACTCTTCAGTCTTTTGTATAACCTGTAGCAGCGTGTGTATGTGGTCCATGGTACTATAGCCTTTTCGGAATCCGGCGGAATAGACGTGGCTCAGAAGCGCGATGGGTCTATAGTTCTTTAAAAGGGCTCTGTCACCCTTTTTATAGAACAACACCAGTGCACTTCTGCTCTACGCCTCCGGGACAGTTCCACTACTGATGACGGTATCAAACAGTTTTTGGAGCACCACTAGGAGGGATTTCCCTCCAGCTTTCAGCAGCTCTGATGTGATACCGTCATCGCTCGGTGCTTTGTTGTTTTTAATCTGATTAAGGGCCCTTCTAATTTCGTACAGGCTGACGTCCGGAATATCTTCGGTATAGTGTCGGGTCAATTTGGCTCTCTTATCGTTCACCACATTGGTAACGGGAGCTTTTGAGGAGCTGTACAACCGTCCGTAGTACCTCTCAATTTCTCTCTGAACTTCCGGCTTAGACGAAACTATAGTGCTAGACTCCGTCTTCAATCTTGTCAACTGGCTTTGCCCAATACTCAAATCTCTTGAGAATACTTTAGTGCCTTGGTTCCGCTATTTAGTATTTTTGACGCGCTTTGTGTTATGAGCACGCAGATCGCGTGATCACAGATCGATGTCCTTAGTGATAAAATATTTTATTTTCAATATCGAAATTTCGATATTGGTCTCGCCAATTCCGGAATCGGAAACGATAATGGATTCTACCGGAATTCCGGAATTATGCGAATTCCGGAATTCCGGAGCTCAAGCCCTAGCTGCTACTCCGGAGGCTAGTGGTCGCCTCATGTACCTATGTGTGGCCGGCAACTGCACCTTTCCACCGAAACACAACAGAATTGGTTTACGGCAGAAGTGGGTGCAGCGGTGGTACTTCCCCGTGCAAACCATAAAAGTTCTACTTACAATAAAATATGAATACAATAGGTACCTATAATAGAATATGACGCAATCGTTTTCGATCCACATGAGAAGAAGTATTCTCTCATTGAAACACCCTGTTTCATTTCTCGACGCTGAAAAAAACCCTCCCAATTTTTCAAATATTGAAACAAAGTATCAAACAGCAAAGTAATAAATTGAGACAGCATTGCGATTACAATCTGTTATTAATAAAATAAGCCTTTGAAATGTATAAATTTCAAGGCAAAATACTAACGCTTTGGCAAAACTGGGTAGGTATATACAATAAACGTTAAAAACCCACTTTTTACATTTTTTTCGAAATGGGAGCTACTTCCGCACCGCCAAACCGCATCGAACATGGGGTCACACACCCCTGGGGGTTCAGCGGATGACGATGAGTGGATTACATATTACTCGTATGTTCGATGTTGACCTGTCTCTTGAGTTTCGTATTCCTTAAATTAGCGTTGTTTCACCTCTCATCTGTTTTAAATCTCCTCGGTCTGCCCAGCGATGGCCGAGGGGTAAAAAATTCTTGTTATAACCGAATCAGATGTTGCTTAATGGCCACCCATCCTACTTTTGACTGCATTCTACATTGCTTAGCTTTGTTGCCACTTTTTTTCGTAGGTGGTAGAACTATTATGGTTCGCCCGAGGAAGTACCACCGCTACACCCACGTCTGCCGTGAGCAATTCTATTGTGCTTTGGTGGAAAGGTGCAGTTGCCGGCCACACTTACATGAGGCGACCACCAGCCTCCGGAGTAGCAGCGCAACTGCATACGACTTTTTTTTTGGTATCGGGGGGAAACCTTCAAAAGGTACCCGACACCTTGGGAGAGGATACCGGGATATGTGGGATTTGACCGCACTAAATCCCCCTCGGTGGCCTGCCTCTACGTTTGTGAGGACTCCGGGATCTCCATAGGAACGCACCGGTGTCCTCCACGCGCGGCGCCCCATAACGGGCCCATCTTCGGGAGAGCAGATGTGCTCTCCTGCACCTTCAGGTGTTCACGGCGGCATGCGGCCACGCATACACCACCGTCCCTCCCGGGGCTGCTGGCTGGACGGGTCAAGCTCCCACTCTCACCGTCCGCATCCCCGGAAGCCCCCTTTTAGTCGCCATCAGGCAGGGGATACCGTAGCTCTATTCTTAATCCCGAAGCTACAGGGACTAACTGCATACGACCTGAGACAAGACTTACCTATGCTTGCTTGAGATTGTATGTCTGCTCGTTTGCTACTCCATTCAAAAAAAAACACCCATCCTACTTTTTACCGCACTCGACATTGTTTAGCCATATTGATACCCATCATTTTCATTATGCTGTGCATCTTTTTCATTATACTTGTACGAACACGATTTTTCACATCTACCAGGCGTCCCATGACGGTTTCTTCAGTTTTTTTAGTTATTCAAATGTTGATTTAAATGTTCTAAGACTCTAACAAAACGCTTTGATTGAACCACTAAGAGATGCCTGTTTGCCAAAAAAAATATCCGGTATCCGGCCAAACTGCTATCCGTTTCATCTCTAGTATTATTACCATATTGGCGGCTCCACATTAGTGCCGTGTGTGTAAATTCACGGCAAAGTTCGTCCCCTCTACATCGCGCAAACCCTTCGTCCCATAAAAAAATTACCCTTTGATCAGGCAACAGGCGTGAAGATAGATAGATAAAGCTAAACATTCTTACACTTGCATCGAAGTATATTTACTAACACATAATGTACGTATATAAGAATAAACCAATATTTACCACATTTAAGGATTTACATATGTATTTCGAACTGTGCTTCGACCAGGAACAACCATTCCCACTTGCATTCCCAAAGTGTCGGCTTTATAATAAAATTCCAGTAAAAGAGTAATCCTTGCCTTTTCACAAATTTAAGAAAACCGTTAAGCCGCAAGGCCTATTATGAAACCAAGGACTATTTAAATGATAAAAGGCTTGGGATTAAATAAACTCACATAGGGCTATTTCTATATACACGTACCATGTAATAATTTTAACTTTTTAGAAATCTGTGAGCGGATTTGTTTGTGTGCGAGTAGTGTGATAGCATAGATAGTAGATACACACGATAGTTATCTCTTGTGCTCCTTGTCGCCACAATCATGCTGCATTTTAAATACAATTCTACCTGAAAATTTATTTAAAACAGGGCTGAAGTTTTTTTCCGCCCGCTTTTTTCTCCTTGCCCATATAAGCCTTAGCGCGCCCAAAGCGGATGACGGTCAGCCGATGGCCGATGGCCGTTCAACAATGACAAACATCAAGTATATATAACCCAGGATATTAATAAACTATTTCATACGTCATTTCACGGCGTGAAATGACGTGAATGTGGGGCGACCATAATATCAGGTCATAGTTGAATTTGTACTCTGTATAGAAATATAGTCCCGAAAAAAAAAATTGAAAAAACATACATTTTCCTTCTTAACTAAAGATCATCGTAAATAAAACATAAAAATCCATAGTACTTAATAAATACTATATAATACTTATTATAAATTCGAAAGTAACTCTGTCTATCTATAATGTCTGTAACGCTTTCCATTTAAAAGTACTGAACAATTTTAATAAGGTGGGGTTAAGGGCAAAAAACGGTTTATCTCGATTTCCGGCAAAACTGCAATTACTATGGAAAAATATTGAATTCGATAACACAAACAAACACCAAAAAATGAAAAGTTCTCGACAAAAAATCAAATCTTTTAAAACATAGGTACTGATCCTGCTTAATAAGAAGAATTTGTGCATACTTTTTTCAGTTGAGTAAAATGTAAAGTTGGACGGACCAACTGTGTTGGTCAGTCTATGTGTTGAAGGAGCTGGAGATTCTGGCTGGGCTGGATATACCAGCTTTTATGGCACAGAAATTCCTAAGTTCTTGATCTCTAACAGAAAGTGTAGTATTTCCATACCATTGCCAACTACATAACTTAAAATAGGTATTTGTTTCGGAAGAGGAACATGTCCGGCAATGTCCGGCATAGTAACAATATAGTAGATCTATGCTATTTATATTATACATAAAGTTTTTAACAAAACTTTAAACGATAAGAAATAATATTGTTCAGTAAGTAGGTAGGTACTTGGAATATTATTATTACACTTTTCCTTGCTAATTAATGGTAGTGACTGTTTTGGAGTTGGTGCCCATTAGAGCGAAAGGTACGCATTATTACCACGGGCCAGACTCCACAATAGTTTTAAGAGTCACTACCATTAGCAAGAAAAAGTATCAAATGCCAAGTAGGTACTTACTAAACAATTTTTTTCTTACCGTTTGAAGTCTGTTTTTTTTATGGTATAAACTTTTATAATTTTACTCTTTTTAGTGTTTTTAAATTCTGTATTGTTTAATTATCTATAATTGGCGATATTTCCACCTAACCCCTGAACGTTTTCTTAACTTTTATACTCATGGTAATCTCATAGTCTGATAGAATAAATACTACTACTATCGGTTCATGTGAACGTATTAACCATTGCAAGAATTTGCTCTCAACTCCTAACTGTTGAGGAGTTGTAATTTCAATCATCAGCTCAGCAAATGAGATGATAATTATCGGGCACGAATATCTGTATTGAGTTATTAAGAGGAAACGCTACCGGCGTATTCCCATACAAATGTATTTTCCTATTTTCTCCCTGGATAATGCTTCTAGAGAAATGATTTTTTGTGACTACATCTAAACCTGCTAAAGCTATGCCCCTATGTTTTGTTTTATTCAATCAACTAATTAGATCAGAAAATATGATTCTTCAAAAATCGTAAAAAATGCCTCTTTCATACAGCCCTAATCCAACAACTGCAAAACTTTGAAAGGTTTTTACAACCAAATAAAAACATAGGGGCATAGACTTATTCTATTTCTTGATACTTTGTGAAAAAAATGTGAAAGAGGAAACAGGATAATAAGAAACCTCGATTTAGTCAGAATGTTTGTAGGTATAATCGGTCTGAGCTTCATCTGTCCCTATCGCACGCGGAGGATATCACAGGGCGTAACGCGATAGCAATAGTTACTCCAAAATACCCATCTTTCTAATTCGGCTAAAGCCTACAAAAACAATGAGTGCGCCTATAAAGTTTGACCATTTCCCTAAATTTCAATAGCATTTCATCATCAGATTTTGACACGGTGGCTATGAGACCACCTCGGGAGTGTAAGTTTTTAAACAAAACTTATGAAAACTTCCTTTTGAAAAAGAATTTCCTCCAAACTCTTTACCGTAGTAGTACCTTCTATTATCAGCTCCGCAACATGAGATGATGATAACTATACACAAATAGCAGCAATAAGCATATGAATATTAATCTGTGTGCCTGCTGCGTGTGCAATTTTGGGAGATCCCCGATTTCTCTGAGATCCCATCGTCAAATTTTGACTTGGTGACAGTTGGACCACCTCGAGAAGTTTTCGAACAAAAAAAAATTTATTGAAAGAATTTGCTCTCAACTCTTAACCGTCATAATACGTTCAATCATCAGGCTCTCAGCAAAATATTATGAAATTATGATTACTATGCAAAAATACATCGTTTGACTCAGGAAGTATAAGAAAATTAATTTATTTTTTTTATTTATTTATTTATTTATTTATTTATTAAAGCTGTCAACATCTTGCTTACAGTTAGAACCAAACACAAGAGTGGATTAATTCAATTTAAAATTAATTGTATTAAGATTAAAAATAACTAACTAAAACTATGTGGTTGTAATACTGCTGCCAGCAGTGAGACCCTCAAGATAATGCGTCGCAGCTTTGCGCAGCTGATTTAAGGTACATGTAAAAATATCCAAGTCTGCATTCTCCCTAGATATTTCATTAAGGAGTCGTAACGCCCTTTGGAGTGGAGCCCACCGGTGCGACGCGGTACGCGACTGAGGTAGTGCAAACACATTGCGGCGAGCGGCACGGGCGGCGCCGCGAGTGGGAATCGCGAACCGCACTTGTGATAGAAGCTCTGGATTGTATGTCATTCCTCGCACTAGCCGGAAAAAGTAAAGGACCAGTGAAATATTGCGGCGTACTTCCAACATCTGTGTCCCGACCATTCCTAGGATAAAAGTAGTGGGATACAAGTAAGGGTAATAGCCGTATGCTCTCATATACACGTACCGTACAAATACCTTTTGCACTTTCTCTATGTTGAGCTTATAGATAGCTTCATGGGGATTCCAAATTATTGAATTTGTTTCAAGTGTGCTTCTAACTAAGGCATTATATAAAAGATGGAGTGTAGATGGTTGCTTGAAACATTTAGCGTGTCGAAGTACAAACCCAAGGTTCCTTCGTCCGGCCTTTGCTAATGTATCGATATGCGTGCGGAAAGTCAGCTGGTTATCAAAGATGGTACCGAGATCCCTTATTGAAGTGACTCGCTTTAAATGATTCCCAGCAATGTTGTAGTTAGTGTAGATGGGATCACGTTTGCGTGCATATGATATAACAGCACACTTGCGCGATCCCCACATGTGGACATTGTGTATATCGGCTTGGAGTAAATTCGTATCGACAGTAGACGATATAGTCTTGGCAAGTTTAACATCGTCTGCAAACATGAGGCAGTATGAGTGTTTAAGAGCTTGAGGGAGATCATTTATAAGGATGAGAAATAGGAGAGGGCCGAGGCTACTGCCTTGCCCTATTCCGGAAGTGACATTATAGGTGTAGGACTTGTAACCATTGAAAAGAACATATTGATTACGGTTAGACAGATAAGAAGCAAAAAATTGCGATAAGCTATTAGAAAATAAAGTACCCATTTTCATTAGAAGGATGTCACAATCTACTTTGTCAAATGCCTTTTGGTAGTCGAAATAAGCTACGTCGACTTGTTTTTTGGCATCTAGTTCGTTTGAAATTATAGTGGATATATTAATAAGATTAGTTGAAGTTGAGCGACCCGGTAAGAAACCGTGTTGTTCAGCACAGAACCAGTGTTTCAGTTGTATTAGTATTTGGGCTTGTAAAGCGTATTCAAACACTTTTGCGAAGCAATTTAATACAGCTATCGGACGATAGTTGCTCACTACGCCCTTTGGGCCGCTTTTATGGATGGGAGTCACACGGGAGATTTTCCACTGTGATGGGTAAACGTGCTGGTCCAAAGCCTTATTAAAAATCCAAAGCAAAGGGTTAATGAAAATGTCACGGCAATCTTTTACAATAAATTGTGGAACACCGTCTGGCCCTTGTGTTTGTTTGCCGCTTAGTTTATTTAAGGCAGCGCGGACTTCTGAGTCAGTCAGTCGCCTAATGCAAACAGTAGTGTTCGTGTCGATGCCGGCAGTCGTTGGTACGGTGAGCGCGGCACGGTCTAGCGAAGGGATACGTTTTAAAAACACACTTTCAAAATAAGAGGCAAAGGCGTTTGCGACCTCTTGGTGACAAGTCATGTTAAAGGTCACTGGGTCATTGGATTGCTGCCTTTTTCTAACGTTTTCCCAGAACTCAGATGGATTAAGTTTCAATTTTGTTTCAAGTGTGTGATGATAATTATCCATGCTATTTGCAATAAGAAACTTTGATAATTTGCGAAAATAAATAAATAGGGATTGGAATAAATGATTATTTGATATTTTATAATATAAATGGTAATATTTTTTTAAATTTATACAATTTATTATATTTTTGTCAAACCACTGAGGGTAATTCCAACGGTGGGGCGGGAATTTTTTTAATGGCACTAATTCGTCAAATATTTCATTCAAAACAGAATACATACTAGGGATGTGACTTGGTGCTTGAAAAATCGATTTTTAAATAATCGGTTTTTTATTGCTGCCAAATAATCGATTTAAAATAAATCGATGTTTTTACTAAAAATAATCGATTATTTTAAGGGGTAAAATTAAAGAGCTTAAAAGTACGAAAAATCAACTTTATTTACAATAATAATAATAATGAATAACAATCCAGTTCTGTACCTACTGCCACAAATCTTTGGGCAAACACTGAATGAATAATAGTTTGGGCAATCTTTGCCCCAAGATGCGTCTTCAATTCTTTGGGGCAGTATTTACACTTAGCTGTAGTACCATTGTTTTTCATGAGGAAATATGACCTCCAACTACTTTTTGTTTTTGGTATTTTACTTGACATTGTAATACACCAACATCACACTAAAAGTACAACTTCACACACTAATCAGCGATAATTAACTAATTCAAAGTTTAAAGTCGATGAGTTAGTTATATTTTTACTACTTTGAATAAAAGAAAATTTCAAAATCACTCTCGACTCGATTCAAAATATTATTAGGACTTTAGAACTGTTTTACCCACTAGGACTGTTTTACCGACCAAATGTACCCCGCGACATGGCCCCGCGATGAATAGATAGCAAAGTGTCGACCGAAACCGACTGACTTGATAATTTTCTCGCTAGATACTAGATGGCGCTATTTCACACAGCCGCCGCCAGCGGCCATTACCCAGATATTCTTTCTTCAGTTCAGACTGTGTTATCTTAAATACTCTTAAAAAATCGAAAGTATGTTAAGAAATTGCTAAAAAAGAAATCGATTTTTAAAAAATCGATTATTAGTGATCCATACATGGATTAATAAAAATCGATTATTATTTTTAAATAATCGATTATTATAAAAATCGATTATTTTTTCACATCCATAATACATACAAGCCACGGCTTCCTCACAAGTGGGCGCTGCGTACACCGGCTGCCAATCTATATTAGCTATGTGGTTGTACAATTCGCGATAGTCCACTTTACGGAAATTACGGCTAGTATAAGTATCACCCGAATGCATGTAAATAGGCTTATTTATCAGCGGACAGTTCGTATCTAATGACAATGTTATGTCTAACGGAGGATGGTGCACTTCGGTGTCGACTAGACCCCAAAGGGATTCGGAAACAGAAGGCGAATGTTGTTCGCATTGAAGCAACACTAGATCCAAGATACGGCCTAGACCGTTGGCAACAGTATTACATTGACGTAAGTTGCATGCAGACAAAAAAGAGTTAAATTCAGTTCTAACAGAATGTGACGTAGAGTATAAATTAAAATCTCCTAATACAACAATAGGTAAGTTTGCCGTACAAATAATGTTCTGGATACAGTTAAAGATAGAAAAGTATCTGTTGTCAGGAATGTTTGGCGGCAGGTATAGGACACAGCATATAAAACGCAAAGCTCCTTTAGTGATTAGTCCAACTATTATCTCGTCGTCGTCTGCATACGCGCAATTAAGATATTTAAGTGTAAGCGGCCGTCGAGTGGCGAGCAGCACCCCGCCGCCCCTTCCCCCGGGTCGATCGCGCCGTAATACAGTGTAGTCGGACGTAAAGAGCTCGCTGTCATGTACGCTATTGTCAAGCCGGGTTTCTGTTAGGGCTATTATGTGGCCACTAAACTCGCTGGTTGCGTTTAGTACCATATTAGTTTTTCCTTTAATACCTCTCACATTTTGGTAGTAGATTTCTAATGTTGACTTTTTATTGCTCCTGCTGCGAGTATGAGCGAAATCTACGTTTCCGTACTGAGTGCCATGTTTGGAGTGAAGTCCCAGCCGGCCAGCTGTCAGGAGAGAGCAAGAAATCGTGGTGCTCGGCTGGTGCCCCAATAATAAAACAGTTATGACTTTCATGCGCTGGTTCTGGTTTTTTTACCGAGAAAGTCACCCCAGGTTTTTTGCGATTGAGGTACGCAATAATATTGTGTTCCCTCATAGTTTCCTTAAAGTTCCAAGCGTGGACATATTTAATGTGTTCAGCGATTAAAAGTTCTGCATCCGTAGTCCCAGTTGCCTGGACAATGTTTCTACGGCGCCTCCATTCTTTACGACGCGAAGAAACTTGTTTCCAGCCATTCTCTGGGATTTCGGGTTGATCGATGGTAATTTGTGTGTTACCTGCGTCATGATCGCGCGTCGTAATATCCGCTTGCTGCATGGCCACCTGAGGAGCAGACGCTGTCTTGGATGTCGGAGTGCGCGTGCGCAGTGCAGTGGAAGCGTCAGTAGCGGGCGAATGTCGATGCGGTCCGTTTTGCATTTCACCAATAGGAGCGATGATGCCGCTAGCTGCCCTCGCTTTCTGTCGACGAGTGTTGATCACAGTGCGTTCTAATTGTTGGTTGGTCCCTTTAGCTGCTGAGGTCGGCTCGGTATTGGGTGGCTTAAGGGCTAACATCGGTGGCTGTGATGTTGAATCTTCCGTTATGCCGGACCCTTGTTTTGCAGAAAGTTTGTCGATTTTGGCCTCCAAGGATCGAACGGTTTCAAGAACCATATTAATTTTAAGCTCCAAAGGTAGGACGGCATCTTGAATCAATTTAAGCACGTCACTGGACATTTTTGCTTCCATTATTTCACTGTTTTAAATTTTAAAGCTGAGAGGTCGTATAAATACGTGTTAACACTATCGCGGTGCGCGGGGGGGGATTATTAATATGTGTGCCTGTAAAATTTAAGAGATCCCCTCGATTTCCCTGGGATCCCATCATCAGATCTTGACTTGGTGACAGTTGGACCGCCTCGGGAGCATAAGTTTTTAACAAAAAACATTTATCGAAAGAATTTACTCGTAACTCCTAACCATCGTAATACCTTCCATCACCAGCTCAGCAACATAGGAAGATGGTTGTGCATAGACAAATATCAATTTTGCTACGGAAAGTATAAGAAACTCAATGTGTGTGTATAAACTTTGAGAGTCCCCCTCGATTTCCCTGGGATCCCATCATCAAATCTTGACTTGGTGACAATGAGATGGGACCACCTCGGAAGTATAAGCTTTCGAACAAAAACATAATTTTGAAAATCGGTCCACATACGGCGGAGTAATCGGTGAACATATTATACAAAAAAAAACGGGTTGCACTCCGGTAGTGCCGGCAGAAGTGAAAACTTGAACATTAACGTTGTGCATTTTTGATATTTTGGAATGGTTAGGGGATAATTTCGCACGAATTGCTTTTATTATCAGTATTATTTTTCATTAGTATTTTCAGAAGGTTTTCATCTAGTATTTTTATAAAGTACTCACTCATTTTCTTTCACTATTTCTTCATCACTTTTTTCATTAATAGATGCACTTTGTTCAATGTCCATATTTTAAATACTTGATATAAACGAATTTTACAAGTATAGACAGTCGAGCCGTCATCAGCTGTCACCCCTCCGCCTTACGAAAATTCGATCAGGCCACGTGTCCTGACGCGAGTTTAACATTTATTACCACTCATCCCAAAAAAAGTGCACAACGCCGCTAAAGAAGTTTTCACTTCAACATAGAGCCGAATACATTACCTCCTCCTTTTAGAAGTGGTTGGTAAAAAACGGTAACTTTCGACGATACGAGAGACGATTACATAATAAAAGGATATCTGAGGTGCGGTGAGAGTAGATGCCTAGAGGGAAGAGCAGAGTAGGCGAGGAGCAGGTTGTTGATCCATTTTGGAGACGAGAAGTGTAGTTGCTTAAAAAATAAATCTGATGCATTAAGCCGTGTAAATCAGATGCGATCCTTGTATGTATTACAAATATATTCTTAACAGAATATTCTTCCTAAAGCTTTTGATTAAACTAAGAAAGGAATGTTCCCCTATCTAGAAATCTTGGGGAACCTTTTTGACTGGAAGATTTTGTATGTATTCTAACAACTTGATTCAACTAACATAAGAGAGATAGTTTAAATAAAATCAGTGAACTCAACTCTCTTAGCTGTCCGGATATATTTCCATTTAGGTAATATCTATACCTACACATAAATTCCTGAGTTTCCAAGTAACACGGAAAAGTAAAGCGAAGATGGTTAGTTGCTATCCTGGCTACTTTCATAGTGACAGTTAAATAATAGCATAAAATATATGTTATTGATGTCATAATCCTGTAGGTGCGTGTTATCAAACCTGGTCGCAGAAAAACATTTTCTACTTTTAAAGCAAAAACGTTGTACATTATATCAACATATTTTTTAAACTTCCATTTTGTAATTTATGCAAATTTTTACAATAGAGGTTGGAACCTCTATTATACATATATGGTCCTGTCTATGGCATGGTGTAAATATTATTATGTTAAAATTCATAAGAACACTACGGTGTACTTATGCCCTTAACCCTTACTGTAAGCCGTTACGGAGTTTCATTGGTCAATAATCAAACATATTTATCATATTATATCAAACAATTACTCGGCCGTCCTGCCGGTTGAACATAATAATATGTCGATTAGTTGTAGCACTTGTAGCACATGTTTTTATCCATAATTGTACCTGGTCTATACAATTATTGTTATTTTTGAAGTCGGTGTCAGCCGAGGTAGGTTTGTAACTACATACATAGGTACATATTTATAGGAGAGATTTGCTTATGTCGGGACTTGTCGAAGTATGAGGCGAGAGCAGAGCCGCAGCAGGAGGAGGAGCTGTCAAGTGGACACACTGACTGACACCGACTCCAAAAATAATTATTGTTTGCCTAAATTATATAGTAAACACAGATCGCACCTACATATTGACTAGGTACTTACTACATTTGAAGGCCTTTTTTTGTTAAAAAATTTGTTTATTTTTAGTGAATTTGAAGTACACTAATTTGTTTGAATATGGGTAGACCTACTAAACGTGCTGCTCATATGAGTCAGCGCCGGTTTAAGCAGAAATTCGGGCTAAGATCACAACCTTACTGTAAGCCATTACGGAGTTTCATTGGTCATCATATTCAACTACAATTACTTGGCCATAACGACGTTCGTTACCCGCAGCAGGTAACAGGATACCCTATAAAACATTCGGTCGAGTATCGTTAATTTGCTCCTAAGAATTGAAGAGTTCCGTTATTATGTCATCTTTTCGAGTTCAACGCAAGAGTACTCAAAAGCGCGTGGCATAACTGTTGGCTTTTTTGAAAATTAGTTTCGTCTTGTGTTATGGATGGAATGGATGAATGCCCACTCGATCCATTTTAATCCTTGATCAAGAATTTTTAGAACTAACGTGTCTGAAAAATCTGAAAATCCATTAAAAATTTCAAGTCTATTGAGAAAGTAGAAGACTGTAGAAGAACTTACCCACCTGACTTAACTAGAAGAACTTCAATGCAAAGCCAGTTCATGCAGTTAAGTCCGGGGCAATCCATGAAAATCACACATTCATACTCACAATATCATGACAATCTGTTTGACGACCAGCGTGACGCAATGGTTACCATGCCGGACTGCCAATAGAGGGGTCCCGGGTTCGATTCCCGGCGAAACAGAATTTTAATGAGTTTAAATTTCTGTTCTCGGTCTGGGTGTTTGTGTTCCTGTCTTTGTATTTGTCCATGGTACCCACGACACAGGGTATTAATAACTCTATGAGTGTGTAACGTTGAATGATATACCTATGTATTAAAAACAAATTCTAGATTTAGCAGCATTAGTAGTAGAGAGACATAGATCTTCGCTATCTTTGGAAAGGTTTGTTCAGGGCGGGGTATATTTTCGAACATTATATTTCCTTAAGGGGCCCATATACGGAAAGATCCGTCGATTCGATCGAAAGTGAATGTGAAGATCGTTTACGATTTACTTCATCGAAGACAATATCGGAGATCGCAACAAAATTCCATGCAATCATGAATATCGTGACGATGAATCGACAGTGTATGACTCTTTGCGATTTGCGATCAACGATTCGATTTTTGTCCCACTTGACGCCGGTCACCGCACGCGCCGCATGTATTGCACGCCTTGGTTAGCGCGTTACGTACTCGTAGGTACCTACCGTCACTCCAATGAAACGTACGAAATGTCCACATGGAGTACTTAGATAATCAAAGTTACCGCCACATAGGTAAGGAAAGGAAGTTCGTTTTCATTTTATAATTGCACGTTTTGAATTATTTGAGCACGTCTTTATCCTTCCCATTCATACAAGTAAATGATCGATCGTTACGACCAATCGTTTCGCAAACATTTAAGCGATCGATCGTTACAATATTCTTCAGATGTATCGTACAGACCGATCGTTCCGTATATGGGCTCCTTTATATGCAAGCATCGGTTAGTCCAATTATTAAAAATTATCTGACTGCTACTGAGTAAAAAGTATTTCACTATTTGTCAGCCGTGGCAAATACAGAAACGTGTAAGAAAATTCAAGAAATCATCAGAGCTCCTATATGCTCCCAAGTTTAACTAGTCTAACAAGATGCACAAGTCAAAATTCAAACCAATTTAAAGTTTCTGTCTTTGATTAACAAATCTGAGTGTAATCCTAAAATCTTGAACAGTCAACAGTTGAAACCTCAATATTGATAAATTAAAATAAGGAGAGCTTTTAAAATAATTAAGAAAAATATGAGTAGATCCTAAAATAACTCTTATACTAACACATAAATGCCTACCACAAGTTGTCTATCTCCTGGTCCTTCCACTTTACAATATCGTCAACATCTATCGCGTGTGAATTGTGCATTATGGTTTATAGTTTTTTTTATTAACATTTTTTTATAGTCGCGTCGCGAATAGCTGCTATCTGATGGCATTCGTCTCCTCATTATTCCTTTGCAATTAGGTGCAAGTTCTTCCAGTTTTTCAGGATCCATTCTAAAACGATTGCATACATAGAGATTGAAGTGAAGATCACCTCATCGTCCGCTTCTGCCACCACGCCCCGCGTCCTATTGGTGTGTTGTTAAAGTTCACGAAAGTTATCGGTTCAGGTTTTAAGAATAAGCCCTTTCTAAATGTTATTATACTAGAAATTGATTCTTCAGAGATTTAGGATTGATTAGTTAGAAAATATTCCGTTCGCAAATTTTAAAAGGAAAGTGAACATGTTTTTTTAACGTAAATAGCCAAGTATAATAAACAATTATGCTCAAATTTTCAGTTCTTTTCAAATTATATGGAAAAATGGAAATCATAAATATCTTAATCTAATCCTTACCTAACCTATCAAACCTTTAGCTTTGTAGAGTTCAGCAACTAAATGGAGCTTATCAATTGAGCTTACATCTTAACATTAGCTTATTTCAAAGTTACGTAAGTAGTTTTTTTGCCGCCGCGGCCGATGACTTTTGTGACAATTTTTGGCGATGCAAGGTAAGAATTCGCGGACAGCTACATCAGTGCTGTGTAGGTACATCATCTGTTGAGATTGTGCTGCCTCTGTAAACATCCAGATAACACATAAAATATCTAGAGCCATCTAAATAATGTGTACTAAAGAATTCTGAGGAACCTGTCTCGTTATGATGATATGCTGCGCGAGGTGGAACTCAGTAATGTCGGAATACGATACAATAGAAGCTGAAGATCTTGTCCAGGGTGTGGTGGAGAAATCGCGGTGAATCGTTAAGTTATGAATACATCTAGTGATATAAGTTTTACGTGAGTCATTTAAGACAGTAGCATCTTGTTTTTAAAAACTTTGTCCACTATAAAACTGTTATTGTCGAAAAAAGTTTGGCGATTGTATCACATTTTTGCCTGACTACCAGGTCTAAATAACCCTTTTTCCTGACTTACAGAGGCCACCTAAACACCTAAGCCTCTACCCGACTTAAGCCGATTTCCCTGAAAGTGGGTTAACCTTGGTTAGCAGCATTTTCTGGATTCAATGCCACTTAAAAAAATCGAGAATCACGGCGCGCCGTTTGGGACAAGGTCTAACTCTTCCTAAGTCAAAATTATTGTGTTTGACATGATGATTGTGGATGACAATGGTGATTGAAGACAAGGTAACCTTTGGTTGGCGCTTGAACCCTATAATATGCCTAGTTATAAATATTTTCAGGACACAACATATGTAGTCACGTAAAGAGTGAGAGCAAGTATCACGGCGCCGGCGATAAGGTCTAACGCTCTTAGGTCAAAATTAATGCCAGGCGGTAACGGATAATAATGGTAGCTGAAGACATTGAAGACAATTAATAAAATAAAAACTTTGGTCGGCGCTAGAATGTATGACGATATTGACGATGAGTAGAGATGTGAAGTTTTGGTCTGTATTGCGGACTATTGTTACTATTACGGTATCACGACATTCGATAATTTCAAACGTGTCACCTCTCCTGAGTGATCCTACGTCGCCTAGGCTTAATTTTTGTCGACAATAAATAATTTGTATTCGTAAACAGCATAGTATTTACATATCCTCGTTGGATTTAGCAAGTCTAGAGCGACAAATTCTTCAAATAGATGTGGCATCTACAGCAACATTAATTTTTAGTCCGCAGACACAAACCTTCGTCAGGTATAATATACATAAACAAAAAACGTGCTTACACGCGGTTTATGTGTGTGTGTGAACTATAAAAAGATGTCGCATGCAGGGACTAAAATATCGATAAAAAATATATATCTATAATAAAATTTATAGATATTTCTATTATGATAAAAATATCCATAATTAATAATTGATAAAGCCTAGTTGCGTCACGTCATGTATGCAAGTTGCTTACCAAAACGAAAAACAAACACTTGTCAGTGTCGCTCCGCCGGGAATCCCCAGATCCTCTCGCTTGCCAAATCCGGCAACGTTGCACTCGCACGTTTATTTCGTACATTATCGATATAAATTATCGATAAAAATATCGATACTTTAATCGCTATTTCGTAACGATATCCAACTATCGAAATTTTATGGTTATATCGATATTTTCAAAATATCGATTTTAGTCACTGGTTGCATGGCTCTCGTGCCGAAGTTGTCATGTATGTATCACGTCATTGACTATGATTTATTTTACATATTACACATACAAGAGCGTATTGTGGTCTAGTGTTTTAAATAGCAATCCATATCATACAAGAAATAGGTACGTCGTAAAGTAGATATTTTAATATTTCCCACACCCCACCAACCCATATTAGAACAGTGTGGTGGAATTAATTCCAACCCTCACCGACTAACCCGACTACAGTTAAGTAAGCATATTTTTCTTTTGTAATAAGAGCAAGTTTTATCTTTGTTCTATCCTTTGTGTGTTTTCTAAACATCCATACACCGAACAATAACAAACCATTTTAACTTATTGTATTAGAAATAATCATAATAAATAATATCACCTAAACATGAACGTAGTAGTAAAATAGCAAAGCCAACGAGACAAGATAAATAATGTAAGCAAACGGACCGTTACCAAATTACATTGCGAGAGCGAGCAAATATTATCTTAGTCCTTATCATTCATACGCAGTAATGGCGTCAGTTAGTCGATGACAGCTGTTGTTACGTGTTTCGTGGTACAGGAAATCAGTCAGTATCATTTGTCAACATTTGGTCGAGTTTTGACGGGAAGTCGAAAAATGTCATGCTCTTGTTTTATTTTCATGTTCTTGGTTTATCTTTGCGTAATTGTAATTGGGATTTAGAAGACGCAGTGGTATAAAGCCACGTACTCATAAACATACAACTAATCAATTCATTCGAGCAGCAATAGGCATGATGACAGCTTTTTAAATACCTTTCCTTATTGTAGGTACACGTCTCCTAGTTTCGAAAAAAAGTTTATTTCAGCAATAAACTTAAGTTTTAACGTAAATTAATGTATTTTCTGCTATGTAATTTGAATTAAGCGCGAAAACGTTCGTAGGTGTCATGGCGTCGGCTTGCTCGTCAAACTTCAAGCAACACGATGACATTTACTGAGATGTGACGTCATTCCTTTTGATTGGCGTTTCAGATAACATGGCCGATTGCTGTATTTAATTATTTTATTTTATTGAAAATCTTATTAATCTTAATGTTTATATTAAAACGGGATCATATTTTAGAACTTTTTTAGCATATATTTTTCTGTAAAACCATTTATTCTCTGATTCTTTAATAGTGTCATCATGCCTATTGTCGAACGGTTAAGACCGCGGTTTCCGAAACGGAAATACCAAGTTCAAACCCTCGGCGAGCTCCTTTGGCAAAATAGTTTGTTATGTGCGTATTTTTCGCTGCTCCAAAAATATAATTTTTAGAATTGTGGTGTCACTTTCTCAAGTAAATATTTGGAAGAAGTGTTGTAATAAATCACTACATACATAATATTATTATTATAAAACAAATTCGCTTTCCGCCTCTTAAAATTAAAACGTTAATTAGCTTCGATAATTCAGATTAAAATTGTACAAAATGAAATCAAATAAATACTTTAGAAAATGATATTTTGTTTTACCAAAAAATCATCACATCCCCCGACGCCCATTCTCATCACGCGTCTATTTTTTGCCTTTAGTACTTAAATGGGTTTTTGTAAAGTAGATTTAATGTATATCACCTAATCGCTCGAGCGAAGCTGGGCGGGGGTATGTACATAATTTATTCAAATAAAAATGTTTTGAACTCCTGAAACTTTGTTTACATTTTTTATCTCGTCTCCTTGGCCTTACTATACACGCAAACGCTGCGAGCACCTACAAACTGACAACTCGGAGACTTTTACTGCTAGAATACATTGCGGTCTGAGGCGCGACGAATTGGTAGGGGAAGGGGAAAGGTCGCTTCTTTACGTTAGTAATAGTATTCTGTGCCATCGTACTCCAGATCCTCTTAACCCTTAAATGCATGATTTTCTATTTTAATTTGAAAAAAATTGTTTCTGGTAGTTTTTCAATCATATAATAAGGGAAAAATAATGAAAAAAATCTAGTTTTTTATTTTATTTTTTTATTGAATAAAAACTGTTTGTTGCCATTTGGCAACAACATGCGTGTACAAGTGAAACAAACTGTTGACTCAGATATAATTTATTACTGAAATGTATTTGAACATTAGGGTTTTATACCATGAAATGTCGCGAAACAATTTCTGTCTTTTGTGTGACATAAAGCCACCTTGTATTTCATACATTATGTGCGAGAAAATCCCTTGCAGCCAGGGAGTTTACATCTATTTTTTGACACACATCTTCGCTCATTACTGTCTACACCATCTGTCCTTACATCTTTTGATGGAACAGGCTTCATATTTCCTCAGCTTCTTTTTGCTTTCAACTCTTTTTCTAAATTTGAATTTGAGGGCCGCCCTCTTTTATTCTCAACTGTTTTTTTATAGTTACACAATACTTCTGCCAGCTCTCCTCTGTAATCAGCCAATGTCATGTTTGCGATGTTTGGATTCTTTTTTTTTATAGAGAACCCATGAGTTTATTGCAGACATATCAATCATGTGATAGAACAGGCGTATGTACCAATTGCGGCTTTTGATCCTGATTTTATACCTGCCCAAAAAGCTGTCCATAAGGTCAACACCACCCATGTGAGCGCTGTAATCTTTGATAATTTTTGGGCAGCTTATATCGATTTTACGTTTGTGTTTCTTGTCAAATCTTGTGACTGAACTTGCCGGTTCAGAGCCAACATATTATGTCAAGCCAAAGTGACTACTTTGTTGTCTTTCCAACACGTAACTGAAATGTCTACACCGCAGTTTCTTGACTTCCACTCTGCTATACTCATACAACTTGACAACGGCTGACCAGGCGAATGACCTGCTGCTGTTTCCGAAAACTGTGCCCTATTTGAAATTTCCGCCTCTTCAGCAGTGGTGGATTTTCTTCAATCAAATTTTCTTCATCATGCTCACCGTTTAATTCTTGCGACAACTCATGAACATTAGGGTAATAATCTATGTCATTTTCGTCACCGATATCTTCCTCATCTTCGGAGATATCACCATTTTCTAACGCTGCAAGCATAACCTCAATATCTCTTTCCCGCATTGATCGCGATATTCTAAAGATAAAGGAAAATAAGCTAAAAATCATGCAATAAGTAAAACTCACAACTAAGTACCGCCCAAGCCGTCATTTCATAAACGGTAAACGCATAGCGTAGACATTTGGCTACATTCATATTTTGGTAAAAAAATAGAAGACTTGGAACAAAATTCAAGAAAATAACCTTCAATTTATAAAACTTACCTTTATTGCAGTATAATAACTATTTTTATAAAACAAATCTTATACGATTTCACTAAGAAAACAAAAATCAAAAACTTGCTTCAGTTAACATGCAAACTTTATCCACCATTCAAAGCAAGATGTCAAATTATTTAAAAAATACCCGCCATGTCACTTTTGACTATTATTTTTATGACAGTTGAGTTTTCAGTCTATGGTTTTAAATTACGTTCGGATACACATACTTACAGCATAACTCGAATAAATCGACATTTTGTGGTACGTAGACAAATGGCAACACCATGCATTTAAGGGTTAATGTAGTTAGTTTGAAGGACATCCTACTTAAGGCAACTTAAGTATCAACTTTAACAATAGTTGCTGCAGTTTTATCTGAATTCGTTGACCCAAATTGACAGCCTACATTCGCCCCATCAAGGAGACATTCTTTCCCAATTCAGCATACTTAATGAGAAGGTAAAACAGCGTAACCTTTGTAGATTCAAGAATTAGTCGACTACTAATTCTGTAAGCAGACAAACCCTACTTATTACTTATACTTCAGCAAGAAGACAGCGGCGTAGTCGCACCTCCAGTGTAAAGATACCAGCCTAACATTATTTCATCAATAAATGAGATTGTCTAAAGGTTTGTCAAAGAAAAGTGGCCCTACCGGTTCTCACATGTATATTTCGAGTATGAGCGGACACTATTTCGCTTTTGTAAGAAGACTAAGCCAGTGGGCTTATGGAAAATCCATAGTTTGAGCATATTTGCTGTCGGTTTAGTTCTTCTGCTGCGATTGGTTCCCACCAATCAAGGTACTCAACAAATATACCAAATCGTCAATCAAAGGAATCGGCGAAAACTCTTGCGCTCTGTTAACACGTTGTGTGTGAAGTCAGGAATAACGTGCTTCTTTGAAGAGATGACAGACCAGTCATTCATTATATTACTTCTATTAACAGATAACGTTTGAATCAAATGTTTGTATCAAACAAAAGTATTGGTATTTTAAATTCTGACTTATAATAACGCTGGAAAGACTACTCAAGAAACGTTAAGTTCAGTATATCAAAATCTGACTGAGATTAGTTACTGATTACTTGTAATTTTTGGCGGTCTGCTTTTGAATATCATAAATGATAATAACTTCGTGATTAGGTCTGACAGGTGGACTTCCTCTTATGCTGATATCGGTCCTGCGTACGATTCAGACATCCAACCAACTGAACATATTGCCTCTACCAACATTCACCACTCCGTCCGGTTCTGCGCCTTCTGAATCCAGCGTATTCCTGGTGTAGGCCACGCTTTCAATTTGTTATACTCCCAGAGGCCGAGGGAGCGACATCAGCAGAAAAGGAATAAGCCTTAATCGTGCTTCAGAAAGTACTTAAGCACTTAATGACACTGAATTTGATGGTAGCAGAACTTGCACGGTTTATGGATTTATCACTCGTTGTTTCCTTACATAAGGAGTTTGTCAGCGAGATAACAGCTAATTAGAGCTGGGTTAGATTGGGTGTAATTCCATGGGCTGCAGCGATCACTTATCACCAGGTACATTATATTTTTCGGGCGTATGCGTACCGAGTATGTGTCTTAATAAAACGGGAAAATTATTTCCCGGGAATCACAATAAAATCTTCATTAGGCATCTGATGATACTTGTGATTTAAGAAAACCTACATTATTTTAAGCCGCTATCCCACAGGTGTTTTACGAGCGTTAGCGTTGAAGCGGCGTCAGCGTGATGTCGATGATGCGGTTTATAGTAAACTGAGGGCTGATTTTGTAATTCTGATAGAAATTATTTCATTTACTTTGATTGAATTAATTTCTGTCAGAATTACAAATTAAGCCCACGATTGGTTGATTTTTAATTCTGAAAGATATTAGTTCAATCAAAGTAATTGAAATAATTTCTTTCAAAGTTACAAAATCAGGGGCTGGTATAATTACGCCATCCCACTTAGTCCGTATGAGAGACGGCAGGACTACAGTCAGGGTCCAATCCCAGCATGAGTTAGTTAACTCTGCGCATGCTTTAAAGGAAACCTTAAAGTCGCGTTGACGCGACGTCAACGTCGCGTTTGCGCAGCGTCAACGTTGGAGAAACGCCAACGCTCGTAAAACGTCAGTGGGATAGCGACCTTGTGTGTTGATTACCGATGCATATAGTCAATATTACTGACATCTCGAAAAATATGTAAATACCTACTTTTCAAGCTCGAAAAATATGTAAATACCTACTTTTCAAGACTGTTGAAAAAAATTTGTTTTGATTTCGGTTTAAAGGCAACTTTCGGTTTATACCTAAATGCTTATATTCAATCAATGTTAGTTTTCTAAGTAATGTAAACACGGGTTGAATTGGGCCTTCGCTTGGGTAGGCGTGCGAAACTGTTTTTGTGTATTTCCTACTTTGTGACCATACTTGGTTTCCCTGACTTTCCAAGATTGCAGAAATTGCACTTTCTTATGACAATCCGGTGTTAGTAAGCTATTAAGGTTTCTAACACCTATAACAGGCAACAGCCTAACCAACTTTTAATTAGACAACTTCAATTTGTATTTAAGTACGCAGATCATTTACACTTTACAATATGAATCTAGTAGTAACCACGCAAAGCAAATTAAACTTAACATAGGAGTCAATTAAGCCTAAATAATTAATTAGATTATATTCTAAAATTGATAATACATTGCCGAAAAAGTCATGTTTTTTTTAGTATTCCGTATTGAAGATACAGCCATAACCAGAGGACTTGTCTAACCGATTGCCTAATAGTATATAATATAAATATAATAAAAAAAATAAGAATGATATAACCTTTCACTAGTTAATTGCGATACTGTTGTTTAGGCATAGGAAACTGAGTGTAAGAGACTAGAAATAATGTAAATAGATGTTTAGGCGCGCATTTTTTTTGTATCTTACAAATGATAAGAGTTTAGAACATAATGTTATGAAAATCCGTAACAGCAGTAGACCAGTAAGATCAAAGTCAAGCTAGAGGCAGGCCACCGAGAGGGGTTTAGTGCTGTCAAATCCCACATAACCCGGTATCCTCTCCCAAGGTGTCGGGTACCTTTTGAAGGTTCCCCCCCCCCCCCCCCCCCGATACAAAAAAAAGGTTTCAGTGTCAGGTCTATTAAGTACCCAATGTAGCTAGCTAAATTTCTAGATGAAACCATCCATAGAACAGTGCAGTAGATATCTAATTTATAGAAAGACTAACGAGAAGTCACCGCTTTACAAAGCTTTTGGTAACGGCTAGCCTTAATGTAATAACATGAGTTATACAATATGACTACAACATGTTCACGATTTGAACTTCAACTTTAACTTACAATTGAGTAAATTGGTTAAAACATACTGTTGTAAGGCATCCTATAAAATAAACTAATGATATAATATACCTAACTATCAACAGACCGAGATCACACAGAGACGGAAATCATTTGATAGAAGTATCATTTGACAAATTACATCATAAACTGTACTCAATCATATATAAAAATAACCTCTTTTACTTACCAATATCCTGAGGTTGGTCCTTCATCCATCATCATCCATATTTTGTGTGGCAGTTTTTAGTATATGAATGGAAGATGTCACAGCAACCCATGACACAATCCAATGTATCAGAGGGTCTACTCTGTACGCATCCGTCCGTAAGTTGTAACAGTTTCGGAATCATTTTTGGCATAATCAAATGGTTTTTCTTTTCACGAATTAATAAGATAAGCGTTGTCATTGACGAAATTAAGCTACTGAATGAATAATATTGCTAGAATTTCTTCAGTCTTATCCAAAAATGAGGCCACTAAGTTTCGGATATGGGCGTACAGAGTGGCAGTACTATTTCTTTATATTACTAAACTTAATACTGACTTCAGGTGAAGAAATATAATAGAAATAAAGCTTAAACTGTTCTATCTGACAATATCCTCTTTTGTGTCAAGGCCACTTGCATTCGCCATACTGAATAGCCATATTATTATCATAGCTACAATTACAGTCAAACCTACATAAGTGTGACCTGTTTTTTCTTTATGGAGGTTTTTCTAGAGGTCCATAATAGATTCTAGAAACTAAAAAAGCAGGATCAGATAATTACACTTTATAGTTATTTAAGATTTACCTCACTTTCCCATATCTCACTTATTTAAGTTTGACTGTTTATGGATATTTTAGATAGTTCCTAGAGGAACAGAAGCCATCAGATTTAATGATTTAATTTTGTACCTATAACATACACAATAATTTGTTGTTTCAAGGTTTGCTTAAACTAATTTTTGGCAGCAGTTTTTTTAAGAATATGTCATTGTGGTCTGCATTGCAAATATATGAAATATCTGTTCTTATATTTACTGGGATTCGAACCCAGAATATTTGTAAATATACACTGCAATGCAATCCTCCCATCCACACTTAGCAAGAATAGTGCAATGGTCTTTTGCTTCAATAAATATAAGTCCAGCGAAACTACGCGCCCGTTGTAATGGTAAATTAATTAAAGTAAACAGTTGAAAAAGGGTGTACACATTTTTGGGAAATGTGACATGTTTTTATATTCAATTTTTATTTTTTAAACTAGGAACTCTGTGATTGAGTATGCCATCAACTCTCATGGTTGAAATATGTTTGTACTTTTAAATTAACTACTCAAAGGTTTAAAGAACATGTGTGGTGAGGTCACTTTATTAAAGGTCAAATTTTATTTACAGAGTTTATATAGATAGATAAATGGATATTTCCACATTTCCTAAAAATAAAACTAAATACTATAAACTAAAATTGATGGTTTGTTTTATTATAGTTGTAAGTACACTGCAAACACAATATGTGATTGCTAATTGTGAAAATGAAATATTTAGAACCAATTTAAAATATTTTGGCCTAGCCAAATTAGTAAAGTTTTAATATCTAGAGTTTGTGTTTAGCTAAGAGCAATAAGGCTATGACAGTGAGGTAGATGTACTACAGCACAGTTCATATGTTAATAAAAGTATTTATTATGGCTATAATGTAAAACAGTACTTTGTAACTGAAAAGCTTATACTGACTTCCTATTCTTTTAAGATTTAGGCTACAATAAATATTGATTTTTTAATTGTGATCAACGTTATATCTACCTGAAGGCAATGAAAGCATCTCCTAGTTCACCGCCGACAATGTGCACACCTCCCTCCGGTATGGAGAGGCCCCGAAAGAAATTCCTAATATCAAGAGCATTCGCCGACCACGGCAGATTCTGGAGACGTATGATGACACTCATCTTCGCCGCTGCCTGTCACACTACCTATAAAGAAGGGAAACATTCTGGTCCATATTTTTCAAAACTTTAAACTGCAAATACATACATCAATAATTCTTTTGATAAATCCTAATTCTTAAAAATTGTATTGCAAGATCAAAGTGCATTTGGACTACAAGCAGTCACATGCCTACTTGGATCATTGCATTAGTTTTACACCATTCCAGTGGCTTGCTTAGCAAAGTGGCTTGAATGGTGTAAAACTGTGATACAATGATTCAAGTAGGAATGTGACTGCACCTGTGGAATTCTATGGCACCTCATAAATGCTAGTGCTCCTATTCCAACTTTTTATTCTGTCAATGTGGTGACTATGGCCATATTCATATCATATTAACCTGTTGCGTCCCGTAGTCGTGAAATCCGGTCAGATATATATATTATTTATCATATCACCCTGCCAAACGTTTGGACGTCAAAGGTTAAACCGTAGCCCACATCATGAAATGTTCAAGATTTTCATGCAGCATTAGATATTCAGATAGAAGTTGGAGATTTATTTAGAAATATCTTCTGACAAGTTCGTGCCCATCTAGCTATTTTAACTAACAGAATTTACTTCATTTTTGGCTCATAAAGATACATACTAGTACTTTGATAACTGTTCAAATAAAACCTAATAATTAATGACATACATTTAAAAAAAACAACAATTTTTGAAACATTGACTTTTGATACACTTTGCCATTTTATATAAGATAAAAATTATAAATTAAATTTAAAAAATTCTAGTTCTAATGTCTTTATTTAAGAACATACGTGAAATTCCAATATATTCTGGATTTTTCTAATGGATAACCTATAGTCACTATACTGAAGTCTGTGCATGTCTGTAATAAGCCGGTCAAATGGTAGCCCTACTTCAAAATTCAATGCGTTATTTATATGCACTGAAGATAAATTCGAACTGAAATCAATCTATCTTGTGTTTTCTTTCTAATATCTGTAATTAACTGTAACAAATGACACACGAATTGAAATTTTTAGTGGGCAATACACAGCGCCGATAAGGTTGCAAAAATAGGTAGTACAATAAGTAAGCACATTAATGGCCGACGCTTCGTAATAGCATACAATGTAGGAAAAAGGCAGTCTCATAACTCAATTTCGCTTTGTTGTATTATATTCATTTATTTGTTAAATGTAAGAATCTAAAATTTAATCTTCATTAAATTACTTTGTAGAATTTTATATTGATTTTGTAGATATGATTTAGTACGAGGTTATGCGAATTATTTGCTATGAAAAGAAAAGTAGGCCTTCGAATCGGATGCTTTTAAGACATAGGTACCCCGTGATAATTTATTATAACAAAAAAGGTACGGACATCAACAGGGATTTAATCCATTTCGAACAACTTCAATAAAAAACCCAAAAACCTTTGAATATTCTATAGATTCAGATTTTTTTACGGGGTATTCACTGACGGGCGAAGGTGTCATTTACGCCATCTCATACTGGATTTCACTTACCTATAGTAATCCTAACACTTTCTCAACACGCGAATTTACGAATTATAAGACATTTTCAACACGATAAGATAACAAAGAGAGACATTACACCTAAAAAATTGATTAAATCATCCAACGATTAGTTTAATACGCGGGCGAAACAGAAAAGCGAAAATACAAAATGGCGGCGGCAAACCAATGTCGCGGGCGGGGGGAGGCAACGCATAACAAATTCATAGACAAAATGACAAAACCAAACTTAAACAAAGACAACAAATCAATGAATTCACAGGTATTGACACCCGTCAGTGAGTCAGTACTTTTGATTGATGCTCTCTGCTCTAAAGCGGCTTATTTAGGCAGCCATTACACTTACACACTCAGAATCGCGATCCGACAATGGTTGCAGATTGCAGTACCTAGATTGAAGGATCTTGGTTGCAACCATTGTGACATTAGACGGTCAATCCAGATCACATCAGTCTACCGTTCGATTCCGTTCGATTAACACGTCAACACGTACGACAAACGACAACAAGCTTTTTTCTAATTTATATCCCACCACAAAATGGATATAAATAAGAAAAAAGCTTGTGCAGCAATAATTATTGATTGTGCTTTGAAGAAACGCGTTAAGAGAAAACGTTGGGTCAAACAATGGTTGCTGAAGAGAAACATTTACACTCATTTAAACCTTTTAGATGAAATGCATAACACTGAAGAGTCGCTGTTTTCGTCTGACTGTCTTTTTCTGTCTTGATGTAACTCGGTAAGAGATTTACGCCCCCCTTTATCCCTCGCACGCTGTTTGTCTTTTCGTTAGTATAGCCGAAGTTTATGGTTCAGCCCTACTTTTACACCCTAAATTCTAGATTGCCCCTGCGGCAGGTACGTGAGTAGGCCACTTAAGTCGTTTTATATATTGTTATATGACGGATACTGATTATTAAAATAGGGAAAAGCTACGTATAGTTAGCATACTGTGATACTTTTTATGATAATGATGGGTGGTTTATAAGAGAAAACTATTTTGGAAAGCATTTTTTCCCGCTTTCATTACTGCTCTTGTAATAAAGATAAAGAACAATGGCAGATTTCCATACTTTAAATTGTCTGTTATTAACTTGAAGCAAAAATATGCATAAGATTCGGCAATCATACCGGAGTCTATAGGCTAATTTTTTTTTATTCGGGAAGGCCGGAAAAAAAAGATATCGGAGATTAAACTGTTGTGATTTTTAGGTTATGTTATGAATGAATAAAAATAGAATGTGATTTTTATCATATGACTCATTAATATCACGCATATATTGCAGTTTCATACGGGCGGGGCATTATTAATCAGTGCATAAAAAGTCCAGGTCGAGTAGAAATAAATAGAAAATGTTTCACAATCAGTGAGGAATAATTGCTCCTCGTGGCTATTATCCTTTGGGGAAAAAAGGGGTTACTTGCTGTCATTTTTTCACTCTCGTGTCACTATTCTTATGAGTGTAGATTCCAGTTCGTACGAAGTATGTACTTAATATTTCTATGTCATCTCATCACATCATCATACACCCCAAGTCAGTAAAAAATGTCATGCAACCATCTTTGTTATGTAAGCACCCTTAAAATATAATCTGTTATACTGTCAATTTCTTTATTATGTTATGTTTTATCTATGTCGTTGTTGCTGTCGTCAGTTGTTGGGGGCGCTTGACTTGCTTGACATTTCTTTTCTGTACAAATTTGGACGTCGGACTTAGTCTTGGAAAATTGTACAAAAATCTTAATTTTATTCTAGATTCATTCAGTTCCCTTCAAATATTTACGATTCTATCAAGAGTGCTAATGTAAGTACATCATGTGATAAGCAGAGTGGATAGTGATATTTAGTTTTTGTTAATGAGCTTAATGCAATTACTGTGAAAGACTTGATAAACTCCTATGGGTAAATAATTTATCATTTCTCATTTATAATCAGCCTTTGCACTGCCGAAACGATTTCTAACGAGCAGTGCTTATTTTTGTTACTTGATGAAATACAATTTTTTTCCAAAAAAGTAAAATTTACTTATCAAACATTACTTACATTCGGAAACAATACCTGTATGTATAATTTTAAGAACCTTTTTGTTGCTTTGAACGAAAGTTTCCATACAATGTTTAGTAAATATATAATTTTCAATAATAGTACAATTAATAAAAGTTTTTTTCTTAATATTTTTCCTGGGATTAATAAGAAAATTTTAATGGTTACTCTCAAATGTAAAATAACCTTATTTTTAGAAAAATACATTTTCACAAACCTGCTATTTATGTTAGTTGATAATTTTGATCAACAGTCTTGCCTCTCCTATTCATTGCAATATATAAAAATAGTAGTGATAAAAGTTAAATAACCAAGTAAAGTTTTTTGAATTTTAAAAACACAAACATCATTTTCTTTAATTTATATTTGGTTAGAGGTTAGATGTACTTACAACTAACTGCTGGATAAAAATTAAACATTAATCTGAAATAATAATGATACTTTTTTTT
This sequence comes from Pyrgus malvae, assembly GCA_911387765.1. NCBI lineage: Eukaryota > Metazoa > Arthropoda > Insecta > Lepidoptera > Hesperiidae > Pyrgus > Pyrgus malvae. Next base: position 2,706,420 of record OU426968.1, on the reverse strand, counting down.
ATTTATCTATGCCCATTTTTTATTTAAGGTATTCCTAATCAGTCAAAGTCAGTAATAGCTGCATCAAAACTTGAAGATTATTTAGAGAAAAAAAATTTACACAATTTCAATCGCAAAAACCACATTATCACCATCATTTACTCCTTTAGTTTTTTAATAAACAATAATTTAAAATTAATTTGAGTCAATACATATTAGGTCAGACATATTTAGTGACAACTTTTCATACAATATGTATGAAGATCTTCTATTGTAACAGCTCACAAAAGGTACTGTGGTTTGCATTTTTAAATATTTACCACTAGAAGCTCACAACTAACTGCTCCTGGGACTACTGCAACTATGTTCAATAAAATTATAATGCTGTTGAAAAAAATTTGTAGTGTTCATTACTTAATATATTAAGTACATCTTACAGTAAATAAAGTCCAGTGAATCAGGCCAATGACCTGAAATTTTAAGCTCTTTCAAGGTGAAAGAACTTGAAACCAACCATGGCCTTCTGGATTTGTGTCCGATAACAATATTCTTCTATTCTATTTGCATTCTTCATTTTGCATAAAGTAAATTTTATTTATATTGAGTACTGGCAGTATTTATGTGCTTTACAAAATCAATTTATTATTTAGTTTCTAACTGCGGAAGGTAAAAGGTATTTTTTAATGTATCTCGTCTTCTAAATTAAACTACCCCAATGTATTTTAAAAGCAGACAAAAAACCTTTATTCTAGTATAGCAGCTATGTCTATTTATATTGTGATAAATAACTTAAAATGCCTCTTTTCAGATATTCATTTTTGTAGGATAAAGCAAAAGTTAATACCAATACAGCTGTGCGGTCTGTCAAAGAATAATGTCATTATAAGAGCAATCTAATTTGGAGCAGTTATTATTTGAGACAAGCGGAAACAGAAGACGGATAAATGTGTGACCGATATCCTGGGTTTTTGTTCGGAGGCACTCCGGTTAGCAGCTGGGACAGAGGATTCAATTCCTTTGAAAATGTGAGTATTGCTTATTTTTATATTTTACTACCGGTCCAGCCCAGCTTCACTCAGGAGATATGAGTTTATATGTTTATACATAGGAACAGGATGAAAACTGTCCTATGTCCACCCTTGGGACTCCTACTCTATTTGTGTACCAAATTTCATTAAAATTGGTTTAGTTGTTTGGCTGTGACATAACACACTCAAACTGAAGGGTTACTTTCACATTAGTAATATTAGTATGGATTTAGCTTTTTGAAGTAGCCATAGAAAGTCATCAGAGTAAAGCACGGAACACTAGTAATTACTAATTCTCATCTCTTGAATTAATTCAAACATTATCTAGCACTATATTGCAGCTGTGAAGAATTTGATTGTCTTTTTATAAAAAATTCTATGCAAAAAAATGTATTTACTTAATTTATGCTTCTGGGAATAGGTGACTGCAGTTGCCAATTGGTTTCTGTGCCAAGTATTTTTTAAATATCAATGTGAGAAGTGCCTTACATTCTCATTACAATGGAAGTAAATTATGTCTTGGATTTTATAATATTGAAGAAATAAAATCTGCCTAGAGATCTAATGATAAAATCTTTTTGCCCCTATGAATATTTCCATCAATTTGTGTATGTCCTATTTGATAAAGACTATGATGGTTTTCATCAACAGATATATCAATTAGAAACCCCTATTGGGCACCTCTGATAAAGAAATTTGTTATGTGTGTGAATTAATTGTTGCTTAATGGCGAGAATTTGTATGTTTGTAACAGACTCCTTTGGGTGAGATTTTAACCCACTTTAAACTGCCAGATTTTATCTCAAATTTTGTAGAATGTAATTTGATAAGATTATTCCATAATTCAATTTGCAAAATAAGATTTTTGACAATTTATTAATTGAACTATGTGACTACCACCAGCAGGCTGCACTGAAAATCAGTGTTGTAGTCATTGGCTGCAAGGCTGAGTGCAGTCCTTTTTCTTCAAATATACAACAATGCCATTTTTTATGTTTGTGACCCTATTTGATATTTTTTATTTGTATGCATTTTGTAGTTTTAAGAAGAAATAAATATTTTTCTATTCTATTCTACAATAAATATTGTATGGGCCTTGATGCCTGAATTAAAGGATATTATTATTATTATTATATTATTATAATAATTCCCGCATATCTCCACCAACCCGCATTGGAGCAGCGTGGTGGAGTAAGCTCCAAGCCTCCCCATTAATGGGGAGAGACCCGTGCCCAGCAGTGGGACGCAAAAAGGGTTGCAGCCATAATAATTCTATGTATAAATTACTCGTATATTAAAACTTTGTTGTTTTTTAACCAATCAAAATTTTGATTTTAAATACCATCAATATTATTTCACAACTTAATTGTGTAGCTGATCATCATTGCCCCTTTAGAATTTTTGGATAACTCAGGTGTGTAAGTAGGGCTGCCATCTCTAAAATTTGTCAACCAGGACAAGACACATTAAACCCCAGATTTTAGAGTCCAAAACCCGGAAATGTCAACAGCGGGGGGACGATAAATTTAGGGAGTCGGTTCGTCGGTTGATCGCGACGTGCGGGCAAAGACTTTATTTTTTAAACCCTGACTACAAATGTAGTAGACTCTCCCCCGGATGCCTTCTAAACTAGGACCAATCCGGGGAAACCCGGATGGATGGCAACCCTACATGTAAGGTTCAGCACAATGATTTATTCATTACTAGTAATCGAATCCTATTATTGGAACATTACATTTTTCCTGGATAAAAAGTTGCTATAGCATAGTAGTAAATATGCTATTCTAGCTTGACTATAATCCATCTCTGCTAAATCTCACCCAGATCCGTTTAGCCGTTCTTGCGTGATTGACTAACAACCATACGTCCAAACTTTTGCTTTATAATATACATATAATCTACTAGCTGTGCCCCGCGGTTTCACCCGCGTTATTTTTTTTAAAGTATCCTATTTTACTTCTGATAACTCCAAGAATATATGTACAAAGTTTCATGATGATCGGTTGAGTAGTTTTCGCGTGAAAGAGTAACAAACTTACTTTCGCATTTATAATATTATAAACTAAGTTTTATACGAAGCGTATGATATTGAAGCGCGCAAGGCCCGGCGGTTAGCGTAGAACGCAAAACGATCTATGGAACTAAGCCAAACGGGCGCGGTCGGATGTGAGATGGGTGACCGCTAGTGGCAAAAAAATTCATGCACGTTTCCGTGCTTCGGAGGGCACGTTAAGCCGTCGGTACCGGTTGATGACGATAGATAACAGTCGTTGTCGGAGGCCTTATGGGCGATTTGAAAGCATTCGATAGCTGGTTGGTCACTAACCCGTTGGAGCAGCGTGGTGGAGTAAGCTCCAGGTCACCCCAATAATGGGAAGAGATTCGTACCCAGAAGTGGGACGCAAAAAGGGTTGCAGCCAAGGTTTATACTGTGATTTGAACCCAGTGACTCAATTACTCTGCTATTACTAAGCAATAAATGGGTAGCAAAGAAAATAGGATTGTAGGTCTGTTAGACATTAGGGAGACTCACAGCCATGACATTTTAATTAACGGACAGTGTACGACCTAATTGAATTATTGCCAAATGGCAAATAAAGGACTAACAAAGTGCTGCTAAATCCAAAAAAATAAAGTTCTCACATTTGGAACTGTGGCCCCTTAGATTTTATATGAAATCTAGTTGGTTGCTCAAAAACGCTCAGTTTTTGTTGTTTCTTTGTGTGGTTAACGCGTTTTTCATTTTCATTATTTAAACCAGTTATGGTTTTGTTTATATTTAGCGTTTTTTTCAGTTAAGTACTTTTAGTTACTCAGTTTGTTCAGGCTTTAAGTGAAGAAAACTATTTATGTAAGTAATTTTATTATTAACTAGCTGGGGCCCGCGACGTCTTACGTGTGTAGGGTTGCCATCTCTAAAATTTGTCAACCCGGCAAGACGCGTTAAAACCCGGATTTTAGAGCCCAAAACCCGGACATATCAACAGTGGGGGGGACAGTGAATTTAGCGAGTCGGTTCGTCGGTTGACCGCGGCGTGCGGGCACAGTGCGTGTGTCGCGGGCAGCCCAAGGCTTTATTCTTTTTAAACCCGGGCTACCCATGAAGTCCGGTCCGGACGCTCCCCGGACGCCCTCTAAACTAGGACAAATCCGGGGAAACCCGGACGGATGGCAACCTAATCCGTGTGGATAGGCTTAGAAATCAGAAATATAGTAATCCATTCCTGTTGGTATAACATGGTAAAATACCAAAATTTAAAATTCAATATAATAGCCTACCTAAGCCTAAGCCTAAGATTAAATATAATGGCCTAAGGGCACATTTCACCACCTCCAAGTAAAGTGACAAGTACGCTGATTGTCGGTTAAAGTCACACGTAACTTCAATTTCAATTTCATGATGTTGGAGTAGCACTAATCATATGATAAACTGACCCGTACTCATAGCTTTTTGCCAATTAACATTTCTTGGTACGTAATTAATCAACACTTTACTTGGAGATGGTGAACGAGGCCCTAATATACATAAACGGATAGCCTTTTATCGAGTAAGGTTTAATCTATACTCTATACTTATATTTGTATTATAAAGAGGAAAGATTTAATTGTTTGTTTGCATTGAATAGGCTCCAAACCGACTGGACCGATTTGAAAAAATCTTTTATCATTCGAATTCTATTATTATCTCTGATGAACATAGGCAACAGAATATTTTCAAAACATTAGGGATCCATATGAAAACTCAATAATATAACTGAATGTGTAAAAAAAGGCAGCACAATGCGATGTGTGTAGAGGACACCAAAGGGGATATAGTAGGGAACAACGGTTTGGGTCCCATGAAACCTATAGAGAATATTGATTTCATGCTACTGACAGTTTTTATCGCGGATGAAACCGCGGTTCACAGCTAGTTTTAAATAAGTAACGTACTAGGTTCAAGAAATGGTCACACCAACGGTGTTGGGGTTGTTGTCAGAGAGTTGCCACCGGACTTTCACCCCAGTCAACCCAAACAAAATTTAATTTTTAACTTTCAGTTTCTGCTCAGGCGCGGTTGCAGCCTTCAATTTGGGGGGGGGGGGTCACTAAGAATTTGGGGGGGGGGTCACTAAGAAATTTGGGAGAATAGGTGTCCCAAATTGGCTTGTTTCGCCTTCCAACTACACATGACTGATGTATTTTGAAGGGGTCATATCCCCTGTGACCGCTACTGTTTCTGATATGAATCAATCAGTCGAAGTCGAAGAGTCGGAAGTAAAAGCTAATAGGTACCAAGTATCGACAGAATTGCCATTATCGACAAAGTTCAAAGTGTGCGAAAACACGATAAATTTCTAAACGCATGGCAAAGTTAAACCAAACGGATACAATATTTACATTGGCCTTAATGGGAGAGCCACATGGGGAAGCAAAGTGACGAGCTATTGGCACGATTCCAATGTTACGGGAGCTTCATTGTTCATTAAGCGGGAATTAAGTTTTTAATAACACCCATTTGATTGTCGTTAAATTTTTCCCATACATATTTTTTTAGTTTAATTTTCTAGTATGTTAAACTTCAGTGCTTACAAACGAGTAAATGAGTCATAATATTTTTGTTTTTGTATCCAGTTCGGTAAAAAATTGTTTGTGAAATTGTTTTAAATAACCTCAAGCCTCTCAATGGTTTAATGATGTGTCCCTGTAAATTTCAAATCGCTTATATTATCGATAGCTATCAATTAAAACAATATTATCTTTCTTATCTTTGTTTGAATGGAGCAGCAGACGAGCATTTATTGTGTTGTTACTCCTAAGGCTGAAGATGTATGTAAGTCTCGCTATCTGCACCTTTTTACCGAAACTCATTAGAATAGCTAATATCTGCTTCACGTCAGAGGTGATAGAAATGTGTTGTAGGAAGAAGTGTGAAGTGTTAGTGAAGTGCAACGGTGGTACTTCCCTGGTCAATCGATTAAAGTTCTACTACACTTTAATCGACAACAATTTGATCGACAATATCGATATATTGTCGATGTAGCTAGAATAAACGACGACATTTACCACACGGTAAATTTCAGAAACTTTGTTGCAAAGATTTTCGGTTAGTATATTAAAGCTCGTGTTTGGCCTTGAAACATGGGAACGCTTTACGCTATATAAGGCCGAAAACTGACGAGAGCCATTGGCACCATTCCAATTCCAATTTCCAAAGACATTGCTTCTTTTTACTGTGTATTGACATTGTTCTTAGACCTCCGACTGGCCTCAGATCCTGTCATTTGCTACTACCCACTCCCCATATCATTTTCCCGTTATCTTCTTCACAGTCACCTTTCGAATAAACCACCGTATTCTATTTCACTAAGTCCGATCGTCTCTAGTTGTAGTAGTAATGTAATAGAAGTAACTGGCGACAACTCTTCTACGATTAATTGTTATGATGACGTTACTCGATACTGCGCGCTCTCGAGGTTATGCACACTAGAATAACGCTTCACAACATTCATAGTAGTATAGTCTTCTTGGAATAGAACATTCATACCCTATATTGCTTAAGTAATCGATTCCAAAGCCAGGGTCAATTACCAAAGTTATGAATGCAGCGTCATAATTTTCAAAAAGCTATCTGTAATAAAGTTTGGCCAAACAGTTACAATGTTTACGCTAGTGTATGGCCTTAAACATAGGAAAGCCAAACAAGGCCGCAAACTTACAAGCTGTTGGCACAATTCCAATGTTACTGGGAGCTGGGTTTCATGTTTTTGCTAAAAACCTATGGCGTCTTCATATTTTTACCTTTCTATAGTTTACATTAGAACAGGGTTACCAACCTTTTAATTTTTTTCCTCGTACGGAAGCAGATAGAAATCTCGTATTTTGGCTTTCGAACCTCGTACAGTCGATTTTCAGTCAAAAAAAATGCCGCCAGTAGTCTATTTTTGCAATCTCGTAAATGTACGAGAAATCTCGTACGGTTGGCAACCCTGCATTAGAATCTTCTCTATTATCAAATCCAGCGCTTTTATCTCTAAAATAATTGGTCGTTCATCTAGTTCAATATACAACTCCAATATCAATGCATGAAATTTGAAATATTATAGAAATAACTATAATTCTTCATGCAATAGATTATCGTGGCGATAATATCTAACCGATTTGTAGGTTACCATTCAATGCAATCGACAGTATCGATACATCTACATTCTGGTACTGTAAGTAGAAGCGCGCATGGCTGGCGTATTCATTCAATTCACAATTAAACCAAACGTGGTCGTGGTGACCGCTAGGTGCAAAAACTTCATGCGCGTTTTGGTCCTTCGCAGGTCACGCTAAATGGATATTGGTAGATAATATACGCTCAATCTTGTCAGAGGCTTTGAAAGCGCTTGACAGCGGGTTGTCTACTAATCCACATTTCCATCAATCCGCACTTGAGCAGCGTGGTGGAGTCAGCTCCAGGCATTCCCTATAGTCCCTGTAGCGTCGGTATCCTCTGCTTGACCTTAAGAGGCGACTAAAAGGGACGGAGAGACGGAGGCGTGTGCGTGGCCGCATGCCGCCGTGAGCATCGGAAGGTGCAGCAGAAAACATCTGCTCTCCCGAAGATGGGCCCGTACGGGGTGCTGCGCTTGGAGGACACCGGTGCGTTCCACGGGAGATCCCGGCGTCCTCCCCAAGCGCAGAGGCAGGCCGCCGAGGGGGTTTTAATGCGGTAAAAATCCCACACAACCCCGTATCCTCTCCCGAGGTGCCGGGTACCTTTTGAAGGTTTTCCCCAATACCAAAAAAGGCCTTCCCTATAATAGAGAGATACCTGGGTCCAGCACTATGACTCAACAGATTTGCAGCCACTCTTAAGTAACTGAAAGGTCTGAAAGACGTTTATGGAAAACTTAAGACAAACCTTCACGCTATTGACGCACGTGTATGGCCCTTAATGCAGAGAATGCCTGAATAAGGGCGCAAAGTGACGAGTCATTGGCACGATTCCAATGTTACTGAGCTTCTTTGTTCACTTGGGCCCAACCCCCTGTCATTTGCTAACACCCATTTGCGTCTTCCCATTTTCATCTTCATGTTTCATATTACCGTTTAGTAATTAAATTGTCTTGGAAGGTTTACACCGAAACTGTAAAAGCTAATAGAAAATTAAGAACTAACTTTCCGCCGGCGTCGCGTACAAGATTTTTTCCCCGGATAAAATGTAGTATGTCATTTTTCAATCTCCAAACTATCTGCATACGAAAAATCAGATCAATCCTTACCATCGTTGCGACGCAAAAGACTCACATTGGTATCAATTCAATCTGCCTTTTTATATGGTTAATATGGTTAGATTTTGAGATTAAAATTATAAATTCTTAAGCATTCTTAAAAATTTCTTATACCGTTTTTTCTGTTTGTAAGGTGAGAAGAAGATGAGAATTTTTGACGCCTGTAAATTGTGGTAGTTTTTTAAAGACCTTGCATTATTTGATGCTGTTTATTAATAATCCTTACATAGAACTAGTTCCAACTAAAATGATGCTTTCTCATTTCTTAAGCATCTTTTGGACTGTAGCCAGTACCGCAATTTCTTCTAATGAAAAATTGATTAGGCTCTTTCACAAAATACCGTACGATTACAATGATCGCATCATCAGTCATCGCATTGACATTAATCTTACAATATATCCATTAGCGTTTAAAAATATACTTCAAGACTATGCATTTTTCGTAACGTCTTTTGCCCCTCAATCCAACAGCTTACCTCTTCCAGAGATGATTGAATTCTATCCATCTTATGACTATTTTATAAAATCATACAATTTACTACATGTACCATTTCATCCTATCGCGTCATCTCACAAGGCCATCTCAAGATGCAGCGTCGTTAAGTGGCACTTATCCAAAAGGACCTACTGATCTAAATCGCTCATATGATCTATTTGTAATTTTTCTCATTTCATTTCTATTTTCTTTCTTTTAACATTTAATTTCATTGAATAACCCATTCACAAGTTATATAACCAACCACCAAACGGCAATTAACTACCGTGTTCTATGGTTTAAATCCCTCTCAATACCGGTAGAAGACCTGTCAGTGGCAAACTGGCGGTGTCCAGCTGTGGGACATTAAAAAGGGTTTACAAAGCATTCCAGATAAACAAAACTTCAGAGCATAGTCTTAATTAATTCGAAATTTTAGCTTAGTGTTCTCTTCATTCGTTTTTCTTAATCCATCCATCTTTTTAGTATCCTTTTACGGCCGTTTTCAATAACCTATCGAAGATTATGGATAGATCGCTATCTCCGATAATCAGTAGCAGCGTATCTATCCTTAGTTTCAATTTCACAATCATGGATAAGAGTTATCTATCTTTCATCAACGATAGATAGTAGTTTCCCTCTCATCTGTCAAAGCTTCTTGTGACATCGATATCGATTCCTAGATATCGACACACAAACAAAATATTTTTCTTTTGTTTTTTTTTATTTAATTATTGTATACTATTTTTCTTGTAAATTATTATCTTTATAAAAATGTATCTAAAATTCTAAACATAAACAGAATTATTTTATTCTTTAAACATCCATAATTTACGGACGTCGAGAATGAAACAGAACGTTTTAAAAACTTGGACTATTCTTTTATGTGTGGCAGGCATCTCTTGAAGTTTGGACGCGAATTATTGTTATTTTCAAGTCAACTTTTTTAGTGTGTTTCAAAGTGAAATAAAATGGCTCATGTAAGAAGTCGGCATCACTGTTACTATCTGTATCACAATCTAAAATCTTCCCACTAATTACATAGACATAGGTATCACTGTCTTCACTGCTTAAATAATCCATTATATTATAATACAGGCGTTGTTTTTCAAAATTATTCAAAGCTATCGGCCAAGTTTGACAGATAACAGAATTACATTACTAGAGATAGCTTCATCTATCGGACAGTAAGTTGAAACTTATATTGAAACGCAGGTAAGCGTAATTTGTATGGCGTATTTATCTTTTGTACGTTATCCGTCCTCCCAACGATAGATAGATAACTTCGATAGAAAATTGTATCTGTGGATAGGTTATTGAAACGAAAGTAATGACGAAAAGATAGATTTGTCTATCTTTAGTAGGTGAAATGAGAGATAGATAGGTTATTGAAAACGGCCGTTAGCCTTTTTTTCTTTGATAGACATTGTCTTGATTGCTGTCAAGTACCCAAGATCAGCCAAGTGTGTAAAACGCTTTCATGAAAGATGCTCACTCACTCTTATATGTACTACGAGTATAGATCTTATATCATATCATATGCGTAAATACCTATTATTAGTAGTCTATACAATTCATTAACGTCTACAAAATTATTTATCTAAAAAAGAAATAATTTTTAAACAACCACTCTTGTTTATTTTCGGAATAGACAATTAAACATGTTTCAATGTTTTTTTTTCATTATACGCTTCAAAAATTAGTTTGAAATCTAAATATAGGCTAATTTTACTCTTACTTTGTAAAAAAAAGAAAAAAAAACTTTCCATAGTTGTATAATGGAACTCATCCAAATGGTTCGATCGATCTGACTTGCCCATTGGTTTATAAATTTCGCATTATTTGCACGATAATGTAGAATGCACGATCGTACCATCTGGTCTGTTCAATTGATAGCTGGAATTACATGTAACTAAGTAGTTGTAGAACCGTATATTTTGGAATAGTCACATTCAGTTGCATGTGGAATAGTAGGTACTGTTAATGCTTGTTTTTAGTCATTTTTTATTTGTTCGGAATTCGGTCACTAAGCTTCTTCAAAGTAATGACTAGTAAGAAGTTACATTTTCTTGCAACAATCAAGAACTTATCTTTTTACGAATTAATTTGATCGCCGTTACCTGCTAAATCATTCTAGACAATACCACGTTGCCTTTAACAATTTTAAATAATTATCATGTACTACTCATTAAATATTTTTTCTGCTGGACACGCGAGATGGATTTAATCGGCTTTGATGACGAAATGCGGGTTACTGAACTTCTCAAGTTCTTTAGTATTTTCGGGCATCTCCAATTCCAACTTTCGTGGATCTTTCGCAAGTTTTCTAAGTTATTTACAAAAGGTCACGTGAATGATTCTATCTACCTTTTCCTTTTTTTCAATTTGTGACCTTCAAATGGACTATTTAGGTCTGTAATTTTAAGTGTAAAAGTTAAAAGAATGGAGTTGGAAATAATTCTTCCTGCTGAAGACACCAAAACTTTGTAACATATTCGACGAAAAGCCTTAACGCTTCAATAAGCTATTTTCGTTACAACTTACACGTGTTCTTTTATAAGAAGATAAAAGTACTTAGACATGGATTAAGTTCTACCAACTTTGTTATAAAACACTAGGCATACTTTACAGTGCCGTGACCTTGACATCGTAGAGTGTGAAAGTAAAGGCGGTACGAAGTTGAATGTCGTCTTCGTTAGAATTTATAGAAATTTCAGTAAAATGAACGCCTACGGGATTTTGTAAGTCATTCTTTTGTTTTGTTGTAATTTAGTATCAGTTTAAGATGTTAAAAAGGCTTTAACCCTACAAGGCACCCAGTTCCATATATGGAACACCAACATGGCTATAAATGTATTAGTAGTGACATTTATTTACATCTTGATAGAAGCTACTGACATTTAGCAATGTAGTAATACGAATCTTTACCGAAAGATGTCGTTCGTGTTTTTGTCATATAGCACTGAATGTAAAATTTGAATGAAAGTGATGCGTTAGTCATTTGTCTAAATTCAAAAATAAGAAAAAAAATGTTATTGAACAGTTTTGACTTGAAAAAATATACTGTGTGTTTTAACGAAGTGTATATTTTGCAGAGGTAAGATGTTTTTTTATATTACAATAGTAAATATATTAGTAAATCATATTTTTATGTATGTTCCACATATGGTACGTTGAGCTTTTAGTGTCCGTTTTCACTTATTTGTACTTACGATAACTTTCCTTACAAATACTTTGATTTTATTGCAGATAATATAATTTATGTGGTACGATAGCAAGCCAGTCATTTTATCATCTTTTGTGGGTCAAGAGCCAATAGAAACAGCAAGAAGATACCCAAGAAACAAAAAAGTATATATGTACAAGTTGATTGCCCCCAAATAATCAAAACATATAACTAGCATATGGGTTGTGTGGACCTCCTAGATTCGTTCTGATTGACGACCTAGATTGACGACCTGCGTGGCGCAATGGTTACCATGCCGGACTGCCAATCGGAGGGTCCCGGGTTCGATTCCCGGCGAAACAGAAATTTGAATGATGAGTTTAAATTTCTGTTATCGGTCTGGGTGTTTGTGTTTCTGTCTTTGTGTGTGTCCATGGTACCCACGACACAGGGTATATCTACTCTACTGTGGGATTATGAGTGTGAAGCGTTATGAGTGTGAAGCGTTCCTAGGGAAATATAAAATAAAAATTAGGACCAGAAAATGGTACTTGAGGCTATTTTATCATCTTCTTGATGTAACTCTTATCAATTGCTAGTTATTGTACAGAAAGGTCGGGGAGCAGCAACATACACCAACCCCAATGAAACAGAAGGAAAATCAAATTTGAAGTAGGGAAAAGTTTATGCATCTTTGGTCGATCGACAAACAAAAAGAAAGGTAGACCAAGTTTATCTGATGAAATTGAAAATAAAAGGCAGAAGTCAAATACATCAATTCTACCTCCTCGTGATGTCGGACGTGATTGGTTTGAGCACTTACCTGTTTGGGGTGCAAAAAGACAACGATGCAAATATCCCGGTTGCAAAGGAAAAACATTTCTAGTTTGCGTAAAATGTCGCGTAGAACTTTCCCTAAATAATAATAATATTTTTCAGCTCTTTTAATCAATAAAAAATATTATATTAGTTATATGATTTTGTTCATTATAAATTGCAATATATAAAAAAGTTAAATATATAATAGTTATTTCATTTTATATAAAATAATAAGTCACTAATTGAAAAAAAAAAAACAATTAGGAAACTATTTTCAAAACAATTCAGTTGTACTAGTTTAATACCAAAAAGTGTAGTTAAGGCTCAGTGTACCATATGTGGAACTGAAATAAAAAGTTGATTTTTCCGTAAAATATGGTTTTATTTTAATTTTTATAAGTTTTCCCTATCTTCTGATCACTAATTACAACTTATATATTTTTGTCGCGCAATAAAAAAAAATTGAGCCTTGTAGGGTTAAAGCTACTTACTTATAAATGAATGGTGTCTAAGCAAGGAGGCTTTGTATTCTGAGCAGAGAACTGACACTTTGAATTTTTATTTATTTTTATTTAACGATTTTTATACACAGTAATATTACAAAGTAAGGAACATTAAATGAAATATGGTACAAAGGTACTGCTTATTCCAACAGACGTTTCTTCCAGCAGACCTGTAACTGGAGAGCTGGATTGCAGTGGTTCAGTGTGTGTACGCAACCTAAATACTTAACCTAGAATATGGTATGAATAAGTACATACAATATAAATATATATATATATATACAATAAATAATAATATAAATACAATACAATAAATACCATATAAAACTTTTTTGAAGTTCATTTTTATAAGCGGAGAGTTCAGGTGAGACTCCATTCTATTGAAGCAAGTATATAGTCTGTCTATAAGTTTCTGAATACTGAATACTTAGCATCTTGAGACTGGAGCAGCGACTGGACAGAGAGCAGACTGGAGACATCCAGGTACGGCAGATACTTGTGCCCTTAAAAGCTGCTACGCGGTCCGGAGGTCCGGATAATGGTGCTTTCTTTCGGAAATTAATGAAGCACCATTCTGGAGACCCGTGTCTTATCCCTAACCTAACTGGGTAAAAATCTCAAGTGCCTCATGTCTACCTTTTTAAAAGGCCCTCCAAAATGAATGAAACATTATGATCACCTCTGCAGACTTCGCATAATAACATTAACTTAGGCAAAACTATGTCTGTCTCGTCCGAGAATGTCCATATTTGTTTGGAGATTAACAATATTCAGGTCTAGTAAATTCAGTGTGGATTATCCGAATCGGTCTGTAATAGGTTGTAACCAGCTGCCACAAACTTAATTTATCTTTTATTACACAAGAAATTTCAACTTTTACTCGTCATCCATATTACGTGTTCCCAACTTCGGTTCGGGCTCTTCTATAAGTCATCAACGTTCTCACATAAAGTTAATAGAGTTAGCCAGCTCTATGATAATAAATGACAAGGCGCTGACTTTCAGCGAGATTCAAAGTAGCATCGATGACGTAGAAATTCGCGAATTTTTAAGAGGACGAAATTTCGTGGCTACACTTTCATTATCCATGTACAGCGCTATATTTACCAGGCATTGCAGGATAGCAGATTGTTATTTAGAATCCTAGGTTCGATTACCAGCGGGGCAGGAATGACGAGTGTGATGTTTTCATGAAGGAGGAAATTTGATCGGAAATCGAATGAATCGCATAATATATTAACTTACACTACAGGACTGATGATTATTGCAGTATTATAATATATTAACTAATCATCGAAGAATATTGCCATGCGTTTTTTTGCATTGTATTTTCTTGTCTGTCACTTTGTTAAAGGTTATCTTAGTCAAATCTCTTTTCTCTCAAAACAACAAAATTAAAATAACAGAGAACCGGCCTAAACTTACTTTACACTATTACAGTAGCCCACAGACCTGATGATGGTCAGAAATTCCTATAGAAATCGGTATCACTTTAAGAACCGTTAAATAAGTCTCTCTGCTCTGAATTGGGGAAATAAAATTAACAGATAGCTTAAACGAATTTTGGTGTGAGATAGTTAGAATCGTTAGGCACATTGGGTAAGTCCATGTAGCTTCGGGATTAAGAATAGAGCTACGGTATCTCCTGCCTGATCGTAAGAGGCGACTAAAAGGGGGCTTCCGGGGATGCGGACGGTGAGAGTGGAAGCTTGACCCGTCCAGCTAGCAGCCCCGGGAGGGACGGCGGTGTATGCGTGGCTGCATGCCGCCGTGAACACCTGCAGGTGCAGGAGAGCACATCTGCTCTCCCGAAGATGGACCCGTTCTGGGCCGCCGCGCGTGGAGGACACCGGTGCGTTCCTATGGAGATCCCGGAGTCCTCACAAACGCAGAGGCAGGCCACCGAGGGGGTTTTAGTGCGGTCAAATCCCACATACCCGGTATCCTCTTCCAAGGTGCCGGGTACCTTTTGAAGGTTTCCCCCCGATACCAAAAAAAGGCACATTGGGTAATCCAGTTTCCATACTTTTGTAGTTGTAGTTTTGATTGCGTGGGATACAGTCCCACGGAATCAAAACATGTCATATCAAACATGCAATATTTAAAGTTGGTAGAACTTTCATAGCTTCACTGAGGAAGCATCATCGCGGTACTAGTTTCCCTCGCGTAGCAATTATTGTGATTCGGTGGAAAGGAGCAGTTGAAAATCGGTATATGTGGCACCTACTTAGTCTTCGGACCAGAAGCGCAACTGCATGCGACCAAGACAAGATTATTTTGCGGGTTATTGGACAACATGTTGTCGGATGTTTTCAAACCGCCCATAAGGCCTCCGATAAGGTTTAACGACTGTCATCTATCGACAACAACCGGGACCGACGCACAGTGGTCTGAAAATCAAGCTTCATACTCATAGAAACTGATTGTCAGAAATCAATAATTAAAAAATGTTATTGTAATAAGTACACCTCCCTTTGTTAACTGTTATAGTATGAAGGTCGTGAGTAGCTCCATGTGTGAGAAAAAAAATATTGTATTTTTTTTTGTATGGGAAAAAAACTTCAAAGTGGATTTTAAAAAAACTAATCAGAACTGAGGGTCTGGTATTCACATGAGTTATTACAGCTTACATGGCGATTAAGATGACATACAATTGTTATGCCTTTCGGTGCCGCTTTGCATGTAGCAAGCTTTTGAAAGTTTGAGTTGTTGGTAGTTGAATCATACCCTTGATATAATTACATGATCATAACATTACTGATGTTGTCATTAGTTAACAACTTGCTAATGACCTTCTTTATGAATACAATAAAAAGGTGCAGATTTTTTTACATTATACTACAAAATTTCTTTGATAAAGTAACTCATTAAGTAATTACCTTCATTGCTGTTGAATTTTAATTAAGTTTTGATAAGATAAGCATATTAACGACAGCAAGCGTAAATGAGGGTAGTTATAATATGAATAGGACGTATATGCTAACTTAATTTAGTAGCTCTTTGCACTTGTTCGCGCTTACTATACTTATTTAGTTCGATTTGTTTTCGTGTTATAATGGAAAGCTTCAGTACCAATTTGGATATGTTTATGTTTGTGGCGAACAATAGCTGTTTTTCAAAACCCAGCGAATTATTTGAAGTTTTGGTGAAAAACGTTACTTTGTCAGAAAATGAAAATAAAGAATTTAAACAATTCTGTCAGACTTTTGTGTGTTCGTTGAAAAACAAATGGATCTCGTGTAATCGCACGAGAAAAACATTCATAAAAAAGTATGAGATATGGCTGCAAGAAGACATAAAATGGCCTGAGTTCATAAAAGAAAAAATCACACCTTCTTTGGTGTTAGAAGAGCAGCAACCATGTTCTAGTTTTGACTGCAGTGTAAATGAGGGCGCATCAACATCATTAGGGTTGAATGCAGAGACTTGCAGTGTTGGAACATCAACAGAGGTGAGTCCAAGAAAAGTGTTCTCTGAGCTAAGCCCGCTACAGAAGAGAAGAAGAGTGGAAGAACTACTAGCACATACCAATGAAAGCCTTGCTTTTGCAACTGGTTTAAGTGCTGGTAACAAAAACGTAGCAGATATAATTAAATTAGTCACAGAACATCCTGAGGAAGCTACTAAGATAAAGCAACTATTGAAGCCCAAGAAAGCTCAACCCATATATTCCGCTGATAAAGCATTAGGTATACTGATTTCGTTGAAACTTTCAAAATGGCAGTATACAACATTAAGAGTTTGCGCAAAAGATGAGGGAATACCCCTATATCCTTCATATACTGCTATATTAGAGGCGAAGAAGGACTGCTACCCACCAAAAAATACTATAGATATCACTGAAAGAGGGGTAAAAGTTAAGCTTCAAGCGGTTTTGGACAAAACTGTCGCTAGACTTGGGAAATTCCTACGTTTGGAATCATGTCTGGACAGAAAAGTATTAACACTTACATGCAAGTGGGGCTTTGATGGTGCTTCAGGGCAAAGTTTATACAAGCAAACTATGGGGGGTGAAGATGATTACAGTAATTTTATGTGCTCCTTTGTGCCTTTGACACTTTGTGGCGAAGAAAAGTTATGGGAGAATCCAAAGCCATCTTCCACAATGTTCTGCAGACCGCTTTACTTCAAATTTGCAAGTGAAAACAAATTGAATATAAAGGAAGAACAAGCTATGATTGAAGCTGAGATTGCAGCACTAGAGCCGTCTATTATAGGAAGTCATACTGTGAAGCACTCAATGCTGATGACTATGATAGATGGTAAAATCACTTCACATCTATCAAATACTTCAATGCAAACTTGTGATGTGTAAAGCTACTCCTTCGGAAATGAATAATTTAGAGAAGATCTCAGAGTAAGTATTAATAATTCTACAAATTAATTTAAACTTACCGTAATGTTGTTTATCTTATTATTAATCAAATCATTTGTTTCCAGAAAACATGTTTCAACAGAAATATTTCAGTATGGTTTATCTACACTTCATGCTTGGATTAGGTGTATGGAGTGTCTACTCCACATTTCCTATAGACTCGACTTCAAAACATGGCAAGCCAGAGATGCAGACAGCAAAGAGTCATTGAAGAGTAGAAAACAAGCCATACAGCAAAAGTTCCGAGATGAAATGGGCCTCTTAGTAGACATCGTTAAACAAGGTGAGTTATGAAAGTAGTTGTTAAGAATATGACCCTATTATTTTCAAATATCATTAACTGTTTTCATGCAATGTTTTGGATTAAGTTTTGTTGATTCATATTTTTTGTTTCAGGTTCCGGAACCACAAACGATGTAAATACAGCTAGAAAATTTTTTGGTGATCCTGCCAGAACTGCAGCTATTACAGGCTTGGATCCTAGTTTGATCCAAAGATTTGCGACACTTTTGCGCGTGATGGCTTGTGGAGAGCCCATTAATGTTGATGCGTTTAAAAACTTTGCGCACCAAACCGCAGAAAAATATGTGGAACTATATGGCTGGTATTACATGCCATCTAGTGTCCATAAAATTTTAATGCACGGTGCTGAAGTCATTAAACATTTTAACATGATGCCCATTGGGAAATTATCTGAAGAGGCATCGGAAGCCAGAAACAAAGATTTTAAAAAAATCCGAGAAGACCATTCTCGAAAATTTTGTCGAAAAGCAACAAACGAAAACATTTTCAATGGTCTTCTTGTTTCGTCAGATCCCTACCTGTCCAGCATAAGGCCACAGCTGATAAAATCAAAAAGCACACCTATTACCGATGACATGAAATCTCTTCTCATTGGTGATGATGATGCAGATATAGACAAGGAGAATATTGAATTCGTTGATGTTAATGCACCTATGCTGGACTCTGATGAAGAAGATACTCTTTGATAGATAATTGGTCTTTTATAAGTAGTTAGTAATAGAGAATAATTAATATATATGTAAAGCTCTGAGTATTACTACATTTAATTATATAATTTACTGAAATAATATTTAATAGTATAATCAAATAAAGAAATTTTGACAGTTTTTATTGAATATGTGCTTTTATTTCCTATTTTTTAAACAATTATATTATTTAAATATATCCTAAGTACGTATTTATTCCTTGTGTTTATACGAATTTCAATTATTTTCATGTTGAAAGTTATAGGTATCCTTATAATATAAAATGAAGACTTGAATAATCATCTACCAAAAACTCAAACTTTCAAAAGCTTGCTACATGCAAAGCGGCACCGAAAGGCATAACAATTGTATGTCATCTTAATCGCCATGTAAGGTGTAATAACTCATGTGAATACCAGACCCTCAGTTATGATCAGTTTTTTTAAAATCCACTTTGAAGTTTTTTTCCCATACAAAAAAAATACAATATTTTTTTTCTCACACATGGAGCTACTCACGACCTTCATACTATAACAGTTAACAAAGGGAGGTGTACTTATTACAATAACATTTTTTAATTATTGATTTCTGACAATCAGTTTCTATGAGTATGAAGCTTGATTTTCAGACCACTGTGCGACGACTTAACTTGCCCTCGGAAGCACGGAAATGCGCATGAAATTTTTTTTCACTAGCGGTCACCCATCTCACACCCGACTGCGCCCGTTTAGCTGCTTTAGGGCAATTCGCGCGTCATCTTCTGACTCCATGGGTTTTAGCGACCAGTAAACACAATGTGGGTTGCATGCTTGTCTCCTACATTAAAATTCAAAAAAATCTTAGGGACCGTTATTGATTACAAATGTCGAGGACTGAAATTCGTAGCTAATAGTAAGCCTTTAAACTCTCATCGGAGCCCTGTGCATTTAAAATTAATTTCAAGTTCATACCAGCTGCATTGTTTCGGAAAATTAAGAAAACGAACACAAAGATTGTAGTTATGTATTATACGGCTGTACTCACGTTAATGTTTGTCTGTCGGGGATGCCGATATGTTTCGGTCCTGTCCTGACCGAGGACCTTCATCGGAGCTCACGCCGCGGCGATGCCACTGCGACCGGCCGTAGCCGTATAATACATAACTACAATGTTAGTGTACACTCACGATTTTATGTTATTATTTATATGTCGAAACTATGGGGCCATGGGGTTCAGATGCCAAAACTTTTGTCAAGCATCTATTCAAACGGTTAGTCCAGGTTACGGGTGACCAGAGAGCTGGTACGTACCTCGACCAGAGAATAAGCTTGGCCATTCAACGAGGTAACGTCGCCAGTGTTCTGGGTACTTTTCCACATGGAAGTAATCTGGATGAAGTATTTTATATTACTTAATATTGTTTATATTTTTTTCTTAATGTGTTATATTTATAATTTAATATGAGTAATTTAGTTGTATATAGTTATTTTTTATATCTACTCACGATTCGTTCAATAATAATTAAGACCAACACAAAGTTATTTATTGCTTTTGAGGTACTCTAAAAAGAAAGATGCTGCCATTTCTACTCGTAGCTCCGGCAACTGACATTCAATAATGGGTCAGGGGCGTCAGTCGCTCCACTTTTTCGGATGATTGCGAACTTTATGGGCTGTGCAGTTTGTAGAGTTTTGGCAATGTATTTACAGTGTCACAATTTCACCCTGAGAATGGTTTAAAATGGATGCTTTTGACTTGAAGGTGTTGCTTATTTTTCTTCACGCCTGAATTAATTTTGTTTATTTTTTGTATCCGTCATCTTATGTTGTATTCACATTAAATAAATTTGTTTTCAACAGAAATGGGTTTGACGCGTCGTGGGTTTTCGTCACTATTATTCCATTAACTGTCTGTTAATTTTTTTTATTAATTTTTCGTCTCTTAAAAACTCTTCGGTTTAAGAAATCAAACGCTTTGAGTCAATTTCAGCAATTTTTTTTGGTTATAATATAGATTTTTTCCAAATGTTACTGGGTCGTGCCTCAAGATGCACTTAAGAAAAGTCCCTGGCATCTGGCCTTTGCACTTGTTTGCCTACTTTCTTGGACTACCAAATCAATCGACATAGTTTAATTACTTGTCAAAACATGACATCCTCATACATCTTGTAGGAGAAAATGACTGTGACGTCACAAATCACTTATAATCAATCAATGGACAAAATTTTAATCGATTTAAAAGGCAATAAAAATAATATATAAAAATTAATTAAAATTGTTAATTCTGCTTTCCAGGCGTGGTTTTGTGCAAGCTTCTTCCAGGCGTCCGATCCAAAACCCCATTAACCTTCACAATGTTATCTTTCCAGCAAATCCAACACCAGTACAGGGGCAGGATAGGTGCTGGTGGTCGGTGCTGGGGCAGCATGTCTGAGGGCGGCGGGGTGTCCGCCGCGGGCGGGGACACCTGCAGGACCAACCTCATCGTCAACTACCTGCCGCAGACCATGACGGAGAAGGACCTGTACGCGATGTTCATGACCATCGGCCCCATCGAGAGCTGTCGGGTTATGAAGGATTTTAAGGTAAGATAAAACTTCTAGAAGATTTTCCTTTTAGGTTCTAAAAGGCAATATATTCTTTTCGTTTTAATCAAAATTACAATAAGTCGGGCTTTGAATGATTTTAAGGCGAGGGATTAATTCTAGAACCTCCTGCAGTAATTTAACGCCAGATCGTGGTTATAATTACCTGAACCAGTAGTTAGTTCTGTTACAAAGGATTTTAAAGTAAAGAAAGGCTTCCAGGAGCTTGTACTTTGTTGGACCTGGAAAGAATATTGTAGTCCATCCAGATTCACAACTTTTTGCTAGTAACAGTAGATCTGGAAGTTTTTGTACAAGAGAGGCAAAGTTTTCGTCGGTGGGGATGGATTTTAGTGTACGAAGAAGCTTCTAGAACCTTTTACTCAGATGAGTGGAAATAATGGAAATAATATCTAAATATTCTTTCTATATCTTTCCATTCTTTCCATTTTTCCAAGCAAGAGCAATAGGCTATACTTCCGGATTATTCCGGATTACCTATTGCTAGCAGCATTACATCTGGGTCTTTGTACAAGGGAGGTAAGTGTCTCCACGGCCGGGGACGCCTGCAGGACCAACCTGATCGTCAATTACCTGTCGCAGACCAAGCCGGAGAAGGACCTGTACGCGATGTATATGACCATCGGCCCCATCAAGAGCTTTCGGGTTATGAACAATTTTCAGAGAGATGTAGAGTATATAGATTACGAAATAGTTCTTCTGCAGAATTTTGCGACAACTACAGCAGATACAAGAGTATTCAACCTTGTCTTTCAAGCCTGTGCATTAAATAAATTAAAGAACACAATTTTAGTGAATTTCTGCTACGTTTACTTGGGAAACTACGTATTTGGTAGAATTTTAAGGTTAAGTGTGATTTACATCGCACGAAAACTCCTTCAGACGCCTTCCAAAGTAAAGCTCCGGCAGCTTTAATAGGACTCACCGGTTTCCTTGCGCAACCCTTAATAAGAGAGTAGACTTTCCTACAACTTCTAATAGAGGCTACCGAATTTGATCTCCTATTACAGCTCCCTTTTCACCCCTTTCGACAAGCACGTCAGCAACTTAATTCCCAAGTTATAGGGATAAATCCCAGATTATCTAATACTAGCCGTCTGCCAGCGGCTTCGCCCGCATGGACCCGTTTAATGTGTCCCCGTAGGATAAAAAATAGCCTATGTGCTATTCCAGGCTTCATTGCTTTATTAAAATCATAGGCGTTTAGCCAGTTGCTTCAAACGCGTTGACTCTATTACCCGTTTTCACGTATGAATGAAGCATTTTCGCGCGGTTAAAAGTAGCCTATGTTACTCAGGGTGAAAGCTTTCTAATGGTGAATGTATGTATTTTTGAAATCGGAACTGTAGTTTTTGAGTTTATTCATTAGAAATATACAAAAATACAAATCTTTCCTCTTTATAATATTAGTAGAGATAACTATACTATCTCCTCAACTAGCTATTTTTTAACTTTCAGACTGGCTACAGCTATGGCTTCGGTTTTGTTAATTTTGCGCGGGAAGAGGACGCGGCGAGAGCGATCGAAACGTTCAACGGTTACCAGCTCAGGAATAAGCGGTTAAAAGTGAGTTTTTATTTAAAATGGAATCTTATTTACTATTGAATCGTGGGTTGGTTTTTCTTCACGACAAATGTAATCCTCATTTTCCACTAAGAAATTTTCGTACCTCACATTCTGTAATTTTGTCACGATGCTTTCTTTTTATTTATTTATTTATATTATTTTATACTTTTGCTTACATAACAGGTAATATGTTGACAGGTAATTACATAGAAGTGCTCTATTTTTACCCATTGGGTATGCAAATCATTTAAAAAATACATTTTAACAAAATTATTCAAATTATTAAAATATGAGTACAATATAATCATTAAATGTCAGCTTATAATAATAATCAATTAAATAATACCTACACTAAAACCCAAAAAAAAAAGAAACAATAAATCAAATGTAAAATGTCAACGTTATGTCTATAATACTAATATGTATATTAAAATGAATTATATTAAGATTCCTTTATATTTAATTTTATTCTTAAGAAGGTGATACATTCGCACGTGACAAACTTTACTAGCTAGATATAGTGTAGGCATCAGGGTTCGAACCTTGTGAACAGCGTGGGGGCTCTCATCGACAGGAATACATGTCGCTTGAGATTAAGTAGCTTTGGGTTAGTTTTATTAAATATTAATGATAATGCGTGTCCAGTTACGTTGAAATTTTAGTGTTGAGTGAGTGGCATTGACCTTACGTTCCAGGTATCATACGCCAGGCCTTCAGGAGATGACATAAAAGACACCAATCTGTACGTGACGAATCTACCGCGCGCGATCACAGAGGAGCAGCTCGAGACGATATTCGGCAAGTACGGGCGGATAGTGCAGAAACACATCCTGCGCGACAAGAACAACGGGACGCCCAGGGGCGTGGCCTTTGTCAGGTACAGTTTCTTATAAAATCAACTATAACTAGAATAATATATAAATGAAACATAAAATACAATATATAAATCTTTGTACAAATATTATGTACATTAAATTGGAGTGTCTGTAATATTAAGATAACTGCTTTTTACTACATGCATATGAATGTATATATATATATATATATATATATATGGTACATAATAATACATATAGTGTACCAAAATAAAAAAATTTACAATTTTTGTCTGTCTGTCTGTTTGTTTTTGCTAATCTCTGAAACGGCTGTACCGATAGTGATGGTGCTTTCACTGGCAGGTAGCTGATGTAACAAGGAGTAACTTAGGCTACTTTAATTTAAAAAACATCTAGAACTAAAGTCCACGCGGACGAAGTCGCGGGCGGTCGCTGGTTAAATATATTTATATATTATAGTAATGCCATACCTGTAGCTCGGGACCAGAATACGATGTGTGATATCGTCTACGTTGCGGGCGGCTAGGGACTCGAACTGTCCAGCCGGGCTGTTGTTCAGCACCCTGTTGCAGGCCCCGAAGGGAGTTGAAGAGCACAGACTATCCTGAAATGGGTCCTCACTACCAAGAAGGGCAAGCTAAAGCTTCAAACATTCTTGTGTCTTGTCTGGAGTCGTATTTAACGCTATTAATGGCCTAAATGTGAAGGCGAATTCACCTGTACTCCAGATTGCAACTCTGTGTCGCTTCTCGGTAGAAACTTTAGAACTTTTGTTGCTCGGTCCCTGTAACTTCGGGATTAAGAATAGAGCTACGGTGTCCGCTCCCTGATCGTAAGAGGCGACTAAAAGAGGGCTTCCGGGGTTGCGGGCGATGAGATTGGGAGCTCGATCTGTCCAGCCAGCTGCCCCGGGAAGGACGGCGGCGTGTGAGTGGCCGCATGCCGCCGTGAGCATCGGAAGATCCAGAAGACAACATTGCTCTTCCGAAGATGGGCCCGTACGGGGCGCCGCGCGTGGATGACACCGGTGCGTTCCACTGGAGCTCCCGGAGTCCTCCCTCAATCGCAGAGGCAGGCCACCGAGGATGTTTTAGTGCGGTACAATTTCCACATAACCGGTATCCTCTCCCAAGGTGCCGGGTACCTTTTGAAGGTTTCCCCCGATACAAAAAAAAAGGTGATATTAGATACTCGGCAGAGATATCTAAATTTGTTCTTAGGAACTATAATATTAACTGTCGAAAAAAAACTACATTTATAGATTTAAGAAGAATCTAAAAAAATACATTTATTTTATAGTTTCGAAAGTCCTCTCCCTACTTAAGTGGGGGCACAGTGGGGATCATAAATAATACTGTAGTCAACGATTATAACTTTTATTACAGTTCTACAAATTTTACTTAATTAACTTATATACTACTGTTACTAAACGGTCCCGAAGTAAGTGCGACGTAAGTACTAAAAACTAGGGGTGTCCACTCGGTGCGAGGTGGGGTTAACGAGAGGCACAGGGGCGAAGCGCGGCTCTAATAAATACATCGTAGATGCTGCTGTTGCGCAATGTACCGTAGGGTACGTAATCGGTACGTAACACTCTTCTAAATATTTCAACCTATATATTTTAACTGGAGCAAGTACGCACATTGTTCCAGATTCGACAAACGAGAAGAAGCGCAAGAAGCGATAGCGGCCTTAAACAATGTCATACCAGAGGGCGGCACTGAACCTCTATGCGTGAAGGTATGTTGTTAGTCATCATTATAATATTTTTATACATATTTTAACCTTATGTTACAACGTCACGTACAGCCGTCACAACGGATCTTTGTCCCTCTGAAGTTAGGTGCAACAAACGACTGCGCATGTGCTGTTTTGTGAAAAAGTGTTTTGATTGGTCAAGAGTTCCGAGGAACAAAGATCATTGTGAGTATTGTAATGTTATAGCTCTTTTATTTTACGTCTACGGGGTTACTATAGTTACTATAGTAGGGTGTACGTTAACTTGGAAGTTGTTAATCAAAACTTAAATATTAAGCAAAGTGTCGGACTCATGCGCGAAGGGGTCCGTACCATTATCTATAAAAAACACGTTCATTGTATGGGAGCCCCCTTAAATATTAGTTTTATTCTATTTTTAGTATTTGTTGTTATAGCGGCAACAGAAATACATCATCTGTGAAAATTTCTAATGTCTAGCCATCACGGTTCATGAGATACAGCCTGATGACAGACAGACGGACGGACAGCGGAGGCTTAGTAATAGGGTACCGTTGGCACCCTTCGGGTACGGAACCCTAAAAACTAAACCATGGGAAGATGTCGTGGTCTCCAACAGTTTTGCTGCATTGAGGATAGTTAATTAAAAAGGCCATTATTAGTAGTGTGGCAAAAGAAGGGAAATACCGTTCAAAACCCATGGCCTTTTAAGTACGAAAATATTCGATACTTTAGTACTTAAATTCGATACTTTCTGATTATTTTTTGAGTATTTGTAGGTATGTACTTTATTACGGACACGTTTTTTGGTTTACATGGAATAAATTGAGTACATTTTTATTTATTTCTGTTTTAATAACTTGTTTATCTACAGGTTTTTTTTAGAAGTATTCGTATATATAGGTTGTTAGTAGAAGTTAAAACTATTGCAAGTTTCTTCTTAGTTTTTCCGCCGCCTTTTCTCTTTCAGCTCAACATTTATTAAGCAAAGCGAATATTGTTTATTCCTAATATGAAATAAATATTTTTTCTTTTTTTCTTGCAATACAGTTACACATTTAACTACCTTTTGACAATATTATGCGTTGAGAATTATTTTTACATTAAATCAGTAATGTAAAAATAATCGATTTTTACTTAAAATAAAATGACAGTCTCTACTTTCCTTCTCCAAATAAGGGAAAAGATCATAGTGACTCATTGTAGGCTATGGAATTAATTGGAATTACCTCTACGTAAATGAAGTTTGGCAGCCAATTTTTGTCATTAAGACGATCAATACTTTACAAGATTGCTATAAATTTTCGTAATTGTCAACAATACTTAGGATTGCCGAAAGCGTTCAAAATTTCCATTTCCAAAATGTAATTTTTGAATATTGCACCGCATCAGGGTGCGCGCGCAGCGTACGCTCAGTGGGGCGTGGGGCTTCCGGGGGCCACGTGGGGCGCGGGGGGCGCGGGGGGAGCGCCCCCCGGGGGTGCAGGGGGTGCAGGGGGCGCGGGGAGGGTGCGCGCGCGCGCCGCGAGCGAGCGCGTGGCGGCGTGCCTGCGCGCCAGCCGCCTGCGCCTGCACGCCGACCACGCGGTGCGCTGCTTCCGAGCTTTGATCTATCACTCATTTACCATGGCTTTTTGTGAAATATCAAGTCTTTGCTAGCTCGGATCGTTCAATTGCATCTGTGGGATAGTCATTGACTTATACGACTTTTGATTCATCATTCATCTCAACACCCGGCTTTGGCGAGCGACCGCTCATTGGCTAGCACGGACCTATCAACTGCGTAGCATATGTGGGCTTATCATTGACTTATATGGCTTTTGATTATTTATTTATTCAAACACCCTTCCTTGGGCGAATGATCGCAAATGCTAGCACGGACCGATCAATCGCGTAGCATCTGTGGGCTTATCATTGACTTATACGGCTTCTGATCTATTGTTCATCTCAACACCCGGCTAGCACGGATCAATCATCCGCGTAGCATCTGTGGGCTAATTACCATGTACGAATCAATCAACCGCCTTACACGTGGAATGGCTATTGCACGAATCAATCAAATACTTTGAATTAATCGATTGATTTTAATAATTTGCATCATTTACTCGTATGGACCAATCAAATACTAGACTAGACCAATACTAGAATAGACCAATAAATCCTACATCAGTCGAATAATTAAAAAGCCTTTCAAATAAAATTCGACGAACAGTATTTGTCAACTGATCAGTAGCTAGTGCGGATAAGTTAAACACTCGGTTTAGCCTACCGAAAATTAAATTGTATAAAACAAGAATGTAACTTTGTACATCGACTTTACTTAGAAAAGATTATAAATTAATCAATTAGCAAGCTTTAGTGACACCCAAATATTATTTTATACAGTAAGACTAGACGACCGCCTTTTTTAAAGAGTCGAACAATCTCCAACTTACTATAGTGAACTTTCCCAGCTTTTTATTCGGCTCATTATGAAATTTCACGAATCAATCTAAATTTACATTTACACAAGCCAGTACAAAGCCTTACTTTAAATGTATATGTCATTTATAAACACATATCAATCAATTAATCAGTTACCACGAATCAATCCATTAGCTCATATATTCCATGGTGTTTGCGCTTAAAATTTGGTGTTGTCTTACAAATTTATTTTTCATCAAATATAACATTATTTTCTTTGTGCTTTGCTTTATGATTGACGTAGCACCTTTGAGCTAAACTCAAATCAATATTACCGACATAATTCAAAATTATAAGCATTATTTGGTGGTCCTTATTATCAATACATTTTGCTTGACCCGACACTTATTTTGGCACTGATGCGCATGGCTCTAGCACGATAGTAGATAATTCTATTTCTTAATATGAATTTTTCTCATTGATGAAATCAGGGTAGTGTGGAATATTTATGAATTTTCATCAAATTTCCACAAATCAATCAAATAGTTTATATACATTTTATACCGCTAGCGAGATTGATGAGGTTAAACAAAGTTTCAACAAGGTTTTTCATTGTTAAATTGAATTGTAACAAAAGGCTAGTTGACGTTCTCAAATGGATACTAAATGTAATGTTATAAAATCTTGTACATAAAAGCTAGTAATTCAATTATAGGTATATGGCTACATATGACGACATCATTAGTATTAAGACAATGTTCTCGATCTAGGTGTTAACATTTTATAGTTTTCTTACAATATCTAGGTGAATTGTTAGAGGGTAGTTTGCAAATTGGTGTTTTATGGAAGCATGCACTGAACTTGATGTTTATGTAAATAAATGTTTCGACGAGATTTTTTGTTAGTTCAGGTCAAACTAGACGCTTGTTTCTCTATTGAATTTAGATATAGCAGCATTAATCGTAAATAATACTTTAGAATTAAAATGTTTTCAATAAAACTAAGTCTGAAGTTAAAATTGAAGTTAAAATTTAAGAACCAGATATTTTGTATTTATTCAAAATTTAACATGTTACACTGCAATTTTTAGTTTGTTATTTTTAAAACTCGGACATGTTCTAATCGATGCCCATGACAGTAGATGAAAACTGCTATTGTCATTTGATGTTTTGTGTTTCGCTATGATTGTTACGGAATTATTACTGTTTTTATAAATTTAAGCGTTTTTCCTTAATTATACAAAATGTTAAAGGTGGCTGAAGAACACGGAAAACAGAAGGCGGCCTACTACGCTGGATGGGCGGCTGGCTTTCACCATAATAGAGGTAACATATTGTTTTGTCTATATAACTATAGTTACTAGCGCGTCAGGCCGTAGGTCATATAAGCGAAAAGGAAATATCGTCCAGAAACTAAATCTAGTGATTGAAGTGAAAATTTGTAGCAAGTTGTAAGTTACATATCTCAAGGGCAATTCCATATCTATCGTACGGACTGCTCACTTTTTACGAGATGCTTAAAGTCTCCGAATTTCGCACGCTGCCCGGACGACAGCCTCGATGCACTATCCCCATCGCCACCACAGCCTCGACCAGCTGGACATGCTGCACAGCCGGCACGACTACACGACCAACTACGGAATGTACCCCGCTCCCCCCACACGAGGGTACCGCCGCGACCTCTACAGCCAGCCGGCCTACATGGGCCACCATCGCCCGTTTTGAAAAGGGCTGTACTGTAAGAAGTTCCGCCTGTCCGATTCCAGGATATAGGCGGCGGGGACTTTTTTTAAATTAGTGTTGTGTTGTGCGTGATGATGTAGCTTTAAGGTTTGGTTGGGAGTGCTCTGGGATGGAACGGCATTTTGTGACTACCCACTTAATTTTTGTTAACCTACCCGCTGCTGATTAAATGTTTAGTATTGGCATGATGACAGTACTAAAACAGTCGTTGAACCAAAGGTAAAAGTGAATAATATATGTTGAAAGGGGTTCTAAAATACCCCACTAAAATTAAAATTCTTCGGATCATTAAGATTTTCAAAAAAATAGTAGTATTAAATTCTGCTATCGGCCATGTTACCCGAAACACGAATAACGAAATAATGACGTCACGCCTCAGTAAATATCGTTGTGTTTATAGAAGAAACTATTGTTTACTAAAGCGTGACGTCACAAGCGCACTTCATAACACGTAGGAGCGCCTTTTACTTTTACGCGCCTTATTTAAAGTGGATAGGAAGAAATGCAATAAATTGCGTGTAACCTTTTGTTTAAATTACTGAAATATTCCTAATGCTTTTTTGGAAATATTTGGCGCATAATTATACCTCTTATTCTATAGAATGACTGCTACTATATATTATAATACAGAAATATGTATATTTCAAAATCTGTCATCATGCATATTCGACTGAAAATTGCAATGTTTGGAAGAGAGTTTGTAGCGTGTATATAAAATACATAATCTTAATAAAATCTATTCAAAGTTTGACAGTGTTCAAATTGAAGGTTAATAATGAATGGTCTTTGTTAATTTGTGGTTTAGAACGCCAGTCGTTAAACCTTTTCAGGGGCCTTATATGCGGTTTGAAGAAGAAATTCGTCCCAGAACTCTCCTCGCGAAGAAAACTTAATAATAATAAAATTACTATACGCTTAGATCCCTCTCCATTGTTACATTCCGAATGCTTCTTCTATAAAATAAGATGTTATATACAATGATAAATGTAACAATATACGGTACTATAACAAAATTTACAGGCCTCGACAGTTTTCGCGTTTCATTCATTGTACGTACGGCATACTCGTTTTGTTCATTTAGTCATATAACAATATGAAGAAAATTTAAATGCAGAAGAAATTAATTAACAAAAATAGTACTTGTCCTTGACTGTAACAGTTGCTTTTGACCTTCTGCAGTCTTAACTGAAGGACATACAATGCAATGTTTAATTGTGAATTTAGTACGACAATCGTAAGTAAATTCTCAATTAAACAAATCTCTTTTTGTTATTGGAGGCTTATCTTTTAAAATCTTTTCAATTGGTAGCCGGATTATGTGAGATTTGACCGGATGATCCTCGGTGGTCTGCCTCAGGGCCTCCGTAGGACGCCGGGATCTTCAGCGGAACGCACCGGTGTCCTTCATGCGCGGCATTCAATGTATGATGGTGCCGTGTGTCGTTGCTCAAATGCTCATGTTCTAAATCTCTACAACAAACTACAGGGACATCCACATTGCACGCTTTATTAAAAATAATATACAGATACTTCAACTCAGTTGTGCGCGCGGCGCTATGTGTGAGTAAACCTGTATATACACAGTGACTTTGTGTGCGTGACAAGAGGTACAGCGAAGTTGCTCGGACGACGATGGCCGCGTCACTGTCACACAAATTAAAGCTGCATAATTACTAGCCCACGCACACATAGGGCCGCGCGCACAACTGAGTTGAAGTATCTGTAATAGGTATTTAAAACAAAATAGTAAAAAATATAGCAGAGGCATTTTGTTTTGGTTGTTTGTGTTAAGTTTACTGTTCGATACGCCTTGTCACTTTCAAATTTATATTGACTGTCATTATGAACCTCATGATTTTAAAAACAAATATAATACTACCCGTAATCATGGTGACCCTCACATTTTAGAATAAAAAAAAACAAAAGTTTGTATTTTGGCCATGCTTGGGTCAAGTATTAAAACTGTTGAAAGTTTTCGTGGTTAAATAATGATATTATACATCTATACAAATAAATAAAATTGGCGTGTCTGTTTGTAATATTAAAAAAACTGCTTTATACCACATGCATATGAATTTATATACGGTTCATATACCAAAATAACATTTTTTATAATTTTTGTTTGTCTGTCTGTCTGTCTGTCTGTCTGTTTGTTTCGTCTAATCTCTGAAACGGCTGGACCGATTTTGACGGGACTTTCACTGGCAAGTAGCTGATGTAATAAGGAGTAACTTACGCTACTTTTATTTTAGAGAAATTCTAAAACTGAAGTCCACGCGGCCGAAGTCGCGGGCGACCGCTACTATAATATAAGATTTGATGGTGGTAAGGCAACTTCGGACAGTCGCAATGAGATAACTATTTTGGGTTGCCACTTTGGGAACTTATTTTGCCTGTGTTGATATTTGTTAACTAAATCCTAATCCAGATAACGGACACCAGTTGTTAAAAAAATATATATAATGTCGCGTCTAGACTGAAAAAATGTTTTAAATATAGTTACTTATTAAAATAGATTCTTAAAATGTTAATGGTACTATTATGTATAATATATATTATTACGAGATTTACTGGCGTGTAATATAAATTGAGTGACTCGTGCTGAGTGCTAAATGTGTGAAAATCAATGAAAACGAAAGCGTGTTAAATATATTATTAAAAAAAAGTTCATTATTAATTATTCAATAAATTAAGTTCTAATAATTTTAAATTAAGATTTTTCACGTCTTAATTATAATACACCTATTTTCATCTATATTTTATACTACGGCCAAACGATACTATTGTAATTTAATCGAAAATAAAATACCGAGAGTATGTAATTGTTTTGCGGGTATTAATTACGTCACATGGATTGGCGTAAATGATTTTATTGGACCCTTTTTAGAAAGAATATAAAATATTTTATTGAGAAATTGCAAAACAGCTAATTTCTATAATAGCCGCAAAATTTTTTTTTTTTGAAATTACCCTTGCTTTAACCGATTTAATCTCAATCTTCATTCTTAAGCTTCTTATATTGATAGTTGTTTTAAAGTTTATTTTCCTTACATAAATTTATTCTAAATAAAATAGTTTTTTAGAGTTAAAAATAAATCCACGTATAAATATTCTAATCTTTTGTTGCCTAAATATTCGTAAGTATTTGAGATTCATTACACATAGGAAATAGTTGTTTCAGGCTCAGTACGAAAACTATATTTCCTAAAATGTAAATTAACTTTAAAACTAAGGGACCCTGTCTCAGCACAAATTCAACTTAATAGTAATTCCTAGATTGTCCTAGAACTTAGCCGGAGTTTTAGAAGATTACATAATAGATTTGCACTCAAATATTGGCCAACACAATTAATTTTTAAGTGTGTCAAACACTCAAATACAAAAAGAGTTATTAAAAAATGTATACTGTTCTAATAGTATTTACTCGTATATTTATATTTATATGATGTCTTATATTATGTATTTATATTATATTATATTACTTATATATTTTACATACTTGTCTGCAAACCTTAAGAAGTACTGCATTATATCTCTCTCTATAAACGATAATCTAAAATGATGGCGGCTAATTTATAAAATATTATTTATTATTTCCTAAATTTAGTTAAATTACAAGTTACTTGTAGCCTGGTTATTAGTGTTATTACAAATAATTTAGTATGTACAGGTGTAATTGTTCGTTATCAGAAAAATTGGGCCTAATCTCGTATTGGTATCATTATAATAGTCGACATAATTTCGTTTAAAATCGTTACGTTTTATACGTATAAACGTAGAATGAAAATATACACACTATATTACGTTACGCAACCTATATTTATTTTGCGTTAAACACAACGAATATAATATATGCCTAATCTCTTCATAATATTGTTTTAATAAATAATAAACTATTTTAAGAACATCAATAAGTAAATGATGTCTTAAAAATTTAAAGTTTTTATACAAAATATTAATGCGTCTTGGAATAAAAAATAACTATGAAGCTTTTGTTCTTGTAGGGACACTATGGATGCGCAATGAAAGTAATCATCACATTAAGACAGTTTATTAACAACACAAGAATTGTTTTAAACGTGCAAGACACAAAAACAAAGTTATGCACTCAAAATGCTTATATGTACGGTGTAGGAAAGCTAATACAGTAATAATTGTTTGAGAGGTCTTATTTTTGCGGATGCAAGCAAGCGACATGCGAAAGCGCGTGACCTCCGGCGTTCTCAAGGGCTCGCGGGCGACTGATCCAGAAATTATCAGAAATATTCAAACCCGAACTTTATCGAACGGTACCGAGCGCGGCCGAGAGGCGCGCGCGTCACTCACGAAAATGAACGATCGCTACATCAGCCCCCCTGGAGACCTTAGGGTCGATAAAAATCAGGAAATCGTACCTGACGACCAGAACGAGTAGTTTTTGAAACAGGCTGTTTTAAGTCAGTCTTTCCACCAATTTCCTCACTGACAATAAAGGCTGGTTTTAAACGGTCTATGGAAACAGATATAATTTTATTTGAAATTTCGATTTTAAAATATTTATCGTACCGTTCTACTACTTTATGTGGACCAGAGTATGGCTGCTGCAATGCCTTACGTACGAAATCTTGTCGAACAAAAACATGTGAACATGTGGACAAATCTTTATAAACAAAAATTTTATGTTTACCGTGACGTGCTACTTTTGTTGGTTGTAGATCTTTAATGTGTAATCGAAAACGCGATAAGAAGTCTGAGTAATCGGGTACGAAGTCGGGAGAATTATCAAAGAAATCGCCTGGAAGTCTTAATTGTTCGCCGTATACTAACTCAGCTGTCGATGCGGACAAGTCGTCTTTCCATGCACTGCGTATACCTAACAGCACTAATGGAAGAGTCTCGGACCAACTTTCGTTCGACTTACACATAATAGCTGCCTTAAGTTGTCTATGAAATCTTTCAACTAGGCCGTTAGCGGCTGGATGATAGGCCGTAGTTTTTAAATGTCGCGAACCTATCATAATAGAAATTTGATCGAAAAGGTACGATTCGAATTGCCTTCCTCTATCTGTGGTAATTTTTTCGGGACAGCCAAATCTCGAAACCCAAGAAGAAATAAAGGCTTTTGCCACCGTCTCAGCGGTAATGTCGGTCAGCGGAACAGCTTCGGGCCATCGCGTGAACCTGTCGACTGCTGTTAAACAATACCGAAATCCGTTCGACATAGGCAATGGACCGATCAGATCCACGTGAACGTGTGCAAATCTTGCAGTGGGTACTTTAAAATCGTGTACTGGCGCATGTACGTGTCGTGACACCTTCGATCTTTGACACGCGATACACGATCGTGTCCATACCCTGCAATCTTTACGAATTCCGGGCCAAACGTAACGTTCGCAAATAAGTTTTGTGGTAGCCCTAACGCTCGGGTGACTTAACCCGTGCATGGCATCAAACACTTGTTTACGAAACTCGGATGTAATAAATGGCCGTTTAAATGTACCAGAGACGTCACAATATATTTTATTATTATCGAAATTAATTTTTTGCAAATTTAAAGACGAACCTTTTTTTAGTAAATCATTTAATTCTGTGTCAGTGGATTGCGAAACAGCTAGTAATTTTAAATCAATTATTTCTGAAATGGCGTCAATACGCGAAAGGGCATCTGCTACCACGTTATCCTCACCTGCTATATACCTAATGTCTGTCGTGAATTGTGAAATAAAATCTAAGTATCTAAACTGGCGAGGTGAGCATTTGTCAATATTCTTTTTAAAAGCTGACACTATAGGCTTATGATCGGTAAGTATAAAAAACGGTTTTAATTCAATTAAGTAACGGAAATATTTAACTGACTCGTAAATAGCTAGTAATTCGCGGTCGTATGAACTATATTTTTGCTGAGCCTTATTTAATTTCTTAGAAAAAAAACTTAACGGTTGCCAAAGACCATTGACCTTTTGTTGAACTACGGCGCCTATTGCGACGTCGGAGGCGTCGGTGACAATAGATAAAGGAGCCGACGGATCTGGATGCGCTAGGAGGGCAGCGTTAGCAATGCTTGACTTACAAACATTGAAAGCTTCATCCAGCTCTTGATTCCATACGATAGCACTATTGCTCTTAACCGATGCACCGCATAGCAATGCATGGAGAGGCGCTTGTACTATCGCGGCATTATTTATAAACCGTCGGTAAAAATTTAAGGCTCCTAAAAATCGGCGAAGGTCTTTAATAGTTTTTGGCTTCGTATAATTTAAAATTGCCTGGATTCTATTTTCGAGGGGCTTAGTGCCTGAAGAATTTACTAAATAACCTAAAAATTCAATTTCGGGTACTGCGAAAATACATTTATTCGTATTGAGTAATATGCCGTGTTCATTGAAACGCTCAAAAATTATTTTAAAATGTTTTTGGTGTTCAATTTCATCTACTGAAGCTATTAATACGTCATCAATAAAAGGAAAAGCAAAATCTAAATTTTTTAAAACTTCGTCAATAAATCGTTGAAACGACTGTGCGGCATTGCGCAAACCAAAACTCATAAAAGGGAATTCAAATAACCCGAATGGCGTGGTTATAGCCGTTTTAGGAATATCTTGGACTGCCACGGGTATTTGGTTATAAGCACGAACTAAGTCTAATTTACTAAAAACTGTGCATCCGGAAAGATTATGAGAAAAATCCGCTATATGTCGGACAGGGTATCTATCGGGAATCGTCCGAGCGTTAAGCGCGCGGTAATCTCCGCACGGTCTCCATCCTTTATCTTTTTTAGGCACTAAATGCAAGGGAGACGACCACGGGCTTTCGGATCTACGAGCGATACCGGTACGTACCAATTCTTCAAACTCTTGTCTAGCAATCTTTAAGCGATCGGGTGCTAAGCGGCGCGGTCTAGACGAGACCGGCGGGCCAGGAGTGGTACGTATATAATGTTGTGTGTTATGTTTTACGATACGCTCGCGCGGATCACCTGCAGGGCGTGTTATATCGGGATACTGCGATAGCAATTTATGGTAAGGACTATCACCTGAAATAACCTTAATCTGTGGGCAAGTGCATGCTGTAGCGGTCAAGGCTGCTGATGTAAGCGATGTAGTAGCGTCTATTAAGCGTGAGTGCCGTACATCTACGAGTAAGTTATAAAACGAAATGAAATCAACGCCGATTATCGGCTTGCTTACATCTGCAATTACAAAACGCCAAGTAAAAGCGCGGCGTAAATTAAAATCTAAGTTTAAGCTTATCCATCCATAAGTTGCAATAGAACTATTATTAGCAGCAAACAATTCATAATTAGTTTTATGACGTCGTTGATTATGCAAATATTTAATAGGGTAAACACACAAATCTGACCCGGTATCTACTAAAAATTTAACTTTAGATTTTTTGTCTGTTACAAATAAGCGGCTTTGCACGGAACAGTCACTTGCCGCCACTAGCAACCGCTCATCTCGTTTTTTTTATAAGAACAAGGATGTCTGCACTTAGCTGCTTTTTCCCCAAACTTCTTGTGATACCAGCAAAGCGCGGGGGAACGGCTTCTTGCAGCGGAACGACGACGTTGGCTCGTAGACCTGGACCTCGCCTGGTACCGGCGATGTCCTCGGTTCCGGAACATCGAATCCACTTTTAAGGTGAGTGCCTCCAGCTTCTTGCAGACGTCATCAAAGGCGTTTGAAGTTGAAGCTGCTGCTACTTGCGGTGCCGTAAAATGGGGTGACGCATCCATAATATGATCGGCCAACTGAGCTACCTTGTCGAGTGATGAGTCAGCCTGGGTAGCTATTATCGCATTTCTGAAACTCGGGAGGCGGTCGGCCCAAAGAGTTCGAAGAAAATCTTCACTGACATCTTCCTCTGCTAGGCTACGTAGATGCCGTAGAAATTGGCTCGGCTTCCTATCACCGATCTCTTCCTTAGAAAGTAGTTGGCGCACTCTATTTTCTTTGGTCGCCGACAATCTCGCTAACAATTCTCTCTTAATGGTGTCGTACTTCTCGGTGGCCGGCGGTTTCGTTATGATGTCTTCCACCTCTTCGGCATATTTAATATCGAGTAACGATATTACGTGATAAAACTTCGTCACGTCAGACGTTATGTTCGACAAAGCGAATTGCCCGTCCAGTTGCGCGAACCATAACGCGGCTTTGTTAGGCCAAAATGGCGGCATTTTCACGCCAACGCGGCATAGGGCTGGGTCCATTGCGGCGGGTCTTGCAGCGGCGCTTGCGTCGGTTTTAGACATGTTTATTATTATTATTTATTTAATATATTGATTTATTTATTTTCGCGTCGGGTTCACCACTGTGTAGGGACACTATGGATGCGCAATGAAAGTAATCATCACATTAAGACAGTTTATTAACAACACAAGAATTGTTTTAAACGTGCAAGACACAAAAACAAAGTTATGCACTCAAAATGCTTATATGTACGGTGTAGGAAAGCTAATACAGTAATAATTGTTTGAGAGGTCTTATTTTTGCGGATGCAAGCAAGCGACATGCGAAAGCGCGTGACCTCCGGCGTTCTCAAGGGCTCGCGGGCGACTGATCCAGAAATTATCAGAAATATTCAAACCCGAACTTTATCGAACGGTACCGAGCGCGGCCGAGAGGCGCGCGCGTCACTCACGAAAATGAACGATCGCTACATTCTCTTCAATAAATATCTAGTAGAGTTAAAATAATGATAATAAAGACAAAGACAAAGACAAAGACAAAGACATTTATTTGCACAAATATGGGTGTTTACAAAGTTGTTTATATATATTTAGTTCGCCATATTTACCTTCATGAGGTATGCAAATATACAATGACAAAAATATAAAAGGAAAAAAACTAAACTATAATACAATTACGAAATGTACATTTACATATATTTTAATATTATTTTTATTTGTCCCATATTGCGCCTTTTATAAATAAAAATAAAAATATTTATTTATTTATATTTCGGATCGGTTCCGATCGTCAGCTTTGGGTACCCATATCACAGGGTGTTTGTACACTGAGAGGAAAAAAAGCCGGCGGAAAAAAAACCTCCCAGGTTTTTGTGGAATTCCTTTATGCCGTTTTATCGTTTATGAAATCAGTGACTGAGTAATACGCCTTTTTCAGTAAATACGTTTTAAGTCCTTTTTTAAATTCGTTGCCCGTTTTAATTTTGAGGAATTCCGGTAGACCGTTATATATTTTTGGTCCCATGCAAAAGACACTGTTATGATATTGTTTTGTTTTGGAAGCGATTGAACATAATTTACTGTTATGTCTTTTTGATTTAAGGGTTTCATATTTTGTGATTTCTGTTTTGACCATTAAAGAGATCTCGTAAATGTATAAGGAAGGGAGCGTCATTATTTTTAAATTTTGAAAATGTGGCCTACAAGTATCCGTTTGTTGTAATTGACATATTGCTCGAATGCATTTTTTTTGAGCCTTAAACACAGTTTGAATTCCAGTCGCGTTTCCCCAGAATATTATACCGTATCTTAATGTTGCACCTACGTACGCATGGTAGGCATTTAGAACCGCCGTTTTGCTTACAACTTTGGCCAATTTATATAAAGCAAAAGAAAACTTATTTAATTGTTTACAAACGTGTTCTTTGTGTGACTGCCACGTTAATCTGCTATCTATGTATAGTCCTAAAAATTTTGTTGTTTCTATTTCAGATATCAACTTTCCTTTATAGTTAATATTTACTGGTTGTCCGTATGATACTCTATTTTTAAATGTCATTATGTTTGTTTTATCAAGATTAATTTTAAGATTATTACTATTTAGCCACTCTATCAGTGATTCAAGACAATTATTTATATTACTTTCAAAGGAACCTGTGTTTTCATTTGTAAATATTACTGTACTATCATCAGCAAATAGTATCATCGGTTCTTTTACTGCTTGAGGAAAATCGTTAATATAAATTAAAAAAAGTAAAGGGCCTAAAATACTTCCTTGAGGCACTCCATACAGTACTTTCCTAGAGAGAGAATGATGTTTCTCTTCAGTTTTTGTGATTTCATTAATTTTTGTTATTTCTGTTATGTGTTCTCTGTCAGTTAGGTAAGAGTTGATTAAGTTCAACGCATTGCCTCTGACTCCATATTTCTCTAACTTATTAATCAGCAATTTATGATCTACATACTCGAATGCCCTTGTCATGTCCATATAGAGCCCGATTACCTGTTTCTTATCATTTAAACCTGTCATTACTTTTTGTAAAAAATTATAAATTGCTACGTTTATTGATTTGTTTTTCCTAAACCCTACCTGCTCATCAGCAAAGATAGAAAACTTTTCGAAGTAAAAATATAATCTGTCATGGAGTACTTTTTCAAATATTTTAGAAAAAATAGGTATTAATGCTATAGGTCTGTAACATCCCATGTTCTGTCTGTCCTGTTTCTTAAATATTGGTTTGATAATTGTGACCTTAAGTTTCTCTGGAAATATGCCAGTTTCAATACTTAAATTTATATTATAAGCTAGTATTGGTGCAATTATATTTGATACCCGTTTAACGATATTCGTACATATACCGTCATACCCCGTACTATTTGTATTATTTAGATTATTTATTATTTTTATAACTTCGTCGGGTGAGGTTGGTTTTAAGAAAAATGAGTGTTGACAGTTAAAACTAATTTTATGTATATCACTATTAATCTTTATATTACAGTTATCTTCAATTTGATTTAAGAAGAAGTCATTAAACTCTTTGGCGATAATTTGTGGGTCTGTTTCAATGTGGTTCCCCACTTTGATTTCATTAATATCTTGTTTAGGTATATTTATAGTGTTATTGTTAATTACTTTCCAGACAGCTTTCGATTTATTATTAGAGTTCTTAATAAAATAGTCATTTTGAGATTTTTGTGTTAGTTTTATTATTCTTTTAAATGTTTTTGAATAATTTTTAAATTTATTTTTTGCCTCCATACTGCGAGAGATCCTGTACCTCCAAAGTAAACCCCTTTTAATTTTGGAACACCTTTTTATACCTTTTGAAATCCACTTTGGTCGTTTTTTCGTAAGTATTTTAACTTTTAAAATAGGGAAACAAAGATTATATAATAGTTGGAATAACTCGTGAAATACATTAAAAGCATCGTTTGGATCAGTACTTAAATAAACGTCTTGAAATGTTAAATTTTTAAGACTGTCGATAAATTTTTTAATATTTTCAATACAATAATCGCGTCGATAGATGTACCAGTGCGTAATGAGGCAATTTCTTTTTACCGGACATTGCAATATCTGAGCGGTATGGTCCGATAATGCAAGTTTAATTACTCCAGATTTACAGTTTCGAATGTTATGAGCAAAATTATCAATACAAGTTTTACTGCAAAGTCGCGTTGGTGTTTTAATGGACAGCTTAAGATTATATGAGTCAAATATTTCTTCAAATTCGGATGTTATTTTGTTTCGTTTTAGAATATCTATGTTAAAATCCCCGCACACTATTATCTTTTTATTTTTAAAACAAATATTATTTAGAAGGCTATTTAATTTCTCAAAGAAAAGATCAATGGAAGTCGAATTATTTCTTGGCGATCTATATATACAAATAACTACAATTCTGTGTTCAGTTAACTCCACCGCACTACATTCTATTATATTTATTACGTTAAATTGAGTAATTTCATGTATATTACGATATTTATGACCTTTGCGAATTAATATACACGATCCACCATTTCTATTATTTCTTACGCAGTACGAAGCGAGATTAAAATTTGGTATGTT
The DNA here is from genome assembly GCA_911387765.1 of Pyrgus malvae. Classification (NCBI taxonomy): domain Eukaryota; kingdom Metazoa; phylum Arthropoda; class Insecta; order Lepidoptera; family Hesperiidae; genus Pyrgus; species Pyrgus malvae. Next base: position 2,665,245 of record OU426968.1, on the reverse strand, counting down.
CAAGAAGTTAATGTCAGTTACGATCATGTTGTGTTCCGTGACGCAAAGAACATCGACACCTTTTTTTTGAAGGCATAGATCATTCAGGCAAACAGTTAATTCATCATCAATCAAATTATATTTTACATTGTTTTAAAAATCAATAGGATCAATAGGACCCGAATCAATAGGAAGACAATGACATAGTTTTTGTTTTAATTGTGATTATTCTTTAAAATATTATATACTCAAGTTTTTGCTATTATTAACGAAAATGTTAATTTTTAGCTCTATGTCCCTTGTGTATATTATTCTTGCATGTCGATATTAGTAATAGACGAATCTCAGAATCGAATATATTATGTATTAATGTTTACGATATAGACAAAAGGGTCTGTCAAATACATTACAAAACGAATTACCTGTAAATTTAAGTCACTAAAAGTAAAGTTTAAGGCAGTAACTATACACGCATATGCGAGTTTTTGTTCTTGAGTTTTAGAGTTATTAAATCTTTGGTTAGTATATCAAAAATTTGTCTTTATTATTATCAGCAAAATAGAATGCATGCGTCAATTTTTTTCTCTGTATTTGGCAGATCCTTAATACGAATCTAATTTTAGCACTAAGCTACGAATTTATAATTTCTACCATAAGTTGTGCAAATGTCAATTTATTAATTTCGTGAGTACTTCTGATCATACAATAAACTTTATAACCGAAAGAATACTTCAAGTAATTTTAGAATGAAATAGAATGTCCATGTTATCGTAGGAAAAACGTGCAGCTAATAGGTATAATAAAATCTTAACGTTGGGTTATTATTGTAATTGTTAGTCCCATTGGCTGTTTAATCTGAAAACACTATTTTGATACCCCATCAAAAGTGTGGAGGAACGTTTTTGTTGGAGTATTGCAACTGCAAACATCAAACCGAACTCCAGGCAGGCGTACAGTTAGTACGTAAGTAAGTACAGAAAATAGTTTAAACCACTTATCCTGCACGCTCGTTCGCTATTCCGTTTTACAAAATATCCTAATTTAAGGACGTCCCTTAAATGGTAAATATTAATCTATTCGAGGCTCAACTAGCTTCTGCTTCTTTCGGGGCCGTTTTCACAGCAAAATGACCTAACGTAGTTTTTTTATTTATTAGCGCACGTTTAATAATATTAATTCTGAAAGCCGATTACCCAAATCTGGCATACGCAATATATAAACTTTTACAGGTATACATACAGTGCCGTTTTAACACAATACGCTCAATCGCTAATCATACTTAAGCGAGCCGTGACAAATGCCACCCATACTATTTTGAGCGCAAAAGCCGGAAAAAGGCAGTGTTTACCAGTACGGTTTTATTGAGGTACAAAGTAGGGCGTGTAAGCGTGTAGACCGAAATGACCTTATACGCCTAGAAAAATATGTTGGTCTGAAACCTCTCATGCAGTACGTAAAATTAATACACAGTAAAGTGCCGGCGTGCAAGCTGCGTTTAGGTAGTTACGAAATCGTGACGCAGTATCCTTGCTTGATGTCCCTGTAGCTTCGGGATTAAGAATAGAGCTACGGTATCCCCTGCCTGATCGTAATAGGCGACTAAAAAAGGGCTTCCGGGGTTGTGGGCGGTGAGAGTGGTAGCTCGATCCGTTCAGCCAGCAGCCCCGGGATGGGCGGCGGTGTGGGCGTGACCGCATGCCGCCGTAAGTATCGGAAGGTGCAGGAGAGCACATCTGCTCTCCCGAAGATGGGCCCGTTCTAGGGCGTCGCGCGTGGAGGACAACGGTGCGTTCCACTGGAGATCCCGAAGTCCTCCGCAAGCGCAGAGGCAGCTACTGAAGGGGTTTTAGGTGCGGTCAAATCACACATAACCCGGTACCCTCTTGCAAGGTATCTTTTGAAAGTTTCCAAAATAAAAAGTATCCTTGCTTGAGGCTAAAAGTAGCTAGTGTGGCTATGATGTATAAGCGCGTCATATTTCGGTAATCGGTTTATAACACTAGTATACTAGTATTAATAATAATATGTCTTATGAATAAATTAAGAAGTTGTTCAAACTCAGTATAATAACTAAAATAGTTATTGTATAATCGGCGGTATTATAATTATCTCGGCTTATGACTCTCACATGTGCTCAATAGAATGTATTTTGTCTGTTAAACAGCGTTATATTATAGGTGTTGATGTCGCTTTGTCGTTATAATTATTATGTAATATTAGGTAATGGAGGAGGAAATAAAATAGAGTTATATATATTTCTAATTGTGTTGTTATTATGTGATATGTATTTAAATTGAATTAATATATTTATTTCATTTACATATTAAATTTGTGGAAGGCAGCTAAAGATAGTTATTCTAAAATAGTAAATGAAAGTAATAAAATTGTTTAAATTTTTAAACAATTTAGTTTAGTTAACGTACCCTATACTTAAAAAAACATTTAAACACTTATTTTTTTTATACAATGATGTTTAATTTTATACGAATAATAATCATTGATCATTCTACCTATTAATCATCACTTAATATGTACCTACAGTTTTTTTTTTCAAAATTATAGATAGCTTTTTAATTATTTTTTGTTGTTTTTATTTTATTTCCATTATCATAAAATTATTTTGTTTAGTTACTATAACTAGATTGGGCAATTTTTTGCACATAGCTACTTATTTTACTGTTTATGTTTTAAGTGTTGGTGTTAAAAAAAATTAAGACTAAATGCACAGTGACCTTGTTGGCGGTTTCATTTATTTTATTTATAGATATTATATTTACGGGTAACATGAACATATATTATTTGATGTTTTAAATCACTCCGAATCTTATTAAGTTATTAAGTTCATTTGATTTGCATTATTATTAACTTGACCTCAAATCACCTAAGAATTTTAAATAGATCAATAAAAAGAAATACAATTTTTTCATTACGCAGTTGAGTAATCTATAAATATTAAGAACTATTGATTGACTTTATCTTTAATAATATTCTATTGTTTTTACCACTCAATTATCCATCAATCAGCATGTAAAAAATTAAATGCAAGTTAAATTTTATGAAAAAAATTTAAAAAATTTACAGAAATCGTTAAACTGCTAACAAGTGCACTGTAGGTATTGTAGTTACTGTGACAATATTCTGCGGTGATTCGGATGTTCAGTAGATGTATTGGAGTCTATAAATGTTGTTCGTGTACTTCCTAAGCACAATTTCTGTCTTATCTCTGTATATATTATATCATCATAAGTAATATCTCTATTAATATTTCGTTATTGATATTTTTTAATTTGGCAAAATCGGAACAAGCATGTCATAAAATTAGATTTTTTTTTCATATCCACATAATAATATTTATGACCGAATTTACGCTTTGTACGTGGCTGTATTTGTGTTGAAGCAGATTATTCAACTAAATCGGAAAATCATTTTTAAATTGTCAAATTGATTAAGTAAATATTATGCGCGGAATGCTCATCCAATTAATGGGATATAATAATAATTTCACTCAATTTGTTATGGTAAAAATCTTGGAATCAAAACCCTCAATTTCGGAAGTCCCTTCTTAGGAAAAGGGAAATAGTCCTTTATTTCTATAAAAAAAACCCAATGTATGTTGTAATTCATAAGGACCGTTCAAATGGAAATCCGTTTGAATCCTAGAAATGTATATTTTAATTTTAAAGATAACTTTTTTATGAAATTCATTCTCGGCATGCAGACATTGTACAAAGTAACTATGCATCGGTCGTATGGGTTGCACGACTTTGGTCAAATCTGAAATTTGTCAACTCGGTTATTGCTCAATTTTATTAAAAAAAAATGTACTCACAAGTTATGAATATTTGCATTGACTGTACATGAACTTGACCAATAGCGTATTTGGTAAATTTCATAATATTGGACCCACCGACGACTTGACGAACTACAGCTTTGGCCAATATCAAATTTGCCCATGATATGACGAATTTCAGATTTGACCGACAAGCAGATTATTCATTTATCACTTTGGAACAGCCTTTTAAAATATTAGTTTTATTTTTCTGCTTCTTTTTTATTTTATGCATTTTATATTTTAATTTTAAATTGTTTTTTTAAATAAAAATATCTGAATATAACATTGATAAAGTTTAACGCTGCATTTATTTTAATAATAGTTTACTATTTAATCCATTCAGATTAAATAGTAAACTATCAATTAAAATAAATTGTCAGATCTTTCTATTTCGATTGTTTTTTAATTTTTTTCTATTTAAGAATATTAGATCCTTACATTGTTATTTTCATTTATGGAATATGATATTTATTTAAATTAATAATGTACCCGTTAAAGCTTTGTAAATAGTTTATAACGTATTAGTCAAATAGATTAAACTGGCCTTATTGATAATATAAGGGCGAATATAAAGATGAATACATGATGAAATATTTATATTCGTTAGAAATGCTTGCTCCAGAGATGTTAAATTTTATTCTATTATAGCCTTTTTTAATGGGGACATGTCGCGTATTTTATTAAAAGTCATATTGGAGTAGCAAATATTTTATTTATGAACGGTACTTTTTTGGTCGGATGTTTACATATATATCCATAATATAGTTTGTGTATATACGTTACAATTGTATTTGTGTGTTGCCTTCTAATACTTTAATACAATTTTGTGTAAAGTCGCTAGTCAACTGACTATACATGCATATATTATGTGTATACAAGGGAGTTCCAAAACCTACGTCAAGTCGGTAAGGACTGATAGGCAAGAATGTCTTGAGTTTATTTAAGAAATATCAGAAATTATAGGAAGCTTGGTCAAATAGTTCTGTTGTTATTAGTAACAGCTGAACCTGCCCTGATATTCTTATGACGGAAGTTTAGGTTTTGGAACAGCCCACATGTTATATGTATAGATAAACAGATATACATAGGCAATATTTAGTATGTCTGTACGTATAACGTAAGTTGTTTAAGTATGTTCATTCGATATTAATTAATTCGTATGTTGTATTTAACTTTAATAATATAGAGAGGTAAGCCTTTTGTAATGGAATAGACTATGAAAGTAATATAATGTCGATTTGTGATAGCATGTTATGTATTTGAAATATACTATATACAGTTTCAAATTTAACAATTAATTTAACAATAAAACAGATTTTATTTAACAATTCCTAGCCTAGAACCAGCGTTTAATTTACCCTACATATAATTATTTTCCTTAAATTAGTATAAATAGATAGATATTTTCTTGTTCTCAGTAGAAATCGTTTGTTACTTAAATTGTTAGTTATCTACGTAGATTATTAATACCAAATAATATTTATCGAAAAATTAAGTATCTTGTTAAATTATAAATTAATTTAATGTAATTTAATGTAATTTAAATGCAACTTCTGTGTAGTAAATTTTGTAACGTCAATTATGTTAAATGCAGACTATATTTTTATACGTTAATATTATTTAGAAATAATCAATATTTTAATATAATTAAGAGATACCGGTACTGACTTAATATACCAAACTGTGTTTACCGGTATTTCTCAATGATACCCTTAACTAATAAAACAGATTATTTTTGAATATTCTCGAATTATTTTATTTACAATGTTCTTGAATACAGACTACTTTATCCAACTTTTTGTGATTGTAAATCATTCTGGTTTACAAATAAATTAATACTTTAATGTTTTACTTGTATATAATATATTTGTGATGTACTAAGAGGAGTGAACAGAACGAAACTTGCAATGATATTCTTCCAAATTCTGGCCAAAACGTAGTCATGTAAAAATAAATATTATTGATCACTGTGGTCTCTCTATTTTATCCTTTTCAGTTATTTTTCATTGCTATTCTGGTCGGTTATACTGTGTTATTATGTTGAAACTTTAAACAGAAAACTGTTTTAATCGTTTTTTAGCAATTCCATCTAACTTACCGGAAGAAAATGTACGTATCCCTTAAATATTATAGAACATATTTATGATTTCCTCCATTAAAACTTCCCAATCAATCATCTTCAACCTCGATAGCCCTCCATAGCAATAAACAATAATTTCCAGTATTATCACAGCCTTAGAAATAGCTCTCCGTCACAGCCGGCAATGCTCAAGTGGAGTTCTGCCCTAGATTTGCTCGTGTCCATAGCCAACGGTGACAGCTTAACCTCACGCGGACCGTCTGTCTTCTTGTTCGGTTTATGAATTAAAAAAAAAATGTTATCTAATGGGAATATAATGTTGTTTTTTGGTATCAATTGATCCTATCTGGCATAGGGATCAAGGGTTCTTAAAGGATCACATTGATTAGAGCACCACTAAAGACAGAAATGTGAGCCGATGTTAAAACTCACCGCGTAACGTTGAAAACGGCTCATACTAACGAGGCGAGATATATGACGTCAAATGACCTAAACGTAGTACCAAATTCTATGGGAAAAACAAGTGATTTGCAATTTTAATCGTTAAAAACTGCGTTTTAGTATACATATATGTATAATACTAAAAAATATATATTTTTTCTTGTTACATTATAAAGATTTCGAAAAAAAAAATTAGAAAAAAAATTACATGAAATTAAAAAAATAACTAAAATTTACATACCTATTTCACATTTTCATCTTTCCTAGAGTTTTAGAACAAAAACCTTTTTCCATTTTGTCATTATTATATGCAATTTTCTACATAACTTAAATATAGATATTTTACGTTAAAATAAAATGTATGCGTATTCCCTATTCGCAGGCGACTTCTCTTGGGGCTGCGGTAACTGTCCGGAGCCCTGGGAGCCCCCGCCGCCGATGAGCCTCCCCAACACGCCTCGCAACGGCTGCCGGCCGGGCTGCAACAACGGGCCCAGGTTCCCCAACTTCGCCAACCCCATCAAGAACACGCGGCCGCCCAGAGGCCGCAACCTGCCCTGGGGCAACGGCTACGACGGCTTCAAGAACCAGAGGTGCAGAAACGGCCCCGCCCCGTACTGGTAATTGTATTTGTAGTTCCTTGGATGGAGCATGATCTCATTTTATTGTACATACGTTGGTGTGAGAATGGAGTTTCTTAATGGAATTTGGTGTCGACTTCTGATATTAACTTTTGGGCTAGTACACGTGGTGGCCGTAAGCGTATAGCAGTTCTATGTCACGAAGACCGTTCGACTATGATAGTGTGAGGCGCACGCAATGCACATGAACGTTGTCGAGTTACGTCAACGTGACAACTAAACTTAGAAGAGCTGTGTGAGTAAGGAAAAATATTTTAAAGATTTTTTATTAATGACAGAGATGTTCAAATGTCTTTGCTAACGGTTCAAAAGCATACGCACACAAGTGCGCTTGTCAGTACATATCAGTATTATAACCAGAGTCGAAACTTCGTGAACTTCGTGAAATAGAATACTTACACCAAAACCGATATTGTTGGCCGATGGCGTAAAAAGTTATTCCAACGCGCAAAATATGCTTATATATTTTCTCACACATCGGGACGGTGGCGGCTCCCTTTCTTTTACATACATCAGAAGGCCTGCTCCGTTCCGCATCCGTTCGTAAGTTTCAAATTTTTCGGAATATTTTTTGGCATATTCAGATCGATTTATAAGAATAGATTAGTCATTGATATCAGGAAGCTACTGATTAATATTGCTCAGTCTTGAGCAAAAATGAGGCCTGAAAATTTGCAAAGTTTCGAACCGATGCGTACAAACTAAGATTTGATCGAAAGACATTCCAAGTAAAGATCGGTTATTAACGGGATGTTTGCAAGCCGCCAAGGTTTTAAAGTATGTTTTAAAATTGGAATGTGCGTTGGATTGTTCTTTTTGTAGCGAGAGATGTTTTAAACTAAAGTTGTTATACGACTATAGTATGAACGCTCCAATATAGTTACATACTTGGAAATTTTGAACATAAAATATCGGTGTACTGTATGAATCTGAAATGTAACGGTGTTAAAATTTAATTAACTTGATGTTGAAAATAAATTAATTTTGTAAATTATTAAGAAAAAACTCAAATATTCTCTAAATAATAATTGTTGTGAAATTGTTGTTATAATTGGTAGTTTTTTAAAAAATACAGATATCTTATATGGTTAGCGCAATATTATGCATTTAAATATTAAAATACTTCAGCTTGGCATGAAGAATGCGTCTTTATGATATCCGTCACAAATGCTCGCATATTTAAAACGAAAACTAATAATATGGATCGTCACTTAAATTCCCAAAATGTCACTTTTAAAAAATACATTTAATTAATTTTTTTTTGTCAACGCATTAACGGAATGTGATTTTTTTTCTTTTTTTTTTATAAACTTAAGCTTTTATTATGTAATTACGTGTATATATGATATGTTTTAAAGATGAGACTTTCGGTAGAAAAACAATGCCTCGCAATATTAAAATTTATTCTTTTCTACCTGTGTAAATTTATTTTTTTGTTTATTAAATATGAATTGTCTTTATTATACAGTTGTATGATGCCAACTAAAAGGGTGGTTATATTTTATTATTTTTTATTATTTATTACGTTCTATGATTGGTTAGGGACACATAATACACTAAGTATGTTGTAAAAATCTGTTGAGTGTTTGTTTGTTTATAAAGGAAGTAGATTTTGTTGTTTCTTTATAACAGCGAGTATTTAATCCAATAGAGAAGGAGTAATGTCAAAGATGCTGCGAGCAGGTAACCTGCTATAGTAACCCGACGCTCGCGTGTGACTGACTGGTTGACAAGATTATTTTGGCGCTAATATGGCACGTGTAAGCGTGTAGACCAAATATACTTTACATCTTTATTATATCTTCCTATAACAAACGGCACAGTATCCTGTCATAGAATTCATGATTTACACGTGAACTTATTATTTTCATAAAACTACTATCGATGTTCTATGTCATGAAGTCCGTTCGGCTATTAATGTTGTGAGGCGTGCACATGCACATTGTTTTAGTGTGCGTAAATTCGGTAGCGCTCAGTGTAGAGTAACGTCAGCATGGAAATTAAACGTAGAAGAGTCGTGTAAGGTTATATTTTTTTAAGCTTTTTTGTTAAAGCGAGCTTGTCAGTACCCATCTCTCCTGCAACCAGAGGCGATTGGACTTCGTGTAATAGAATATCTATACTAAAACTCCTTTTCGGTTATTTACTCGTTGATAATTTAGTAATTATAAGTTTTTATTATTCAGTTGCATTTGTCGAAATGCGTTTTTTTTTTGTATTGTATGTTCCTTGTCAGTTGTGTTGATTATCTTAGTTTCGAGGATAACGCCTCAACCGCCACACGGTATTTTGTTTTATTGTAAAATACGCAAAAAAAAACTATGATACTATAAAGTAAGAAGGTGTAGATTTTTTTTTAAATTTCGTATACGGCCTCTGAAAAGTAACTCTTTATTTACAGAAACTTACACGGTTTACCATGAAACAATTCTATTGTTTCGGTGGAAAGTTGCGGTTGCTGGCCAGACCACATGAAGCGACCATCAGCCATCGGAGTAGCAGAGTATTTTTTTTATTTTTATTTTTCTTATTTATTTTTTATTTTTTCTGTCCATGTATTGCAGTGTCCACTAAATGTGGCTGGCTTGCATTCTCGTCTGCTGCTCCCTTTAAAAAAAACATACCAGAGCCGGCAGTCTCGACATTCGTTACAACTTAGCGACCGAAATCGGTCGGTATCTCGATAACGATAGCTTTTTAACGAAGTTAGCAGTCTCGACTGTCTTGAATGTCACCAATCAAGAGTATCTTTACGAATTGAAATGTCAAACTGCCGATGACTATCGTTAGCTTAGCGATCCACTATCGATGGATAAGTAACAATTGTCAAGACTACAGGAACTGGGGGGCCAGACAAGTGGCATTCTACTATCGTAACGCTTGTAGAATAAAATGAAAAATGTATAGTATTGATATTTAGGGCCTCTTTCCCCACCTTCAAGTAAAGTGACAAGTACGCTAATTGTCGTCACCCGTAACTACAATTTCAGTTGACGACCCGTGTGGCGCAATGGTTAACATGCCGGACTGCCGATCGGAGGTTCCCGGGTTCGATTCCCGGCGAAGCAGAAATTGAAATGATGAGTTTTAATTTGTGTAGTTGGTCTGAGTGTTTGTGTTTCTGTCTGTGTGTGTCCATGGCACCCACGACACAGGGAATCCTAGGGGCTATGAGTGTGTACCGTTATTTGAAAAAAAAATTGATTTGAAAATTTCACGATGTTCGAGTAGCACTAATCATAATATGATAAACTGACTCGTACTTATAGCTTGGGACGTAACTAATCAACATTTTACTTGGAGATTGTGACGAGGCCCTTAGTGATTACGTGACATTTCGTTAGCTCACGTAAACCTCATAGATTTTTCATTCTATTCTACAAGCGTTACGGGAGTCTAATGCCACTTGTCTAGGCCCACTGGCCTATTATACAATGCTTCATAGATATCCAAAGGATAGCATAATATTATCCTTGGTCCTAAACTTTAGCATAAAGTTTTTAGAGCATTAGAAATCCGTGTGAATATTTAAAATGTGTTTTATCTGTATGTTTTATTTGTGCTTATGAACTGTTATTTTTCAAGCGCGTATGTGAGAAATGTAGTTTTAATTTTTACCTTAGTCTGGCAGCTCAGTGTATATAATGTATAAGATAAATCTAATTGTGAATTTAGTCCTATTCACACTTATTTTGCTGTCACATATGAATTGAGAGCAATGATAGAAAAATGTTTACGAAGTTTGTGTTTGTTCATCATTTTCTGAGTTCAATGTGTTCAAAAACGCAACTTTTATGCTCTTGACACTTATGTTTTTTTTTTGAGTTTTTAGTTTTTTTTTTCATAGAGGAAAAAATCGTTCAGAAAGAGAATCAGCGTGGTAATTTACGAATTACTGACCACACAAGACATAACTATGAGTAACGTTCTGTAACTATTCGAGTGTCCCACAGTTCCGTGCCCATTCTCTTTCTGAACGAATAAACTGTTGACAATTTGGAGGTTACGTAAGAAAAATAAAGAACGTGCATATCGCTCATCGCAGAAGATCCATCCTAAGCAGATGTTAAACAAATTAATTATAGAGGTACTATTCACAACAAATGCTTGTAAAAATAAGGGCCAATTAAAATTTTTGATACAATGTTCCGCCTGTAGAAGAGTCTAAATTACTATTACTATATTACTACGCACGTATGTATTCGTAGGTACGTAAAGGTGGTCGGTATTTTATTGTGACTATATTTGGCGCCCTCTATATCTTGCTAATGTATCCATAAAGTCGTGCTTACATGGGCAATTTACAGGTAATTTATATTTTTGTGTATGTATGAATAAGTCTTGTCGTTTTATAGTATTTTAACGACTTTTCAATCCACATGAAGTTGTTAGTCAGTTAATATTTTTGCTATCCTTTCGTTTATTCGTCAAATAAATGTGTCAGTGAGTGACATTGACACATTTATTTGACGAATAATTTTATCCGGGGATGGAAAAGTGGAACCCAAACCATTTTCATATTGCTCGTGTAAGCGCTTTACACTACGTTTAACCGCTAACGATTGCACTCCTGTCAACAAATTAATACTGTCATTTATACAAAGATCTAGAGTGATTTGTAAATGTTAATAGTTTTTTTTTCAATTATAGACACGAAGTGCGTAAACATAATTGCATTTTTATTTACTTTCCAGTTCAAAATACATGTTCAACCATTGTTAGCAGGTATTTTCATAAAAGTATTTCTATGATGATATGTTGAAGCACGGCAGGTCCTTGTGTAATACGCAAGTGAAGCAAAACGGCCGCGGTCTAGTGTGAGATTGGTACCGCTGTTGGAAAAAAATTCGGTTTCCGTGCTTCGGAGGACACGTTGGCCGTCAGTCCCTGTTACCCTTCTCACACACGACTGCGTCCGTTTCGCTTAGCTGTTTAAATAGCTTGCGCTCTACGCTAGCCGGCCCAGTGGCTTCAATAGTCGATTATACATAATGCACGTATTAAGTTCCCGGTGGCCAGACTAGTCTGACCTTCAATCTTACCTGGGAAAAGTCGTAGTGTGTGTTTTACTATTTAGTTCGTTTTTTCACAAAGCGTGCTTTTTAGTTTTGAAACTACAAAGACAAAGACAAAGACTTTTATTTGCACAAATATGGGTGTTTACAAAAGGTGTTTTTATACATTTGGTTCGCCATATTTACCTTCATGAGGTATGCAAATATTACAATAATTAAAAACTTAACTAATTACAAATTACAAACATAAAAATGTACATTGAAATAGTTTCATTTATTTTATTATATGTATACTACATTTATCTTTGTACCCATATTGCGCCTTTTAATTAATTTATTTTTATTTTCGGATCGGATCCGTTCGTCAGCTTTGGGTACCCATATTGCAGGGTTTTTGTACACTGAGAGGAAAAAAAGCCGGCGAAAAAAAAACCTCCCAGGTTTTTATGGAATTCCTTTATGCCGCTTTATCGTTTAGAAAATCAGTGACTGAGTAATATGCCTTTTCCAGTAAATACGTTTTAAGTTCCTTTTTAAACTCATTGCCCGCTTTTATTTTGAGGAATTCCGGTAGGTTATTGTATATACATTATTTATTTTTATAAAAAATAGTTTTTAGTTATTAAATTTAGTTTTATTTTATAAGTTTCCTTTTTATCATTTATTTTTCAATTTATTTTGTTTGAGAGTATCTCCCAAACGACGCCTTTACGACAGGGAAAGTCTGAAAAACAGCGCTGCATGATTTCGCTCGTGCTAGCAAAAGCTGAGACTTTTCCTTAGAATAGAATGGATGTAAGGGGTAGTAGCTTAGATTAAGGTAGTAGGATAAATAAAAACTACAGCGGCTACTGTTCAATTTTATTTTCTTGGTCCAAATAATATTCAGTCACAAAAATAGAAAATAAAAGCTGATTCCAAATCTCATAGGCCCTATAAATCTTGTTAATTTTAACTTCTAATAAGTATTATAAAAATGTCATTAAGGATCAATTTCAACAAATTCGGATTTTTAGATAAATATATAAATTCAAGTACCTACCTATGTATGTACTTATAACTAATACAATGTTACTAAATCAAGAATTAGATTGATCAAATTCCCCTTTATCACATTGTGTGTAGGTAGGTAAGAAAATATCTACACAATACACATAATACAATATAAATTACATTACAACAAAATAAAATATAGGTAAATTAAATTTTTTATGTCATGTCATGAGTATAGTTACTTTTTTAGCGTTTAACTTCATGCTTATTAAGTTTTATCCGTTAACTTAAATATAACTTATATTTAACAAAATTGTTAATATTTAAAGACAGATATAACTGAATTAAATTAAATTACTGAATAATAAGAATAAAATTTATAATTATTCAGTTTTTTAACAGATTCAATGTAATCTTCACTATTGGCAAGACCATAAATACGTACCAATTTACAAATTAGGTATGTTTTAACCTTAATACAAAACGGCTAGACCGATTTTCATGGATTTCTCTTAAAAAAATTAAACTTTAATATTGGGCTCGATAGACAGAATTATATACAGTATATAATATTTTATAGAAAATGTCTGCCAGATCGTAATATGAAAAAATATATGATGAAAATAATCTATAGAGGCCATCACAGTAACAAAAATAACTGAAGAATGGAACATCTTGGTGTACTTAATGTTTGATTACATTTTCTAACAATAGTAACCACATACTCTACTTACATTCACACTTCCCTAACTTTACTTTGAGCATTGCGGACGGAAGGATTGACGTACAAATACATCATAGGATCCCTACGGATGTTCTATTTCACCAAGTCCGTTCGGCTATAAATGTGAGGCGCGTGCGCACATTGTTTAAGTGTGTGTAACCTCAAAAGCGCCGTGTCAGCATTTTTCATGCTAGTAACCTAACCGTAGAAGAATTATTATTGTGTGAGCTAAGTAATATTTTTTTAAGATTTTTCTGATTCTTTGCTAACCTCGGATCAAATAAAAAAATATAGATGGAACTCTGTGAACAACAATGTGAGGTGTTTTGTAAACATGTGTGCGTGACGCACCTACGCACACATTTTGCGACGATAATTCAAATTAACTCATTATTATAATTATTATTTATTAATTACAAATTTTTACAACACATTTTTATTATTTTATATTACACACATATTATATATATTTTATTACTGTGAATTTTTATATTATTGACAAAGTTTTACCCAAAGCGACGTGATATTTGCCTGGCAAAGCCAGGTGCAGTTTTGTTGTACGTGTTTGCGTTTCATGTGTGTGTACACGGCTATGTGTAGTTTAAACCGGCCACACTTCGTTGATCGCAGCGTTCTATCTATACTTTTTTATTTGATCTAAGTTGCTAACACTTCAAAAGCTTACATGTATATAAAAGCGCGCTTGTCAGTACACATTACTACTACAAGCAATCGGACTTCGTGAAATAGAATATGTATAAAAGGATTAAAAAAATTGTTTCCACTAAAGCCTACTTCACACACTCAATAAAACATAATGATTAACGTGGAAAAAATCTGATTTACAAAATTTGAGCGGCAAACAAACAATGCAACAATTAAGTTAAATCAATATAAAAATAGCTTGAATTATTTTGTAAAATAAAATAAAAATGGCCGGAATGTCGGAAAAGACATATTGTGCACTTGTTTTATTTTTATTTTCTTTTACACCAAGAGTTTTGTTCGATATAGGTAAATTACAGTGCACGAGTGTTGTGAAATAAAATAACAGTGCGAAAATATGTTCTTACAGCAGCTTGTCTCCAAAATTCCATTGGTCACGTTCTGGTAAAGTAGCCATCGCTTTACTTGAATGTCTGACTGACTTGACTGACTGACTACTGACGACTTACTGACTACATATCATTACTCGTACTGTTATTGTAAACTCCCAAAAAAGTGATGCATAAATTATACTTGACGCTGGCTATATGCACAGAGTTTGTGATGCCATAACTGAAAAAAATGGCTATTAAGTATGTCATAGAACTGATTTTGCAGTTGTGTAATTTATTAACAGTGAATATAAATTTTTGTAGGCGGTAGAACGTTCGCCCTGGGAAGTACCACCGCTGCACCCATTTCTGCCGTGAACCAATTCTATTGTGTTTCGGTGGAAAGGTGGCAGTTGCCGGCCACACTTACATGAGGCGACCACCAGCCTCCGGAGTAGCAGCGCAACTGCATACGACCTCAGACAAGACTTACCTATGCTTGCTTGAACTTGTATGTAGATGTCCATGGGCTACAGCGATCACTTAACACCACGTGGCCTGCATTCTCGTCTGCTACTCCATTCAAATAAAAATAAAAAATAAAATAAAAATAAAATACTTTGAATCGCATATGGACACTTTCCCTTAGTTACTTTCAGTTAAATTGTATTTGCAAAATATTTCAAGCTTTTTTAAATAGTCTTTAGGACTCGAGTCCTGACCTAAGTGCATTGCCGCTGAGTAACGATGGTCGCCCCATACAGGTGGAACAACTTAATTTTTTTTACAGTTTTAGATCAATTTGATATCTGTCAAGTTCAGTACAGCAGCTGATCCTGAATCCAAGGCAGGAGTTTGGCGAGGTCAGTGAAGACAACGTAGTGGCTGGGATCACATCTGTACTCGTTTTGTCGCGCAACGGACAGAGATACGAGGCCGCGGAGATACCAGAGTCCCTGGAGGTTGAACACCATGCCGCCGCCGCTGTCGCCGTTGCAGACTGATGTGCCTAAAAACATCACATTGTTACGATAAATTTAACTGAATTATTCGAATTAATCGCAAGGCTTTTTTGTTTAAACAATATTTGAAATACTAAACAGACTTGATTCGTCCTTTAAAACACAGTTTTAACAGCATACAATTTTATAAATTGCTAAGGCATTTCAAATATTGAAAAAAAGTTAGTAAAGGTTAAAGTTAATTATGTAAAATTAAAAGTTAAAAGTTATGTTCTTCAACTCATGCAGACAAAGTCGTAGATAAACTGTCTTGAAAACATTACTAAGTTATTTAACTAGCTGGTTAAAAGCATACAAACCTTAAAGCATCACAGGTACTGACAGGTATAACACCCGTCACAGGAGTGGCCTTTACGGGCGAACCCCTCGTCCCAACGTGCATGCACAATGTGCCTTCTAGTTATATACAACTATTGTGTGTGTGTGTGTGTGTTGGTGTCAGTGTTGTCGGTGCATAGAAAATGACGTAAATTGAAATTGACATATTTAGAAATGTATCGGTCTGTAGCGATGAAAGAATATATTTTGTGAATGTGTGACAAAATTAAAATGTGTGCGTTTCCCCGCGCCAGATTTGGCACAAAAACTATGTATCGAAGCGAGGCGCAATGCCCTCTCCACTGACGGGTGAGTCAGTAACTTTGATGCTTTAAGATACAAACCCACACTAGAAAAAAAAGATTGGATGAAATTAAGAGGTTAGGTTATGAGAGGTTAGGTAATAGATAAAAAAGAAAATTAAATGCTCTAGGAGTGACATACTTTTCCTAGTCCCAGTACGTGTATCGGTCATCCCTGTAATTTAAAACACGATAATAATATCCTATGTATTTTATTTTTCAGAATGTTGATTGATTACTAATCTCACTGTTTTTGTTTTCTACTCATTATTTCGTTATTTCTTTGTACTTTCACAATAAGTGTCTTAAAATTTAAAAATAAGATTGTACCTATAGTTAAAAAATCTTAAATTATTATCTGATTGATTGATTAAATTGATTATTTGAATTAAAGACAAATAATTTTAAGTAAGTATTTTAATAATTTCCGCTTATAATTATTTGTTTTTTTATCATTTCTTTTTATATATCAAGTATGTAGGTACTTGTATTGTACCAATATTTTTTTACAATTAACTCAAAAAACTTTTAATAAAACTTTTTTTATTAGAACACTAATGTTTTATATAGAAATAAAAATAATTATATAAAAAGTGGGTAATTGAACTAACAATTATAATTAGTAACTACCCACGACTTTGTCTACCGCTAAATATTTACAGCTTGCATGTCATACTTGGCAATTTATAATACAAAGCTTAGATAAAATAATGTGTCTTACCATCTCTGTATCCAGCACAGTAGGTGTAGTTGGAGGTGAACCGAGCGAAGAACTCGCTGTAAGACCTGATGCAAGTCTCCTGGTCTACCACCGGCATTTCTACCAGGGTGAGCTCTTCGGTAGCCACTCCGGTGTCGTCGAAACCCCATCCAACCACCTGAAACGAAGATGTTTTTATTTAATTTAAATAGAAAAGCAAATGACCCAAGCTGAGTTCAAATAAGATATTTAATTATTTAGGACGTTTTCCATCATCGTGCACGCTTGAGAGGAACTCATAATTTCTCAAAGGCATAGTGTCCACCAATCGTACTTGGCCAGCTCTACCAATTATTGGGAAGACATGGACCTTACTGCATAACGCTTCAACGCGGGTTAGTGGCCAAACTCACTGTCGGATGTTATCAAAATGCCCATAAGGTCTCCGACGAGGTTTACGTCGTAAGTGGGACGGGAAGCATCACCAAAGTGTCATGAATGTGGCGCAGTGGAAGACACGGCATACCACACATTAGTGGTATATACTGCCTGGGCACAGTGAGCTAATTATTATAGTTGGCGGCGATCTCTCACTTTCCAACATAGTATGTAAAATGATGGAGAGTTAGAGATGCTGGTCGGCAATGGCCGCTTTTTGCGAATCGGTGATAGGCACTAATAAGGAGCTGCGGAGCGTGAACGGGAAGCTAATGCCATCGGTAACCTGCTCCGGTGACAACGTACAGGTAGCGTTGCCAGGCGTCCGGATAAAGCCAGGTAGGCTTTTTGATTGCGTGTCCGGCCAAAATAAACGGCTGTCCGGCTTTTGTTAGGCTTTTTACATTTCGCAAACGAGCGAGTGCCGAGCGTGGCCAAGCGCAGACGAGTCGACTGTCGGTCGCTCCCGCAGGCCGCAGCGCCGCAGTTTTCCTCAATAATGTAGGGTGTCCGGCCTTTCTATCTAAATTTCCGGCCAAACTGGCTGGTCTATTAGGTTTGATGACCTGGCAACCCTACGTAAAGGGGAAAGAAGGCGGCGCTATGCGCACCTTCTAGCCCTACCCTGAAGAGATCCGCAATGTGCTGGGCTTTCGTCGAAATTCCGCGGTAGAATGCGCAAGCGATCCCGTTTGACGCTGACGGTTACGCTGGGTTTTAATGGGTATTGTGGCATCGTAGCCACGGAGCCCCACACGCCTCTGGTGCAAGAGTCTCGGAGGTGTATGTAAACACATTTCCCAGCGGTAAAAAAAGGTTTAACAATAACAACTGCCGACCGGCGGCTTAACGTGCTACCCGAAGCACGAAAACGCGTATGAAATGTTTGCCACTAGCAGTCACCCATCTCACACCCGACCGCGCCTATTAGGCTTAGCTGCGTCGATTTACTTATGTTCTACGCAAGCGAACGTACCGTAGAAGTAAAATTTCCCATGGAATGCTTACCGAGCCCTTCTTCCCGATGACAGCGTTAAGGTTGACCAGGTTCTCCGGCCACAGACACGCGGGCCTCACGTACTCCGAGTACTGCACCGGCTCGCGCAGCTTGAGGATGCTCAGGTCCTTGACGAACGAGGATGCGTTGTACTCCGGATGCACTGTGATGTCACTGACCTGGAATTATTCAATGCAGAGAAATTAAACCCCACTAAAAGATTTTCGCGTCAAATTTTTTCAAGACGTGACCATTTGGACTTGGCACTGTCAACACATTAAGTATCCGAGGGCTAGTACGTATTACATTATTCTTAGTATCTTATGTAGCAATAGAGCCAAGCTTCTCACCGGACCACGCTCTATCTCTACACGCCAAATTCTATAAGTCCTAATATTACGCTGGTTTAAATTCGTAATTAGTAAAATACATATTAAGGTATAATACTAGTAAAATACCGTATTGAAGTGAAAATTTATTCACTGTTGTATAATTGTTCCGCTGCTGATGTCTGTAGCTCCGTAAGTTCCAACATTTTCGGAATCATTATTGGCATATTCATGTCCTTTTATATTTCACAAATTTATAAAATTAGCGTAGCCATTGGCGATATGAAGCTACTGAATGAATAATACTCAGATAGAATAAGAATAATATAGCTAAGATGTCTTCAGTCCATAAGGCTTACAGGGAAGGCATTTTGGTATCTGCCTGGCGTCAGCGAAATGCTATAATAGCAATGAGAAGTTGAAATAAACGTGTTATACCATTGATTTACTTTGTAATGATGTCTTTTGAGTTGAGTGTCGGATGAAGTTGGCATTTTATTTGATATAGCCTTCCTCCAGCGACTTCGTCCGCGTGGACCCGTTTAATGGGTCCCCGTAGGACAAAATATAGCCAATGTGCTATTCCAGTCTTCATTGCTATATTAAAATCATAGGCGTTTAGCCAGTTGCTTCAACCGCGCTGAACCTATTACCCGTTTTCACGTAGGGAAGGAAGCATTTTCCCGCGGTAAAAAGTAGCCTATGTTACTAAGGGCGAATGAAGATTTCTAATGGTGGAAGAATTTTTGAAATCGGGTCAGTTGTTTTTGAGTTTATTCATTACAAACATACAAAAATACAAATCTTTCCTCTTTATTACTTATATTAGTAGGTATAGAAGTATAGATAGGTTAATTAAAGTTCGCAAGACTAATTAATGACAACTAATTCGACTTTGACTAGTATGTCGCCCGGTTTTAATGAAACGGGAACAGCAGTTTTTTTTACTTAATACTGGCAATATACACAGACAATGTGAAAAATAAACTTACCAATCGAATCTGCACGCCTTCAACTGACGTCCTGAGGTTATGTTTTCCAAGATACACGGTCAGGGTGTTCTTGTTCACCACCCGGTTGGAGCCCTTCCTCGTAACGCAGTGCGCGGCCGTGATCACGTGCTGGTGGGAGACGAGGGTTCCTCCGCAGATGTATTTGTTATCAACGGTCTGGAAGTGGAAACAAATAGGCCTTTCAACAATCAAGAAATCGTTTATACCATATTTCTGATCATGGGTTTGATTTTAAGAAGGTGAAGAATAATCTATTATTGTTGCGATTTTTCGTAACTCGTCAAGAGATGGCGCCACGGGTATTCTGAATCACGCTTTCGAAATTTTTTGAACATCTCACATATAGAAGCTCCGAAATGAAATAGGTGGAACACGGCCGCTCTCCAGGCGTAACCACCTCGCCTAGTCGGAGATCTTTTACCAAAATCATGCCTAGTCTGACCTATTCTTGGAAGTGACGTTCTACCGTGTACTTAGGGAGGCGATTGTCTATAATAAATCTTTGCAACGGTATTGCCACGTGAATTCGTTTTGTTTTGTTAAGTTTTTAATAGTGTCTATGTTCCAGTTCAAACTTGGATGTACAACACACACGCCTAAAGCACTTTTTCCTACAAGCTTTCCAACCAACTTTCCACTTGACTTGCATTTATAGCATAACTTTGCATAATTTATAAGGTACTATGGCTGCAGCCCTTTTTACGTCCCTCTGCTGGGCACGGGTCTGTCCCCATCTATCGACAACTGCCGGGAACGACGGCTTAACGTGCCCTCCGAATCCGGAAACGCGCATGAAAGGAAATGCGGTCACTCATCTCACACCCGACCGCGCCCGTTTGGCTTAGTCGCATAGATCGCTTGTGTTCTACGCTAACCGCCGGGCCATACGCGCGATAATGTACTATTTATATAAGGTACTATAAAATACTTTAAAACGGTTAAACAAAAGCGGTACCAACAAGGACATTGAATAAAGGAAAACCACGTGAGTCCTGGTTTCCCAGAATCGTCACCAAACTTATCTATCAGCTACTTGGATAGCAGTTCAACCCGCAGTCTTAAACAATACGATTCAAATCTAGAAAAGGAAAATCAGTATAAGTATTATAAATGTGGTTTCTTGATCTATGTAAGTAAAAATATCTCACCTGGGTTTGGTACAACGCAATTTGCCAGGGCCACTGGCCTTCGAGGGTTGGTTTACCGTTCACCACCAGCAGGTTTGGATTGTTCTTCAGTACTTTCCCGCATTCTTCCTGAAATCGTAGAATAAAGTGCTTAATTCTTAAATTAACAAAGTAAAATAAAGGTAGGTACAAACTATGTACACATTCATGGATAATAAGTTTTTTCTGTTCTTAGTCTGGGTGTTTGCGTTTTTGTCTTTGTGTATTCATACTGAGCAGCGATGGCCGAGTGGTAAAAAACCGCGGTCTTCGACGCGACCGATCCCAAGTTCAAGTCCTCGGCTCGCACCTCTGACAAAGAAATTTGTAATGTGCGAATTTATCGCTGCTCCAAGGTGATGGAAAATATCGTGATAAATAATTGATTACGATGTTCTCTCCATCGCCGTGCATGCTTGAGAGAAATTCATAATTTCTCGAAAGCATGACGTCCACCAATCCGCACTTGGCCAGCGTGGTGGACTATGGCCTAAATCCCTCTCAATTATGTGAGAAGGAGACCTGTGCCCAGCAGTGGGACATAAAAAAAAGGTTGAAAAAA
Organism: Pyrgus malvae; assembly: GCA_911387765.1. Lineage (NCBI taxonomy): Eukaryota > Metazoa > Arthropoda > Insecta > Lepidoptera > Hesperiidae > Pyrgus > Pyrgus malvae. Next base: position 2,643,656 of record OU426968.1, on the reverse strand, counting down.
AAATTCATACTGCCCTTGACTCAGGGTATCTACATAATATGGGGCTATGAGAGAGTGAAGCGTTCGTGAAATACATATTCTGCGTGTGTTATTTATTATGAATGACGAAACAGAACTCTTCGTCTGAAAATTGTATTCATACGTTCCTTAGAGCATCAAAGTTACTGACTCACCCTTCAGGAGAGACGGCATAGCGCCTCGCTTCGACACATAATTTTTGTGCCAAATCTGGTGCGGGGAAAGAACGCACACATTTTAATTTTGTCACACTTTCACAAATATTATTTCATCGCTACAGACGCATACATTTCTAAATACCTACTTATGTCAATTTCAATTAACAACGTCATTTTCTATGCACCGTCAACACTCACATCGACACACACAGACACAATAGTTGTATAAGTAGAAGGCATATTGTGCATGTACGTTGGGACGAGGGGTTCGCCCGTAAAGGCCACTCCTCTGACGGGTGTCATACCTTGATGCTTTAAGGTACGTTAGTACGTAAATCAGATTTTTATAGATAAATACAAAGAAAATATAAGGTTTAATAATGTAAATGCTTTACGATACCATAAATTAGTTTTCCGGTGCTAATCACAATATAATAGTTAAATCGTTTGCCTCTTCATTGAATAGATAACGAAATCTCGGAATAATAACCTGCGTGTCACTTCCGCAACTATTAATTTTATCGACGTTCTAAGACGTCACCACATTCTAGGAATCTATAAAATTATTGATATATTTATCTACATAATAAACTAATTATAAATGCGAAAGTTTGGATGTTTGAAAAACGGGTCCACGCGGGCGAAGCCGCTGGCGGAAGGCTAGAATTATATAAGTTAAACAAAAAATTAATAATTATTGTATTAAAAAATATTAATAATTCTTGTTTATATATTTTTTACTAACGATTATTACCATCAGATGCCACAGGGCTATAAGGTCAAGATAACCTTATTTATGTACTGGCCTTTTATTCTATTTAAGTATTTCGCTAGCCACAACCAGTCATTTGCAGAATTCCAATGAGTCAAAAAACCAGTTTCTCAGATAATAATTGAAGATGCGACAGTCTTACATAAAAGTTGTTCTTGGTATTGAGTAATATCCTTATTACTTATCAGTTTTCGAAGTTTTTTAAATTTGTTTTTTTTTTTAAATCTCGTGATACTTGTTTATATCCTTCTTAGAAGAGACCTTTTGGTAGTTTATTACACTCAAATGCGAGTTGAAGACATAGCATTCGGTACCGAAATGGTCTTGAAAGAAAGACAGACGACCGACGGTCTATGAAGAGATCTCCAGAGAAGTAGCTAGGGAGCCGCTCATCTATAGTAAAATGGTGAATCCTCGAATTATGATTAAATATGTAATGTACCTAATAAAATACACACTCATAGCCCCCCTTATAACATTCGGATTCCATGTATTGTGAATACCAGGGACATACATAAAGACAGAAACACAAACATCCAGATCGAGAATAGAAATTTAAACTGTCTGGCCGGGAATTGTACCCGTAACCCTTCGATAGGCATTCCGGCATGGTGACCATTGCGCCACACGAGTCTTCAGACTAAGTTGTAGAGTTTATATTATATTACATTGACTGTACGTGAGATCTTACTTATAACATATAAGTATACTCTAAGCTTTTAACCTATAAAGTAACGAGAACACAGAAATATCTTCTGTGTTCTCGTCTTGGCAATACTAATCAAACTGCGAATGATAGCAAATGGCTGTGGGACGACATTGTCACATGCGGTAGCTGTCACGTATGTTCCTTATCTGCCCATAGCTACTCTGTAAGAAAGCTAATTATTGTATACCCCATATTTTGAAACAGGGCTGAAGTTTTTCTCCGTCTGCTCTTTTCTTCAGCTCAGCATTGCTTAAGAGCACCCACAGCAGAACAAAAAACGTTCACTAAGAGTTTGTAAAGGAACCGTTCAGTGAATAAAGAATATTTCATTTCATTTCACTTTACATGAAAATGTTTTTGAATGCATGAACATACATAGATTAGGTGGAGTAATCTCCAGGCCTCCCCAGTAATGGAGAGAGACGCGTGCCCAGCAATGGGACCTTAAGAGTTGCAGCCAGCCAAAAATGTCTCGAAAAACTTACGTTTTTTGGTCTGTTATTTTTGTTACTGCTATGGCCGCTGCCGCTGCCGCTGCTGTGAGAGCCTGAACCCGTGTTGCCTGGGACGATGAACGTTGGCTGCCCGCCGGTGAAGTAGTCGCTCGGGTCCGGCCTACTGGAACATTGTTCGAATTACGATAAATGATAATATATCGCTAGTAGGTGGCAGAACTATTATTGTTCGCCCAGGGAAGAACCACCGCTGCACCCACTTCTGCCGTGAACCAATTCTATTGCGTTTCGGTGGAAAGGTGCAGTTGCCGGCCACACTTACATGAGGCGACCACCAGCCTCCGGAGTAGCAGCGCAACTGCATACGACGTCAGACAAGACTTACCTATGCTTGCTTGAGGTTGTATGTAGATGTCCATGGGCTGCAGCAACTACTTAACACCACGTGGCCTGCATGCTCGTCTGCTACTACATATTATTACTATTATTCAAATAAAAAAAAAATTAATGTTCCTCAATAACACTAATAACTCAGAAACTAAGAGAGATATGTGCCTTAATTTTAAAGTAAAAAAATGATCTTTATGAAATCATGATACTTAGAGTAAAAAGATGACGAGGCTTCTTCTGTGTCGTATTGATTTTTCAACCTTTTCAACCTTATGGCCCACTGCTGGGCATAGGTCTCCTCTAACACTGAGAGGGATTTAGGCCATAGTCCACCACGCTGGCTTACTGCGAATTGGTGGACATCATACCAGGCGCGGTCCCAGGGGGTGTCACAGGGGACATGACCCCCCCTCAAAATCCATCAGTCATGTAGATGGAAGGCGAAACAAGCCAAGTTGTGACACCTCTTCCCCCCAAATTTCTTAGTGACCCCTCCCCCAGAATTTCTTGGTAATTCATGCACGGCGTCCCAGTACGGACCCATCCTCGGGAGAGCAAATCTGCTCTCCTGCACCTTTCGATGCTCACGGCGGCAAGCGCACAAAAGCACACACCGCCGCCGTCCTTCCCGCGGCTGCTGGCTGGGCGGATCGAGCTCCCACTCTCACCGCCCACAACCTCGGAAGCCCCCTTTTAGTCGCCTCTTACTCCCTATCAGACAGGGTATACCGTAGCTCTATTCTTAATCCCGAAGCTACAGGAACTACTAACTATGAAATTCCTACCGCCTTATACTACGTATGTTTATATATTGTTAAAGGATGACGTTTGTCGTTCTACAAACCAACACTTGCCTGTCATCGTCGTCGTCATCCCGAATGGTCGGTCGGTGGGAGCTGGTGGTGAGTTGGTAGGACGGTCGGCGTGTCACGCTCTGCGACGGCGACCCGCCACCGCTGGTAAAGTTAGCTACGTGAAACTGTGCTCAGGTATTGTGACAATGTGGTCAGTTATGGTCGTGGTAGATGGAGTTAATACTACTATAGATCGGTTAAAAGTGAATGAAAAGTAAGTTGTTACTACTGATAAATTTAAGAAGAAATTACATACTTCGTCACTGATTTCATAAATGATAAAACGGCATAAAGGAATTCCATAAGAAACAGCAAGGTTATTTTTTCGCCAGCTTTTTTCTCTTTGTAGTGTAGTGATTTTTTTCAAAATATGTACCTACCTATCTTTCTTCCAAAAATATTCCTATCTATTACAACGGTAACATCAAAAAGAATGTGTTACTTAACAGTAATAAACGGTTATGATAATAGATTTAAATCTATGGTTATAAATAAATTAAGAGCGGATTATTTTTGGGTCATTAGAAAAAGCATAAGAAAGTTTGTCGTACTCTCTACGCGCACGTCTAAATGGTAACGCATTTGGACGGGATGTGAACCCAGAACCGTATTACGAGTGTGCCAGAACTCAATGCTCCAATTATTGTAATTTATTCTTACTTTAAAATTCAAGTTTTGGTCTAAGATTTTTTACAGCGGATACCATATGCGATAACGATACGATTAACTGGCTTGATGAAGAAAATATGTTCTAATGAATAGTTTTAAGGTTATAGTAACGTTACAATGCAAAATTATACTTGATTTCAACTACGAATGTTGTATTAATTTTTGCCAATCAAAAAGTCAATCTAACTACCTACTCTACGAACTGTTAAGACATTTAGTATTAGTTGCATCTACAAATTACATAAATATCTTACTTACATGCTGTATGGATTAACATTGGTTTGGTCAGCTGTAGGTTTCTGTGACGGAACATATACCGGTCCTACATCTTCAGAGGGCTGGCCCCAAACTGGCTTCGTCTTTGGACTATCTTCGGGCCTTATCGGCGGCCTGGTGTTTTGATTGTTTGGCCTCGCTACCGGTTGAGACTCCACAGGTCTTGTAGCAACGGGCCTCGTCTCTGGTCTTGTGGCTGATGGCCTGGTTTCCACTGGCCTATCAGCGGGCCTGGTTGTTTCAGGTCTTGATGCGGGTCGAGTGATCTCCGGCCTAGTTTCGGGGCGTTCAGGCTCCGGTCTCCGATTAGGCCTAGTCGTGACGTCGTCAGGCCGGTCAATCGCCGGTTGGGGAGTGTCAGCATTGCAGATCTCTCTGCCGTTCAGTCTTATAGCGTAAAGCCTTGGCGCCTTGTTAGACGGGTTGTACTGCACGAAAAACCGTACCATTACGGCCGACCCCGGATATATCTTCATCTTTGTGTTCTCTATCTTGAAGTCTATGTTGTCTGACGTGGTAACATCACCATCCCAGTTCTGGAACAAAATCTTTTAATGCTTTATACGCGCCTAATACTTTGTACACTTACAAAAAATCTAGGCCACTAGATATAGACCAGCCTACGTAGTTGTACGAATAGCATTAAAAAAGTTGTCGCTTAAAGAATCTTTCTAGTGCAAAGAGTAGCCGATTTGACATCCATATATTTGGTGTGATAATTAATAAAGCGGAATAGATTTTTTGTATAGCCTTTGCTTTCTTCTAAGAATTCTTGTTACGGCCGGTTTAAAATGAAAGCAATATAAGTTTTGGATTTAATTTTCTGTAAACCTTTTTTTGTATCGGGGGGAAACCTTCAGAAGGTCACCGGCACCTTGGGAGAGCATACCGGGTTATGTGGGATTTGACCGCACTAAAAACCCCTCGGTAGCCTGCCTCTGCGCTAGGGGAGAATTATACTGGAAATCCCGATCTCCAGTGGAACGCACCGGTGTCCGCCACGCACGGCGCCCTGGAACAGGCCCATCTTTGGGAGAGTAGATGTGCTCTCCTACAGCTTCCGATGCTTATGGCGACATGCGGACACGCACACACCGCCGTTCTTGCCGGGGCTGCTGGTTGGACGGATCGAGCTCCCACTCTCACCGCCTGCAACCCCAGAAGCTCCCTTTTAGTCGCCTCTTTCGATCAGGCAGGGGATACCGTAGCTCTATTCTTAATCCCGAAGCTACAGGGACTAATTGTCTGTAACCCTGGCAACTTGGAACTAACCTGGAAATTTGGAACTATCTAATGTAAAACTATTTTTGATGCTTACCCCAAGAATGTCAGCCTTGCTATCCAACACAATGTTCAACCACAGGGAATGCAAGGTGCTATCTGTGGAGAGGTTGACCACGCCGTACCACCGTCCTGGCTCCGTTCCTGTCGACTGATACTGGAACACGTTGGGGCATGGTGACAGCGGTAATGTCTGCTCATACGTAGGGGATGCTAGCAGTATGACTAGAAGTGCACTTATTGCTCCAATCTGAAAGGACAAAATTGTGAGTAGTTTTCGAATCAAAGTGACAAATAATGGTAATGCTTTTATCTAATCTATGCTAAGTCAAACGGGTGCGGTTTGGTGTGTGATGGGTGATCGCTAGTGACAAACTTCATGCGCGTTTCCATGCTTCTGAGTTTAAGCCGTCGGTCCCGGTTGTTATCGATAAATACAGCCGTTATGCCTTGTCGGAAGTCTTATGTGTGGTTTTATAACACCCAACAGTCAGATTAGACTTAGAACAGTTGGGAGTCAGCTCCAGGCCTCTCAAATACTGGGGTCAGACCCGTACCCATCAGTACAATGCAGAAAGGGTGGTAGATAAACTTGTTTGAACACATTCCCCTTCCATAAAGGGAAAATTACAGTAAGTATTATTTGTTACACATAAAGCTAATGTTTTGTATGGGAACTTATGTAAACGTAAAGTAAAATGTAATGTATAGAAAATCAAAGATTCCATGATGGCGATTCCTTATTGTGAAATTAAGCGCATTTGATACATACTAATATGTTTTCTAAGAAAATTATTGGTAAGAATGCTTTAATACTACTTAATTTCCCCTATTATGTACCTATTATTGTAGTTGATTGCAGCCGTGTCATGTTTTATTCGATATAACATTGTTTGCGTTTGAAATATGCATGTTTCAAGCTAAGATGGTATATGTTGATGTTCTATGTCACGAAGTCCATTAGGCTATGAATGTTGTGAGGCGTGCACATTGTTTTAGTATTCCTAACCTGGAGAGCGCTCAGTGTAATAATAAATAAATATAAATATTTTTGGACGATTCACACAACACCATCTGATTACAAACTAAGCAGAGCTTGTACTACGGAAATCAGAAAGCTGATAAACATACTTATATAATTCTAAATAAATACTTAAATAGATATGTCGAGTAAAGTCAGCATGACTTATTATAAGGATTGCAGATTGTAAAGTAATATAATGTACTAGGTAAAGCATAATAATGTACTAGAGGCCAATGCACTTGAAAACCTGATATAAAGTTATTTCGTTTGCTCTTGTTTTGTTATAAAACAGGGTAACACCGGTTATTGTCGTTTATTTTCTAGGATATTTCTGGGATGATGCTTATTACAAGTTTGATCTACTAGCTAAGCTAGTAAGCAGCGGTAAGTACTACAGAGTTCAACCAAGTATATATTTTATAAACTTAAAATTAGCTGTACATTTTACAACATACATTGCCAAAATGTTTTTTGTTAATTTATTAATGCTATCATTAATATACACATTTTCATTTTATTTTGAAAAAAAAAAAATACATTATGGGTTTAGTCAGTTCATAAAAGGAAAATGGATGCTTTGGAAAAAAATGGTTTTCTCTGTGCATTAATTTCAGAGCAAAGTCATATTTTCGTGTTTCTGTTCACCATTACTTTCCTAAACTGGATCTGACTAAATGATACTGAAACGTGAATTGTTTAGATTGTGTAAAAACACGCTCCCTTGGGGGAGGTTCTGGCACCTTAAAAACACCGTTAATAACATAATGGAGTTTTGGTGGGAAGTCGAAAAAGACATATTGTGCTCTTGTTTTATTTTTACTTTCTTGGTGTATTTTTGAGTTATATCGGATAAATTTGATGACATTTTGTTCGATATAGTTTAAATAAAGTGCGCGAGTGTTGTGAATTAAAATAACAGTGCGAAAATATGTTTTTTCGGATTGCCTCCAAGAGTTCATTAGTCACGTTCTTGTTAAGAGGCCATTGCTTTACTTGAATGTCTTACTGACTTGACTGACTGATTACTAACGACTTACTGACTTTACCTATTATTACTCGTCCAGTTTCACCGAAACTGGCAAAAACGTGATTCAAAAATTATACTTGACGCTGGCAATATGCAGAGTTTGCGATGCCATAATTGAAACAAAAAAAATAACATAATGCTTAAGTTGTTACGGTTTATCTAAAAGCTAAGTAACACCTTTACACTTTTAGACTTATATGCTTGCATTGTATTGTAACATGAAGTAGTTTGCAGCCAATGATATTACATCATGTGCGCGCATGGCTCGGCGGTTAGCATAGAACGAAAGCGATCTATGCGACTAAGCCAAGGCGCGCCTAGACGCCTAGGGCGCGGTCGGGTGTAAATAGGTGACCGCTAGTGGCAAAAAATTTCATACGCGTTTCCGTGCTTCGGAGGGAACGTTAAGCCGTCTCGGTCCCGGTAGTTGTCGTTAGATAGCAGTCGTTAAATCTTGTCGGCCACTAACCCGCATTGGAGCAGCGTGGTGGGGTAAGCTCCAGGCCTCCCCAATAATGGGGAGAGACCCGTGTCCAACAGTGGGACGTAAAAAGGATTGCAGCCATTTTCTAGCTTTTGTGAAACACTTTCACATCGCATATTCGCTATGACAAAATATCTTGGAAACTGATAAACAAGCCATTAAGAATTCCTCAGTGGCTTACTCAGGAATCAGGACGAACCATGTGATACCAATTTTTAGATTCTCCTCTACTATACTAAGCATCATGATTTTTCTTGATTCTGAGAAAAATACCTGTGCATGACAATGGGAAATTAATGATTCGATTGGTTGATAAAAATATCTTTCTTGATCATTTAAAATGCTATAAAAGTTTAATAACGCCCTCAGTTTTTGGAATCGTATGTGTTCTTAAAAAACATAAAAAACCTTTCTGAGAATATCCAAGACTAATTTCTTTAACGTCATTCTGTAACGATATATTAATGGGTTACAAATAAACTATTTTTGTATCGATCGATACCAAGCCGGTTGTGAGTAAATCCCCATTGCTATTCGTTTTCCATGTGTGTGTTTTCCGTGTGATTATTAACATTATTCTTAAATGAGTAATCATTAAGGTATAGATATATTTTACTTTCACTTGACAGCTTGCTTTTGTTTCATACAATTAGTTGAAAATTGAGTAACTCTAAAAATTATCAGCCTCAAGCAAGTTCAGGTAAATATATATTCTTTTAGGATATGAGAACGGAACCATTTTTTGGTATCAAGGAAATTCAAAACACAATTTTTTGGAACTGATATTGGATAATGTATGACTTTTACCACAGACTCGGTGGCCTTCTTGGCGCTTATGAAGGGATCTGCACTGGAACCACTGTTTTTCTTGCGCATTAGTCCTATGAGGGGCATCTTGGGTGTCTATGCTCTCTTGCCGGAGCTTATCCACAAGCTCCATTTTTACCGCCTGCAATCCCTAAAACCCCCTTGCATTCGTTTGTTACGATGGGATTACATATATAAGTATGGGAGTTCCATGGGACGTTATTGTAACGAAGCTTTTGTAATTTGGATTAAAAATATAAGAAACTGTAAACACCTAAGATTAAGGACAATATCCTTTAGTGGTCATTGATCTTTTTGACGTATTTTGGTTGTATTTAAAAAACACCACAAAAACCTCTTAGGCACGCAGTTTTCTGAGAATATCGTTAACGTAGAATTCCATTGATTGTGCAGATGTAACTAGATAATTTATCACAAGCTTGACTAAATCCTTTTTTACACACTTTGTACTAGGTTCAACTATTTTCATGTAAAGCGTGGCAACAGAATTATTATATTCACGTTTGAATAATTTATAGATGTCCGCTTGTTTAAAATTATGCGTACGTATTTAAACTGAGTACAATACAATACAATAATTACATAATAGTTCCTACCTGCTTTGATTTTTATAGCTTGAAGATGGGAAACAATACTCTACTAGCTCTAGACGCTCTAGGTTTGGGTTGCACGACTTCTAGTCAATTGTTCAAGATTACTCTAATTTGATTTGTTAAATAGATCTGTTAACTTTGCTAACTATTAAATGATGATAGGCCAAGAAAACGGTGGACACTATTGTCGTTATTATGGTTAAATTTGGGTTCTTTACATTCGTCAACTAACTATCTACTTATTTTACCCGATGATGACGAACTGATGGTGAAGATAAATCTTCAGAACATTCGAGCATGCCTTTTATTAAAGCTATTAAATCTTAATTTTTAATTTTTGTGATATTTTTGTAATATTAACATGTCAACAGTAAAGAAACTCTATAGTCAAAATGTTCCACACAAAAGTGCACTTGCTTAGCACAAACAAAACCATAAAGGCAATTTACCGGTTGTGTTATTTCGTATACCTATATTAACTATCTTTTTCACGTTTTAATTAAAGGAACAAAAAACCTGGGTTTTCAACTTAATTAAAATCTTCCATTAATAATTTGATACCCCGAGTTGTATTCAAGCGTCGTCTCAGTTTTCTCTTTAAGATCTAGCTTGGTTTGGTTGATTAATCTGATCGGTAGATTCAGTACTAGCTTCACCTCCTGCATTCATTGCATCACGGCTTATCTGTCTAATTGTTAGTCACAATTCTTATTCTGAGCTTTCTGATCATAACAAACAATCAATTATCTTGTGGCGTACGTTTGCACAATCACTAAGTTATGCATGACTTCCTACTACCGTGTGATTGTGTTTTTAAAAAAATAAAAACAGGAATATTAAATGAGCTGCCGTTAATGACAGGAAACTGAAAACTTTTTGATTGCGACTTTTGGGAGAGTATCATCCCGTTAAGGATAATAACAATACTAGACTTAATTAGGTGGTTTTGGAAAAAAATAAGATTAAAGGACTCAAGGGCAGATTTACGATCACTATAACAGAGGGTTATAGTCTGAAATTGCGTCTATCAAGGGAAAATTTAGCATTATTCGAACCCTACGTGTACCACAGATAAGGATTTAATTGAAGTTGTAAATAACATTTATAATTCTGTTTACTACGATCTTCATCAGTCGCCTCATGCGTAAATGTGGTAAAAAATTACATACCTACTTTAATATAGAAACAAAAAGTGCTCCACTCCACGGCGTCGGAATCTGTCGAGTGGAAATAAACATCTGACTTCTTTTTATCCTATACTTATACTTCTGTGTTTGTAGAATTAAACGTTAGAGATTAATGATATAGGTATAATTTGACTACTATCTAGTTATACCTCTTTTTTCGTATGATCTGTCAAATTTGTTTTTGTTAGTATTTGACAAAGGATAATTGGAAGGACAATACGAAGCCACTATAGCCTTCAAAATTGGTTTTCTCTATAAAATTTTGCGCCTGTCCTTTTAAAACATCATTGGGGAGATTATCATTGGTTTACTCTATAAAATTTTGTTCCTGTCCTTTAAAACATAGTTGGAGAGAAGGAAGAAAATAACGCAGTGCTTTGAGTCGCAACATTAATTGTAATGCCTTCTACACGGCGATCGGAAAAAAACATGTGTTCGCAGCTTCTACATTTGAAACGCTTTAGTTTTGATCGTATCCTTTTGTTCTCACCATGTTATGACTATCTTTATCAGTAATCAATTTAGTGTTACCTTTATAATATTAATATTAGGTTGGCAACTAATAAACCCGCCACTTTTTTCGATTCTTTTCCATACTGTTAGAGAAGCTTCTAGAATAACCAACTGCAGTATATAAATAGAGCACGAAGTGCAATGCTTAATCATTGGTCAACTGAGCTGCAAGCAGTAAAGTTAACAAAAAATATGGAAATTTCTCGGCGGGAACTTTGACTACTCTTACTTCATGAATTCCGGTTAGGTCGAAAAGCGACTGAAGCAACTTCTAATATATGTACAACGATGGGCGAGGGTGTGCTCTCTTATGACACCGCTAAACATTGGTTCAGGAGATTCAAGGACAGGATTTTTTATCTTTGTGATGAACCTCATCCAGGACGACCTCCAACAATTAATGTAAGGGTAATAGAAAATCTGAGGGAAGGTACTTACGGGATTATTTACTGGGAGCTCATGCCAATTAATAGTACCATCACAGCTGAAGTTTACTGTGAACAACTGGATCGTATTGCAGCTAGATTACCGAAGAATCAAAGTAAAGTGTACTTCTTACATGACAACGCCCGACCTCACACAGCTAAAGTGACTCGTGAAAAAAATATTTCACTTGGATGGTCAGTCCTTCCGCACCCACTGTATTCACCAGACCTTATGCCTTCTGATTTCCACTTGTTTCGTTCTTTGTCCCAATATTTACAAGGATAAAATTTCATGGATGAGGAATACTTGAAATCTGAACTAAATAACTATTTCAATCAAAAACCGAAAGACTTCTACAGGGATGGTATTTTGTCTTTACCAGCGCGTTGGCGACTGGTGATAGAAAACGATGGTGCTTAAATTATTGAGAAATAAATGTATCTAGTTTTCTAAAAAATAAAATAATCTTGTGTTTTGAGATGGCGGGTTTATTAGTTGCCAACCTAATATTATAAAGGCGAACAGTTTGTTTGAAAGCTCTCGTCGAGTCTCAGGAACTACTGGTTGTAATTGTAAAATTATAAAATATATTTTTATTATACCTAACATAGAATTTATTATAATTATGATATGACTAATGTGACGTAGTAAAACTGTATTAGCTGAGACGTCAAAACCGTTGATAGGTACATTTAAACTTTGTGGTTTTGACTATTTATAAACAGTCGATTAATTAGTTTCCAGTTGATATTGTATATTTAGTCTTTTGTTTTATTTCATCTATTGTCTTGTTATTACATTAAATTAATATCGCCTACATCGCCTAGAGCGAAATCAATATTTCTATGTACGTACTTAAGTGTTTTTTTCCCCGTTTATATCGCCATATGTACCTCTGTCAGTGCGTGGTGTGTAATGCATCAAAAACATTGTTTATGTGGTGGAGAAACTATATTTTATAATTTATCTACAGAGGTGTTTACTTAACAGATTTCTTTTCTCAATTTCAAAGACGTGGCGTTCATTTCTTTAAAGGTTCGCATATCAATCTGTCAGTGAGTTTTTAAATTCTAGATAGGTGCATCCGTTAATTGTAATAGTTTAGTTTAGTTTGTTTAAATTCTAGATAGGTGCATCCGTTAATTGTAATAGTTTAGTTTAGATATAGATTAGTATATAGATATCCGGGTATCCGGCATCCAATGAGGAACGGATGACAGCTGCGCTAGACGGGTCATGACACTCATGACGGGTGTCAGTAGCTTTGGTGCTTTATGTGGGCGGCAAAATAGCCCTTTTGTTAACAGATTAATAATAAAACACAGACAAGATATCAATTATTATGTAACGCATCCTGAATAAAAATAATATTTTTTTCCTTATTCGCAAATGTCAATCGGGTCCGTGTTCCGAGAACCGGTTCAAAACGATACTTACGACCAAAACCGCACGGAAACTTCCTTCGCCTAATTATAAGATTAATAATGGCATTATCACAAACTATGAACACACCAGGAAACACACAAAGAACACTATTAAAATACTCTTACCATTTTCAATTAAACGTCGCGACCATTAGATGTAAACAATTCTAAACAAACACGAAAGCACAATAATGTGCTAACCGCGCGAACGTTCGACGTCGAATGACATCCATTTAAAAAAAATACGATCTAAAGGTCAAGTTTACGATAGCCATTGAAGAGAGAGGGAAGATAAGAGTCTTAAGACAAAGAGAGATGGAGGTTCGCGGTTCCGTCTCGTTAGGTTAAGCGCACACGCAAACTGGTTGGCAATGATGGTCTGAACGATAAGTGCATAATTACTAAGAACCACGCTAAGAACATGTTGATATAAGTACTTTTATCCACATCATACTCTTCTATAAAAATATTATGTTCTCTATTAATGATTAAGTCTGGCCGGACACCGGACCTTTCCGTTGAAACACAATAGAAATACTTCGCTCTTAAAATGAGTCCGCCGATGGTACTTCCCGGCATACTATATAAAATTTGACGTCAAATACTCCGTAATTTTAGTACCACCGCAGCATCCATTTCTGCCGTTAAACGCGATTCTACTTACTATGTCTTGATTTTCACCAAATTTTCACGCCGCATTTGCATCAGACTTCGGAATAGAAGTAGAAATGCATACGACCTCAGCCAAAACTGCAGGCAAGAGGTAAAAAGGTTGCATTAAGTAAGCAGTAAAACATTCAACAAAAAGCCTCACAGTTTCGGAAGAATTGCAAAACTTGAAATTGTGCCAAAAAGCTTTGTATATAAAACAAAAGATCAACGCTACATGCGCATTTTCTTTCTAATCAAGCATAAACAAGTAGGTACGTTACCGTTTCTGATTTCCTATGAAACTTGTTTTTAAAAGTCCAGATATTTCTCTATTAAAAGACTTAACAATTATGAAGGTGTCAGGAATGAAATTATTAATTATAAAATAATTTTGGCTACTAAATCCACCACATCTTTTGTAGCTTCATTGGTCACTTTCTTCTCTGCCGGTAGGAAACTGGAACTTGCTTCAGAAACTTATCCAACGTTCGCAGGCAGGAGTCGATGCTTTGCAATGCTATGTCCATTGTTAGCTTGTTTGCATCACCTATCTGCTCTTGAAGAATACCCACCTATATGTAATTATAAGAGTGAGAGAATGTTTTTAGGATTCTGGACACAAAGGTACACTAATACTAAGACTCCGCTGTTCATCTGTCTCTCACCTGGCTGTCCGGGCTATCTTCGCGGGCCCCGCAAGGGGCCCGGGGCACACGTTTCGGGCCGTTCCCCTGCCGTGGGTAGGTACCGCGGGCCATAAATATGGTCCCGGTCGTTGGGGGGGGGGGGGGGGCCGGGTGGTCCCTGTCGTGGTCTTCTTTCTTCATGCTGGTCTTCATTTTGTTTTCCAGGTATTCCTGAGGCTGGTGGAGTGGGGGCTGTCCAACGTCCGGTGTGGGAGGTGTTTTTTTTTATGATAAATATTTTATAATATATATATATAAGAGCAGCGATGGCCGTGTGGTAAAAGCCGCGGTCTTCTACGCGACCGATCCCGGGTTCAAATCCTCGGCACGCACCTCTGACAAAGAAATTTGTAATGTGCGAATTTATCGCTGCTCCACGGTGATGGAAAATATCGTGATATTTCATTGATTACGATGTTCTCCATCGCCGTGCATGCCTGAGAGAAATTCATAATTTCTCGAAAGCATGACGTCCACCAATCCGCACTTGGCCAGCGTGGTGGACTATGGCCTAAATCCCTCTCACTTGTGAGAAGGAGACCTGTGCCCAGCAGTGGGACATTAAAAAGGTTGAAAAAAAAATATATATATATTATGCATATATTTTTTTTATATTTTTTTTCCAGGCTGTATCTCATAAACAGTGATAGCTAGTGCCTATTTGAAATGTAGGAGGCGTAAACGTAACAGACAAATACTCACACACAGAGAGAGACAGACAGACAGTCAGAGAGAGAGAGAGAGAGAGAGAGAGAGAGAGAGAGCGGAGAGAGAGAGAGACAGACATGCACACAGACAGACGGTGTTACTTTAGCATTTGCATTTATAATAAAAGTATTAGTATGGCTAGTATGTATTAGTATGGATTCAGTAAGAATCTCTCATCATCATCTCCAATTGCTCCCCAATCCCCATTGAATCGCTAGACCTGGCAGACCTTCGTTTCTTCGCTTTTCACAAAGTCTTTCCATAACTGAATTAGCATAGCCGTAATTTGTCTGGCCGGCGTTACCACGTCCAGATGTTACAGACGAAAACATCACAAAATCTCTGTAAAGTAATTATATAAGTTTTTACATTCAGGCAGTTGAGCCAATCTGAAGGAAATAGTGCGTACTCAAAACAGATGCGATATTTCAATTCCCTCTTAGACTTATTCGTCGTTGAATAAATTTCAGCGCTACCAATATTACTCATGACATGACATTATGGAAAGGATAGCGATAATATTAACTGACTAAAAACTTTATCTAGGGATTGTAATATCCCCTGTAAAGCTTAGTAAAGTTTTTAAGTACTTGTCAGATACTATTTCTACCAACAAGTGATGGATTAACGCAGGAACGCAGGTAAGAATTATTATTATTGAAACTATTTACCCCTTCTTAATATTAACTCATTGAATATTCACCCCTCAAAGTAACAACAACTTCAAGAACGTTGTTACATTATTTTAAGAAGCCTTCTTTACGAAGGTTTTTTTTAAGTATTTAAGTATATACCTACATATTTATTCATGATAATATATGAGGTCAACGTCAATAATTCCAAGAACACTATAGAAATATTAGGTCCACTATGAAATTGCCGATTCTCAATACTGGCAACCTCAAAACCAAAATAACTATCTTGCGTTTGATTAGGAATTCCAAATTCAATTCAATTCTATTTCAATTTTTCGAAATAACGCCAGTAAAATAAATATTGTTTTAAAATTCGTATGTATTTAATTTATTTTCACATAATTTGTTTGAGCCAATGTTGAGGCTATATTTGGAAATTCCCGGGATTTACGAATACGAGTTCCACTGAACGACAATTTCATATGGACCTAATATCTTATAAATTACTCACTTTAATTGTGGGCATAGAATTTTCGTCAACTTATCAAGATTCATTGCAACGGTTACTTTGGGTGCATATGCCATATTAAATGTCTCGGAGTCTTTGTGTTGCAGCATCGCGTCCTTTAGTACCACGGCAAGGTGGAACACTGCTTCCACCTGTCCTAAAGTATTTGCCTTTTCAAGCATCTCTTTACAACGATTCATCAGCAGCGTCGTGGACAGATACTATGACGTCAGCGCCGTTTGATTTCCACCTTCTGTAAATGCTGGAGATAACTACGCCATTAATGTTTATTCTGTGTGCCATAAAGATATGAATTGTAATCATAATGCTTAATAATCAAATCTAAATAGGTCCTCCACAACCCGCAAACAAAGGATAAGCGTTCGTTGAGGAGTAAACTCTAGGCTCTAGGAGAGAGCCGTGCCTGGCAGTGCGACGCAAAAACTGTTATGCTAAAAAAAAACTGAAAAATAATCTTATTTAAAATTGATTTAAAGATTGGATAAAAATGCTCAAATAAAAATTTCTATAAAACTAAGATATATAAGAGCCATCTCTGAGACAATGTTTGAACTAAGTAGTTATGAGACAGTTAAAGCAATGGCAGAGCAAGGGGCAAATCAAACAAACAAGTCAAAGATTTACAGGTCAACGACTGTTTTGCAACATGTTTAAACCATTACCGATCGGTTCACAAAGATCTGATAAACTGTACTGACAAGGATTTCATCAGTGTTAGTCATGGTTAGGGGTTAGGGTTCAACATTTTAAGCGCCCAGTTATTGTTACTATTTTATAAACTTGACACTAGATGTCACTGTACGGCCCCTCTCAATCATGGAGTTAAGATCGCGCAGCGGGGGTATAAATAGTCGGCGCAGCGCTTCGCAACTCATACTTACCTGGCGTAGGGGACACCGTGATCACGAAGGCGGTTCCCCCAGGGCGAGGCCTGGCCATTGCACTCCGGCCGGGTTGACCCCTGCGATTATCCCTAATGTGGATAACTCGGACGCGTAATTTTTGGTAGTGGGGACTGCGTACGCGCCGTCCCCTTCGAAATTATTGTGTGATCAAAGTAGAAGTAATAAAGATGATGAAAGTTAATACTAAATTCGGATCAGATACTGTCAGTCAGATAGGTAGAAGGCGTATTATCATAATAATCCTCACGGTCTATCTCTTTCACAAAATTTCTATCTATAACATGTCTTTGTTTGTAGTCTGTATTTGAGAATACGATAACATGAGCAGTTAAATAATACTAGTATTGACTTTTGTTTGTATATTTATAAGATAGATATTCTTTATTGTTAAGTTGTGGCTCCTTCTCCTCATATGAGTACTTATAAACGTCATTTAATTTTGTTTTATCGGGTTTTCGATATTCTACAAAATGGTCATGACGTCTATTTGTAAGTATTTGCGAACTTTGCGTAGCCTCTACTAAAGTATTATTTGGAATGTTTCTGAGATAGGTCAAGAATACTTACTAATAAATTTCATTAAAATTCCGTTAGACAATTACCATTAAAATCTATTCTGTAAGTTTTGGCGTACATATGGCGGCTACTGAAAGTGCTGCTTGTCTACGCTTTTGTATGGGATAGCGGTCGATGACAATTCGATTGTTATGGCATAATACTTTACTATGGTGAGTGCTCCGAGGAACTCTTCAAATTGATGCCTACATCACCATTCCATGATTATACCACCAGACGAAGGTTAAAGTTCCACCGGCACCATCTGGACTCGTGGCGGTCCTCCACAGTCCGCTTTGCACGCTCCTTTTTACCACGGACGTGTAGGTTATGGGACAACCTTCCAGCTGAGGCATTCCCAGTGGACTATAACATGGGGTTCTTAAAGAAAGCTGTAAAAAAAGCTCTCCTCCAAAGTCGGCAATGCTCGGGCGGCTCCCCTAGGGTTGCCCGTGTCCATAGGCGACGGTGATCGCTTAACATCACGCGGCCCGTCTGCCTTATTGTTAGGTTTATTTATAAAAAAATAATAATACAAGGAACGCCTGCCTTATACATATATCTATATTGTGGTTATGGTTTCGTTACGAATTTTGAAAGCAGTGTCACACAGGCGCTCTTTGCGCTCATTGTGGCAATCTCATTGTGTGTATTTTGCAAAACAGACAATAAGCGGCATTTAGAATAAAAAAAAACACGTAGAAAAACTTAAACCATTTTCTTCGGGCCACGCAATACTTTCTATAGAATAATATAACTTTTTAACAAAAAAAAAACCGCCTTTAAATGGTAAAAAATAATATTATTGTTCAGTACATCGCATTTGATACTTTTCCTTGCTAATAGTAGAAGTACTCTTAAAACTATTTTGGAGTCGGTGCCCTTTCAGAGCGAAAGGCACTACATTTTACCACACTAAGGGCCCTCTATGAAATTCCCCAAGATATTCTTATAAAATATAGGCAAGAAACATATGTACTCATTTAAATTGATAAAGTCCGAAAGCGAACAACCTTCAACTTTCCAGTACTTTCCACGCTGTGCTTCCACGGCTGGGGCGGCAGTACAACGAGAAGCAAACACAGCAGGAGAGACAGATGATATCTAGATTCATATCTAATAAAATTGCACTATTTTTTAATTTTTTTTATCAATCTGGCACTATTTGAGATGGCTTTTAGCACCCACTTAAGAGTTGGTAACCCTGCGTGACTTATTTCTATCCCATTCTTATCTAGCTTCGTTATAGTTTTCCAAAAGTTACTTTGGCTACGGGCCCAGTTATATTTGAAGGTTTGTAGCAGGCATAAGTAGGTTGTAAAAGTACCTACTTCACATCAAAAACTCAATGCGTTCATTAATGTATGTTGCATGTGGGGGAAAGAAAAAAAAACGTCTGTAAACATATAGATCTAAATTTATTGGTATATCACATTAACATAGCTTATTGCTTGGTGGCGGCTTCGTGGACTTTCTTCTGGACCTCCGCGGCCTGCTTCAGGAAGTCGTCGAAGGCTTCCTTGATCTTGGGCGCCAGTTTCTGGTTGGTCTCCTCAGCGTTGGCAGCTATCTCCTTAGCCAGTTTTTGGGTTTCCTGCATATTGATAAATATGACTTGTGAGATTGACATTTGCAAACAAGCTTATAACAGCCGATAAAGACATGATCCTCCTACGCAGAGGTCTAAGTTCAAACTCCGGCATTAACTCCGATTAAGGTGAACGAAACCACTGCAATATTTCGTAACGGTTTTCCATGGCTATGCTTGCCTAAGAATTGTTCAAAAATGCTCGAAGCGTGGTGGACTATACGGTCTATACCTCTCTGAATTTTGATAGGAGACTTGCGTCTTTCAATAGGTCTGCAGACTGCAGGGCTTCTGCGTCGCTAGCGCCGGTTAAAGGGGTGAGATAAAGATGAAAATAGAAGACAAAATTGTGGTTTAGATAGGTCTGAAGTCAACCAAACTGTACCAGCATTCTTTATTTGAAAGGGCAGACGAGCATGCAGGTCACGTGACGTTAAGTAGTCGCTGCAGCCCATGGACATCTAGACACGACCTCAAGAAAGCCCAAATCTTGCCTGGTTGCGCTGCTACTCTGGAGGCTGAAGGTCGCTTCATGTAAGTCTGGCCCACCAGCTACACTAAAATTAAAAGCTTGCTGGACCCATTTTCAGCAACGGAAAATAACATGAGTCGTTGATGATCATGCATGACAGTATAACTTTTGTATGCCATTAAATAAATATACAATATCAAATGGAGCCATGAGTATGTACTACTTTAGTATAGTAATAAAAATTTAATTTAATTGTTGCAGAGGTACAGTCGTAGATGGAGAAGCCATTATCTTATTTTTGACAATATTTCCTTGTCCCTTTTATCATGTACTCCCAGGAATTACCGCACCTATTAATAGTTTCGTCTATTTACAAATTGCTTCCTACAAGACGCTACGATAGCTACCTAGGAGAATATATCTCCCAGCCCAGGCGCGGTCCCAGGAGCGGGGGGGGGGGGGGTCACATGACCCCCTCCAAAATCCATCAGTCATGCGTAGATGTAAGGCGAAACAAGCCAATTTGGGACACCTCACACCTCTTCCCCCAAATTTCTTAGTGACCCCCAAAATTTCTTGGCGACCCCAACCCCCCCAAATTGAAGGCTGCGACCGCACCTGAAAACCTCCTAGTTCTTCCTGAGGGTAACAGGCTCGAATAGATTCAATAGAGAATAGTAAATATACGTCAGTACTTCATAAATTAATTTATACTCTCTCTATACGAGTATGTAAATCACATGCATCTAAGTTCTTAAAGCGAAAATCAGCCTCCGGAATAGTAGCTCAATTGAATTTTAAACCTTTTTTAAGTCCCACTGCTGGGCACAGGTTTCCTATCACAAGTGAGAGGAATTTAGGCCAGCACGCAAGTGAGTATTTGTGGCCCATTGTATATATACTATTTGCATAGTGGCTTGAATGAGGTTGTCATTAGATGTCGCACCACGTGGCCTGCATGCTCATCCGCTACTACATTTACATAAAATACTTAGTGTAAGTTGATCATCCATGCCGGCATGGATTTATCTGCATACGAGGCTAACCTTTGATTAAGAAAATTTGTTATGTTATCAACTATTACTTGCTTGATGCACGGATATACTAAGTTCTTCTCGAAGATAAGACTCGCGTTCATTGGGACAATGGATTGTTTATGATGATAATTATACCTGAACTGTGTTCTGGACGGCAGTCTGCACCTTCTCACGGAGCGCGTTGGCCTGCTGCTCGACTTCTGGGTGGGCCTTGCGCAGATCTTCCACGGTCTTCTGGAGGCTTGCGCGAGTCTGCTCCAAGGCTTCCTTAGCTTTGCCGTTTGCGTCGCTTAGCTGCAAACAGATATATTATAAAATATTGATTTCATATCAGGAATACAAAATATTCGCTTAATGAATGTATTTTTTTCCCGGTCTTCGCCTTTAGGTGCACGTTTGGGCCAGATGTTGAGCTGAGAGAGAAAAAAGGCGGCGGATAAAAACTCCCAGCAGCACTCTTTTCTTTAAAAAAGTACATATAATTATAATTGATATAACATTATGGCTATGGGTCCATAATGGGCACATGTGATAGCTGATCGTATGAGACACTATATTTGTAGACGGTAGAACTTTTCGGTTCACCCCGGGAAGTACCACGCGGGTTATTTGGAACTCTGTGAGTACCACAGTTGCACCCACTTTTACCGTGAGTCAATTCTATAGTTTTTCGGTAGACAGGTGCAGTTGTGGGCTATGCTTACATGAGGCGAGCATCAGCCAGCGGAGTAGCAGCTTGGCTGCATACAAAACGACTTATACTTGCTTAAGACCTACAGTAATTTGCAATAACCTTTAGAAATTTTTGTATCAACAGAAATTTGGTGGTTAACTGTGATAAAGCTTGTATCTGTTATTACATTGTGGTGATAACCCTGAACTTGCAGTCAGCTATCACTTGAACTGACCTCGACATTTGGCGGATAAGAGATATTACAGTAATAGCAGAGAATAATAATTTGAGAATAAATACATCTATAGGTATAGCTGTTAATAAAATGACTTGGCTGCAACCCTTTTTTGCGTTCCACTGCTGGGTATGGGTCTCTCCCCATTATTGGGGGAGGCTTGGAGCCTACTCCACCACGCTGCTCCAATGCGGGTTGGTGGAGATGCTGGTTAGTGGCCAACCCGTTGTCGAATGTTTTTTAAACCGCCCATAAGGCCTCCGACAAGGTTAAAGACTGTTATATATCGACAACAACCGGGACCGACGGCTTAACGTGCCCTCCTAAGCACGGACACGCGCATGAAATTTTTTGCCACTAGCGGTCACCCATCTCACACCTGACCGCGCCCGTTTAGCTTAGTTGCATAGATCGTTTGCGTTCTACGCTAACCGCCGGGCCATGCGCGCTAATAAAAATGACTTAGTATTGTAAAAACCCTTTCAAATACGTTGGTAAAGAAGCATAAACTAAAGCGGATGACGGTCTGCCGATCACTGTACAATGACAAAAATCAAGCGTACGTTAGGTACTTAAGGGGAAGTTAATAAACAAACTAATCCATTTCATCATTTCATTTCATAGTCCTCTTACTTTGAGGCTGTCTTCTTATCTAATCGGAGAGTATACTCTAAACGCGATGAGCCAAAGTTTCGCATATTTTTTATCTTTTTTGCAAGTTATTTGTTAGTTTATTTTAATAGGTAAATAAATAAATAAATAACGTTTCACACTCATAGCCCCACAGTAGGGTAGTTATACCCTGTGTCGTGGGTACCATGGACACACACAAAGACAGAAACACAAACAGCCAGACCGAGGACAGAAATTTAAACTCATCATTAAAATTTCTGCTTCGCCGGGAATCGAACTCGGGACCCTCCGATCGGCGGTCCGGTATGGTAGCCTTTACGCCACGCGGGTCGTCGATAAAGTATTTGTAGATGTGACGTTTTGATAGCTTGATAAAAGTACTTATCTAAATTGATTCGGTGAGATCCTTGTTATGGTATATGGAATGGACCAGTACTGTGCAAAACACCAACAAAGTTATGGACAAAGAACCGAAACCGGTTACTTACAGCTCCCTGTAAGGTGGAGGACAAGGTAGACACTTGCTGCAGAACGCTGTCGGAGGCCTCCTTCAGGGCCTTGTTGACGTCCTGCGTGTTCTTGGAGTTGACCAGCGCGTTGAACTGCTCGCTGAAGAGCTTCTGGAATTCCTGCACGTTCTTCTCCAGGTCTTGCAGCGCGTTGGGCGCGCTAGGCGCGTCGCGGCGCACGTGTTTGCCTGACGCCTGTGTTGAAAACATCGATTATTAGTTTTACTTCAGTTTTAGGGCTCCGTACCTCGAAAGGAAACAACCGGAATAACGGAACCGGAACGGAACGGACAGACGGACGGAAGTGATAGGATCACATTGTTGTCCGTCCGTCTGTCTGTCTGTCAATACCCTTTTTCTCAGGAACGCGTGGTGATATCAAGCTTAAATTTATATCCAATACTCAGGTTTACTGTCCCTTGGGTTAGTGGAAAAGTCAAATTTTTAATCAAATCAAAAGATACAGCGGTTTATGCCGCAAATTTTCCATACTCGCAAGGGAATCAAAACCTACAGGGTACTTCTTCCTGTTCTTCCAATTTAGTGCGAAGCAACGTCTTATAGCACAGATAAACAACCGTATTTTTTTAGTTACATACAAAATATTTTACGGAACCCTCGATGCGCGAGTTCGACTCATCTAATGACTAATACTAGTATTACATCATACTACATCAGTTTACATCACAAACTTGTTCTAACGTTCTGGATCGCCCACTAACAATTATAATTTAAAAAATTAAACCGATACT